>OU862935.1:7188296-9588296 GCA_917880885.1 Limnephilus marmoratus
GGAGCAGTAGGGCTAAGAAATCCTCTTACCCTTCTAGCACTTGTGCCAAAAAAAAAAAACATCCAAGAGAAAGGGGGGAGAGAGAGAGAGAGAGAAAAAGAAAAAGTTGCTAGCTACAAAATAGTAGAAACAAAAACAAAAGAGAAAAAAAAAACATGGTGAACAAAGAATTATACATGAATGTACATGAAAGAGCAGTGGCATACATAAATATAAACAAGGACCTGCTGGAGAAAGGTACAAGGGTTATGCAGTGATAGAAAAAAAAAATGACTCTAAATTGTATCATTGGTCTGTGAGCTAAGTTTGCGTAGCGTGGTTTGCGTAGGATGTTTGGGGTGTTTGAACGTTGCACTGAAGTTATAAGGTTACTTTGTCACAGTAACCTGGCCCGTTTGAGATTACACTCAAGGAACACTAGGGCCTTAAAGAAAACACGAAGACGAGAACGCAGGATGAGGCTTCTTGGTGGTGGAGAGGGTTCTACCTGTCACAGAGGTCAAAAAGGTAGCTGCTTCCGGATCCTGTGGGTGGGCCAGTATGACATCATTGAGGTACTGGAGAGTGGAATTGTAATTGGTGGTTGGTCCTTTATAGAGGAGGTGGTTTGTGTGCATGACAGCCGTTGTTGTGATGGTGGTTGGTACACTGGTTTGTATACAGTGGGATTGTTGGATGAACAATTGTTGGTATTGTTATTTGCGCAAGGGCACAGGAGCATTGGCATGATGGCAACAGAGCAATTTGCAAGGTGCAGCTGGAACATTTGCAAGATGCAGCAGGAACATTTGTACAATGGCAACAGGAACATTTGCGAGATGCCGCAGGAACATTTGTACAATGGCAACAGGAACATTTGCGAGATGCCGCAGGAACATTTGTACAATGGCAACAGGAACATTTGCAAGGTGCCGCAGGAACATTTGTACAATGGCAACAGGAACATGAACCAACTTAGAGCTGACGTGCTCGGGTTTGTTTGAGTGATGGTTTTGTGATGATACAATTCGCAACTACACGCACGACTCACACTAGGTTATGTTAGGTGTGGTCGGGTGCTTTTGGTACGTAGGGTTTGAAGGCATGGGACCTCCGTGACGGTAGTGAAGGCAGCATGAAGAGAGGCGCAGGTGTAGATAGGGTGAAGAGCTGCTGGTCTTCTTATTAATCCGGCGAAAAATTATTATTAGAACAAAATTCTTGAAGTTTACCTGCCTGGTAGACCAATGATGAAAAGGTTTGGAGAGAAACAAGGTGTGCATATTGAGAAAGATTGGATTTGTTTGACGTGTAGAGAGAGAGAGAGACGGAGAGAGAGTTAACTAAGTGTAACTACAGACTTATACATATTACAAAGGTACGTATTCAAGGAAGGTTCTGTTTAACCCATTTAGTTTTTTTTTTTTAAAACTAAATACATTTCCAAGAACACGTAGGTAAGGGTTTGTACGTATGACAAAATGCCACGTTCGAAAGAAGTTGGTCTTCCATGACCTATGCTCACGTCTATACGGTAGCATTTTTTCTACTTTCGAAGAACAAAAACATTGAGTACAAATAAGTTATGAAAAGTGGGAAAGGAGTAGGAAGTTGAAAGGATCCGTGTATGAAGGTTGTCCCATTTGACAAACGAAACGCCAAGTGCGTAACGCATATATCCCCATTCACGGATAATTTCGAGGAAGGGAAAGGGTGACAATTGGGAACATTTGAACGAAGAAAACTGCTGAGGACTCGGCTATTTCCGAAATTCGACCTCTGAGTGGAAGGTGAAACAAGGTCTACAGCAGTTATCCTGGCACATTACAATACCATTTGGTAGTGTGGGACAAAAGGAATACACTGACATAAAAGAGTCTAATCCTCCACGTGTATTGGGTAGAAGATTAGAGGGTCGTTTTATTCTCCTACTTGTTTGCGAGAAATGACAGACCCTTGCTCAAATCTCACAAACCTGGGGGTTTTCTTGTTCGTCCCCCAGACAACGAGTTAGGTGTTTTTGTGTCCATCAACTTAACTCCTACGACACGATGCCCCATAATCATGAGTGAAGCGTATGATTAGTCCTTTTGAGATAGTGGATAGTTCCTGGGTTCTTGTGACAGGAAGTCCACGGGCATGTTAATGAGTACTCTGCTGCAAAAGCAATAATTTTCTGATAACAGAAAATAAAAGGCGTGTGATCTACGCTTGATAGGTCACACAAACATGGGGTAGATATTATTTCGTTCGCACGATTCATGGTGAGTATTGTAACGTCTTCACGTCTCATGTACAGGAATGAACGATTTACAACAAATTTTGCCCAGTATTGAAAGACAGTAGCCCAATTACGTTCGAAAATGTGGGTCCCCATTCAATACAGACGGCGGGTTAAGCGGTTCTCATGCCAAAGGACACACGACCAACTTAGTAACATTTAGTTATGAGTATAAAATAATTATAACGAGCTTCTCGTATTATGGCGGATGTTTTGAGGATCTCTCCTATGATGGTAGATATTGTCACGTTTTCACGTCTCACGTGACAGGAATGAACGATTTACAACAAATTTGCCCAGTATTGAAAGACAGTAGCCCAATTACGTTCGAAAATGTGGGTCCCCATTCAATACAGACGGCGGTTTTGCAATGATGTAATTAATACGGCACTGCTGTAGCTTAATAATTTCATATTAGCATACGTTACAAGACTTGCCAAAAGGCGATAAACACAAATTTTATTGAAGATCTGGCCAAGATTTTAAACTTCAAACAAGAATAATGGTACAATAAAGGACAAAAGAAACTGATGTCATGATAAAATATTGTACCTCATAATGAAGTTGTATATGTACAAAGAACAATGTTAATGAAGGGACGAAACGTATTGTCACTTTTGTAACAAATATTTTTCTCAGAATCCGACAAAATACGGTTCTGGAAAAAAATAGAGCAATTGGGTTGAGCGCCATTCTAATTTTTGGAAAAAGAAGAAAAACCACAAGTAGCAACAAGGTTGCCCTTGAATTGTTTCGAATCCAGCGAATGTGACCTGATAGGTGTGTACATTTGGTGTATTCGAAACGATCCCCAATATACAACATTACTATGAATGTGTTAGGATGGGGTGAAGAGGAAAAAGAAAAAAGAAAAAACGGGAGGATTTCCTATTATACGGAAATCGTCGCGACATTCTTACAATATGGTGCTGTGACCATAGTAGTGAGCTGCGGCAATGGTCTGAAACCAATGGTTATTATACAGACTTGCACTTATGATTTTATATTTACAACATTAGGGTAGGGACGTACTGGTACGGCAAAAACCCGACACAAAACAATTAAAAAAAGGGTGATATGACAAGATGAGGCGATGAGGTGAGAAAAAAAAAACGCGCGGATGCTGCAAGAATTGTGAAAAGGAAAGCGACGTCTTGGAGCAGGAGTTTTCCGGAACCGTTGATGGTAGGAGGAAAAGGAGGCCCTTTCCCGAAGTGATCAATTTCAGGAAGAGGATGCATACAAGTATGAAAACGGTGCCCCAAGAGGTGCTCTTGTGGTACAGCAGGCAAGGCACGCAGGATGTACAAGAACATATAAAATTATGCAAAAAGAAAAAGAATGTACAGGAGTTAGGCTACCGTTGACATTAATGTGCCTTCGGGTATAAGGATTACCTTACGAATGCCCATATGGGTGATTATTTACATTTAATATTTACAAGTAACTCACGTCATTTATGACAAGAGTTTTGCCAATTTGATAACGCCTGAGAACTTGATGTGATGGAATTTACTGATTCCGTCACAGTAAGGCATTTTTGAATTATTCCTAGGAGAAATCTTTCTATTTCTCAGGGCCTGTAGTAATTCTTCCTTTCTTGAAGTAAAGACGTGCGGGATTATACCCAGCGTAACTTGAGGAACTTCCATGGTGTATAAGATTGTGTTAGAGTGACCTTATGTTGGAAAAAGTGAGAACTAGACTCGCAATTGGAAAGAAATTGGGCAGAGATTGACCACTGGGGACGTATTTTTACAAAAAGTTTTTGAAAAAAAACGCGTTTTTTATAAGTGTTTGGTTTATTTGAAAATTTGGGCAGGGGTTTCCCTTAAAAAACGTGATTTTGTGAAAAATTCCAGATGTTTTTGGAAATTTGTTGAAAATTTTTCAAGTCCAAAAACGAGAAAAATTTGGGCAGCGGTTTCCCTTAAAAAACGTGATTTTGTGAAAAAATCCAGATGTTTTGGAAATTTGTTGAAAATTTTCAAAGTCCATAAAATGAGAAAAAATTGGGCAGCGGTTTCCCTTAAAAAACGTGATTTTGTGAAAAAATCCAGCTGTTTTGGAAATTTGTTGAAAATTTTCAAAGTCCGGATATGAAAATTTCACGGGCCGGGATTCACCTTAAAGAAACACGTTTTTAGAATTTATTCCGATGTTTTTGAAAAATGTTTGCAAATTTGCAAAAGTCCGGAAATAAAAAACGGAAACGAGGTTCGCCTTAAACGAACATGTTTTTAGAATATTTCCATTTCCTTTCCAAAGGGGGGTTCTTCAGAAAAGGAAAGAAATATTTTTTCTTTTATACAAGTTTTCGTGGAAGTATTTGTTTGAAAATTCAACAATGTCTTGGGGAATCGTTTCTTTATTTACGTGGCTAGACTGTAGCCTGATTTGAGCATCACCAATTATTGGTATTTATCCGCCGACTTCCTTTTGTCATAACAAGTTATATGCAGAAATGTGCATACGTAATGTAATGCCTGACTCGAGGAATCGACGTCAACGCGAACCGAACGTCTTTCAAATTATGTCGTCTGTTTCTTACGAAAGAAAAAAAAGCTAAATGATGAAACAGGCGGCAAAATTAGAAAAATGCTCAATTGTCAAAAGGTAGAAAGAATTTAATCCACTTGTTTCCCTTAAGCTGCAAAATATGCCGTTATATATACAGGCCAGTATTTTGCGAAATAGTCCCCTAT
The DNA here is from genome assembly GCA_917880885.1 of Limnephilus marmoratus. Lineage (NCBI taxonomy): Eukaryota > Metazoa > Arthropoda > Insecta > Trichoptera > Limnephilidae > Limnephilus > Limnephilus marmoratus. Next base: position 7,193,262 of record OU862935.1, read on the forward strand.
TCGCAGAATATGTCGATATCAAATACAGACCAGCACACTGCGGAATAAGTTTATTAATAAAAACTGGTTAATTAACTTTCGGGAAACGAAGCGGGTAATTGGTTTATCATATACAGGATTTTAATTGTTGAATAACTTTGTTTTAAATATTTGTGTACATTTCCACTATTAATCTTGTATTTGAAACTAGCAAATTTAGTCGGTCAACACTTGTAAACACTATATTATTCACGACGGCAACTTTCTTGGTTGAGCACTTTACGTAGGAATACCGGTGATAATGTTTTGTCGAGTGACGACTCGAAAATGAAGGAATCGTGCCCGTGATAACTTAAATTGCAATTCGAAGTTACAATCGCGCCGGGGTTCTTGATGGAAATGCTAGACAAATTGGGAGTAACAAGACAAAACATTATACATTATAAAGTTTAAACAATTGCTGATTGAAGAACGAGACTGTGGGACCGTGAAGAGGGAGGAAAAAAAAATGCCACACGTCGGGGAACAGTGCTAGCATTAAAACGCAAAAAAAAAGCACCACGTTGGGCCCAGTGCTAGCATTGGCGCTACTTACGGCCAACGCTAAACCCAAAACCTGGAAAGGACATGCAATAAACAAGCCGGCGGCTAGCTCTGCACAGCCGGCGCGAGCAAGGTCCCTCTTAAACCCAGGGCGAGTGTCTGTGGTTCGCTTGTTAATTCCTACTCCCCTTCCTTTCCTCAAAATCTCCAGGTCTCCTTCCTCAATCAGAACACAGTTGTTATGCACGAAAAAGGGTTTTATTCAATTAAAGGTGAACAGGGTTCTACAAAAGGCCAGCATCGGCACTACACACATGAGTATTTGGCTATCCCTAATTAATTCTATCATAACGGGGGAAGCTTCTCTCAACTCTCTCTACACGTGTTTAGTGAATTTAAATGTCAGTTCTTAGCACACAGAGGGGTAGCAAGGTTCATTGGTACTCACAAGCAGGAGATAGGCGGTCGGCAGACAGGATTCTGGGTAGGCGTAAACCTCTTTAAGCACAATACACAATTAAAGTAAAACATCGTGAGCGTTTACGGAGAGCGCCTAGCGCGAATCACGGGGAACACGGTTATTCTGCCGAAGGCCGGCGAAAGAATGGGGACGGGGAGCCGCTCGGCGCTTGGCACGGGCGCCGCGCGGTGCGGGGAGAGGGGCGGAGGGCCTGTGCAAGGGGTCAATTCGCTATTAGCTCGCACGGGAAACAATTCCGTAACGTAACAACTGTGATGGCGAAGTCATCTGCGTAAGCAAATTTTCTGCCTTCAGTGTGAGGAAGATTTCAAGTATAGATATTGAAGAGTGATGGGGCCAGCACTGAGCCTTGTGCAAGGCCATTATTCGGGTGCATTTTTTTGCTTTTTAGCCCTCCTAGAAAAACCCTGAAAGTACGGCCAGTTAGTAGTTGCTCAATAAGTCGTACTGTGTTGCCATCCTCTATGGTGTCGTAGAGCTTGACAAGGAGGCCTTTGTGCCACACCGTGTCGTAAGCCGCAGAGAGATCAATGAACGCTGCCGCAGTCTTAAGCCGTTTCTGGAATCCAGATTCGATGTGTGTTGTCAGAGCTAGCACCTGGTCACAGCAGTTACGGCCTGGTCTGAAGCCAGCTTGCTCTTGTGGAACCACTTTCTCCAGAATTGGGGTAAGTCTGCGGAGCACCACTCGCTCTAGGAGTTTATACATGGTACTTAAAAGCGAGATGGGCCGATAGCTGTTTGGATCTTCTGGTGGCTTGTTGGGTTTGAGGATCGCAATAACTTTAGTTTTTTTCCAGATATTTGGAATTACTCCAGTTTTAAAAATTTCAGTAAACAGTTTTGCGATCCATAACTTTGTCCGTGGCCCAGCATGTTTCAAAAAGTCTGGAAGAACTCCGTCGCATCCAGCTGCTTTCCCAGCTTTTGTTGAAGTGAGGGCAATAATGCAATTGATTTGTCACCACTCGTTTTTAAACTACTGTGCATAAATATTCAAAATGATTTAATAACGATCTTATTAATATAATTAGAGAAAAATTGCTCATAAGGTTAACATTTTTAAGAGATCCTAAACTAAGAATGAATCATCATTAAGATAAAGCCATACTAAATAATGCAAAATCATACAAAATCACATGTTTTTGTTTTGAAAATTTGATAGCTTAGAAGTACCTATTACAGATGCTTCAATTAAATACTGCGTGTAGAACATACCTTGGCCCTTAAAAATATCGGTCATTTTTTTTATAAGTCTTTTAAAAAGCCTTTAAAAAATAAAGTATACGGTCTATAAAAAACACTTTCAAGTCCAAACTCTCCTATTTATAAACCCCTTTTCGGATTTGGTTTTATTGTATAATGTGGCAAATTTAGTTTCTTTTATAATAATCGCAAAAAAATGATATTTACGCCCGAACTTCACAAAATAAAATAAAATATGCATTTTCTCGTTAATATTTTTGACATCAATCAATACGGCCCGCACTCTACGAATTTGGATTATTGAAGTGACCCTTATGGCATGGGCACAAGAACCATGCACTGGGCACTACCTATTTCGTATCAGTCCCGCCCCAATCGGCGTAGGAGACAGTCGTGATATTCCGCGTCACTTAGTTTCGTGAATTCAATTTTCTCACAATAAACAATGCGTAAAACAGGAATTAATATTTTTTACAGGCCTTTACGAAATCAACCTGTAAAAAAAATCTCAAATACCTTTTCCAACCTTTCCAAAAGCTTTTTCTCAAGTATTTTTAAACTCCTCCCATAAAGGGCGTGAATTCCGATTTCGATTTTTTCCTGAACTATTGGATCGCCTTAAATAATATTTTTTAAATTGTTGCGGGAGTACTGAGGGCGATTGACATTTTTTATCATTAACTATTTTACCCCTCTACGAAAAAAACGGAAATCATTCACAGATATTGAGACAATAGATAACTCCAGTCCAATTTTTTTTATTTTTTTAATGAATGAAGACCTTCAAACTTAAATAACTGCATTTTTATTTTTATAGTTAGTTTTAATAGTTAAAATAATTGTCAACGTTTTAATTTTTCAAGACCCCCTGAAAATCACCGTATCTATGGTGGATTGTGTGACGTCATCACCCATCGACAGTTTTATTTACTTTCAACAGGTGTTGTCATTTTGAATGATAATTATACGGAAGAAAGATGATACTATTCGATAAGTTAAAACATTGTTTAGGTGGAATTATTTATTCATTATATTATATTTATTATAGAGAGTGGGTAAAAAAATGGTTGAAATTATTATTTTTTTAGCTTTTAAAATCAATATTATCAAAAAAGAAGAATCACCCACAAAAGTGTAGGCAAAAGATAACAGCTGATCGATTGCAGCCATTTTGATCTACTCCATGGCCAAATTTTGGCCTATGTAGCATTATGATATAGTATATTTATACGATTTTTTCGTACAGTTTAAAGTTTTTCAATATTTTAAATAATAGAGATAAACTAATAGAGATACCTCTATTTTTGATACTGAATTATTTAGGCTTAAATATAGTCTCAATAAACACAACAACTAAATCTCTATAAACAGTATGAAATAACGAATAACATGAAATGTTGTTAATACTGATGGCTTTGGTCATACCTACATAATCAAAGTTTCAATACAATGACTGGTGACGCGTGACGTCAGCACTAACCATTCAGTAATGCCAACTTTACAGTGTGTTTTAAAAATTAAGGTTTAAAATTGAGGTTTAAAAATGCACTTTTTAATATTTTTTTAAGAACTCTACGTTTAATATTATGAAATAAAACTTATATATTCAGAATTAGCGTTCATTGGTCTGTATGAACATGTTTTTTTAAAGCCATAATATTTTTCACTGAAGTTCCTTATTCACGTTATTGAGATAATTCAGAATCCAACACTTGGGCAATATGTATTCGCACATAGATGTATGGAATATGTCACTGACACAATTTAAAAATGAAATAATGAAATCATTTATCCGTGATACAAGTACTCGCTAAGGAATTCTTTGGTAAATTTAATAAACTACTCGTTCATCGACAAATTTGCTAAACTATCTCTACCTATCTTATTAATGTAATTAAATGTAATGTCTTAGTAAAATCATTGTAATATGTATTATAATATTATAAACCATCATAACCTGTAGTATTATTCAGTTATATTTAAAAAAAAAAAAAATAATTTTCACTATAATATTAAAATCCAAATTGGAGTTCTGAACCCCTGCAACTTGCAGAGGTACTGGAGGTACCATCGATGTAGCGGTTTGCCACTTTGCGAAACTAATACTTACGTTTTAGTAGACATGGTTAATGTTGCAATTTTGTAAACCTCTGATCACCTTACTTTAAAATTTTTGTTATTTGTATTTTTATATCATGTATGTATTTTTTTATCGTAACTTATCGTTATTATATCTTACTGTAATTTAAGTTTTTATTGCTTATATTTCTATTTAACTAATGTACTTTTTTATTTCTATTGTAATTTTATTTATATTATTTCCTTATCATGTTAAAGATGTACTGCCTTTATTTATTTATGTAAAAGCCCTCTGGGCGTATAATAAAACAAATAAATAAATAAATAAATAATTCGAGTCCCCTCATCATAACTCACCAGAGATCACCAAGTTATTCCTGATTAAGCTGCCCCCGCATACTACTTCGTACTGGCCATTATACCATTTGAATATGGTCACGTACCATGGAAATTCTTGTTTTTTTACTTCTTGCCCATTATTTATTAGTGGCACTGCATACGGGACCTCCAATCCGCACTCTGAAATTATAAAGGTACCACGATTAATCTATACCAAAGTCATATGGTCATAATTGATAGTTATATGGTCACAACTGCCTCGAAAAAAAAATAATCACAAACTGTTTCGACCTGATCGTAGATTCTCAACTCTCATGGGATCTCCACATGAATCATGTAAAGTAGAAAATTACCCACATAACTGGTGTCCTTCAAGGATTACTTCCCATTCCTTTACTAACTTAAGTGTATGCCATGGTACATTCACATCTTTCCTATCTCTGCTGTATCTGGGGCTTTGTCACAAAGAAATTGATAGCTGACCTGCAAGTGGTTCAAGACCGAGCTCTCAGAAATGTTTTTGGACTCCATGAGACACTCATGTCAGAGATGGGCAGGAATCTGGGGGTCGGTGTGTCCAGGAGTGACGGACGTATGAATCCATCCCTCCCAGTGCGGTACAAGGACCATATTCCAAGAGAGTACGGTTGGAGAAGTCAAAGGGACTCCCTCAACTAGTCTCTCCCGATCCATTTTTTAATTATTATTTTTTGTTCATTTATTTAGAAATAAATTAATCTTCTCACTATTATTATAAAGGCGAAAGTTTGTATGGATGCTTGTGTGTTTGTTACTCTTTCACGCAAAAACTACTGAATGGATTTTAATGAAACTTTACAATAATATAGCTCATATATAGGCTATAATTTTTAAAACTAACTAGGAAGGGGGCGCAGGAGGAGAACGGGGACGCACGGGAAAAGTATTTCAGGGAGAAACAGTGTATTTCTTTAAATATGACATTGCAACGCATGCCGGTAACCAGCTAGTAAAAAATAATTAATTTGAATTTTGGTTACGTTTTTAGATTTTCATGGCCAAAATTATTTTCGTTCTTTGTTTTTGGGGTGTTATGCCGTGTTGCGTTACCTCCTTCTTTAGACAACGTTTCTGACATCGTTGCAGTGTCCATCATCAGGGCAGATCCGGTAGATGTGTGACAAATCTACCGGATCACGGCATAACACCCCAAAAACAAATAACGAAAATTAGAATTTTGTTTAAAATTTCATTTCAAATTACAATTTTTTTTTTGTTTAAATTTAAATTTTTGTTCTTAAATTTTTTAAATAATTTAATTTAAAAAAAAACACACAGAATTTTTATTGCTTTTTCTGGAAGCACTAATTCCGAAAGAATTTATTTCAAAATCTCAAGACAAGGCGAAAGCATTTGGTTTTTTTATTCATTTAGTCTAAATTTTTGTACTTTGATTAGCGGTAATAAATTCAATAAAAGCATTACATTTAAAATAAACTTACCATTGTCAAACTGATCAGCAGCGCAACTGAACACCAGAACACTAGAAATAATATTAATTTAAACATTTTGGAAGGTTAATGAATGGTCCGACACATTACGATGGTTGCAACTGGCTACTGAAATTAAACTGACCCCTGATGGAGATATTGTAAAATGTCAGAGTCATGTGATTAAAAAATTTGAGCAGAGTTGCAAAAGTAATGGTTCGAGAGCCACTTCTGGGACTTCTATATTTTATTTTTGAAGTGAAATCTTCTTGTGCATCGTTAGAATTAGTCAATTTGCAGTCGGCGTAAAATACCGTTAGAATTAGTCAATTTACAGTTGACGTGGAATACCGTTAGAATTAGTCAATTTGCAGTCGACGTGGGATACCGTTAGAATTAGTCAATTTGCAATTTGCAGTTGACATGAAACACCGTTAGAATTAGTCAATTTGCAGTCGAAATGGAATACCGTTAAAATTAGTCAATTTGCAGTTGACATGGAATACCGTTAGAATATGTCAATTTGCAGTCGGCGTGGGACACCGTTAGAATTAGTCAAGCTGACGATATAGTCCTACTACTAAATGCAAACACATGGTCTGAATTAAATAAAATGGCAAACACAGATATCAATGCACTAAAATTATGGTTTGATAAAAACCTGTTGACTTTAAATTCTAAAAAAACCTATTATTTACCATTTTCCATTAAAAAACAAGAAACACGTAAAGAATTAAACATAATAATCCACTCTGTGACAAATACAGAAAACCACAAATGCAATATATTAAGTACAAACAACATAGAAAGCAAGACCGATATTAAGTACCTGGGCATAATAATAGACCAGCGTTTAAAATGGTCCCCACACATAAATATTCTGAATAACAGAATAAGGAAACTAACATATATATTTAGATGCTTAAGAGATATTTTAAACGAAAAATTACTTAGAACCACATACTTCGCTTTCTGTCAATCAATTATACAATACGGCATTATAGGATGGGGCGGTACATATACAAATCAAACACAAACAATTTATAGAATGAAACAAGTACTTTGTTTCAAACCACTTATTTTATATATAAATAAGTGGTTTTAAACAAAGTACTTGTTTCATTCTATATAATGTCAAGCCACAAAGTGTTTGCTATCTACGATAACAAACAATTTACATATCACAAAAACTAATAATAAAAACAATTTTAAAAAAACCCTACTCATATTCATCAGAACTGTTATTCAAACAATTTAAGGTCAGAAAATTAAGTGCGTTATACTTTTATCACGCAACATTACAAATTTATAAAGATAATATTCAAAATAAAGTTGCACCCTTCAAAAATAACAGAAATCTTAGACAAACATCAATACTTCCTATTCCAAAATGTAAAAAAATAATAAGACAGCTAAATCATAAATATCTCGGAGTTAAATTTTTTAATTCACTACCTGAAAAAATCAGAAACATGAACAGTAACATAACAAAATTTAAAACTCAGCTTAAAACTTATACTGAAAATTTGAACTGAATAAAAAATAATAAATTGAACCAATATAATAACACCCCCCCATACACACAAGCCCTGCTTATTTATGGGGTACATCAAATAGATGTATTATGTAATTAATTAATGTAAAAAATTATATTATAATTTATGTATCTTTTTGTCAATAAATAAAAAAAATAAAAAATAAATAATGTGGAAGTCTCTGAATCTTTTACCTGTGAGTATTATTATATTTCTAAAGCCCTGTTTCCTGCAACCTCCGACATGAACATTCGCTTGAACATTATTGCTATAAACTTTGTCAATAGGGGCGTGGCTTTGAACGATTCTCTTTCGCAGATGCAATGTTCATGCTTTCCGTGGCCGGTGGAAAACAAACGGGGGAGGCAGGCGGGGGGGATTAGTTCATTTTCTTACAGCAGCGGTCAGTCACGGAGAATAAATCGAACGAGTTTTTGGGGTTGTGTCAACTGCGCGAGCCTAATAATTACGAGGTTAATGTATTGTAATAGATGATTATTTACATCCTGTAAATAAAGTGTATTAATTTATATGTGGAGGGTTCGTAAAACTATGTAACAATTTACGATAAAACCTGTTGTTTTGAAATTCAATGATACGTTTAGGTCTTGTACGAATTCTAGTAGCCAGAAATATTAATGTAATGCCAATTCGAATTTCTAGTGAAATTTTTCTTGCACATGTAGTATAATTAATATTTCAATTAGTATTTCCTCAAAATCCGGTTCAGAGACACGGAAGAAATTGCCCGGTATTCCATTCATAATGCCTGATAAATAAATACCGACTAAAATTTCGAGGTAGTCTACTTAAAATCTGCGTTTTCTCTCTGATACAATTACGTGTCATATCTACAAACTTATCGCTAAAATCGTGAGAATCTCTTTCATATCAGGACTTGTTTTTTGACGTAGACGAAATTCTTAAATAGTATATTTAGGTCGTGTAATAATCGATATTAGCCAGAAATCTTTCGTGGTAAATAAAAATGTATTCAAAAATCTATGAAATCTCTGTTTTCCCTCTGATGTAGCATTTCTTCCTCAGAAAAACTCATGTTGACATTTACATAAGCGTCAAACGTCAATTGTTAAGTGCGTTCGTGTAGATACGTTCTCAGATACTTTGATGGCCACACACATTTTATCTAAATTGTTTGAAGTAATGTTCAAGTTCACGGTCGGAGGAGACCCCGCTTAATATTGAAGTCAACATCTTATATTATCTGATTACTAGTACAGGGAAAGAATTTACCATAATCACGATACAAGATTAACTCAAAATGAAGGATCCATATTAACTACATTGTATCTAAAATATTTAATAAACTACTAATGACAATTAAAAATAATTCCACTTGTATTGCTAAAGTCAAACATAATCTAAGAATATGACTTTTACATCCATGTGACATTAAATGCGCCTCAAAAAAAAAATTTGAGGCGCATCTTTGGACTGGTTCTAGAGAATGGATTTTGGCGCTGACGTTATAACAATGAGCTCTATACTTTGTTTAAGGAGCTAAACGTCGCAAAATTTATAAAATTGGGAAGACTTCGGTGGCTGGGTCATATGGAGAGAATGACCGAGCATCAAGCACCAAAGTCCCTGCTGAACTCAAGACCAATAGGGCGAAGGAGCCTGGGAAGGCCAAGACTAAGATGGAGCGACAACGTCCTCAAAGACATATCTATATTGGAGCTTCCAAACTGGAGAGAGCTGGCACAAAACCGAGATGAGTGGAGGAAGACTCTTGAGGAGGCCAAGGCCCACCAGGGGTTGTAGAGCCAATAGTGATGATGATGATGACATTAGATGTATAATCAACACCTCTGCCATAGGTCACCCCAAGTGGTTCGCAACGGTTGTATTGTGTTGTGTGTTGTATTTTGTATTGCTAATTGGAATTCACATTTTTTATTATTAACCAATTCATTGTTACGCGGATGACAGTACAGTCCATGATAGCTTTTTGTTTGACAAGCCCCCAAAGGGCTCACAAACTCCAACGGCTCAGAGGGCTTTAAAACAAAGAATAGACGGTTACCTCGAGAGTGTTTTCTCTTGGGGTAAAAATAATCTTGTTGAATTTAATGTTTCAAAGACCCAATCTCGTCTGATTACGTCTAAAAGGGATCGAAATGAAAATCTAGTATCTTTCAACGGAAGCAATCTTCCGAACAGGCCCTCCATTGATATGCTTGGTGTAACCCTAAGTGACCAGCTCAGGTGTGGGGGCTCCATCTAAGCCAGAGTAAAGTAAGCCTCCCAAAAACTGGGCGTACTGTACAGGGCCCGCAGATACTTTAATAGTACACAACTGCTAACCCTGTACAAATCACAAGTGCGCCCCACGGTTGAATTTGGCAGCCACCTCTGGTCTGGAGCTCCAAAATACCTGAAAAATACCCTCGACTCTGTGCAAAAACAGGCGGTCCGCTTAATAGATTCTCTCATCTTAACAGACGGATAGCAATGTTTAGAGCACAGGCGTCGGGTAGGAATGCTATCCTTGTTCTACCGGTATTACAATGGAAGATGCTCCGAGGAACTAGCGTCATTGATCCCTTCGGCACCGGTGCACAGTCGGGAAACACGCCAAACGCGTGTCCAACATTTGTACACGGTTGGCATTTGTCATATGAGAACGGGTCGGTTCCTCGACTCTTGTGTTCAACAGCTCGGCTGTGGAATGATTTGCCGGCCTCTGTGTTTCCTCCTTCCTACAACTTCAAGACCAATGTTCATTCATTCTTCTCCTCAAAAAACCCTCCACACAGCATCCCAGATGACATAGGCCCTGAGGGAAATTATTTTCCTCAGGGCCTCCTGTGTGGCGTTAATGTAAAAAAAAAAAACATTTGGACAATTTTAAGGGTTTCATGACAAACCCAAAAAAGTGGCGTTTCAACAGCGCTTTGAAAACTCATTAAAAATTATAAGAAACAAATTGCCGTAACCCCAAGTAACCTATTGAACCTTGTTTTTTAAATTACTTTTAATGACTTTTCGCAGGAATTTGAGGTCGAATTGTACGGTCACCAATTTGATAACAGCTCACGCACCTACTTATATCTACACATTGGTGTGACTTCTCATTTCCTCTTGTTTATTATACTATAACGCTTAGACCGCTATTTATCTTTAATATAAAAATGAATCGCTGAATGTGTTGCTAAGCGCATAACTTTCGAACGACTGCACCAAATTGGATAATTCTTTTTTTTTGTGTGTTCGTTATTGTCTGGACAAGGTTTGTATAAAACTTCCGATGAGCTCTGGCATTATGAAATTTGTATAAAAAAATTGCTATTGGTGGCACGCGAGGAAGCGGCTATTGCTACGAAAAACTCGAGGGAGGGAGAGATGGGGGAGGGGAACCAGGGAGGGGAAGGGGAACCTGGGAGAGGGGAGGGGAACTCTGGAGGGGGTTCGCGGGACAGGGGAAGGGGTGGGGGAGTGAAGAGGGGGAATGTTATGAAAATAATTTAATAATTAAATTAATGTTCTAAATTACCCCAGGTTAATAACTCCAATTATTTTACTGGCCACTAATAGTTTCACTTTTTCTCCGATTAGTTAAACTTTCGAACGATAGGAGGATCATGATCGATTTCCTTCACTTCTTGGATTCGCATCTTGAGGGCAGGATGTGAATCCGACAGTCAACAAGTGGATTTTAATTTATAATGGAAATTGTGGGAAATGGGAATCGGCGGGTTGTTTCAAGTTAATTTAATATGTGAACGATAGTTTTCCTTAAATCTCAGCCGGTACAAGGTTATCGCGACTGGAGAATCTTTATTTTACGGGTATTCAAGTGTAGAAGCCCGATGTGTTAAAAATGGCGGCTTGATAGACAAGTTTAATCATAATCTTCGATTATATACACCATCCGTCATAGACGAGATGCATCACCAATAATACAACGGCATACAACCCGTCCGCCTTTTCCACGCCATATGTTTCCAACCTGATGAGACCTGAACCATATAATGGAGGACGCCAAGGGCATGGCTTTCCCATACTCCACAACTACCTAAGATGGATGGAAAAGATCGAAAAACCTGGCGATGATGCAATGGTGAGGGAGGTAGGGTCCCATTGCTTTGCATCTAGATTTGTCGCAGCGACGTTATAGGTTTTTAGCTAGTATGTCGTTAGATAGATCCACAGGTATGCTTAATCTTCTAATATATAAATCTTGTTATACATCCACTCTTTTATTTTATATTTCCAAGCTTCACAACATTAAATAAAATAACAGTGCCCACGCTCTAATGGGAGTATTTCATGCCTACCGACACAGTCCAGCATATCTCGTACCCACGAGATTTGGCGTCCAAGATCCCACGGGATTAAAGCTGATAACTGTGTACCTTTTGTAACAGTTTTTAACTTGTTACCCCATTTAATTTGAATGATGACTCGTATTTGAATCTTGGCATATGTTTGTTACTTGCGCTGTTCACACTGGACACGGTGGCGACATCTGGCAGGGAACGGAAGAGCGGCCACTCAACGGATTTTACGACAAGAAGAGGGTGTTTTTTTTCTGGTTCTCCGGCCGACATCGGGAGGCGATAGTTTTTCTTTACCTGATACTGGTTTCTTTTAGATGTAAAGATTAGGATGTGAATATAAAATGGTCATGTTCAATAGACAGACCTGATGCCTGACTTTCCCGAGGTTATTCTCATTTTCAAGGTTAGCTCGTGTTTTAACATAAATGTCACATGTCACAGGTTATTTCTTACAAATGATTATTTCGTTAGCTTCATCATCCAAGAGATTCCTCTTCAAGGAACCTTGGACCACGACCTAAGTAATATTAGATTGATCATTATGATAAGAGTCTCTAATTTAAGAAACTGCATATTCCATGTAATAGAATCCAATAAATTGATAATTTGATTGATTGGTTTCATTTCTGCTTTAGATTTACAAATAGAAATTGCTAAGTCCTTTAAGTTACACTTTATGTATAACCCTGTAACTATAACATTTAATACACCCACTCAATAAGAGGTGTAAATGTCATGTTAACATGACCACAAAGAAGGTACAAATCACAACACAACACTTCCAGTGCCATTACCCTATTTTACATCATACCCTGATATTTAGATAACCCTATCAATCCGTATAATAACATAACAGATAACCCAACATTATATCTGCTTATAACATGGCGCACCAACTGGTAATAACGAATATATTTTTTCATTGTTGGGAATCTGGGAACCTGGGAGGGGGGAGGGGAACTCGGGAGGGGGGTTCGCGGGACGGGGATGGGGGGGGGGAGGGAATGGAGTGAGGAGAGGGAAGGTGGAGGTGACGGAGTGGGAACGGGAGAAAAAAAGTGGAGGCGAAAGGGGAACGGGACGAATGGGAAAGGACACGCAGGTAGAAACAATTTCTTTATTAAATGTCATAGCAACGCATGCCGGGACCAGCTAGTATATTTATACTATTCGATTTTTTTTTTTTTTAAGAATAAACAACAACATTGAAGTACCCACCACTGTCCCACCCCGGTATAGGCAACTTATGGTCGCCCCTTCGGAGTTCTCACAAGAATCTAATTTTTTTGAATAAACGGCTCTACATTTAATGTAACGAATCTAGACCTTCAATGTCCCCTCATACTGTGTTAGGTGGCGGTATGCGGTCGCGCCTACAGGACTGTACTGTAATGGTCATTTCTACAATTCTAAAGCCCATGGAGGTAGTCACCGCCAAAGCAGTGAGCCTCGTGGACAGTCAAACAAGTGGTTAGTAACATCGACATAAAAAAGTAAAATGAACAAAATAGACAGCAGCCATCATGAGTAATCAGCTCATGACAGCGAAAGACCATACGCAATCCAGCGGGCGGCACCGAGCACTGTTCATAAAAAAAAGCAACAAAAGTAAAATAGCATTTGTACAGAGTAGAACTGATGTTACCGCAAACTGGCTACCGGCGGTTCCCGAGACAGTGAAGGAGGCTGATTGTCCGGCCTCCCGACAACCGGCAGCGTCGTCCGTAAGCCAGCTAGCCGGTGGTGCCTAGACGAGAGTAATTGGAAATCATAGAAGAAGACCCTAGGGAGAGAAGCGTCGGATCGCCGGAGGCGGGACGGACAGCCTCCAGATGTCGTTCAGCCTTCTCCCCAGCCTCTTCATGTCACAGGGGGTGGCGCGGCAGACAGGTGCAGCTCCACCAGTTCCAGAAGACCGGCCATGGTATGTAGGCGGGGACACGGTCCAGGGTCCAACCCCTTATATGGGGAGAAGGACGGCACAAAACGAGCAACTGAGTTCAGTTCTAACAAAAAAAAAAATTAAAAAAAATAAATAAATAAATAAAAAAAATAAAATAAACAACAACAGTGGATACGCGCCATAAATATATTTGGATCCATTTGGGCATTAATTTCTTTAAATTAATAATTTATGCTATGAGACCATGAGGGCGCCATCTATGGTTTTTGTATTGTATTGAATTTACCTATGTGACTTGAAATTCAGTATATTCATGCATTTCCTTACCTCTGTGAAGCAGGCAATTACTTCCGACGGGAGTGTTAGTGAAAAGCCAACAGATGTCACTCCTAGTCAGTCATTATCAAATAATTCACCCAATAATTGAATTACTGTTGTTACCTAAGATTTGGCACGTATTATTAATAGGCAGATTTATATTTCATAGTTGAAACTTCCTTGCTGTGCGAAACGTCTGTTGAGATTATGCAATACCGCCTTGGCAGAAATTGATATTTTTAATGAAAAGAAGTGTCTTTTGTGTTGGACATCGTGCATGAGCTGCATTCTCTGAGTGAGTATTGTTTTGTTTTCACTTTTGATTTTGGAATTGCTGGGTCAACTGTTATGTGTCACATAGGCAAGAATGCAATTTTCCTTGATTTACATAGGGTAGTCATTCCCTCGTGTCAGGGTCTATTTACACGCCCCTACAAACAGTCTGGCTTGAAAAACATGGTCACATGGTCAAATAGTGTCACCGAAGGAACTAAAAAACCAAGCGTGTTGAACTTCTTGCCAAATACAAATACAACAAATAAAAATGCATAGCAACCAACCCTCTCTTCACACCGTACAACAAATAAACAAACTTCAATAAAAAACACAAAAAATCTTCCAACCCGGCTGGTCACCGTGGAAGATTATGACCAAAACCCTCCAAAGATACAAAACTCAAGCTCAACCTTAAAAACTTCGAAAAATCACAAAAAGTTAAGCCGTCAATTAAAAATTATAACATACAACGTCAACACCCTGTCATCATACGACCGAATATAGAACTGGAAGAATGTTTAAGTAAAATTAACTAAGATATTATGGAAATTTCGGAAGTTAGACGACAGGGAAACAAAATAGAAGAACACAACGCCTTTATACTTTGCTACAGAAAGGATCAACTGGCATAAACTGGTACTCCATAGCACAAGACCGACAAAATGGACATCTTTGGAGGAGGCCTTTACCCAAACCGGAGTTCTTGTTAATTCGTAAGTAATTTTTAAAACATATACTTATATACTAACAAATACTAACAAAATCTAAGCTAACTTACTAAAACAAATCAAATTCGAGTTTATTGTAATATTGTAACTACCAACGGTAACCGACGAGTTCATCGAAAATCAATTCATCGAATGCAAAATGATCGAAAACGAGTTCATCGAAAATCAATTCATCGAAAGCACATTCATCGTAAATCTTTTCATCGAATGATCAATCGAATAATGTAATACAAACATACATTTTAGAGATAAATAAATAAAAAAAAAATAAAAAAATTCATCGAATCGCCAATTCATCAAAAACTTTTTTTTTTGTTGATATTAGAGCTGTCAAAATTAAATACCCAAAATGTCTGTTTAACTGAGTTAAATGTGTTTAGCAACTGTCAGTTTCGTAGTGACAATGTAAAATTTATAGGTTATCTCTTCGATTTCCGATTGTCTGATACTGCAAAAAAGGGATATCTAAGGAACGGTGACCAGACAACTCATAATGAAACCAACTCATAAACAACTCAGAAAGGTCATTAAGAGTGATGATAAAAAAAAATTAAAAATTGGTTAAATAGGTTAAGTTAGGTTAGGTTAGGTTAGGTTGGTTTAGGTTGACCAATGCTTTTTTAACTTCTCGGTCCGCTCGGCATTTCTCTCAAATATCAACAAAATATATTTTTTCGATGAATTGGCGATTCGATGAATTCATCATTCGATGAATTGGTTTTCGATGAATTGGTTTTCGATGAACTCCTTTTCGATGAATTTGCTTTCGATGAATTGATTTTCGATGAATTGATTTTCGATGAATTCGTTTTCGATGAACTCGTCGTGAACCCTACCAACTATTGTAAAACAAGAAATAAACAGATAAGTTTTAAGATTTTCACATTTTTTGGGGTGTTATGCCGTGTTGCGCTACCTCCTTCTTTAGCCAACGTTTCGAACATCGTACCAGTGTCCATCATCAGGGCAGATCCGACAGATCCGGTAGAAGGAGGTAGCGCAACACGGCAAAACACCCCAAAAACAAATAACGAAAAAGAAATAAACAGGCTTATTATTATTATTATTACTATTCGATTACTTTTAAACCACGCTATTAAATAAAATATTCCATATGTACCTTTTACCGGTGACAAACGACAAAAGTGGTCCACTGGAGCGAAGCGCAATTGAAAACATTTTTCTCCGACTGCTCGAAATTTTTTCGTCGTTAATTTCCGCCCACATTAAAAAAATCATACCTCCGAATTTTATTACAGAGACATACAAACTGATTATAATTCTAGATAGCCAATGAATTCATCTATCTTTTGTTGATTATCACATATTTGTAGGATTTATAAAAACAAAACTATGGAATCTTTAACTTCTACTTAATTACTAACGAATAAGGGAAAAATTGGCAGCAAAGCAATCGGAGGTATTTTAAATAGTACCATTTTGTGGTAAAAAGTGCTCCAGTGGTTTAGTAGGTTTGAATGATAAAAAAGAAGAAAAAATGTTGAAATTTTACAGGTGTTAATTTGATGTACCAATTACACTTGATAAAATAACAGACGAAATGTGAACGAACGAACATATGGTGAGAATTACACACGATGAGAATAACCCATTATGAGAATTATACATTGTGAGCATTATACATGATTAAAATTACACTCGGTGGGAATTACACATGACGATCATTGCACATGAGAATAATTACAAATGGTGTGAATTACACAAAATGAGAATTACACATAGTGAGAATTACAGGTGATAGTTACACATTATAAGAATTACACAAGGTGATAATTAGGTGATAACACATAAAGATAAGTACACATTTTTAGAATTACATAAGATGGTAATTACACATGATGAGAAAAATTACACATGAACATACTTAAAAATTATAATTATGCATGATGAGAATTACATATAGTGAGAATTACACCTGCTGAGATTACTGCTGATGAGATATACACATGGTAAGAATTACACATGGTGAGCATTACACATGGTCAGAATTACATATGATGAGATTTTTACGAGGTTTACACATGGTGAGCATTGCATATCTTGAGGATTACACTTGGTGAGAATTACACATGGTGAAAATTGCACATGGTGGGCATTTCACATGGTGAATTATACCTACTGGAATTAAACACGACAGAAAATTCTGATTTA
Source organism: Limnephilus marmoratus (assembly GCA_917880885.1). Lineage (NCBI taxonomy): Eukaryota > Metazoa > Arthropoda > Insecta > Trichoptera > Limnephilidae > Limnephilus > Limnephilus marmoratus. The sequence continues at coordinate 7,210,594 of OU862935.1, forward strand.
ATATAAACGAGTATTTATATTTTAGAATTATTGCTTATTTTTTGTGCTTAAGAGCCATGCCGGTCATTTAAAAATATCATCGATAGGTATTGTAACGAATGTCTTCTGTTCCACTCCGCGCTCCCCTTAGGGGAACTGAGCAAAAGGGATAACTGCACATCGGGCCGAAAATACCTAAATAAAATCGTCAAAATCGATGTTTTGTATTCCCCTTTTTTTTCTCCAAAACTGGACCTTTTTCATTTATTTTTTCATTAACTGTATTAGAAGAAAATATTCTATGTCGGTACGTTTTGTTTTTTTTTAATACATTGTTTAGTTTGTATACTGAGCGTCTTTTGACGGCGTTTACATTAGGCAATTTTATTCATTTTTGGAAGGTCCTAACTTCTATAAGAAGTAAATTATTAAAAAAAAAACAAAACGTACCGACACGCTAGTGGTCGATATCTATATTACGTAAAAACAATTTGCTCTAGGGTCAAAATCCAGAGAGATAAACGAGGAATACGTTTTCCCTTAAAGAATTTCGTTTTGGCAAAAACAAAAGTTAGGTGTTTTTGTGCCTAAATCACATTAGCTATGCGGACGACATGATTCTCCTAGCTCCGTCGATCAAGGGGTTGAGAATATTACTAAAAGTCATTAAAAAGAAATGAAATAGATATACCTGCTAGCATGTTTTTTAACGGCATAAATGGAAATAATGCAGAAATGATTGTTAATTTATTTGCTTCATTTTTTAAAGATGTATATGACAACACAATTGATAATAGTGAAATTCCTTTTTTTTCATCTAACATCAATTTACAAATTTCTAACATTCACATAGATATAAATGAAATTAAAACCCATATTAACAAATTAGATGTAAAAAAAAGTTCTGGTCCTGACAAAATACCCCCAATTCTATTGAAACACTGTATACATGCCTTGTCGTATCCCCTCTATTTAATTTTTAATATGTCATTGTCATCGGGATATTTTCCAATTGCATGGAAAAATAGTTACATCACACCCATATTTAAAAAAGGTGACAAATGCGATATACGCAACTATAGACCTGTGTGTATACAGTCAACTATTCCAAAATTGTTCGAAAAAATTATTTTGGATAAAATTATTTTTAAATTAAATGGGATTATAACAAGGTTTCAACATGGTTTCATGAAGAATAGATCAACTCTGACAAATCTACTGATATATGAAAACTTTATAGCGAATGCCTTTGCAGATAAATGTCAAGTAGATTCGATATATACTGACTTCAGCAAGGCGTTCGATAAAGTTTGTCATAAAATATTGATAAATAAATTAAGGAGTATGGGTATAACCGGGAACTTTCTTAAATGGGTAGAGAGTTATTTAACAAATAGGCAACTGTTTGTAAAGTTAAATGACGTAATATCGGATGCCTTTTCTGCCACTAGTGGTGTGCCACAGGGCTCCCATTTAGGACCAATACTGTTTATTTTATTTATTAATGACATTGTAGACGTTTTTTCCGATGTTGATATCCTGTTGTTTGCTGATGATTTAAAATTATATAAAAAAATTAAAAATATTTCTGATTGCATAATTTTACAAAAAAATTTAAACAACTTGTTTAATTGGTGTATATGCAATAAACTGGCACTTAACATTAGTAAATGTCAAATAATAAGATTTTATAAAATAAAGAAACCGATCATTTATGAATATAATCTTGACAAAATTATATTAAACTCAGTAGAAACCATAAATGATCTAGGTATTATTTTTAACTCAAAACTTACATTTATTAGCCATATAACTAATATTATTAATAGAGCAATGAAGATTTTAGGATTTATTATTAGAATAACCAAACAATTTTGTAACATTGATACTATTCGCATTTTATACATAACGCTAGTGAGAAGCATTTTAGAATATAACTCTACGATTTCGGCTCCACATTACAATATCCATATTCAAGCGATTGAAAAAGTCCAGCATAGATTCCTTAGGTATATTAATTTTAAATTAGGTATTCCAAGAGAATCCGTTGACTATAATTTGTTATTAAACTGGACTAATCTCGTAAATTTATCAGATCGCAGAAAAATCTGTGATCTATTAATATTATATAAAATAATTCACTCGGTCTTCGATACCCCTGATTTAATAGAACTAATACGATTTCATTGCCCTGGTCGCGCTAACAATAGACTGACTCTACCGTTCTACTATAATAACACACATACATTATCACACTATTACTCACCAATCAGTCGACTACATATTTTGGGAAATGAATATGCTAACATCGGCGACATTTATTTCTTAAAATTAGCGCAATATAAATATGCACTCAAAAATTATTTTTCCATAATGTAACTTTATATACGCAATATGGACATGTTAAAATGAAATGATGATATTTCTCATTGTTCTTTTTTGTTATTTTTTGTTGTGATACACAAAATAATTGTATGTTATTTTTAGGTTTCAGTTTTTAAGTTTTTATTTTTTTTATTTTTTCCATAATGTAACTTTATACACGCAATATGGACATGTTGAAATGAAATGATGATATTTCTCACTTTTATTTCTTGTTATTTTTTGTTGTGATACACAAAATAATTGTATGTTATTTTTTAAGTTTAAAACTACTATTATGTAATGATATTACTTTTCTTACTTTTGTACTCTATTATATGTTTATTTATAAAAGGCAGTATAGCCGTTTATGTATTTAAAATAAAATAAATAAATAAAAAATCTGTGAGAAATACGCAAATAACCACAACATGATGTACAACCCCAAGAAAACGGAGCTAATTGCATTCCACCATGGAAAAAATCCCGAGAAGATGCTCCCTGTACAACTTAACGGGGAAACAATAAGCACATCCACGAATGTAAAATACTTGGGGCACATCATCACTGAAGACCTCTCGGATGATGGTGATATTGAACGACAGAGGAGAAGTATCAGTGTTTTGTCAAATATGATTGCCCAAAGATTCTTCCGATGCAGCAATAATGTTAAAAAAACATTATTTAATGCATTCTGCACTAGCCTGTATACATGTGAAACATGGTGTCAATACCGAGTAAGCTCAATGGAACGTCTCCGGATCCAATATAATGATGCGTGCAGAATCATATTTGGATTCAGAAGGTATAGCAGCGCTTCAACAATGTTCACAGAATTAGGACTCCATGGATTCGCCGGTCTGTTGAGACACCGGGTCACTGGAGCCAGGATGCGGCTAATGGCCTCCGACAACACGTTGGTGACCGCAGCCTTCCAGCACCAAGCTCCATTCCTGAGTGAGCGATGGGCCCGAGCGCACTCAAGATCACGCCCTGCACAATAATTTGTTTATTTATTTTTGTTATTATTAATTTTTATTACTATTATTTTTTTTAATTTATTTTCAATTTATGTTCTTATTTCTCTACTGTATAAAAATGTATAACTAAATGGGACGTGTGGGATTGCACTATCCTCCCTACATCCTGGAATAAAGATTATTATTATTATTATTATTTTGAAAACATAAAAAAGAGGCAACCGTCGCAACTAGGAATCGAACCCAAGATCTCGTCTAACCGGATAAATTAAAATCAGTTGAAAATAACAGTTTTAATTTTGAAATTTAAATATGAGATCGACAACAATTACATTAAATCAGATCTCAATGGCCGAGTGGTCAGACGCGTTGCATCCTGGGTTCGGTTCCCGGTGGCGACCGTTGCCTGTTTATTTTCTGTCTTGTTTTGTTTAGATTTACTAGTACCTTTTATCTTCTTCTTCGATGATTAATAATATAGTAATTAAATATTTTTTAATAGAAGCAGATATTATCCAAGGTCGATGATAGCTTTAATAATGAGTTCAGAGAAGGGACGCATAGTTAGTGACGAAAAGGACGGAGAAAATAGTGTGTACGCATGACAAGGCAAGTGGGGTGTTTACAATTTTGAAAATGAGCCTTCACCACTGGTAATTTAAAATATTGGTGGTTCGCTATGTTTGGTGACTTAGCAGGTGCCCGGGTTCATGGGTTAGGTTTGTCTAGGTTTTGGCGGCGGATACGTTTGCCTGCTGCCGACCCAGATCGGGAGAGACTGGTTGAGGAAGATCTTCCTCAAAAAACATCTGCGCTCTACCAAACCTCTCCAGCCGCACTCTTTCGATTCACATTGACCCCAGATTCCTACATACCCCTCACGTACACCCTCATTCCTACGTACACAACAAAAATTAAAGTGTAGGGTCAATCACCGACGTCAACAACAGAATTTTTTTTTGTTTGATTTTGAATTAAAATTTTTGAAAAAAAAAAAAAAAGTCGTCTAAAAAAGTCACCGGAGACTAAAATTTCATTTACATTTTTTACTCCAAATAATGTCAGGAATCACTGGTTAAAGTAAGTCAAGTACGTTCCTTAACACCCTATACCTAAACACCCTATACCCTAACCTAACCTAACCTAACCTAACATGTTTCATATAAAAATGTAAAAATAATAAATATATAGTTATTACATAAAAAATCATATTATGATACCAAGTCCAATTGTGATCGAAGACTTTATGTTTACAACAACTTGTATTCTGTCTAATGGCCAGTGGAAGTGCATTGTGAAGCTGGTTGCAAAGTATTATAGGGGACGATGTGTGGAGGGTTTTCGAAGTGAAACTTCTGTAGCACAGTTGTGAATTGGATTTCGGATGAAACGAAAATGACGATTACTGCACCTGCGACGCATCAACTGCGCTCATCGGCCGTTTTGATAATGATGTCACTTTTAAAGGCTCCTATTGATTGAGATATGAAACTGAAATTACGTGAGGTCTGCGCTCATTGGTCGCTTTGAATATGACCTCACTTTTCCAGTATTAGTTGAGATTGTTTTGGTAAAGTTTCGCTTCTACTGCGTGTAAACTGCACTCGAATTTTTTTAAGGCAGTAAGGAGACTTGTCAATAAAGAAGAAATAATGTTCAAAATTTGATTATTTTAAATATAAAAAAGAAAGCATTATAAAAGAAATTATTTTTATTATTATTTACATTTACAATTAATTATCAGATTAAGGTGGTAACGGCTCCGATAACGTAGCTTTTGAAGAGTCAGGAAAAAATTTTCGACATTCTGATACAACTTGTAACAGAAACTGTCGTTGTTCTTCGTCTTTTGTCAAAGAGGAATTGAAGTATTGGATTAATTTTACCCCTATTTCAGCTATGTCATTGACAACCTTGAAACTGTTCACTATTTTTTTTTTTTTGCTTTTAAATTATGTGCATTTTCACACCATGTATCAGGATCCGTACTTAAAAATTCTGTTTCACTTTCAAATCTTTTGAAAAAAAACAATATCTTGATTTGATGAGAAACAAAAAAATCAATATTATCTTAGTCCAATAAATTATCCACTTGATGGAGACTGAATTTTGCTTTCACATCCCTATCATCACATGTTTTTTCTTCAATTGGAATTAATTGTAGACTTTTTAGAGCCATGCTTGTTTTGACACTTTTTTCTAAAAAAATTTCATCGAAGAAAGAAAATGCTACTTGCTCAGAATAGAGGTACCGCAGATATTTTATCATTTTAGACAGTGCCTTGTCTGCAATTTCTATATCGATTTCTCTATATTTTAAAAATTGTAGATCTTTGTTGGGGGCCAAAGTGGGTTTGGGGCGTTAAACCACGCTTTTACATGAATGTTTATTAAAAATAAAGAAATGTCAGTGATAGTTTTTTTTTCTAAATTTGTTAATGTAAATTGATCCCTGAAAAGATACATTTTGATACAATAAATGGCCTTTGCCATCCATCTAGCGTGATGAATGGCACCAGGTAGTATGTTCTAACACAATTAAAGAAAGTTGAATTAATTCTTGGTTATCATCCCTTGGCTGTTGGTTTTTTAATCGTTATCTAAGAAAAATGGATATTTCATCTGAATTCCTTATTTTATGTCTAATATTTTTATCTTCAATAGCAGTTTTGTATTTTGTCTTGTCTAGCTTCGACCATCTAGTCTGAAACTTTTTAAAAATCAAAAACTGGAGTAACAAAAACTGCTTTGCTTCTTCAACAGTGTTTTTTAATGCATCCTGATGAGCAATATCAAAAAGGTCATCAAGGGCTAACTTGAAAGCTTCTACTTTTTTATTTTGAGCTGTGCTTTTAGATCTGTTATCGTTTTTTGTAGTTTTCTCCACTCTTCGTACAGTTTTTCAAGCTTTACAATACAATCTTTAAAGTGTCTGGTTGGTATCTTAGCTTTCTCCCAAAAAATTACAACTTCCTGTATTGTAAGTCTTGCAGCTTCTCTGTTGTTCAATTTCACTTGCCATACATTATAAAATAAGCTGCGTAAAACTTGACAATTAGATGGTAATTTACTGCCAGTGATTTGATGAGACATGTGACCAATTAAATACACCATTTCTTTCTGCCTTGAACTCGAACCTGCACGAGCATGGCTCGTTAATGCTGTAGAAGACATAGTCCCACAAACCTCACAAAAAAAACTCACCAGAAGAACGTTGTTCAATAATGTTCAGAATGTTCACTTGTTCACTGTTTGAAAATCAAACGTCAATTAAAGCCATCTGACCTCACCCTCACATTTTCGAAAGACTGAGAAAACCCCAGGAACCCCAGACAAGGAACACAAAAGGAAGGGTGTAGTTTATTACACTTCAGGTAGGAATTCTCTGAAGAAAGGGTTCTTGGAAATAGCTCTTTTATAACAAATCCGACCTTTTAAGGGATAGACGACTTAAAGGCGACTTTGAGGATTCGGATCATGTCCGGTCTTAGAAAATAATAGTTATCTTCAAATATAAACGTTTTATCAAAAAAGTGATTAGAATAAAACTTAAAGATAGCAATATTTCCTATGAAATGAAACAAGAATCACAGTTCTAGGACAAATAGTTTTCATTTTATGAGGAAAAAACGGTGATTTTTTTTGCAAAAAAATCGTTTTTTTCAAATTTAACCTCGATGAGGCACGGGTTAACATCATCCAATTGAGCTAAAACTTTCCAAATCTTATTTTCTACCTTATACCATACATTTTTTTACCTTATACCTTGTGACCACCCTAATTCACAGTCGTTAAGCAGTTGAGTCGCCCTGTTTAATGGTGCATTCTGATAGGCAGAAGTTCTCGCTTTCGGAGCATAAAAAAGTGCGTGGGATCTCCCACGAGTATACGCGTTAGGGACATATAAGTATCTCTATACCCTTCCCCCATACCAAATAACGGCAATGAGCGCAGACCTCGCGTAACTTCCGTTTCGTATCTCAACCAATAGGGGGCTTTAAAAGTGACATCATTATCAAAGCGGCCGATGAGCGCAGTTGATGCGTCGCAGGTGCAGTAATCGTTATTTCCGTTTCATCCTAAATCCAAATCACAGCGGTGCTACAGAAATTTCACTTAAAAAAAACTGAGAGGAAATGCTTGGATTGGGTAATATGTTAAAATAATATAATATGGCCACGGCCAGGTAACGAGTAGTTTGCTTATGGTAAAAGCAAGTTATAGTTGAATTATATTTAATTGCCAAGTTGTGGCAAACTTTTGTCTGCTTTCCGTCTTATCGCTTTGAAGCTTGTTTACGTGTATCATTTCTTGGTAGCGTTATCTGCAATGATTATAGTATACATGGAAATCCCACTGTCTTGACCCCGGGGTAAATAAAATTAATTGATTTTTCGAAGTGATTAACAGGAGAACACCCAGTGTGCTAATTTTGTGACCAGGAGATAAGAAATATTAAAGAAACACCGACTTCAATGACGCATCGCAACAATGATCTTTTGACATGTCCACCAAATCATTGTTTCACGGGGCACACAAACTCCAACGGCTCGGTGAGTTTTGAAGCAGATAATGGACGGTTATCTCGAGATGGTTAAAAATAATTGAAGAATGTGCCTTAGAAGTTAGAAGAAATGATCACAGCTGGTGAAGAAGAAAAGAGGCTAGCCATTTTAAATGATGGCGTAGACGAGAGTGGGTATCCTTTGGTGACCGTAGTTGCAAATGGTTATTGGGCAAAGAGGTCATATACAAGTGGCTTTAGCTCCTCATCTGGTGCGGGGTGCATAGTTGGATTGCCAAATAAAAAGGTTTTACGACTACATGGTGCGCAGGTATGGAGGCTCCATCGAAACATGAGCTAAGTTAGCCTCTCAGATGCTGGGCGTACTGTGCAGGGCCCGCAGATACTGCAGAGTTCTGATAGTACATAACTGCTAACCCTGTACCAGAGCACGGTTGAATTTGGCAGCCTATTCTGGTCTGGAGTCCCAAAATATCTAAAAAAAACCCTCGACGTTGTGAAGAAACGGGCCTTCCGTTTGATAAATTCTCTTATCTTAACAACATATAGCAATCTTTAGAACACAGGAGTCGCGCGTCGGGTGGCGTATTCCCAAAACCTATACCGGTTCAGTCGCTTCACATTTTCAATATCAAAATTTTAATATTTAGAAATAAAATTATTAATTTCTAATATACACTTTATCTACATTTTAGAACAATTTTTGTTTTTGCAAAATGATAAAAAATTATCAATAAACCAGAGGTGTATTTACAATATATCGGAATAATATTAAAATTTTAATATTTACAAATAAAATTATTAATTTCTAATATACACATCAGAAAGATTATTTTATCTAGATTTTAGAACAATTTTTGTTTTTGCAATGTGAAAAAAATAACCATTATAGAGGTATCTTTAAAATGTAAATTGTCGCTTTTTTTTTTTTACGGTGAATACCGCACAAGAATCTCAACTGCTCCCGTCTGGAGCCAGTGAGACTATGGCATCCCCAATTGGGGTATGTTGTGAGGCTGAAGGTAGTGGGGAGGGGAAGGAGGTGGGGAAGAGGAAGGTTGGGAAGTACCTGGCTATTCAGATCTGGTCACTAAACACGGCTAAAGCCATTTTCAAGCAACGTTTCAATTCTGAATGGTGGTCTTACACCAGGGCGATACTGATAGTATCTTCCACTCTGGAACATGCCGCAAATATACTATATATTATTTTAAATGAATTAATTGTGAAGTAACACAAATTAATCAAATAAAATTTATTTGCGCATGCCGGGTTCGAACCCGCGACCTCCGGAATGTGAGTCAAGAGTCTTAGCCACTGGACTACGGAGGCCGTCTACCGCGACTGAATCGGTGTAGGTTTTGGAAATACGCCGTCGGGTGGGAATTCTTTCCTTGTTCTACAGACTGTTTCAATGGCGATGTTCCGAGGAACTAGCGTCATTGATTACTTCGGCACCGGTGCATAAAAGAGAGGAAGGAGAGGAAGTTCTAGGGACTCCAGATACTAATATCTACAGCCTGTATGTCGGACGAATATCTACAGCTCATATGTTGAACTAATATCTACGAACTTCAGAGTGTTGACTAATATCTACAGAGCTAAGATCGGACGAATATCTATGACGGTCCCAGTGTTGACTAATATCTACAGAGCGTAGGTTGAACTAATATCTACAGAGCATAGGTTGGACTAATCAGCTAAACGTGTCCAATAGTCCGATATTAGGGATTTTTACATACATACTTACATAAATTAAGTTTTTTACACTGCATACGCAATATTACGTTATTCCAATATGCTATACATATGAGGGAGCGGTCCTGATCGGTAGAGACGGGGCGTGAGAAATCAAAGGCGTGCAGTCGATGTGTGAGTCAGTCTTTATTGTGGCTACGTAGCGGAGGTCGATGCGGAGCGGGAGCGGAGTGACAGTAGTGATGCTGCTGCGCGATGATGTGAAGATGAAGGTCAGGACACTACGGCGGTGAAGATCACAGGTCTTCAGGAAGCCGGCGTGTTGCCCTACACCGTGGCGGTGTAGACGTGACCTTGGTCCAGGCGATGGCCATCGTCGCGTTGACGAGATATGGCGGCTGTGTGTCCAGTGGGTTGGAGCACACACGTGACGCAGGAAGGAACCTTGAGAGGCGATGAGGATGCTGGCGCGTTGCCAGGTGCTGGTTGCTGCTCGTTGCAGGATGCTGGATGATGGCGCGTTGCCGGTTGTGGTTGCTGCTCGTTGCAGGATGTTGATTGCCATCTCATGTCGAGATGGTAGTTGGAGAAGTTCCTCGAAGGTGCTGGAATGTTCCTGGGTCACGCTGGATAAATTGTTCACTAATAACTGCGCGGGCCCGTGCCGGGCGCAGTTACTGCACTGCTCGAACTGTGTTCTTTTATCGATGAATGGAATGTAAGTACTGACTGACTGGCTCCGCGCAAGCGAGCGCGGCTTTTATACCCGTGGCAAGTAATTAGTCTCGCAGTAGGTAATGCGGTGAATTCACGCAAAGGTGAGAAATCGAGCGAACTTTCTGCGGGCACTTGTTTGGTACAGCCAGACGTTCTAGCTCTTTCGCGTAGGTGGCGGATTATTTACGATGCGCCAGTTACTACTACGCTAAGGTAGGTATGCCTTATCTTCCAGCGAATTCTGTGGAGGTCAGTGGCGCTGCGGTAAATTTCGCAGAGCGGGTTAAGTAGCCGCTACACATAATTGCAAATCCAACCTCTGCCAGTGCTGTAGATATTCGTCAACACTTTGGTTCTCATAGATATTAGTCAGCAGTTTGAGCTGTAGATATTCGTCAACACTCTGATTCTCATAGATATTAGTTAACAGTTTGAGCTGTAGATATACGTCAACACTTTGGTTCTCATAGATATTAGTTCGATTTTTCAGTTTTTGGAATTCCTGTAGATATTAGTAAACGCCTCCGTTCTAGGAAGTAAAATAGACAAGTCTCTCCCGATCCGGCCCAGTACTACGTGGGCAAACCCGGGCACCAATGTTAAGTCACCAAACATAGCAAACCACTTGGAGTGACCTAGTAAGTGTGTTGGTAATCCAATAAATGTTCCCGGGGCGGCGGAAATCCGCACTAACCCGCCTCCCTAAATGAAAATTGTGAGGGGTTAGCGTAAAAAAAAACAGAGTGTGCAGTTCACACGTGGTAGAAGTGAAAACCTTCAATAAACTAAAGTAGACAAGAGTGGGGAGGCTACGAAGCACCGCACAAAGTGTGGTGACCGATTATAATATCTCATTCTCTCGCAGGTTAATCCTGTAGATGGATGTATTTATTTCTTTTTAGAGTCGCTATTTTTCGTTTCATCGAGTTTTAAATCACAACGGTGCTAACGAAGTTTTCACTGCTAAAAACACTGAAACAATGAATTTCATTGGTCTGTTTGGATCTAATAGTCCAAATGCCTAAACTAACTAACTAACCATCACGCTGTTTCTCCGCGGGGGTGGGCAGAGAGGATGGACCGCCAAACACACAGTCTTTGCCTCCCTCACACACATTCATACATCTTCATTCATATATCTTCTTCCATTATTCTGACTTTTGACTTGGCCCGACTCGAGTATCTGATTCACTTGATCGTGCCATGTCTTCCTCGGGCGTCCCCGACTTCTTCATTCACATTTGCGTCATATATTCTTCTCACACTATTTTTTTCTTTACATCAGCCTTACATTTGTTGCGGATATCCACATTTCTCACACGATCATACATGGTTTCACCGCACATTCGCCTCAGGGTTCTCGTATCAACAGCATTCAGTTTTCTTTCATCCTTCCTCTGCCAGTTCCATGCCTCACTGCCATACATCAGGGTAGGTACCAGGACTCCATTGTGGACTGCTAGCTTCGATTCTTTTGACAGTTTTTTTATTAGCGCCAACGGCGTTCAGTCCTCCATTATTAGAGTTGCCTGCATTTAACCTTCTTTCAATATCTCTATCAGCCTTCCCATCTCTCGTAAACAGGTTCCCATCTCTCGTTTAACCCAGGTACACAAACTCATCCGTCTGCTCCAAGTATGCGCCTTATGCTTTTATAAACTGGCGACTCCAATTTTCCTTCAAAGCGGTATAGAATGTATGGATCATATTTTTAGAAATAATCCGTTTAGTGAAACCAATAACCATAAATTTCTTCGACGACTTCTCTAAGGTCAATAAATCTGTGTAATATAATGACAATTGTAATTAATATTTCTTGATGCTGCCCCATAAATTAAAATGATGGCATCTATAGACAATATTTATATTAAAATGTATTTTTATGGATTTCTATTGAAGAGTTTGCTGGTCACGTACTTAGTTGGATTTCTGCTTTGTCCAGAGAGACACACAGCTTTTGATGTTATTTAATTTATTATTTGAAGTTATGATAATAGTGTTATTACAGTTATTCCAATAATGATGTCTGATTTAGAATTGGAATACAGGACCCCCAACAGAGTGGTAGGTACAATAGTGTTATTAGATATGCCAAGCATGATAACTGGTTTAGAAATGGAATACAGGACCCCCAACAGATTGGTAGGTACAACAGTATTATTAGATATTCCAAGCAAAATGACTGGTTAAGATATCGAATACAGGACCCCCAACAGATTGGTAGGTACCATAGTGTTGTTACAGTTATTCCAAGCAAGATGACTGGTTTAGAAATGAAATACAGGACTCCCGACAGATTGGTAGGTACCGTAGTGTTGTTACAGTTATTCCAAGCAAGATGGCTGGTTTAGAAATCGAATACAGGACCCCCAACAGATTGGTAGGTACAACAGTATTATTAGATATTCCAAGCAAAATGACTGGTTTAGAAATCGAATACAGGACCCCCAATAGATTGGTAGGTAAAATAATGTTGTTACAGTTATTCCAAGAATGGTGTCCGATTTAGAAATGGAATACAGGACCCTCAACAGATTGGTAGCTACCGTAGTGTTGTTACAGTTATTCCAAGCAAGATGACTGGTTTAGATATCGAATACAGGACCCCCAACAGATTGGTAGGTACCATAGTGTTGTTACAGTTATTCCAAGCAAGATGACTGGTTTAGAAATGGAATACAGGACTCCCGACAGATTGGTAGGTACCGTAGTGTTGTTACAGTTATTCCAAGCAAGATGACTGGTTTAGAAATCGAATACAGGACCCCCAACAGATTGGTAGGTACAACAGTATTATTAGATATTCCAAGCAAAATGACTGGTTTAGAAATCGAATACAGGACCCCCAATAGATTGGTAGGTAAAATAATGTTGTTACAGTTATTCCAAGAATGGTGTCCGATTTAGAAATGGAATACAGGATCCCCAACAGATTGGTAGGTACCGTAGTGTTGTTACAGTTATTCCAAGCATGATAACTGGTTTAGAAATGGAATACAGGACCCCCAACAGATTGATAGGTACCGTAGTGTTGTTACAGTTATTCCAAGCAAGATGACTGGTTTAGAAATGGAATACAGGACTCCCGACAGATTGGTAGGTACCGTAGTGTTGTTACAGTTATTCCAAGCAAGATGACTGGTTTAGAAATCGAATACAGGACCCCCAACAGATTGGTAGGTACAACAGTATTATTAGATATTCCAAGCAAAATGACTGGTTTAGAAATCGAATACAGGACCCCCAATAGATTGGTAGGTAAAATAATGTTGTTACAGTTATTCCAAGAATGGTGTCCGATTTAGAAATGGAATACAGGATCCCCAACAGATTGGTAGGTACCGTAGTGTTGTTACAGTTATTCCAAGCATGATAACTGGTTTAGAAATGGAATACAGGACCCCCAACAGATTGATAGGTACCGTAGTGTTGTTACAGTTATTCCAAGCAAGATAACTGGTTTAGAAATCGAATACAGGACCCCCAACAGATTGGTAGGTACCACAGTGTTGTTACAGTTATTCTAAGCAAGATGACTGGTTTAGAAATCGAATACAGGACCCCCAACAGATTGGTAGGTACCAGAGTGTTGTTACAGTTATTCCAAGCAAATAACTGGTTTAAAAATCGAATACAGGACCCCCAACAGATTGGTAAGAAAATAATGTTATTACAGTTATTCCAAGAATGGTGACCGATTTAGAATATGCCACTTGCATGGATTTCATAACGACTTGGAAAAAATCGTGTGGATAGATTTTTTTACTAAGATTATGAAAATGTTAGTAAAAAATTTTAGATATTTACAGTTTTTTTTATTTTAAGTAAATAAATCCATTATTTGGGCACGTGACGTCACTACATGAAAATGTCCCGTCTCCGAAAATGTTCCTATTAATTTAATAAAATTCCACAGTGATATATTTTTTTATATGGCATCACTTTGATTTCAGGCGAATTTTTGAATTCGACATTTAACGTTCACTAGATTTATTGTTTGTTCTCTGCGAACTTATAATTTGGTTTGACTTTTTGACAGATGTTCTGAAGAGAACCCCGTACATTTTACGCTGTCCGTTCGTGTTTTAGAAGTACAATGATAATGGTGCGGATTTTGACAAAATCAAATTTTATAATATTCTTATTATTATTATAATTCACAAGTACAAGTATATTAAATTTGAATTAGTAATATAGACGTTGAACATTATAAAGATTTATGATCAATAAGATGGATCAAGGAAAAAAATATTTATGAGATTTAATATATATTTAATAGATTTAATATAATATCGAGGCATATTTTGGTATGCCTCGATATTCTCCTGTGTCATTCGTGAGGAAAACGTTCTTTTTTAAAAAATGGTTTTCGGCTATGTAATTATCGTTTTGTCGCACCCATAAAATGATGTCCCGTCTTTCCGGTTTATAAAAAAGGGTTTCAAAAATACGATTTAAAAAAAAAATACGGAATGTCTTAGAATATTTGCCTAAACCGGAAAAAAAAATTAAAAAATGTGATGCAAGTGGCCTATTGGAATACAGGACCCTCAACAGATTGGTAGGTACAATAGTGTTATTAAATATTCCAAGCAAGATGACTGGTTTAGAAATCGAATACATTCGTGCTCAAAATGGATTGAATCGTGTCTGGACTTATATCACTCAGGGAGGCAGAACTGAACTACCATCCCTTCATTTCATATTGTCTTACACCCCATCAAGGGGGTGGACTAGACCTGTGTCCGTGCATCAACCGAGGAGATGACTCCCAAGGCAGCCGCTGCATAACCCGCCCGTACCTCCCCCGTCGCCATGAGCGGGCCTGAAGATCAACCGTACCGGACCGGTGCCCTTCCGTCCTACCTCCGGTGACCCGATGCTCACTTTTATCCCTAGGGTCTTCAGGACTTTCATCCCTTAAATTCCTTCCCAACACTTTCTTCGAGGGCCTACCGGGAAGCTGGCATAGGGACGCGAACGCCGAGTCTCGCTTGCGACTGGACTTATGGCTCCGCTTATCCTCGGCGGGACTGCCGGACGACTGCAGCTCAGCTGCTTTGGTTAAGTCATACAATGTCGTCATAATTTGTAATTTATTAACTACTAGCTGACCCGACGAACTTCGTACCGCCTCAGAATCAATAACTGTTGTATTAAATTAAGTTAAAAATTACACAATGAAGCAATTATCGTTGCCCAACTGTCCATTTTTGTATTTGTCAGTATCGGAGATGGCGTTGTGTACGGATTTATATTTTGTGTGATTTTTGAATGGAAGCGAGTACGGGTGCCGCTGCCCCGGGAACCATTTATTGGATAACCAACACCTCTGCCATAGGTCACCCCAAGTGGTTCGCAACGTTTGGTGATTTAGCAGGGGTGCCCGGGTTCATGGGGTGACTTTTGCGCGGAGCTTGGCGGCGGATGCGTCTGCCCACATGCTACGTGGCGGGCCGGATCGAGATAGACTGGTTGAGGGAGGCCTTTTGACCTTTCCAGCCGGATTCACTCGGCCAATGGATAGGTAAAGGTTAAAGCTCAATTCCGGTCAAATCAATGGCCTTGCACCGCAGTTGGAGGAATGGATTCACTCCCGGATACACAGACCTCCAGATTCCTACCCACCCCTCATGCCTTGATCCTTCCCAGAACTTCCTATTCTACCCTTCCTTAAAAAGATCCTCCACACAAAATCCCCTAAGATGACATAGGACATAGGTCCTGAGTGGAGCTTACTTTAAAAAAATGCGTTTCATTTCAGAGATTTATTATTATTGTATTTTTCCTTTGAAGGGGTGCAGAGACATACGTTCACCGTTTGTCTCATTTTCTACTGTTGACATTTAGTGTGTAAGAAAGAGGGGCAGCATTATATGATTAAGAACAAAAGCAAAACAATTAGCGCGTTGACATTTGACGTTTTCGAATTTTTAGAATTCACGCACAGTTAAATTTTATACCTATCACAATATTGCTGCAGTTCTTTCAAAATATGAGAATTCGTTCCATACAAAATGCATGAAAAAATTATTTTTCTTCATAACTTTCTTTTTTGTGAATTTTTGCGATGTTTTAATAGTTATTCTGTTATCCGGGGCGGAGACAAATCCAACAAATCAAAGATCATCAAAATCGGTCCAGCCGATCTCGAGTTATAAATAGTGTAACTAACCCGACTTTGTTTTATATATTAAGATTATTATTAACTTTTCTTCCTTTGTATTAATAAACTTTTATTTCAGCTATATCAAGTGGCGGAGATGAGACTTGATACTGTGAAATAAATAACTAACAACACGTACGCACTCGTATACTGCCTGCTAACAATGTATGCACGAACATTGGAGGTCTAGAGTCATTTTAATAAAAAGTAGCTTCTTTATAAACAAAAATTAGAGTCCTGTCGTGTACGGTGAAGAAAGAAACCATATATTTCCTTAGAATGCCGTGGGAAAGTGGTGGGCAACCTCCAATGTCTTTCACCAGGGCGATACTGAGAGCAACTAGGTACCATTCTAGAAGAAACTTCGTCATAACTTAACAAATATAAAGAATCTATATAAAAGAGTATTTCTCTGATTTCATGAGTGTGTAACTTTATTTTTATAATTCTGTCATGAATTAAATTTGTTTTATGTACATCCTGACTTCTTGTGGTTAACAATAAATTACAACCGTAACTAACAGTATGTACACTGAAACAACGCTGCTATGTTTTATTATAATGAGTGAGTATTTGTTGGTATTAAAAATAATAAATTTTTACTGCTAATGTCAAATATAATCTAAGGAAATGGCTATTAGATACTGATGATTTATATTGATGCCCTACCAAAGTCCTTGTATTCTTTATTGAAATTTACTTTCTAAGGAATTGAAATATTCTTTATAATTTTTGTAATACTTCATGCATAAGAAACTATTCATTTACTTGTTTGTTATATTAATTTTTTAATACTAAATCCATTTGTTCTTGTTTAAAATATAAGGCTGATAGTGCTATTTACATATGTATATATATATATATATATATATATATATATATATATATGAGCTTTAGTAAATAAGATAAAGTTTTTTGGCGATGATTTGTTGATTTGTGTCCCAAATTGGTCATTTCTAAATTAAATTTACGCCTATCAAAACGTTTGTCATTTGACTGTCCTAGAACGGGAGACCTTCCTAGTTGGACAGTCAAAGCTTCTTTGTACTGATGTATTCTCTATAACAAATAAACGTTTTATTTTATTTACGCACCAGATTTAAATGTCCGGGTTAAATTTTCCCCAAAAAAAAAAAAAGGAAAAAAAGAAGGAAAAACTAAACCCTTTCACACACTTCCCCAAATGATCATCTAGTCAACCCACGCTATGCAATTGCACTATATAAGTATTATAAATACAAAACAATACAAGAACAACATGTCAACCTACTAGAGACCAAATGGGAATATAATTCACCGACTCCAGATATTTTCATATCAGAGGGTTCGGCTCTGTGGCATTTCTAATTGAACCTATAAATCCTACCGATCCCTCAATATAAATATTTAAAAAATCCTTTGTAATCCTACATGTATTTAAAATGACTGATTTTTGCATTTTTATATACAAATTCTTTGACAAATCTAATATGCTTAAATTTTGAATCAGATTCCTAGGTATTATGCCAGTGGCCGAAATAACAAATGGCAATATATTATTATTATTATTATTATTCCGTAATTTAAACAATTTATTTAATTGTTATTTTAGCATCAACATTATGCCCATACACTGTCTGAAAATGTACCAATTTATTGCATAAAATGTTGTCATTATGTACCTGCTGAAAAACTAGCTTAGCGGGTTTAAATTTAATAAATAAAAAATGAAAAAATAAGATGTTTCATATAACTTTAATTAATAAAAACCAAAGAAAATAAAAATTAAATATACGTAATCTTGTTTTTTATACAGGGTGTTAAGGGACGTAATAAACTTACTTTAACCAGTGATTCCTGACATTATTTGGAGCAAAAAATGGTTATGAAATTTTTTGTTTTTTTTTTACAAAAACATTAAAAAAAATAGTAGGTGTTGGACACTTAGGTGCGGTATAAGAGGTTGGGCGGTTACTTGGCAGAGTGACCAGTGACGTCATGCGTAAGAAGAAAAAAAAATGATTTTGAAGAAAAATAAATTTTTAAAAAAGTCTCCGTAAAAGTCACCGGATACCAAAATTTCAAGTACATTTTTTATTCCAAATAATGTGAACTAGTTAGGGGGCATACATTGATTACGTGAGCTCAAAAAGGGGGAGGATCCAGCAAAATCTCTCGTTACTTGAAAAGAATATACGAAGTTGGCCAAATGTACGAGTATCTCTCGAAGGGGGGGGGGGTCTAGATTATAATAAAAACTGCTCACGTAATTAATGTATGCCATTTCACATTTCATCGAAAGTTGTTCCTACGATCGTGCAGGGCGGTTACAATGAGAAAGATTAATTATTAATTATTTACAGCTTTTTAAAATTATAACTCAATTTCGATTCTATTTCATTCCAAATTTGCTTTGATTCATACCTACATCCAAAAATGCTGAAAGGCGTGATGATAAAACTATTAAAATAATGTACTTTTTGTAATTATTTTCAATAATGTCTATGTTAAATAAAAATGTTAAAAAATTCTGAAATATATTAGTTTGTAAGTGCGCAAATAAATACACATACGGACCAATTTTGTCAAGAAACACATGTACGAATATATTTTTTAATGATTGAATTTAAAATTCTAAAACATGCGATACCCAGAAAATGTATTGATTTATTTTACTGTATGATTGTATGATTTGAAAAGGGTGTGGTATAATACAAAATCTTTTTTAAAAAATTAACAAATCTGCCAACGACCTATTATACTAAAAATAAACATTTTTTCTCAAAATTTAAAACATGCGAATGCTAGATAAAATAACAATCTTTCGAAATCCATTTATAATTTTTTTTGAAAAAGAGTTAATACGTCTAAAATCTGATTTAAAAATTACATATTTCAGGTTTTCTCTGGTAATACCCTCTTAACACCCTAAATAATAATTATTATTTTTACCTTTTTATTATATTACAATACTAGGGAGTACCCGGCGAGTGTTGCAATGCCACAAAAAGAAAGAAATAGTTTCTCCCTTCGTAATTTTGCATGCATCCCCGTTCCCGTTCCCGCCTCCGTCCCCCTCCAGCGTCCCCTTTCCCTTCCACGTTCTCCTTCCATCTTCCCCGTCTTCCACCCCCTCCCACGCCCCCCGTTCCACGAACCCCCCTCTTCCACGCGTTCCCTCCCACGTTCCCTGCCTTCCCCCACACTCGTGCCCCCTCCCGCGAACCCCACTTCCTCGTTCCCTGTTCTCGGATTCCCCTCCCTCTTTCCCTTCTCACATCCCTGCTGCTAAACTATATGAATAACACACATTTTTCAAACAACTCGTGCGCGTATTCCAAATTTTTAATGCGATTTTCAAAACGCTTTTTTCGTCAGAGTCTCCTATGTTGAGATAGAGGTAAAAAATGTATGTTTGGTTTTTTTGCAGAGTTTTTCACGACGAACACCATGCGGGCAGAAGTATCTCATCCTGTTAGTGGCCACATTATTCCTCATAGTCGTGGTACTGGCTGTTCTGCTTCTCCTCGCTTCTCGCGCCCAGCCTCCTGACAACACTATTCAAACCATTTACAGTGAGTATTTAGGTCCAATCCTGTTTTTATTATTTGTTAATGATGTGTTATATATTTTCAATGATGTTCAAGTATTAATGTTTGCAGACGACCTGAAATTATTTAAAGCAATCAGAAACATTAATGATTGCCATATATTGTCAAATAAATTGTTGAGATTTATTATATGGTGTCACGATAACCGCATAAGCAAATGTCGTGTTATGAGGTTTTATCGAATAAAGAATCTAATATTTTTCGATTATTCCATTAACAATATGTCGTTAGTATCTGTCTCGGAAATTAATGACTTAGGTATTTGGTTTGAAACGAAACTCAACTTTATCAAGCATATAGAAATAATAACCAATAAAGCTTTGAATATTTTGGGATTTATTTTAAGGGTAGATATCTAATGATTTCAATAATGTCAATACTGTAAAAACATTATATATGTCACTAGTAAGGAGTCATATAGAATACAATTCCATGGTTTGGTCCCCGAATTATGAGGTTCATTCAAATCCAAAATAAATTTTTAAGATATGCAAATTTTAAAATGGGCATTCCTAGTGAATTCCTAGTGAATGCCTAAATTACGATATCGTAATTTGTTCATTAAATTTAATAAAAGTATCTGATCGCAGAATCATTTCCGATTTAACCTTTTTTTTATTTAGTAACTATATAATATTTTTTAACATTTTTATATGAAATATGTTAGTTAGATGTATATATAAAATAGAAAATATATTCGTAGTCCTCCTCACTAAGAGATCCTCTGCTGAGGGGGACTATGTTTTGGATAAGTTTTTCAGCGACTTCTATGGTTTAACTTATTTGGATAAGGTTTTCCAGAAACTTCTATGATGTTTTAAGTATACTAGGAAGGTCGTTTTCCGATAGTTCCTTCAGCCAACATTTAATGTCCTTAATGTAGCTATTTTTTGTTTTTAATTTGTTTGATACTAAGTGGGAGTTTATTATATAACTTTACTGCTAAAAATTCAGAACTTCTTTGACTAAATGAAGAGTTACACTTTGGTATATTAAGTGTGTCTGTTTGTTTGGCTCTGGTTTTATGAGCATGTGAGGTGTCTGCCTCTGAGTTGTTTTTGTCGTGATGTACCAGAATGTTTTTGGCATAGATTTTTTGTATGGTTGGAACATCAAACTGTTTAAAAATTTCTGTTGTTGACGTCCTTATGGGGACCTTTAGAATGGTCTTTATGATGCAATTCTAAGTTATCTTAAGTTGTTTTAAGTGATTAGATGCTGCTGAGCCCCATCCTATTACTCCATATTCCAATCGAGAGTGGCATAAAGCATAATTTACTCTCTTTAGCTGTTACCTGTTGGTAATGTTTGTTTGTAATCATTATTAATTCAATATTTGATACCCCTAATTTATTATATGAAATCTCTTTTCATACACCAGGCAGGTCAGGTAGTGTTGGGCGGGAGCGGTTAATTGCCGGCAGTCAGCTTCTGTCGGTAGGACATAAAACTCATGCGTTCTCATATAAAGTTATATTAGAATTTTTTTTAATTTGTTCTAATAATTCTATGTATTTTTGCTGGTATGGGGCCCAGACAGCAAAAGCGTGTTCTAATTTTGATCGTATAATGCAGTTGAACATCGATGTCATTGCTTCGGGCTTGGAAAATTGTTTACTTATTCTTATCACAAATCCAAGAAGTTTGTAACAAGATGATGCCAACTCCACTATATGATCTTAAAAAGTACGTTTGGGATCAAATGTAAACCCGTGGTGCCTTGTGGATTCCACTGATGACAATATTTCATCATTTAGTTTGTAATCAAATTTAATCGGGTTTTTGGAACACGTGAACATCATAGTGACACTTTTTTTTTACATTGAAGAAAAGTTTATTCTCAACTGCCCATGAAGATATTGTGTCCAAATCAAGTTGTAATTTAAAACTAACTAACTAACTAACCATCACGCCGTTTCCCGCAGGGGTAGGCAGAGAAGACGGACCGCCAAACATCCCGGTCTTGGCACACATTCCTTGCCTCGTTTACATTCATACAACGTCTCATACATTCTCTTCTATTATTCTGACTCTTGACATGGCCCGACTCAAGTATCTGATTCACTTGGTCGTGCCATGTCTTTCTTGGACGTTCTCGACTTCTTCTACCATTCACATTTTCGTCATATACCTAGTCTCCTTACACTCCTTTCCTCGTTCATTCGCATTTCTCCTTACACTCCTATCCTCGTTCCTTCGCCTCATCCTGAGTAGTTTGAGACCGTCAGCTAAAAGCAAGCAAATGGTACTTTGGATGCGTTCTTGAAAATCATCTATTAATATCAAGAATAGTAGAGGTCCCAAGTTTGATCCCTGAGGTATTCCTGAAAATGCGGGGAAATCCCTGGACTCATGACCACCGATGCATACATACTGAGTTCTGTTTTTTTTAAATACGTCACAAGAAATTGTATTAGAGGTTGGTTAAAGCCTATTCTATGGGTCTTTCGTAAGAGTACGTCGTGATTCACGCGGTCGAATGCCTTTGCAAAGTCAGTCCAATCCTTTTGCTACTTTATGTGAAAGTTCGAGGAGATTTGAAACAGTAGTTTTTTTGACATAAAACTATGCTGATTCCCCCAAGAAAAAAATTTATTTTATTTTTTAGTTTTTCACAAATTAATGTTTCAAAGATTTTTGGTAAAAATGATAAGACCGCTATCAGTCTATAATTATTTGCCTCTGTTTTGCAACCCGTCTTGCATATTGGGCTCATCTTGGTGAGTTTCCAAGATGAGCCCAATATGCAAGTCGGAGAATGGTAGAAGTAGCAATACTAAGGTTGATTATGTAGCACAAAGGTTTTTACAAATATTCCCCTAGCATGATGATTACATGAGGTGGAATTCCATCCAGTCCCGTGGTTTTGTCGGGCTTTTGGTTTTGAATACATATTTTTACTTCCTCGGGCTTAAATTTTTCAAGAGAGATTGAATTTACAAATTTCGGCAAATCTTGTTGAAGACTCTCCGCATCTTAGGTGGGACATACTTGGTTGTAGACCAATTAAAAGTAGTCCGCAAATTTCTCTGACACTAGTTGGGGACACTGGATGATTTCATCAAAATGAGAAAATTGGAAAAGTAAATTAAATCAAATACTTAATATTGGATTTGAAAACTCGTGCCGACCGTAGCGTCTTCAGGGATATGCCATTATTATTTAAACATCTTGATGGTCTCCAAATTTGCTAACCATCTCATTGAAACAGATCGTACGTTTAAAAAAATACATGCGTTCCCTTACTACGTAAAAAAGGAATAGGTATCAGACCGAATAACTTACAAGTATTAGAAGGAAAGCCAAAAACAACCAAATAAACTTAATAAAAGTCCGATACTTTTAGAGTGTTCCCGATTGACAATGAGCACTCTCTTCCCAATCCTCCTCCTACCCCTGTTCCTATCTCCTCTACAGGAGCTCACCCCATTTTTTTTCTATCCGCTATGAAAGCGTTATATATTATTAATAACAGATGTTATATTTTAGAAGAGTATTATTACACTGCCCTGAAGAAGCTACGGTTGTAGCGAAACCTGGTCTGCATTGAGTAAAATAAATGAAGTGAAGTTTACTAATTTATTGTTTTATTTTAAATGATGTTGTCTCATCACGAAGTATTTGCTTTATGTGAACAAGTAAATTTAAGTATTTTCATAATTTTAGACGATACCTTCCAGTCCATGTGCCTGACGGACACTTGTATCTACACAGCGAGCGAGATGTCCAGGTCTTTGGACACGAAGGTGGATCCCTGTGACGACTTCTATGACTTCGCTTGTGGGGGGTGGATCAAGGACAACCCCATCCCCGAGGGAAAGTCCGTGTGGGGTAGGATTTATGAAATGACCAAGCGGAATCAACTAATTCTCCGGAATACTTTGGGTTAGTAAAAACTAGTAACGATGATTTATTTATTATAGATAGATACAAAAGAAAGTATAAATTACATATTAGGAAGCTTTGCCTGTCTAACTAGGAAAGTTATTGATGTCGATGATATTGATGATGACGACGATAATGACGAAGATGACAATGGTGACGATGATGACGATGATGACAGTGATGACTGTGATAACTATGACTGCGACTGTGACTGCGGCTTTACACTAAAGAGAAAACCGCTGGTTTTCAAAACACCTGACGGATGTCAGGTGGAACTCAAACATCCATGTGCATTGCGGGAAGTTCTGCGGTATTTGTAAATACATAGTTTTTTCAATTTATTTTTTACAGAAAAGGTCGTCCTTGAAGACCAGGTAAAATCTAAAGCGGAACAGAAAGCGCGTATTTACTACGAGACATGTCTGGACTTAAATAAAGCCACCGATGCCCTCGGGGCCGCCCCGCTGCAGGAGCTTATAAGGAATTGCGGGGGCTGGAATATCTCCGCCAGTGGATTCCTACCGGGCAAAATCAACCTGAAGAGAACCCTCTGGACACTACAGAACAGGTAAGATAGTTACTCGTCATCATCGCGGCGCTACATTCAAGGATGAGATTTAGCTTCCTGATCAAGCTCTTGGTTGTGTGTTTCGTATTTGACAGTGGTCAAATTTATTTCAGGTCTAGTTTTCTTGCACAGCCTCTGCTTCTGTTTCTCCAGCTGTATTTGTGGCATTTAACTGGACGCTGAACTGAATTGTTACTAGACTTCGGTGCAATAATTTATTCTGCTGGCATCCTGAGCACAAAACAGAATGTCTAAATCACCACATCTGGGATGTCTAAATCTAGCCAGCTATTGTGTTCTCTCAAACGGTATCTCCAACACTCCTTGGAAGGAGAGGATTTACTTAGGAATGAATAGAGTTCTTTGGACAAACTAAAATTTATTAATATTACGCGGTTAGTCAACCTAACTAGTGTCTAAATCAAGACATCTATGATGTCTAAATCACCACACAATGTCTAAATCACCACGCAATGTCTAAATCACGACACAATATCTAAATCACCACACAATGTCTAAATCACCATATAATGTCTAAATCACCACATTATTTCCTATTATATGTTTTCCTATTTTCAGATACGGTGTCAACGGATTCTTCACCTGGTCTGTTCAAGCAGATGCTCGAAATTCATCGAGGAACGTCATTACTGTTAGTACTTACAGTATGCGTATTTTAAAAGAGGTTAACATAAATGTCCCTAACAAGTATACTTGTGGGAGATAACATGAAAGCGAGGACAACTGTTCAACGATTCTGCAATGACCATCAACATTTTCAATGTCACTTACAGACAGTTCAGCAACTATATTTTGGCGCTTGTCACAAAATAGTGAAACTGCCCCACATTCCCTTTTAATTGTAATCTTATCCATGATATATTGGTGTACAACAGTTTTTCGAATAACATGAAAAAATAAATAAATAAAGTTTTACAACACACTTTTTTAGAACAAAAGATAACGTTTATAATTAATGCCTAAAGAAAATCACATTACTATTGATAAATTACAGGCCTTTCGAGTAATTTAAACTTAATTTCTATGCAATAAAGACTTAAAACTTTTTTTTTTTATTTACAAAAAGATACATAAATTATAATATATTTTTACAATAATTAATTACATAATACATGTATTTGATGAACCCCCATAAATAAGCAGGGCTTGTGTGTATGGGGGGTGTTATTATATTGGTTCAATTTATTATTTTTTATTCAGTTCAAATTTTCAGTATAAGTTTTAAGCTGAGTTTTAAATTTTTTTATGTTACTGTTCATGTTTCTGATTTTTCAGGTAGTGAATTAAAAAAATTAACTCCGAGATATTTATGATTTAACTGTCCTATTGTTTTTTTTACATTTTGGAATAGGAAGTATTGATGTTTGTCTAAGATTTCTGTTATTTTTGAAGGGTGCAACTTTATTTTGAATATTATCTTTATAAATTTGTAATGTTGCGTGATAAAAGTATAACGCAATTAATTTTCTGACCTTAAATTGTTTGAATAACAGTTCTGACGAATTTGAGTAGGGTTTTTTTTAAATTGTTTTTATTATTAGTTTTTTTGATATCTAAATTGTTTGTGTTTGATTTGTATATGTACCGCCCCATCCTATAATGCCGTATTGTATAATTGAAAGAAAGTTCTAGAAAATACTTACATTGCAATAAATATATTCTAACGAAATGGTATTTAGGAAATACATAGATCACGCCAATATCATTTGAATGCCATTTGTGATTTTTAAATGAGTACGTAGACTGTAAATAATTTTTGGATATTTGATTGAACATGCGATTGCTTATAAATCCAATAAAAAACACATATAAATTTTTTGTAGACCACTTTTATCAAAGTTTTATAAAAGTGGTTTACAACAAATTTATATGTGTTTTTTATTGTAAATTATGGCGAGCCACAAAGTTAATTCTTTTTACAAATATGCTTATAAATCCGGCTCGAAGGACCAAATAACAGATATAGACTAACGTTTACTGAACTTATTTATAAGCAGCGAAAATCGCTGGATTAAAGTTTGTTAGAGCCGCCTCACTAAATCCTATTGATATAATACATTAAAATATTATGTGCATTGGAATAAATTATTCATTTATTTATCTTTGCAATTTCAGGTCAAACAAGCAACTTTTGAGATGCCATATCGCGACAATTATTTAAACAGAACAGCGCGCAATAAAATATTAGACGCGTATCTCGAGTTCATGACAAAGACCTCCGTGCTTCTGGGAGCCAATGAAACTGATGCCAGAACACAGATGCTTGACGTCATAGAGTTTGAAACAGATCTGGCGAACATCACAGCCACAAAAGAGAACGAACTTTATGAAGACCAATTATACCATGCCATGTCTGTGCAAGAGTTGCAAGAGTTGAGCCCTTTTATCAATTGGCAGGATTTCTTCAACAATGTTTTCGGACAGGTGTCGAGAAAAATCGGCGCTAAAGAGATAGTCGTGGTTAAGGCTAAAGCGTTCTTGGTGAAGTTAAACACTCTAGTGAATAGGTATGCGGCAACGGAAAGGGGGAACAAGTAAGTTATTACAGATCTTCACACTTATCTTATTGATATAATGTATAAGTACAGTACACTTAAATGATATCTGCGTGAGGTACGTTTATACTCTATGCAAATCACGAGCCGTCAGCCGAGTCTGATGCATCAAAGAGGCTGGTTGAATCCTCTCGCATTAATGTTGAAATTTTTTTGAAAAGCACATTCTTCAAAACTGGCTTTGATATCTCTAAGTGTCAATTAACCGCATCTTATATAATAAACAGTGTCAAGTCTTGAGTTGATTGATTGAATTACTAAACGAGGCGTCCAAGAAAGTAACTGATGAACGAAATCATTTTTTTTTTGCATTAAAATCATTAGAGAAGCGCAAGCTTCGTCACAGATTGGTGATGGTGTTTGGAGTTCAAACCATATCAGCCAACACTTCCTTTGTGAAACCTTCTTTCACGAGTATGACATCAAATTATTATTTACTTCTAGTACCTTGAACAATTACCTGATATGGCAGGCGGTCAAATTGTTGTCTCACTACCTCAATAAAGACTTCAGGGATGCGGAGAGTGCGTTCCTGGAAGCAGTGACAGGCTCCGAGGGCGGTGAAGAGCGATGGCGGCATTGCGTCACGGAAACAGATAACGCCGTCGGTGGGTAGATCACGTTTTACATTCCAAAGAAACCTGGCTTTTTCCTGGTGTAGTAGACATTTTAAAGCGGTAACATTTCAATTTATTTATTGTTTCAAAAATATTACGAAACTATACATTTTAATGCGTTTTTAAAATAAGTCAGTAAGAGTATTACAATAAACATAAACAGTGGGTATATCAGTCCTGGATTTGTCAATAGGCCTTATAGGCCGCGGCCTAGGGGCGGCAGAGTTCGGGGGGCGGCGCGCGCGGCGCTCGCTCGCTTTGGTAAGCCCTTAAGTTTGTGTACGATTATAAAAAAAACAACAAAAAAGTCACTGTGGATAGATATAGTTTTCCATCTATTAACCTTTGACGCCCAGTGGTTCCGTGCGGGAACACGGATTTAAATCGTTCAATGCCCAACGGTCCAATACGGGATCGGTGATTGTGGTGCGAATATTTCACAAAAAATGCTTTGGCAGTGGGCTACATTTATTGCACGCGGCGCACGAACGTTTAAATAGGTGTAGGACGGCGTATTTTTAGTGATTTTCATGAATTTTTTTAACATGTAAGGAAAATATATATTTTATTTATACCTTGCGGTCATTTTACACATATATTCAAGAGTATATTCTAAAATTTTCAAATATTTTCAAATATTTAGCATGATTTTTGCCATTCTCTTGGACGTTTTTTTGCCATAAAAATAGTTAAAATAAAGATATTGTTTAGGATTGAGGTTCAAATAGAGCATATTTATGTAAAGAAACTATGTGCGGAGTTTATAAGTTACACAAATTGGAAAAAATAGTTTCGAGAAAAATGCGTTTAAAAATAAAAGTGGCAGTTAAATAGTGGTAGTTCGGCGGAGGGACCCTCACTCAAACGCGTATAACTTTTAAATGGCGTAGAATTTTGGTTTGAAATTTTCAGAATATATTTTTCAATAGTTCTACCTCCCATCGATTTAATAAAAAAAAATTTTTTTGGAGTCTACACTTATTTCCCCCTTAAAGAAACCTTTAGATGCCCAGTGATCCCGTATGGGACCGCGGATTGTGTCGTGCGATTATGGTGCGAATATTTCACAAAAAATGAATGGGCAGTGAGTTACCTTTATTTGGTTACTAATCGTATTTTGGAATGCTATTTTCGAAAAACTAAATAAAGTGAGTGCTCTGATTCAGAGCTCATCTGTTGATGTACTGACGGTATCTGTTTTTTATGGAGTTATTTTCGAGTTTATATACCACAGCAAGAAAATTTTGGTTATTTCGAAGAAAGTTGAATTGAAATGAGCGCACTTTTGCAATAGTAAGAAGACCCTAAGAGAAAAACTTTATAGACAAAACATCAAACGAGGATATTGAAACAACCTCCTGACTGAGATCTGAATTAGAGAGAAGGCATAATACTTCAAAGAAAAAAAAAATCATAAAAAAATTGGCGAACTTTCGACACAAAGAGTTTCAGAAAAATCTGAGTCTCTTTTGCAATATTATACAATGATTTAGAAGACGATTTATTTCAGGAATGTGTTCATTGTAATTCCTGTTTCATGTTACACTTTGACTTTATGAATAATTCATTCTTTATTTCATTTTTTAATATCTACTAATATCTATCTATTTTTAAAATTGTGTGCCACCTAATGGCAGCCTACAAGTGAGTGATTATGATGAAACTTCCAAGAAGGAGGAAGGGCGGCGCAAATGAAGTGGCCTATACTAATGAAAAATGTAAATACGGCCCTGGGGTATATCAAATATACTAGCATTAATAAGCTTGTAACAGTTTGTATTTATACTGGCCAAATATTCACTCGAAGTAAGCACCCATTAATAATCACCTAATAAGTAGGTTGCTACGTATCAATTCAAATTGAAATTTGAATTCCTAATTGAAATGATTCTACGAGCAAAATGAATCGAGATTTTCGTTTGTTGCCCAAAAACATACTAGGAACAAGAAAATTTTCCTTCAGAGTTCCAATAATATTATTTTGTTAAGAGTCTCATGTTCTATTTTATTTAATTAATAATATAATTTGATTGTTGTCTCAACTCTTTTATTTTTTAACTATAAATATTCTGTTTTACTCATTCTTTTATGTAGTATTAATCACTGTTAAATATTAACCATTACATTTTCGAAACACTATAAAAACAAATTTAAAAAAAAAATTTGGGCCCCACGTTGGGCGCCAATGTAATGGTTAATATTTAACAGTGATTAATACTACATAAAAGAATGAGTAAAACAGAATATTTATAGTTAAAAAATAAAAGAGTTGAGACAACAATCAAATTATATTATTAATTAAATAAAATAGAACATGAGACTCTTAATAAAATAATATTATAATTCTTCAGGGGCGTGTTTAGTCCTTAGAAGAAGAAACTAAATAGTTAAAATCTAATAAATGAATCGATAGTTTGTTATGACTTTAAAAATGATCTTAAGATGTTAAAATTATTATATGGGCGCCAGTTCAAGTAGAACAAAATATTAAATGGTAAATCAATTGAAATTAAACTAACAGAAGTTATAAGCTCACAGTGATTAAGATTTCACCGAAGTATGTGCTTTCCCACGTTGAGACAGACTTCCGGACCCTCTGGCTGCTAGCTTGGAACTCTGAAGGAAAATTTTCTTGTTCCTAGTATGTTTTTGGGCAACAAACGAAAATCTCGATTCATTTTGCTCGTAGAATCATTTCAATTAGGAATTCAAATTTCAATTTGAATTGATACGTAGCAACCTACTTATTAGGTGATTATTAATGGGTGCTTACTTCGAGTGAATATTTGGCCAGTATAAATACAAACTGTTACAAGCTTGCCTTTTAAAGGCAGCTTCATTAACGCTAAATATGTCGATATTCGAATTAATTCTCTTCAATGGCAAGATTGCTCTCCCGACCGGCATGACCATGGCAAGTTAGTCCTGAAGGCTGGGAGATAGAACAGTCTATTCTGTCGGTGGCAGAGGAAACCATCGGAAACATAGAAATGAATGCTCTCCTTGATAGCCAAGTTTTCAAAATATCCGAGAGTCAGTCTAAAGAATTGTGTAACAATGTGTACCTTCATCCCTCCTGACCAGTAGATGGTTCATTTTTAGCATACTCAAAAGAAAATCGGTAGGATAGAACCACGGGTAATAACCATACTCCCTCAAGCAGAGAAATATCAGAAATTTCTTCTGAACTCTCTCCAAGATGAGAAAATACTTTACTTGATGTGGACTCCAAATTACCGACCCACTTTCAAGTATACTTCTTACTGCATTGCTCCCGTTATAAGCCTATTTTGTTATCTTACAAGTTTCACTTATTCCATTTCATGTTCTTTTCTTCAACAGCCATAGGTAGACTCTCAGTACCTACGCGCAATCCCAACACCAATTTCGGAGACCGGGCTTTTGCAGTGGCAGGCCCAACAGCTTGGAACAAACTCCCTTCATATTTGCGAAATATCGACAACATATCTGAGTTCAGAGCAAAGCTAAAAACTCATCTTTTCAAATTGTCATATCCAGAAAAATAACTTCATTTCTTCAGTAGTTTGTCATTACACAGTCCATAATTTACTTAGATGGTTTTTAAATATTTTTCATAACTCACACTGACAGCACGGGCAGAAATCATAACAATATACGTTTGTTAATATAAATATGTGTTCGTAAATGTAAATATGTATAATAGTCATAAATAATTATTTTTAAGCCATATAATAATACGTAATTAATAATACGATTAGAGTAGTTTTGTACTCGATTATAAAAATAAGTATAGTTTTAAGTCACTAGTCATATAGGTCTTAGTTGTAAGGCATTACATTAGGTACCAATCTTAGTAATAAGCCACCTGTAATATACATGTATAGATTAAATGTGTAAATGAATTGTAAAGCGCCCTTGAGGTGATTTTCTCACGAAAATGGCGCTATAGAAATCATCCAACAATTATTATTATTATTATTATGTTCAGCAGGGTTTGTAATAAGACTGTCTGCATAACTTCCGTTAGCTTCTCCACTCATTTTATTATCTTCCAGTTACGTACTTTGGTCAAGAATTTTATTCTACAGCCCAGAGGAAGCTACCAAATTTAATTGTTCGTCTTACTTGAGATTTGTAAAGGGTTTTTTTAACAGCAAAAATTTAAAGATCGATCCTCGGTTTGCTGTCATTTCCCTTCATTCCTCTTACTTGCTTCTAATGGCCAAGTAGTATTTTCTTTCTTAACGTTTCATCAATGTACTGTCACACAGACGAGGATCATTCTGAGGATTTTTTGGTATTTTAATATCATTAATTTATCTTCCAGGTTTTGCGACGGGTGCCATGTTTGTGCGTGAGTCATTCAGCGAAAAGTCAAAATCGGAGGCTGAGGATATGATTGAGAATATTCGCGAGACCTTCAAGAAGAACCTGCAGACCATCAGCTGGTTAGACAAGAAGACCAGGGACCAGGCAGTTCTGAAAGAGGAAGCCGTTACCGAGATGATTGGTATGCTAATCTGATTTTTTCATTGTGGAAGGCTGAGTGCAACTTGATGACATTAGTCTGTGAAATGATACGGCGTGAAACATCCAAATTATTTTTATAAGTTATACAGTCCTTGCTTCTGGTATCACTAACGTCTCTAGCACTTCAGCAGGAAATGTTGACCGTTAAATCGGTCCACGCATACTAGTAAATGGCGTATATTACCGTTAATTTTAACCAGTACTTTGTTGTCCAAAAATACAATTATTATGAAATCACGAGCAACATCTGATTTTGGCTTTTGTTGAAGATTCAAGACTTAATCACATCCTCGTCACCATAATATTGTTTTCCTTGAAAGTTTACGAAATGCCAATAGAAAAATTTCACCCTCCACTTAAAATCATGTCAGTCGTATTCGATTTTCCGAGAAATGTGCGGAAAAATATGCAGGTTGGAATTGATTGCGAAAATAAATTCCTAGTGCGGACATATGCCTGGCACTTTTCAAGCAATAAATCAAAACCCTCATCGGGATAATAACAAAAAAGTTTTAATTTCACAAAGTTGAATTATATAAAATTGATAAATTTATGAGATCGATTATTTTCTTTTTTGTATGAATACCAAAACCCAAAACTGAAACAAGAGAGCTGAAAACTTCATTTTGGGCCGTGGATCGGGCACGCCTGATTTAGGTATTATCAGCGATATATATGTTTATACATATACAGTGGCGTAGCGAGGAGGGGGAGCGGGGGGGGGGGGTGACACTCGACCGTGGAAAAAAAATTACTGCCATCACCAAAGTATTGTTATACATGAACACGGACTGTTATTTTTTTTCATATATTCCCCGTGGAGTGCCCTGAATTTTGAGTGTAAGTCTTTTTATAGGCGAACGTAGCCTATATTTGTGGAGAAATCTGAAATTCCCTAGCCACCCCCCCCCCCCCTCTCTGGCGTTTTGAAATTAGGGTTCTGAATTTTTTCTCTGGTCAACGTTCATTTTTATTTATTTATTAATTTTATTTTAGTAATTTGTACATTTAAGTTTAGAAATTTCTAATTAATTATAAAATAACTAACTAACCATCACGCCGTTTCCCCGCAGGGGTAGGCAGAGAGGACGGACCGCCAAACAACTCGGTCTTGGCACACACTCTTTGCCTCACTCACATTCATACATCGTCTCATACATTCTCTTCTATTATTCTGGCTTTTGACATGACCCGATTCAAGTATCTGATTCACTTGATCGTGCCATGTCTTCCTCGGGCGTCCCCGACTTCTTCTACCATTCACATTCGCGTCGTATATTCTTCTTACACTACTTCCTTCGTTCATTCGCTCTACATGCCCAAACCATCTGAGGGTCCCTTTCTTAATCTTACTCATTATGCTTACATCAGCCTTACATTCTTTGCGGATATCCACATTTCTCACACGATCATACATTGTTTTACCACACATACGTCTCAGGGATCTCATTTCAACAGCATTAAGTTTACTTTCATCCTTCCTCTGCCAGTTCCATGCCTCACTGCCATACATCAGGGTAGGTACCAGGACTCCATTGTGGACTGCTAGCTTCGCTTTTTTTGACAGATTTTTATTAGCGCCAACGGCATTCAGTCCACCATTAATGGAGTTACCGGCATTCACCCTTCTTTCAATATCTCTTTCAGCCTTCCCATCTCTCGTAAACATACTGCCCAGATACACAAACTCATCCACCTGCCCCAAGTATTCATCATTCACAACTATGTTGCATACTGTTTTCGTACTCTCTCTTTCAAACACCATGACTTTAGACTTACTTACATTCATCATTAACTCATTCTTCATACATACTTCGTTCATCCTAGATACGAGAGACTGTAGATCTTCCATAGTGTTAGAAATCAGCACCGCATCATCAGCATACAACAGGCAACATAAATTCAGATTACTCAATTTCGCGCCCAATCCCACCTCTTTCAATTCTTGCATACAATTATCCATGTATAGATTGAATAACCATGGTGACATTACGCAGCCTTGCTTGACACCTTTTGTGATGTCAAACCACCCCGTAAAACCACCATTCACCCTATAACACACGCAACGCTTCCCTCGTACAGAGACGCAATTGCCTGTATGAGATTTGTATTCACTCCATACTTGGACAAAACCTTCCATAGCTTTTTCCTGTCGACTCTGTCGTATGTTTTTTGTAGATCTACAAAGGCGCAGAAAAGTTTCTGGTTTTTCGCCAGAAACTTCTTAGTAAGCATACGCAAGGAGAAAATCTGGTCCATGCATCCCTTTCCACTCATAAAGGCACCTTGCACATCCCATATTTTATCCTTTGTTTCCATTCTTACCCTTTCAATCAATATTCTTCCGTACAGCTTGCCGACTGAACTTAGCAGGCTAATAGCCCTATGATTCCCACATTCCATACGTGACCCTTTACCTTTGTATAACGGCATGATTACAGCCCTTCTCCAATCTAATGGCGTGTAACCCTCCACTAGACACTGGTTAAAAAGTTTGCACAACCATGTGAGAATAATATGGCTATCTCCTTTAAAATATTCGGCAGCAATATTGTCGAAACCAACAGCCTTACCATTCTTCATGCATTTTATCGATTTTTTTTATTTCATCCACGCTGATTTTGATTGAATTCACTCCGTCATCGTTCATACCCGATTCACTGCTGGCCTCACTATCACCCGGATTGCTTTCGAAAACCTCCTCAAAATATTTCATCCATCTCTCTTTTATTTCTTCCTCATTAGTCAATATTTTTCCATCTTTCGATTTTATGACTTTCAGGCTTCCGTTCTCTGAACCACTCCGGGACCTTTTGACCTCCTTCCAAAACAGTTTAATGTTTTCTTGGAAGTGTTTTGTCATTTTTATTCCCTCTTCCTCTTCCAGGCGTTTCTTTCGTTCTTTCACTCCAACACTTACTCTTTTCTTACATCCCTTATAAACTTCTTTCGCTCTATCTCTCTCTTCGCTAGAATCCGTGCCAGCCGCTATCAGACGTAACCATGCTTTCTTCTTCTCTGAGACCAGTGCTTTGATCTCGTCATCCCACCATGCGTCACCTTTCTTCCTACCTTGCGTACTTATTCCACATACATCTCTAGCAGATTCACAAAGACTCACTTTTATGTGGTTCCATGTTTCATCAATGCTTAGACCGTCCATTTCCTTCTCATTCAATCTCATCTCTGCCAAATTCTCATACTCACTTCTGACATTAGCATTTTGCAGTTTTTCTACTTTGACTCTTGTTGGAGTTGATATCGTTTTCACTTTAGAGCGCCAGCCGCGAAAGAGGTTTACTCTCGACACCACCAGAAAGTGGTCAGTTTCAACCTCCGCCCCTCTGAAAACTCTGGTGTCCTCGGTAACGGCTCTCAACCTAGAGTCAATTACCACAAAGTCAATTATTGATCTTTCATTTCCTCTTTCCCACGTATATTGGTGGACACATTTATGATCGAAAAAAGTATTCGATACAAACAGGTTCCACTCTAAACATACTTCAAGAATTCTGTTCCCATTGTCATTCGTTCTTTCATCCCCGAACTTACCTAAGGCTGAATCAAATCCGTCACGTCTAATTCCCACCCACCCATTCAAATCTCCCGCCATTATAATCCTTTCATTCGAATTTTTTAATCTCATTACGTCGTTCACACCAGTCCAAAAATCATCTTTCACTTCGTCGCTTTCAGAATTAACAGGAGCATAGCAAATAACTAGAAACACCCTTGTCAAACCAATTTTGAATCGGATCCACATTATTCTCGGACTTACACATTCATATTGCGACATACATTCAACCATTCTGGGAGACAGTAACGCTGCAACACCCTGACAAGCCCTCTCTGTATCTGGTCTCCCAGACCAGATTGTTATGAAATATTTAATTACATTTCATCACAATTAAGTCTAGTCACGTACCCCTTATTTTTTTCAATATTTGTTTGGTTTAAAACGCCAGTTGATTTTTCTTTAAATATAGAACTTTGGGCCATTCAATTATTTTTGAAATCAGAGGTTATAAAAAGCCATTTTTTCCTTAGAGCTGGGACTTTATTTGGGAAGCAGTCTAGAGAGGTGGACTCCTTTTTGAAAGGGTCACTGTATATTTTCCGAGTTTATTTATAATGCAGTTTCATTAAAACATATTGATAATTGTTGAAAACTTACGGAATGTAAAATTATATCCCGTGTGTTCCGATACATACAAGTTTAAATGGCGTGAAACTGAAACATTCTATAAAGCATTTAACTGACCGGGATTCAACAGTATATTCCTGCAGTGGAAGGAATTTAAATAAAAATATTATTTTACAAACTCGGAAAGCTCTTCGTTGTATCCGTCTATCGGACATATTTGGAGAAAAATTAAAATAAACTTGAAGATCCATCAATTATATGCATGGAAAGCAGCTAATTTGACCATGGCATTGGTCTTGATCTGGTACTGGCTCAATCTTTAAAGACGAATGAAGTACAGCAGCAAAGCAGAGAGCATCATTCAACATTCCTGGTTGATATCGGACTTAAGTATAAATTTAGCTAGAATAGATTTTTGGTTGATCCTAGGGTGAGTGTACATATTTATAATTTTTTAATTGTTCTTGATTAACTGGATTTTATTTGTTATATTTTAAATATAAAATCAACTCTGTTATATGAAAACTGTCTTTCTTTTCATTACTAAAAGTCTTAATTGATCATAAAGTATTTAATCCCCAAGGCCCTGACAGAGAATTATGCTTTACCGTCTGTTAGCCTGGTTTAACAACCAGTGGCGCCCTTAAATAAAGCTAGCAGATACAAACATACATTACTCGCATACCTTTCAATCTCAAATTTAACCCGAATCTATTCCCACAATTACACTTAACATTTGACACACTCCTCACTAAGTAACAATTGGCCGCCTTCAACGTGTTGGGATTTCGTTTTATATCTACTTTATGGTCAATTTTCAAGGATTTTTATTAATGAAATGTATTTATTTTGCTTGGGAAATATGTCTGTTTATTGATAACATGTTATTTTTTTTTCTCAAGAGCTTTTGTTATTAACAAGTTTCATTTGTTTTGAAAAATTTCATTTGTTTTAAAACAATAGAATGTTATCAAAGTTGATTATTGTTTTTTTAATTCGGTTAAAGTGTTAAAATAGCTTAACTATTTTCAGTTCGTAACGTCATTTCTAATTTTAATTAAGCAAAATTTAATAACTATTCCTTGTGTTTGAATTATTACGGCCGCGTAATATTTATTTTACAATTGGGAACGTCTTCAAACTTTGATTAATTCGAAACACATTTCATTTATTTAAGAATGGAATAATGCTACGAATACTTTATTAAAAAGTACGTTTCTTTTTCTACACAATACCAAGTGATATTATTAATTATTTACAACATGTCGACTCCGATTAGTAATTTAAATGGTAAATCAAAAGAAGAATTATTTAGGGATCTTACTGAACGAAACGTTTTACCAGACTTAACATTAGAAGCTATGCGTGTCCAGGCTAGGCGTTTTAATAAAGCTTTTAAATTAGAACAAATTGCAGAACAATGCGAAGGAGATGTTAGCTCAGACTCGGAAGACAACGATAGCGAAAAAAAAGTTGTGAAATACACAAAAATAATATATAAGGATTCTACTTCCTCCGTTTCTAGTTTAAACAGTTGGAATTTGAAATTTGATGGGAAAAGTTGTGTAAGAGAATTTATTTTTGAAGTAGAAGAAAAATGCCGAACAAGAAATATAAAGTATAGGGATTTAATAAGATGTTTCCCTGATATTCTCGAGGGTTTGGCTTTACTTTGGTTCAGGTCAATTTATAACGCAGATTTAACATGGGAGGAACTATCTAAATTGCTTATTAAACAATTTGAGTCTGGAAATAAACAAATCCAACTAAAAACCAAATTGTTTAATATGAAACAACCAGATGGTATGTCCGCTTTTGAATTTACATTGCATATGAAAGCACTTAATAATATGTTAGATTCCAAACTACCAGAATATGAAATTTTACAATTATCTACGAGAGCTTTGCTTCCTATGTACGCAAATTTACTGGCTTCTCATGATATAGAATCATTTGATGAATTAACAAAAGCAACGGAAAAATTAGAATCATACTCATCTAAGACAGAAAAGCAAAATTCATATTCTCCAAAAGAAAATATGAATTTTAACGAAAAGAATAAAAACTTTTATTACAATAAAAAACTTGATTACAATTCTAAATCAAATTACAAAGAATATAACAATTCAAATAATAATAGAAATAATAATTATTTTAATCATTCTGCCAACTATTCAAATGGAAATACAAGTTATACACGAACATTTTCAAATTCAAAAGATAGGTCAAACAATTATTTTGGTAAAAATATTAATAATATTTGTTCATATGAAGCGGATACTTTGTGATGTGACATTATTAATTTAAAATAAAACAATAACTTTGTAAACACCACAAAAGTGGTGTTTACAAAGTTATTGTTTTATTTTAAAATATTAATAATAATACTACAAGACATTCATTTAAACGTATTTTTTGTGATTATTGTAAAATCACGGGACATTTAGATTCTGAGTGTCGAAAGAAAGCTTCAATAAATTTTAAATCAAAAGTTGGTACAATTGAAGAGGGTACTAAATACAGCAAACCAAAAAACTAGGTTGGAGTCACTCTGTTCACGCCCCATCCTATGCGCAAAGGAAGAGGGAATGGAAGAGTTGGCTCCGGCTAGTTCGACAGTTCTTTTCTGCCTCATCTTCTGAGGAAATCGGCCGACTGCCTCAGAAGAATGAGATTGAAGAGGACGGTCGTCCATTTACAAACATTAATATTTTACAAAATAGCTACAGTGCACTACTTGACAGTGGCGCTTCTCTCTCATGCCTGGGAGGAGATACTTATAAGATTTTTCAAAGGTCAGGGGTTGATTTGGTCAAAATAGATTTTTGTGTAAGGACAGCTGACGGTGCGAGTCAGCCGGTTTTAGGTACTATGACGTTGCCGGTGACGTATAATTCAATTACTGCAGAAATTGTTTTCTACGTCATCCCTTCGTTATCACGAAATTTTATTTTGGGGGTAGATTTTTGGAAACGATTCCGGATTGCGCCGGAGTTGTTCTCAAGGGTATCCAGCTCTCAACAAGAGGGTCAAATTAATGAGGTGCGGGCAATTCGGCCAGCCTCTTCATTATCGCATTCTGAAAATAAAGCCCTTTCTCAAATAATTAAAAAATTTGAATCAATTTCATTCGAAAAGAAAGGATTAGGTTTGACACACTTGGTCAAACATAAAATAATTACAACGGGACCACCTATTAAACAAAGATACTATCCGTTATCACCTGTTAAACAACAGCAATTAGATGCTGAAATAGATGAGATGCTCAAAATGGGAGTTATCCGCCCTTCATGTTCTCCGTGGTCTAGTCCTGTTTTAATAGTTTCGAAAAAGGATGGTACTGGAAGATTATGCCTAGATTCCAGAAAAATCAACAATGTGACGATTCGTGACAGCTATCCTTTACCGTATATATCACGTATTCTTGACAAACTTGGTGGTGCTAGATTCGTTTCGTCAATAGATTTGAGCAAAGCTTTTTGGCAGATTGCTCTAGATAAAGACTCGTGTGAAAAGACTGCGTTCGTTGTTCCAGGTCGCGGACTATTTGAATTCACTCGCATGCCATTTGAGCTTATTGAGCTTCAATAAGGCCTGATCAACCGATTTGTCGCTGCCTTGCATTTCTACAGTTCATAGTACTAATTGCAGTCATAATTGCAGTTTTATGTATTACTAATTATATAAATTGGGTACAAATTTCTATATAAAAATTGTTTAAGACAACAATTTATAACTCTAGTATTCGACTCGAGTTCAAATAATTTTAAAACATAATCATGAAATAAAGAATATTAATTCTGAAACGAATAATTATATAAACAATTGTAAGACAACAATTTATAACTCTGGTACTTCGCTCGAGTTTAACCATCAGCGTATATTATTACGTAAATATTAATAATATATTAATTCATTATTAATAAATATAACATGTTATGAATGAACAGACAAAAATATTATTCATGTTTTATTTATATGTATATATTTAATTTTTTAACTTAGGATTTAAAAAATATTTACCTCTAAGTATATATGTAACTATACTTTTTTTTTTAATTCTAAGCTTTCGGTTCTATACTGAACTATCTTCATATGTATTTTTAATATTATAAATATTTTTTTAATCCGTAACATAACACAACCCATTATTTCTTTGTTTTCTAAGTTGCAATTCTTTAAAATATATTTCAACATTTATCTATAAAAAATGCAAAATATAAATATATTAAAATTTGTTTATACATTGAACAACTTGCTCAGTTGTCTACGAACAACGCATACTCTTATGGAAAATAAATAGCATAATGTTGATTTCCATTATGAACTTGGTTTATGTTATTAACACCCAAAAGGACAAAGTTAGGAAGTTTAATCAGGATTTATTTTCTTCGAAAAGATTTAGAAGCAGTGAAAGTGAAGATGGTATACTATCTTATAAGTGATGCCTGTAATGGCTTTATAAAAAAGGTGTTATTATTATGATTATTATTTTTTTTTAAACAAGTGATGCCTCTTATGTATAATGTTCTAATGTACTATATAAATTAATTTTTATGATGATAATTTTAACCATTATATTTTAAAAAAAGTCGTGTACTGATGCTATGTCAACGGTTGCCTTGCTTTTATCAAAACAACACCCAGCATCATTAATGCTGTGGGTGCTTGCGGGTCTCGTTCATGTAACATTTAATTATGTCTTGTTTATTTTAAGTATTATAACTATAATTACATGAATTCTAATTTAAATTCAGTTCTAAATACCAGAAAGGTTCGAATGAACTATGTATTAAATATTATGTTTTATTAATTTATCTTTGAAAGAATTCCTGTTAATTATTAATAATTGATTTGTTGCTATTTTTTTTCTTTTTATAGACATCCTTGGATCGACATATGTATCAGATAGAATAGGTTTATTTTATAGTTATGTTTGGGGACAAACATTTGCGTGGTCCGGGGGGTAATGTTATGAAATATTTAATTAAATTTCATCACAATTAAGTCTAGTCACGTACCCCTTATTTTTTTCAATGTTTGTTTGGTTTAAAACGCCAGTTGATTTTTCTTTAAATATAGAACTTTGGGCCATTCAATTATTTTTGAAATCAGAGGTTATAAAAAGCCATTTTTTCCTTAGAGCTGGGACTTTATTTGGGAAGCAGTCTAGAGAGGTGGACT
The DNA here is from genome assembly GCA_917880885.1 of Limnephilus marmoratus. NCBI lineage: Eukaryota > Metazoa > Arthropoda > Insecta > Trichoptera > Limnephilidae > Limnephilus > Limnephilus marmoratus. The sequence continues at coordinate 7,252,096 of OU862935.1, forward strand.
CCTTTTTGAAAGGGTCACTGTATATTTTCCGAGTTTATTTATAATGCAGTTTCATTAAAACATATTGATAATTGTTGAAAACTTACGGAATGTAAAATTATATCCCGTGTGTTCCGATACATACAAGTTTAAATGGCGTGAAACTGAAACATTCTATAAAGCATTTAACTGACCGGGATTCAACAGTATATTCCTGCAGTGGAAGGAATTTAAATAAAAATATTATTTTACAAACTCGGAAAGCTCTTCGTTGTATCCGTCTATCGGACATATTTGGAGAAAAATTAAAATAAACTTGAAGATCCATCAATTATATGCATGGAAAGCAGCTAATTTGACCATGGCATTGGTCTTGATCTGGTACTGGCTCAATCTTTAAAGACGAATGAAGTACAGCAGCAAAGCAGAGAGCATCATTCAACATTCCTGGTTGATATCGGACTTAAGTATAAATTTAGCTAGAATAGATTTTTGGTTGATCCTAGGGTGAGTGTACATATTTATAATTTTTTAATTGTTCTTGATTAACTGGATTTTATTTGTTATATTTTAAATATAAAATCAACTCTGTTATATGAAAACTGTCTTTCTTTTCATTACTAAAAGTCTTAATTGATCATAAAGTATTTAATCCCCAAGGCCCTGACAGAGAATTATGCTTTACCGTCTGTTAGCCTGGTTTAACAACCAGTGGCGCCCTTAAATAAAGCTAGCAGATACAAACATACATTACTCACATACCTTTCAATCTCAAATTTAACCCGAATCTATTCCCACAATTACACTTAACATTTGACACACTCCTCACTAAGTAACAAGATGACAAGCCTATCGTTGTGCTGCATTGTACCGCTCTCTTTTTTCATACTCTCTGTCACACAAAGTACGTCTAAACATTTACTATCCATTGTTTCACATAATTCATTCATCTTTCTTTCCATCCCTCCTCTGATATTCCACGTACCAATCCGACATTGTTCCCGTTCCGTCCTCCTCTTTGCGCTACCAAGGGGTTGGCGATGTGATGGGTAGCGAGCCTCATCGACACCTCTGTCGGCCATTCCCTTCCTCCAAGGACTACATATAAAACTACCTTAACCTCATAAAAACACCGTTACACGTATTCAAACCTACCTCTATAAATATACAACTCATAACAATAGTGAAAATTAATACAAACAATTTACTGCACTGCACTAACAACTTAATTAAACTAACACTAAAAGAAAAAAATATATAATGTCTTATCACCGTAAATATTTTTGTATCATCGTAAAATGTTCATATTTTTGTAAAGTTTTTATATCCTTGTAAAATGTTTGGGTCACATAATATCTTATCACTGTAAATCGCTCCCTCTTTTAGGGAACGCAGTATGCGGGCTCCGACCAATGTCCTTCTCGGTGCGTGGGGCGGTGGGACAGGAAAGGCGGCGGGGGCGGGGTGTGTAGCTCGGAGTGCAGAGGCCACCTGATCACTCATCTTATTTCTGTTTTTTTCTGCGAAAGGCCGCTCCAGTGGCCGATGCACCGGACAGGTCAAAATGGTCATAATTTAACCTACTGCTTGACGGCGGCAGCGGGGGTGCAGTGTAGGTGCGGGGCAGGCGAGGGGCACCCCTGGGTTGTCCAACAGCCGAAGGGATGGTCACATCTGGCGAGTGTTTGATGCCCGTCTGAGATTTTAGACACAGCATTTAGAATGTATCTTATAATTAACCATATTGTTCAGTACACACAATTAAAAACTCGTCGCACGTCCACAGTATTCACATAAAAATTATTTTTAATGCACTTAGGTAATTTTCACACGGTAAGGAACATTTTTTGATACTTTTAAGGGCTCATTTGATGAAATATCCCTCTTAATTAGTGAAAAATAACGAGACCGACCAAAACACGCCAGGCTGCTCCGAGAGCCCGGAAAATGACTATGTATGTAATTATAATATTTCATATTGCAAACTAAATTTTATGTAATTTTATGTAGCTCCTACAATACGTCTTGAACTTTCCAATTGGTGTGGACTTCAAAGTCTCTGGTAGCTTGTTATACAACTTCATCCCCTTGTACAGCAAACTGTTCTGCATATTCGCCTTATCCTTTTTTTGAAGCCTGATTTCTTTGCATGTTCTTGTGTTATGTCTGTGAATGTCCTTGTTGAATACAATTTTATTTGAAAAGTATTTTGGTAAAATGTTGTTAATTATTTTATGTATAAATATCATCGTATTCATGGTCAGTGTCTGTTTCACGGTTAGCCAATTCAGTTCCTTTAACATTTTGTTTACTTTTGAAAATCTATTCCGCCGTAATATTATTCTCATTGCCCTGTTTTGGAGAATTTGAAACTTATTTTGTTCTCGTTCGTTACATAGGAAAAGGGTGGTGAGGGGGGGTGACACCACGCTCCGGGGGGTGACATCAGCCCCGGGTGCCACCCATGCTAGCTACGCCACTGTATATATATATATAAATGAATGTATGTTTGCTTTCTTGGTTGCTTGTTGTTTATGTATTGCTATATTAAGCTTAGGAAATGTTTAAAAATTTCAATATATCTTCTTACCACATCACGAAGGTTTCTGGATTATTACACCCACGTGACAATACATCGGATAAGTTTTTTAATCATTACAAAACTCTTACGAAACTGTCAAACATGTCACAATTTCACAATTTGAGAATGAGATTCTGAAAAACAATCAATTGATCAGTCAAAATTCAATTTTCGAATAAACTATTTGAATTAAATTGAAGTACTAACCTACGATCTCTAATCAAGTATTATAGGTATTTTAAATATGTACTTACGGAAGGTACCAAATTTGATTGATTGTTCTTATAATATACAAAAATGAATGTACGTAATATTTGAAAAATTAAAATTTTATAAAAAAAATTGCAATAGGTGGCACGCGTGCTGTTTGAAAACTGAATGTACGGGACTGTACATATGTAAAGCGGGGAGGGAAGGTGGAGGGGTAACGCGCCAGGGTACGAACGGGACGAATGGGAAAGGACACGCAAGGAGAATCAATTTCTTTATTAAGCGCCATTGCAACACTATATTATAATATAACTAGCTGGTACCCGGCATGCGATGCTATTAATAATGCCTCCCTGCGTGTCCTTTCCTATTCATCCCATTCCCTTCCGCCTCCCCTTCCACCCCGCCTCCTCCATCTTCCCTCTCCCCACTCCACTCCCCCTCTTCCCTCGCCCTGCGAACCCCCCTCCCGAGTTCCCCTCCCCCCTCCCTGGTTCCTCCCTCCACTTCCACGAATCCCCTACCCGATTTTCCCTCCCCTCTCCCGCATTCCATACATTCAGTCCCGGTACATTCAGTTTTCAAAACAGCTCGTGTGCCACATATTGCAATTTTCATGATGCCAGAGCTCACCAGTAATACAAAACTTGTCCTGACAATAACGAACACAAAAAAAAGATTCATCCAATTTGGTGTAGTCATTCAGAAGTTATGCGCGTACATACATTTCGGCGATTGATTTTTATTTATACTCGTAGATAGGTAGATAGATGGATAAATTGAATTTTTCCTTTGGAGGGGTGCAGACATGCGTTCACCGTGTGTCTCATTTGTGACCATTGCCATTTAGTGTGTAAGAAAGAGGGGCAGCATTATATGTTTAAGAACAAAAGCAAAACAATCAGCGCATTGACATTTGACGTTTTTGAATTTTTGGAATTCACTCACTACTCAATATTATATTAGGTCCTTGCATATGAAATTGGCGTTTTGCCTTAATGGCACCTTTGATCTCAAATATCTTCTCTTTGGTTAGGAATTCCAAATTCAAATTTATGCAGCTATTTACTCATGTAATATTGTTGATGTTTTAATAGTTATTATCGGAGACAAATCCAACAAATCAATGATCATAAAAATCGTTCCAGCCTTTCTTGAGTTATGAATGATGTAACTAACCCGACTTTGTTTAATATATTAAGGTTTTTCTCCATTTTGGGATTCTGGAATGGGTACCGCTGCCCCGGGAACCTTTATTGGATAACCAACACCTCTGCCATAGGTCACCCCAAGTGGTTCGCTACGTTTGGTGATTTAGCGGGGGTGCCCGGGTTCATGGGGTGAGGTTTGTCTAGGTCTTGGAGGCGGATGACCAAGACACACTGAACCCCAGATTCCTATCCACTCCTGAAACCCTTTTCCTGCCCAGAACTCTCCTCTCCTTCCTTTCCTTAAAAAACACTCCACACAGCATCCCCAAAGATGACATAGGCCCTGAGGGAAATTATTTTCGTCAGGGCCTCCTGTGTGGAGCTCATGTAAAAAAAAAAAAAAAAATCTTATCGGCCATCGCTTGAAAATTAGACCCCACGACTATTAACATATGTAGTTTACCTGTTGCAGCTGGACCCATACGAATGGATTGTAGAATGTTAAATTATTGAGTTTGATCTTGAGTATAATTTGTATAAATAACTGATCTTTTTTTCCAGGTTTCCCCGATTATATCCTGAACCCCCAGGAGTTAGACAAGCAGTACTTTGAGCTGGAGGTGAAGCCAAATGAATATTTTCAGAACAATATAGAAGTCAGAATGTTTCATCTGAGGAATAGTATGAAAAAGCTGGACAAACCTGTCAACAAAACAGAATGGGGTATATTACATTTAATCGGTTATTTCAATCTAACTTACTAACTAACCATCACGCCATTTCCCAGATATCCCTGCTAAGTTACTAAACGTAGCGAACGGGGTGACCTATGACCTAGGGGTGACATATGATCTAGGGGTGAAATAAGACCTTGGGGTGACCTACGACTTCGGGGAGACCTACGATTTATCCTTATCCTTATCCTTATCCTCATCCTCATCCTCATCCTCATCCTCATCCTCATCCTCATCCTCATCCTCATCCTCATCCTCATCCTCATCCTCATCCTCATCCTCACCCTCACCCTCACCCTCACCCTCACCCTCACCCTCACCCTCACCCCCCATCCCCATCCCCATCCCCATCCCCATCCCCATCCCCATCCCCATCCCCATCCCCATCCCCATCCCCATCCCCATCCCCATCCCCATCCCCATCCCCATCCCCATCCCCATCCCCATCCCCATCCCCATCCCCATCCCCATCCCCATCCCCATCCCCATCCCCATCCCCATCCCCATCCCCATCCCCATCCCCATCCCCATCCCCATCCCCATCCCCATCCCCATCCCCATCCCCATCCCCATCCCCATCCCCATCCCCATCCCCATCCCCATCCCCATCCCCATCCCCATCCCCATCCCCATCCCCATCCCCATCCCCATCCCCATCCCCATCCCCATCCCCATCCCCATCCCCATCCCCATCCCCATCCCCATCCCCATCCCCATCCCCATCCCCATCCCCATCCCCATCCCCATCCCCATCCCCATCCCCATCCCCATCCCCATCCCCATCCCCATCCCCATCCCCATCCCCATCCCCATCCCCATCCCCATCCCCATCCCCATCCCCATCCCCATCCCCATCCCCATCCCCATCCCCATCCCCATCCCCATCCCCATCCCCATCCCCATCCCCATCCCCATCCCCATCCCCATCCCCATCCCCATCCCCATCCCCATCCCCATCCCCATCCCCATCCCCATCCCCATCCCCATCCCCATCCCCATCCCCATCCCCATCCCCATCCCCATCCCCATCCCCATCCCCATCCCCATCCCCATCCCCATCCCCATCCCCATCCCCATCCCCATCCCCATCCCCATCCCCATCCCCATCCCCATCCCCATCCCCATCCCCATCCCCATCCCCATCCCCATCCCCATCCCCATCCCCATCCCCATCCCCATCCCCATCCCCATCCCCATCCCCATCCCCATCCCCATCCCCATCCCCATCCCCATCCCCATCCCCATCCCCATCCCTATCCCTATCTCTATCTCTATCTCTATCCTTATCCTTATCCTTATCCTTACCACCACTTTTCGTAACAATCACCACTTTTCATAACAATCACCACTTTTCGTAACGCATTCACCAGCTTACCCCCCAAGTCGAGCGTGAGTAAAGATGTTTTACTTCAAAAATAAATAAATTCTACCTTTGTAACAGAAAAATCCCCTTGTGATACAAGTTTTTGTCAGACAATGCCAATTTTGATTTTTTTTCCTCAGACATGACTCCCGCTACGGTGAACGCTTACTACAAACCCCCCACGAACCAGATATGTTTCCCAGCTGGAATCCTGCAATTCCCCTTCTATGAAAGCCGGAACCCAAAGAGCGTTAACTATGGGGCCATCGGCACGGTGATGGGTCACGAACTGACGCATGCCTTCGATAACGTCGGCAGGACTGTCGATCGGTGAGGACCGTACATCGCATTCTTCTTACAATTTCATTAAACAGGAACTTGGCTCTTGGCTACGAAATATACGAGAGTGGACCGGCATTAGAAGTATGGAGGAGTTATTCCGGGCAGCGTAAGACAGAGAGACATTTTCAAGAGTGATCGCCAACGTGGGGGGGATCTGATAGGGCACACAAAGAAGAAAAAACAGGAACTAGCATGGACGCCTCAAAATTGTCGACATGAGACAGCACGTTCCATTATTTCATACTGCGATTTTTGCGAACAATCTTCCGTTCCACATATTATAAATTGAAGTCCTCTGGCATGTCTGTCTGTCTGTCTGTTTGCGATAAATTCAAAAACTACTGAACGGATTTTCATGCGGTATTCACCAATAGGTAGAGTGATTCATGAGGAAGTTTTAGGTATATAATTTGTCAAGGTTTTGTGTTAAATTTTTTTTTTTACATGATACCGCACCAGAGTCCCAACTGCTCCCGTCTGGAGCCAGTGGGACTATGGCATCCCCAGTTGGTGTATGTTGTGAGGCTGAAGGTAGTGGGGAGGGGAAGGAGATAGTGAAGAGGATGGTGGGGAAGTACCTGGCTATTCAGATCTGGTCACCAAACACGGCAGAAGCCATTTCAAGCAACGTTTCAATTCTGAATGGTGGTCTTACACCAGGGCGATACTGAGAATATCTTCCACTCTGGAACGTGCCGCAAATATACTATATATTATTTTAAATGAATAAATTGTGAAATAATACAAATTAATCAAATAAAATTTATTTGCCACGCCGGGATTCGATCCCGCGACCTTCGGAGTGCGAGTCAAGAGCCTTGCCACTGGACTACGCCAGCCGTTTGAAATATAAAGGAGAATATCTGTATGTGGTGGAGAGCGGGCTAGCAAGCGGGTGGTGTGATTTGATTTATATGAAAAATTAACAAATGGCGGTGGTTATACAGGTTGGGTAACCATCCAGTAGATGGCGTTGTGTTTCGTTAGCTACAGCAACGCATGGCCGGGTCAGATAGTAAATAATAATAACAAAATTATTCCAGAGGGGAAGGTGGTGTAGGTACTATTATTTCCACTAATTAACAATACAACTCGATTAAACTCCGCAAAAAGATGCGGGAAATACTAAAGAAGAGCTAAGAAGAGACAAGAAGATATAAGGAGATGCAAGAAGATGAAATAAGAACAAAAGCAAGTCAAGAAAAGCCAAGAAGAGGCAAGAAGAACCAAAAACAGCCAAGAAGAGATTAAAAGAGATCAGAAGAGACAAGAAGCGACATGAAGAGCCAGAAGAGATAATAAGAGATTAGATGAAACAAGAAATGGCGTGACGAGCCAGAAGAGATAATAAGAGATCAGAAGAGACAAGAAGCTACATGAAGAGCCAGAAGAGATAATTAAAGATCAGAAGAGACAAGAAGTGGCATGAAGAGCCAGGAACAGATAATAAAATATCAGAAGAGACAAGAAGCGGCATGAAGAGCCAAGAAGAGATAAAAAAGACACAAGAAGAGCCAAGAAAAGACAAAAGAGATAAGAAGAGCCAAGAAGAGACCTAGAGAATAATACGTCGGTTCGTCTAGATTACGAGTCGTGTTTATTATCGTCTTATTTACAATGAATTGGAATTCTAAAGGATGCTCTGTGAAATTAATCTGTAGCAGGGGAAATGCTCGCTGAAGGTGCCCGCCTGTAGATCGTACACGATCGACTATCTTCGTAGACCCAAAAGTCCGAGACAAGTAGGGAAAAGAAGAGCCAAGAAGAGACAAGAAGTGCCAAGTAGATATAAAAGAACCAATGAAGATCCAAAACGATCCAAGACGATTGAAAAATAGATAAGAAGAGCCGAAGAGAGGCAAGAAGAACCAAAAAGAGCCATAATTGGACAAATAGATCCAAGAAGAGCCGACAAGAGGCAAGAAAGGGGAGAAAAAACAATCACACTCAATCAATTCCTTTATTTCTGCCAATCCTAAATTCCAACATTGGCTTATTATTTATTATTAGGTTAACATTTATCCCGGTCGATTAAACTCCAACCTCCTTCAAACCCTCCGTGTTTCAAGGTGTACTGGTCCACCGGGACAGGAGTGCTCCTGGCTGAGGTAGTGCAATAGTATTGTATCGTATTGTATCGTTTGTGCTAGTACTTACATAAAAAAAACAGGAAAGAAATTAAAAATATAACATTGATTATAAAGGTCCATCACGTTTGAATGTACAAATTTACCATATGAATGTTTCCGAACCCATGGTTCCTTCAACGGGATACAAAATATATTATAAAACTGTAAAAATATAAATCTATTAAACTTCATTTTTGTGTACATACCTGCTTGCTTTCTCTTTAACGGATTTTCACTGTTCTTGTGTTTATCTTCAAAAGACAAATCAAATAACATGCAGATTGGTTCTCGGAAAACAATTCCAATGAAAAAATATAACATTAGACAATAACAATATGAGAGTGTACTGCTAAACATTAAAGATATTTACTTATTTATTGTGTTGCATCTGAAACTGTTTCGATATTATAGCCTCAAATGCAACTGGCGAAATGGACTGTAAATAATAATAATAATTATTATTAAATATTAATTATATATAGAGAAAGGCAAAATTGTAGATGGAGACGAGGGTATATTTAGAAATTTCAAAATTCAAAGTATGAAAGGGGATGAGGTTTATAAATATTTAGGATACCCGCAATCGAATAGATTAGATCACACTAGTATTAAAAATGATATTAGGATTAAATTTCAAACTAGGATCAGAAAAATTTTAAAATGCAATCTATCTGCTAAAAATTTAGTAAAAGCAATAAATACTTGGGCAATACCTCTACTAACGTACTCATTTGGCATAATTAAATGGTCCAATACAGATTTAGATAGTTTAGAACGATTAATTAGAACTACGTTAACAAAATTTAATTGCCATCATCCAAATTCAGCTATAGAACGAATTAATTTACCTAGAAATTTAGGAGGTAGAGGTGTAGTCAAAATAACATCTTTGAAACACAATCAGGTAGAAATGCTTAGAAATTTTTTCCATAGGAAAGCTAATAGCTCAGAAATGCACAAAATAATTTGCAAGGCAGATAGAAATATTACACCTTTAAATTTATATGACGAGAATGCCAACATTCTTATAAATACTAACCAGGAATTATTAGATTCCTGGTCAAATAAAATTATTCACGCAAAACACTTCAATTATCTCAACCAAACGTATGTTGACAAACTTTCGTCAAACAAATGGTTGAGTATTGGAGAGTTGAGCGCAGAAATAGAAGGATTTATGCTTGCAATTCAAGATAGAGTCATTAATACTAAAAATTATAGAAAGCATATAATCAAAGATATAAATCAAATTGATGATTTATGTAGAAAATGTTTGGCTTTTCCCGAAACTATAGAACATATTATATCGGGATGTTCTATATTAGCGCCTTCCGAGTATACATTTAGGCACAATCAGGTTTTAAAAATAATTCACCAAAGTTTGGTAATTAAACATAACTTGATTGATTGCCGTAATGTAGTACCTTATTATGAATATGAACCAAATTCATTTATAGAAAATGAATTTTATAAAATATATTATGATAAAACTATACTAACAGACAGAACAATTAGTCATAATAGACCTGATATAGTTTTACATGACAAAATTAAAAAAATAACTTATATCATTGATGTAGCTATTCCAAATTCCTGTAATATTCAAAAAACTGTTTCTGAAAAAATTAGAAAATACACAGATTTAGGAAATGAGATTAAAAGAATTTGGCATTCTCGGACTATAAAAATATTACCATTTGTTATTTCGGCCACTGGCATAATACCTAGGAATCTGATTCAAAATTTAAGCATATTAGATTTGTCAAAGAATTTGTATATAAAAATGCAAAAAGCAGTAATTTTAAATACATGTAGGATTACAAAAGATTTTTTAAATATTTATATTGAGGGATCAGTAGGATTTATAGGTTCAATTAGAAATGCCACAGAGCCGAACCCTCTGATATGAAAATATCTGGAGTCGGTGAATTATATTCCCATTTGGTCTCTAGTAGGTTGACATGTTGTTCTTGTATTGTTTTGTATTTATAATACTTATATAGTGCAATTGCATAACGTGGATTCACTAGATGATCATTTGGGGAAGTGTATGAAAGGGTTTAGTTTTTATTTAAATCTGGTGCGTAAAAATGCAAAAATCAGTCATTTTAAATACATGTAGGATTACAAAAGATTTTTTAAATATTCATATTGATGGATCAGTAGGATTTATAGGTTCAATTAGGAGTTCCACAGAGCCGAACCCTCTGATATGAAAATATCTGGAGTCGGTGAATTATTTTCCCATTTGGTCTCTGGTAGGTTGACATGTTGTTCTGGTATTGTTCTGTATTTATAATACTTATATAGTGCAATTGCATAGCGTGGATTGACAAGTCACTAGATGATCATTTGGGGAAGTGTGTGAAAGGGTTTAGTTTTTGCTGTGGGGAAAATTTAACCCGGACATTTAAATCTGGTGCGTAAATAATGATTTATTGTCTTCCTTCTTAGTAACAAGTAGAGATAATGATATCCTCACTGGGATCTCCCGTGCTGAAGATTTCATTTACATATTATAATTTAATTATAAGAAATTAATATGAATTTGTTGTAAACATATATCATGTAGTATTTTTTTAAATAATTGTAAAGTAAATAAGATAGTGTTTTTTTACAATTCAGTTCACTAGATTCGGTTTTAGTCTGTATTTGATATCAGTATATTTTCTATTTCTGATCTCCCTATATTTAGTATCCAGCTTTTTATTTACGATACGATACGATACGATACGATTGTACCACCCCACCCAGGAGCACTCCTGTCCCGGTGAGACCGGTACACCAGGGGGCACTAGTTTGTTAGGACTTGGAACACGTGCTCTGAGGATAGGAAGGAGGTTGGAATTTAATCGACCGGTATACATGGCAACCTAATAAGCCAATCTTGGAATTTAGGAAGGGCAGGAATAAAGGAATGGATTGAGCGTTATATATATTCTTCTTGCCTCTTCTCGGCTCTTAGATCTTCTTGTTTCTTCTTGTATCTTCTTGGATCTTATTGACTGTTTTTGGCTCTGCTTGCCTCTTTTTAGCTTTCCTTGTCTCTTCTCATTTTTTTCTTATTTCTTCTTGTCTCTTTTGGGATTTCCTCGTCTCCACTCGGATTGTTTCTTCTTGCTTCTTCTTGAAATTCGCGTCTCTTCTTGCTTCTGCTATCTTCTTGGGTCTTCTCAACTCTTCTTGGCTCTGCTTGGCTCTTCTCGTCTCTTCTCGCTTTTCTTGTTTCTTCTTGTCTCTTTTGGAATCTACTCGTCTCTTCTCGGCTCTCCTTGCCTCTAATAGTCTTCTTCTTGTCTCTTCTTGTCTCTTATCATCTCTTCTTGTCTCTTCTGGCCTCTGTTGTCTTAATCTTGTCTCTACTTATCTCTTCTTGAATGTTCTCGTATTTTCTTGCTCTTTCTTGGATGTTCTTGTCTCTTTTTGCCTCTTTTTAGCTCTTCTTGCTTCTTCTTGGATCTTCTCGGCTCTTTTCTCTTGTCTCTTGGATATTTTCAGTACTGCTTGCTATTTCTTGTCTCTTTTCGTCTAATATTTGCTTCTTCTTAGGTTTTCTTCACTCATTTTTGTTTTTACTGCCTCCATTTTTCCATTTCCTTGTATCTTCGTGTTTCTTCTACTCTGGTCTTGCCTCTTTTTGCTTCTTTTAGCCTCTCCCTGATTTCTTAGTTTTTCTTACTCTTTGTGACTATTTTTGCTGCGTCTTAGTTCTTCTTAACCTTTCTTGGCCCTTCGTATTTCTTCTTGCATCTTCTATCATTTTCTTGAATACTCGAAACAGATAATCTAAAAGAGAATAGATGACACTCCCCCGAAGTGTAATAAACGAGTGAATTAATTAATGATAAAAGGTGTACTTCAGAAGAACATCTCTCAGGTTTTTGACTGAAACAAAAATTCTGTAAAATCCTAAAACCATGAACCTTAAAACCGAAAACCCAAGAACCTGGAACCAAAACATGTTGACAAAGAAGAAAAAAATTGGTTTTCGTGTGCACATCCCAGCATCGCCTCGGTGCATTGCTCAAATCGTTGAACGAAATGGCCCCAGCCGCGTCCGGCGACCAGATCTCCTCCCTCCCGTCTCTTACCCCCAGCCCCACAACACACCCCACACCACACACCAGCCTCAGGCGGGAGCAGTTGGGTCCCCCGTGCGGCATACCCCCAAAAAAATTATAAAAATAAAGGAGAATCTCTCACTCTGATTCCTCCGTCTCCAGACCCTCGATTGAGTCTCGCTTATAGGTATTGTCTTCATTTAATTAAAAAAAAATTAAAAAATAATTTCTGAGCCAAAATTAATAACTGCTTCATGTATGTTCTTTACGCATTTAACTGCGACGTAGGTACATTCACGAAATAATATTGAAATAATTCAAAAGGGAAAGAACTTGTGATGTCACCTTCATAAATAAACAAAATTCACTAAACCTGAAAGCAATAAATTTGTTTGACAAAAAATGGGGTTATTGAAAAATAAATATATATTTTATCTTGAGCTTCAAGTGGGTCTGGCGTTACGCTGCTCCAATCTTGTTTAGTCTGTCACTAATCATATTTTATTGTAGACTTTAATGCCATAATATAAGAAGCTTTTGTGCCCAAATGTTGTGTTACATACTTGTTGGATATGTTTTTGACCATGAGATCTAGTGTTTCTAATGTACGTGTTAGTTATTATTTCTTGGGTTTTGTACTTATGAATGTAAATGAGTATAGTTTTAGAATATAGTTGTTTAATTGACATGATGTTAAGTTATGCGAAAAAATACGAAACCATGTTTGTAATTGGATGATCATGTGTGTCTGGTAAAATTATGGAATGCAAGGAAGTGAGGAAAACCAAGGGACTTACCAAATTAGAAGTCGAACACATAACAAACTCATCTCACAATGCACTGGTTTTTTATTGTTCCCTGCTTTCTTCAGCAAGGTGACATTGGTTGGGGGGAGGTAGGATGGATAAATGACATTCCGGTAGTAACTATGCATATTATCATTTCAAAACCAAACGTATTATAAAAGTGATTTTCATTTATTCCATATAATAAAGCTAAATGGTGTTTTTCTTGCAGATTTGGCAACTTAAACAACTGGTGGACGAACGAAAGCATCCACCAGTTCGATCTGAGGACCATCTGTATCCAAGATCAGTACTCAAACTATTCGGAAGATGGGATTCAAATTAATGGGAAACTGACAGCACGTAAGTAACCATATGAAATACCAGCTCCGTGCTTCAATACAGTTCACCACAAGCAAAGGAAGGTGCGCAGGTGATAATGACATTGAAATGCGATTGATGGAACTATCAATACTTTCGCCCCATTTGCATAGTGGTCGTCTGTGGAAACATAAAACAAAATTTTCGATTATTTTCTATAACTTTTAATGATAGCGATAAATTTAATTTAGGAGGGAGGTATAGGTACCGCCGCCCCATGAACCATTTATTACATGTTTTTTTTAATTAACTCCACACAGGAGGCCCGAGGAAAATAATTTCCCTCAAGGCCTATGTAATCTGAAATGCAGTGTGGAGGGTCTTTTTGAGGAGAGGAAGAAATGAACTTTGGGCTTGAAGAAACCCATCCGGAAGGAATCCGTTTTCATGTGAGAAATTTCAACCGTGTACATATGTTGGGCACACGTTCAGCCAACACCCCTGCCATAGGTATCAACCAGTGGTTTCCGACCATTTTTTGGACAGGGACCACCATGGCATTTATTTGTTCTCATAGGGACCACAAAGTACAAAAATGCGCTTATCTTGGACTTCTTCGGCAACCTCTCCAACACTAATACCAAAGGGGAAATCAGCTTTAGGACTCCTTTCGATTCGGTTTTGTAGTAAAATGAACAAATGTTTCGCTGACCACATTTTAGATCTCGCGGACCACCTGTGGTCTATGGACCACCTGTTAGGAACCACTGCTCTAAACGGACTAGGACCTTCCCTTCTGAAGGAACTCAAAGAATTGTTGTGTTTATTGGGGGTATGTGTTGGACCTTCGTCTCTTTGATGATTTTTGTTTATCAAAGTGCGCGTCGGTCGAGTTACAGTTTACGTAGTATTTTTAATTGTGTGCTGCATTAGAATATTCAACTATTTTTCGATGGGCGATTTAAGGGTTTATATTTACTGTTCTTTGAACTTTGAACATTATGGCAATGAGATGTCTGGATGAGAATTTGCTTTGAATGTTTTGCTACTTGTGAAGATGTATTACGAGGTTTTTTGAGAATGACGCATAACGAAAAAATATTCAGCATCGTGCTGACCATGCTGCAATGAAAGCCTTTCCTGTTGTAGTCAGAACGTACGGCAGATATTTTTTCTGCTGTAATACAAGATGTTGGCTCAATTTCACAGAACGATATATGTTGTATATAGGAGTAATATTCGTCGATATAGTTTGTTGCAATTAGATGCGATGGAACTGCAGTCAATACGGGCTACAAAAGAGTTGCGATTTGGTGTCTCGAATCACTTCTCAAACGGCCTTTACACTGGATTGCCTGTCAGTTACACGCAAACGAGCTTATTTTGCGACTACTTTTTAACTGCATTGACTGGACCGCAAAGTTTCACTGGAATAATTGGAAAATCAAAAAAAGTGAACAACTTCCTATCCTGAAATTTAAAGTCATTCAATGTTCTTTGGCAAGTGTGAAAAATGAACAGGATTTAAGTACAGCTAAGCTATATTTATGGAAAATATGTAAAACCATTGACTGATTGATGAGATTGATAATTCCAGATTCCGCAATGAAAACTTGTAAAAAAAAACGGTAAAATTGTATATTCCAGGTGGCTCACTAAAACGAAGCGGGTTCTTCGGCTTTACATTTCTACCCTAAAACCATCAGAAAATTTGTTAACTTTAACGACAGTTTACTCACCTATGTGGTTCAACGTTAAGGCCAAACCAATATATATTTCCGGAGTTAGACATTTGCATGAAACAATTTTGCTTTCACGATATTTGTCCAGTGATTTTAAATAGTCAGTAATACAGTAATCCAGCGCAATGGTTTTTTGGGTATCACAAACGTATTGTTAACCATCTTACCCGACAACCGAAAATGATTAAAAGAGTTGGCGTTAAGAAGAATATTGGAAGCCCGGCAAATGAAAACGCAATCAGATGTTATTCGTACCTTCAAAGTGCCTTTTTGATTTTTCGGTAGATAATTTCGGTAGATATTGGTGTTATGAATTGGGATAATGTAACCGAGTCACCGCTCATCAAATTTGTTAGGGACGAGACAATTTGACAAGCCATTAACGATCGTACGATAATTGTCGATGTCATGGTAAAGAATTTTCCTTGCCCACCGAGGCATAGAGGGATGTGTGAAAATTGTAACAGAAGCCTCAGTTGCTGTCAGTGAACCCTTGAGATGAGATGACTTAATAAAAACCAGGTTATAGTCACGAAACCTTATGCCACTTTTTGACACCAAAATGCAGTACCTTTCATAGCAACTTTTGCAATTTTCATGTTTTTCAATGCGGTAAATAATATGTGTACATTTTTATTTGCACTATTTGTTCCATTCTACCAATTTATGAATTTATCTGTAAAATAAATGGTAAAATACAAATTTTACGTGTGTTTTATTTCGCGTATATAAGCTATAAATACTTAGGTAAAATCGTGAAAATCATAAAACACAAAGCTTTGGCGATGTCCAGGTTTCATGAATATATTTTTTTAATTATTTTTTGTTGTAAGTGTTAATATATGGAGCATTATTTCAACTATGCCGATTTAGAAATTTTCAAAAAAAAATTCACTCCATGCTACGTTCATGGTATTTACTTGCAAGGTCTATGTTTCACATCCATACAGCAAGACCGACCACACACAGTGGCGTAGCGTGGGGGAGGGCGCGGGGGGCGGCCCGCCCCGGGCGGCACTTTTAAGGGGGGCGGAAAATTTTCGCAATAAATAATGATATTATCTTGGAAAAATTTAAAACATTTCAAATCATTATTTAAAAATGTTCTACGATACTTTCGTTTACGAATCCAATTATTTTTTTTATTATTTATTAAAAATGTCAATAATTATATTTTTTTAAAGCTGCAAATTTCGCAATTCGTAGGAAAACCGTACGCATTTTATGAGTGTAATACTAATTGAAGCTGATAACTCGCGAACAGATTCACTCTTAATTAAAACCAGAATTGTGTTGAATTGAATTTCAGTTGCGTATTCATCTTCTGATACATTTTGAAAGAGACCATTATTTTATTCGAAGTGCAGTTATAATAGTGCAGTTATAGTGCAGGAAGACATGGCACGATCAAGTGAATTAAATACTTGAGTCGGGCCAAGTCAAAAGTCAGAATAATAGAAGAGAATGTATGAGACGATGTATGAATGTGAGTGAGGCAAAGAGTGAGTGCCAAGAACGAGTTGTTTGGCGATCCGTCCTCTCTGACTACCCCTGCGGGGAAACGGCGTGATGCTTAGTTAGTTCAGTTATAAAATTCTGGTTGCGGACTCTGTATGTGCTGCCAGAATCAAAGAGAAACCATTTTCATATTCTGAGTGTAGTTTTAATTTAACCCGTCTAATCACAGGAGACGCAAATTATCCCACACATTTTATTTTAAAATAAAATTGTGAAATTATGTCCCACACATTTAAATTAAAATAAATTTGTGATTGCGATAAAAAGTTAAGATACAGTTTAATTACATTTTTTTTAAGAAAAGGGATCTGTATTTCAAATTTTAAGTTTATTGTATTATAGGTACTTTAATTCGAATATTCGCAGGCGTGTATTTTTGAGCCAATCCACATTTCCAATATCAAAATTTTAATATTTAGAAACAATAATGTTCCAATAAGCACGTCGGAAAAATTATTACATCTAGGTTTTAGAATAAATTTGTTTTTTGCAAAAGGATAAAAAGAAAACAATAAAAATGAAAATTTTAAATGCTTGGGAAGAACCGGAAGTATTGTGCGCCAACATTGACAGGCAAAAGTTTATAGATATTTTTTGTTATTATTCGAAGGGTTAAACCTGTTTTCAGAATATAAAATTACATTTGAGGTCTCATCTGCTGACTCAATTCAAAGGAAAACATTATCTTATTCGAAGTTCAGTTATAAAACTCTAGTTGCAGACTCTGTATCCTCTGTGCTGCCAGAATCAAAGAAAAACCATTATTATGTTCTGAGTGTACTTTTAATTCGCCGCATACAGACTTAATTCAAACCAATTTTGTGTTGAGAAGTTAAATTTCCAGTTGTGGATTCATCTGTTGACATATTTCAAAGGAAAACATCCTGATATTTGAAGTTTAGTTATAATATTCTATTTGCAGACTATGTATGTGCTGCCAGAATCAAAGAAAAACGATTTTCGTGTTCTGAGTTTAGTTTTAATTCGCCAGGTACAGATTTAATTTAAACCAGTATAGAATGTAAAATTCCAGTTGGATTCATCTGCTTCACATTTCGAAGGAAAACATTCTGTAAACCATTTTCATGTTCTGAGTGTAGTTTTAATTCACCGCATACAAACTGGTTTTGTGTTCAGAATATAACGATAAATTAAATAACGAGTTGCAGATTCATCGTGCATCGAGTGCAGAATTTGAGTTACATAATGCTGTCAAATTCTGAGAAATTGATTGTGCGTGTGTAACTATTATTTGGGGTCCCTAACGCAGTATCAATCAATCAACTTTGGAGTAAAATTTATAAACATAATTTTCGTTGAAAGAATACTCGTCAAATGTGATTATTAAAAAATCCGGCTCGTATATAAATAGGTCGTAATAAAAAAATAGGATATCCGAAAACAACCCCCCCCCCCCCCCCCCCCCCGCCGCTTGAAGTGCCCAGTTTAATTAAAACCAGTTTTGTGTTCAGAATGTAAGTGCCGGCAGAATCAAAGAAAAACCCTTTTCATGTTCTGAGTGTAGTTTCAATTCACCGCATACAGATTTAATTAAAACCAGTTTTGTGTTCAGAATGTAAGTGCCGGCAGAATCAAAGAAAAACCCTTTTTGTGTTCTGAGTGTAGTTTCAATTCACCGCATACAGATTTAATTAAAACTAGTTCTGTTTTCAGAACCAGTACCGTTAGAATGAAAGAAAAAACATTTTTTTGTTTTGAGTGTAGTTTTGATATACCGCATATTTAGTTTAATTTAAACCAGTTTTGCTTATCAATATAACGATAAGTTGCCGATTCATCGTATACCGAGTGAAGCTTTGCATTTGAGTTGCTTTCCATACTTATGCGCGATGAAGATGCGAAATCCACCCCTGCTGCATGTTATTTTAAAAAAAAAAATAATTCTCATTATGTTGGTTTTCCTTCTTTTTATTATAATAATAATATTTGGATGATTTATACATCCCATATGCTTTAATTTGTGTGTGTGTTTTTTTTTTCATATCTGTTGTATATATTTTTTTTTCTTTTTTTTCTACCACTTTATGTTTTCTTTAATGTTTTAATCTATGTTTTTATATATATTATAAATTTTAGCGGAAACTTCGCTGATTAATGCAATCATGTAATATGTTACTTTCTTATCAAAATATGTATAACTGTTTGTTTCCTAAATATACTAAAATAAAAAATTAAAAAATTAAAAAAATAAAAAAATTCTATTACAGGCATACCATTCTCGATTTCTGAGAGCAGTTATTTATAAATTTGTAGTAGAATTTTTAAGCATGTTTTTATTGGAAGAGTACTCGGCACATGGGATTATAAAAATCGGCATTAAAAAAATAGGATATCTACCCCCCCTCCCCCCGGATGAAGTACCAGTAGAAGTTAGGGAGGGAGGGAGGGGGGGCAAAATTTTCCTCCGCCCCAGGCGGCCGAAACTCACGCTACGCCACTGACCACACATAACATTTTAGCATTCTCTGCCTTAGTATTAAGCTGATATTGTCATTTCAGAAGAGGGATTTGTTTTTTCTAACTATACTATTTACTTTTAAACTTTTTTTGTTTTTTCAGCTGAGAACATAGCAGACAATGGCGGTCTGAAGTCAGCTTTCCATGCTTACTTGGAGTACGCCACCACTGCGGCTAGAAACCACACTTTGCCCGGTCTCAGCTACTCCCACAGGCAGCTTTTCTTTATTTCATTCGCCCAGGTAATATAACCTCACTTAAATTAATCTTACTTATTATACTTACATCCGCCTTGCATTATTTTATGATCTCACGCACACACACACGCACACGCATCAGGGATCTCATTTTTACAGCATTCAGTTTACTTTCATCCTTCCTTTGTCAGTTCCATGCCTCACTGTCATACATCAGGGGTAGGTACCAGCCATAGACATCAGAATTCAATAGACCAGAACATACAGATGAGGGGTAAAAAGGGGTATGGGGGGCGAAGAGAGGAAAAATGACTGTGATTCGTTAAAAAATCAATCTGACAGTATATAGGCACCTCGCATTATAATATCACCATTTAGTTCTTAAAAGCAAAATCTGCTTTGAATGAATAGACCTTTTTACATAGGAGCGCGAATTGCTTGCCACGTTAATAACATATTTGCTAAGGCCAAATGCTCGCCCCGAAAAGATTCGCCCCAATTCACATAGCAATATTTTGTTGCCGTGTTTAGTTAAGACATTTTTACAAATGCTTCATAATTTACTTACCCCTGTAACCAGCGACGAGCACACTGGAGAACCGCCCACATTCGCTATGTCCATATAATATGTGGGTGAAATGTATAGCACAAGCTACCGTTTTTGGCGTGTTATTTCGAAAAATGTATGGATGTTACTTCCGCGCTGTTCATGACAAGAATTATGACGTCACATATTTTAGATTCAAGCGAGGTTCTCTCCCCTCCCCATGGAGCGAGCTGGGTCCAAGGCTGAGCTCTAGCCGGCTCCATGGGAGGGGGAAATAATACTTTTTATCACTTAGGGCAGGTTCAGATATATTCATATGTCCGTGGTACCAGCACTCCATTGTGGACAGCTAGCTTCGTTTCTTTGGAAAGTTTTTTTGTTAGCGCCAACGGCGTTCAGTCCTCCATTAACGGAGTTACCTGCATTAACCCTTCTTTCAATATCTCTGTCAGCCTTCCCATCTCTCGTAAACATACTTCCCAAATACACAAACTCGTCCACCTGCTCCAAGTATTGATCATTCACAACTACGAGTATATTGCAAACTTTTCATACTCTCTCCCTCTTTCAAATAACACGACTTTAGACTTACTTACATTCATTTTAACTGATTCTTTATGCATACTTCGTTCATCCTATGTAGACACGAGAGATTGTAAATTTTCTGTACTGTCACCTTATAATCAGCTACCAACAGGCAGGGCTGGTCAAAATACATGCTGTAATTAAAATACAAATTACAAAATACTTTTTCGCATGTATTTGAAATACGAAATACTTTCAAGACGTGTATTTGAAATACAAAATACAGTATTTTAATCTTTTTTTTTTCAAATACAAAATACATTTGGTCTTGTAGAACCTCTGGTTGCAATAAATTGTCGTAAGTGCCCTTATCGAAAGGGTGCGTTTCCATAGAAGCAAAGCTGAGAAGAATGAAACAGAGACCTGCAAAAATTGACCAATCATATTGCTCAGAAGACACCTCTCATCTCCGCTCCACTTGTAAAGTTTTGTGGTATAGGACCCAGGTGTTAGATAATAATTATTATTATTTTAATAATACTTCATTTGTATAGCGCAGTTTTGTGTTAATTTACTTCAAGTGCGCTTTACTGTAATTAACTAAATAATAATCTAGTGTTCAGTCAAATAAATGACATTTGTATAGCGCAGTTTTGTGTTATTTTACTTCAAGTGCGCTCTACTGTAATTATTTAAAAAATAATCTAGTATTCAGTCAAATTATTCTTATAGCGCTTGATCTAATTCTACAAAAATGTACAATACAAAGCAATGACAAGTATAATATAATATGATACAAACATGATAGAAAATGTACAATAACAGTGCGATTATAGAACAGAACAACGTACATGTTTGACGTACAGTGTTGCCAACTCTAAATATTATATATATTGCTCTGGATTCTAGCGCTTTTAGTCTATGTATTACATATGTGTGTTTATTTTTCATTATCATTATTAAGATCGCTAAATGTATTTGAAAATGTATTTTGAAGTCATAAGTATTTGAAATACAATTTACAAAATACCTCAGCATCAGGTAATTAAAATACCAATTACCAAATACATTTTTAGGAAGTAATTGAAATACAAGTACAAAATACATATTCGTATTTCAAATAAGTATTTCAATTACAAGTAATTCAAATACTGCCCAGCCCTGCCAACAGGCGACATGCTTTCAGATTATTCAATAATAACTTTCCTCTATAAAAAATAATTTGTGTTTTATTAATTTAAAATTTATTTCAATAATTTAATGGTTTAACCTACTTTTTAACAGGCCTGGTGTCAGTCCACGACGAAGGAACAAATGGCCATCTACGCGAAGACAGATGTCCACTCCTTTAATAAAATCAGAATCATCGTTCCCCTTTCCAACTTGCCTGAGTTCTCTCAAGAATTTAACTGTACACTGGGTTCTAACATGAACCCAGTCAAAAAGTGCAGGATTTGGTGACCCCAACAAGGGATTTCAAAGCTAGAGCTGTTTTGGATAATCCGAATTTTTGGATTGAACAGTTCAACAATGGAATGATCTGCCGTCTTCTGTATTTCCTCCCTCCTACAACATGGGACTCTTCGAGACTCAGGTTCACTCCTTCCTTTCCTCATAAATTTCTAACAGCAATCCCTGAGACAACACAGTTTTTTACAATTTGGGAGGTGGGTGTTGGTACCGTCGCCCCGGGAACCATTTATTGGATAACCAACACCTCTGCCATAGGTCACCCCAAGAGGTTCGCTACGTTTGGTGACTTAGCACTTAACCGGGTTCATGGGGTGAGATTTGTCTGGGTCTTGGCGGTGAATGTGTCTGCCCACCAGCTAGTGGTAGGCCGGATCGGGAGAGACTGGCTGAGGGAGACCTTGTGAACTTTCAAGCAAAACTCTTTTGGAACATCGCCTTGCATCGCAGTGGGAGGGATGGATTCAAACGTCCGTCACTTCTGGACCCACTCACCCCCAGAATCCTACCCACCCCTCTTATATTACCTTCCCAAAATTTCCTCTCCTTCCTTTCCTTTAAAAGACCCTCCACACAGCATCCCCAAAGATGACAAAATATTTTCCTTGGGGCCTCCTGTGTGGGAGCGATTGTAAAAAAAAAGTCCTGAAGAAAATTATTTCACTTTTGTTTTCTTGATTTAATGAATATGTGAAAGAAGTGGAATCTTGAAAGTTGAATTTAACCCACTTCCCGACATCCAATCAAGCTGAAACTCGGCAGAAGTTGCAATCATGTACACACACGCAACAATATAAGCGTTTATCTGAAATTCAATGACTTTGCAGCACTTAGACGGTATTACCAGAGAAAACCAGAAATATGTCATTTTTAAATCAGATTTTAGACGTATTGACTCTTTTCCACAAAAATTATAAATGGATTTCGACAGATTGTTCTTTTATCTAGCATTCGCATGTTTTAAATTTTGAGAAAAAAAATATTTTTGGTTTAATAAGGTTATACCATAGGTCGTTGGCAGATTTGTTAAATTTTCAAAAAAGATTTTGTATTATATTACACCTATTTCAAATGATATAATCATGCAGTAAAATAAACCAATACATTATCTGGGTATCGCATGTTTTAGAATTTTAATTTTAGTTTAAATAAAATCATTAAAAAATATATTCGTACATGTGTTTCTTGACGAAAATTGGTCCGTTTGGGTATTTATTTGCGCACTTACAAACTTATATATTTCACAATTTTTTAACATTCTTATTTAACTTAGACATTATTGAAAAATGATAAATACTTATAACAAAAAATGATTACCATAAGTACATTATTTTAATAGTTTTATCATCACGCCTTTCAGTATTTTTGGATGTAGGTGTAAATTAAAGCAAATTTGGAATGAAATAAAATCGATTAGTAAGAGTAATTAATCTAGTAACGGAGAGTATTGGAGAGTAATTAAGTAACGGAGAGTAATTAATCTTTCTCATTGTAACCACCCTGCACGATCGTAAGAACAACTTTCGACGAAATGTGGATTTTCGGCCGCTGGCTGGTTAAACGCTTTTAATAAACTAAATAAATGTCGGCATTAGCAACTCGGGATTTGGCCCGGTTGAATCCGATCACTGAGAAGGAAAGTTCAATCCTCAGTCAAATAAAAAAACAAAATTAAAAAAACTTTCAAAAGGCATTAAAAAAAAGTTTTTTTACTGTTTTTGAGATCAAGAAAGTTAGTGTTGTTTTGATATTTGGCATTTCATTCAAAACTCTGAGAAGTTTTAAATCATCAAAATAAGCCAATAACTAAGCCAACAGAAAGGTTTTCAATTTAAAGCAGATCCGCCATTGTTCTTCAAGATCTTCGAAGACATTTTACCAGAAGTATTTTACTAGGGGCTTGGCTCTTCAGTGGGAACTTCTTCAATTTAGCTTCTCGGTAGTATTGGTTATTAAAATCGGCGACACCAGGAAGCACAGTCCCACCCAGTAAAAACTGCCGAAGCACATCTCTTATATTAAAATATTTTTGGGTTTCGGTGGGAACTCTAGAGAGGATGTAAATAAGTAAAAACATTATACAAATTATTCATAATCTGCTGAAGTTGCTTTATTGATCATTTCAGGATTACTTTTTTATACATAGTTTATCCACTCTCAGTATTCTACTAAATATTATATACATGTATGGTTTATAATACAATTTTGTTATATTAATTACTAATATTAAGTCTATGAGTAGTGCTTCCTAATCTTGGTAATATTTTAAGGTAATTCAATTATTTATTTAATTTTAAAAATATGTAGTTGAAAAAAGAAAAAAAAATAGAACATTTATATCCTCTCATGTTTTTAATTTGGTTTTCTTTTACAGAACAAGTTTGTAAAAAAATATACCTTTTTATAAAAAGTGAATCATCATTTGACTAGTTTCAGCTACCACAGTGAACGAAGTAGGGAACCTTTTTGGCATACAAAATCTTTTTTTTTCAAATAAAGAAACATTTTTGTAGTGTTTTTAATCTTCTTGAAAAATACAAGTTTGAACTTTGTTAAAAAATTGTTATTATAAAATAATTAGCAAAATAAATTGAAAAGATCTTTTGAAGAGTGATAAATTCTCAATGTTTTAATTACAAAGGAGACAAGGTCTTATCTTTCCCATTTTAAAAAAAAGTACTCAACATTCCTGTTAAAAAATGTAAAAGTTGTCAATCTTACCATAAAAAAAAATCCGTTCTTAACTTTTCCATTAAAAAACCCAAAATTCCTGTTAAAAAAATATAAAGATTTTCAACCTTTCCATTAAAAAAGAGGGAAGTACTCAATATTTCTCTTAAAAAATATACAAGTTCTCAGCATTCCCACTAAAAAAGAGAGAAGTTTCAACATTTCTGTTAAAAAAATATGAATTTTCTCAACATTCCCATTAAAAAAAGAGAAAAGTTCTCAAAAGGCCTGGGGTCGAACTTTAAATACCATTTTCTTTGTCTTTATGGGGCCTAATTTACTGAACTTTTGGATTCCTACTAAAACCTATGTTCTCAAGCAGAATCATGATCAAAATCTGTAAATAATAACATTTTGGAAAAGCTTAATCCATACGGGCAAATTGCGAAGCTTGGGGTCAAACTTCTTGGGGTGAAAATCTGCAAAAAGCGGCATTAGTGGAAATATCATTTTTATTGGCGTAATATATATCATAATAATGCTGCAGCTGTCTAATGTAATGGTTGGGGTCGAATTATTAAATCCGTATTTTCCGGCCTTATGCCGCCGATCCGTCTGAAATTTTTGAGTTTACTAAAACTATTGTCTTTATAGGAATCTATCAGAAATTCTGCAAAAAGTAGTGTTAGAATATAGATAACAAAATTGTTAAATGTGTTAGTGGCGCCATGTATATTAATACAATGTGTAACATTTTTAAGAATAATAAAGTAATTGTCATTTGTAATAATAATTGTCATTTGTCTATTACGAAATAGCAACATGTTTTAATAGGTTATGGGCCCACATAAATTGTTATATGTGCTAGTGGCGCCATCTATATTAATACAATGTGTAACATTTTTAAGAATAATTAAGATTGTCATTTGTCTATTACGAAATAGCAACATGTTTTAATAGGTTATGGGCCCACATAAATTGTTAAATGTGCTAGTGGCGCCATCTATATTAATACAATGTGTAACATTTTTAAGAATAATAAAGATTGTCATTTGTCTATTACGAAATAGCAACATATTTTAATAGGTTATGGGCCCACATAAATTGTTAAATATGCTAGTGGCGCCAACTACATATATTAATTCAATGTGTAACATTTTTAAGAATAATAAAAATTGTCATTTGTCTATTACGAAATAGCAACGTGTTTTAATAAGTAGCAATGGTTGAAAAATCTTCATTTTTATTGGTTTAATGAAAGGCTTGGGGTCGAACTTGGGGTCGTTTTCTCAGGTCCTATGGCGCCAAACCGACTGAAATTTTGGATTATTGAAATGAGAGTTTTGTAGGTACAATGTCTAAAAATCAAAGTTAACAAATAATTTTTGGAAAATTTTGATGGGAAAATCCAATCGAGAGATGGCTGCCAAAATGTATGTACTTAGGTGATTTTTAGAAATAAAATCAATTATAAATTGAAGATTTTTTAGGCATTACAACAATATATTTAGAAATAACATTTGGCTGTCATCAGTTCTTTTGTTTTGCTCTTTCAAAAAATATTCTTAAACCAATCTTTTTATTGTGTTTTGGCTGTAAAAAGTTTAGTGTGTTGGAATCTTCTCCCCCCTGATCTTCCAAGAGTCACTTCTTGCTGCTCATTTTCAGATATTTATATAATTTTTTTACTTCTGTCTCTTTTTGTATAAGCTGTAATTTTTTGAACAATGGAGGAGGATTTCCCTCCTGTACCCCTTACAAAGCCCCCAGATCCCCCTCCTGACCCTCCAGATGGAGACATTTCAGATAAAATAGACTTTTCAGAACATTCAAACATTTCAGACAATGAATCTGTCATCCTAACCTCAATTAAAAAAAGAAAATTTAGTCCCCTTTCCCCAAAAAAACATGATTCGCCTTTGTCTTCTCAGTCCCCTCCAGCTCTTCCTCAACCTCCTCCAACAATCTTTTACTCTACTCATTCCCGTGGCCCCTACATTGTATATGCGCAAAAAACTGAACAAGGTAAAACCATCCATCCTCTTGAATTTGGTAAATTTCTTTCAAATAACAAGAACCTTTCGATTAAACCTGGAGGTGTTAAAGCCGAGGGTCGCTTCCGAATCTCTGTTGAATTCCTGTCAGGTTCAGCCGCCAACAACTTTATCAAAAATATATTTATTTCATCTAATTCTAAATTCCGATACCGATACATTATCTGTCAAAGATGACTACGATAACTTCAAATCAATGCTCGTAACTGCAATCAATAAATCAAATCCTCCCCCTAAAACCAAATCTCTCAAAAAACTCCCTCCATCTCCCTGGTGGGATGAGGAATGTTCCAAAGTAGTGAGAATTCGGAAAGCTAAATCTCTTTCCTATCGTCACAATATGACTATGGAGAACTATCTCATATACAAAAATGCCGAAGCCAATGCCAAAAGGGTATTGAGGTCAAAAAAAAAATCCGGGTGGTACAACTTCTGCAGTTCAGTATCTCCGAGCACTCCAATTTCGGAAGTTTGGTCTATGATTCGAAGATTTCGATCCTCCTTCAGTCCAACATCTCCTCGAGCTTCTCATTCTAAATGGATAGACGAGTTCTTGGACAAAATTGCCCCCCCTTCTGTACCTAACTTAGATGAAATAACTCCAATCCACAACAATCCTATGTCTGATCATTGGCTTGACTCTCCATTCACTTTAATTGAATTAAAAAATTGTTTATCAACAGTCAAGGACTCATCTCCAGGCAGAGATGGTATACCTTATAGCATTATCAAAAATAGTAATGATAATGTTCTAAATCACTTTTTAAGCATCTTAAATAAAATCTTCCAGACTGGCATAATACCTGATGACTGGAGTTCTCAAATAATCATCCCAATTCTAAAATTAAACAAATCACCCAATTCTGGATCCAACTATAGGCCAATTGCTCTTTCATCCACCCTTAGTAAAATTTATGAAAAATTAATTAAAAACCGGTTAGAATTTTTTGTCGAGAGTAATCATCTTCTCTCTCCATCCCAATTTGGATTTAGGAAAAAGAAATCTACACAAGATAACCTCGCCATCATCAGCACTCATATTAATTTATCCATTTCTAACAAAGAAGTATGTCTTGCAGTCTTTATAGACATAGAAGGCGCCTTTGACAATGTTTCCATCCCAATTCTTAAAAAAAAACTTTTAGGCCTTGGCTTACCCCTCATGTTTGTCCAATCTATTATTAATCTTTTTCTCGATAGGAAAATTTTCAGCTACCAGATGTTACTCCTCAGAGTAGGTCAATTTGGAAGGGTTTACCCCAAGGCGATGTATTATCCCCCTTACTGTATAATATATACACACACGATATGCATGTCACCATTCCCCCTCAAGTAAAAGTTGTTGAGTTCGCAGATGACATAGCTTTCTTCTTATCATCCAAAATCATTCCTTCCGCCGTCAAATATCTTAATGAAGCCATGGATGCCCTTTGCACATGGCTTACTTTAAATGGTCTTGAACTTTCAGTACAAAAGAGTCGGTGTGTTACCTTCTCAAATCGTCATAATAACCCCCCTGTTCAAATTTTATTTAAAAACTCTCCAATCCCCAATGCTTCCGAAGTAAAATTTTTGGGAGTAACATTTGATAGGAAACTTAAATGGTCTTCCCACATTAATAATATAGTTACTAAATGTGAAAAAAATTTAAATATTATCAGATCATTGACTGGCGTTTGGTGGGGTGCTCATCCTATCTGCATTAAGTTGCTCTACAATGCACTTATTCGAAGTCATCTCGACTATGCCTGCCCACTTTTTAGTACTGCATCCAAAAATGCACTCAGTAAATTAGACAAAATTCAATCTAAGTCATTGCGAATAATAACTGGCGCGATGCAATCGTCGCCCATCAATTCCCTTCAAGTAGAATGTTCTGATCCTCCTCTTTATTTAAGGCGTCAATTATTTGCTGACAAATTTGTTCTTAAATGTTTAAATTCTAAAAGTCATCAGATTATTCCCAGAGTCTCGTTGTTCAACGACTCAACACATTCATCTACAATCAGAGCTCGAACTAAACCTCTCCCTGCCATCTGTAAAAATTTTCGCTCTCTCTCAGAGCTTCAAATTATCAAAAATGATCTTCTTCCTTTGTACAAATTAAAATATAGTCACGTCACCCTATCCCCAACGATTTTAGAAGGGATCGGCATCCTTAAAAGTCATTCCAATCTCCCAGCCCGTACTGTCAATAATATGTTCAATGACATTATTTCTTCTAAATGGCCCAACTCTTCTCTTTTATTTACTGATGGCTCCAAATCTCCGGACTCTCCTAACTGTGGTATTGGTATTAACGTTTACCACAATAATTCTAATGAAAGAATATTTTATTCAATTTCAAACCAATTTTCAATATTTTCTGCCGAGTGCATTGCGATTATTGAATCTCTCAAATATATAATAAAAAATAATTTTGAACATTCTCTTGTTCTCTCTGACTCTCTCAGTTCCCTCCAAAAACTTAAAACAAGTCCTCTTCTTCATCCTGATGATCACTTTGTATGTCTTATTCGAGTATTGATAACCTCCATTCAAAGCTCTGGAAAAACTGTCTCTCTGATTTGGATTCCTGGACATGTTGGCATAGTGGGTAACGATATTGCTGATTCCTTGGCAAAACAAGGAGCGTCTAACCCTACCGTTACCCTCGTAAACCATATTCCCCTGTCTGATATTTTTTCCATCATCAAAGATAGATCCCGCAATGATTGGACAGAGTATTGGAACATTGCTAGTCAATCCAAGGGTGCCCGCTACGCCTCAATACAAAGAACTATCCCATCAAAACCGTGGTTTCAAAAATTCCCTCATTTTTCCAAAAAAGAAATCTCCTTACTTATTCGTATGAGAATCGGACATTGTTCCGTTCCTTCTCACCTTTATAAAATTCATGTGCTTGACTCCCCAGATTGTACGTTCTGTGGTCTAGATGTGGGAACTTTAGATCACATATTTTTTGATTGTCCCTCTCTAAATAAATATCCTCTCTTCTATCAAGCGTTATCAAAAATTGCCTCTCCTCCATTCAACATCTCATCTCTTCTAAGTCTGAACTCTACTCCAATCTTCCATAAAATTCTGAAATTTGCACATTTAAATAAAATTAATATTTTTTTTTTTTTTTTTTTTTTTTTTTTAATTTATTTATTTATTCCATTTTTACAATTTTACAAAGTTAGGTATAAATTCACCTTTCCTTTCTCTGTAATTATAAATGATGGCCTAGAACACCCTTGAAGGGTGAAAGCCAGAAATAATTGAAAAAAAAAAAAAACAATATATTTAGGTTAGTTGGGCCATGTTCACCAAACTCCGCACTTCTTGACTGGGTTTATGTTTGAACCCAGTGGCCAGCTAAACTCCTGGGAGAACTCGGGCAAGTTGGAAAGGGACCCGATGACTCTATTTATTTAAGGAGTGTTCGTCTGACTCTAATCGGAGGGCTGCCTGCTCCTTCTTCGACTTGGCTTCACACCAGAACTGTAAAAAAATAGATATACCGAAATATTAGGATATCACGTTTTTGTCTGTAAATAGAAGGGATAACTAATAGTTTTTTTAACAATAATTTTTCCCTTTTGTACCATTTGGATTTGTTTCGACGATTAATTATTTCGGGGTTAGGTTAGATTATAGTTAGTTGTTTAATATAGAGATTATAAAAATTAATATAACCGATATTCGCATTCTCTCAATATTCGATTATGGAGACACAGTTTATAGTCCCTCATTATTGCTATAATATCCCGAGACGCGAGCGTATCTCACCTTCCTTTATCGGCTTCGGATACTAAATATGTAGAACGGAAGGAAGTTGCATCAAATGTACAGTATGATGAATTCTAGTAATTTAGTAAGTACCTTTAGGCAAGGCTCTTGACTCGTTATCCGAAGGTCGCGGGATCGAATCGTTATATCAAAATTAATTCATTTAAAAAAATGTGTAGTTTATTTGCGGCACATTCCAGACTGGAAGATGCTCTCAGTATCGCCCTGGTGTAAGACCACCATTCAGAATTGAAACGTTACTCAAAATGGCTTTAGCCGTATTTGGTGACCAGATCTAAATAATCAGGTACTTCCCCACCTTCCTCCTACCCATTTTATTCTCATTTTCACTACCTTTAGCCTCATAACATACCCTAATTGCATATTTTTAGAAATGATTCGTTTAGTGAAACCAATAATCGTAAATTTTTCTGTGACTTCTCTAAGATTAATAAATCTGTATAATATAACGTGAATTGTAATTAATATTTCCTGAAGCTGTCCCATTAACTAAAATGATGACACATACAGACAATATTTATTATTAAAATGTATGTTTATGGATTTCTATTGAAGAGTTTTTCTGGTCACGTACTTAGTTGGATTTCTGCTTTATTCAGAGAGACACACAGTTTTTGACGTTATTTAATTTATTATTTGAAGTTATGATAATAGTGTTATTACAGTTATTCCAAGAATGATGTCTGATTTAGAATTGGAATACAGGACCCCCAACAGAGTGGTAGGTAAAATAATGTTATTACAGTTTATTTATTTATTTATTTTAGAGAAAGTTGACAGCAAATCAGAGATTACAAAATAATACAATAATGAGAGTCAATTATGCCAATTATGAACTTTCCACTGATGATATATAATGATAAAGTGTGACATTGTAAGGGTATTTTCTTATTTAATTTATTTTTTAGTTACAATTTATAAAAAAGAGGGGGGGGGGAAGAACATAGGAATAGGATTAAGAGTCAAAGGACGAGAATTTATAGTTGTGGCGACACATCATTATGAACTTCGCCACCAAAAGAGGAATCGAGAAACATCTCCTAATATCCGCGCGCATCGGCAAACCTACTTGCCTAGGTACCTTCGTACCTATACTGGCCGCGATGTACTTTCTCGCCTCCCGTGCCAGCCCGACGATAATAATATCGCCCCGCCTAGAAAGGTCTCGAGACAGCACCGTACAATATCTGTACGGCGCCGAATATTCTCGTCAACTGCCGAGGTGGCTCGTATTACCTACCGCGAGGTAGTTACTCTACCGCGGCTATATAAGCAGCCGATCGCTCGCCCGCTGCAGTTCAGTCTCACATTAATCTTCGGTCAACATCTCAACATGTAATAAGTGCTCCTGCATGGTATCGCTACGCTCCAGGGCAGCTTCCTCGAGGTCCATCACCACGTCTCAGCCACAAGGCCCATCGTGCCTTCAGCCCCGCAGAACAGCAACATCCCGCGACTCACAAGGCTTGCGTCACCTTCAGTCCGGGGATCAGCTCACCACTTCATGGCACCCCGAAGCCCACCGTGCTTCGCTGCCATGGAACGCGCTCCGCCTCGCCAGGACTACCTGCTGGTGGCTCAGCTCACCGAGCCACACACCGTTTACCTCCGCGACTTAAAGCGTCGAGCAACGGCCTGGAATATAGGTCATCTCCACCGCCATGGTGTCGAGCAACGCGCTGACCTTCACCTCACCATCTCCACCTCCGTGCGCCTGCAGCATCATCTACGGCACTCCGCATTACATCATGTTACCGACCACCGACCATCTGCTACGTAGCCCAATAAACGACTGACTCACCACTTCGACATGACGACTTTCATTTCCGTCTCCCGCTCCCTCATAGTGATTGAACTTTCTAGTTTGAGTCATGTTGCTTGGTGAGTTTTCGTTTTATGTCACGTAAAGTCGAGTTAAAAATGTCAATGTGGTGATAATTTAAGTTATGTGTTGAAGAAGATTAGGATAATCGATAGGTTATAACTTATAGGGAATGCAATTTAAAAGAGTAAGTAGATCTAAAAGAATGCATGTGCCAGATGTACATACGTAAATTAAGTACTTACGTACGTACAATAATGTACGAGTACTTACGTAAGATAAGTAAATTCGATTATAGTGCATACAATTTAACAGAGTAAGTACATTTTTAATACAATGCAAGTGAGTGCATCATAGAGTTTAAAATAATAATAATGTATAGGTATGTATTGTAATACGCATCTCAGGTCCGGCTATTGATACTATTGTTCTGATGTTGATATAATTAGATATAGCTAGGTAGATATGTTGGTAAAATTATTGTAGACAAATGAGTATATAATAATTTGCTTACCACAGCAGCAGAAAAGGCAATAGGTGTAAACGAGACCGTGATAGACCCTCGAGTAGGTCTGAGTGTGCGTGTAGCAGGTAGTGGTCACCAACAGGCGGTTACATGGTTTTCTAATTGGTTCTTGAAAAGTTTACTTGATTGGGTTAGGAATGAATTAGAAATTTTAAGGGAGAGGGCAAAATAGGAGAGGGGGGGGGGGGTAGGTGTAATAGGAGTGGATGATGGGAGGAGGGGAATGTGTGGGGAGATACATGACAGAATAAAAAATCTATTTTACGACGCGAAGAGGATCCATATCGACTTAGGAAATTTTCTTGAGGTCCTCTTCCTTGGCAATTAGTATGGGGGGCGAAGTAGGATTTTTCCTCACAAATATCCTACTGTTTTTTAGCCACGTGAATTTGTACCCCTTCTCCTTCGCTATTATAGTTATTCCAAGAATGGTGTCCGATTTAGAATTGGAATACAGGACCCCCAACAGATTGGTAGGTACCATAGTGTTATTACAGTTATTCCAATAATGATGACCGCTTTAGAAATCGAATACAGGACCCCCAACAAATTGGTAGGTAAAATAATGTTATTACAGTTATTCCAAGAATGGTGTCCGATTTAGAATTGGAATACAGGACCCCCAACGGAGTGGTAGGTACCATAGTTTTATTACAGTATTCCAATAATGATGACCGCTTTAGAAATCGAATACAGGACCCCCAACAAATTGGTAGGTAAAATAATGTTATTACAGTTATTCCAAGAATGGTGTCCGATTTAGAATTGGAATACAGGACCCCCAACAGATTGGTAGGTACCATAGTTTTATTACAGTTATTCCAATAATGATGACTGCTTTAGAAATCGAATACAGGACCCCCAATAAATTGGTAGGTAAAATAATATTGTTATTACAGTTATTCCAAGAATGGTGACCGATTTAGAATTAGAATACAGGACCCCCAACAGATTGGTAGGAACAATAGACTAACTAACTAACTAACCATCACGCCGTTTCCTCGAAGGGGTAGGCACAGAGGACGGACGACCAAACAACTCGGTCTTGGCACACAGTTTTTGCCTCACTCACATTCGTACATCGTCTCACACATACTCTTCTATTATTCTGACTTTTGACATGGCCCGACTCAAGTATCTGTTTTACTTGATCGTGCCATATCTTCTTCGGGCGTCCCCGACTTCTTCTTCCATCACATGTGCATCATATATTCTTCTCACACTATTTTTTTCTTTCATTCGCTCTACATGCCCAAACCATCTGAGGGTCCCTATCTTAATCTTACTCATTATGCTTACATCCGCCTTACATTCTTTGCGGATATCCACATTTCTCACACGATCATACATGGTTTTACCACACTCGCCCCAGGGATCTCATTTCAACAGCATTCAGTTTACTGTCATCTTCCTCTTCCAGTTCCATGCCTCACTGCCATACATCAGGGTAGGTACCAGGACTCCATTGTGGACTGCTTGCTTCGCTTCGTTTGACAGTTTTTTATTAGCGCCAAATAGCATTCAGTCTTCTATTAATGGAGTTACCTACATTTACCCATCTTTCAATATCTCTATCAGCCTTCCCACCTCTCGTAAACATACTACTCAGGTACACAAACTCATCCACCTGCTCCAAGAATTCATCATTCACAACTATATTGCACACTGTTTTCGTACTTTCTATTTCAAACACTATGACTTTAGACATACTTACATTCATCATTAACTCATTCTTCATACGCACTTCGTTCATCCTAGACACGAGAGACTGTAGATCTTCCATTGTGTTAGAAATGAGCATCGCATCATCAGCATACAACAGGCAACATACTTTCATATCACTCATTTTCGCGCCCAATCCCATCTCTTTCAATTCTTGCATACAATTATCCTTCTATAAATTGAATAACCATGGTGACATTACACAGCCTTGCTTAACACCTTTTGTGTAATCAAACCACCCCGTAAAACCACCGTTCACCCTAACACATACAACGCTTCCCTCGTACAGAGACGCAATTGGCTGTATGAGATTTGAATTCACTCCATACTTAGACAACACCTTCCATAGTTTTTTTTCCTGTCGATTCGGTCGTATGCTTTTTGTAGATCTAAAAAGGCACGGTACACAGGTGCAATAGGGTTATTAGATATTCCAAGCATGATGACTGGTTTAGAAATTGAATACACTCGTACTCGTAATGGATTGAATCGTCTCTGGACTTGCATCATTCAAGGAGCCAGAACTGAACTACAATCTCATCATTTCGTATTGTCTTACACCCCTTCGAGGGGTCGGACTAGAACTATGTCCGTGCATTAACCGAGGAGATGACTCCCAAGGAAATCGCTGCGTAACTATCCGCACCTCCCCCGTCACCATAAGCGGGACTGAAGACCAACCGTAGCGGACTGGTGCCCTTCCGCCCTGCCTCCCTAGGGTCTTAGGGTTTTTTCCCCCTTAATTTCTTTCCCAACACTTTCTTCGAGGGACTACCGGGTAGCCGGCTTAGGGGCACGAACGCCGAGTCTCGCTTGCGACTGAACTGATGGCTCCGCTTATCCTCGGTGGGACTGCCAGATGACTGCAGCTCAGCTGCTTTGATTAAGTCATACAATATCATCATAATATGTGATTTATTAAGTATTATTATTAACTTTTCTTCCTTTATATTAATTAACTTTTATTTCAGTTATATCAAGTGGCAGATATGAGACGTGATACTGTGAAATAAATAACTAACATCACAAACGCACTCGCATACTGCCTGCTAACAATGCATACCCGGACATTGGAAGTCTAGAGTCATTTTTAAAAAGTAGCTTCTTTATAAACAAAAATTAGAGTCCTGACGTGTACGGTGAAGCAGGAAACCCGTCAAAGTGGTGGGCAACCTCCAATGGTCTTTTACCGGGGCGTTACTGAGAGGAACTAGGTACCATTCTAGAAAAAGCTTCGTCATAGCTTAAGAGGGTATAACCAGAGAAAACCGGAAATATATCAGTTTTAAATCAAATTTTAGACGTATTAACTCTTTTCCACAAAGAATTATATATTGATTTCGAAAGATTGTTGTTTTATCTAGTAAACGCATGTTTGAAATTTTGAAAAAAATATTTATTTTTAGTATTATAATTTACAAACGAAAAAGTTATTTTACAAGACATATTTCATACCATTTAATCATAAATTATTGTAAATCAATACGTTATCTAGTAAACGCATGTTTCAAAATTTTAATTTTAGTTCATTTAAAATCTTTAAAAAATATATCCGAACACTTATTTACGATGAAAATTTCTTTATTTTGTCCATATATTTACGGTCTTACAAATTAATATATTTCAGATTTTTTTTACACGATTATTTTGCTTAGATATTATTGAAAAATTATAAATACTTATGATAAAAAAATAATTACAAAAAGTACATTATTTTAATAGTTTTATCATCACGCCTTTCAGCATTTTTGGATGTAGGTATAAATTAAAACAAATTTGGAGTTAAATAAAATCGATATTGAGTTATAATTTTAAAAAGCTGGTATAATAATTAATCTCTCTCATTGGAACCGCCCTGTATGATCGTAAGAACATCTTTCGACGAAATATGGATTTTCGGCCGCTGACTGGTTAAAGGCCCTTAACAAATATAAAGAGTCTTTTGAGTGTTTCTCTGATTTCATGATTATTTAACTTTATTTTTATAATTCTGTCATTAATTAAATTTGTTTTATGTACATCCTGTCTTCTTGTGGTTAAGAGGGCATTACCAGAGAAAGCCGGAAATACGTCATTTACAAAAAAGTTTTTAGACGTATTGACTCTTTTCCACAAAAAATTATAAATGGATTTCGAAAGATTGTTCTTTTATCTAGCATAGTTATGTAATAAATTTTTAGATTTTTTTTTAATTTTTAGTATAATAAGGTTATTCCATAGGTCGTTGGCAGATTTGTTAAATTTTCAAAAAAGTTTTTGTATTATACCACACCCATTTCAAATAATGTAATCATGCAGTAAAATAAATCAATTCATTATCTAGCAAAGTTATGTATTAGAATTTTAATTTTAGTTTCAATAAAATCATTAAAAAATATGTACGTACATGTGTTTCTTGACGAAAATTGGTCCATTTGTGTATTTATTTGCGCACTTACAAACTAATATATTTCAGATTTTTTTAACATTCTTATTAAATTTAGACATTATTAAAAAATGATAAATACTTATAATCAAAAAATAACTACAAAAAGTACACTATTTTAACAGTTTTATCATCACGCTTTTCAGCATTTTTGGATGAAGGTATAAATTAAAGCTAATTTGGATTGAAATAAATTCGATATTGAGTTATAATTTAAAAAAGCTGTTACGGAGAAAAATCAATCTTTCTCATTGTAACCGCCCTGCACGATCGGAAGAGCAACTTTCGACGAAATGTGGATTTTCGTCCGCTGGCTGGTTAAACGCTCTTAACAATAAATTACAACTATGACTAACCGTATGTTCACTGAAACAACGCTGCTACGGATTATTATCATAAGTCAGTATTTCTTGGTATTAAAAATAATAACGTTTTTACTGCTAAAGTCAAATATAAACTAAGGAAATGGCTATTAGATAGGGATGATTAATATTGATGCCCTACCGAAGTTCTTGTATTCTTTATTGAAATTCACTTTCGAAGAAATTAGAAAATTCATTATAATTTTTGTAATGCCTCATGCATATGAAACTATTCATTTACTTGTTGATTATATTAATTTGTTCATACTAAATCCATAATATGTACTTGTTTATTATACAACGTGTCCGGAAACTCGTAGTACAAGCGGGAAACTGGTGAATCTAAATCACGTAGAGAACCTAATAAACTTATTTTTTTCGATCTGAGCATTTCGATTTTAATATTATTTTTATTCTATTTTTCCATTTTTTCGGCAACTAAAGGGTAAAAAAAAATGTCAGCCCGGTTTCCCCTTCCATACATTTTATAAGACATTACACAGCTGAAATCAACCCCCTAGTGAAAAAAAATTTCAAATTTAATCAAAAAAAATCCAATTTCGGACCCGATTTTCTCGAAAACGAAAGCTCAAATCAAAAAAGTTATATCACAACTCGACTCCGAATGTGATGTAGATTTACCAGTTTCCCGCTTGTTCTACGAGTTTCCGGACACCGTGTATAAGGCTTATAGTGCAATTTACATATATATACTATTCCGTAATTTAAACAATTTATTTAATTGTTATTTTAGCATCAAAATTATACATATATTTGAAAATGTTTAATTAATTTAATTAATTAAACAATTAAACAATTAATTAATGTTTAATTAATTTGATTTAATGTTTTAGTGGTAAATGTTTAAAAATACACTGTTTGAAAATTTACCAATTTATTGCATAAAAAATGTTGTCATTATGTACCTGCTGACAAACTAGCTTAGCAGGTTTAGATGTTAATAAAAAAAATGAAAAAATAAAATTGTTTTATATAACTTTAATTAATAAAAAAACAAATGGAAATAATAATTAAATGTACGTAATTGTGTTTTTTTATATGGACGTAGTAAACTTACTTTAACCAGTGATTCCTGACATTATTTAGAGCAAAAAATGGATATGAAATTTTGTTGTTTTTTTTTCTACATAAGCATAGGTGTTAGACGGTTAGATGCGGAATAAGAGGTTGGGCGGTTACTCGGCTGACCAGAGAAAAAAAAAGGTTTGATTTTTAAGAAATAAAATTTGAAAAAAAAGTCGTCGAAAAAGTCACCGAAGACCAAAATTTCAATTCCATTTATTCCAAATAATGTGAACTGGTTAGGGAGCGTACATTAATTACGTGAGCTCAAAATGAGGGGGGGGGGGGTCTCCAGCAAAAACTTTTGCTGGAGACCCCCCTATTTGAAAAGAATTTACGAAGTGACCCAAATTTATCTCTCCAAGGGGGGGAGTCTAGATTGTAAGAAAAACTGCTCACGTAATTAATGTATGCCCCCTTAAAGTTAGTCAAGTACGTCCCTTAACACCCTAAATAATAATTATTGTTATTACCTTTTTTTTTACAGTGAATACCGCACAAGAATCTCAACTGCTCCCGTCTGGAGCCAGTGAGACTATGGCATCCCCAATTGGGGTATGTTGTGAGGCTGAAGGTAGTGGGGAGGGGAAGGAGGTGGGGAACAGGAAGGTTGGGAAGTACCTGGCTATTCAGATCTGGTCACTAAACACGGCTAAAGCCATTTTCAAGCAACGTTTCAATTCTGAATGGTGGTCTTACACCAGGGCGATACTAATAGTATCTTCCACTCTGGAACATTTATTTATTTATTGTGAAAAACAGTTAACATATATATCCAATTACATTTCACAATTTTTAGTTAATAGTGTAAAACATTAATTATATAGGTACATTAATAATGACAGGTGCTAAAGAATACCTTTATTTCGCTCTTGAAATGATTGTAGTTCAATCGAAAAATATCAATTTCAGAAGAAAGGTTTAATAGTGAGGTCATTCTCCCCAGAGGCATAACCATTGGTAGGTTGGTCCTGCCTCTAGGAAAAGTAAAAAGTCTGTGTCGCCTTGCTCTGGCGAAGTTATCGGGGACATAAAGTGAAATCCTTTCCAGGACATCAGGATTACAAATGTGCCCGTTTAGCAGCTTGTGTGCTACTAGTACCATTGCAATTTTTCTCCTAACGTCGAGACGATTTAGTCCCAGCATTTCCGCGAGAAAATCAGAGGGATACAACAAAGGGTAGTACCCAAACTCTCGCATGTACAGGTACCGCATGAACTTTTTTTGCACCTTTTCAACATCATTTGCGTATAGGGCACCTTCGGGTCCCCATATTACTGATCCACTTTCGAGAATGCTGCGAACCAGAGAGAAGTAGAGCATTTTTATGACTGCTGTGTTGGAAAAAGATTTTGCGTTGCAGATTACAAAGCCTAGCATTCGCATCGCAGAGTTGCACACCGAATCGATATGAGAACGTAATGTCAGGCGTGTGTCAAAAGTGATTCCTAAATCCCTCATTTGTGAAATATGTTTAAACGAGGTACCAGACATTTTGTAATTATAATATAGAGTACTCCTAGCCCTTGTATAGCACATAATTTTACACTTTCTGCTGTTAAAATAAAGTTTATTCAGATTACTCCATTCTACGATTCCGTCGATATCGGTTTGTAAACGAATAGAATCTGCTTTCGACATTATATTGGTATAAAGTTTAATATAGTCAGCAAAGGAGGGGTCTACTAATATCTACAGGAATTCCAAAAACTGAAAAAATCGAACTAATATCTATGGAAACCAAAGTGTTGACGAATATCTACAGCACAAACTGTTGACTAATATCTATGAGAATCAAGGTGTTGACGAATATCTACAGCACTGGCAGAGGTTGGATTTGCAATTATGTGTAGCATATTGGAATAATGTAACATTGCGTATGCAGTTTAAAAAACTTAATTTATGTAAGTGTGTATGTAAAAATTCGTAATATCGGACGATTGGGCACATTTAGCTGATTAGTCCAACCTACGCTCTGTAGATATTAGTTCAACCTATGCTCTGTAGATATTAGTCAACACTCTGAAGTTCGTAGATATTAGTTCAACATATGAGCTGTAGATATTCGTCAGACATACAGGCTGTAGATATTAGTATCTGGAGTCGTCAGCAAATAACAAAAAAATTACAAATTTTATAAACAGTGCTATATCATTTATAAACATAGAAAATAATAGAGGTCCTAAATTAGTCCCTTGCGGGACCCCAGAGTTTGTGAAGTAAGGTTTTGAAGCAAACTGCCCATAAACTACATTTTGTTTTCTGTTAGATAAATAATTGTGGAAGAACAGAAGCATTCTATATGAGAGACCAAAATATTCAAGCTTTTTTAGTAATATGAGGTGATCTACTTTATCAAAAGCTTTAGCAAAATCGTTATACGATACGTCTACTTGTTCGTTGTTATCCAATGTATTTGCGACATAATCCGTGAAAACCATTAAGTTGGTCGTTGTGGATCTGCCTACTCTAAACCCGTGCTGCTGATTTATGAGAAAAGGCTCTACTTTACTATAGATGTGTTTATGTATAATAAGTTCAAATAATTTGGCCGGTGGCGAAAGAATCGCCACAGGTCTATAGTTCGATACATTTGATTTATCGCCGCTTTTGTGTAGGGGCGTGACCTTAGATATTTTCCAACGGTCGGGGAATTTACCTGAATTTAGAGAAATATTAAATATATGTAAGAGAGGTGACATTAATGGTTCGGCATATCCCTTCAAAATAATTGTATTAATAAAATCTGGTCCAAAAGATTTTTTGGTTTAAGTTCTTTGACTGCCGCTAGGAAATCATTTTTGTGCACACGTATCATGTCTACATTATTAGCTAATGAAGAGTAACCTCCGGGAGTATAGGAGTCAAATTCAGCACTTTGTTCGCCGTATACAGACTTAAAGTATTCTGCAAATGCTTCCGGAATATCGGGCCCTGTATGTGTATGTCCGTTCCATGATACTTGGTTTATAATCCCACCGTCTTTCATCTTTCCGGAAACAAATTTCCAGAAGGATTTCGGATCACTTTTGACGTTGTTTTCGATATTTTGTATATACTCCTTGTATGCAATATTTATACAACGTTTGATTTTGGATCTTAGAAAACAAAACTTTTCCCGATCTCTTACCGATCCAGTGCGCTTCCAGTTTGTGTGATATTTGTCTTTCTTTTTCAAGTCCCTAAGAATCTCACCATTAAACCATTTCGGGTATATTCTTTCCGAGCTAGGTAAACGCTTTCTTTTAAAACACATGTCAAAAATATTATAAATTACACTATAAAAATAATCTACTGCTATATCTACATCTTCAAGTATTAACAAAGGTTTCCAGTCTTTCTTTCATTATATTACAATACTAGGGAGTACCCGGCGTGTGTTGCAATGCCACATGAATAAAAAAATAATTTCTCTCTTCGTGTCCTTTTCCATGCATCCCCATTCCCGTTTCCGCCCCCGTCCCCCTCCCGCATCCCCGTTTCCTCGCGTGTTCTCCTTCCATCTTCCCCGTCTTCCACCCTCCCACGCCTCCCCGTTCCGTGAACCCCCCTCCTCCACGCGTTTCCCTCCCACGTTCCCTGCCTTCCCCCCACCCTCATGCTCCCTCCCGCGAACCACACTACCTCGTTCCCTCTTCTCGGATTCCCCTCCCTCTTTCTCTTCTCACCTCCCTGCTGCTAAACTATATGAATAATACACATTTTTCAAACAACTCGTGCGCGTATTCTAATCTTTTTATGCGATTTTCAAAACGCTTCTTTTGTCAGAGCCTCGTGTGTTGAGATAGAGGTAAAAAAATCGTTTGGGTTTTTTGCAGAGTTTTTCACGACGAACACCATGCGGGCAGAAGTATCTCATCGTGTTAGTGGCCACATTATTCCTCATAGTCGTGGTACTAGCAGTTCTGCTCCTCCTCGCTTCTCGCGCCCAGCCTCCTGATAAGACTATTCAAACCATATCCAGTGAGTATGAATATTGTTAGGGTCGGGCCACAAGTTGGTCGCTAGTGGCAGTGTTGCCGGCAGTCAACTTCAATCGGTAGGACATAAAACTCGTGCCTTCTCATATAAAGTTATCTTAGAATTTTTATTTAATTTGTTCTAATAATTCTATGTATTTTTACTGGTATGGGGCCCAGACAGCAAAAGCGTGTTCTAATTTTGATCTTATAATGCAGTTGAACATCGATGTCATTGCTTCGGGCTTGGAAAATTGTTTACTTATTCTTATCACAAATCCAAGAAGTTTGTAACAAGATGATGCCAACTCCACTATATGATCTTAAAAAGTACGTTTGGGATCAAATGTAACCCCGAGGTGCCTTGTGGATTCCACTGATGACAATATTTCATCATTTAGTTTGTAATCAAATTTAATCGGGTTTTTGGAACGCGTGAACATCATAGTGACACATATTTTTTTACATTGAAGAAAAGTTTATTCTCAACTGCCCATTAATATATTGTGTCTAAATCAAGTTGTAATTTAAAACAATCTTGAATATCGCGTATCATCCTGAGTAGTTTGAGATCGTCAGCTAAAAACAAGCAAATGGTACTTTGGATGCGTTTTTAAATATCATCTATTAATATCAAGAATAGTAGAGGTCCCAAGTTTGATCCCTGAGGTATTCCTGAAAATGAGGGAAACTCCCTTGTCCAAAATCCATACTTTGATCTGTTTTTTTTTAAATACGTCACAAGAAATTGTATTAGAGGTTGGTTAAAGCCTATTCTATGGGTCTTTCGTAAGGGTACGTCGTGATCCACGCGGTCGAATGCCTTTGCAAAGTCAGTATAAATCATGTCAGTTTGATATTGCGCGTTCAATCCTTTTGCTACTTTATGTGAAAGTTCAAGGAGATTGGAAACAGTAGTTTTATTGACATAATTCTATGCTGATTTCTCCCAAAAAACGATTTTATTTTATTTGTTAGTTTTTCACAAATTAATGTTTCAAAATTTTTTGTAATAATGATAAGACCGCTATCGGTCTACAATTATTTGCATCTGTTTTGCAACCCGACTTGCATATTGGGCTCATCTTGGTGAGTTTCCAAGATTGGAGAATGGTAGAAGTAGCAATTCTGAGGTTGA
This sequence comes from Limnephilus marmoratus, assembly GCA_917880885.1. NCBI lineage: Eukaryota > Metazoa > Arthropoda > Insecta > Trichoptera > Limnephilidae > Limnephilus > Limnephilus marmoratus. The sequence goes on from OU862935.1 coordinate 7,295,786, forward strand.
TTATGTAGCACAAAGGTTTGTACAAATATTCCCATAGCATGATGATTACATAAGGTGGAATTCTATCCAGTCCCGTGGCTATGTCGGGCTTTTGATTTTGAATACATATTTTTACTTCCTCGGGCTTAAATTTTTCAAGGGAGATTGAATTTACAAATTTCGGCACCTCTTGTCGTCGACTTTCCGCATCTAAGGTGGGACATACTTGATTTTAGACCAAGTTAAAGTAGTCCGCAAATTTCTCTGAGACTAATTGGGGACACTGGATGATTTCATCCCAATGAAAAAATTGGCAACGTATTTAAATCATAAGTAATCTTGGTGCCAACTGGGTACCGCTACGACCGTAGCGTCTTCATGGATATGCAATTATTATCATATGTTTATTAAAACACATACTACTATGTAAAAAAGGAATAGGTATCATACCGAATAACTTAGAAGTATTAGAAGGAAAGCCAAAAATAACCAAATAAACTTAATAAAAGTCTGATACTTTTAGAGTGTTCCCGATTCACTCTCTTCCCAATCCCCCACCTACCCCTGTTCCTATCTCCTCTACAGGAGCTCACCCCATTTTATTCTATCCACCATGAAAGCGTTATATATTATTAATAACAGATGTTATATTTTGGAAGAGTATTATTACACAGCCCTAAAGAAGCTACGGTTCTAGCGAAACCCGATCTGCATTGAGTAAAAAGAAATGAAAGTGAAGTTTACTAAGTTATTGTTTTATTTTAAATAATTTTGTCTCATCACGAAGTATTTGCTTTATGTGAATAAGTAAATTTAATTATTTTCATAATTTTAGACGATACCTTCCAGTCAATGTGTCTGACGGACACTTGTATCTACACAGCGAGCGAGATGTCCAGGTCTTTGGACAGGAAGGTGGATCCCTGTGACGACTTCTATGACTTCGCTTGTGGGGGGTGGATTAAGGATAACCCCATCCCAGAGGGAATGTCCATGTGGGGTAGGATGGAGGGAGTGGTCAAGCGGAATCAACTGATTCTCCGGAATGCTTTGGGTTAGTAAAAACTTGTGGCGATAATGTCGATGATGTTGATGATGATGATGATGATGATGATGATGATGATGATGATGATGATGATGATGATGATGATGATGATGATGATGATGATGATGATGATGATGATGATGATGATGATGATGATGATGATGATGATGATGATGATGATGATGATGATGATGATGATGATGATGATGATGATGATGATGATGATGATGATGATGATGATGATGATGATGATGATGATGATGATGATGATGATGATGATGATGATGTTGATGATGATGATGATGATGATGATGATGATGATGATGATGATGATGATGACGACTGCAACTGTGACTGTGGCTATGGATATGAGTATTAATATTACTATTACTACGACTCTGACGATGACGATTAACACCACTTTAATCTAAAGAGAAAAACCGCTAAAAGATGATAGATGGAACTCAAACATCCATGTACATTGGGGGAAGGTCTGCATTGGTTGCAAATATACTGTTATTGTTATTGTATGTTATTTTTCAATTTATTTATTACAGAAAAAGTCGAATTTGAAGAACAGGTAAAATCTAAAGCGGAACAGAAAGCGCGTATTTACTACGGGGCGTGTCTTGATCTAAATGACACCCTCGGGGCCGCCCCGCTACAGGAACTTATACGGAAATGCGGGGGCTGGAATATCTCCCCCAGTGGATTCCTACCTGGTAAAATCAACCTGAAGAGGACCCTCTGGACACTACAGAACAGGTAAGACAGTTACTCATCATCATCGCGGCGCTACATTCAAGGATGAGATTTAGCTTTCTGATCATGCTCTTGGTTGTGTGTTTCGCATTGGACAGTTAAATTTATTTCAAGTCTACTTTTCTTGCACAACCTCTGCTTCTGTTTCTCCAGCTGTATTTGTGGCGTTTAACTAGACGCTGAACTGAATTGCCACTCGACTTCGGTGCAATAATTTGTTCTGCTGGCATCCTGAGCACAAAACAGAATGTCTAAATCACCACATCTGGGATGTCTAAATCTAGCCAGCTATTGTGTTCTCACAAACGGTATCTCCAACACTCCTTTGAAGGAGAGGATTTCACTTAGGAATGAATAGAGTTCTTTGGAAAAACTGTAATTTATTAATGTTACGCGGTTAGTCAACCTAACTAGTATCTAAATCACCACATCTGGGATGTCTAAATTATGACACAATGTCTAATCACCACGCAATGTCTAAATTACGACACAATATCTAAATCACCACACAATGTCTAAATCACCATTTAATGTCTAAATCACTACATGATTTCCTATTATATGTTTTCCTATTTTCAGATATGGTGTCAACGGATTCTTCACCTGGTCTGTTGAAGCAGATGCTCGAAATTCATCGAGGAACGTCATTACTGTAAGTACTTATAGTATGCGTATTTTAAAAGAGGTTTACATAAATGTCCCTAACAAGCATACTTGTCGGAGATACCATGAACTTTTTTATGCTCCGAAAGCGAGGACAAATGTTCAACGATTCTGCATTGACCATTGACATTGCTAGCATTGGCGCTACTTGCGGCCAACGCTAAACCCAAAACCTGGAAAGGACATGCAATAAACAAGCCGGCGGCTAGCTCTGCACAGCCGGCGCGAGCAAGGTCCCTCTTAAACCCAGGGCGAGTGTCTGTGGTTCGCTTGTTAATTCCTACTCCCCTTCCTTTCCTCAAAATCTCCAGGTCTCCTTCCTCAATCAGAACACAGTTGTTATGCACGAAAAAGGGTTTTATTCAATTAAAGGTGAACAGGGTTCTACAAAAGGCCAGCATCGGCACTACACACATGAGTATTTGGCTATCTCTAATTAATTCTATCATAACGGGGGGAGCTTCTCTCAACTCTCTCTACACGTGTTTAGTGAATTTAAATGTCAGTTCTTAGCACACAGAGGGGTAGCAAGGTTCATTGGTACTCACAAGCAGGAGATAGGCGGTCGGCAGACAGGATTCTGGGTAGGCGTAAACCTCTTTAAGCACAATACACAATTAAAGTAAAACATCGTGAGCTTTTACGGAGAGCGCCTAGCGCGAGTCACGGGGAACACAGTTATTCGGCCGAAGGCCGGCGAAGGAATGGGAGCGGGGAGCCGCTCGGCGCTTGGCACGGGCGCCGCGCGGTGCGGGGAGAGGGGCGGAGGGCCTGTGCAAGGGGTCAATTCGCTATTAGCTCGCACGGGAAACAATTCCGTAACGTAACACTTCCCCCCTCGCCGCAAAAAAGGCGACGTGGTAATGGAGCAGTAGGGCTAAGAAATCCTCTTACCCTTCTAGCACTTGTGCCAAAAAAAAAAACATCCAAGAGAAAGGGGGGAGAGAGAGAGAGAGAGAAAAAGAAAAAGTTGCTAGCTACAAAATAGTAGAAACAAAAACAAAAGAGAAAAAAAACATGGTGAACAAGGAATTATACATGAATGTACATGAAAGAGCAGTGGCATACATAAATATAAACAAGGACCTGCTGGAGAAAGGTACAAGGGTTATGCAGTGATAGAAAAAAAATGACTCTAAATTGTATCATTGGTCTGTGAGCTAAGTTTGCGTAGCGTGGTTTGCGTAGGATGTTTGGGGTGTTTGAACGTTGCACTGAAGTTATAAGGTTACTTTGTCACAGTAACCTGGCCCGTTTGAGATTACACTCAAGGAACACTAGGGCCTTAAAGAAAACACGAAGACGAGAACGCAGGATGAGGCTTCTTGGTGGTGGAGAGGGTTCTACCTATCACAGAGGTCAAAAAGGTAGCTGCTTCCGGATCCTGTGGGTGGGCCAGTATGACATCATTGAGGTACTGGAGAGTGGAATTGTAATTGGTGGTTGGTCCTTTATAGAGGAGGTGGTTTGTGTGCATGACAGCCGTTGTTGTGATGGTGGTTGGTACACTGGTTTGTATACAGTGGGATTGTTGGATGAACAATTGTTGGTATTGTTATTTGCGCAAGGGCACAGGAGCATTGGCATGATGGCAACAGAGCAATTTGCAAGGTGCAGCTGGAACATTTGCAAGATGCAGCAGGAACATTTGTACAATGGCAACAGGAACATTTGCGAGATGCCGCAGGAACATTTGTACAATGGCAACAGGAACATTTGCGAGATGCCGCAGGAACATTTGTACAATGGCAACAGGAACATTTGCGAGATGCCGCAGGAACATTTGCACGATGGCAACAGGAACATTTGCAAGGTGCCGCAGGAACATTTGTACAATGGCAACAGGAACATTTGCAAGGTGCCGCAGGAACATTTGTACAATGGCAACAGGAACATTTGCGAGATGCCGCAGGAACATTTGTACAATGGCAACAGGAACATTTGCAAGGTGCCGCAGGAACATTTGTACAATGGCAACAGGAACATTTGCAAGGTGCCGCAGGAACATTTGTACAATGGCAACAGGAACATGAACCAACTTAGAGCTGACGTGCTCGGGTTTGTTTGAGTGATGGTTTTGTGATGATACAATTCGCAACTACACGCACGACTCACACTAGGTTATGTTAGGTGTGGTCGGGTGCTTTTGGTACGTAGGGTTTGAAGGCATGGGACCTCCGTGACGGTAGTGAAGGCAGCATGAAGAGAGGCGCAGGTGTAGATGGGGTGAAGAGCTGCTGGTCTTCTTATTAATCCGGCGAAAAAATTATTATTAGAACAAAATTCTTGAAGTTTACCTGCCTGGTAGACCAATGATGAAAAGGTTTGGAGAGAAACAAGGTGTGCATGTTGAGAAAGATTGGATTTGTTTGACGTGTAGAGAGAGAGAGACGGAGAGAGAGTTAACTAAGTGTAACTACAGACTTATACATATTACAAAGGTACGTATTCAAGGAAGGTTCTGTTTAACCCATTTAGTTTTTTTTAAACTAAATACATTTCCAAGAACACGTAGGTAAGGGTTTGTACGTATGACAAAATGCCACGTTCGAAAGAAGTTGGTCTTCCATGACCTATGCTCACGTCTATACGGTAGCATTTTTTCTACTTTCGAAGAACAAAAACATTGAGTACAAATAAGTTATGAAAAGTGGGAAAGGAGTAGGAAGTTGAAAGGATCCGTGTATGAAGGTTGTCCCATTTGACAAACGAAACGCCAAGTGCGTAACGCATATATCCCCATTCACGGATAATTTCGAGGAAGGGAAAGGGTGACAATTGGGAACATTTGAACGAAGAAAACTGCTGAGGACTCGGCTATTTCCGAAATTCGACCTCTGAGTGGAAGGTGAAACAAGGTCTACAGCAGTTATCCTGGCACATTACAAGCAAAATTTTCTGATAACCGAAAATAAAAGGCGTGTGATCTACAATTGGTAGGTCACACAAACATGGGGGTAGATATTATTTCGTTCGCACGATTCATGGTGAGTATTGTAACGTCTTCACGTCTCATGTACAGGAATGAACGATTTACAACAAATTTTGCCCAGTATTGAAAGACAGTAGCCCAATTACGTTCGAAAATGTGGGTCCCCATTCAATACAGACGGCGGGTTAAGCGGTTCTCATGCCAAAGGACACACGACCAACTTAGTAACATTTAGTTATGAGTATAAAGTAATTATAACGAACTTCTCGTATCATGGCGGATGTTTTGAGGATCTCTCCTATGATGGTAGATATTGTCACGTTTTCACGTCTCACGTGACAGGAATGAACGATTTACAACAAATTTGCCCAGTATTGAAAGACAGTAGCCCAATTACGTTCGAAAATGTGGGTCCCCATTCAATACAGACGGCGGTTTTGCAATGATGTAATTAATACGGCACTGCTGTAGCTTAATAATTTCATATTAGCATACGTTACAAGACTTGCCAAAAGGCGATAAACACAAATTTTATTGAAGATCTGGCCAAGATTTTAAACTTCAAACAAGAATAATGGTACAATAAAGGACAAAAGAAACTGATGTCATGATAAAATATTGTACCTCATAATGAAGTTGTATATGTACAAAGAACAATGTTAATGAAGGGACGAAACGTATTGTCACTTTTATAACAAATATTTTTTTCAGAATCCGACAAAATACGATTCTGGAAAAAAATAGAGCAATTGGGTTGAGCGCCATTCTAATTTTTGGAAAAAGAAGAAAAACCACAAGTAGCAACAAGGTTGCCCTTGAATTGTTTCGAATCCAGCGAATGTGACCTGATAGGTGTGTACATTTGGTGTATTCAAAACGATCCCCAATATACATTACTATGAATGTGTTAGGATGGGGTGAAGAGGAAAAAGAAAAAAGAAAAAACGGGAGGATTTCCTATTATAACGGAAATCGTCGCGACATTCTTACAATATGGTGCTGTGACCATAATAGTGAGCTGCGGCAATGGTCTGAAACCAATGGTTATTATACAGACTTGCACTTATGATTTTATATTTACAACATTAGGGTAGGGACGTACTGGTACGGCAAAAACCCGACACAAAACAATTAAAAAAAGGTGATATGACAAGATGAGGCGATGAGGTGAGAAAAAAAACGCGCGGATGCTGCAAGAATTGTGAAAAGGAAAGCGACGTCTTGGAGCAGGAGTTTTCCGGAACCGTTGATGGTAGGAGGAAAAGGAGGCCCTTTCCCGAAGTGATCAATTTCAGGAAGAGGATGCATACAAGTATGAAAACGGTGCCCCAAGAGGTGTTCTTGTGGTACAGCAGGCAAGGCACGCAGGATGCACAAGAACATATAAAATTATGCAAAAAGAAAAAGAATGTACAGGAGTTAGGCTACCGTTGACATTAATGTGCCTTCGGGTGTAAGGATTACCTTACGAATGCCCATATGGGTGATTATTTACATTTAATATTTACATGTAACTCACGTCACTTATGACAAGAGTTTTGCCAATTTGATAACGCCTGAGTACTTGATGTGATGGAATTTACTGATTCCGTCACAGTAAGGCATTTTGGATTTATTCCTAGGAGAAATCTTTCTATTTCTCAGGGCCTGTAGTAATTCCTCATTTTTTTGAAGTAAAAATGTGTGGGATTATACCCAGCGTAACTTGAGGAACTTCCATGGTGTATAAGATCGTATCAGAGTGACCTTATGTTGGAAAAAGTGAGAACTAGACTCGCAATTGGAAAGAAATTGGGCAGAGATTGACCACTGGGGACGTATTTTTTACAAAAAGTTTTTGAAAAAAAAAAAAAAAAACGTTTTTTATAAGTGTTTGGTTTATTTGAAAATTTGGGCAGGGGTTTGCCTCAAAAAACGTGATTTTGAGAAAAAATCCAGATGTTTTGGTAATTTGTTGAAAATTTTCAAAGTCCATAAACGAGAAAAATTTGCGCAGAGGTTCCCCTCAAAAAACGTGATTTTGTGAAAAAATCCAGATGTTTTGGGAATTTCTTGAAAATTTTTCAAAGTCCGAAAACGAGAAAAAATTGGGCAGCGGTTTCCCTTAAAAAACGTGATTTTGTGAAAAAATCCAGCTGTTTTGGAAATTTGTTGAAAATTTTCAAAGTCCGGATATGAAAATTTCACGGGCCGGGATTCACCTTAATGAAACACGTTTTTAGAATTTATTCCGATGTTTTTGAAAAATGTTTGCAAATTTGCAAAAGTCCGGAAATAAAAAACGGAAACGAGGTTCGCCTTAAACGAACATGTTTTTAGAATATTTCCATTTCCTTTCCAAAGGGGGGTTCTTCAGAAAAAGAAGGAAATATTTTTTCTTTTATACAAGTTTTCGTGGAAGTATTTGTTTGAAAATTCAACAATGTCTTGGGGAATCGTTTCTTTATTTACATGGCTAGACTGTAGCCTGATTTGAGCATCACCAATTATTGGTATTTATGCGCCGACTTCCTTTTGTCATAACAAGTTATATGCAGAAATGTGCATACGTAATGTAATGCCTGACTCGAGGAATCGACGTCAACGCGAACCGAACGTCTTTCAAATTATGTCGTCTGTTTCTTACGAAAGAAAAAAAAGCTAAATGATGAAACAGGCGGCAAAATTAGAAAAATGCTCAATTGTCAAAAGGTAGAAAGAATTTAATCCACTTGTTTCCCTTAAGCTGCAAAATATGCCGTTATATATACAGGCCAGTATTTTGCGAAATAGTCCCCTATTCGCAGAATATGTCGATATCAAATACAGACCAGCACTCTGCGGAATAAGTTTATTAATAAAAACTGGTTAATTAACTTTCGGGAAACGAAGCGGGTAATTGGTTTATCATATACAGGATTTTAATTGTTGAATAACTTTGTTTTAAATATTTGTGTACATTTCCACTATTAATCTTGTATTTGAAACTAGCAAATTTAGTCGGTCGACACTTGTAAACACTATATTATTCACGACGGCAACTTTCTTGGTTGAGCACTTTACGTAGGAATACCGGTGATAATGTTTTGTCGAGTGACGACTCGAAAATGAAGGAATCGTGCCCGTGATAATTTAAATTGCAATTCGAAGTTACAATCGCGCCGGGGTTCTTGATGGAAATGCTAGACAAATTGGGAATAACAAGACAAAACATTATACATTATAAAGTTTAAACAATTGCTGATTGAAGAACGAGACTGTGGGACCGTGAAGAGGGAGGAAAAAAAATGCCACACGTCGGGCGACAGTGCTAGCATTGGCGCTACTTGCGGCCAACGCTAAACCCAAAACCTGGAAAGGACATGCAATAAACAAGCCGGCGGCTAGCTCTGCACAGCCGGCGCGAGCAAGGTCCCTCTTAAACCCAGGGCGAGTGTCTGTGGTTCGCTTGTTAATTCCTACTCCCCTTCCTTTCCTCAAAATCTCCAGGTCTCCTTCCTCAATCAGAACACAGTTGTTATGCACGAAAAAGGGTTTTATTCAATTAAAGGTGAACAGGGTTCTACAAAAGGCCAGCATCGGCACTACACACATGAGTATTTGGCTATCTCTAATTAATTCTATCATAACGGGGGGAGCTTCTCTCAACTCTCTCTACACGTGTTTAGTGAATTTAAATGTCAGTTCTTAGCACACAGAGGGGTAGCAAGGTTCATTGGTACTCACAAGCAGGAGATAGGCGGTCGGCAGACAGGATTCTGGGTAGGCGTAAACCTCTTTAAGCACAATACACAATTAAAGTAAAACATCGTGAGCTTTTACGGAGAGCGCCTAGCGCGAGTCACGGGGAACACAGTTATTCGGCCGAAGGCCGGCGAAGGAATGGGAGCGGGGAGCCGCTCGGCGCTTGGCACGGGCGCCGCGCGGTGCGGGGAGAGGGGCGGAGGGCCTGTGCAAGGGGTCAATTCGCTATTAGCTCGCACGGGAAACAATTCCGTAACGTAACAACATTTTCAACGTCACTTACAGACAGTTCAGCAACTATCATTTGACGCTTGTCACAAAATAGTAAAACTGCCCCCCATGCCCTTTTAATTATAATCTTTTCCATGACATATTGGTGTACAACAGTTTTTCGAATTACATGAAAAAATAAAAAAATAAAGTTTTACAAGACACTTTTTTAGAACTAAAGATATCCGTTTATAATTAATGCTTAATAAAAATCACAAATAGCATAATTACTATTACAGGCCTTTCAAGTAATTTAAACTTAATTTCTATGCAATAAAGACCTACAACTTAAATTGAAAGAAAGATCAAGAAAATATTTACATTGCAATAAATTTATTCTAGCGAAATGGTATTAAGGAAATATATAGATCACGCCAATATCATTTGAATGCCATTTGTGATTTTTAGATGAGTACGTAGAGCAGCGGTCGTCACACTTTTCTGGTCAAGGGCCACATAGGACAATGTGAGGTATCACCGCGGGCCGCACACTTGTGATTTCGGGGGGGGGGGGGATATACCTTTTTGTTTAGCAAGTTAAAAAAGTAATTATTTTGTGTTTAGGTACCGGCTTTTTTCTTGTATTCGTGATTTTTTTTCGATTCTTAATAATAATAATACATGTAAGATCATAATATAATAGGTATAAAAAAATTTGAAATCTTTCAGTTCAATCTTTATCCGCTTCCTGAACGACCGAAACGCGTGAATTTTCGCACACGTGATAAAAATGATTACAATATACACAATAATAAAAATTAACCAGTATTAAAGTTTACTTTGCTTTATTATTACGTGATTAGCATGTTTTTTGTATTTTTTTTTTATTTTATTACCTGCCCACGCCCTCATTGTGCCATTTCAAAGCCTTTTGTTTTTTCTGGGTCTTCTACTACCCCCCTGAAAGTCACCACAAGCGGGCGTTATCGCCCACGTTGAGAACCTGTGACGTACACTATGCGCGCCTTCAAAATCGATCTAGGATGTGTTCAAAAACCAGCTGGGCGTTTTAAAATCAAATGTCAATCAATTAAAATCAACGTTTTAAAATCAGAAGGGTATAAACGTACACAAAATATTTGAAAACAAAAACGGATAATATAATTGTCTATGAAAAAAAAAATATTTTAAAAGAAAACGGCAGATATTTGTGCGGGCCGCATATTGACGACCACGGACTTAGACTGTAAATAATATTTGATTGAACATGCGATATTATAAATCCGGCTCGAAGGACCAAATAACAGATATTGACCAAATAAACGTTTACTGAGCTTATTTACAAGCAGCGAAAATCGCTGTATTAAAGTTTGTTGGAGCCGTCTCACTAAACCCTATTGATATAATACATTACAATATTATGTGGATTGGAATAAATTATTAATTTATTTATCTTTGCAATTTCAGATCAAACAAGCAACTTTTGAGATACCATATCGCGACAATTATTTAAACAGAACGGCGCATAATAAAATATTAGACGCGTATCTCGAGTTCATGACAAAGACCTGCGTGCTTCTGGGAGCCAATGAAACTGACGCCAGAACACAGATGCTCGACGTCATAGAGTTTGAGACAGATCTGGCGAATATCACAGCCCCAAGGAAGAATGAACTTTATGAAGACCAATCATACCATGCCATGTCTGTGCAAGAGTTGCAAGAGTTGAGCCCTTTCATAAAATGGCAGGATTTCTTCAACAATGTTTTCGGACAGGTGTCGAGAAAAATCGGCGCTAAAGAGATAGTCGTGGTTAAGGCTAAAGCGTTCTTGGTGAAGTTAAACACTCTAGTGAATAGGTATGCGGCAACGGAAAGGGGGAACAAGTAAGTTATTGCAGATCTTCACACTTATCTTATTGATATACAGTACACTTGAATGATCTCTGCGTGATGTACGTTTGTACTCTAAGCAAACCACGAGCCGTTAGCCGAGTCTGATGCATCAAAGAGGCTGGTTGAACCCTCTCGCATTAATGTTGAATTTTTTTTGAAAAGCACTTTCTTCAAATGGCCTTCCATTTAGTGGAAGGTGAAAAACAGGCTTTGATATCTTTAAGTGTCAATTAACTGCATCTTATATAATAAAGTCTCAAGTCTTGAGTTGATTGATTGAATTACTAAACGAGGCGTCCAAGAAAGTCACTGATGAACGATGTATTTTTTTTGCATTAAAATCATTAGAGAAGCGCAAGCATCGTCACAGATTGGTGATGGTGTTTGGAGTTCAAACCATATCAACCAACACTTCCTTTGTGAAACCTTCTTTCACGAGTATGACAACAAATTATTATTTACTTCTAGTACCTTGAACAATTACCTGATATGGCAGGCGGTCAAATTGTTGTCTCCCTACCTCAGTAAGGACTTCAGGGATGCGAAGAGTGCGTTGCAGGAAGCAGTGACAGGCTCCGAAGGCGGTGAAGAGCGATGGCGGCATTGCATCACGGAAACAGATAACGCTGTCGGTGGGTAGATCACGTTTTACATTCCAAAGAAACCTGGATTTTTCCTGGTGTAGTAGGCATTTTAAAGCGGCAACAATTCAATTTATGTATTGTTTCAAAAATATTACAAAACTATTCATTTTAATGCGTTTTTAAAATAAGTCAGTAAGAGTATTACAATAAACATAAACAGTAGGTATATCAACTATACTAGCATTAATAAGCTTGCCTTTTAAAAGCAGCTTCATTAACGCTAAAAATGTCAATATTCATTCTCTTCAACAGCAAGATTGCTCTCCCGACCGGCATGACAATTGGCAAGTTAGTCCTGAAGGCTGGGAAATAGAACAGTCTATTCTGTCGGTGGCAGAGATAACCATCGGAAACATAGAAATGAATGCTCTCCTTGATAGCCAAGTTTTCAAAATATCCGAGAGTCAGTCTAAAGAATTGTGTAACAATGTGTACCTTCATCCCTTCTGTCCAGTAGATGGTTCATTCTGAGCATACTCAAAAGAAAGTTGGTAGGAAAGAACCACGGGTAATAACCATACTCCCTCATGCAGAGAAATCTCAGAAATTTCTTCTGAACTATTTCCAACATGAGGAAATACTTTACTTGGTGTGGACTCCAAATTACCGACCCACTTTCAAGTATACTTCTTACTGCATTGCTTCCGTTATAGGCCTATTTTTTTATCTTACAAGTTTCACTTATTCCTTTGAAAGGATTTCATGTTCAGCAGAGTTTATAATAAGACTGTCTGCATAACTTCCGTTAGCTTCTCCACTCATTGTATTATCTTCCAGTCACGTACTTTAGTCAAGAATTTTAGTTCTCCAGCCCAGAGGAAGCTACCATATTTAATTGTTCGTCTTACTTGAGATGTATGAAGGGTTTTTTAACAGCAAAAATTTAAAAATCGATCCTCGGTTTGCTGTCATTTCCCTTCATTTCTCTTACTTGCTTCTAATGGCCAAATAGTATTTTCTTTCTTACCCTTTCATTAATATAGTCACACAGACGAGGATCATTCTGGGGATTTTTTGGCATTTTAATATCATTAATTTATCTTCCAGGTTTTGCGACGGGTGCCATGTTTGTGCGTGAGTCATTCAGCGGAAAGTCAAAGTCGGAGGCTGAGGCGATGATTGAGAATATTCGCGAGGCCTTCAAGAAGAACCTGCAGACCATCAGCTGGTTAGACAAGGAGACCAGGGACCAGGCGGTTCTGAAAGAGGAAGCCGTTACCGAGATGATTGGTATGCTAATCTGGTTTTGTCATGGTGGAAAAGCTGAATGGAACCTGATGACATTGGTCTGTGAAAGGATATGGCGTGAAATATCCAAATTATTTTGACAAGTTATATAGCCCTTGCTGCTGGTATCTCTAATATCTCTGGCATTTCAGCAGCGAATGCTGACCGATAATACCAAAGATAAGACCAAATCTGCCTATGTATACCAGTAAATGGCGTATATTACCGTTAATTTTTACCAGTACTACGGTGTTCAAAAATACAAATATTATGAAATCACGAGCAACATCTGATTTTGACCTTTGTTGAGCAATCAAGACACTACATCCATGTCACCATATTGTTTTCCTTGAAAGTTCACGAAGTGCATTGAGAAAATTTTATTTATCTAACCGTGACGTGCGCGTTAACCAATTTCGCTATTGCTCCCTTCTGTCAAGCCGTCATAATGGTCAATCTCATATTTCAAATTTTAGAATTAACAATATTATCTTCAACTGATTTTATTATTCCATATTATGGGCAACCACCCTTTTTATTGAAAATAATCATTTCAAGACGTATCAAACTACTTAATACAAACGTCAGGAGCCATTAGAAAAATCATTCTTAACTTTGGAAAAATAAACATAAAATACCAAAGAGTCCCAATTGACGACCTTAACCCTCTGACGCAGTGTAACCACTGCTTGAAATATGGACACACTGCCCTAAGATGCCTGAACAGCCACCTACCTGCCCCCATTGTGCACAAGACCATACCCTAGAAAAATGCACAGAGAGAAACAACAAACCAATCTGCTACAACTGTTCCGGCAACAATAAAAAATTCAGGTCGAACATCTTGGACGACCACCGTGCTGATAGCATCAATACTTCAAATTGCCAAAGAGAGAATAGATTATGAATGAAATTGCACAACTATTATTAGTGATAAAAAACACAAAGGCTCTCAACAAGTCCGTCCTCCAGAAAATCTTATCCCAAATAAACAAATGTATTCACGGCCACTAATGCATTCATTATTATTATTTCTTCGATATGGATGATTTCGTGATAAATGCTATAGATAAAACCATGTCAATAGACGAAAGAATATATACATCTGTGAACGAAACAAACAACATTTTAGCGATGAATCCCGAAGTTAGCTTAATCATAAATATTTCTTTTTTTTACATGAGCTCCACACAGGAGGCCCTGAGGAAAACAATTTCCCTCAGGGCCTGTGTCATCTTTGGGGATGCTGTGTGGAGGGTTTTTTTTAAGGAAAGGAAGGAGAGGAGAGTTCTGGGAAGGAAAAGGGTTTAAGGGGAGGGTAGGAATCTGGGGTTCAGTGTGTCTTAGTCATCCGCCTCCAAGACCTAGACAAACCTCACCCCATGAACCCGGGCCCGAACCCCATTCATATGAATGTAAAAATCATCGAACGTCATTTAGACGAACTCCTGGTAACAATAAAATCACTTAACAGACTGGACTGTATAATATTAACAGAGACGCACTCATCGAGCGATATAAACTATAATATTCCGGGTTATACATACTATGAAACAAATACCCGAATTAACAAGAACAGCGGAACCGCAATATTTGTTTCAAATAAATATGTTGTGACTTTTAATAGAGAAATCCACAATGTAAACGTCCTAAATATGGAAATCAGTTACCAAAAGTATACCTTTAGCCTATTCGCTATATATAGAACTCACGCCTCGATATTACCAATATATGTAGTTGAACTAAAACGCATTCTTCTTGCGAACAGAAATAAGAAAACCATTGTTGTCGGGGACATTAACCTCAATATCGCAAATGATTACTCGTCTTATGATAAAGATAATTATCTTAATATGATGGCAGAATTAAATTATATATCGTGTATTAATTCATTTACGAGAATTATTACAGGTCAACGACCTTCGTGCATAGATCATGTTTTTACAAATATTCATGACATAAAAAACATAGCATCTGCAGTTGTACAAACGACAATGACAGATCATTTCGGGTGCATTTTTAAGTACAATTATGAAATCAAATGTTCACCATTACCTACCCATGCTCCGGAGAATGAAAACGGCCCGACGCCAAACGCTCAACATAAATGCCCTAGTATATAATCTAGACAAAGAGAAATGGCAGGATATTTTTAATTGTAATGATACGAATGAATGCTTCGAACTATTTGAAAAAAAAATTATCAATGCACGTAAGTACTGCACATTCTATTGATTCCAGAAAACAATCATCAAAATTTAAACCCGTTAAACCATGGATAACTTTTGGATTAATTGTATCAATCAGACACAAAGAAGCAATATACAAAAAAATAATCCGACAACCTACAAACGAAACCTTAAAAAAATACCTAAAAGCATACAAAAACAAACTTACGTATTTCATAAAAAACACAAAAGAAAACTATTTTCGGCGAAAACTAGAAGCAACGGAGAACGATGCAAAAAAAGTCTGACATGTTCAGCCCAGGAAATCGAACAAATCATTTCAAGCATGAAGGGAAGATCGGCGCCAGGTTTCGATGGAATTACTGTCGAAACGATCAAAAAACTATCAAAAAAAACCAATTACACATTTCAAAACCATTAACACATTTAATCAAAATTAGTCTTCAAAGCGGAATATTCCCAACGATATATAAACAAACCATCATCACTCCAATTCATAAATCTGGCAACCCAGAAGAAGTGACAAATTATCGTCCAATATCGTTGATTTCAAACATTGCCAAAATCTTTGAAAAAATTATGAAAAAAGATAACTGAATTTATTAACAAAAATAACATAATTCACGACAACCAATATGAATTTATGAAAAATAGAAGTACCCAAGATGCGATTGCCAAATTATCGAACATTATTCAGAACACATTAGACAAATCTTTGAAATGCCTCGTAATCTTCATAGATCTTAAAAAAGCTTTCGATAGTATTTCTGATGATAAACTTATTAAAAAATTAAACTGTGTTGGGATAAACGATAAAGCTCTAAAATGGATAAAAAGCTATTTATTTGAACGACATCAAGTAGTCAAGATAAACAACTCCCTAAGTCTACCACTAACAAGTAATTTTGGGATACCTCAAGGCACAGTCCTAGGCCCCCTACTATTTATAATTTATGTCAAAGATATTTTTAAACTACGACTTAACGCAGAACGTCAGCATATGTAATATCATATGCTGACGACACAGCTATCATAGTGAATGGGATCGACTGGAATAGAGTAAACGAACAAGCAAATAATATCATGAACATCTTAAAACATTGGTTTGATACAAATCTTCTCTCATTGAACACTAACAAAACATACTACATACACTTCTCAATCAACAAACTAAAAACACTCCCAAAACTAAAATAATTATCCACAATAACAAATGTAATAAAATCACATGTATCCAAGGCTGTTCAACATTGAAATCAGTACCAGAAATTAAATATCTCGGAGTGATAATACAACAACATATGAAGTGGAAGAGCCATATCTGTGAATTGGTTAAGCGTATCAGAAAGTGTATATATATATTCATAAGATTAAGAAATATTTTAAAATTCAACAATCTAAAAAAAGTATACTATCACTAATCCAGTCATTAATTCAATATGCAATTATTGGATGGGGGGGTCATACAACAATATTCTAACCCCGATCAAAGTGATCCAGAAGCTAATCATTAAAGTAATCCTAAAGAAACCCTCAACTTATCCAACAGAAACGCTTTTCGCAGATTTCACGGTGCCTCGAGTAGAGAATATCTTCAAGAAAAATGCAATTATCCAAATTTACAAAGATAATATCATCAAAAAATTTGAAACTCACCAA
Source organism: Limnephilus marmoratus (assembly GCA_917880885.1). Lineage (NCBI taxonomy): Eukaryota > Metazoa > Arthropoda > Insecta > Trichoptera > Limnephilidae > Limnephilus > Limnephilus marmoratus. Next base: position 7,312,714 of record OU862935.1, read on the forward strand.
TCAAAAAGATATGAAGACAACATCAAAATACCAAAATTTAATAACAAACTAATGCAAAATAATTTTATCTATTTAGGAATAAAGTTTTTCAACAACCTTCCCACTGAAATAAAAAAAAAAAAACCAAAGACATCAATAAACTGAAACTCAAACTGAAGCTACACTTCATCAGGAATAATTAACTAAACATTTACCTGTTTTTCTCTTTCTTTCTATTTATTATTAATCTATGTATATGCATCTCTATTTTATTCAGATTTTTCGAATTTCTCCAATAGTGAAGTGACAATATTTTAGTATGTAACAGTATCCTATATATGTACACCTACACATATAGATGATCCAGAAGTCTCAATTGATCCTATTGTATACTTACCTATTGCATAATGTTATTCTATTTCAAAATATGTTATTATGTTATTCTATTTCAGTTATAATTAGTGTAACTCGCTCATCAAGCACAAGAACTAGCTTCTACTCTGGTGGGATTGCAATTTTTAAATAATTTCTGTACCGGTATGTAATTTATATAACTCCACTGTACACTTATGTATCTATACTCACAACAATAATGCCTACATCGAGTGACAGCTGTGTTTTGCTCTGCTCCCGAAATCAATTGTTATTATTTTATTACAGTGAACTAACATTCAGTGCACTTGTCATAACTGATAAGAATTATTCCTTTTTACTTGGAAAGTGTTGGTTTCCCACTAGTGGATAATTAATTGACAGTTTTAGAAACGAAATCATTATCAGAATATCACAAGTGAACCAACTGTCAAATAAAGAGTGAAATAGGCAGTGTTTGACCTTACAACCAAATAACAATTTTAAAATGGCAACTTCCGAAAAAAATCTGAGAAGCAAAGGGCAAACGACCGGGACTCGTCTCACATCGGAGTCCCAGGGTATTAATATTCATATCCTACTGGAAAAGATGGAGATGAAGATGGAAAAAAAACTTGAAGTGTTTAAGCAAGCAATAATAAAAAAAATTGATGATGAAAATCAAGAAAGCAGAAGCACGAGAGACTTTATCAGCCGGCAATATGATGACATCCATCTAAAGATGGAGACCATTATTAAACTGGTTTCGGAAGTAGAATCAATGCGAAAGGAATTAACAGAAAAAGATGGGATAATAAAAAACCTGGAAGTTATACTAGCAGAAGTGGAGCAGAGAACGCGTGAAGACACTCTTGAATTTGCTGGAATTTCAGAAAAAGAGGGAGAACAGCCAGCAGAAATAATTAAACGAGTGGCCACAGTGACGGGTGTCGACTTAAAAGGCGATGATATTCTCGATATCAAGAAAATTCCAGACCGACGACCAGGAGTCCCCCCAAAATTCCACGTTAAATTTACTAACCCCCAAAAAAGGCTACAAATTCTACTGAACAGGAAGCTACTCAACCCTACCACAACCCAAGGAAACGGATACCAGAAGATTTTTATTAGTGAAATCCTTGGTGCCTATTTTAAAGATCTTCTGTGGAGGTCGAAGACTAAGGCGAAAGAAATGGGATATAAATATGTCTGGTACAAAGAATGTAAAGTGATGGTTAAAAAAAATGAAAATGACAGAGTAATTTATATCAAACACTCTGATGACCTTAAAAAAATTGATTAATTTTTCTAATTGAGAGTCTCACTTTTACCGGTCATTCACTGGGTCCATTCCCCTCAGTTCGGTGAGTCATGTTGTATACTATTATTTTCAAATTGCAACAATAATTCACCTCTACCACTTTCAATTAAAGGTTCTAATCCCCAGTGATGGCCACGGATTAATGTTTCTTTCATTTAAGGGAATTAAACAATTTTTTTTTTTTTTGTAATATAAATTATAATATGGCTATTACCATTAATAATACATACGAAGAACTAGGTGATCAAGAAAATTTGTTTATAACATCAGATGCAAAAATATGCAAATACCTAACAACCGATTCAAAAAACACTATATTATGCACCAAAATATTAGGTCAATTAATAAAAACTTTGATGAACTCCAGATACAGCTTAACCACCTTAATATAAAATTTGATGTTATTATTCTTACAGAATGTTGGTTGACAAATATTTACACACCAAAATTCATAACTCACTACTCTTCATTCAACTCGTCAAAACATGATTGTCAGAACGATGGAGTAGTGGTATACACAAAAAACGACCTAAACTCTGTTGTAACGGAAGTAAACATTATTGACGCTAGCTGTATGCAAATAATGTATAATAATGATACATGCATTCTAGCAATATATCATTCTCCATCGATTCGTAATATATCACCATTTCTTAACAGTCTAAATAGCATACTCTCAAATCTTTCCTACACTAAAAACATAATAATTATGAGAGATTTAAATATCAACATACTTCCAAATAATCCACACCATCAATGCCACGACTATCTGAACATGTTAGAGTTCCATGGATTAATTAGTACCATCAATACACCAACAAGAATAGCTAATGAATCAACATCATGCATTGATCACGTTATGGTCAAAACTAATAAACAAAACAAAAGCATTGTTTACAAATCAACAATTACAGATCATTACACAACAATATTTACATTGCAATCCGACACCACAAAAAATAAAAGTAATCGGACATTTATATACAATAATATTAATTTTGTGAATTTAAAAAATATAATTAAAACTAAATCTTGGCAAGAGCTCTTCCAAATAAAAAACTCAGATGATGCATGGAGATATTTCGTTGACTATTTGAAAAATGAATTAATTAATAATACTACAATTCTGACAAAAAACACTCCAAACAAAATTAAACCTTTAAAATCATGGATAAATTATTCAATCATCAACTGCATTCGTCGAAGAAACGCATTACACAAAAAAGTGAAAGAAAATCCTTACGACATAATATCACTAAACATCTACAAAAGATATAGAAATACATGCGGCGAAGTCATTGGAAAGGCGAAAGAAATCTACTACAGAGACAAGATCCAAGAAAGTAACAATGATCCCAAAAAAATATGGCAAACTCTAAGAGAAGCCACAAATACACAAAACACTAAAGACAAACAGGACATAAGTAAACTTTGTATTGACGGAAAAATTATTGACACCTCAAAAAACCCCAAGCTCGTTGCGGATTATATCAATAATTTTTTTACAAATATTGGTTCAAATCTTGCTTCTCGTCTACCAAATTGTGGGAATGCTCTACCTGCTGAAGCAGAACTTCAATTTCCAAAAAAAATATTCAATTTTCAAACTGTGTCAAGGGAAGAGATTCTAAACATAATTAATTCCCTAAAAAACACGTCTTCTGCCGGGGTTGATGGAATATCAACCAAGATTTTGAAAACGCTGGCTACGGAAATTACATTTCCCCTAGAATACCTAATTAACCTTAGTATCAGTCAAGGACACTTCCCCTCAAACTTGAAACAAGGTATTGTAATTCCCATACATAAAACAGGTAACAAGACAGACATAAACAATTACAGACCAATAACTATACTGACCACACTATCAAAAGTATTTGAAAAAATTATCAATGCAGTTGGTAAAATTTCTGGCGAGCCATAAAGTACTCTCAGAAAATCAATACGGGTTTCAAGAAAACAAGAGTACTTCTGACGCTATTGCCGCCGTAACTGACTTCATTGTAAAAAGCCTTGATAAAAGCAAAAAATGTATTTCAATATTTTTAGACCTTTCTAAAGCCTTTGATACAATATCACACAGTAAATTAATAAACAAACTTCAAATAATCGGTATTACAGGCAATGAACTTAACTTTTTTAAGAGCTACCTTGATGACCGCAAGCAACAAGTAAAAATAATGAACACACTTAGCAATCAGTGCTCAACTCACTATGGGATACCTCAAGGTAGCATATTAGGACCATCTTTGTTCCTTTTATATATCAACGACTTATGTAACATTAACATTCAGGGAAAAATAGTTAGTTTTGCCGATGACACTGTTTTACTATTTGGAGCTGACACTTGGCAAGCTGTTTACAAAAAAGCTGAAACGGATATAAACATTATAAAAAAGTGGTTAGATACAAATACGCTCACATTGAACACTGAGAAAACTAAATATGTCACATCAAGCATAAATATAACAGGTCAACCTCATGATAACGCCTCTATTAGAATACACACATGTTTAAATTCCGATGAATCTTGTCAGTGTCCCTACATTGAGCGCACTACACAGATGAAGTATCTCGGCCTCACAATTGATCCATATCTCAAATGGAATATTCACACTCAAATAATTGCAAACAAAATAAGAAAAACCATGCACTTTTTCAGAACGATAAGAAACTTTCTCGACTTAAAACACTTGAAAATGGTTTATTTTGCAGTCTGTCAATCTATTATTGAGTATGGTATCATAGCATGGGGAGGCGGTACTGCATCAGCACTAGACCCAATCATAAAGGCACAGAAAACTATTATAAAATTAATTCTTAGACTACCTCTAATTACAGACTAGAACTTAATCTTCAATATTATGAATGTGTTTGACGTTCGGCAGATATATGCAAAAACAATCCTTACTCATCTATACACAAATATACATAAATACTATGAAAAAAGATTAAATACTCGCTGTACTCGAAACAATGACAAAGACTTACTACAAATCCCCAAAACGCATACTACTTTTGGTCAACGAAATTTCAGATACCTTGCAATAAGACTTTACAACATTCTTCCAGATAGAATAAAAAAATGAGATTCCCAAAAAAATTTCAAAAATAACATAAAAATTTGGATCAAAAATAATGATAGGGCCTTTACCGGTGCACTCATCCAAATTCGAAATTATTAATGATTTGGTATTATACAGTGGAAATATACAAGCAATTGTATTGGTTGCTTTTATTTAAAACTATTATTAATGTAACCAATCATGTGATAAGTTTTTTAATAATAGTGTAGGTATGTTTATAAGTATTATAAATTGATTTAAAAATTACTGCCTCAACACAGGCTAGCCTAGTGAGGCAGTATACTGAAAAACCAAAATTTATAACTATTTTCTATTTTTCATTTATCTACTGTTCATATTTATATTTTTTTCTGTTGATATCCTTTTGTACTTATGTAATTTTAAACCACTGTAAACATAACACTGAATATGTACTTTTTAGTTATAATCTTGAAAATTTCATTTAATAAAGATATATATTATTATTATTATTATTATACTAAATAAAAAATAAAAAAAAGAATTGGTTTGTATCGATTTAGTTCCCTATGAATAAATTCGGATATTTCTATCCGAGACGCTATCCAGGATACAAACTAATTCTTAGAATGATTGTTTCCAATAAAAAGGGTAGTTGCCCATAAAATTGAAAAATTATTAGTTGAAGATAATATTGTTAATTCTAAAATTTTAAATATGAGATTGAATATTATGACGGCTTGACAGAAGAGAGCAATAGCGGGATTGGTTTACGCGCACGTCCCGGTTAGACGGTTAGACGAAGTTGTCTGGGTTCGAGTCCCAGTTGCGACCATTGTCTTTTTTTCTGTTTTCTGTGTCTTGTTCTCTTTCATATTTTCGTTTAGATTATTATTATTATCTTCTTCTTCAATGATATATTATTTTGATGGGAATAACCTTCAAAAGTTATAAAAGACAGTTTTTCTTATAAAAAATTGAATATTCGTTGTCATTTTAAATTGATTTTGGTCTTGAGTATAATAATTTGTATAAATGAATGATCTTTTTTCCAGGTTTCCCCGACTACATCCTAAACGTACAGGAGTTGGACCGGCAGTACTTTGAGCTGGATGTGAAACCAAATGAATATTTCCATAACAATATAGAGGTCACAATGTTTAACCTGAGGAATAATATGGAAAAACTGGACAAACCTGTCAACAAAACAGATTGGGGTATATTACATTTTTACGGTTATTTCAATCTAACTAACTAACTTACCATCACGACGTTTCCCGCGGAGAAAGGCAGAGAGGGCGGACCACCAAACAATTCGGTCTTGGCACACACTCTTAATCGCATTCACGTTCATATATACTCTTCTATTATTTTGACTCTTGACATGGATCGACTCAAGTATCTGTTTCACTTGATCGTGACATGTCTTCCTCGGGCGTCCTCGAGTTCTTCTACCATTTACATTTGCGTTATATATTCTCATTACAGTCGTTATTTTAATCGGGTTTAGTAATGTCCATTTCATTAAATTATTGTGTGTGATCTCTTTTTCTTCCACTTGTAAAAAAATAAAAATAATCCGTTTAAAAGTATACGTTTCTTCCACGTAGTTTTTATTTATTTAAGGAACATTAAAAAAATTATATTGATAGAGAAAAGCAAAGGACCCAAAATGGACCCCTGAGGTACACTGGAAGTAATGTTTTTCCAAATGGGGAAAATCTACCCACTGTCAATTTTACTTTAAGTTGATGGCTTTCACCTCCGTGGTTGAGTGGTTACTGTTCTTAGCTACAAATCCGGAGGTAACGCGTTCTAATCTTGAATTAAAATTTTATTTGATTAACTCGTGTTACTCCACGATTTATTTTTTCTAAATAATAAACTCATATTATATTTGCAGTACGTTTAAGCATTTTAGATATTTTCAGTATCGCCCTTCAAATTTGAAACGTTGATTGAAATGGCTTTAGCCATGTTTGGTGACCAGGACTTAATAACCAGGTACTTCCCTACCTTCCTCTTCTAATCTCCTTCCCTACCCCACTATCTTTAGCCTCACAATATACTCCAATTAGGAATGCCATAGTCTCACTGGCTCCATGCAGTTGGAGGCGGTTGGAACTCTTAACACATAACATATTTAAAATTTGGGAGGCGGTATGGGTACCGCCGCCCGGGAACCATCTATTGGACATAAATTATAAATTCAAATTACTCTTTGCAAATAACACTGAATCCTTAAAATTTCACAACTTTACTCCACTTCAAACGCGTAGATTAATATCTGATCAAATATTTTTATACAAAATTCTGAATAACGGCCCGGACTCTCCTGAACTCGTAAATTATTTAAGAATTCACACACCTGCAAGGCCAACCAGACTAAACCATTTTTTTCATTTGCCCGCGTACAGAACCAACCTTAGAAAAAATTCTCCAATCCCCCGCATATGCGCGCAATATAACACGCAATTTAACAATATCGATATTCTTAATAATACTCTTGTGAAATACCGATACGAAGTCAAGCGTACGATCACAAATGTTAGTTAAATTAATGCACAGCTATAGAAAAGGTACAGCATGAGCATCTCCTGTCCCCATCCCATCTTCCTCTGCCTCTTGCCCTTTCCTATTCCTTCTTCCTACTAATATACTTACATTTATAAATTTTTGTTAATTTCATTTTCATGTAATGTTTATAACCAATTAAAATTTTGTATTATATCATAATAACCATTAGCATAAGAAACTGTTTTGGCTTACCTCATTTGTAACCGCTTCATTTTTAACATCCTGTATAAAACTGCTGTTTGTTTCTTACAATAATTAAATAAATAAATAACTAGCACCTCTGCCATAGGTCACTTAGCAGAGGTGACTTAGCAGAGGTGCCCGGGTTCATGGGATGAGTTTTGTCCGGGTCTTGGTGGCAGATGCATCTGTCCACCAGCTGCATGACAGGACGGATTGGGGAAGAATGTTTGAGGGAGTCCCTTTGACTATTCCAGCCGTACTCTCTCTCAATATCGGGCGGAATGGATTCATACGTCCGTCACTCCTGGACACACTGGCCCCCCAATTTCCTACCCACCCCTAATACCCTTTTCCTTCCAAGAACTTCCTCTCCTTCCTTTCCTAAAAAGATCCTCCACACAGCATCCCCAAAGATGAGGTGATTTATTTTCCTCGGGGCCTCCTGTGTGGAGCTAATAACAAAAAAAATAACATCTAATAAATAGCTCGTTCAATAATTTATTTTAATTTGTTTTAGAATTACCTCTTTTCAGAAAGAACAACGCTTTTACATTGACTACCTTCACACCTGCAGCGAACAGTTTTAAATTGACACAATTTAAAATTTTAAATTATTAAATCTTTAGCTGACAGTCCTGAATTGTTGAAGCTAATATGCATTAAAGTACCTGCCAGGTAAACTCTATTAACTCTTTTTTTTTTCTAAAAATCTATTTATATATTTAACGCCCAAAGGGCTTTTAAATGTTTAGTAGTGCAATTAATTCATGACAGATGATTTTTAAACAGATAAAGAAATAATAAAAATAAAATTACATAAAAAAGCACACAAGTCGTAAAAATACAGCGATTTCATAGGTTTACAAAGAATCAGATATGTTTATGAATAGTTTTGGAATAAGTTTTTTACAAGATCAACTAAATTCGCCAAGTTTATGTTAAATATGTCAACAAAGTACTGATTTCCCTTAGTGTGAGATCGTTGTATCGGAGAGTGGGCAATGTAATTTCGCTTATGAATACTACAGTAGAATAGTGTATTTTGTCGTGTGGTTACCGTCGGTATTCGTAAGTTATTGAGTGGCAGGAGTTCGCAACAGTCAAATTTAGAGTTAAGTATTTTGAATAAAAATGTTAAATCGTTTATTTTACGTATGTCTTCTAGTGTGCGTATTTTTTGAAAATTTAATAATAAATTATATTTTAAGTCTTCTTAACTACCGAGTTATATTCCATTAGGCTTCTAACTAGAGATACATATAATAATTTAATGGCTTGTACGGAATTAAAGTTTTTGGTTGTTCTTAATATGAAGCCTAGTGTTTACATACCTTTGTTTATAATTTGGTGGATATGATTGGCGAAACTTAGTTAAAATCTTATCTTTTAAGGGCCTTTAACCAGCCAGCGGCCGAAAGAAAGAAAGATGTTCTTACGATCGTACAGGGCGGCTCCAATGAGAAACATTAATTATTCTCCATACAAGCTTTTTAAAATTATATCTCAATATCGATTTTATTTCATTCCAAATTCGCTTTAACCTACATCCAAAAATGCTGAAAGGCGTGATGATAAAACTATTAAAATAATGTACTTTTTGTAATTATTTTTAGATCATAAGTATTTATCATTTTTCAATAATGTCTAAGCAAAATAAGAATGTGAAGAAAATCTTAAATATATTAGTTTGTAAGACCGTAAATAAATAGACAAACTGAAGTATTTTTGTCACAAAACAAAACAAAAGTATGTGGTCGCACTCCTCCGAAACGGCTTGACTGATTTTTATAATATTATTTATGTATGTTTGGTAAGTATGAGAATAGGTCTTAAAGTTAATTTCATACCGCTGGGTGATTAGGGTGTCCCTATCCAAAAAAAAAATTGTATTATTTCAGCAATCTTTTTTTCTATTTTTTTTATTTGGTATCAAAAAATACCTATAATGCCAATTTTTAACCTTCCTACCCCCATTTTTTAATCGCGATTTTAGTATTTTTGTATAAACAAATTTGACTGTCTTTCATATTTCAAACAGAAAGTAATTATTTATGTTGTTTAATGACAGATAGCGCTACTTCCTCCTCATCGAACTTTCATCCACACATGCGCAAGACATTCAAGAGAAGTGTCGCGTCATTTTGATATTTCATTCGGTATCATGTTCTCGCTTGGGCAAACCATCGAGCTTATTTGTGTTGGCTAAAGACGGACTGACAAAAAATATCGTATCTACACTCAATTGCTCTTCGAAATTCATATTGACTTTCTTTATTTCATTTTCATACTTTAGTTGTTTTTTTTTGTTTTTATCGGCGGACATCGTCTATAGCGCTCCGTTCCTCTTTCTGTCATAGATCCCATCCCCACACATGCAATACATTCGTTATTTTTTTATTTAACAACCAAAATATTCACTAGAAATAATTCATTTGGCAGAACAACTAGTAATAACAATGAAAGCTTAGAATTAGTTACGGATTACGTGTATCTTGGTGTTACAGTAGATTGTTTTTTTAAATGAGACAAACATATTAAAAAAAAACCTGTAAAAGACTCAGATCAATTGCTGGCAAAATTACACATTAAATTTTTTTCTACCAATTGAAACACTTAAAATAATTTATATGTCACTGGCAGAATCTATTATAAGATATGGATTAACAACATGGGGAAATACTACTATAACCAATCTGAAACAAGTCCAAGTTCCACAAAACGCAATTGTAAAATAGGCCACTTGCATCACATTTTTTTAAATTTTTTTCCGGTTTAGGCAAATATTCTAAGACATTCTGTATTTTTTTTTTTTTTTTAATCATATTTTTGAAACCCTGGGGATTTTTTGAAAATTTCAAATCGAAAAATCAGACCATTTTTTATAAACCGGAAAGACGGGACATAATTTAATAGGTGTGACAAAACGATAATTACATAGCCGAAAATCATTTAAAAAAAGAACGTTTTCCACACGAATGGCACAGGAGAATAACGAGGCATACCAAAAATATTACATCTCATAAATATTTATTTCCTTATCCATATTATTGATCATAAATCATTATAATGTACAGCGTCTATATTACTAAATTCAATGTAATATACTTGAACTTGTAACTTGTAAATTGTAATAAGAATATTATAAAATTTTATTTTGTTAAAATCAGCACCATAATCATTATACCTCTAAAACATGTACCGACATCATCTTCACGTTCTGAAGAGAACCCCGTACCCATTAATTGTACGGGGTTCTCTTCAGAACATCTGTCAAAAAATCAAACCAAATGATAAGTTCGCAGAGAACAAACAATAAATCTAGTGAACGAATTCAAAAATTCGCCTGAAATCAAAGTGATGCTATATAAAAAAATAAATCAGTGTGGAATTTTATAAAATTAATAGGAACATTTTCGGCGACGGGACATTTTCATGTAGTGACGTCACGAGCCCAAATAATGGATTTATTTATTTAAAAATTAAAAAAACTGTACATTTCTAAAAAATTTTACTAACATTTTCGTAATCTTAGTAAAAAACTCTATCCACACGATTTTTTCCAAGTCGTTATGAAGTCCATGCAAGTGGCCTATTATTAGTCGTCCCTAATATTTTCAAACAGAGACATAATATACCGTTGCTGCTTCAGAGTGCCAAAATTTTACCTGTTAAGGCAATAATATAAAGAGAAATTAGAACATAAATACAACACTAGATTCACGCGCAACGACGGGTTAATAGTTCCGAAATTTAACAATAAGTACGGACAGAGAACGTTTGAATACATCATACCGAAGATATTTTATTTATTACCTGACACTATAAAGCAATGTAATTCTATAAATAAGATTAAATATATGGTGAAAAATTGGCTATCGGAAAAAAATATTTATATTGATATGTTTGAAAAAATGTTGAATCTGTAGATATAAGATGTATATTTTAAATTTTTTTAAATTTACATGAAACTAAAATATAAGCACCTGTTGACAAACCAATTCAATTGGCTTAGCAGGACTTGTTTGTTGATTATATTATGTATTATCTATTCTTTCAATAAAAAAATAAATAAATTCTAGCTTTGAAATCGAAAAATCGCCCATTGTGATACAGGCTTCTGTCAGATAATGCTAATTTTGATTTTTTTTTTTCCTCAGACATGACTCCCGCTACGGTGAACGCTAACTATAATCCCCCAAGGAACCAGATATATTTCCCAGCCGGAATCCTGCAGTTCCCGTTCTACGACAGCGGGAACCCAAAGAGTGTGAACTACGGGGCTATTGGCGTGGTGATGGGTCACGAACTGACGCATGCCATCGATGACAATGGCAGGAAGGTCGATCGGTGAGGATCCAATATGACATTCTTTTTACAATCCCATCAGACAAAAACCACTCCTCCCCCGTCCTCTGCTTGAACGTACGTTCACACAATAAACCCCGCTTTTAAAATAAATTATTTAATTATTATTTTAAACCTACCTGCAACCAAAAATTTTAACAATTTATTCATTTAAATAATTATTGTAATGGTTTTATAATATACTAGCTTTTTCCCGCGGCTTCGCTAGCATGGTATTAGGGGATTACCACACCGCCTCCTCCACCTACCCTCTCCCCACTCCACTCCCCCCCCCCCCATTAACCCCCTACCCCCCCCCTCCACCCACCCCTCCCCACACTCTTCCCCCCTCCTCCTTCCCTCTCCCCACTCCACTCATCCATCAACCTCCCCCTCTCTCCCTCTCCGACTCAACGAAACATTGATGTTTGAATATTCATTTTATCACGCGGTGATGAATATTCATTTTATCAATGGTTTAAAATCTTAAAATGGGGCATACACATGGACATCCAAATTTAATAGACGAGAAGATACAGATGAGGGGTAAAACCAAACTATGGGGGGACGAAGAGGGGAAAGATGACTGTGATTCGTTAAAAAATCAATCTGACAGTATATAGGCATCCCTCATTATAATATCACCATTTAGTTCTTAAAAGCAAAATCTGCTTTTGAATGAATAGATCTTTTTACATGGGAGCGCGAATTGCTCACCACGTTATTAACATATTTGCGAAGTCTAAATACGGCAAAGTAAAGTTCGCCACTTTTCACAGACGAATATTTTGTTGCCGTATTTAGTTAAGACACTTTTACAAACGTTTCATAATTTAATTACCCCTGTAACCAGCGACGAGCTCACTGGTGAACCGCCCACATTCGTTATGATCGACATATTTTAGGGTATAATGTATAGCACAAGCTGCCATTTTTGCCATGTTATTTCATAAAATGTACAATGAGAGCTCGACGCTGGTCCGGACAAGAATGATGACGTCACATTTTTTAGATTCAAGCGAGGCTCTCGTAAGTCCAGCCGGCTCCATGGAGCCGGTATGGGGAGGGGAAAATAATACGCTTTTATCACTTAGGGCAGGTCTATATATATTCATATGTCTATGGGCATACAACACGACAACCCACGAGCTACTGAACTATGCGCGGAGTCACAGCGCGCTGGTGAAGAGACCGAAGAGGCGGTGGGCTGGGTGCTGGGTGAACGAACCAAATTTTGTACTCTAGAAGAATGATCTTAAGTTAGACGAAGAATTGTTAGGTAATTAGTTACGTGGTTGGTTTGTGCGCTTAGTATAAATTATTGCATAACACTATTAATGGTGTCGTTTCATATTGGTTATCCAATTCAATGACCGAACCCAGAAAACAATGTCATCCAACTGATCATCATTTCGTGCCATCAATCGTTACTGTAAAACTTCATGAAAACTGTAAAAACTGTAAATCTGTAAAGGTGCCTATTTGCTTTCTCTTTATTGCATTATGACTATTCTTACGTCTGTTCAAAAGGCAAAGCAAAGAGCTTACAGTTTAGGCACTTGGAAGACAAGGCCAATTCAAAAATATAGCATAGGCAATGACAGTATGATACTGTACTGCTAAACATTAAATTTCTCACTTATTTGTTGTTGAAGTGATTTTTATTAATTCCAAATTGGTGTTTTTTTGCAGATTCGGCAGCTTGAACAACTGGTGGACGAACGAGAGCATCCACCAGTTCGACCTGAGGACCACCTGCATCCAAGATCAGTACTCCAACTATTCCGAAGATGGGTTTCAAATGAATGGGAAACTGACAACATGTAAGTTACCATATGAAATACCAACTTCGTGTTTCACTACAGTTGACCAAAAGCAAAAGAAGGTGCGCAGACACGCCTCTCTTGCCGTGGTGTGCAGAGAGGTTGTGTGATATGTTATGGGGTTCGGAGACAATCATTGTGCATACATGTCATTGAAGTGGAATTGATGGAACTTTATTTGACCCGTTAATACTGTCTCCCCATTTGCATGGACATCTGTGGAAACATAACCCAAAATGTCCAAATACATTGATAATCCTGGGATTTTTCTTTGTATTTTGGATAATCGCGATATGGATATTGAACATAGGTCACCCTAAGTAGTTCGCTACGTTTGGTGACTTAGTAGGGATGCCCAGGTTAATGGGGTAAGGTTTGTTTGGATCTTGGCGGCGGATGCTTCTACCCGCCAACTGTGTGGCAGGCCATATCGGGAGAACTTTTGAGGTATCCAGCAGGACTCTCTCGGAACATCATTCGTACGTCGATACGACGATTCATAAGTCCGTTACTCCTGGATATGTTGACCCCCAGATTCCTACCCATTCCTAACTTACCTTTTTCCTTCCAGAATTTCCTCTTTAAAAATACCATTGTTAGTTAATACTCAGTGCCTACGTCAACTATTTACCATAAATAGTGCCTATGTCAACTATTTACCATAAATAGTTGACATAGGCACTGAGGGGAATTATTTTCCTCAGTGCCTCCTGTGTGGAACTAATGTAAATAAAAAATATTCAAATACTTATACCCAAGTAATCATCATCATCTCTACAACCCCTGGTGGGTCTTGGCCTCCTCAAGAGTCTTCCTCCACTCATCTCGGTTTTGTGCCAGCTCTCTCCAGTTTGGAAGCTCCAAGATAGATATGTCTTTGAGGACGTTGTCGCTCCGTCTTAGCCTTGGTCTTCCGCCTTCCCAGACTCCTTCGCCCTATTGGTCTTGAGTTCAGCAGGGACTTTGGTGCTTGATGCTCGGTCATTCTCTCCACATGACCCAGCCACCGAAGTCTTCCCAATTTTATAAATTTTGCGACGTTTAGCTCCTTAAACAAAGTATAGAGCTCATTGTTATAACGTCTGCGCCAAAATCCATTTTCTAGAACCGGTCCGAAGATGCACCTCAAAATTTTTCTTTCAAAAACGTCCAGTGCTCGCTCACTCCTCTTAGTTAGTACCCAAGTCTCAGCTGCCTACGTAAGTACTGGTCTGATAAGTGTTTTGTAATAATATCTTCGTGTTTCTGGACAGCAGTCTGGACTTTAATTGGTTTTGTAGGCGGAAATAACAGCGATTTGCGTTCACAATGCGCTTCTAGATCTCCTCTGTGTTATTATTGTCGTTTGTTATCAGGGAGCCTAGGTATGTGAATCTTGGTACCGTTTCGAAATTTTGGTTTCCACATGAGAGAGTTGGGATTTGTTGGGTGCATCCTACAGTACTATACCCAAGTAAAACAATTCTGAATGAGATGTATGATTGTGTAGAGTGGATTGATATGTTTGTGTAAAGAAGACTGGCGAAGGACCTTGATTTTGTGTCACTATCACTGCTTGAAATGATAAATATACATGTGGCATGGAAAGGAAGGACTCACCGAAAGGATGAAAGAACTTGTAGGCTGGCAATGCACTTCTCTGCTTTCTCTCCCATCCAACAGGCACAAACAGCAATATGCGTGAATTTCGTTTATTTGATAATACACGGCGGAGTTATTTTAATGGCGGTTCACCGATAGCGGAGCACAATGGCAATATGTTGCGGCGGGAGTTTATTACAGACTGGGGAAAATTGACGGATAGGCAATAGGGATGGGTAGGAAAGGAGTTTGCAACAATATTAATACCAATCTCAAGCAGTGACAGTATGTATGCGTGCTATGTATGTATGCGTATGTGTAGGTATGTGTATGGGCGTAACCAAATTCTCTTTTTTTTATTCTTTTTTTTTTATTTGTTTTTGGGGTGTTATGCCGTTTTGGGGGTTATGTGTTTATTGTGTAAGTGTGTAGATGGCAAAGCGAATAAGTAAGACGATTCAATACTTAAAAGTTTATTAACACTATTTACAGACACATAAATCTCCAATTTAAATATATGCAATAATAAAGTAATGTGAAGGGCGAACAAATATTTAAGACCAGCTATTCCTGACCGAGAGTTAAAGCAGAATGAATCGTTAGTTTTTGATGCAAGCCGAGGCCAGTTGCTGGAGAAAAGGTCTGCATCCCATTGGTGCCTGAGGGACCAATCGGGTGGCCGGACGATGCAAATCAGTGTCCTTTGTTCGTCCTCCACATCAGCCCCCTTCCCGAAGACTCCTACACCATTACAACCCCTAGTGAGAAGGCTCCGGGGGTTGGTCAACGTCGGGACCTGTGGGCATGGAAAGTGAATTGTTAGAAAATTCAAGAAATGTACCTATTATGGCAATGTATTAGTCTCTTACATTGGCTGAGATGTAACAAAGTTTGAATTGAGTTGAGTTTTAATTTATTATAATAATTTTGTTTAAAGATTTGAAAAATTATTTTATCAGACTTATTTGGTTAAATATTAATTGATAAAAGAAGATAATATTTAAAAAGTTTCTAACTCTAATTGAAATTAATAACAGCTCAAATTGATTGCAATGAGTAACTGTTATAAAATAAATGACTCATGATAGGTAAGAAAGGCCAAGCGCAGCGCGTTAATGGACTGAAGTACGTAGGTACCTAATGTTTACATTGAAAGAGCTCGTAATGCTAATAATAATAGTTCGCTGCCTATTGTTGATTTTTAGTAAATAATATTTATGTATAAGTGAGTATCTATGTCGCTCGCTAGTTAATTGATAATGTGATATTATTATTATGCGATGAGCGGCAATGCTGAATAAATAATAAAAACAGGTACCAGTTAGAAATGCAATAAATTTGGCTGTTTGAGAATAAATGCATGATGTTAATTTAAATTCAGTTAAGTTATGACAGGGATAATTGCTATTAGAAAAAATGTTTTTGTTTTTTTTTTATGGAAGTGCACAAAAAATTATTTTATTATTATTGTTGTTTTTTTTTTTTTTTTGGGGAAAAATATTTTTCTTCTTTCTTCTTTCTTGAGTAACATGGCGATGCGACTGATTGCTGGTTGCTGTCGAGTGTTACGGGCAATGGTTTTGGACATGTTTTTTTTTTTTTTTTTACAAGAGAGTGCACCAATAAATTAATTTTATTATGGACGGTACCTATCAGTAAATTTGACTTTGCGTCCAGACCTGGTTATCACAGTATTTGATTGTGGTGATGAATCCGACACTACCGGTGTGCGTACTTGATCGGTAACGTTGTTCTGTAGCGGGTCGGCTTCTTCATGCAGGACGAATGCGGGCTTTACTCTGTCAATGGAAACGCGTTTTGTTTTTCCACGGACGAGTATTACGAAGGTTTTTGCGTCTCGCTCGATCACGTCGGGGTCACCACTTTGGGGGTTATGTGTTTATTGTGTAAGTGTGTAGATGGCAAAGCGAATAAGTAAGACGATTCAATACTTACAAGTTTATTAACACTATTTATCATTGATATCTCGCTCAGCACCGAACGAGTACAGTCGCGTTATTTTGTAAGAAGTAAAACAATAAATATAATTACTTACATTAATAACTCGCCCACCTGGGCGATTCCATTAATTTAATATGGAAACCGAAGAAATTTTTAAAAATATTAAAGACTTAGTTAATAAGATCACTTCAGTGAAAGACTCAAAAATAAAATTAACACTGGAACAAAATATTGTATCACTGGAAGAAAAAATTCATCACGAACTAATTAGTCTACAAAAGAAGATCATAGAATTACAAGAAATTAATATTAAAAATAATCATCACTACACACAGAAACTCGAAGAAATCCATCAAAATAACAAAAAATCATACGCGAGTGCACTAAGTAACAATAAAAACTTCGCAGAAACTTCATATAATGCAGAACAGAAATACGCCATTTTAATTACCTCAAAAAACACCTTGAAGGCCGAGGACATAAAAATAAAAATTCAAAAAAATATTAATTTAACAAAAATAAAAGTTGGAGTAAATGGAGTAAAAAAGATCGGAGAACAAAAATTAGTGATTTCTTGCCAAAAAAAAGAAGATGCAGAAAAATTAACCGAAGAGATAAATAAAGTAATTGGAAAAGAAGTATCGGCCGAAGAAATAAAAAAAAGGAAACCGTGCTTAATGTTGAAAAGCCTGCAATGCCAATTAACTGAAGAAGAAATTATAGACGGGATTGTACAACAAAATGAAGGATTAACCCTAGAAGACAAAAAAGACATTAAGCTTATCAAGGAATTAAAAAATAAGTACAATGAAGGAAAAGAAAACGACACCACTAACTACATTATCGAAACAACTGGACAATTAAGGAAAAAACTAATTGATAAAAAAAAATTAAACATCAAATTCCAAAGAGTGTACGTCAGCGACTGCAGCCCGCTCACACAATGTTACCATTGCCTCAAGTTCGGCCACACAGCTCAAAGATGTCTCGCCAGGACGCAGCCTCCCATTTGCCCTCATTGCACTAAGGAACATATACTATCCAAATGTGAAAACAAAGAACAAACTCCAATCTGCAACAACTGCTGTGTCCAAAACAAAAGGTTTGATATGAACTATTCCACCGATCATAGAGTCGATAGCATAAAATGCCTTTACCGGCAAAAAATGCTTCGAATTGCCAAAGAACGCATTGACTACGAATAAATATTGTAAATTTTCATTTCCTCAAACTCTTATCTATAAATTAACAATGAATGATTTTTTATGTAACGCATTAGATAAAAAAATATGTATTGAAGAAAACTTATATCACTCTATAAGAGATTTCTATTTTATTTGCACTCAAAAAAGATTTACTCAATTTCATAAAAATATTAAAAGCGTAAAAATTTTTTTTGAAAAATTAATAATATTTTTAAAAGAAATATTTTTTTTCCCGGGCTTGATTGGGTTTACAAAGACCTACTCTACTGGCGAAACTAATTACTCCATTCCAGGGTACCAGGTAACAATAATAAGAATAAACAAAAACTCTGATATTGGAATATCTATTTCCAACCAGTATAATGTTCTCAATATTAATGAAGTAATTAATGATTATGATGTTAATATTTTAAATATAAAATTTAAAGACGTAAATAAATTATCGCATTATATTGCTATTTATCCTACACATAAGTCTACAGTACAACAATTTATAGTAGAATCAAAAAACGCTTTATTGAATTTTAGAAATATAAATAATATTATTTTACGAGATATGCATTTAAATATTGTAAATGATTATGCTAGTAATGATAAAGATGTGATCAATCAATATATGATCAATAAAAAACCGGAACATTCTTCAACAATCTCTACACATTATAAAATCCGTATTTGTATTACTAACTCTATGTCACACTCTACTTTGAAAATACTCTACATATTTAAAAGAAATCAATATCACATTAATATTTGTACTAAATGGATGACTTCATAGCTAATGAATTAGAAAATAATTTTAAAATACAAGAATATGAGTGTGTATACACCGATTCATGTAATGACATAATCTCAAAGAATCTCAATAATATTTTCATTTTTCATAGTAATATACGAAGTATGGAACGAAATTGGGATGAATTAATTCTAAAATTAAACAATCTAAATAAAAAACCTGACATCATAATATTATCAGAAACTTTTACTAATGACGAATCACCCACCTATCATTTACCAGAATATAATTATGTTACAACCAAAATAAACATCAATAAAAATAGTGGTCTCGTCATATTCATTCACGATAAATTTAGTATTGTCAAAATAACTGAACATCCTATACACCTAGTAAACTGTATTGAAATACAATTAAAACTCGACAAAACAAACTACCACATAATAGCTGTTTACAGAACACACGGTTCGAATATCTCGTCATTTATAAATGAATTTAAACAAATACTGTTAAAATTTAGTAATAAACTTTGCTTTATTGCAGGAGACTTCAATTTAAACATTAATGAAAACGTAGAAAATAATTTCAAAAATGAATATATTAATTGTATGACTGAATTTAACTTCATATCGTGCATTAATAAAAATACGAGAGAGATAAAAAATCACACTCCATCTTGTTTAGACCATATATGGACTAACATAAATATTAAAGATATCGACAAAATCAAATCAATTGTTTGGAAAACGAATATAACTGACCACCATGCATGCATTCTTCTCTATGATAACAAAATTAAACATAAAAAATTTAATCTAACAAAGACAAAATCCTACACAAATATGACTATTTTATCCAAAAAACTAAGAAATGAACAATGGAACAACGTGTTAAATAGTTATGATACCGAGACTTGCTCAAAAAACTTTGAAAATATATTGTCTCAACACATAAAAAATTCAACTACTGAAACTACAGTCCGCATTAAATCTAAACTAAGAATTTTAAAGCCTTGGATAACACAAGGACTTATAATATCAATTAGAAACAAAGAAAAACTTTATAAAACAGCATTGAAAAATCCTCTAAATGAAAAAGCATACACTTTTTACAAAAAATTTAAAAATAAATTAACAAACTGTATCAAAAAAAATAAAGAAGACTATTTCAAAAATAAAATTCTTTCTACAGACAATAACAATAAACAAATATGGAAAACAGTCAACTTAGCCATGGATAACACTAAAAAAACACAAAAAATAAAATACATTGAACATGAAAATAAAATAATAGATGCTAATATTCAACCTAAACAATGTGCAAACATCTTTAATTCTTTTTTTGCTAATGTAGGAAAAAATCTTGCGAAAAATATCAATAAATCTTTTAACCCGAAAAAACAAACGATTGAAAATGTACAAAATCAAAATAATTTATCAAAATTTGAAACAACCTCAGAAAGTGAAGTTTTAAAAATAATAGAAGGCATGAAAGGAGGTTCGTCTCCCGGATTTGACCTTATTACAGTACATTTTCTAAAATCCATGAAAATTCATTTGGTAAAACCAATTACTCATTTGATAAACTTAAGTTTAACAGAGGGAATATTTCCGACAAACTATAAAAATACAATTATTTCACCTATTTATAAATCTGGAGATCCTCAACAAGTAACTAACTACCGCCCAATTTGTCTAATCTCAAACATTGGAAAGATTTTTGAAAAAATTGTGAAAAACCAATTGGTCGGTTTCCTAGAAAGTAATAAAATTCTTCACCAAAACCAATTTGGTTTTATAAAGTCACTCAGCACACAAGATGCTATTGCTAATGTAACCTCATACATCAATGAATCATTGGATAAAGGTGAAAAATGTGCCGGTATATTTATTGATCTCAGAAAAGCTTTTGATAGTATATCCCATGAGATTCTACTAAAAAAACTAAACAATATAGGTATAAAAGACAATGCAATTAAATGGATTTCGAACTACCTAAAAAATCGACCGCAAGTCGTAAAAATAAATCAGATTAATAGCGATAAAGAAATATCAGACTTTGGAATCCCTCAAGGTACAGTAATCGGACCAATCCTTTTCACCATATATGTTAATGACATTTTTTTTCAACCACTACATGGCCAAATTACTTCATACGCCGATGATACGGTACTAATAATTAGCGATAAAACTTGGGAAAAAGTAACATTTAAAGCCACCGAAGACATAAATATTTTAAAGAATTTCTTCGACGTAAATTTACTATCACTAAATGGTGATAAAACATTTGTAATTCCATTTGCAATACACAAAAATGATACCCCTAAAAACATTGACATCATCATCCATGATAATTCCAAAACACATAGTAAAAATTATTGTATCCAAAACTGCACAATATTAAAAACAACAAACACAATCAAATATTTAGGAGTCATTATCGATAAAAATTTGAAATGGAAGGAACAAATTTGTCAAGTTGTAAAAAAAATTAGAAAATTGATTTATATATTTTTAAGAATCAGAAATTTTTTATCTGTAAAAAACTTATATCTAATATATTACGCTTTGGTTCAATCAACTTTACAATATGCTATCATTAGCTGGGGATCAGCATACAAAACTAATCTTTCCCCAATTGAAGTTGTGCAGAGGCTAATAATTAAAATCATATTAAAAAAACCTTCTGACTACCCAACGGATCAATTATTTAAGGAATTTCAAGTACCATCTTTCAAAGATCTATACAATAGAAATGCATTGATTCAAATTATAAAAGAAAAAGAAAAATATCAATTTATAACTGAAAACCGTACTAGACATAAATATATTTTTTCATGCCCAAAATTAAACACTTCCTTTGCACAAAATTATTATACTTATCAAGGAAGACTTATTTTCAACCGATTACCGGATGAAATTAGAAAAATTAATGATAAAATCCAATTAATAAACACTGTAAAAAAATATTTTAAAGATAATCTCAAAAAAAAAAACAGTTTCCGACTAATCTAATCTACTTATAACTCAGTTTCCAAGTGATACTCCATTCTTCAAATAAGTTAAATTTTGTATTGTTTTTAGCAACTAATTACAATAATTCTGGACACATTATCCAAATAGTAAAATTGTTTTGATAGTAGATAAATACTTATAATTACATATCACCGAACTTACAACTTATTGTTTTTTACATTCACATTGTAATTTAAGAACTTAAATATAGCATTAAAAAATGTACACTACTCTTCCAGACACAAGCTAACGCTTCCATGGAAGAGTGGTATTAACATATTTGAATATGAACATGTAAGCAAATTAACACATCATCTAAATGTACATTATATTTTATATGCTATAATCAATAAACGTTTGATATAAAAAAAAAAAAAAAAAAAAAAAAAAAAAAAAATTTACAGACACATAAATCTCCAATTTAAATATATGCAATAATAAAGTAATGTGAAGGGCGAACAAATATTTAAGACCAGCTATTCCTGACCGAGAGTTAAAGCAGAATGAATCGTTAGTTTTTGATGCAAGCCGAGGCCAGTTGCTGGAGGAAAGGTCTGCATCCCATTGGTGCCTGAGGGACCAATCGGGTGGCCGGACGATGCAAATCAGTGTCCTTTGTTCGTCCTCCACACCGTATTGCGCTACCTCCGCCTTTAGCCAACGTTTCAAACAACGTTACAGTGTCCATCATCAGGGCAGATGCATCTAAAGGAGGAGGTAGCGCAACACGGCATAACACCCCAAAAACAAATAACATAAATAATTTTGGACGTGAAAATCTAAAATCAAACAAAACAATACTCGTTCCATGGTGAAACTGAACTCCAAAGGGCTCTATAGATAGAACAATTGACCGAATGATTGTCAATCGCGTAGCCAAACGATTATTCCGCTGCATAAATGGCCCTCGCTGGAAGTCTCGATTGTCAGTCGCTTCAGTCGCCTCAGTAAACGAACAATTTCAAAATTGTCAATTTCAAGAATAATGTTAATCGACATAACTGTCTATAATTGATGTTGATCGTCCCAATCCATTTTGAAGTGCTTGGTTACCTATCTCACTTGCCTCTCAATTTATTATTGTGGCGACACATTATTATTATCTTCGCCATCAAAAGAACATACGAGAAACATCTCCAAATATTCGCGCCCATCGGCAAACCTACTTGCCTAGGTACCTTCGTACCTATACTGGCCGCGATGTACTTTCTCGCCTCCCGTGCCAGCCCGACAATAATAATATCGCCCCGCCTAGAAAGGTCTCGAGACAGCACCGTACAATATCTGTACGGCGCCGAATATTCTCGTCAACTGCCGAGGTGGCTCGTATTACCTACCGCGAGGTAGTTACTCTACCGCGGCTATATAAGCAGCCAATCGCTCGCCCGCTGCAGTTCAGTCTCACACTTACAGTCGGCCAACATCTCAGCATGTAACGATATCTGCATGGCATCGCTACGCTCCAGGGCAGCTTCCTCGAGGTCCATCACCACGTCTCAGCTACAAGGCCCATCGTGTCTTCAGCTCCTGAGATCAGCTCCATCCCGCGACTTACAAGGCTTGCGTCACCTTCAGTCCAAGGGATCAGCTCACCACTTCATGGCACCCCGAAGCCTCACCGTGCTTCGCTGCCATGGAAACACGCTCCGCCTCGCCAGGACTACCTGCTGGTGGCTCAGCACACCGAGCCACTCACCGTTCATCTCCGCGACACAAAGCGTCGAGCAACGGCCTGGAAGATAGGTCTTCTCCACCGACAAAGTGTCAATCAACGCGCTGACCTTCACCACACCATCTCCACCTCCGTACGCCTGCAGCATCATCTACGGCACTCCGCATTACATCAAGTTACCGCTCACCGACCATCTGCTACGTAGCCCAATAAACGACTGACTCGCTACTTCGACATGACGACTTTCATTTCTGTCTCCCGCTCCCTCATTATTATACTTATTGTACTTATCCTGAGTCAGCGAGGGCACCTGCCAACGAACCATTAAGGATCAGATGGGTCCCTTTATCAGTTATCATGTCAAGACCAGGCGCGGCTGGCCCAAATGTTCAATAGTGCGCCAAACCGCCAACAAAATTGAACATTTTACAGCTCAACGTGTTCCTACCTAATATTTTTTAGTTTAAATTAGGGGTCGTCCATTAATCACGTGAGGCTCGAAAGGGGGGGGGGATTCGGCAAAATCAAGAAATATCACCGGGGGGGGGTATAATGAGATATCACGTGTATTTATTTTTCGTGATAATATTCTGAAAATTTCAAAATACTTTGTACTAAAAAAAATACACGTGATTTTGGGGGGGGGGGGGGGGGGTTCGTCTAAAACCTCACCACATATCACCACGGGGGGGAGGGGTTAAAAAGTTGCTAAAAAACATCACGTGATTAATGGACGACCCCTTACGCGCAGTGTTGAAAATAAAAACTAATTACGTATTTACATGCATGAATTTTGCCAGAGATAATAATTATTGCATCCTTCGATCACTCGAAGATTGCAGCCGACTGGCGTTCTTTCCCGCGCGCAAGGACTAGGAACCTAGGTACATACCATTCGGCGCGTTTCGGTCAAACGCCCCGTTTAGGAATTGTCATTTTGTATAGTGCTCCTACAAACATGTTCAGACCGTCAGAATAACGAAATGTACCAAAAATGACTCCAGATACTAATAACTACAGCCTGTATGTCGGACGAATATCTACAGCTCATATGTTGAACTAATATCTACGAACTTCAGAGTGTTGACTAATATCTACATAGCTTAGATTGAACTAATATCTACAGAGCGTAGGTTGGACTAATCAGCTAAATGTGTCCAATAGTCCGATATTAAGGATTTTTACATACATACTTAGGGTCAGTGGGTCAACAGTGAACCACTTTTTTTTCCGAGTCAATTTGAGTCACCAAAATTTAATGTAGAAATGTGAAATAAATTTTGTTGTCTTCAGTACTTCTTTGGTTTTTTTATGTGCATAAACTCATTTTCGCAAAGTTTACTATTAATTAGATATAATGATTTACATAAAAAATGGCATTTTGGTTCACTGTGTACTAGGCTGGTACACAGTGAACCGCAGGCATGGTACACAGTGAGCCGAAGAGGTACACAGTGGACCAACATGATAATTCTCCTGAAAATTGTACTAATAAGCCTCGCAATGAAACTACAATATAACTAAATAATAAGGGCTTTTTTATAAACATAATTATACAATATGAAAAAACCATAACAAAAAAGTAGCAGGATAAGAAAATAACTAGAGCTTTTTGATTTCGAACATGAAGACTCGCACAATTTAAGTAGCATAATGTCTTACATAAAGACAAAAGATTTAGCGAATGTTTTTAGCGAAGGTAACAGCAAATTTATAAAATAGGTTTTCGGAAATAGGGATTCTTAGATCGACCATTGAATATTGACTCATTTGTGGAGGTGATACAGCATTTCATCAAGCATTCTGACAGTTTACCCCAACATCCGAGTATTTTGATATTTGATAATCATGAATCTCATTTATCAATTGAGGCGTTTGATCTGGCAAAAGCATCTGGAGTAACGATTATCATATTACATCCGTACACGTCTGCTAAGCTCCAACCTGGATGTTGGTGTTTTCGGCCCATTCAAAGCCTACTACAACAATGCAATAGATTCATGGCTTCTGAAAAATCCTGGTATTCCACTGATTATTTACGAGATCGGCGAAATGGTGGGATATGCATTCCCGTGAGCCATGACTCAAGTGAATATTACACATGCTTTAAAAAAAAAAATTGATTCGTTGATTGATAGTCCATAAGACAAAGATGCACATTTCTTGATATTCTCCTTTAGGCCCGTTCTTGATCTTCGTTAAATATTCTATTAATGTCGTAATGTGGAACTAATCTTATGGCTGTTCCGAAACCTTCGACATAAGCCAGTAGCGCTGAAAAGTTGGATAGGGGATGCCAGCAACTTCTGCAGATTTGTGAAGACTATGCCCATTTTCACCGTCTCCAAACGTTTTTTTATTTTTTAAACGATTTTCTTTATTTTTTTCTGCTTACGACCCATTCGTTTGACCAAAGAAAACACTTACATTGATCTTATTCTGTGAATGAAGATTATTTTAGAAGGCATGTACACAGTGAACCAGATACTGTGTACACAGTGAAACAGTTCACTGTGTCCCACATTACTCTGGTTCAGTGTGTACCATAAAGCCATTTTGACATAACTAGCCAATACTTCTAAAACCTATTAGATATTGAAAATTTCTAATAATAGGTAACAATTAAAACAAAATACTAAACTGAAAAACTTTAAAGATTCTCGCGTTGGCAATAACATAATTTAGTAATAAAACAAAAACACTAACGTGAAAATGATATCGAGGTTTGCAAAAATCAGATATTAGCTTGTCAAATGACCTGCCGCCTTTGTACACTAATACACACTAAATCAAATCTTGTCTTTTTCTAAGCCCGTGCTTCAAGCACAAGCTTGACACTAACACACTTACAGTTAGGGCTGTAGAGGTGGTGGTTCACTGTGTCCTGCTGGTTCACTGTTGACCCACTGACCCTACATAAATTAAGTTTTTTAAACTGCATACGCAATATTACGTTATTCCAATATACTATACATAATTGCAAATCCAACCTCTGCCAGTGCTGTAGATATTCGTCAACACTTTGGTTCTCATAGATATTAATCAACAGTTTGAGCTGTAGATATTCGTCAACACTTTGATTCTCATAGATATTAGTTCGATTTTTTCAGTTTTTGGAATTCCTGTAGATATAGTAGACGCCTCCCCAAAAATCCGCTTCTATCGGCACGGCGCCCGGCGCTACGAAGTGCGTCGAAAACTTCCGAAGTGTTCCGAAGGGCTCCAGCAAAATAGGTTGAACGGGATAGTACTTAATATTTAGCTTGCAAAATTCAAAAGTCAACGAGTCTTGTTATGCTTGGGATGTAGGGAACCTATTTGACAACGACATTAGTTTTTCAGTTAAAAAGGATTTTTTATGTGTGTGCGTTTTAAATGCGCTACACCGGGTACTGGGAAGAAGCGTTCTGAAAACATTGGCTAAAAATGTCTAGCCAAGCTAGTAGAGAGACAACATTTATGTAGAGGAACTAAAAAGAAAGAAAAAGCATCGAAAAGCAAATTCAAAAACGTCCCTATGGCAGCATAGTCCCTATGCAACACAAGAACGACATCTACAACTTTTGGCAAGCTACAGGCAGACCCGACGAAAGATAGTAAGCAGTAGCCGGGAAGGTGGTCTTCACACCGTCCCCGACAGCTCAGGAGCTCAGCGGCCAGACGTGACCCCTATGAAGATGGTGGGATAGTGGAGCAGAGACTTCTGAAGAACCCTGGGGACTAAATAACTCACTCCAGCCGACAGCACCACAAGGGAACTGAAGATCGCAACATCAGGGGTGGCGGAGTGGACAGTGCAGGAAAGGCAATTTGGGAGGCGGGAATGGGTACCGCCGCCCCGGGAACCTTTATTGGATAACCAACACCTCTGCCACAGGTCACCCCAAGTGGTTCGCTACGTTTGGTGATTTAGCAGGGGTGCCCGGGTTCATGGGGTGAGG
The DNA here is from genome assembly GCA_917880885.1 of Limnephilus marmoratus. Taxonomy (NCBI): domain Eukaryota; kingdom Metazoa; phylum Arthropoda; class Insecta; order Trichoptera; family Limnephilidae; genus Limnephilus; species Limnephilus marmoratus. The sequence goes on from OU862935.1 coordinate 7,340,447, forward strand.
TTTGTCTAGGTCTTGGAGGCGGATGACTAGGACACACTGAACCCCAGATTCCTACCCACCCCTTAAACCCTTTTCCTTCCCAGAACTCTCCTCTCCTTCCTTTCCTTAAAAAACCCTCCACACAGCATCCCCAAAGATGACATAGGCCCTGAGGGAAATTATTTTCCTCAGGGCCTCCTGTGTGGAGCTCATGTAAAAAAAAAAAAAAAAGAACGGCTTCTATAACTTCTGGCAAGCCACAGGCAAACCCGACGAAAGATAGTGAGCAGTAGACGGGAAGGTTGTCTTCACACCGTCCCCAACAGCTCAGCGGCCAGTGGAGGTTATCCACCTCTTACCCGCCCTGTTATAAGTAACAGATGGTTACTCCTTCAAGGCTCTCGCAAGATTCTAATTTTTGTTGTTAAACGAAGCTACATTTATTTATTTTGAACGAATCTAGACCTCCAGTGCCCTTGCATACGTTGTTAGTAAGCAGTATGCAAGTGCTTAACAGGAAAAACAAAATGCAAAAAAATAGGTTAGTAAGACAAAGATAAATTAAACAGGGCAAAAGAAAAACTCATTCATGAGGCACCATGAGGCGGCATTGCATCTGTAAAAACCTGCAAGCACCTGTATAAAATAGAGAACATAAGTAATACAATAAATCTCAAATCAATTGGCAAGTATCAACAAAAAATGTGTACGGCTTTCGGTCTGACCATAAACTATACTTAGCTTCCGTGTCCCTTAGCCAACCACTCAGTGAAGCCTCAAAGAATGATAACTGAATATTTGGGGTAAAATACCCGAAGCTAAATAGCTCAGCGGTCAGACGTGACCCCTGGGGACTAAATAACTCACTCCAGCCGACAGCACCACAAGGGAACTGAAGATCGCAACATCATGGCGGAGTGGACTGTGTAGGAAACTAAGAGCTTACGAAAAACAGAAAATGAAGCCACCACCTATGGCCAGGCAGGGACAATGAGCTATTCCACCCCCTTAAGGGGAGGTGTAAAAGTACATATTTATGAAGAAGCAGTACAATTCTAGACAGTTTGATAAATATTCTAGCATCATTCCTAGAAGAAAAATAAATATAAGGAAAGAAGTTCATACGGTTATATTGGAACCTATTATACATTACCAGAGCGATAAAACTACATCATTTATTTATTTTTTAACATGAATACCGCACAAGAGTCCCAACTGCTCCCGTCTGGAGCCAGTGGGACTATGGCATCCCCAATTGGGGTATGTTGTGAGGCTGAAGGTAGTGGGGAGGGGAAGGAGATAGGGAAGAGAAAGGTAGGAAGTACCTGGCTAACACGGCTAAAGCCATTTCAAGCAACGTTTCAATTCTGAATGGTGGTCACCAGGCGATACTGAGAGTATCTTCCACTCTGGAACGTGCCGCAAATATACTATATATAATTTTAAATTAATAAATTGTGAAATAACGCAAATTAATCCAATAATATTTATTTGCCACGCCGGGATTCGATCCCGCGACCTTCGGAGTGCTAGTCAAGAGCCTTACGCTTGACTATGCCGGCCGTTAAAAAAAATTATAAATAAAAACATTCACACATTAATCTGTATTTATTTCTAAATTGTTTTTGTTTAATTACTGCCCTCTATCCTTGAAAGGTTCGAGCCTTCGCTAAGAAAGTTCCTATGTACCGACGTACTGTGGGACAGTAAAACGGGGTACTGTTGCACGTCCTGGCGTTGTTTCCTGTCTACATATATATATTTTTTTTTTTTTATTAAGGAGAAAATACAGATACAGATGTTAATTAACAAGAATTAACATTAACAGCAGATAAAAGCATATACAAATATTTTTACCTTTAAATACGGAAAAGACGGAGGTATGCATATGCCATATACATAAGTAAATATTATTTTACAAATAGAGAGATGAAAAAATGCGCAATCTCCTTATAAAAGTTTACAAATTGTTTTTGGAAAAATTTTGATGTTAAGACCAAAAATATATATAGATAAAAAATAATGTCATACAGAAATTTAAAAAAGAAAGGTAGTTAAAATTATAAACCAAGCCAACGTCTAAGTTATTGTACTTTGTAGAAAAACAGCCTTCAATTTTCTACTAAAAGTACTGCGTGTATCAAAAAATAAGTCAGAATCCTTGAGGTTTTGATTTTGATTAAACGATTCGCACATTCTTCTGATTGGATCCCTGACACCAGCATTTGTACGCGTCCGGCTAATGTGGAATAAGTCGTTAAGCCTTGTTACTCTAGGTGGTATTTTGAAGTTTATTAGTTTCAGTAGGTCAGGACAGTCGATAACATTATTGCAAATTTTATAAAGCGTCATGAGGTCAATATTATTATATCTACGACTTTACAAAATCAACAAATTATGAATTAGTTGATTTTGTATAAAAGAACCGTTTCTCCCTCTTTTTCTGTAAAATAATTGAATAGCAAACAAGGCTTACCCGCCTTTCGTTCTCTTGAACGGGGAACCGGCCCCACGAGTAATGTGTGGCATGTTTTAAGGTGTTAAAGAGTTCTATCATGTAAACCTAAAATGTGTATATAATAACTTCAGTAGTCAATCTCGTGGAGTGTTTATTATTTTAAGAAGGACCCAAAAAATCTTAATGCCGTTATTAAAACGATAGAAGCAGAACAAAATAAGTAAAAAAAAAATAATAAAGTTACATAGAATACGATTCAAAACATTTCTAATTTTCTAGTATTCATTCTGGACTACCGTGACGTACATAAGACTGTCATTCGTTTTTTTTTTCTAACTATACTGTTTAGTTTTAACTTTTTAATTGTATTTTCAGCCGAAAACATAGCAGATAATGGCGGTATGAAGTCAGCTTTTCACGCCTACTTGGAATACGCCACCACTGCAACTAGAAACCACACGTTGCCCGGTCTCAGCTTCTCACACAGGCAGCTTTTCTTTATTTCATATGCACAGGTAACATAACCTCACTTAAACTGATCAAACCCTGAAATAAATTAATGCTCGATTTGCAGAGTTGGCAGAGATATTCGCCACATTCTCGAATTCAAATTCGAGTGAATTTTTTATGACAACTGGACTTCTTGTTGTGTAATGTCGTTGTATGTGTTCCTTGTTTTCGCCCGCCTAAAGTGTGTTAACAGAGAAAAAAAAAGTGCCTTGCCGGTAGTACCCGCTTAAAAAGAAAAAGAAGGAAAGATATGTAAATACGAATGTTAGAGGATTAAAAATGATAATATTTAAGCGAAAATTGTGAAAATGTTTAATTAAACTTGACTCGTTTAAAATAGAGCAGAAATCTCGTGGGGAATGTCTAAAATAGCATTTAAAGAAAACGCTTTGAATTTTTTCATACATATATATATTAGGTATGTTGTGGAGCTCCGTAACCGTAACCGAAACTATCGGATATCCGAAATAAAAAAAATATCCGTAACCGTAACCGAAACCGATATAAAAGTTTCGGATAGTTTCGGATAAAGGCGGAGTCTAAATGGCAGGTTACGACAGGTTTTTGTTTTTCTTGCCCGGCAGAGCCGTCACTTGTCACGCAAGCCTTTGCTCAATTTTGACTATTAAAACTACAATTAAGGTTAAAGTTTATCAATAATCATTTTGTAATGGTTTCATTACTTACAAAATTCATTAAGAACTGTTTTTGTTATTATATACAAGATTAAAGTAAAAGCGTACGGTAAGCGTAGGTTTTATTACAATATTATTTTTGGTTATTATAATTTAGTTTTTGTATTTTTAAGTACATACCTTCATAGGTATCTACATAGCACTTGAAGTGGCCATAATAATAGTTATTTATTTGACTGATTGTAAAAACATATAATATGGACTGGAAATAAGAGTCAAATCTTGCTATTTGTATTTGACTTATATAATTTTAAAATTCTAATATCCGTAACCGAAATTATCCGAAACTAGCGGATAATCCGAAATAATTTCATATCCATAAACGTATCCGAAACCGGTATAATATTATTCCTATATCCGTGTCCGTACCCAGATCCGAAATTTCATATCCATAGCATCCCTAATATATATATAACTTATAAAATAACTAAAACAAACATGGTTATAATAATTTTCGAAGCATATTTTGAGATATTTTTTTCTATCGAGGGAATTTCATATAATTTGCATTTCGGCGCAGGGAATGTATAGATATTGTCTTCAAGAATAGTATGTATTTTTTTAAGAGCTTTAAAACAAGTTTTTTGGGAAAATATGTAATAAATCGGTAGAAATGGGGGAAGCGGACTTTAAATTGAAAGATGGACATGTATTGTACGTTTGGCTAATGTTGGCATTTAACAACGAATGCCTAAAGATGTTTATGAGCACCTCCCTCGAACCAAAGGTGTTTGTGAGCACTCCGCACCACTTGCCTCCCTCGAACCAAAGGTGTTTGTGAACACTCCGCACCACTTGCCTCCCTCGAACCAAAGGTGTTTGTGAGCACTCCGCACCACTTGCCTCCCTCGAACCAAAGGTGTTTGTGAACACTCCGCACCACTTGCCTCCCTCGAACCAAAGGTGTTTGTGAGCACTCTGCACCACTTGCCTCCCTCGAACCAAAGGGAACAGGGTTTTCAAGTCTAGGCAGCCTGTTTAATAATCAACAATTTATTCATTTATATTCTATTTCAATAATTTTGTGGTTTTACCTGCTTTTTAACAGATCTGGTGTCAATCCATGACGAAGGAACAAATGGCCATCACCGTGAAGATAAATCCCCACTCCTTTCCGAAATTCAGAGTCATCGGTCCTCTTTCCAACTTGCCCGAATTCTCCCAAGAGTTTAACTGCACACTGGGTTCTAACATGAACCCAGTCAACAAGTGTGATGTTTGGTGAATTCAACAAAGGATTTCAAATCTGGAGCTGTTTTGGAAAATCCCGTATTCTGGAATGAACAGTTCAACAATGGAATGATCTGCCGTCTTCAGTTTTTCCTCCCTCCCAACAACGTGGGTCTCTTCAAGACTCAGGTTCATTCCTTCCTTTCCTCATAAATTTATAACAGCAATCCCTAAGACAACACAGTTTTTTACAATTTTGAAGGCGAGCATGGGTACCGCCGCCCTGGCAACCATTTATTGGAAAGCAACACCTCCGCCATAGGTTTGGTGACTTAGCAGGGGTGCTCGGGTTCATGGGTTGAGGTTTTTTTTTTTTTTTTTTTAATTTCAATAACAAGGTTTGTACATGTATGTATGATGTATATAATAAGTATGGATTCATTTTTTTTTTCACAGACCTCCTCACTAGGATTTCCTGTTCTGAGGTGGCCTGTAGTTTTTTAAAATATTTGTATTTGGTTATGGATTGTCTTTATATCGTCTTCATGATGTTTGTAATTTTATTATCACTTTGATCTCTCAGCCATATTTTTACTTTTGTTTTAAATATATTCATTTCCTTTATATTTTTGATTTGATCTGGTAGAGCATTGTATAATTTTATAGCATGGAATTTATTATTTCTCTGTCCAAAAGATGTGTTCAAACTGGGAGTAACCAGGATGTTATTGCTTACTGACCTGGTTGAGTATTTATGTTGGGCTGTGGAGTATACATATATGTTTTTTTTCAGTTTAAATAAAATATTTTTTGAATAAAGTTTCTGTACATTGAAGACTTGAAAGTTATTAAATATTTCTTCCGTCGGAGTTCTAAGCGGAACTTTCAGTATTGTCTTCAGTACTCCTTTTTGGGCTATATTGAGTCGCTCTGTGTGAGTGCTCAAAGCAGACCCCCATCCAGTTATCCCGTATTCTATTTGTGATTGACATAAAGCGTAGTACACTTTCTTAATGTCGTTTATGTTGAGGATGTTACGGATGGCTCTAAAGAAGTAAATGTACCTGGTGAGTTTTTTTGTGATTACTTCAATATGTGCGTTCCATCGGAGATTATCATCAATTTCAATACCAAGATATTTGATACTTTTGGAGTGTGCTATGGTAGGACAGTGACATGATAAGCCTTGATTTTGATTGTTTTCTTGGCATGTATGTAATTTGAGATTAAAGTCATCCTCTGGCTGTCCTCTGGCTGTTATAGAAAATGTCAGATATTTTGTTTTATTGACATTAAGTGTAAGGGAATTTCTCTTAAGCCAGTTTTGCAGTAGACCAAGTCCATGTTCCGCTTCTTTGTAGGTACTTCTCCAGTCTTTTTCGTTGAATACAATTACTGTATCGTCAGCAAAGCTTATGATTTTTCCTCTCGTTCCTAGGCTACCGATATCATTTATGTATATTAGAAATAATATCGGTCCTAGTACGCTTCCTTGCGGTACTCCATGGTTGATGAGGAGAGGTTTGCTTTTTTTCTTGTTAATTTGAACGCTCTGTGTACGCTCCATCATATAGCTTTTTAATAAGTTTAGAGTTCTATTTGACATACCAATTTTTGAAAGTTTTGCAAAAAGGATTTTGTGATCTATTGTATCAAATGCCTTTTGTAAGTCTATGAAGATTGCCAGTGTTTTTTCTCCTCTGTCTAAACTTTTTATAATCATATCTGTAATAGTTTCTATGGCGTCACCAGTACTTAGATTCTCCCTAAATCCGTACTGTGTTTCTGATAATATTTTATTTTCTTCTAAGTAGGAAAGGAGTTGTTTTTTTAATATTCTCTCCAATATTTTGGAAAATGTATTGAGTAGGCTTATTGGTCGATAGTTGTTTATGTCACTTTTACATCCTTGTTTATATATTGGTATTACAATAGCTTTTTTGAGAGCTGTGGGGAATACGCTTTCAGTTATAGCCATGTTTACTAGATATGTTAGAGGTACGATAAGTTCTTTAGAGAGAAATTTTATTGCATTTGTTGTTATTAAGTCTTCCCCGGAAGATACATTTGATTTTAGAGAAGAAATTGTATTTTTGATTTCATCAGCTGTGATTTGTTTAAACTCGAGCTTTTTTCCTTGCTCAGGAGATTCATTTGTTTGTACTGCTCCATCACATTGCGTAGCTTGTTTTGCTAAATTAGATCCTATATTTATGAAGAAGTTATTGACATATTCAAGAATTTCGTCAGGATTCTCAGCGTATTTCCTGGGGACATTGTTTATATTCAGCTCGTCAATTGATGTGGCGTTGGTAGATTTAGTACTAGTTATTTCATTTATTATTTGCCACATCTTACGAGGATTTTGTTTACAATTGTAGCAACCAGCCGTGGCTTTACTACGCATTGGGATCGCCCCGAAAATTATCGGTGCCTCCAGAAACAGCGCTGGTTTTAAATTGTATGCAAGCGAATTCACGAGAACATTCCCACCTAGCAGCTAGCACGGGTGGCTGGCGACTCATTCATTAGTACGTAATACACCGAGTCGAACTACCTACCTAGCGCACATTCCAGAGGCGTCGCCGGTGTTCAATGGTATGCGAAATTACTAAAGAAATAGTTCTGCCACCTAAGCGAAAGAGCTAGAACGTACGGCTGTACAGTTCAAGTGCCCGCAGAAGGTTCGGGTGATATCTCGCCTTTACGTGAATTCACCCGGCGTTACCTACCGTCATTGAATCTACTTGCCGGGCCGGCAGAGTATAAAAGCAAGTGCCAGCCGCATACGGCTCAGTCTTAAGTCTAGTATTCATCCAACTTACCACGGAGCAGTTGCCTCGTCTATCCACGATCAACCTTGACCCAGTGCGTAAATTCGTTTGTAGTATTTATCACCGTTACGTGACCGTGTTACAATTGTGTATGTGATTGTAATTATTGTGTGGACTCATTAAAGGCTATTATTACACGCAAACTCGTTTCCTTCTTCAGCCACGACACCTGAGTACCCACACAATCATCTATTTTTTGCTTATAGTAAGTTTCTTTTGTATGTGTAATTACTTTTTTGCATATGTTTCTATATCTTTTGTAGTATCTTAACATGTGTATATCGTATGGATTATTTTTTAGCTTCTTGTGTAACTCGTCTCTTTTTCTTATGCAGTTTATAACATTCTGTGTGATCCATGGTTTGATGTGTATATTTTTATGTGAAATTTTTTTAACAATTTTTACAGTATTAGAGAAAATGTTTTGCTGTATGAGTTCTATGAAATAATTCCATGCTTCATTTGTATTGTCCATACTTTGTAGTTTATTCCAATCGGTTTGTCCTGAGTCTTGGCAGTGGATATGTCTGCCCAGTAGGTCTGGTAAGCCGGATCGGGAGAGACTGGTTGAGGAAGACCTTGTGACCTCTCAAGCAAAACTCTTTTGGAACATCGCCTTGCACCGCAGTGGGAGGGATGGATTTAAACGTCCGTCACTCCTGGACCCACTCACCCCCAGATTCCTACCCAACCCTCATATCTTATCCTTCTCAGAACTTCCTCTCCTTCCTTTCCTTTAAAAGACTCTCCACACAGCATCCCCAAAGATGACAAAATATTTTCCTCAGGGCCTCCTGAAAATTATTTTCCTTAGCCACTCGAGCGATAGAGATTTCCGATGTTCAGTTTTCAATAAGGAACTCCAGTGAAAAATATTCTGGCTTTAAAAAAATATGTTCATATAGACCAATAAACGCTGATTCTGAATACATAAGTTTTATTTAATAATATTGAACGCAGAGTTTTTAAAAAATTATTAAATAGTCCATTTTTAATCGGGTCGTAAAAACACGCCGTCAAGGTGACGTCACTGTTCGACGTGTCTTGACGTCACCGTAAAGTCATGGTATGATATGACACAAGCCATCGTTTTAATTTATTTGTTTATTTACATACTGTTTATAGAGATTTAGTTGTTGTGTTTATGGAAACATTATTTAGGCTAATGTTTAAAAAATAAAGGTGTATCTTATTAGTTTATCTCTATTATTGAAAATATTCAAAAACTACTGCACAAAAAATAGTAATACTACTTCTAGGGAGAATACTTCGAACAACAGAATTCAAAATGGCGGCAGTAGATCAGCTGATTGCCCGATCCTATACTAATTTTTCAGGAGTGATGACGTCACACGATTCACCATACATACGGTGGTTTTCGGGGGGTCTTGAAAAATTAAAACTTTGACAATTATTTTAACTATTAAAACTTACTCTAAAAATAAAAATGCAGTTATTTAAGTTAGAAAATTCATTAAAAATATATAAAAAATCGGACTGGAGTTCTCTATTCAACCGCACTCATCACAAAAATCATATTTTCAAATGTTAATAAGGAAACATATGAACTGCTTACTGTTGTTTAACTACCTCTAATTGAATTTAGGAATTTTGATCGGTCGGTGGTTGAGTGGGCATCGCGCTTGGGTCCCACCCAGGCGCAGGGCCGGATTAACCATGTCGGGGCCCCTAGGCAGTGCACGTCTCGGGGCCCCTTTTACCAATGGCGGACTAACTAAGGGGGGGGGGGTTAAAGTGGTGGCCCTGCCCGGGCCTCTGGTCATGGGGATCCAAACCCCTCCGTGTTCCCTTGATTAACTACTTAACAAGTCTTTAAGGGGATATTCTAGTCTGGAAGCTCGATTTTCGTGCGTTTTTTAACGGTCAATAAAAAAACCATTAATATTTTAACTATTTATTTTTTATAATATATTTATTTATATTAAGTTACACGCCGTTGAAGTAAAAGGGGAAAAAGCCTGTCCATCTTGTCACGATTTCAACCCTTCTAGTCATCAGAAAAATAAAAAGGTAGATTCTTTATCAGTACAAACGTCATCATAGTAGTAAACAACAAAAATGAAAAAATGTAATTTTCTCGCAAACTAAAAAAGATTTTAAAAAAAAGATTTCTTCAATTATTTTTTAATTTTCCGAATTTTTTAAAATAGCAAAAATTAAAAAATATATATATTTTTAGTTGGTTCCATCCACAGAGGGACATATCAAAAAAAAAATCAAGCTAAATTTCAAGAAAATCGGTCAATTAGAACTTGAGATTTCGTGACAAAGGTTTCGAAAAAAGTAGTTTCCAGAAAAAGCATTTTATATTTAGTTAAATTCTAGCTAGGATTCCGTATGAACCGGTCGAATTGCCACTACACTAAAATGGCTATAACTTTTAAAATAATTTGAATTTCGTAAAATACTTTTTTTGGGATATTTTTGCATATCTAAACTACCGAAATGTGAAAAAAAAAACATTTTTTTTATTTTTATTTCATTTTCTGAAAGATCCATTTGGTAAAAATGCTCTCACCAAGTGTTTTAAATAAATTATTAAAATGACGGAGATACATCAAACAGTTTGTATGTTGAATTATCCTTCAGCAAAACTTTGAATGCGTTTTTCCCGAACTTTTTGGACACGTTTTTCAACGTTGACAACATATTAAAAAAATTGTATATCCAATTTGCATGCACCAAGTCGAAATGCACTATTTCTAAAATCTAGTACCTATATGGCACCAAATAGAAGAATTTTGGTATCATAAAAAAAACAAAAATTGCGGACCAGCGAATTTTATTTTCCATTTTTATGGAAAATTTTCAATGTTCATAAAAAAAATAGAAGGGGACCCTTTATAAAAAAAATCCCTCAGTGATGCCATACTGACTGTATTTTCGATCAGTTTAAGACTAAGATAATAACTTTAAGATTAATAAGTTTAAGATAATAACTTCGATATAATTGTGCTGACAGAATGCTGGTTGAATGAAAAATATATCCCAAAAACAATTGAACACTACAACACACACCACACAAAAAAACACAAAAATCAAAACGATGGCATAGTCGTATACACTAATGATAAAATAAACACATTCGTCCAAGAAATACATATCGTAGACTCCAACTGTTTACAAATAACATATGAAAAAGAAACGTGTATTCTTGCAATGTACAGATCTCCATCCAAAAACAATATTACAAATTTCCTAACTGCACTTAATGATACATTAAATGATCTCAACAAACACAAAAATATCATCATCATCGGCGATCTAAACATAAACACTCTACAAAACGGACACCCACAAAACTTAGAATACCTAACAATGCTAGCACAGCATGGACTGGAGCCAACGATAAATGTTCCAACACGAGTCACACACAACACAAAAAGTTGTATAGATCATATAATGATCAAAACAAAACTAAAAACCAAAACCATAATACTTGAAAGCACTATTACAGATCACTACATGAATATGATAGCAATTGATACCGAAAACACAAAACCTAACCAACATAAAATATTCACAAAAAAAATAATTGACTACACAAACTTAAAAGAAAAACTCAAAAAAAATAGACTGGACTACAGTATACCAAATGGAGAAGGTCGAAGAGGCCTGGGACAAATTTACAACAATTTTAGCGCAAGAAATAAATAATAACACTACTCTAAAACAAGTTAAACTTACACACAAAGCTAAAAAAATTAAACTATGGATAACACAGGGAATATTAAACTGTATTCGCAAACGAGACAGAATTCACAAACAAATTAAACATACGCCGTATGACATACAACAACTTAATTACTACAAAAGATATAGAAACATCTGCACAAAAATTATTAGAGTAGCTAAGGAGTTGTATTTTAGAGAAAAACTTTAAAAAAAAGAAAACAATAACCCAAAGGAAATATGGAAAATATTGAAAGAAGTTACATACACACAAAAATTCAAACAAGAAAATACAATCGAACATCTAAACGTTAACTCAAAAAAAGTAGACGCCAATACAAATAAAGAAACTATAGCAAATCACGTAAATAACTTCTTCGCAAGTATAGGAAAAGTCTTAGCGAACCGTAAAATTCTCAACACAAACCCAATAACACAAACAAACAGTTCAAACATCAATACACAACCGACACAACACAAATTTGCAATAAAAACAACTTCGGAAGAGGAAATTGACAAAATAATAAACACATTAAAAAACCGTATTGCTCCTGGATTAGATGAGATAACGACGGATTGCATTAAGATAATAAAAACAGAAATTTTAAAACCCATAACACACTTAATCAATCTAAGTATAACACACTCCTGCTTCCCTAGTACTCTTAAAAAAGGACTGGTGATCCCTATTTACAAATCCGGAGACAAAATGCAAATAACTAACTATAGACCTATCACATTGTTAAACTCGCTTTCAAAAATTTTCGAAAGAGTAATAAAAAACCAAATTATAATATACCTGGAAGAAAATAAATTAATCTCGGAAAAACAATATGGATTTAGAGAAAAAATAGGCACAAAAGAAGCTTTGGCGTGTACAATAGACTATATTCATAGCAATTTAGATCAAGGGTATAAATGCATTGCGATATACCTAGATTTAGCTAAAGCTTTCGATTCAATCTGCCACCAAACGCTTTTTAAAAAATTAGAAAACATTGGTATCAAAGGCAAGGAACTCCAACTATTAAAAAGTATATGAGTAACAGAACACAGCAAGTAAAAATTAACAACCATATTAGCAAGCCACTACCAATTACATATGGAGTTCCACAAGGAAGCATACTAGGGCCCGTTCTTTTCACTATTTACATTAATGAACTTTGCAGCATGAAAATAGACGGTGAAATAGTTAGTTATGCAGACGACACAGTTTTACTCTTTAAATCTAAGGATTGGAAAAATGCATACAACATAGCGAATTTAGGAATCACGCGAGTGAAATCATGGCTAGACTCAAACACGCTTACACTAAACATATCGAAAACAAAATTCACAACGTACAGTATAAATAGCACAGGACAGCCAAAAAATAACACAAACACCATAAAAATACACGAATGTCTAAACACCAACATCTGTGTTTGCCCTCCTCTAGAAAAAAAAGAACAAATAAAGTATCTAGGAATCATAATTGACCATAACCTTAGATGGACACATCACATCAAACAAGTCATAAATAAACTCCTCAAAACGATACACATTTTCCTAAACATAAGAAACATATACAAAATACAACAAATGAAAACAATATATTTTGCTCTATGTCAGTCTATAATAGAATATGGAATAATTGCTTGGGGAGGAGCAACAAACTCAGCTGTCGAACACCTGGAAATTGCTCAGAAAACGATCTTAAAGGTAATACTTAAAAAACATAGACTTACTGATACAGACCAAATATTCAACCGTTGTGACGTACTAGACATACGACAATTATATGTTAAATCGCTACTAAATTACATTTTTGACCAATAAAACAACCTTCAACAAACACAAAATATCACAAACAGACCAGTTAGACAAGCATATAAAGAAAACTTAAAAACTCTGACGGTAAATAATTGTCCTTCGTTCTACATAGGTAAAACAACTAGAAATGTAAACATTAGAATCACAGAACATTTAAGATGCTTAAATAATAATAATTTTTCAGAGTTTGCTAATCACCTAATTTCTACAGATCACATTTTTAATAAGGACATAGGGGTTAAAATTCTTCACCGTAACAATAAAAGCAAAAAATTAGATAATTTAGAAGCACTAGAAATCAGAAAATCCCTAAATAATAATACTAGTATTTTGAATAACCAAATTAATTTATCTTTCAGTCCCATTCTAAATATTTTTCCAATTAACCGCTCTGTTCTTTCCGGAAATCCCGCAATTACCCCCACCCCTTTGCTCACCTCCCACTCAAACACCTAACATTCTGTATCATAGTTTAGTTATAACATTCTCCTGACGAAGGAAGGGTGCTTCTGAAACCGGTAGAGTGTTTTAAAATAAAAGTGGTCTTAAACAAATTTATGTGTTTTTTTATTGTAAATTATGGCGAGCCACAAAGTTAGTGCTTTTTACAAATATGAAAAACTAGCTGGTTCCCGGCATGCGTTGCTATGCCATTTAATAAATAAATTGTTTCTCCCTGCGTGTCCTTTTCCATTCTTCCCGTTCCCCTTCCCCTTCCTCCACCCCTTCCTCTCCCGCTTTCCCTTCCCCTTTTGCGTTCACCTCTGTCTCCTCCACCTTTCCTCTCCCCACTCCACTTTCCCAATTCTCCCGTCCAGCGAAACCCCCTCCCCCTCCTAACTCCCGCATTCCATACATTCAGTCCCGGTACATTCAGTTTTCAAACAGCTCCTGTGCCACCTATTGCAATTTTTTTATACAAATTTCATAATGCCAGAGCTTACCAGTAGTTTATACAAACCTTGTCCTGACAATAACGAACACACAATAAAAAGAGTTATTCAATTTGGTGCAGTCGTTCGGAAGTTATGCGCGTACATACATTTTGGCGATTCATTTTTATTTATATAGAAGATAAATTAATTAATATTGAATACATTTCAACTCAGGAAATGCCCGCTGACTTGTTAACCAAGGGTCTTTTGTCAACTAAGAATTATACGTCATGCACATGCTGGCAATTGAAGTTAAATAAAACAATACCTATGTACCTATTCTGTTTAAAAATTCACATTTATTTTGTAAGTGGGAGTGTTAGAATATAAGTAGACAAAAAAAATGTTAAATGTGTTAGTGATGCCATCTATATTAATACGATGTGTAACATTTTTAAGAATAATAAAGATTGGCATTTGTCTATTACGAAATAGCAACGTGTTTTAATAATTACCAATGGTTGAAAAATCTTCATTTTTATTGGCGCAATGTAAGGCTTGAGTTCAAACTTTAAATGCCGTTTTCTCAGGTCCTATGTCGCCGAACCGACTGAAATTTTGGATTCTTGAAATTTATTTATTTGTTTACGCCTTGATGGCTTTTACATGTAAGGTAAATTGTACAGGAGTATTATAACAAGCATATAGCATCATAACAAGTTTATAGTACTTAAAATAATAAACAGAGCATTAAAGACATACCTAAGTAGGCACAACACAAGTAGGTATGAGTATTCTTATGTTAACAAACGAGTTCAACCAGCATATTCGTATTAAGGTCTCTGCCCACTACACCGTTCCATACCATGACCGTACTATGAACGTATCAGCCACGAAATAAACACGCTACGCCCTACTATGCCCACTAGAACGTGCTAACACCGTATTATACCCGTACGTAACGGGTATAGTGACCGTATACACCGCGGTTAGTGTCCGTACCAAAGATATTCTAATACAGAAGAGATATGCTATGGTGTCCGCGCAACTGTCGCCGGACTACGCGCTAATTAGCGTAGTTTTCATACAAAAAGAATTTGTTCATTTCGTTGATTTTTTGAAAATGTGCATTAATATTGGTTAACAATATATTTTGAATAAGGAAAGAATTCGTTCATTTAGTTTAACGTTCGTTTGGTTTATTCGTTAATTATTTGTTCTTTTAGTTTATTTGTTATTTGATAAACAATATCGGCGACACCCGGAAGCGCAGTCCCACCTAGTAAAAACTACAGATAGCACATCTACTTGTATTTTAATATCTTTGATTTTAACAAACTGTTTTTTCCCAGCAGATAGCACATGCTAACAGCAGATAGCACATCTACTTATATTCCAATATCTTTGGTCCGTACCATCCTCGTTCAATAGGTGTACGGTGCCCGTTCTATCGGTGCCCGTATATCATTTCGCCTGTGTTTTCGTTTCGGACTGACGCGTCAGGAGAAGCATAGTGTCATATCATTAAAATACCTGGATATAAACACGAAAAATGAACACAAATCACGAACTGACGGAGTGGCAATGCGGTCGCGTGCCATGCATAGAGCGGACCGGCACCTGCAAAATATTGTCATCGAGAATTCGTCGTCAGTCCGGTCATGGTATGCGACGGTGTTGGTCGGTGACGGGACGGGCTAGTGGGCAGCGTTTCATACTGATCGATACAAAGAATATTTTTTTGCATGCGCCGCTACGGTTACGGTCATGGTAAGGAACGGTGTAGTGGGCATACACCTTTTGGGCTCAGGCCATATATAGTAGTTTTAAAAATCACTGTCAAAATATTACACAAAACATGATTACAAACATAGTCGAAGCATACCGGTTGGCAGAGGTGTAAAACATGAAATGAACAATGAAATGAGAGTTGTAAAGGTACAATGTCTATAAATCAAAGTTAACAAATAATTTTTAGAAAATTTTAGTGGGGAAATCCAGTCGAGAGATGGCTGCCAAAATTTATGTGGGTGATTTTTATAAATAAAAGCAATTATAAATTAAAACATTTTTTAGGCATTAGAAACATTCATTTGGGTATTAGTTGGGCCATGTTCACCAAACTCCGCACTTCTTGACTGGGTTCATGTTTGAACCCAGTGGACAGCTAAACTCCTGGGAGAACTCGGGCAAGTTGGAAAGGGAACCGATGACTCTGTATTTATTTAAGGTGTGTTCGTCCGACTCTAATCGGAGGGCTGCCTGCTCTTTCTTCGACTTGGCTTCACACCAGAACTGTAAAAAAATAGATATATCGAAATATTAGGTTATCATATGTCTTTGTCTGTAAATCTAGGGATAACTAATAGTTTTTTAACAATAATTTTTTGTTAGATTATAGTTTGTTGTACAATACAGAGATTTAGCTGTATTTGGTGACCAGATCTGAATAGTCAGGTACTTCCCCACCTTCCTCCTACCCATCTTATTCTCATCTCCACTACCTTTAGCCTCATAACATACCCCAACTGGGGATGCCATGGTCTCACTGGCTCCAGACTAGAGCAGCTGAGACTCTTGTGAGGTTGGTGAGAGATTCACTCTTAATTTAAAACCAGTTTTATGTAACGATTAAATTCCAGTTATGGATTCATGTACTGATACATTTCGAAGGAAACCATTCTCTTCTTTGAAGTGCATTTATAAAATTCTAGCTCCAGACTATGTAGCATGTGCCGCCAGAATCGAAGTAAAACCATTTTCATGTTCTGAGTGTAGTTTTAATTTCCCGCACACAAATTTAATTTAAAGCAGTTTTGTGTTCAGAATATAACGATAAATTTAACAACAAGTTGCAGATTCATCAAAGAAAGCCATTCTCATATACCGAGTGAAGCTTTACATTTGAGTTGCAATGCAGCACCAAATGCTGCAAAAATTCTGAGAAATTGATTTTTCCATGTGTAACTATTATTTAAGCATGTGGACTTTGATTCAGAATCAATCTTAAGTTAAGACCTGCCTTGTGTCCTAAATACAATATAAAAATTCAAGATGCGAAATCCTCTGCTGACGCAATTCCATCTTTCCAGGGAGCAGTTACAAAATTGTAGTAGAATTAATGTGAATGGTGATTTTTTTTGGAAGACTACTCAACACATGTGATAAATAAAAATCGGTGTAAGACCACAATAAAAAAATGGATTTCTACCCTGTCCCCCCGGCGAGGCGCTTGGAAATCTATGCGCGGCCCGCGGGTCACTACAAACCTTCAAATGACCCCTGACGGCAAAAAGGTTCCCCACCCCTGCTTTAAGCAATTTTTAAGCTAGAGAACCCGACACTGCGGGGAAACCGCATTCGTGTATCATCGGCTAATCAGAAGTAGTAGATATGTTCAACTGCACGGAATGTTTTTATTTTTATTTTTTTATATGAATAGTAGTTCACTATGGTTTGACACGATCCAATTGATACTTCACCAAGAATACGAAAATAGTTTTCCTCCTGTTTTTGCACTAGAAACACGTGGATGGTTTCCTTCGAAATGCGTCAGCAGATGAATCCGCAACTGAAATTTGTATTATGAGTGCTTTTAAGTTAAGAGTGGATCTGCTTAGGAGTCCACCAGCTTATATTATACTGTTACTCAGCACACGTGAATTATTTTCCTGCATTTTACAGCAAATTTATTGACTGCAATAAAATTTATATAATCTTTAATGTTTATTTAACTTTTACAATCATTTATCCGGAATGATTTTATTTAATTATTTTGATGGCAGAAGTATGGTAGTATACAAATAAAGCACATCACATTGTTTTTTTCCTTTCTGAATAGAGTTGTCATCAGTTCTGAATATTTTTTCAATGTTGATTTCCATATCGCATAATAATAATAAATTAAAATGTACAAATCACAATGTGCCCCACGGTTGAATTTGGCAGCCACCTCTGGTCTGGAGTTCCAAAATACCCGAAAAATTCCCTCGACTCTGTGCAGAAACGGGCGGTCGTTTGATAGATTATCCCATCTTAACAGACGAATTGCAATCTTTAGAGCACAGGCGTCGGGTGGGAATGCTATCCTTGTTCTATCGGTATTACAGTGGAAGATGCTCCGAGGAATTAACGTCATTGATCCCTTCGACACCGGTGCACGCCGGGAAACACGCCAAACGCGTGCCCAACATTTGTACACGGTCGACATATGTCACGTGAGTACGGGTCGCTTTTTCGACTCGTTCTTGTGTTCAGCAGCTCGGCTGTGGAATGATTTGCCGGCTTCTATGTTTCCTCGTTCATCAATGTTCATTCCTTCCTCTCCTCAAAAAGACCCTCCCGCAGCATCCCAGATGACATAGGCCCTGAGGGAAAATATTT
The DNA here is from genome assembly GCA_917880885.1 of Limnephilus marmoratus. Taxonomy (NCBI): domain Eukaryota; kingdom Metazoa; phylum Arthropoda; class Insecta; order Trichoptera; family Limnephilidae; genus Limnephilus; species Limnephilus marmoratus. The sequence continues at coordinate 7,358,856 of OU862935.1, forward strand.
TCCTCAAGGCCTCTTGTGTGGAGTTAATGTAAAAAAAAAAAAAAAAACGTCTCTTGGTTTAGTAATAATAACTTTAAAATGTAGCTAAAACACCGTGAAAGAAAATCGTATCGCTTTCTGAGTGTAATTTTTGTCGTGCTTTCAGCAAGCCGCACCAATAGTGCTCACGGGCCGCACCAAAAAGCTTCGCGGGCCGCAGGTTTCCCACCCCCGGCTTAGTGCATCCAAATTGAAGGCCTTCAGATCCAGTTAAATATTTATTGTAAACTTTACTCTTATCTCGACGAACCTCGATCTTTATTGTAGTTTCCCATATTTCAAGTAATTTCAAATACTGAGATTGAAGAATATCACAATAATCAATGCAATAAAAAGAATGATGTGTAAATGTGTTACAATCTATTGTCAAATGAATATTTTTATTATTATATTACCTGTGCATATGAAATGAAGAAAAGCTGCCTGTGCGAATAGTCGAGTCCGGGCAAGGTGTAGTTCTTAGCCGCTGTGGTGGAGTACTCCAAATAGGCGTGGAAAGCTGTCTTCAGACCACCATTGTCCGCTATGTTCTCGCCTGAAACATCGATAGTGTTGATTAACCTTTGGAATGTCGAGTTCCCACAAACTAATAAACTCCCACAAACATCGGTCACGCTGTATGGTGACGCTAAATTTTTCGCGCGGCTCGCTTCTCGTCAGCTGATTCTATCTTATTTATTTATATATATATTAACTAGCTGACCCGGACACGCTTTGCTGTGAAACTAAACAAAACGCCATCTACTGGATGGTTATCCAACCTATATTACCACCGCCATCCTTGAGTATATCGCGAAGAGACATACGGACAGATGCCGCGGAGGACTTTAATTTATAATACGTATAATGTGCATGAAATGCTTGAGGTAACTAACGTATTTCAGTTGATAAGGATTAACACTTTATTCGTCTAAATAACTTTCAAATTATAGCATTGTACGCGACTATTTTTTTAGAAGGTAGAATGGGTACAGTAAGCTATCCGTAAAAGATAGATATATGCCATCACAGACTTTTTTGTAGATCTATAAAAGTGGAATATCCCGTCGTGCATTGTTTTGTTATATCTCAAAGAGATTAGGCAGTGTTTTTGGTGAAAGCTCCCAGGCGGCTTGACTTTCTCTGACACTTCTAACAATAATTATCGTTATGTTTCAACCAATTTACACAAAACCTTGACAAATTATATATCAAAACCTTCCTCACGAATCACTCTATCTATTGGTGAAAACTGCATGAAAATACTTTCAGTATTTTTTGAGTTTATCGTGAACAGACAGACAGACAGACGGACAGACGAGGCGGAGGACTTTTAATTTATAATATGTAGAGATGTAGAGATGTGTGGTAGGCGCGCTGTTGGCACCACCTTCCAAGAGTTGGAATGGTAAATGAATGTCCACTCCATACGCGTAATGCCTGTGGATCTCGATGTGATGATATGTTTTCCTGAACCAAATAGCATGATTTTTCACAAGGATTCTCACAATGGGTTACAAGTATGTTTCTTCCGGTAAGTTGGGATCCTTTGTGGTCGGTATTTGACTGTCTTCGAATGAACCATAGGCAATCGCAGTAGATTCTTTAATGATTTTCTTATAACGGCGGTATTTTCAATTTGTGGGTTGAGTAACTTGTCACGGTAGACAACAACAAAAAATAGCTCTGCAATGGGGACGATAACCACTTTCAGACAGACTGACGGCGGCTTTTGACGGGCAGCTATCAGCTAATGTAGGTACCCAATCCGTGAAACAGAATCAAACCATCTGTCAAGATCCAATTCTGCTTTACGAAACAATTAATATTGTTAAAAAAAATATATATTATATATTTTTTTTTTTTTACACGAGCGCCACACAGGAGGCCCTGAGGAAAATAATTTCCCTCAGGGCCTATGTCATCTTTGGGGATGCTATGTGAAAGGTCTTTGAAGAGAAAGGAAGGAGAGGAAGTCATGGGAAGGAAAAGGTATGAGGGGTGGGTAGGAATCTGGGGGTCAGTGTGCAGGAGTTACAGACGTATGAGTCCATCCCTCCAAATGCGGCGCAAGGCGATGGGTTGAGAGTCCGGCTGGAAAGGTCAAAAGGCCTCCCTCAACTAATCTCTCTCTATCCGGCCCACATCTCAGCAAGAGGGCAGACGCATCCGCCGCCAAGACCTGGCCAAACCTCACCCCATGAACCCGGGCACCCCTGCTAAGTCATCAAACGTAGCGAACCACTTGGGGTGACCTATGGCAAAGGTGTTGGTTATCCAATAAATGGTTCCCGGGGCGGCGGTACTCACACCCGCCTCCAAAATTGTAAATATATATAATATCTACTATTTCCGAAAAGGCATTTTTAACTGCGTGCAATCTAGGTATAAGGGGCATACATTAATTACGTAAGCTCAAAAAAGGGGGGGGGTCTAGCAAAATCTTTTTGAAAATAATGTTTTTTTTACATTAACTCCACACAGGAGGCCCTGAGGAAAATAATTTCCCTCAGGGCCTATGTCATCTTTGAAGATGCTGTGTGGAGGGTCTTTGTGAGGAAAGGAAGGAGTAAACATGGGTTTTGAAGAGACCCATGTTGTAGGAGGGAGGAAACACAGAGGCCGGAAAATCGTTCCACAGCCGAGCCGTTGAACTCAAGAACGAGGCATAGAAACGACCCGTTCTCATATGACTAATGTCAACCGTGTACAAATGTTGGGCGCGTGTTTGGCGTGTTTCCCGACTACGCACCGGTGCCGAGGGGACCAATGATGCTAGTTCCTCGGAGCATCTTCCATTGTAATACCGGTAGAACAAGGACAGCATTCCCACCTGACGCCTATGCTCTAAAGATTGCAGTCCGTCTGTTAAGATTGGAGAATCTATATTAAACGGACCGCCCGTTTCTGCACAGAGTCAAGGTTTTTTTTTTAGGTATTTTGGAGCTCCAGACCAGAGGTGACTGCCAAATTCAACCGTGGGGCGCACTTGCGATTTGTACAGGGTTAGCAGTTGTGTACTATTAAAGTATCTGCGGGCCCTGTACAGTACGCCCAGTTTCTGAGAGGCTAACTTTACTCTGGTTTCGTTGGAGCCCCCGTACCTGAGCTGGTCACTTAGAGTTACACCAAGCATATCGATGGAGGTCCTGTTCGGAAGATTGCTTCCGTTGAAGGAGACTAGATTTTCATTTCGATCCCTTTTAGACATTATCAAACATGATTGGGTCTTTGAAACATTAAATTCGACGATGTTATTCTTACCCCAAGAGAATAAAGTGCCCCAAAATTATCTCACCAAGGGGGGGGGAGAGGTCTAGATTGGAAGAAAAATTGCTCACGTAATTAATGTATGCCCCCTAAGCAAGTATCTAAACGACTCAGACCTGATATTGTTGTTGCAATTAAAAATAATTTTAGATCAAATAGTTCATGTAGGTCCATGGATGGTATTTAAGCTTAATAAATTAGGGCTGTCTATGACACCATTAACAATTTTTAAAATAACAGTTAAAATAAAGTTTAAGTAAAAAAGTTTTAGTTTAAAATAGTGGATAATTAATTATAATGATATTTTCATTACAATCTATACATATAAAAATCTTTTGTCACGGTGTTTGTGGTCGCACTCCTCAGAAACGGCTCCACCGATTTTTATGAAATTTTTTATGTATATTTGGTAGGTATGAGAATAAGTCGTAAAGTATATTTCATACCGCTAGGTGATTAGGGTGACCCTATCCAGAAAAAAATCTATTTTTTGACATTTTTTTTTTTACTCTCTGATAGTAAGCATATACTATGTTAGAACAACTGTCATGACGGTCGAAAATGGAAGAGACTCAATAACTGCGAAAAGGCCTTTCTAGCCTCCGTTCACATCGCACAATCATCAGAGACAAACGTTCACAATTATTCCATAATTCCGGCCAATGTTCATTCTCCGCATATTTCTTAAAAACTGTGGAGGTAGTGTCTCTTACCCACTGTACTTACTATTTAATCAATTACTTTTAACAGGCAGTGGATACGCGCCATAAATATATTTGGATCCATTTTCTTAATCAATTAATAATTTATGCTATGAGACCATGAGGGCGCCATCTGTGGTTTTTGTATTGTATTGAATTTACCTGTGTGACTTGAAATTCAGTGTATCCATGCATTTCCTTACCTCTGTGAGGCAGGCAATTGCTTCCGACGGGAGTGTCAGTAAAAGGCCAAGAGATGTCGCTCCGAGTCACGCATAATCGAATAATTCATCCAATACTTGAATTATTGTTGTACAAGATTGTGATTGTGGCACGTATTATTAATATGCAAATTTATTCATTGTTGAAACTTCCTTGCTGTGCGAAACATCTGTTAAAATTATGCAATACCGCCTTGATATTTTTTTAATGAAAAGAAGTGTCTTTTGTGTTGGACATCGCCAATGAGCTGCATTCTCTGAGTGAGTATTGTTTGTTTTCACTTTGGAATTTGGAATTGCTGGGTCAACTGTTTTTGTGTCACATAGGGAAGAATTCATTTTTCGTTAATTTACATAGGGTAGTCATCTCCCTCGTGTCAGGGGCTATTTACACGCCCCTACATATTTAATGGTCCTTTCGTAGCCTGGATTATTAATTCATTCATACATTCAATTCGAGATTATAGCTTAATTACATGGATGTTTGAATTTACGTATTTTTTTGGTAAATTTGAAGTACCTCTCATTTTTTGAGAACTATAGCTGGTCTTGTTTTTGCTTTTGGATGACATATTTGGATGTTCGCAGAATTATCGTGATTTTGGATAATTATTCGCAAAATTATTATTATTAATTAATTGTTAACATTGTTCGCAGAATATTGTCGTAATTTTGGACAATTATTCGCAACATTATTATTAATTAATTATTAACATTGTAACATTATTGTAAAATTTTGTGGTAATCTTTTCGCATATAAAAAATGCCAAGAATTACGGAAGAAGGTGAGGGTGAGGCTCAAGACAGATCGCTTTTTCTTTTAACTGCAAAAAAGGAAAATCTTTTTTTTCGTATGAACGATCTGTATACCTAATGCAACAAAGAATATATCTAATTTTGAGTAAAAAAATAATGAAGTGTTTATGGCTCAGTCAGAGATGATTGATCAAATGCGAAGTCAATTTGAAAATATTATAGATAGCATCAATGATCGTCAGTTAACTTTAAATCCAGAATTTAAACCAGATTTTCAAGCTTTAAATGCTTTCGATGATCTTTTTTTGAAGGTCAAACGGACTAGATCGAATATGAAAACTTCTGTAAGAGAATCACTGACGTCACAAAATAAGTCGCGGGAGCCGTGTATGATTAATCTTCCTGCAATAGATCTTCCAACCTTCGATGGTAAGAATGAAAGCTGGTCGAAATTTTTTGAGTCATTTAAAGCCAATATCCATAATAATAGACAGCTAACTGACTCGCAGCGTGTGCAGTACTTAGTCGGAAAACTCACACACGGGGCTTTGAACATAACCGCAGGCATTGTGCCTTCGGGTGATACATATCAGATCATTTGGGAGAGTTTAGTTAAAAAATATCAAGATAAACGTACACTAGGAACACATTATTTAAATAATATTCTCGATGCGAAAAACTGCACGAATACATCTGCCAGTCTCAATTCTTTCATTGAAAGATATTCTTCGTCAGTGTTGGCATTAAAGCAGTTAGGTATTGAAGATTTAACTGATTTTATTTTGTTTCACTGCGCGGTAAGAAAAATTGATTCACAGACGGCTCAGAACTTTGAGCTGACAGTTCGTAATAAAGAAATTCCTTCTTATAATGAGTTAGTTTCGTTTGTACAAGATCAAGTAAAGATTTTAGAACGTTCGTCGCGAGTAATGCGAATATTCCGCGCTTCCCAGCTCCGCCGAAAGGATGTATTCTGTGTAACAAAACTGATCATTTAGTCAACGTTTGCTCAAAGTTTAAATGTATGAGTTCCCCACAGGCTCGATTTGAATTTATAAAATCGAAAAATGCCTGTGTAAATTGCCTTAGTGGTTCACATACAATCAAGTCATGCAAATCGGGGTTAGTTTGTGATTTGTGCAATAAACGTCATCATACATTCTTACATTTCGGCAGTGTGAATAATATGAAAACCAATACTCATGTACATACGTCGCAAGTACCTACCAGTGAAGAACCGTCAGTCCCCCCTCCAGTGTCATCCAGCATCAATGGAACGGGCATTGGTGATAAGCAAGTGGAGGGGACCGCGAATGTCAATCCTTCGTGTTCGCTTTGTGCCAAAGTAACACCGAACTCTTCTATTTTACTTTCGACCGCACAAGTATACGCGAAGCTTAAAAACGGAAATAAAGTTATTGTTTGGTGCCTAATTGATAATGGCTCTCAAAATAATTTGATTACGGTCGATTGTTGTAAGACGCTGAATTTACCAATAATTCCTTTGAGTAATTCGTTTGTCAAAGGAATTGGATCAACGTCTCGACCAATTTTCGGTTACGTGTATTTGGATATTGAGTCTCGCGTATACCCAGAGAATAAATATAATATACATGCGCTTGTCGTTGACAGTATCACCGACCAATTACCTAATCACCATATAGCCAAGGGTGATATGAGGTACTTAGAGGGCATACCTCTCGCAGACTTAACGTGGAATATTCCTGGATGTGTGGATGTCGTCATCGGTGCGCAACTGTTCCCATATATTTATTTAGGGAACAGGGTTGAATCGGGTACTAGTGCACCCCCCGCGTTATCGACCGCTTTCGGTTTCGTGTTGATGGGTGATTACCCCAATAATGTGCTCAACACAAACACATCATTTTCGGCACTCGCACTGAATGATTTAGTGCAAAAATTTTGGCTGTTAGAAGAGATACCTAATATAAAATTTCTAAGTCCGGAGGAGACAGAATGTGAGAATCTCTTTACTTCATCAATTTCTCGCACTGATGATGGTAGATCTATCTTGGAGGGCGATGGTGGTGAAGACGCCATCGCCCAATATATTATGACTTCTGTAATCATACAACAATTATGTTTCTAATATATAATTGCTTTTTTCATTTTTTTTTTAACTTTACATTAGCTTTAGTTCCATATTTTGGTGGTGCAGCTGAACTGTACATATTTATGTATCGTCATCACCCCATAAAAGGGGGTGGGATAGACCCCGTCCGTGCGTACAGCCAGGCGAACCCATACTGGAGCGGTTTTTCTGCGATCCTCCCGCGCCTCCCCCAATGATATGGGTAGGCCTGAGGAACAGCCGCGTGGTCTCGACGTCCTTCCGCCCCCCCTCCGACAATCCGACGCTGATCTTTTCCCCGAGTCTTCAAAAACTTCCTTTTCTTTCCCACATATATTTCTTCGTGGCAAAATCGGTGAGTCGGCTAAAGGGCGCGGACTCCGGGTTTCGTCTGCGGTTGGGCCGATAGCCATACACATTGTCATTGGGACTGCCTGGTGGTTTGTGGAATACCTTCTCTGTATAGATATTTTATTTTTATGCCTTTTCTTCTCTCAGTTATTTTTGCAAATACTTGCATTATATTATTACTGTTACTTTTTCGTTATATATCTTAACTAGGTCTCCTCAACCGGGCGCAGCTCTTATTTTTCTTTATTTACTAACACCTTTATCTGTATATATTTTTCTCTATAGATTTCAGAAGAATCATTCCACGGGCTGCTACTTTTATTTATCTTTTGTATAATGTTAATGTAAGTACTTGCATACTGCTTACTAACCCCGTATGCATGGACATTGGAGGGTCTAGAGTCGTTCAAATAAATGTAGCTTCGTTCAAAAAAAAATAGAGTCTTGACGTGTGCGGTGAAGGAGGAAACCATATGTTTCCTTATAACGCCGTTGGGAAAGTGGTGGGGTCCCCTCCAATGATGATGGTAGATATTCTGTTGCTTTACCTTTCTGTAAAGATCCAAGACAATTGGGTAATTCTCGTACTGCTGCCCAACGCCGATTTTTGGCATTGGAGCGAAAATTTAAACATTCCCCTGCTTTGCAGGAGAATTATAACAAGGTTATCAATGAATATATTGAAAATAATTACCTATCAGAAGTCTCAGAGTCTGATATCACAGAAGATGGATATTACATCCCACATCATGCTGTCACTCGTCCAGACAAACCAATGCCTCGTATTGTGCTCGATGCTAGTGCTAAAACACACACAGGGCTGTCACTGAATGATATTATTCATACTGGTCCCAATTTGCAAGCCGATTTGTTTCTGCTTTTGCTTGACTTTCGTCTTTTTCCCATCGCTATGACTGCGGATATAAAGCAAATGTATTTACAGATTGAAGTTCCTAGCAAGCATCGCAGATACCTGAGGATCTTATTTCGATTCTCAAATAATGGTCTCATACGAACTTTTCAGTTCAATCGAGTTCTTTTCGGCTTGACGGCAAGTCCGTACTTAGCAATGCGGACGGTTCGCCAGTTGGCCCAGGATATGAGACCACATTACCCGGACGCTGCCAAAGTGGCAGAGTCCAAGCTGTATATGGACGACCTGGTCTATTCTATTGCAGATGAGCCCAGCGCCATACGTCTTTCTCGAGAATTAATCTCGTTGTTTAAGTCCGGTGCCTTTGATTTAGTAAAATGGACTAGTAATTCTCAAGTTGTACTTGAGAACCTCCCGGATTCTCACCGCAGCCCAGTGGACTTCACTGTTGGTTCTAACAATACCTCTAAGGTGTTGGGCCTTTCGTGGGAACCAGCTGATGACAGCTTCTTCTTTACGACATCTTATGTTCAGGAGAAGTGCACAAAGCGGAGCATACTCTCCATAGTCGCCCGCTTATTTGATGTCCTCGGCTTGGTCACCCCTGTCATTCTGTACGCTAAATTACTTATCAAAGAGCTATGGCTGTGCAACATTGGTTGGGATGATACACCCCCTGATAGCGTTATTCGTCGGTTTTCGGCGCTTACACAGGAATTTCCTCTAATTTCAATGATGAAAATCCCTCGCCATGTTGGTGTCCTGAAAGACAGTACGGTGCTCGTTGTTGCTTTCTGCGATGCAAGCATGAATGGTTACGGCTGTGTGATTTATTTGCACACCACTGATCTGTTTGGGAAAATTACAGTGAGATTGTTGTGCGCAAAATCAAAGGTTTCTCCCACCAAAGTGACGACCCTCGCTCGTTTGGAGCTCTGTGCCGCAGTATTGATGTCCAAATTAATACGGACGGTTCAAGATAATTATTCTGAGCGTCTTCCTATTGCAGGAACATATGCGTTTTCCGATTCTACCGTTGCGCTCTCTTGGATACATTCTTCACCGCATCGCTGGTCGGTGTTTGTTAGTAATCGCGTAGCTCAGTGCCAAGAAAATTTGTCTCCAGGGAACTTTTACCATGTTGCTGGTAGTGAAAACCCGAGCGACTGCCTTTCTCGTGGCATGCTTCCTTCCCAACTCGTTTCACATGATTTATGGTGGAACGGCCCATCATGGATTCGCAGCCCACCTTTGGAATGGCCATTAAAACCGTTTCACCCTACCAATACTGGTGAAATGCCTGAACACAAAGCTAATGTGCTCATTGCAACATTTCAGGGTGAAAAATCGGTCCTGAGTGAACTGGCTCAGCGTATATCCACTTGGGATAAACTACTAAGGATTGTTGTTTATGTCCTCCGATTCATAAAAAAGATATCACTTTCCTCTGGAACGGTCAATAATCTTATGACTGCTGAAAAGGCTGTGATTCGTGCTGTGCAGAGTATTCATTTTGCAGGCGATATTGCTGCACTCCAGAAAGGCAAATTTCATTCCAAAAGACTTCAGAGTTTATCTCTATTTCTTGATGGAGATAATCTGTTACGTATTGGGGGGCGGCTTTCTAAATCAGATTTACCTTTTGAGGTTAAACATCCGGTTTTACTTCCCAAACATGACTGTGTTGTCGATCTGATCATCGCTCACTTTCATGTCGTGAACTGTCATACAGGCCCAGGACTTCTTATGACTATCTTACGTCAACGCTATTGGATATTAGATGCTAGGACTGTTATTAGGGCGATGGTGCGGAAATGCAATTGTTGCTTCTGCTTAAATCCATCGCATCCTACACCGAAGATGGCAGATTTACCGTCATATCGTGTTGCAGAAGCAAAGGCCTTCGTACATACCGGTGTAGATTACGCAGGTCCCCTCCGTATTACGTATTACTGACTCGTCGGAGAGGACAACATTCTCAAAAGGCATATATTTGTCTATTCGTATGTCTTGTGACCAAGGCTATTCATATTGAGTTGGTCTCTGACTTAACTTCAAATGCTTTCCTGGCTGCTTTCAGCCGTTTTATTTCTCGGCGTGGCCCGGTAACATGCTTGTATTCAGATAATGGTACTAATTTTGTGGGTGCGAAGGCACAATTAGATGACCTCTACAAGTTTTTGGTTGAATCTGAATATGAGCCCTCATTAAAGCGCGAACTCGATAAGCGTCGTATAGAGTGGAAAATGATTCCACCACGCGCGCCTCATTTTGGGGGTATGTGGGAGTCGAACATAAAGAGCATGAAGACACACTTGTACCGTGTGATTGGAACTCAGCTTCTCACCTATGAGAAGTTACAGACTGTGCTAGTTCAAATTGAGTGCATAATGAATTCGCGTCCACTTACAGTTATGTCTTCTGACCCTTATCCAGAAGTCCTTACGCCTGCGCATTTTTTAATGTCGACACCATTGCAGTACTTGCCTGCTTCTGTCCTGGCAGACGGTAAAATCAATTTGACTCAGCGTAAGCAATTATTAGACAGCATGGTTCAGTCCTTCTGGAAGAAGTGGCGTTCAGAGTATCTGCACACCTTGCAAGTTAGGCAGAAGTGGACTACTTCTGATCATCCGATTGATATCGGAACTGTCGTACTAGTGGGACAGGAAGATTCCCCTCCGTTAAATTGGCCTTTAGGCGTGATAACTGAAATCCATCCCGGAATGGATAAAATTGTTCGCGTTGCGACGGTAAAGACACGATTTGGTTCTTTTAAACGTCCGGTTGTCAAATTATATCCCATTCCAACGCAATAATTTTATATTCTATCTATTATTGTTTATTTTTATTTATTTATTTTTTGTTTTTTAGTCATTGTTTCAATGATCTCTGACCCAGACATGGCATTACTTAATATCCGTTATCTTGGTCAATTGAACTTTATTACATTGTATTTTTTAGTTATTTTTCTTTATTTTGTGAGATTCTGCGAATTTCCAATGCGTGTCATTCCTTAATATTACCGGTGAATACAGTCACTTTATTTCTATTTAATTTCTTGTTTCATTTGTATTTTTATACTCTTTCTTTTGTAAGCTCTACGAACTTCCAAGGCGGGGAATATGGATACGCGCCATAAGTATATTTGGATCCATTTTCTTAATCAATTAATAATTTATGCTATGAGACCATGAGGGCGCCATCTGTGGTTTTTGTATTGTATTGAATTTACCTGTGTGACTTGAAATTCAGTGTATCCATGCATTTCCTTACCTCTGTGAGGCAGGCAATTGCTTCCAACGGGAGTGTCAGTAAAAGGCCAAGAGATGTCGCTCCGAGTCACGCATAATCGAATAATTCATCCAATACTTGAATTATTGTTGTACAAGATTGTGATTGTGGCACGTATTATTAATATGCAAATTTATTCATTGTTGAAACTTCCTTGCTGTGCGAAACATCTGTTAAGATTATGCAATACCGCCTTGATATTTTTTTAATGAAAAGAAGTGTCTTTTGTGTTGGACATCGCCAATGAGCTGCATTCTCTGAGTGAGTATTGTTTGTTTTCACTTTGGAATTTGGAATTGCTGGGTCAACTGTTTTTGTGTCACATAGGGAAGAATTCATTTTTCGTTAATTTACATAGGGTAGTCATCTCCCTCGTGTCAGGGGCTATTTACACGCCCCTACAGGCAGGTTCCCGCAAATATGGAAAAATAGCTTTTTCACTCCAATATTTAAAAGCCGAGACAAGTTTTTAGTTAAAAATTTTAATTAATTTAACATTTAATCGTAAACACCGAAAATTATGAAAAATGAATTCTTCAAAAAAATATGTTCCTTTTAAAATTTAATCTATATATCTTCTATGTAAATAAAAATGAATCGTCGAAATGTATGTACGCGCATAACTTCCGAACGACTGCACCAAATTGGATAATTATTTTTTTTGTATTCGTTATTGTCAGGACAAGGTTTCTGTAAAATTACTGATGAGCTCTGGCGTTACGAAATTTCTGGCGCAATAGGTGGCACGCGAGCTGTTTGAAAACTGAGTGTACCGGGATTTAATGTATTGAATGCGGGAGAGGGAGTGGATCTGGGGTAGGGGGTTTGCCGGAGGAGGACGAGGGGAATCCGGGAGGGGGGAGGGGAACTCGGGAAGGGGGTTCGCGGGACGGGGGAAGGGGGGGGAGTGGAGTGGGGAGAGGGAAGGTAGAGGAGGCGGAGTGGGAACGCAAGAGGGAAAGGGGACGTGGGAGAGGAAGGGGAGGTGGAAGGGGAACGCGACGAATGGGAAAGGATACGCAGGGAGAAACAATTTCTTTATTAAATGGCATAGCAACGCATGCCGGGAACCAGCTAGTATCTCATAAAATCATTTCAACATGGTTTTATCCCTGAGCGAACTACCTTAACTAACCTTACACTATACGAACATTTTATCTCAGGTGCCCTTGCTCGTAGAGAGCAAATTGACTCGTTTTATACGGATTTTAGTAAAGCCTTTGATAAGGTTTGCCACAAAATTCTTATAAATATAATTGTTTAACTAGGAATTAGTGGTAAATTATTATGCTGGATTAAGAGTTACTTATCAAAACGTGTACCAACTATCTGTATTAAAGAACACTTGTCTTACAAATTTGAAGCCACTAGTGGCGCGCCTCAGGGTTCGCACCTTGGTCCTATATTGTTTATACTGTTAAAAAATGATGTCACTTCCATATTCTCCGATGTTTACATATTATTATTTGCTGATGATATTAAAATATATATAATCATAAAAAAATATATACGACTGCTTGCCCCTACAATACAATTTTATAAAATTCGCAGAATGGTGTACCATCAAGAAATATGCCTACCAGTACTTGCACTCTATAATTATTAATGCATTAGAAGTCATAGTTACTTGTAAAATTTATCATATTGGTTGATATTTATAATCCATAATATCTACCTCTCATGGATTTTTTTTATTTTGTTCCTATGAAGATTTTTTATTTTTTCTATTAATATATTTTTACATTTTTAAGATATCTTATATTTCTACATTTCACTTTTTATTATTTAATTTATCACTTTTAACTTTTTTATTTTTACTTAACACTTTATAGGTTGTACAGCGCCCTTGAGGTGATTTCTCACAAAAACGGCGCTATGTAAATTAACCAAGTATTATTATTATTATTACTGACTCCTTACTTATTAGCTTTTTTTCTTAGATTTAACTTACATTTATACTGTTATTCTTCATGTTGTACTATTTATATATTATGTCAATTATGTTAATAAATAAATGACACCTACCTATGCTATTTCTCCCATTCAGTTGAAGCCCTTCCTCTGAATAGTTGGAGTACTGGTCTCTGATGCATTCACTCCTCAGTTCAAACTGGTGGATGCTGTCGTTCGTCCACCAGTTGTTCAAGTTGCCGAATCTACTCCCCAATACAAAAAAGAATAATTGTAGTAGCATGTATATTAGTGTGGGCCGAATTTTTTTTCTTCCGAATTCCTTATGGCGCTAGTAATAAAAAGTTGTCTAGGTACCTAAAACATAAAAAAAAAATTATTTAAAAAAAACAAAAAATATCCTAAGGCTCCGGGGGTCCTTTGAAGTTTGAGAAAATATCGAAATATTTCCATTTTTTCAGCCCCTGCACAAAATATTCTGAAATAGTTTAAAGATATTCATTTATGAGATCTTGTTAAATAAAGTCCATAGCTTTGATGTATATAACTATCATCTATTATTTTTATAGTAATATGGCATTAAAACACCTCCGCCCGCAGTCCCAAAACCCGCCCACGCTTGAGCGGCGCGCCGTATTGGCCGTTCCTTGGTCGACCAAGGACCCCCCATTTCGTGATATTTTTGTGTAGGTAACTAAAATTATTTTGAAAATAAGGGAAGAAGATTATTTGCCAACCATTTTGAAAGAAAGAATTACAAACATTATTTAATTTTATAAACATAAGTATATAAACTTGTTGAAGTCATAAAAAATGTGGAAGAAATACATTTTCCTTCCAAAGAAGAGTCTCTCCATTTAAAACACAAGCTCCCTACTGTTTGATATTAGTTATTGTAAATGTAAAGTCAATAAATGCAATTTATTAATGCAAATTATAGACAATAAATTAAAGTTTCCCTTAAAGAAAAAAACCAAAGAGGTGAGAGAAAAATGTTTATCGGCAATGTTCGTATACCGACTACGAAACAATTGGAAAAGCCCATGAAAAGAAAATGAAAACATCTTACCAAATCAACTCCACAGGTGTGAGAAAAAAAAACTTTAAAATTTGTAGACATTTTGTATCATTGTCTATCATTGCGTCATTATCTTCCACGTTAACATCAAAAACATCTTCTCATGATGCAAAATCAAGTCGGCTACTTAAGACTAATAACACCGCCTTTCCGAGAACCAGCAAATCTCCGTCTTTTGCAGTTCTCTCCAAGATCTGTGACAGGTTTAGGATATTGAATTGAGCTGGAGCAGCAATCGCTTCTACCATCTTAAATGATTTCAACATAATCACGCAGGATAATAATAATAAAGTAATAGACAAAAATAGACAGCGTCGCGGACGTCTGCGTGCCAGTTCTGTACTCATCAAAACTAAGTGCATAAACTAAGTGAATTATTTTTTGATGGTCGAAAGAATAAGACCTTAGCTAACATAAAAAGACACAAATACTATAAAAGCACAGTACTTGAAGAACACGTATCGATTATCTTGGAAACAGGATCTCATTTCTTGTAGCATTTTATGCCTAGGCCAGTAATTTTGATGAGCAATATTTTGCTCATCAAAACATTTCACTCTACCATTTAAAAGCAATTGCGTGTGATGGCACAAATTTTAATACGGTAACAACTGGTGCTGTGATTCGAACGATGAAGAAACACTTGAATGGACCGGTACAGTTGCTGATCTGCTTTTTTCATTGCAACGAGCTGCTTCTACGCCTTTCATTTATGAAGTCGGATGGTACAACCACCGGACCTCGTGGTTTTTCCGGCTCCGTAGGTTTGACTTTTCATAATTGCCATAATTTACCGGTACAATCTTTTTTCAAATTGATGTTGAGTATTCAACATCAAAATTTAAGCACCAATCAAAAATACTTGCTTGATATTTTCAAAGCAGTTTTCAGCAGACGGTGTCGTCCTGAAATTGCCAAAAAAACCCAGGAATGATTACTACAGTGAGTTGAATCTAACGATTATATATTGGAAGCGCAATGCCATCAGAAAATTTTGTTATGTTAGCCACGTTTTTCATGAGGGCATACTTTCCTATGTAGTTTGATATAAAACTGCACTTTGATATAGAACTGCAAAAAGGTACAAGGCGTGTTTTTAGCATGATTAAATATTCGCGCTATCTTTCGGACGAATTAAAAGCAATAATTAATCCGGCGATGCAGCGAAACACTTACTTCGCTCATCCTGAAAATTTACTCTTGTCAATGATAACCGATGAATCACCTATCATCTAAGAACTTTGAATAAGGCATTTATTGAAAGCCAGAGAGATATCCGGACTGAAAACCGAACATTTAAAGTACCCACATTGAATTTTGATGCACAATCCTACTTTGATATAATATTTTTACAAGATACGCCAATCACGTATCCTCCCATTTTGGAAGATGTAACGGAAGCAGAATTAGAAGAACTTAACCTAACTTCAGAAGTCAGCTCCATTTTCATCAACTTTGACAGGTTCCCCTGTCTTACACAATTTGTAGAATCTATAGAACAATCTGTAGAACGTTGTGTAAAGGTTGTGACTGAAATATCTTCGAAAGTGTGTGGCAAGAAGAACAGGGAAGGCTTTATAACTACAACAATAAACCCCAGGAAAAATATGCCAAAAATCGTAAAAAACGTGATTTTCAACGGGAATAATTGATAACATTTAATTTTTCATGATTAATGTAATAATTATGATTGTAATTTTTAATATTGTGACTGCTTTAATAGTAAATAAATTGATATCGAGAATTTTTTAATTGCAACTCTTTCATTTCCTTACTACTTGGAAATAATTCACAAAAATATATATTTTAATCATTTTTCGAACGCTTCGGGGAACCTCGAAACGATAATATAAATTTTTTATTTTTATTTTTTATTAACACCAAAGACCTAAGACAACTTTTTATCACTAGCGCTCAAGGAAATAAGACAATTTAATTTTTGCCATACAGTTGCGGCCCATACTAATGTATATTGATTTTGAATAAGTGGACTGTAATAAAAAATAAAAATTTCGAAAAATTTTGACTAAATGAGTGAAGAATTATTAAAAAAAAATAATACATTTTGTTGGTTTCAAAATAAAAATAAAACCTTTTTGTAATCATAAAGCAATAATATTCAAAATTTTATTTTCAAAATTGTTTAAAAATATAAAGTTACTAAAGCTTCTAAAGAGCTGGTACTGGAACCCATTGCTAAGCCATCCTTTTGCTTATAGATAATATTATCAAATTAAAAATAATTTTGTTTAAGAATAACATTAAAAAGTTTACATAAATCCTGAGACAAGCTTTTGGAAATGTTCGAAGAATCGAGTAATTCTTTAAAAATCGATTTAGTTTCAAAAGGGGAAACACTTGGAAATAAGTTAACAACATCAAATGATATTAGCAGTGCATTTTTATAGATTTTGGGAATTTAGATTTTAATTTATCAATTAACTCAAGGGAATTTTTATTGTGTGTTTGCGGTTAAAAAAGAATAAGAATTTACTTATTGATTGTAGATGCCAACTTAAAACTAGGGGCGTTATAATTGGAAGCAACCGTTCTAATAGGTTTATCTAGTTTATGAATTTTCACCGAACTTAATAAATTTGGAACTTGTGGATTTCTAGTGGTTAATTTCTTATTCTTAAATAAATTATATTGTTTTCATTTCTGCATGTTTTTAGTTCACTTTGCCTAAAATATATAGTCCACTTTATCTAAAATAATCCCCTAAAATAATCATCTAAAATAATACCAGATCAAATCAAAAATATAAAGGAAATGAATATATTTAAAACAAAAGTAAAAATATGGCTGAGAGATCAAAGTGATAATAAAATTACAAACATCATGAAGACGATATAAAGACAATCCATAACCAAATACAAATATTTTAAAAAACTACAGGCCACCTCAGAACAGGAAACCCTAGTGAGGAGGTCTGTGAAAAAAAAAGAATCTATACTTATTATATACATCATGCATACATGTACAAACCTTGTTATTGAAATTAATAATAATAATAATAATAATGTTTGAATTTCCTTCATCAGCCTTTGTTATGATTAGGTTTTTTGTCACATTTAACTTTTGAATTATTGAAGGCTTGCTTTTTTCTTCATATTATTTATTATTCTCATGGTAATTATTAGATTTTATGTTTTTAATAATTTCACCAAATTTATCCAATGTTTTTGCCCTGAAATGGTTCGATTGGAAGCCTGTTCACGTCGTATCATCATACCTGGGACATAACCGACGACCTCCGTAGTCCAGTGGCTAAGACTCTTGACTCACATTCCGGAGGTCGCGGGTTCGAACCCGGCATGCGCAAATAAATTTTATTTGATTAATTTGTGTTATTTCACAATTAATTCATTAAAAATAATATATAGTATATTTGCGGCATGTTCCAGAGTGGAAGATACTATCAGTATCGCCCTGGTGTAAGACCACCATTCAGAATTGAAACGTTGCTTGAAAATGGCTTTAGCCGTGTTTAGTGACCAGATCTGAATAGCCAGGTACTTCCCAACCTTCCTCTTCCCCACCTCCTTCCCCTCACCGCTACCTTCAGCCTCACAACATACCCCAATTGGGGATGCCATAGTCTCACTGGCTCCAGACGGGAGCAGTTGAGATTCTTGTGCGGTATTCACTGTAAAAAAAAAAAAAAAATAACCCCATGACGGTTGTAAAGCGATGGTCCCAGGCAGATTCAGCACACGTTGATGTGCCATGTCCCGCTATCATCGCCGAGTATAATAAATACATGGGCGGGGTCGACCTTCATAATATGTTGGTGGAATTATATCGCACAGACATTAGGACCAAGAGGTTTTATCTTTGAATTGTGTTTCATTTAATTGACATGAGTGTCGTCAATGCATGGCTGTTGCATAAACGACACTCAATCAATTAGGTATGAAACAAAAGACGTTTGAATTTCGTTTTGAATTTCGAAATCGCCAAGACTCTGATGTCTGCACACGATAAAAGGGGGTCGACTTTGCTCTTTGGTGGATGAAGCGGGTCCTAGCACGGTAAAAAAACGTGCCCTGCCTGCACCACGTCCAGTAGCTGATCTCAGATATGATGGTATTGGGCATGAACCAACGTTCATGGATAAGCCATTTGTCTTGTGTTAATTTAGTGAAATGGTTTTTGTATGATTATTTATGTGGTGAGAGTGGATTGTGTGTTTTTTGTAAAATGACTGGCGAAGGACCTTGAATTTTGTGTTACTAATCACTGCCTAAAAATGGTAAAAATACATGTTGCAAAGAAAAGGAGAGGACTCACCGGAAAAGGGTAAAGCACTAGTATGATTCCTTTCCCATCCAAGAGGCACAATCACAATAGGCGTAAATGTTCGTTATTTTATAGTAGGTACACGGCGCAATTATTTTGATAGCGGATTTTTCGTGAGCAGAGCACAGTGATGGCTATATGCAGCGGGAGTTTATTGCAGACTGGGTAAGGTTGGCGGGTAAGCGATTAAGGGAATAAGGACAAAAGGACTTGCAACAATAATTAAAACCAAGTCCAAGCAGTGATAGTATGTATGTGCTGTGTAGGTATGTGTAAGTATTAGTATGTGCGTAACCAGTTTTGGTAAAAAAAAGAATATATAATTTCGAGTTTTTATTGTGTATTAAAATTATTTTACCGTAATATTATATTATAATTTAATATGTTTGTCTTTATAGTTTATTAGTATTGAAATTTGTATATTTATTTTTCATTAAAACAATTAAAAACACTTAAAAATTATGTATGCTTCTGATACTGCCCGTTCTTTGATTTACACCCCCGAAGCCCCAATGTTCTTCCTCAGGAACATGAAATATTTCCAAAACTGTATGATAATTTTTTTTTTTTTTTGCAAAAACATTGAAAAAAATAATAGAACTAGAAAACGTAGACAAACATTTTTTTAATGGCGGGAAAAATTCTGGTATTGAAAGGGTTAAATTTATTTCATATAATACTTAATTTATTTTGTTATTTAGACTTCCTATTAAGATATATTTTTATACCTTTTTATATAATATAAATGCAATTTTTACAAATTCTAAAATGATTTTTATATTTCTCTTTATATAATTGTTTTTAATGATATTTTTAAGTAATTAATCACATTTACCTTTAATATTTTGTCTGCTGTTCTTATTCGTCTATTAGTTTAACGGGACTTTATATTAAAAAATGTATATAAATAATAAAGCAATTAGAAACTATAGAACATATTATATCGGGATGTTCTATATTAGCGCCGTCCGAGTATACATTTAGGCACAATCAGGTTTTAAAAATAATTCACCAAAGTTTGGTAATTAAACATAACTTGATTGATTGCCGTAATGTAGTACCATATTATGAATATGAACCAAATTCATTTTTAGAAAATGAATTTTATAAAATATATTATGATAAAACTATACTAACAGACAGAACAATTAGTCATAATAGACCTGATATAGTTTTACATGACAAAATTAAAAAAATAACTTATGTCATTGATGTAGCTATTCCAAATTCCTGTAATATTCAAAAAACTATTTCTGAAAAAATAAGAAAATACACAGATTTAGGAAATGAGATTAAAAGAATTTGGCATTCTCGGACTATAAAAATATTACCATTTATTATTTCGGCCACTGGCATAATACCTAGGAATCTGATTCAAAATTTAAGCATATTAGATTTGTCAAAGAATTTGTATATAAAAATGCAAAAATCAGTAATTTTAAATACATGTAGGATTACAAAAAGATTTTTTAAATATTTATATTGAGGGATCAGTAGGATTTATAGGTTCAATTAGAAATGCCACAGAGCCGAACCCTCTGATATGAAAATATCTGGAGTCGGTGAATTATATTCCCATTTGGTCTCTAGTAGGTTGACATGTTGTTCTTGTATTGTTTTGTATATATAATACTTATATAGTGCAATCGCATAGCGTGGGTTGACTAGATGATCATTTGGGAAGTGTGTGAAAGGGTTTAGTTTTTCCTGTGGGGAAAATTTAACCCGGCCATTTAAATCTGGTGCGTAAAAATAAAAACAATAAAATATGTATTAAAAATTTGTTCTGTTTTTTTTTTTTTTTTTCTAATTTTTTCGATGGAATATTTTCTCATCGTTATAATATGGTAAAAATGATATGTATTATATTGTTTATTTATTTGTTCATGTTCTGCGTGATTGAATTTTCCTTACCCGTCGTACTCCCTTCCCCGGTCATCAAAAGCATGCGTCAGTTCGTGAGCCATCACCTCGCCAATGCTTCCGTAGTTAACGCTCTTTGGATTCTTGATGGAGTAAGGGAACTGCAGGATGCCGGCGGGAAAGCATATCTGGTTTTTGGAGGGATCATAATTGGCGTTCGCGGTGGCAGGAGTCGTGTCTGAAGAAAACAAATAGTTTAAGCATAGTCGAATGAATCAATTAGGGCTGTAATAACCTAATAACGTAGCCTGCATTTATTTCTAAATTATTATTGTATAATTACTGCCCTCTATACTTCTTAAAAGGTTTGAGCCTTCGCTAAGAGTGCTCTTATAACAGATAGTTACTCCTTCAGGGCTCTCATGTAACAGATAGTAACTTCAGGCTCTCATGTAACAGGCTGTCTTGTAACAGATAGTTACTCCTTCAGGGCTCTCATAAGGACTCTATTTTTTTTAAATAAACGAAGCAACACTTACGATGCACGAATCTAAACCCTCAAATGTCCCTGTAACACAGGAGTTAGTCTGAAAATGGGGTCTATAAGATACAGGGAATGCTAAAAAAAGGTCTATTGAACATGCAAGAACTAGGGCAGCGTAATGACTAAACCAATCTGAATCAAATAATAAGATGTTACATACTCCACTCCGTTCTGTCGACGGGTTCGCCCAGGCTTTCCAGAAGCTTCCTCAGTTCAAACAACTCGACCTCTATATTATTCTGGAAGTATTCATTTGGCTTCACATCAAGTTCAAAGTACTCCTGGTCCAACTTCTGTGCATTGAGGATAAAGTCAGGGTAACCTGAAAAAAAATGTATTTTTCAATATCCAAATTATATCTGAAAACTTTATTGAGTATGAACTATTGTCTTCTTCTTATGCTCCCCTTCAATAACAATCTTTACCCTCATGCAAAGTTGTAGTATATCTAAAAAGCTTCCGGCTTTTAGACATAGATGGCAGTGATAAGAACTGTCCTTAGATTTCGCTAGATGGCAGGTAGCTTAGTACCTAAGATGAACACTAGAGGGTCGGGGAGCTCGGAGAGGGTGTTGAAGTAAAACGCTCTCATCAGATTCAATTTAACCAGCTCCTAGTTAGGTTGGGTTAGGTTAATCGGAGAATCTGTTAGTGTTTCTACCAAATTACAGAACGCTACAAAAGTGTAGCCCGGAATAGTCATGGAATAAGGCCGTCCGCTCACGGAGAAACTGAAAAACAGTTGGCGACGCAATCGCTATCAATCTCCTGAACAAAATCGAGATTTTTCTGATCTGACTTGGCAAAACATGACAAAACTGAAACTGCCAACTGACCAGCACTGCCACCTCGTGGACTTTCACCTGTCTCATTGTCTTGCCTATATTTTGTCATACTAACACATATTTATCTTGTATTTCCCGTTAAGCACTTGCATACTGCTTTCTAACAACGTTTGCAGGGACATTGGAGGTCTAAATTCGTTCTGAACTAAATGTAGCTTATTATTTTTTAATTGATAAACTAATGTTTAACATCTCAAATAGTAAATATTTGATGAGTTAAAGTATTTCACCAAAAACTGTAAACATAATATGTCTCGACGCCACCTAGTAGGAAAATTAACATTTACAATGCCTTTCCCATATAAAAATAAAGTTGGTTGTTTGCAGGTGGAAAGATGTAATAAGCGGTAATTGTTGAATGAAACACTAGTATATATTGCATTATTTGGCGGGCAGGAGATAAGCCGACGTAGCTCAGTGGTTAAAGAGCACTTGACCAGATATCAGAAGGACGCGGGTTCGAGTCCCGTCGGCGGCATGTATCTTTTCTGGGGAGATTTTTTCAATGTAGATGAGCTAATAATTATTGCTTATAATAATTGTTACCCTAAATGTAGCTTCGTTCTATCAAAAAAATTAGAGTCCTTGGGAGAGCCTTGAAGGAGTAACCATCAGTTACTTATACCAGGGCGGGTAAGTGGTGGATAACCTCCAATGTCCAGGCACTGTTGGTTGCCATGGTAGCGGCTCAAGACCTGTCAAGTTTTCGAGTAATCTCAATGACGTTATATTAATAGACTCGCCGCAGTCTCAAATACTCGCAAAATAATGTGGCAAGTAAGCAACACTCTTTTATTTTCAGCGGTTTTCAGTAATTTCTTAATTAAAAAATTATTCTTGTATTAAAAACTTAAACTTCCAACTCGAACTTCCAACGCACAAACTACCCTTCTACACAATCGTCCAAAAGTTTGAAGTTGGAAGTTGGTCTCAGTGTGGCCGTTCCATAAGACAATCAAAGAATGTGTTTTTTCTCTAATTACGCAGAAAATTGTTGGACGGGGAACATGAAAATTATTTGTATTGCTTATAATAATCGGTAATAATAAGTAATTTGTGTGTACATATAAATGAAATGTTATTTCTTCACTTTTACTACTGTTTTCCCGTGTAATGGAAACATTTTCTCATCACACAGGAGGGTATTTGGTATTTTGGCACTTTTTAAATGCAATTTTAAGACACAACCTTACTCGACGAGTGACAGTTTAGTACTTAAGTACTAGAAATCGAGACTAGTGCAATTGCCTTGCTTTTGGCTTCCCACTTTCGCTTCGCGTCTACAGTATATAACGTCTTTGCGATACGTCAGATCAGAAAAAATTCAATTTTGTTCAGGAGGTTAAATAATAACACAATAAATGCTAGGCGTGTAAAAGTAGGCGTGTTTCGTGATTCGAAAGTCTGAAGTTCTTTGCTTAAATTTGATATACAGAAACCATTAAAATTTAAATTGGGTGGCGATAAACCATGTCAGGCATGTTTAGAAGACACAGAACACGTGCTAAATGGGCCAGAATCAAAAGATACAATAAAAAGTAGTAGAAAAATTTAAATTCAAATCTATTGCTGCAACTCAATCTGCACAATGGTATTCAATGTAAAAACCCTTATTGCAGTGTCAGCAAAATGTTTACAAGATGTAGAGTAAATTGTTTTAATGCTCCAGTGAGGCGAAAAGTGGCAAACTCTTGATTGGCTGCTGAAAATTTGCACACTTTACCTTTTTTAAAAACATCATTTAAATTTATGATACCTTAAACCTTTGACCCATTTGCATTTCACATTTTGGTACTGCCGCCCCGGTAACCATTTATTAGTTAACCAACACCTCTGCCATAGGTTACCCCAAGTGTTTCGCTACGTTTGGTGACTTAGCAGGGGTGCCTGGTTCATGGGGTGAGGTTTATCTTTACCTGAAACTTGGCCTCGGATGCGTATGCCCACCACCTGCGTGGCGTGCTGGATTGGGAGAGAATGGTTGAGGGAGGATCTTTGACCTCTCCAGCTAGACTCTCTCGACCTATTGCCTTGCCCGTCAGTTGGAGGGATGGATTCATACGTCCGCCGTTCCTAGATACACTCACCCTCAGATTCCTACCTACTCCTCATACTTTTCCTTCTCAGAACTTCCTCACCTTCCTTTCCTTAAAAAGACCCTCCAAACAGCATCTCCAAAGATCAGATAAGTACTAAGGGAAATAATTTTCCTCCTCCTGTGTGGAGCTAATAAAAAAATTTCAAAAAGTTTCATCCACGGAAGCAAAACAAAACATTTTATCTCTTCAGTGAACCGGGCATTTTAGCTGCATTATTTAACATACCAGTGTTGCCTATTCGCCACGAAAGAAGAAAATTAATAGAATACCAATCAATAGGCTGATGGCGTCCTCTTTCTGTATCGCCTGGTCCCTGGTTTCCTTATCCAACCAGCTCAAGGTCTGCAAGTTCTTCTTAAAGGCCTTGCGAATATTCTCAAACATCTTCTCAGCCTCTAACTTTGACTTTTTGCCGAACGTCTGACGCACAAACATGGCACCCGTCGCAAGACCTGAAATATATATAGATGACAATAAAGTTCTAAAAAAATCCTTAAATCAATTACTACACATTAGGTAACGGGGTAATATTGAAAAAAAAAGTTTGGAAGGAAAGAGTTTAAGGCCATCAGAGTTATTTATTTACGGACTTCCGTCCAATTTAAAATAAAGTATCACGAAATTTAGAAATGAACAATGTAAGGATTCGGATGGTACATGAAAGCAAAGAGAAACAGAAAATAGAAGAAAAAATAAGTGTCAAGATCTTGCAAAAATTAGGGTGAATGTGAAATATCTTCATTTGTTTAAAGAACGACAGAAATCATTTAAGCTAATACCAAAATAATCAAGGTCTTGACGTGAGTTGACCAGTCTACACATTCTGGACAGTGGTGAGTTATAACCATAGTTGTCGAGTGCTGATTGAGGAAAAGCAGGTCTTTATTTCTGAGTCTACGAGAAGGTATATTAAATGTGATGAGTTGTAGTAATGTAGGCGAGTCGATTAAACAGTTAATAATTTTGAAGAAACAAATGAGATCAGATTTTATCCGACGGTCTTCTAAAGGAGAAAGGTTTAGAGTTTGTTCAATTTCAGCATACGAGTAATTGCCTCGCTCTAATCCTAGCCTCCAAGCAATCCCTTTTAGGAACCGATGTTGAACGGATTCAATACGACGAATATGGACAGCATAAATAGGATACCATATAACACAAGATGGGGGCGAACCAAGGAGCAGTAAAGAGTTCTTAGGGTATTATGTATTTGAAGTCAGAAGTGATTCTAGTGATGAAACCAAGTAGTTTGAGAGATTTATTAACAATCACATTTATATGTTGAAGGGAAAGTCATAGATGAGGTGAACCAAGGAGCGATTCTCCAAAAAATTTCTGTTGTCTTGAAAAGTTCTCATCGATCAAACCAAGAGATGGTCAACTATCTGCAAAATAATACATATTTACTGAATCCAAAATCTGCGAGATGTGTAGAATGCGCAGATTAATTGATAATGACCTAACTCTACAAGGGTCTGAATAAAGTATAACATTTGAATTTGCCACTCTGAGCTGAAGGCCCAAAATACTTGTCTCTGGGGAATATCGTAATGTATTGACTTACGGCCTGTGACGAAGATTATAGAGGCGGTGCATTTTGTCTTAACTATAACTCCGCTGAACATTAAAGAGGCTAGGCCACTGTCAAAGGAATAAGATGAAACTTAAGAAACAGCACAGTAAACTTATTTTCTGTGGGATATCTTACGGGAGCTATGCAGACTATCTACACATCAAAAACACTAGCCATACAAACAAGGAAGTAGCAAGGTGTCTATGATAGTAAAACGTGGTTTACCCACCAATGGCTTCGTCGGTATCCGTAGCGCAGTAATGCCGCCGCCCTTTGCTACCCTTTGTTATCTTGGAGTCAGTCATCGCCTCACCATCCTCAGAGTTAGTCATCGCTTCACCGCCCTCGGAGCCAGACATTGCCTTCAACAACATAGTATGCATGTCATTGAAGTCCTTGCTAAGGTAGGGAGATAAGGGCTTGACCGCCTGCCATATCAGATAGTTGTTCAGTGTGCTGGAAGCATACAATTGACGCATCAGAATTTGCCGACCTGAGTTGCCAGTTGCCTCTGAGTAAGATGGTTCCTCGCTCGCAGATCAGTCTAATCTGAATACACCATAAGGTAAACAATTTTCCAGGCCCGAAGCAATGACGTCGTTGTTCAGCTGCATTACTAGCCGATAAGATCAAATACGCTTCTGCTATATCTGCTATACAGCAGTAAAACACGTAGATTTACCAGAACAAATTCAGAGAGTTTGTAATGTATGAATACACGGTGATTCATGCATCACTTGGTTTTCCTTTCTGAGATGCGCTACGAAAGTGTCCAAGCTGGGAGGAATGGGGACCTTTCAATAACACCGTTAAAAATGATATACAAATTGAAGCTATTTCATGAACAGCTTTAATTTGTATCTCCTGAAATGCTGTCAATTGTTCGTACACCACGACCTGCTGTGTACATATTCCACGTGGAATATTATGGCAGAATGAACATACTAAGACCATGCATAGTATGACAAAAGGTATTGACATTACAAACATTGTCCTTGAAGGTTTCTGCAAAAATTTATTGTTTTTGTGTATTTATTTTTAAATTACTTACATTATAACTCTGTATTGTAACAGGATTAATGCATCAGTAATGCACAAAAAAAGATTAGTGTATAGGTCTATAATTACTCACTTTTTGCCCTTTTCCGTTCTAGCATACCCATTCACCAGAGCGTTTAACTTCACCAAGTACTCTTTTCCTAAAACCACAACTCTCTCTTTAGTGGTGATCTTCCTCGACACAATTCTGAACATATTATTGAAGTAGTCCAGCCAATTGATGAAAGGGCTCAACTCTTGCAACTCTTGAATTGACATGATGTTGTAAAGCTCCTCTTCACTGCGTCTATTCTCGCTAGACGTTGTGATGTTGGCCAGTTCTGTCTCAAACTCTAACACATCGAGCATCTGTGTTCTGGCGTCAGTTTCATTGGCTCCAAGGAGCACGGAGATTTTTGTCATAAATTCGAGATATGTGTCTAATATGTATTTGTTCTCTATTTTATTTAAATAATTGTTGCGGGTTGGCGTCTCAAAAATCATTTCGTTGATCTGAAATTATATGAATGAAAATATAGATACTTTTGAAAGTAGCTATAACTTTGTGGTTAGTCATTCTCAATTTTTTTACAGTTTGCAAGAATTTTGGTGGTGATTAAAAAACTATTGTCATGTAATTTAATGGTTATTTCCTTTTGGGGTATTATGCCGTGTTGCGCTACCTCCTCCTTTAGCCAAGGTTTCGGACAGCGTTACAGTGTCCTTACAGTGACGTTAGATGTGTCCTGATGATGGACACTGTAACGCTGTCCGAAACGTTGGCTAAAGGAGGAGGTAGCGCAACACGGCATAATACCCCAAAAGGAAATAACCATTAAATTTTTGGCCGTGAAAATCTAAAATCATATACTGTCATGTAGTTGTAATAATCCATAAACCTTCGCGGGGGTTCAAAGAAAGTATTTTGAAAGCTTCAGACGTTTTCTGTGTAGCATATTTCCTATGTTTTTGGTAAATATAGCAATACACAATACAAAAATCCCCAAACACATTTTGATTTGTATATATATAGATTTTCCAAACTATCGTTGCCTTAGAAAAAAATGTTGCAATATGCTAAAGCAATTATTGTCATATCTTTTATCATGTTGTACGTGTTTGTGTTACAGAAAGTGAAGTTTATGTTATTTACAATTCCAAGAATTAAATTATTATTTTTGGGTGTTCGGTGGCAGAATTAGGATTTAAAACTTAGATAAAAAATAAACTGCTTAGGATATACATTTATTTCAATAACTGTTACAAAGAAGAGAAGTGGGGATTTTATTTCTTAAAAATTTATTTTGTCTAAATGTAGACCATCACGTCGGACACACTTTTGGAATCTGGCCTCAGTATTTTGTGCCACTCGCTGGAGAAGTGACATCGGGATACCATTAACTTCGTGAATGATATTTTCTTTTAGTGCAGAGATGGTCGCGGGGTTGGTTTCATACACTTTTCTTTTGAGGTACCCCCACAGAAAAAAAATTCATAGGAGTGAAACATGGTTACGCCCTTGGCCAGGGGATGTCACCGAAACGGCTAATTATTTTTTTAGGGAACAAATCACGAAGTAGCGCCATCGTCTCTCTAGGAGTGTGAGGCGTGGCGCCAACTTGCTGGAACCATGTGTGTGAATTGAAGGCAGGATGTTCTCTCATTTTTGGCAAAAAAAATCTTTAAGCATGCGCCGATAAGAAACCCCGTTCACAGTAATGGCTTGCCTTCGACGATTTTCAAAAAAACAAGGTCTGATTATTTCACTGCTAGACAATGCACACCAAACCGTCACTTATGGACTTTGAAGTAGCTGTTGATGTTTTAAACGTGGGTTCTCTCCTTTAGGTGACCAATAACGACAATTCTGCTTATTTACACTTCCATTTAATTGAAAATGGGCTTCATCACCCCAAAAGATAGTGTTTACCGTACGAAATCGCTCTAACATTGTCTCGCAGGAAATTTTACGGAAATTGTAATCATTAGATTTAAGCGCTTGCACAATTTGAATCTTAAAAGGATGAAATTTAAGGTCCTTCTTCAATATTTTGTGCACAATAGTGTTTGGAAGCCCTAGGATAGCCGCTCTCTTGCGCACGGATTGACGCGGATTTTCGCGCAAACTGTTCGTGACGAGTTCGATGTTTTCATTTGTTCTCGACGTCCTCCTGGGCCCCGGCCGTGAGTCGTTTGCCGCCGAACATGTTGCCCGGAACCTTCGGACCCATGATCGAATCAAATCTTCACTTGGGGCATCACGTAAGCGTCGAATACTGTAACGCGTACTAAATCTTCGATGCGCAATTGCACACGAATCGTTAGCCTTGAAATAGACTTCGATTACGAATGCGCGTTGCTCTCCCGTCCAATGCGACATCGTGACTGATCGTGACTAAATAATCCGCACGAACGACAAAGCTAACGCGGCCTCCTCCTTGCTCGTCCGCATAGCCGTTACAGATAAATTCGAAATTTAAAACCTAATTCTGCCACCAGACACCCTGTATAAGTAGAAATGTTGGTAATAATAATGAACACTGGAAATAGAGAGACTGGTTCCATTGAGGCACTAATTATCATTTGTTATTCTTAGAAAAGTATGTTTTAAAGATATAAAGCTTTACCGTACTTACATAAATTACGTTTTTAGATGAATTTCGTGAATCTTGTAGAACAGACCATACAAAGAATGTGTCCGTAGGGTATCTTGAAATAAGAAAAAAAATTATTACTATGTTGAATCATTTAAGGCGAGACGTAACCACGTTTATCGGGGGTTTGCTCGAGGCTCACATTTTAATTTATTTAGGCGAATTCGTAATTGAATTATCATTTTTATTTCTATGCCATGGCACAAGGGATGAGAGTTATTTATATTTTAGATTAATAAAAGCAGTAAGCTGTCGTCATTTTTTTTAATGTCTAACGCCTTTAAAAAATTGTAATACGTTTTACAACTAAAGTTAGCAGTGAGCACCAGATTTTATTTTTCTAGACGATGAATTAATAACTTCAGGAAGTATTCATTTAGAATCATCTTAAATATTAGTAACACGTTTGTCAGAATTGATTAAAATGAACCCGTCGGAAAGGTTGAATCTCCAGGCCTGCTAGGGTGAATTTGACCATACGTCCGTCCAATACGTCGTGCCGCGGGCGTATATTTGTTTACACGCTTTCTTCACTCACGTCGATAAGATTCCCACATTATTCTTCCTCTTTTCTTTGATAGGGCAAATTCGACAGTAGGTCCATCCAATACACGGGTCGCGAGTCGCAATTGGTGTACATGGCTTCTTTACTTACATTGTTAAGATTCTGAATATATTTTAGGGTAAAGAGGGAGTCCGCCCTGTTGAAGTTTGTAAGATCGCAATTTTGGTCCCAGACGTCAATAAGTCTACCACACAAATGATTTTGAGGGGAAAATGGCATATGCAAATTGCGTACTCGTTGGGTTCCCAAAATGCTGAAGGGCAAAATCGTATGGAATGCGCTAGAATCTCTTTTATTTCGGTTTTTCCAGCCAAAGCGAAGTTTTTTTGGTTGAAACAAGGGTTCAGCACCTAATCCCGGAATCAAAAATGCAATCAATGACATGAATTTCATCTTTTTCTTACCAACCACCGACTAGGACGCGGAGGGAGAGGTGATAGCATATTTGGCGGCGGAGTTCTGCGACAAGGGAGTCAAGGATCTAGTGCCACGGCTCACCAAGTGCATCGGTAGGTAATGGGGACTATGTCGAAAAATAGTGGGGATATGTACCTGATATGTCATGATTTTTTTGGAAATATAAATTTTTCCTGATTTTTAAAATTAGAACGGTCTTTAATTCTTGGACAACCCTTGACCAAATTTTCATGAATGCACAAATTTTGTCATTTATTTTGTGCATTTTGGTACTATTTTACCTGTACTATGATGATGAATAGCTTCCTACCTTTCATTTAGTTTCTGAAGGGTCGTCTCCAGGTTGAATTTGTGCAGCTGGAATCCACTTTCAGAGATATTCCAGCCCCCGACATCCCTGATTAACTTCTGAAGCGGGGTACCTCCGAGGGTTTCGATCGTATCTACATCTAGACACGCGTCGTAGTAAATACGCGCTTTCTTTTCTGCTTTGGATTCTACCTTTTCAAGGTCGATTTTTTCTGAAATTAATTAAAAGAAACTGATTCATTTTGAACTGTTTGTGTTTTTTTATTGAACAACAAATTTTTCACCCAATTACAGTACATAATTCTCATTCTCACGCTCATAATCTGGGAAGATAAATACAAAACTCAAAAGGCTTTTTAAATAGAAATTAATAACATCCACAATTTCAAAAATTTCATTCAACAGCACCATTCTTCTTGTCATGCTATGCTGTGCTAGAACATTTGTTCTGCCGTGAACCTTGAATAAGTTGTGTCGACGACTATGGCTGAAGTTTCATGCCATAGGCAATAGCATTCCAAGAGGAATGGGCTTTCAACAGATTTATAAATTATATTAAAACTAAGTATTGCAAGATTTGCATAAAGTCTGGTTTCTAGGATAAATCTCTCTGTAGCCTCAAGTAAGTCCAGATGGTGCATGAATCTCGAACAAGTTTTACATACCTGATTTCTGAATTTATTCTAGCGTATTTATGTATTTAGTTTGGTGTGGAGTCCACACACCAATAGCACACTCCAGCTTACTTCTTATGACGCCATCGAACATGGCTATCATTGCATCTGGTTAATTAAACTGTTTGGATGTTCTGATGATACCCCAGGAGTTTGTAGAAATCTGGAGTGAGTCGTGAAATGTGGTAAGAGAATTTTAGTTTGGGATCAAAGATGCTGTCGAGGTCAATATTTGCCCTTTATTGCTTTACTCTTATTATCGTACTTTTGTCAGAATGTGGAGGTTTTCTAAGCTATTCGCATGTATGCATAACAACAGTGGCGGCGTAAGGGGGGGGCGGAGGGGGCGGTCCGCCCCGGGTGCCAAGCACCGAGGGGTGACAAAGACAACCCACTCGTACAGACAAAGAATACGCACAAAATCTCCCGCTGTAAAGACATTTCAATAAATAACTACGTACTCTTGTACCTAGCTACTTACATTATCATATTTTGAAATGCGTCGCAACTATATTTTTATTTCGAATATAATTTCTAATTCCCTTTCTAAAACTGAAGAATCATTTGAGAAGCTTGTATCAACACTCGAAGAGATGTGTGATCCCAACACCGGCAAAGCAGGCGTTGAAAGAAGAAATTAGCGAAACTCAATCGAAAAAGACAGAAAAATCAGAAAAAGTTATCGGCACCTTTGGGACTTGAACCCAGGACCTTCTGCTTACATGGCAACAGCTCTACTAACTGAGCTAATTAATAATTTATCCAGACACTATCTAGATAGCCAAGGGCGGATTTAGGGGAGGGGGGAGGGGCATGGGGGCACGTACCCCCCCCCCCCCCCCCCCCAGACGGTATTTTTGTGTACTGTGGAGATTCCATCACAGTACATACTTAGAAGCTAAAACTATATTTTTTAAACATTTAATTTTTCGACTGTTTTGACATTTTCATAAACCTTCCTATACATACTTGAACTTGTAGAAATAAACTTGAAATATGATACTTATGTTTATTTCTAACAGCAATCGTTGATTTTTTTGCCTTTCCGCCCCTTGTGCCCGGCCAGAAAAAAATCCTAATAGTAATTGTTAATTTTTTGCACGTCCACCCCTTGTGCCCCCCCCCCCCCCCCCCCCCCCCCCCCCCCCCCCAGAAAAGAATCCTAACAGTAATTGTTGATTTTTTGCCCGTCCGCTCCTTGTGCCCCCCCCCCCCCCAGAAAAAAATCCTAACAGTAATTGTTGATTTTTTTGCCCGTCCGCCCCTTGTGCACCCCCAGAAAAAAATCCTAACAGTAATTGTTGATTTTTTTGCCCGTCCGCCCCTTGTGCACCCCCAGAAAAAAATCCTAACAGTAATTGTTGATTTTTTGCCCGTCCGCCCCTTGTGCCCCCGCAGAAAAAAATCCTGGATCCGCCCTTGTAGAAAGCATTTAGTTCGGGTTTGAATCATGCAATCATATATAAAGGTAGCAACCAATAATATGTGCGTTAAGAAAATGAAGATAAAGTTGGTAGTTCTTAGTCGAAGAATGATACAGTTAAATGTGACCGAATTGGATATAGACACCTTAGCTCAGTTGGTAGAGCTGTTTCCATGTAAAAAGAAGGTGCGTTCAAGTCCCAGAGGTGCCAATATATTTTTCTGTCTCCTTAATAAAATCTTATTAAGGTCCACAATGAACCAAGCGCGAATAATCAATTATTCTATGTAATCAATTGAAAGAGACAGGGCAAACAATCTTGATATTGTGATCGAATATTTTAGTAAAATGAAATCTCGTAAGCATGTTTAGTATTTGGTGTTTTATTTTATGTAGGGTGTTCAATACAAAACCGCCCCGGGTGCCAATCTACCCTACGCCGCCACTGCATAACAATATACTTTTGTAGTATCAGATCTATTATTTTGTTTACTTGACTTTGTAACAGGTGATTCGACACATGTATCATCTTTCGTCGTTTTCTGCAATCGAACAAGTACCTCTCATTTTGAAGGAAGAAACGAATCACGCTGCTGACATGAATTCAGATCAAGCAGGCTGAAAGGAAGAATTTACTGATGGCTTTCAAAAGGAACCAAACGTGGTGGAAACACCTGAGAACCATAAATATATCAACATACATTGTTAGGTTCACAATTATGGTTTAGCTTTAACTTCATTTAATAAAAAATGCTTGGCAGTGATGTTTATGTGGGCTGGCGCCCTTTTTAAATAAATTATCTATATTAGAATTATTATACAAATGTGACATTTATAATTTTAACTCGAGGAATCCTCTTCAATTTCTTACACGCCCTGAGATAATTATTACCAATAGAGTCTTAGTTAATCCATATAATTAACACTGTATAACCTCGTTTTTGCAATAAGCCTTATGATATATTTACATAATATGACTATCATTTCATTTGTAGGATTGACATTTTTATTTCATGGAAAAATTTATGTAACAAAAAAACGGTTAGCTCAGTCGGTAGAGCATGAGACTCTTAATCTCAGGGTTGTGGGTTCGTGCCCTACGTTGGGCGCCATATGTAACGTTAAAATTAAATATGATACCACTATTGGGGGTCAGATATAATGATTAAAAATAACGATAGAAGTATCTCAAGGGCGTTATAAAGAAGCATGTAGAAAACGTGGTAATGATACATGTGTCAAATCACCCGTTACAACTTTTCAGTGAGTTATAGTGCTAAATGTTTGAAAATCGACATTATTGATGTTGTTTTATCTGAAAATGTTTTATTTTTTTATTTAAATTTTTTAAATGAGTATTAGGGGCCGTTCAATTATTACGTAACGCACTTGGGGGGGTCTTGTAAAACGTTACTGTGCGTTACGGGGGGGAGGGGGGGGGGTTCGAACAACGCGTTACGTACATGTTTTTCTTTATTTAGATAAAAACAAACTAGGGAATTCACAAGACCCCCCCCCCCCACTTAAAACAGCGATTAAAAACGCAAAGCGATTAAAACAAGAAAAAGGGTATTTTAGCGACTTTCCAGTACTTTGCGCAACATAATTGTGACTTCCAGGTAAAAATTTTCACTTGGGCGTTACGTAACGTTTAGAGGGGGGGGAGAGTGTACGGAAAAACTTTACGGTGCGTTACATGGGGAGGAGGGGGGGTCACAAATCTTCAAAAATTGCATTACGTAACACTCGAACGCCTCCTTAGTTGTGATTTGAAACTCGAGGAAACGGAACGACTCTAAAAAGATACAAACACATACATCGCGAGAGAATGAAACCTTACCGCATTGGCCGCTTTGATTGTGCCATGCCACCTGGCCAGCATAGTTTAGTATGAGATTTTGCAAGACATTATCCTCGTCACTGCTAAAAATCCCATTCCAAACGTCTTCAAGCTAAAATTCAGTTTTTCAAGAGAATCAGTTTTTTTAAGCAATGTTATTTCAACCAACCCAAAGCATTCCGGACGATCTGCATGTTCTGAATCTGCAGCATATCGACGACAGCCCATCTGGGTAGGACCTTAGGAATAGTGCTGTTCTCGATCCAGCCCCCGCAGGCGAAGGTGTAGAAGTCATCACACGGATCCACCATCCTGTCCAAAAACTTGGACATCCTGCTGGCTGTGTAGTTGCAAGTGGCCGATAAACACGTGTTCTGGGAGGTGTCACCTGATTCATCTGAATTGATAAAAAAATATTAGTTAAAAAATTTTTTTTTTTACTATAATACATCTAAAAAAAATATGTGTTTTTTTGAAGATAATATCTATATATATACATTCCCCACGCCGAAACGCAAAATATATATGAAATTCCCTCGTTAGAAAAAAATCGCAAAGCATGCTCTGAAAATTATTATTTTCACGTCTGTTTCAGTTATTTTACAAGTTATGTGTATGAAAAAATTCACAGTGTTTCTTTAAATGCTGTTTTAGACAGCCATCAAGAGATTTTTGCTCTATTTTAAACGAGTCGTGTTTTATTAAACATTTTCACAATGTACGCTTCAATTTTACCATTTTAAATATTAGCGCACTCTCTCCAACATTCGTAATTACATATCTAGCCATCTTCTTCTTTTTGAGCGGGGATATGACGCCTTAACACACTTTGTGCGAGAAGGATAGTTCTACCTTTTACACCGCTCCTACTTGAATGCCTGGAAAGGCATTGCTGTCAAATATTTTTAAATGAATATTGTACTACAATATCTTTGTAAGGGTGCCAACTAAATGTACGTCTATAAAACATATAAATATACTAGCTGACCCGACAAACGTTGTTCTGCCATATAAATTATTTCTAGTGAATATTTTGGTGTTTAATAAAAAATAACGAGTGTTTTGTAAGTGTGTGGGGATGGGATCTATGACAGAAAGAGGATGACCGCCGATAAAAGCGAAAAAACACCAACTAAAGTAGGAAAATGAAATAAAGAAAATCAATATGAATTTCGAAGAGCAATTGAGTGTTCGAAATTTTTTGTCAGTTCATCTTTAGCCAACACAAATAAGCTTGATGGTTTGCCCACGCGAGTACATGATGCCGAATGAAATATCAAAATGATGCAACGCTTCTCGTGAATGTCTTGCGCATGTGTGAATGAAAGTTCGATGAGGCGGACGTAGCGCCATCAACAACATAAATAATTTCGTCGAAATACAAAAGACGGTTAAATTTGTTCATACAAATACTAAAATCGCGATTACAAAATGGGAGGGTGGAGGTAGGGGGGTTAAAATTTGGGGTTATAGGTATGTTTGATGCCAAATAAAAAGTAATAAAAAAAAACAAAAAAATAGATTTTTTTTCTGAGAAGGGACACCCTAATCACCTAGCGATATGAAATATGCTTTTAAACCTATTCTCACACCTAGCAAATATACATTAAAAAAATCATAAAAATCGGTCAAGCCGTTTCAGAGGAGTGCAACCACAAATACCGTGACACGAGATTTTTATATATAAGATATGTCTTTCTTTTACAAGTCTTCCCGTCATTTTATCTCCTTGTCTTTTTGTGTGGAAGAATATTTTATTAAAAGTGTTCGCGCAAAGTTTTCTTAACCCATTGGCCACAACAAACCCCGGCAGCCTGCCGGGACAAACCCCGGCGCGCTGACGGGCTAGAGTAGGTCCACCAAAAAAACGGAAAACAAGCACGACAGTGACATTTTTGAATAACATTTTAAATGCTGAACGCTCTGTAGGTAATAATAATTTATTTCGTAGAATTGGCAATAATGTTTCGCATGTTTTTTCCCTGATATTTGTGTTCCGAGTTTTGCATGCAGCCAGCCGCCATTAAATTTCTTCAAAATTGTAAGTGGTTCTAGGCCTTTGGTAATGACCCTGAACGTCCCTGATTGCTTTGAGGACTATCAAACCAAATTATTTTATTAGTTATTAGTATACATGTATGTAGAAAGCAAAAATTATTATTGTTCGATTTATGAATATTATGTTTTTTTGGAACTTTTTGAATAAAAATATGGAAAAAAACTTAAGAAAAATTTAAGTTATATTTGTATGCTTATTAACGTATATTTTAATATTTTTAAAAACTTTATTTTTTTTTCTGTACCTTAATCCAATATGTAAACAAATTTTTAAAAATAATTGATTTGAATATACGGTTCCAGAGTTACAATAGATTTAGTACACCAATGCAGGTTTTCAATTTTTGGTACAAAATTAATTCAGTGGTGAAGGCCAATTTTTTAGCTCATTAATTCTGTGGCCAATGGATTAAACGCAGACTTGGTGGTAGCAAATGTCAAAATACTGAAATTATCCCACCTGCCTAATCTTCCCATCCTAAATATCGCCATGGAAACAGGCAATTGTTGCAAGAAAAAGTACCCAACTTTGGAGGGGTGACAAGTGCTTATTGAAGCTCAGTGTAAATTAACATATCAGACAGGGCGCATATATCTATATCTTTCTATTAGAAATATTACGATTTCAAAATTTAAATTTAATTTGTGAAGTATACATCACAACCTGGAGACCAGTGAGCCCCCATCTGCAACGGTGAGTTCCATTTTCCTTTATCCAATCTGGGCTTATCTTTTTTTCCAGAAGCCCAGATCTGAACCATCGACACGCTATCCATCGGGTTTGCGAGTGAGTGTATGCATATCGTCCCGTATATCTTAGCAGGCAATGTAGTTTCGGGACTGGTCCTTCGTGGGTTGCATAGTGCTTTGCTCTACAGTACTTAACCCTCCCGTTGCTGAAAGGGGTTCCCATAATTTCTAAATTTACTGTTCTCCATGTAGAATTTTTAATAGAGACTTAACGATTTCGATATTTTTTGTATTCCTGCAAAACCGATAAACACATATTCTTCCATTAAAAAAAATATAAAATTGTCCTAGATTAAAGCGTAAAAAAATATTTTGTTTCTGTGTAGGTATCATTCCTTGCCTCGTATGATATTTCTTGCTCGCTGGAACCACATCTACGATAAAATAAACTATGAGAAATGCTCCATCTCTCTCCCACATTAGTTCGCTAAATGGATATGGTTCCCTGTTCTATTCGCACCTTGGCAATTTACGGCATCTCGTTCCCACGCACTACATCGAAAGCTGCATAAGGGTGTAAGGACATAGTGTCCTTTACCTAGGGCGTCGCCCGTCTGGCTGACCCAACCAGCTGTGTTTATTGGGGTTTAGCTACAGTGCGTGTCAAAACACTACAGCGGACGGTAAAAAAATAATTTGAATAGTAAAAAGTTTGAATTGCGGTTTTTGTGGTAAATCGTTCCATTCTTGTAATATTGCCTTTCAATAATTGCGTTAATAATGACAAGAAGGGGTATAATTGATGAAGAATTATTGAAATTTCAGTATTTCGTCAGGAGCGTTACAGCATTGCTTTTTCTTAGTATATATCTACGACAATAATGTCATTTTTTTCGTGAATCAACAATTGAAAATTCTTCCCTGTTTTTATTACTATGTACTTTTAATATCCATTTCGCCCATACAATTTTATACTAAAAAATAAGTTAAAATATAACAATCTATGTATGCACCTTCACAGTTTAAAAACTACATCGAAAGCTGCATAAGGGTGTAAGGACATAGTGTCCTTTACCTAGTGCGTCGCCCGTCTGGCTGACCCAACCAGCTGTGTTTATTGGGGTTTAGCTACAGTGCGTGTCAAAACACTACAGCGGACGGTAAAAAAATAATTTGAATAGTAAAAAGTTTGAATTGCGGTTTTTGTGGTAAATCGTTCCATTCTTGTAATATTGCCTTTCAATAATTGCGTTAATAATGACAAGAAGGGGTATAATTGATGAAGAATTATTGAAATTTCAGTATTTCGTCAGGAGCGTTACAGCATTGCTTTTTTTTTAGTATATATCTACGACAATAATGTCATTTTTTTCGTGAATCAACAATTGAAAATTCTTCCCTGTTTTTATTACTATGTACTTTTTATATCCATTTCGCCCATACAATTTTATACTAAAAAATAAGTTAAAATATAACAATCTATGTATGCACCTTCACAGTTTAAAAAATCAATAAGAGTTGGGTTACTTTGTTTGAATTTTATAGATATAATTTATCAACAATATGTGAAAGGTTGGCGACAGAAGATGTTTATTATTAGAATTTCCCACCGTAGTTGGAAGGGTATTCCGAGTAAATAGTAATAATTAGTGCAGAAGGGTATTTTTAAAATGAACCGTTAAAATAACATCAAGGCTATGCAAATAGCATGAATATAATGACATTTGGGAAATAACCCATTAATGGTTTATTCTATTGTACCTATAACAGGTATTATTATTTTCCAGATATTCATGGATTCTTAGGAGCATTATTTGCATATCATTGCTCTGGTACTGCCTTCTAAGAAACTTATAATGATTATTGCGGAACATGGAACTCACATTTTTTCCGTTTCATGTAAGGGGCACTTTGGGGGTCATTTATTTTTATTTATCTCAAAATGAGGTTCATAAAATATATTTTAAGATTTTTACAGGCTCAATCGTTCGATTTATAAAACAGTTTAAAAACGTTCTTCAACTAGTTTTTAGTGTAAGTAATTTTTATAAAACATACGTTCAATTATAATAAATGATCTTATAGTTAAGTGTTCTAGCTCTTTTTTTAAAACCACTACTATATAGTTATTGTTATTTATAGTACTTATTTGATTCTTTGCATTGCTTTTATATGTTACTTTGCCCCTCTTGGACCTTGCTAAATAACTGTTTTTGAAGATGATTTAAATAAATAATAAATATATAATTTTATTATTTTATGCTGAATTTAAATAAATGATAAAATTGTTAAGTTTTTTTATGTAATTGTTGTAATATCGACCAATTTGTATGTATATCTTGCGTAGTTTAATGTTTTTACAATTTTTGATATCTGTTTATTTTCTATGTGTGTAAATCAATTATCGTACCCCAAAAAATGAAATTTTAAAAATCATTGTTTTGTTTTTAATATTATTTTTGTTATTTTGGAACCACCCAGTTATTCGCTCTGTCAGCCGCCGACCGCGGTGGTACGCCGGCCGGCAGGTACCAAAGTACCGACTAGGAAGCAAGCCAAAGCCGTCGCGGCCGGAGCCGGAGCGTTCGATGATGAATGATTTTGTTTGAAAATATATCAATAAGTTTAATATTATGAAATTAACTGTAATATGATAATTATTTAACGGAAATACATTAAACGTGCAAGCCACAAGAGTAATTTTCCATTAAATTTATAAATAAATTGGAAAAGTGGCATTGCAATGGTAAAATCCCTGGGGTTGTAGCATCACCCCTCATAGTATCCAACGTTTTGTTTTGCATCTTGGCATGCCGAGGGTTAACCACCAAAGATACAGTGGAGTCACAGTTTCGCGACACCAAAAGAAAACTTACACTTTGGCACTAGAGATATGCAAATTGTAACGCTCTTTTTGTAGTGATTTTTACCCTAGAAAAAACCATTTTTTAGCAATGTAATAAAATGCGAATTTTTTTACCTATATAACGTCACTATACATATAATAACTAAATACTATAAACACTAACTAAAACTAACTTTAACTACTGATTACGGAGTCCTATTACAAAATAGGCTAAAATATTGGACAATACTTTT
This sequence comes from Limnephilus marmoratus, assembly GCA_917880885.1. NCBI lineage: Eukaryota > Metazoa > Arthropoda > Insecta > Trichoptera > Limnephilidae > Limnephilus > Limnephilus marmoratus. The sequence goes on from OU862935.1 coordinate 7,399,412, forward strand.
ATAGTTGGGATATGGTGAGTCTACATAAAAAAATCATTAAAATGTACATATTATTTTCAAAGATGTAGCGGTTTAAAACAAATTCCCTTTTCTTGAAGAGGTTCGAGAAAACGAGCATGGGTTCGCCCGCCTGAAGTGTATGATATATAATGTCAACGAATTCCAGAGAAATGCGTATACTTCCGCGTGTGTGTGTGCGATTGCGACCAAAAAATGAAAGAACGCCTTGTCATCGACAACGAATCTATCTGATAAGTTTCAGCTCGATTGGATATCGGGAAGTGGGATAATTTTCACTTCCAAGTTTCCACTTCATTCAAACATTCATTCCAAGAAGAAAACAAACGAGACAAACGTTTTGCAGGGCGATGTCGGATTACAGAGTACTGCCTAAGACCCTCTATAGTCCGGAATTTTGTTAATAAAAGTACCTTGTAATCCGACAAAATACAAATCACAGAATCTATTTGAACTACGTGGTGCGTAAAAGTTACAACCTGTCCAATCATGCATTATATTACTGAAGATTTGCCAAACTTTTATGTACAATCAACAGTGATAGGCGTGTCGGATTACAGGGGGCGCCTGATTAGACAGGGCCCGGATTACCGCGGGTCCACTGTATAATGTTAAGAAATGAATAGTTTTTTAAGATATCTTCATTTCACATATTTATTTATTTATATATAATTTGTACATTTATTTATAACAATTACAGTCAATATAGCCTAAGACGTTATAATTGTACCATTTATGCAGTGTATATGCAATGCCAAAAATCTTACAAATGCGCTATAGGACACAAAAAATAAACCTATTTTTTTATCCACCGCATTCAAGAAGCACGTAGCTCTCCCCACAGGTGAGTTCATAAATAAATTAGTGTGGCTTGCTCTACTATATAGTAGGTTGTGATAACGTCCTCGAGAGTGAGACTCTGGTACAAAAAAAATGATAAAGATCACAATAACATATTATTTGTACCTATCTAATTCACAATATACAAATAATGTAATCTGAAATAAAAATTATTTTTTAATTAGAATGCTACAAGCAACTCACCCCATCTAACCCTAATCAGGAATTTATCTAAAAGATTTTCTTAGGTATTTTCCTTCTAAGAATTTCTAATCAGCATTATAAATAAACTTATTTTTGGCGTCGGATATTGATAATTCGGCCTTGTGTGGGACATAGCAAATGATATTATTTATGCATTAAACCGCTTACTCGTTAATACGGAATATTTTTTATTCAAACAGTTAGATTTAGCTTTATTATTATGAAAAGTGAGTATTTAAGTCGGGGGAGACCAAAAACATGCAAAAAATATGCATTTAACATTTTAATTTTGTTAAAATTAATTCGCTGATGCGGTAACGCCATTGTTTGTTCATCGTTTCTATTTTAACATTTCATCAATACTGCCAATCATAGAAAAAATATTTTTTCGTAAAACAAAGTGAATGTATCATTGACAAGTTTGTACCTGTATTTATAACAGTAGAACATGGAAAGAAATGTATTAAAATAAATACACAAACCCGCTAGACAAACCCTGCTTTGCCAAACAAACCATTCAAATCTGGGATGTTTTTTAAAGTTATGATGAAAAGCGAGTTTATTTTAGAGAATTTATTTTATAAGATTGGTACTTCCGACAAATGTCATATTTGATTGTCTATTAGTTAAAAAAGGAACATTCCGTATTATATGTAGGGATGTCGAAAGTGAAAAAAAATATCGATATATCGATGTATCGACATTTATTAAAATATCAATATCGACGTCTATATATCGAGGAAAAACATCGATATATCGGTCAAATTTTATTCAGCTCAATATTATCAATAAGTAGTAATTTTTACACACAATGTGCTTTTTTTAATGTACAAAATCTCAATAAAAATTAAGGTATTTTTATCAGTATTCATTTTTATTAGGTAATAATTACAAAAATATCAAAAACTAAAAAGCTTTCTTCTAACTTATATGTAAACTGAGACGCATACAAAGTTTGTATGCGTCTCAGTAACATTCTATTGGCGTATTAATCTGTCAAAAAGGACTTCGTGTTTGGAACTAGTTATAGTCAATAATCATAGACAATTGGGAACCAACACATAGGAGTGGCTTAGAAAAAAATGGCGAAAAATAGCATACATTTCTATGTATGTACCTACACACATGAGATAGTATTAGTGACCACAAATACTAATGCATAGACAATAGATTTGTAAACTATTAATAATTAAAATTTCAACCGCCAGATGTCATGACCCAATACAGTTACTTTTTCCGTTCGTTCCTACACGGTTTTGGATTCTAGCGACTTTAAATACATAAATTTAAAAAAATATTGTTTTTGATACAATTTTCGATATTGGATATTTTGTATCGATATATCGGATTAAAATATATCGGCTAAAAATATCGAGATATTGAATTGAAAATTTCGATATATCGATACTTTTTCAACAAGCCTAATTTTATGGGTGGTTTGGTATATTTATGGTATTATACGTGCATCAAACTTCGACAACACGAACGTTCCGTATTATCCGTGAGGTGGAATAACTGCATATTTACCCAAATGATAACAGGTTTATGACGGTCGGCCCACAAAGAGAACAAATCAAAAGTACTCACCGGAGGTAGCTAAACCGACTATCAAAAGCAAGGAGATCACCAACACGATGAGAAACTTATCCAGGCGATTGTGGGATCCCCATTGTGAAGTACACTGCGAAACACCAAAAATAATAATAATATTACATTACTGTTTGTCAAATAAGAGTAGTAAACATAGAAGGGCGTCGCTGTTGTTCAAATGGCAATACTAATAATAATATATTTATGTAACTAACTAACTAACTAACCATCATGCCGTTTCCCCGCAGGAGTAGTCAGAGAGGTCTTGGCACACACTCTTTGCTTCACTCACATTCATACAATCTCTTCTATTATTCTGACTTTTGACATGGCCCGACTCAAGTATCTGATTCACCTGATCGTGCCATGTCTTCCTCGGGCGTCCCCGACTTCTTCTACCATTCACATTCGCGTCGTATATTCTTCTTACACTACTTTCTTCGTTCATTCGCTCTACATGCCCAAACCATCTGAGAGTCCCTTTCTTAATCTTACTCATTATGCTTACATTAGCCTTACATTCTTTGCAGATATCCACATTTTTCACACGATCATACCCTCTTCGGGCCCAAGACCATTTTTTTAAACTTGTAAACTTTTTTCTACTATTTTCGTATTCTCTATCATTATATTTAGACCAGATTTTTTTTTATTTTTTTTTTTAATGGCCGGTTTGGGAGTAAGGGATGGTATCATATATGATACCTACTTGGGGATTCTAGCTCAACAAATATTGTGTTTTTTTTTTTCAATATTGCTTTTTTATCCTAATAATTCAAGAAGCAGATTAATTAAGTGTAATAGAAATAAAATAGTAATGTTTTGTTTATTTTTATGATTATATTTTTTTTTACAAAAATTGTGGTTTCAGGCACTGAAACCTACCGCCTAAATTATGTAATATGAAATAAAAAAATAATGATAACTTTGAATAAAAAAATAATAGTTCAGTTCAGTTGGTTGAATGAAAAGTTTTGAAACAGTTGCGATCCATGGAAAAACACAAATAAACTTGACACTTTCCACAAAGTACAAAAGTACATTTTTTACACTCGGTAAAACGAAATTTGGAATGATGATTCTGCTGATCATAACTGGCAAATGTAAAGCCTTTCAGCCAACCAGCTCGTTTCATTTGAGAGTCTGATTTAATAGATATTCCTTTTGGGTTTCCGGTTCAGCATTAACGTACCACTTTCAAGAATTCCTCTGCTGTGCAAATTTTCTAGAAGTGGAATAGATGCGAAATACCTATCAGTATACACAGTGCAGCCAGTAGGAAGTGTATCTGCCAACTTTAATACAAATCGGGCTCCAACATGAATTTTTCAGGCATTGGGAATAAAGCGGACTCCACCGATGTTCCTTTACCTTCGTACGATCATGCCGACTCACATTTTGGAGATCTACTAGTGGCACATCATCAGCGTCGCTCCAATCTTCTTCATCATCTACCTGTAAAGGGCTAAGAGGTCTCCGAATTTCCAATTGCTCCTCACTATCCTCATCACCCACCCAACCATAATCACATTCCAAATCGGAATCATTTGGACCCATAGGAAGTAGCAACTCCGCTTCGATTTCATCTTCAACCAAACATAAAATAAAAATAAAAGATGTCATAGAGGCCCGCAGTATCAACTATGATACTTCAGTTTAAAATGTCTCTAAATCTTACAAAAACACCGATAGCTATACATTTTTTTTACTAAATGATAGTGAATGGAATAAACAACAATTTTAATAACAATTGAATGATTAAAATAATAAAATAACTCCTTACCTGCATTTTCTCTCAGAGACATTTTGAAAACTACAAATCACGATGTTTCAAAGACAATAGTTCACTGAAACTAACTTCAAATCAGTCCAAATGCTCCTAGTCGGTAAGGTAAGAATCTTCAATATCAGATACTTTGGATCTCCATTGGAAATAATGACTTAGAAATATTTTGTGAGCTTAAAACAGTGAGTATCACCCATGATACCCGGGGCCCGAAGAGGATAAATGCTTTACCACACATACATCTCAGGGATCTCATTTCAACAGCATTCAGTTTACTTTCATCCTTCCTCTGCCAATTCCATGCCTCACTGCCATACATCAGGGTAGGTACCAGGATTGCATTGTGGACTGCTAGCTTCGCTTCTTTTGACAGTTTTTTATTAGCGCCAGCGGCATTCAGTCCACCATTAATGGAGTTACCGACATTCACCCTTCTTTCAATATCTCTATCAGCCTTCCCATCTCTCATAAACATACTACCCAGATACACAAACTCATCCACCTGCTCTAAGTATTCATCATTCACAACTATGTTGCATACTGTTTTCATACTCTCTCTTTCAAACACCATGACTTTAGACTTACTTACATTCATCATTAACTCATTCTTCATACATACTTGGTTCATCCTAGACATGAGAGACTGTAGATCTTCCATAGTGTTAGAAATCAGCACAGCATCATCAGCATACAACAAGCAACATACTTTCAGATTACTCAATTTCGCGCCCTATCCCACCTCTTTCAATTCTTGCATACAATATATTTATGTAACTCATGGTGGAAATGTAAAGCTGTGTAACCTACATTTTTTTTTAAATTACAAAGGCATAAAAGTAAAAAAAAAAATTATTGCAATATACATTGATACCCGCTGATCTCAGAATAAGAATTGCACGTAGGTAAATTATTATTACACCTTTGCAATTTTGTGTTAACATAATGAAGAATAACGATAATGTAATAAAATATAAAGCACAGTTTAGAAATTGCTCACATTTATTTAATACTAGCTTAACCACTCGAGCGACAGACCGATTTAAAACTTTTTCCTCCGATTGCTCGTGATTTTTTGGAGGTCATTTTCACGTTAAAAAAATCATACCTCCGAATTTTAATATTTATTTATTTGTAAGAAACCAACAGCTTTACATAATACACAGTGATAAAAATATACAAGTGAGCTGAGGTCAAGCCACACAAGTTTCTTATGCTAAAGTACATTGGAAATGAAGTTTTAATATCTTATAATTAATTTTGTGTATTTTTACGGTTCACAACGAATTCATCGAAAATCAATTCATCGAAAGCAAATTCATCGAAAAAGAGTTCAACGAAAACGAGTTTATCGAAAACGCGTTCATCGAAAACCAATTCATCGAATGATCAATTTAGCGAATCGCCAATTCACTGAAAAAATATATATTGTAGATATTTGAGAGAAATGATGAGCGGACCGGGAAGTTAAAAAACCATTGGTCAATAAAAGTTGACAATAAATTTATATATAAAAAATTGGTAATAAAACTTTGGACAAGGAGACTAACCTAACCTAGCCTTTTTTTTTCGATGAATTGGCGAATCGATGAATTGGTTTTCGATGAATTTGCTTTCGATGAATTGATTTTCGATGAACTCGTCGGTTACCATTTTTACTATGGAGACATACAAACTGATTAAAGTTCTGTATAGCCAATGAATTCACCTATCTTTTGTCCATTATCACATATTCATAGGATTTATAAAAAATATATAAAATCGTAAAATTTGGTCCAAAAACTTTGGTAAAAAAAATGTTGTCCAATTTCTGTCAATCGCAGAAAAAAAAAGCGGTCCATATTTTTACCTTAGAAGCTCCAGTGGTTAAGTACCTAGCCTTGCCCGAGCTTTAGATCATGTCTCTAATTTTAGATCAAAATATGTTTAACTCGTTCACGTTTTCACCAATAGATAGAGTGATTGAAGAGGAATGTTTATATGTATAATACATGTAAATTATATTAGAGAAAAGCCGAGAAATTTAAAGAAAATATATTTTTGTGTGATTTAAAACGGCTGGCGGGCCGTACTATAGTCACTTTTGAAATTCGTTCTACGGAAGAAATTGGAAAATAGATGTCCTAGAGTAAGTAGGTATTTGATTTGAATTATTTTATTTGATGAAGTCGCAAAAATGTATGTGCGCATACATCTTTTAAACTACGCAACGGATATTCATGCGGTTTTCACCAATAGATAGAGTGATTCAAGAGGAAGGTTTATATGTGTAAATACATGCTTATTATAGTAGAGAAAAGTCGAGAAATTCAAATATTCAATTCAGGCAGCGGGCAGCTGGCAAGCGGGTGGTGTGGAATTTATAAAGGTTGGGTAATGGAGTTGTGTTTCGTTAGCCACAGCAACGTGTGGCCGGGTCTGCTAGTAAATTGTATTTGTGAAAAAATTCACAATGTTTATTTAAATGATACTTAAAATGCTCCCCGCGAGATTTTTGCTCTATTTTAAACGAGTCTTGTTTTATTTAACATTATCGCAATTTTCGCATCGATTTTGTCACTGTTAATGTTAGCGCGCTCCTCTCACATTCGTAATTTCATATCTCTCCATCTTCTTCTTTTCGAGCCCGGTTGCGGAGCCTTAAATGTGATGTACGGTGTTCTACATGTATATTCAATGCAATTGCGCTTTAGAAGAATATTTGACAGTTAAAATGGTGTTGCCAGCCTATACATTTTGTAGTTCCATTTTTTATATTTTCTACTCTTAATTGACAGACTTACACATCATTGTTGGAACATGTAACTAGCCCTAGCAGAAATTGTCATTCTGCCCTGAGAAACAGTTGAAAAGAATGATTGAGTGTGCGGCGTTTTCACCTCAAAGGTAATTATAAAAACTGTCTATGTGTTGAAAGATACACGAACCTGAAAAACGAGGTTATTTTATAATTACCGTGATGACAAAAAAAGACAATGTTAATACATTCCTTATTGCTATGCGTGTGACTGTTATCTCAAAAGTACCACTTTTTCGCGACGGGAATTGCATTCATCATGTATGTACTGTTACACCCTAAATAGCCTCTGGTTTGTATAATCTTGTTAAATGGGCGTACTGTACAGGGCCCGCAGGTACTTTAATAGTATACAACTGCTAACCCTGCACAAACCACAAGTGCGCTCCACGGTTAAATTTGGCAGCCACCTCTGGTCTGGAGCTCCAAAATACCTGAAAAATACCGTCGACCCTGTGTCGGTAAACGGAGGTAAACGGAAATTATTTTCCTCAGGGCCTATATCAACACATTATCTAAACTAACGAAATTTCGAAAAAGTTGTGTCAAATGCAAGTAAAAAAACAGTAATAAAATAAAACTTGTGAAGAAATAAGTATTTACCCGACTGCTGGGCGTTCCATGCTCCCTTTCATCTGTAGTCACCATTCTTGGAATATCTTTAATAATACTAATAACTAACATTAACAAAAAGTGTGTGTTTATCTCAACAGAGCAGATAACCGACTAAACGACAATACAAACTTTTGATTACAAATATAATAGAAATCTGTATTTTATTTTCTATATTTGTATGAATAAATTAGTATTAATGGTCAATAATTATAAATATTATGAAGCATTAAGGACAATGTTTGTTTTATTCACTGATTTATTAATATTTTAATGATGCATAAATGGATAGAGCCCTTTTCATAAAAAAATTAACATCAGGAACGTTTTACAGGTCACCCCAGATGTGTTATATGTTATACAGGGGGTTAAGGGGCGTGCTTGAAACCGGTGATTCCTGACATTATTTGGAGTAAAAAATTTAAATGAAATTTTGGTCAACGCTGACATTTTTTTGTTCTACGTAAAACATTAAAAAATTGTAGGTATTGGATAGATGGGGTCGGTGTGAGGGGTCGGGCGGTTACTCGGCTGAGTAGTGATGACATGTGGATGAAGCATTTAAAAAAAAAAACAAATGAAATTCACCGAAGACTAAAATATCATTTACATTTTTTACTCCAAATAATGTAAGGAATCACTATTTAAAATAAGAAAGTACGTTCCTTAACACCCTGTATACAGGACCGTTTTAGCTTTGAGGGGACCCCGGGCATACCGAGATTTCATATCCGCGGAGGATGTTGAAAGCCTTTCACATACAAGTAAACCATGTCGACTTCTAATAGCCAAATAACTAGAAATCCAATCGTCAATGACGACATGGGAACAAATATGGAAAAACCATATAATTTGAATAAAATCCTTGTAGATTACCCGCTTCCCTATCCCCCATATGTTATGTATATAAACTATAGATTAAAAAACATTTGTACCAGTCTGAAGATGGCTTTAATAGCTCATTTTAAAACTTTTTTCTCCGTTTACTCGACATTTTCTGAAGATCATTTTTCGCCAACATTAAAAAAATCATACCTTCGAATTTTAACATGGAGACTAAAAACTTATTATAGTGCTTTATTACCAATTAATTAACATATATTTTACCGATCTCATATTTGTAGGATTTATAAAAAAATTGTAAAGTTTATAACCGCGCGAATCCTGCTTGGTTATTACTTTGAAACTGCCGTGAGAGGTACTAATTTGAGTCAACATAGAATATTTTCGATTTCTGTATATTGTCTGCGGTATACATGATAATAAAAGGTGCTTATCTATGGAAAATGGCTTAATTTTAACCGTAAACAGCTGATCAGGAAATCTGCATAAAACAAATATTTTAAAAAATTATTTTTTTCATTGTTATAAAATAGTCTACGAATTTCGGATTTGCGACATCTATGGTCATAATAGATAAAGCATTTCAATAGCTTCGTTTTAAGTCCAAAAATATGAAGGGAACTACAAATATTTTTTTTTTGCCGAATCAAAGAGATAATTGCCTTTTTTATTAGAAAAGCAATCGGAGACATTTAAAATGGCAAAAATCGCTCCAGGGGTTAACACGCCAAACTATACATACTATTAAAGTATCTGCGGACCCTGTACAGTACTCCTGTATGGATTAAATGTATAAAAAATATGAAAATAATATGGCAGTAATCTCGTGTTAATCATAAAACTACAGATAATGTCACCTAGTTTAGAAAACAAGTCATTAAAAATAACTGAAGTAATTAACAAAGTATTTATCAATGCATAGGTATTTTTATAACATAATCAAGAAAATGTATCCTTAATGTATAACCCGTGTAAAGGTCACTTTGAACACGGTGGTTAAGCATCAGAATATGTGTTTTATTTTTGGTCTCGAAGTAATTTCAAATAAATAAATATTATAATAAAGACAATAAAATAACTTTTGTTTAATTCCGCTTTATTATATTTTTTAACCAACCTGTTTCGATTGGACCTGTTCCTTCATCAGGGTGAATAAAATATATTAAATAAAATACAGTGTCCCAGCGTAGGGAGTGTGGCGAACCCATCGCTCAGGGAGTGGAAACACAAACCTGCAATAGCCATCCCAAGCCAAGGTGTGAGCTACCGTGCTCAGGCTAAATGTCCTGGGGAACAGCGTCACGAACGGTGCCTCCGAGAAACAAGGTCGCATCTCGGAGTATTAGACCTCACTCCAGCACTCAGGGCTCTGCTGGAGTGGACCTTCTATTTCCCTGGGAACTCAATTGGGTCAAAAATTGGACCATTCGAAAACTGGGGGCATTTTGGGAACCCAGGAGTGCTGAGGCCACCTCTGTGGATTTCCTTCCTGGGGCCGTAGGAGGAACGAAGAGAGGAAACCGTGGAGAGGTGAGCTGAGGCCACCTCCATAAACTCTTCCCTTGTGAGGCCTTCGAGGAACCAAGGGGAAGGGCACTCTTCCAGCGCGGGGCCTTTGTGGAACCAAGGAGGAGTGAAGTGGAGAGATGATGTCCTCCTCTCATGTGGGGCCTTCGGGGAACCATGTAGGAGTGAAGAGGAGAAATGAGGCCATCTCTGTGAACTCTTCCTCTGTGGGGCCTTTAGGGAACCAAGGAGGAGTGAAGAGGAGAGATGAAGTCCTCTTCCCTCCTGGGGCCCTCGGGGAACCAAGGTGGGGTGGACTCTCCGTCGTGGAGCCTTCGGGGAACTAAGGAATGGAAAGGAGAGATGAAGCCCTCTTTCCTCGTGGGGCCTTCAAGGAACTAAGGAGGAGTGAAGAGGGGAAATGAGACCTGGGAAGACGCATTGTCAAACCTTATAAAAGTGAACTTTATAAAAGGGACTGGGTTACTTTCAAAGGAATGAGGTAAAATGGGAGATAGCACAATGGGCCTACGGCCTAAGTGCTCACGGGAACTATGTATATATGTACGCTTAAAAAAAAAAAAATACATAGTATTTAAATGAAAAGTAGAAGAGAGAGAGAACATCAACTTTGGTGGGGAGCGTGAAATATGTAAAAAATGGGGCGGTTTGACAAATCCAACTATTGTCATTTTTATAATTATGTATACTCATAAAATGTTTGCTATAGGTATGTGAACATTTAAATAAATATTATTTATATCTGGCGGATGCGTTTGCCCACCTACTTTGCGGTGGGCCGGATCAGAGACTTGTTGAAGGAAACCTTTTGACTTTTCCAGCAGGAGTCTCTCGGCTGTAGTCAGTCAGACTGTAATGGATTCATACAATCGTCATTTCTGAAGGGTGATTTTGTATCTTTTGTGTTCTATTTTGCATTAACACAGCGTTAGGGGTCGTCCATTAATCACGTGAGGCTCGAAAGGGGGGGGGGGGGTTCGAAAAAAATCACGAAATATCACGACGGGGGGGGGTATAATGAGATATCACGTGCATTTATTTTTCGTGACAATATTCTGAAAATTTCAAAATACTTTGTACTTAAAAAAATACACGTGATTTCGGAGGGGGGGGGGGGGGTTAGTCTAAAACCTCACCACATATCACCAGGGGGGGGGGGGTTTAAAAAGTTGCTAAAAAAACATCACGTGATTAATGGACGACCCCTTATGAGACAAAAAGACAGAATCCGTCGGATATCGGAATCCTTCTGTCATTGGCTGTCACATTTCTGTGATTTTCTATGGCTTGTCTTTCTTCCTTTGCGCTGTCCCAACTCATTGCCTAGGTAGGCTGTTGGGGTCGGCTCTTCTCGTTCTCAGGTTGTAATATCTTCTGTTCTGGGTATCGCCTTCATCCAGGCCGTTTCTCCGAAGAATTTTGGAACATTGAGTCGTCCAGGAGTTCTTCGGTCTTCCTTTGGATGACTGTCGATGAAGCTCCATAGACATTGCCTGCCTCACTGTGTGGTCTGATGGTCTCCGTCTTATATGTCCATACCATCTCAACTGTCGTTCTTCCAGCTTGCTATTTATGTCTGTGACACCCAGGCTACCACGAATGCGTGAACTTTTGATCTTATCTTTTAATGATACTCCTGCCGACCATCTAAGCTTTCGCATTTCTGCTGTTTCAAGTTGCCTAGTGTAGGAGTTGTACATAGTCCAGCATTCGGAGCCATACATTATTGCGGGTCTTACAATGGTCTGGTATATTTTTCCTTTCAGTTTTATAGGCATTTTGGAGTCACACAATATTCCTGTTACGGATCTAAATTTAATCCATCCCACACCTATTCTATGGATGACATCCGCTGCACATCCTCCGTCTCTGTGGATTAGTGAGCCCAGATACTTAAATGAATCACAGTTGGCTAATGTTACTCCATCCAGTTGCATCGAAGGAGTTACAGCGTTTGTGTCTTCAAATGGTAAATACAAATATTCAGTCTTTTTCCTGCTAATTTTTAGGCCATTATCCTCCAGGATCTTTCTCCATCTTTCCAGGCTATTCTGTAAGTCACAATGATTATCTGCTATCAGTACTACATCATCTGCAAAAAGCATAGTCTTGAGAATACTGTTCATTTCTTGACTTGTTAGATAATTCATGACCATTATGAATAGCAGTGGGCTGAGGACATCCTTGGTGTACCCCCACTTTAATTGGAAATTTTGGTGATGTCCCTGATGTGCATCTTACTTGAGTTTCAACGTTTGTATACATATCTTGTATGGAGAGCACATATCCTTCTGGTACATTGTGGGCTCTCAATGCCGCCCATATCAGGCTTCGGGGAACCCTGTCAAATGCTTTTTCCAAGTCTATAAATACCATGTGCAAATCTTTTTTTGCATCTCGATGTTTTTCAACTATTATTCTAACTGTTTGAATAGCATCTATTGTTGATTTTCCCGACACAAAACCGCATTGATCGTCGTGTATTTTTACAATATTCCTTATTCGTGTGTTGATAATTCTCTCATATATTTTCATGGTGTGAGACATAAGCTTTATCCCTCTATAATTGTCGCACTTCCTAGAGTCTCCTTTATTTTTGTAAAAGGGAAGAAGGTAACTCTGCCTAAAGTTTTCTGGCATTGGTTCTCCATTCAGTACTTTATTGTACAGAGTGCACAGCCATTTATGTCCTACTTCACCACATTCTTTCCATAATTCAACTGGAATATTGTCTGGACCCACTGCTTTCCCCACTTTCATTTGTGATATGGCTACTTGAACTTCTGTTTGAGTGATTTCTTCAACTGGCCCCTGCACTGATTGCTCTGACACTTGAGTTCTTCTCGGAAATTCTTCATTCAGTAATGTAGAATAATAATCTTTCCATCTTTGACATATTTTGGTTTCGTCTGTGATCAACTCACCGTCAGTGTCTTCTATGTATTTGGGTGTTCTAATTGATTTGGCCCTTTCTTTCCTGTGTGCTGCGATTTTGTAAATTCTTTGCACCCCATTTGGTGTTTCTAGGTCATCATACAGCTCTTTAAATGCCTCATGTTGTGCAGAGGCAACTAGTTTCTTTGCTGTCTTTTTGACTTGTTTATACACTATCCGGAGTTGCTCTTTCTCGCCATCGCACTTACAGTTTGACCAGTTTCTGAAAGCAGTTTTCTTCTCTTTTAGACACGTTTGTAACTCATTTGTCCACCACCACGATTCCTTCTTTATTTTCAGTTTACCCTTGGAGACTCCCAGATGTTGTTTGGCTTCCTGTAAACATACCTGTTCAAATGCTTTCCACATTTCAGTTGGGTTTTGTGTATCTTCTTTTTGGAGATTTTCTAGCATCCAGTTTTGGAGTTTTGATGTTAACTGTTTTCCGTTTTCTTTTGAGATATTGAACCACTTAATTTTGGTTGTAGGTTTTATCTTATCTTTAAACAATTTATGTTTCGTTACATGTAATTCCAGCAATAGTAGGCGATGTTGTGTTGCAAGGGGTTCACCAGGGATAACTTTACAGTCTCTGAGCGTTTTCCTCATTTCGTTTCTACATAGCCAATAATCTATTTGTGTTGCAGCATTTCCACTTTTGTAGGTTATGAGATGTTCTGGTTTCTTTTGGTAGAATGTGTTGATTATTGTGAAACCGTATGCATCTGACAAATTTAGTAGCTCATCTCCTAGTTCGTTTCGCACTCCTTATCCAAAGCCGCCATGGCTGGTATCATGGCCACTGTTTGACTTCCCCACATGCCCATTCATGTCTGCCCCCATCATGATAGCTTCATTTTCTGGAATGTTTTGGATTAATTCTTCCAGCTTGTCCCAAAAACTGTCTCTTTCTTCTCTATCACATCCCATTTGTGGTGCATATGCACATATGATATTGTAAATAGCGTTACATATTACCAATTTTAACATTATAATTCTATCATTTGGTGCTATTACTTTTATCACATTTTCATGAAACCTCTGCTGTAGCACAATGGCTACTCCATTTCTGGTACTGCTTTCTCCGTAGTAATATAATTTATAATCATTTGTCTGTGTTTCCAGGTATCGGCACTTGTCTATATTTGTATTTTTCCATTTGGTTTCTTGAATGCACGCAATATCAATCCTACGTCTTCTCATCAATTCGGCCAATTCTTTGCTTTTTGCTGTGAGCGTTCCCAGATTCCAAGTGATAGCTCTTATCTTTTCAAACCCAGAACGACTGTCTTTCCTTCGCTTCATTTTGCTTGCCCCTGGAGTCCTGCAAGCTGGCCCTGACACGATGTCAGTCTCTGGATCACCGAGGAGAAAATCACCCTCGCTGCCAGACAGGGTAGTGCATCTTTGCGTACGTTTTTCCATGAAGCTTTGGTTTATTTGACTATATGGTTGTTTTATCCACCGATGGTCATCAGACGTGGAACCAGAGTGACCCAACTAACTAGGGCTGCATCCGCTATCATTGCCCATTTATGGTCAATTATCGGATTAAACTAATGAGCCTGGATACCCATTAGATATGGTGTGTGCGACTAGTACCCGAATACGTCGAGTTGCCACACCCACCATTTGTGAGCCGCCACTAGCATGTGGGACAGACGCTCACTGCTTCTCACTTTAGCCGTACTTTTGGGATCCCCCGACGGATTGGTTACCATCAACTTCACCCTCTAGTCCGTTGCCCGTTGGTCACCGCGTGGAGGTATGAGAAGCTTGGGTGGGAGAAGCTATGTCGGTCCAGGCCCTAGGACCAATGTATTACGCTATAACCACCTGACCAACTAACATACCTTAGGCATTAACATACCTAAGGTATGTTAGTTGGATTATTTATATACTTGTCTATGCCTAAGGTATGTTAAATGGATTATTTATATACTTTAAAAAAATACTATTTATTGCTTACTAGCAGACCCGGCCACACGTTGCTGTGACGAACGAAACACAACGCCATTACCCAACCTTTATAAAATCCATACCACCCACTTGCCAGCTGCCCACTGCCTGAATTGAATATTTGAATTTCTCGGCTTTTCTCTACTATAATAAGCATATAAACTTTCCTCTTATCTAATCACTCTATCTATTGGTGAAAACCGTATGAAAATCCGTTGCGTAGTTTAAAAGATCTTTGCGCACATACATTTTGAGCGACTTCATTTTATACTATGTAATGATGATTAAAACTACCTAAATACAAGCCTAATAGGCGTTCATAAATGACAATCCATTTATCTTATTATTTTGATGTTTGTATGCGCTGACCAGTGTGACCAGATTTCATTTTACGAATCTACTGCTTGTGGAGGTTAAAAACTACTAAATTCTACCAAAAGAGAACTAGAAAATACTAAAAATCTATTAGGTACATTTTTTCGCTGTTGTGTTACAACGAAGAAGCATAATTATTGTTCTCTTGATTATAACGATAAAATGAACAAAGAAAACACCATAAATTAGAGATATGTTTATTACTTAAAATTAAAATCTACAGAAATATAGTTTTTTTTTTAAATTGTGATCGAGTTATGGTTCTTCTTCTTTATGTTGGATACTACTGCGTAACTCGAAAGTATTTAAAAAAAGTCTTAACAAGAGTAATCATTAACTTAACTAGAAATTACATAACACATATTAACGTACCTAAGTAATTTTCATACCGTCACATCCTTTCATATTTTGATGTAGCCATGTGTTCCTTCAAAGACGCCACTCTACTCAGTACTTCATAGTTGCATGCTTTACAATGAGCACTCGTAGTGTTTAGTTTAGATTTAACAACCTTTTGAATGAGGGATCTTGCTCCCATTCACCACGATATCCTTGTGTATATTTACGTTTCATTATAAAAAAATTTCAAAAAAGGAGTTCCCACTAATTTATCACACTCTATGCTCACGGCACGAATGGTTACGAAAAGAATGAAAATTAAAGACAAACCTACCTAATCAATTTTTTTCAATACACGTGGGATTCCCTCAACAGTTTTCCCTCTCGAATAATTAATATTAGAAAGAGATAGTTACAATCCATTCGATGAAAAGGGGAATACCCCGCGTTTTTTCGACAGGCTTGCCATATGAAGGCAAAAAAGTGCCAGAATAGTTGAAAAGCGTGAATTCTACCAAAATATACCAAATAATTTTTACCTACTAGATTCTGTTACCGGTACCTCGAAATCTACCAAAAAAGTAGAAAACTACTAAATCTGGTCACACTGGCGCTGACCTCGATTTGCAAATTTTCCCGCGACTGACATCTCTTATCGAGGATTATGCGTAAAAACGCGCCGTCATCTCTGGCGTTAGGGTAACTACTTTTTAAAGTTAGTGTCTTAACACAAAGACAGTATTTAGCTCGTTAGCGCGAAGTGAAATATTGCATATAAGATGAAGCCATGCGAAATAATGCAAAATCGTACAAAATCTTGTGTTTTTGGTTTGAAAATTTGATCGCTTAGAAATACTACAGATGCTTCAATTAAATACGGCAAATAGAACACATCTTGGCCTTAGAAATAATCGAGTAATTTTTTAATACATCCTTACAAAAGACTTACTAAAAAACCAGACTTACAAAAAGTCTGTAAAAAAATAAGGTCTACAAAAAATACTTTAAAATGCCAAAATCTACTACTGAAAAGTTTTATTATAATAATGTGACAAATTAAGTTCTTTACAAAATAATCAGATAACATTTTAACCCGTCTGCTTGTTTAGGAATAAATACATCCCAAAACACGTAGTCGCGTTATACTTTCATAAGACCAAAAACGTCTCGAGCGACCTTACATTTTAAAAGCTATACATCTCTCTTCGTCTCATGCAAAAATATGTATTTTTCTTTTAACCAGAAAGAGAACGAAATAATGCCTCTTATTGTATTTGAAAATGAAAGCTATCTTGCATAGATATTTTACAATCTTGATCCAAAGTGACGGTTTCAGAATTTAGGCGTGAAACCGAGTGTTCCAGATTGTGAGGTGGGAATATATTGAACCAAGCAGATGGGTATTTGTGTCTGAATTTCACAAAATAAAACAAAACAATGCAATTCGTGCTGTTGTTTTCGGCATGAATCAAAATGGGCGGCGTTCGACAAATTTGAATTTGAGAATTAAACCTTACGCTGTCCGCATAAGGACTAAATGCAAATTTTGTATTTAATTACGTACTGCCCCGCCACAGTGGCGTGTGGACGTCGACCATATTTTGGTTTTGTGCGACCAATTTTAAATTCGTCGGCTAATGAGTGCTTTTATTATTACCATGATGATCCACGATTACAGTACCGTGACGGCTCAAAAAAGCATGAAATGTACATTCTTTATCCTAATAGTGCTGCAGTCATGGGCATAGGCATGGTGGGGCAAGGGCATGTTTGCTCCGCCCTGGCTGGCCGATGCGTGACTTCTGGGATTGACGACCGAGTTGCTTTTTCAAATTTACAGCACTTCATGGGATGGTTTTTCCTTCTTCCGTTAGTTTGCTTTGTATTCATAGAGCCTAAAGTATTAATATAATGTAGAAGCCTACTTTTTCGATACTTACTCTAGATTTTCATTTTTTGCCCCACCATAAATCAAAATCTGGCTACGCCCATGGCTGCAGCTCTTTCTTACACTTTAAATAATGGTGAGACAAAAGATGAGACACACAACATACATGCGTCTGTTTCCTCCAAAGTACAACTTTTTTTCTTTCGAGGAAACTATACGGCAACGGGAATTGCTTTTCATTTTCTTTATACATGTGAGGGAGATGTATGATAATGACTGTATGTTGCCTTTGGGGAGGTGCAAACATATGTTCACCATTTGTCTCATTTTCAACTGTTGTTATTTATTGTGTAAGAAAGAGCTCTAGCATTATACATATAAGAACAAAAGCAAAACCATCAGCGCATTGACATTTGACGTTTTTGAATTTTTGGAATTCACTACCATTTCAATATTATCCTTGTAAGTATATTCCATACTTTCAAAATTATCGTCATGGCCAGTAGTATTGTAGGGGTCTTACGGAGTCGTCACGGTGTGATGTGTGAGAGAGATGCAAGAAAATGATTACTCTTTTTTCTTTGGGGGAAACAGACCTACATACATTATGTATCTCGTCTTTTGAAAGATCTGCCGCAATGTAATTTTTTGAAGTTGTGCAGTAGTATTGGTTAACAAAATCGGCCCACCCAGTAAAAACTGCCGATATCACATCTCTTATATTTAAATATCTTTGGGTTTAGCTCTTCGGTGGGAACTCTAAAAAGGGTGTAAATAAAAAAAAAAACATTGTACATATTATTCATAATCTGCTGAAGTTGCTTTATTAATCATTTCAGGGTTACTTTTTTATACATAGTTTATCCACTCTCAGTATTCTAGTAAATATTATATAAATGTATGGTTTATAATACAATTTTGTTAAATTAATTACTAATATTAAGTTTATTTTAGTAGTGCTTCCTATTCTTGGTAATATTTTAAGGTAATTCAAATATTTATTTAATTTTAAAAATATGCAGTTGAAAAAAGAAAATGTTTTTTAACATAGAACTTTCTTTTAAAATTATATTATATCCTCTCATATTTTAAATTCGGTTTTCTTTTACAGAACAAATTGGTAAAAATACACTTTTTTACAAAAAGGGAATCATCATTTGACTAGTTTCAGCTACCACAGTGGACAAAGTAGTGAACCTTTTTTGCATAAAAACACTCTTTTTTTCAAATAACGAAACGTTTTTGTAGTGGCATTTTAAATACAACTTTGTAAAAAAAATGTTATTATAAAAGAATCAACAATAGACTTTGAAAAAATTTTAATTGAAAAGCTATAAATTCCCGTTTTCATTAAAAATTCCCATTAAAAATCATAGAAGTTTCCAACTTTCCCGTTAAAAAAGAGAGAAGTATTCAACTTTTCTTTTAAAAAAATAGAAAAGTTGTCAATCTTACCATAAAAAATATTGTAGTTCGCAACTTTCTCATTAAAAAAACTGAACATTCCTGTTAAAAAAATATAAAAGTTCTCAACTTTACCATTAAAAAAGAGAAAAGTACTCAACATTCCCGTTAAAAAATATAAAAGAGAGAGAATTTGCCTCTTAAAAAATATTAAAGTTCTCACATTCCCATTAAAAAAAGAGAGAAGTACTCAACATTACTGTTGAAAAATATATAAGTTTTCAACATTCCCGTTAAAAAAGAGGGAAGTTCTCAACTTTACCCATATCTTTGGTTAGTGTGGTAATGTTTCAAAAACACATTTTTCAAAAAATCAATTTAAAATCAATGTTCAATATATATTTACATTATTTTGGGAATTAGTAAAGGAAATTAAAATTTCCATACACACATACTTAAAAGATAGCAAACCATGAAAATAATGCAAATTTAATTGAATTTTGTGCTGCAAACATTTGCAACAGAAATTATAAAGTTTGCAAATTATTTTTAAAAAATTACATGAGGTAAAGAAACATCTTTTGAAGAATGGTTCTTAATTTATTTTCTAAAACTGTGCAATAATAAAATAGAGTAAATCACATAAAATATAAATGTTATTATTATTATTTCAGTTTTATGGTTTTGGGTGGCGGTGTTAAATTAAATTAAATATAACAATATTCTTTTTTAAATTTATTCATAGATAATTTATAGCTACTATTAATGACTCGAAATATACAGCTATGTTATTAGATCTTGGACAAAATCTTTAGTACAAAGCGTGTCGATAGAAATACTCCAAAATAATGTTGGCACGGTATACTTAACTGCAGTAATTCTCCACTTTCTTCTTTCCCATCTCTTCTTCTCTCCACTACCTTCAGCCTCATAACATACCCCAATTGGGGAAGCTAGAAGCCTATTGGCTTCAGATGGTTGGAGCAGGTACTAACATAAAAAGTCTGTTAAAATTTAGTCACTAAATATAATAGCTAAAGCTATTTGAAGTTTCGATTCCGAATGACGGTCTTTCACTAGGGCAATACTAAGAGTATCTTCCACTATGGTACAAGCAGCAAAAAGTAGGAGAGGGGATCAAGAAAAGCAAGGCGTGGTCAAGGGGTCGCAATCCGAAGCTCGCGGAATCGAATCCCAGCGCGGGGCAAATAAATTTTATTTGATTAATTTGTGTTATTTCACAATTAATTCATTTAAAAATAATTACAGTATGTTTGCAGCACGTTCCAGAGTGGAAGATACTCTCAGTATTGCTCTGGTGTAAGACCACCATTCAGAATTGAAACGTTGCTTGAAATTGCTTTAGCCATGTTTGTTGACCAGATCTGAATAGCCAGGTACCTCCCCACCTACCTCTTTCGCATCTCCTTTCCCTCTCCGCTATCTTCAGCCTCACAACATACCCAATTGGGGATGCCATAAGTCTCACTGACTCCAGACGGAAGCAGTTGAGACTCTTGTGCGGATTCATGTAAAAAAAAAAGCGAAGGTTGGGAAGTATCTGGCTGTTCAGATCTAGTCACTAAACATTTCGCAAGACGTTGCGATTCTGAATGGTGGTCTTTCAACAGGGCAATACTTAGAGTATCTTGAACTGCAACTGCAAAAATATGAAATATGAAGGTTTTAACTTAAATTTCAAATGTGAATTAGATCAATATCAATTAGAAATCATTTTATTTGTCAAAGCCAGAATTCGAACTCGCAACTTCTGTGACCAGAGGTCACGGAGGTCCTTGTTATTCTAATAAATTGTTGAATTTTATAGCTCTTACAAAAATGACTGAACATCTGTTGTGAAGGGAATTAATCGAAAAATTTTCAGTTGTGAATTTTCATATTTTGAAGTTTAACGATCGACACGAATCAATAAACTGTGATAAATATTATCCGTTAATATCAACTCATAGAGACGTTACATTCAACATATTTACATATAAACATAATATTAAAAACTAAACATGAATATTATACATTTAAAAATTAAATTATTATTTGACGCTGCAATTCAACACTGCATCAGTTATCATACTCAGATCCAAGATATTGTACGTGAACTTAAATTTTTAAAAAATGTCAACTTCCCAATATTGGTTGAACGAAAAAAAACAATAATAAGAAATAAAAAAATATTTTTAATTGGTTTTAAATATTTTATTTTATTTTACTGTAATTATGTCATGTTGCTCTACCTCCTTCTTTAGCCAACATTTTGGACAGTGTTACAGAGTCCATCATTAGGGCAAATGTGTCCCTGATGCTGGACACTGTAATGCTGTCCGAAACATTGACTAAAGAAGGAGCAGTGCAACAAGGCATAATATCCCAAAAATAAATCATGTTAATACTTTTGGCCGTGAAAATCTAAAATCATAACTCTACTGTAATGTTTTTAGAATATGTATCAAGTCTATTTTTTATGTTTAATTTTTGACCCATTGCACAGAATAATTTGGGTTTTCAAGGTATAATCATTAATTGAAAGGAAAATTCATATTTTGTCTTCACTTGATAATAAATAATGTGGGAATGTCGTGTTTATTCTACTAGGATTTCAATAGAAGGTGCTCAGAAGAACTATCATCATTGATACTTTTGAAAATGGTGCACAGACAATTTCAATTTGGGAGGCGAGTACGGGTACCGCCACCCCGTGAACCATTTATTGGATAACCAACACCAGTGCCATAGGTCATCCCAAGTGATTCGCCATGTTCGGTGACTTAGCAGAAATGTCCGGGTTCTTTGGGGTGAGGTTTGTCCAGATATTGGCGGCAAATACATTTGCCCACCTTCTGCGTGGCGGGCTGGATCGGGAGAGACTGGTTGAAGAAGGCCTAAAATAGACCTCTCCAGCCGGACTCTCTCGACCCATTGCCTTGCACTGCAGTGGGAGGGATGGATTTATATATCCGTCACTCCTGGACACCCCTCGTACCTTTTTCCTTCCCAAGATTTCATGTCCTTTCTTTTCCTAAAAAGATTGTTCACACAGCATCCCCAAAGATGCTAAATAGATCAAATTGTCGACAAGCAGGCAACAAATTAAGCCAAATAGACCAAATTGGCAAGATTGACAAGCAGGCATCCAATTAAAGCGCCCTTGAGGTGATTTTTCACAAAAACGGCGCTATACAAATTATCCAATTATTATTATTATTATTAAGCCAAAAAAATCAAAATGTTGACAAGCAGGCAACAAATTAAGCCAAAAAGATCAAAATGTTGACAAACTGGCAACAAATTAAGCCAAAAAGATCAAAATGTTGACAAACAGGCAACAAATTAAGCCAATAGACCAAATTGTTACAAGCAGGCAACGAATTAAGCCAAAAAGGACAAAATGTTGATGAGCAGGCAACAAATTAAGTCAAATAGACCAAATTGTTACAAGCAGGCAACAAATTAAGCCGAAAAGATCAAAATGTTGACAAACAGGAAACAAATTAAGAAAATAGACCAAATTGTTGATCAAAGGCAACAAATTAAGCCAAATAGACTAAATTGTTACAAGCAGGCAACAAATTAAGCCGAAAAGATCAAAATGTTGACAAACAGGAAACAAATTAAGAAAATAGACCAAATTGTTGACAAACAGGCAACAAATTAAGTCAAATAGACCAAATTGTTGATCAAAGGCAACAAATTAAGCCAAACAGACCAAATTGTTGACAAGCAGGCAACAAATTAAGCCAAATGACCCAAAATGTTCACAAAAAAGTGAAGCCAAATATAAAAAAATGATGTTGAATAAGATGTGCAATGAGTTAAATTTTTGTTTTGAAGATTGAATTTCAGGGACCCAAATTGGGAAAAAATTTGTTCCTAACTAATTTCTAACGCATAAAAAACATAATTTAAAATGTGATGGTAATGTTGTAGTGTGGGAAATGTTTTAAACTAATTATTTTAACCAAAATGGCTTTTATAATGGCTAACTTAAACAATACGGTCTCTACCTCATATTGTCATAGACCAATAATTCATTATATTGAAAATCACTATTATATAATTACTAAATATTTACATGTCTCAGAAAACATATTATGTAGACAAAAAAAAAACATTTAAAAAAAACCCTTGCTTGTGTAGCAATAAAAATAAATTTAATAATAATATTGTTTATGTTTGGAAGCTTAAAAAAACATAAAAAGAACATCTTTGGACATTTTTAGGGTAAGATGGGATTACGGACGGGTGTTCCAAACTAGTTGGAATTTTTGATTTTTGAATTTTTGAACTTTCGAGACTATTGTTGTGCACAAATAATACATTCAAACATACCTTATTTAAAATGATTTGCCTGTAATACTTTTTTTTTAATAATTTGAAATATTCTGAAATGTTGCCCATGTCAAAAAATATTGCAGAAGTGATAAAAATCATGCAAATTTGTAAAAAATACGTTGTCGATTTGACCAAAAGCTTCTTTGTTGTAAATGTTGCCAAATTGATAGTATATAATAAAAGTGATAACAATATTATAAATCGAAAAAATATAAAACTAACAAAAACTAAAAATGTGGTTGGAAAATGGGCAATAAAAGAATCCAAAGAACTCAAAAAATTCAAATAGCCAACAAATGAAGTCATTTAAGACAAAATGTTGACAAATAAGAAGCAAATGAGGCTAAATAGACAAAATTTTGACAAATAGCCAACAAATTAAGCCAATTAAAACAAAATGTTAACAAATAGGCAACAAATGAAGGCAAATAAAAAAAATTCAAAATTGGGCGACAAATTGAGCAAAACAGACCAAAATATTGACAAACAAGCGCAACAAATTAAGTCAAATAGACCAAAATGTTGACAAACAGGCAACAAATTAAGCTAAATAGACCAAAATGTTGACAAGCAGGCAACAAATTAAGAAAAATACACCAAATTGTTGACAAGCAAGCAACAAATAGACCAAATTGTTGACAAGCAGACAACAAATTAAGCCAAATAGACCAAAATGATGACAAACAGGCAACAATTTTTTTAAAGAGATTTCTTACAATCAAACTGATTGATCAATTTTGTAAGATTTGTAAGATAAAATATTATAAAATTAAAAACTGAATAAACATACTTTAAAAAAAGAGGTCAAATAGACCAAAATATTCGCAACAAATGAAGCCAAATATAAAATGATGTTGACTAATAATCAATAATAGGAGCCAAATAGATTAAAATTTTGGCCATAATGACAAATATTTTACAATACCAGCCAAATGGAATAAAGTCATAGTGACAAAGAAATGCATCTATATAATATTTATTATAATATTAAATGAAATTTTATACATGTAAAATAAAATAAAAGTGACTTTCAATAACTACCTACAAGAAAATGTTAAAATAACTTATTCGAAAAATATCAACAGCGTTAATAAACCTACGCAATAAATTACTTATGTTAATATTTCAATCATAACTCCATATGTACATGACTCAAGTATTATTACATGTCTGTTTCTATAATTATTATATTAAAATAGTAAGTATAGTATTCACTAAACTTATATTATATATATACATTATTTTAAAACTATAATATTTTTAGAACAATATTTTTTCAATGAATTCCGTGTTCAGGAGGCCCTACCTACTATACATACAGAAGACAGAAGTATTTTTTCAACATCGATATAAAACACACAAGGGGAGGCTTTTGGCCAACAGTCGATAGAAAATGGTTGATGACGGTGATGGGATGATCCAACATTACAATTAACCATGTGACAATCACTTTAGCAACAGAAGGGTTCCAGTTAAATAAACCACAACATCAGTTGTATTCTGAACGCTTCAAGAGCTCATCTAATAACCAGACCCTGCGCAGAAAAGTAAAGTTTGCTAAACTTGCGGGACATTTCTGTGCAGGTTCTGAATATTCATTTTTAACCGAACCGTCCAATATGTACCATCAAATCAGGTTCGAATCCAAAATGAGTGAGGTGAGCAAATTATAACACATTTGCAAAAGTGTCTAACTAAATACTTTAACAAAATATTCGTCTTTGGAAACAAGCCGAACCTTTATTAGAATTGAGTAATTGCGTGAGCCGTTGGATTAGTAATTCGTAAGCAGATTTTATTTTCGAAGACTGAATAGTGAACAAAAAACTGTCCAATGAAGCAAAGCTAGCAGTCCACAATGGAATGCTGGTATCTACCCTGATGTATAGCAGTGAGGCATGGAAACTGCAGAAGGATGAAAGTATACTGAATGCTGTAGAAATGAGATCCCTGTGTGGTAAAATGTGAAATGTGAATATCCGCAAAGAATACAAGGCTGATGTAAGGCTGGGGTTAGACTCGTAATTAAAATTTACGGATTACATAAGATTTTAACAGGTCGCTCACAGGAGCGTTTACATTGTGCATCCGACTTGTGGTAATTAATAATCACGGAAGTTGTTCGGAAGTTCGACCTGTGTAAATGCTCATGCGACCGTTTATATCTGTAAATTTATTTGCGGTAAGATGGCTTCCTGTCAACAATGACCTGCTACTGTCAAATTTACGCGATTTTGTCAATAAAGACGAAAAAGCCCCAATAAAGTGTTGAAATAGATTTTGGCTTTAATTAAACAATTCTCCACTGTTTTTATGCCGTCAAAGGCGGCAACTAAGTTTGTTTTATCCGAAAGACAGCTACCTGACATCTGCTGACAGCAACCGACTTTTAAAAATTTCAAATACGTAAATGTTAAAAACAAAAACATTAAGATTGGAAAGGATTGGACCGATAATTGAATAGAAGGATGCTCATTTTCCAGAAAATTTAAATAAGTGGAAATAAATACTAGTTTTGTAGGAAAAAAATCCTATAAAAATAATTGTCTTTTAATTTTTGACATTTCGCAACGGTGCGCGGCGCATTTCGGAACTATTTCTTGCGGTAAGTCTCTTAGCTTATCAAACTGATTTTATAAGCTGTAAGAAGGCTGGAAATTCGCGCGGGCGCGATATAACCTGTCATAAATATATATAATATAGGCTGTCAAAAATAAGTGTGGAGGAGCTATTCCGGGCAGCGCAAGACAGAGAGACATTCTCAAGAGTGATCGCCAACGTCGGGGGGACCTGATACGGCACACAAAGAAGAAGAAAAAACTTCCGAAAGAATAATTTCTGTAACTTGCTATAAATTATGTTAAGTGACTTTTGGTGTCGTTTACATTGGTAATTTGGCCATAAATCGCTTACAAGAGCGATTTACAGGAAAAATTTTACAAGTCTAATACCAGCCTACGCGTAATGGGTAAGATTAAAGGGACACTCAGATGATTTGGGCATGTAGAGCAGATGAACGAAGAAAGCAGTGTAAGGAGAATATATGACGCAAATGTGAATGGTAGAAGTCGGAGCGTGCGAGGAAGACATGGCACGATCAAGTGAATCAGATACTTGAGTCAAGCCATGTCAAGAGTCAAAATAGTAGAAAAGTATGTATGAGGTGATGTATGAATGAGAATGAGACAAAGAGTGTGTGCCAAGACCGAGTTTTTTGGCAGTCCGTCCTCTCTGCCTACCCCTGAGGAGAAACGGCGTGATGGTAACTATGCTCTGTGCAACTTGGTTTGTTTCCCTTAACATTGAGGGAGGCCTATGTCCAAATCTGGATACAAAAGGCTTATGAAGAAAAGTACACATCAGTGGGCATAAATGGATTTAATTTGGTAACAAATGTCTCTCCTAGCATATTTAATATCAGTGTGCAGTTTTTCCACAGTACATTTTAATAGGTAAAGACGTAACCGTACAAAGATGCAGACTATCTAATAATAACCGTTAATTATTCCTTTACTTGGCAGACATTATCAGTATAATATTTAGTTAGAAAGATATTATTATGTTTTTCTTTGTTAACTAATATCTAGGAGACTCTTTATAAAGATTCCGTTTTAAAACAAAATGAACATCAATTATTATCATTAATACATTTTAAGGCAAACGTTTTCGTAATTTTTAACATAAATTCAACCATTTTTAAACCAATTTATTCGGCTGCCAAAAAATAATGTATACAACAAAAATTTTGAATATTTATACCCTTTTGATGGCAACAATAAAAATATATTATAATTCTATGAAATATTTTCTATACCAAAGTTCTACTGGCTCCGAGCTGTAATACCACCAAAAGTCCACACAATGTATCTCTCCATAACCTTTCTAAAAATAGCCACCTTTTTATGTCAGACTGGTCGGTGTGATTAATAGAGACCTTTACCTTTTTACAGAATGCCTTTAACATCTTTACTTTTAGACTAAGGGGGTGTTTCATAACCTAGTAAATTAGTCAATTGTCGTATAACATTATCCATTTCACCGCCTCTCAGTAAAACTACTTGTCAAGTAAAGGTCTGTTTTTATCAATGTTAATCCAATGATTAAAGTATTACCAACAGTTTACTCAGAGGTGGTGAAACATCCCCTAATTTCCTTTAAAGCTGCATATTCCTTTTTGTCAAAATTGCATTTATATTAGGAGAAATAAATAAAATAACTTCTTTCCCGTCATACATGTTGAACGATGTTAAGCCAGTTATAATAAACAGTACTTCTTTTCCGTCATACATATTGAGCCATAATTATAATAAAGTTAGTTATAGTTATAACAAATGGTAATTCTTTTCCATTATACATGTTGAACGATGTTGAGCCAGTTATAATAAATGGTAATTCTTTCCCGTTATACATGTTGAACGATGTTGAGCCAGTTATAATAAATGGTAATTCTTTCCCGTTATACATGTTGAACAATGTTGAGCCAGTTATAATAAATGGTACTTCTTTCCCATAATACACGTTGAACGATGCTGAACCAGTTACTATAAATTGTACTTCTTTCCCGTAATACACGTTGAACGATGTTGAACCAGTTATTATCTTCTTTCCTGTCGTACATGTTGAACAATTTTGAGCCAGTTATAATAAATGGTGCTTCTTTCCCGTCATACATGTTGAACGATGTTGAGCCAGTTATAATAAATGGTACTTCTTTCCCGTTGTACATGTTGAACGATTTTGAGCCAATTATGATAAATGGTACTTCTTTCCTTCCAAGCTTAATAAGGATGTTGAACAAATTGTATTAAATGACACAAGTTGTTCAGTCATCCGTACACTACTTCAAACTTCCTGCGTTTTTCCTACATTGTGTCCTTCCACGATGTTGAACCAGTTTAAGAAGCGAGGAGACTTCAAACTCCCTTCATTTAATTGTGAGTACACTCAGAATGATGTTGAACCAATTAGATTAAACGACACTTCAAACTTCGGTCATCTTGCCGCCATTCTTATCATTACCGCCTACGCTGCCTCCACGTTCCCTCCGCACGCGCGGAGCTCCGAGGTACACGGCGTTGGGCGGCGCGGCGTTCCTCAGCACGCCGTTGGCCTTCCCAGCCATGGCCATGTTTCCGGGCATGTTGCCGGGCATGTTGGGATGCTGGGGGGTGGAGGTGGCGGGGTGCTGGGGGTGCGGGTGGCGCGGGTTTTGGTGCAGGGCGCGCGCCGAGGGAGAGTGGTGGAAGGAGACAGACATGCCGCTGTCGAGGGAGCCGACGGAGCCGCGGCGCTGCAGTCTTTCTTGAGCCAGGGCCACTGTTAAAAATAATACATAAATTAGTCATATTCTTAGACCATTAGGATGTCTATATATTTAAAATATGAAGATGACATGAAGCATTTTCATATATTTAAGTTTAGATCTATTTAAACATGAATTCCTGCAAGTACGCATGATTATTTACTCATTTAATGTACGTTGTACATAGAAAACGCAAATAACAGCCATAAAAATCACACAAATCTGACAGGAGATTACGTCCGTTATCCAATAACGATCTCACAATAATTACGGAATCGCTAGGCAGGTATATGGAAGAAAGCCAAACTACATGGACATCAAAGTGACCTACAGAATCTAAAAATAATACAAGGCAATGGTATCATTGACCTCCACTGGTGAGTGGCTCTGAGGGCTGTCTGTTTCAAGGCCTGCTTAAAATTAAGAGTGAAAGAAATTGCTTAAGTTAAATTTCACCAAAACGCATATTTCAATCAATTTAACCGCCTGATTTACGTCATTTTTAACTTTTGCTTTTACTTTCCGAAAACCGATAGTTACTCTAGAGTTATTCTGCCATTTTGACATATTTGACAGTTCTGTTGGAGGTAAGGTGTGAAATTATTATAAATGATATTATTATATTATTATTATATTATTATATATTATTCATAAATGATATAGTTAATATATTTAGTAATGTCAAAGTTCTATTATTTGCTGATGATCTGAAGATTTACAGAACAATTAGAAACGATGACGATCGCGCCATTCTGCAGTCAAACTTGAACAAACTATGCGCTTGGTGTTC
Organism: Limnephilus marmoratus; assembly: GCA_917880885.1. Taxonomy (NCBI): domain Eukaryota; kingdom Metazoa; phylum Arthropoda; class Insecta; order Trichoptera; family Limnephilidae; genus Limnephilus; species Limnephilus marmoratus. Next base: position 7,428,964 of record OU862935.1, read on the forward strand.
TGCCAATGATTTACAACTAAATATTGGTAAATGCCAGATTATTAGTTTTTACAAAGGTAAAAATCCTTTTAACTTTTCTTATGATATGAATGGTGTTAATCTTCTTTGTGTATCGCAGATTCGTGATCTTGGTGTTATATTCCACGAGAGTCTACAGTTCAATGTACACATCGATGAAATAACAAGCGATGCAATGAGAATACTAGGTTTTATCTTGATAATGGGGGCAAATTTTAAAAGTATGTTAACATTAAAACATCTGTATTGCTCACTAGTACGAAGCAGATTAGAATACAATTCCTCTGTATGGTCACCATACTACAATGTTCATTCTCAATCATTGGAAAAGGTACAAAACAAATTTCTTCGGTACATCAATTTTAAAATGAAAATTCCAATCGAATTTATAAATTATAATTACTTACGGCTGAAACCAGACTTCTTAAATTATCAGATAGAAGAGTGTTAATTGATTTATTATTTTTATACAAAATTATAAAATCTTTAATTGACAGCCCTAATTTGTTGGAACTAATTTGCATTAGCATACCCGCTAGACAAACTCGTAGTAAAGATATTTTTAAATGCAACAATAAACTCAACACTAATTACTCCATATACTCACCAATTCCAAGAATCCATAACCTTGCGAATAAATACTGCGAATCTATAGATATATTTAGAGTTGACAGTTTTGAATGTTTCAAAAATCAACTAATCTCGATTCTATCTGCTAATAATTAACTTTTATTATTTTTTTGTTTTTCTCATAAAATATTTTCTCATCTAAACCTCACCAGTAAAATGTATACTTACTTTATAATATTTTTGCAGTTCTATTTACACTTTGTTCTATGTCAGGTCTTATTATTATCGTTAATAATATGTATAAATATTTAAAGCTGAATTGTTTTAGTTTTTTGTAAGTACAACTTGTACTATTTCATTTCATTTTTTTTTATGTTGTAATATTCTTTACCTAACGAGTCGATTGCATTAATATTTATTCTGTTTTATTGTTTATGTAATACATGTTATTAATATTGTTAATTATATATTTGCTTCTTTTCTTGTAAAAGCCCACTAGGGCGTTAATAAAATATAAATAAATAAAAAAATAAAAATTGCACATTGCGCTTCAACATTGATTATTAGTCATGATTAATATTATAGAAGATGACGATAGTGACGATGAATTCCTTATCCTATATGTTTTGCAGCGAAAACCAAAAACATTTCAATCCCGTGTTAATACATAGCACTGGCGCGGAAAGTTTTGAAGCACAAGTGAGTGACGCGAAAAGGGGACCTCCCCTTTCCACGTCACCCATTATGCGAAATGTTGCTCGTTAAGGGCGAGATGTTTCTACAATATCTTTGGTTCGTAATGCGAATTACTCATTATGAGAGGTGCTCGTTATGAGAGGTGCTCGTTATGCAAGGGGTTCCAATATACCTGGATCATTGATGTCCACGAGAGAATTGCTGAGCACGTTCCTCTTGATGACCATGCCGGGAGCGTGAGGATGTGCAGAACTATGGGAGGGGTGCGGAGGGTAGGTCTGCGGGTACTGCATGCCCACCGTCACCTCGCTGAAACAAACAAACAACAATACATTAGTCTACTGTATAAACCAGTGGCGGCTCCGAGCACTTCTTTGATGGTGGGGATCGACATTTTTTACGTGTACCTACTGTACCGTAATCCCACCATCCGGAGAATATACCTAATATAAAATTTTGATGGTCAAATCAAACTAATCGGATATCTAAACGCAAAAGAATATAAAATTTCTGTAGATATGTACCAAGATTATTATTTTATTTTTTTATTTATTTATTTCATTATTTTCATATTACATTTGGTTATAATAATGACGTATTGCCCATCTCACTAGGGGTGAAACGCCTGTGTTGAGATGGCAATTTACAGAGTGGTTATATATGATTTTGTTTAAGTAATATTTTGAAAAATATTATGAAAGTGACAGGTTTATATAAATTTTTTTTTTTTTAAATATACAATTCAAGTATATTACATATATATAGAAGATTACAGTAGGTACATGGTTACATATATATACACACAGTAGGTATAAAGGTAAGTATGTTATTAAATACTCGTGATGGTAGATAATGTTTATTTGAGGTGATCAATGATTTTACTTTTAAATGCATTTTTGGATTGCGTGTTTCTAATTTCAAGAGGTAGAGAATTGAACAGCTTTGTTGCATTATATTTAAAACTTCTTTGCCCATAAGAGGTTTGACAAACTGGGATGTTAAAAGATTTTACATTTGACTCTCTTAAGGCTCTAGTGCTTATTGGTTCTTCAAACATGTGTGTATTTTTAAATTGATAAACCAGGATATTTTTTTAATACAATTTTTGCAGGTTGGGAACATTTAGTGTCTTAAAAATAAAATCAGTGCTAGTTCTCAACGGAACTTTAAGAATGACTTTCAAAATTAGTTTTTGAATCTTTACTAAAGGCTCCAGGCAAGTATTTGCAGCACTTCCCCAGCTGATGATACCATATTCAAGTGATGATTGTATAAGAGCACAGTAAACTTGTTTCAGTTGTTTTCTATTTAATATATCTCTAACATTTTTAAAGAAGTAGACGAGTTTCCTCAGTTTTGTCGTTAGGTTTGTAACATGTACGTTCCATTTAAGAAGATCATCTATTTGAATACCATCTTTATCGAACTTAATTAGACCGCGAACCACCCGAAACTACGCAAACAAATGGTTTGATATTCTATCATGAGGGGATTCATTGGATTATCCCCACGGTATTTGAAACTCACATACGAGTGCATATGCGCGGTTCGCGGATGGCCTATGATCGAGAAAGAAACGCAAAGAATTAGCAGTAGGTTCTGCGCACTGAGAAATGGACTCTGATAGTTTGTGCACTGGTCAACTATCATTCCGCTCCCGCTGGTCAGCCTGGGTGGTTGTTAGGTCACATTAAAATGATTCAGAATAATTTTTTGTATTTTATTTATGCAATTGTTAATTGCTTGTATGTTTAAAGAATTCATTCATTTTGGTGAAGACAAAACATCGACTGTTATTTCCTTTAGTAGGTTAGGGATGTAACTGATGGGGACTGTCCCCACTGACCCCCTGAGAAAAACCGCCACTAGTACTAACACCACCAGCGAGTGAAGGTTAATTAGTTAGTCAGTTAGACTCACCCCAGAGCGTGATCGTGCGGCTGTTCTAGCTCCACGTCTACCCCACTGTCCCTGTTCTCGGGTAAAGCGCGCTGTGATGGGCCGCCGGCATTACGGGCCTTGTTGCCGCCGCGCCCCGCCATCTCCGTCTCAATTCTGATGGCTTCCATCTCGTCCATCTCGGCGGCCGACTCGCGCAGGTCCTCGGCAAACTTGGCGCGGTCGTGTTCGTTGCGCGCGTTGAACGCCACCAGAGAGCGGCCGTCCACACGGTGCGTCAGCCGAATGCCAAATGGATAATCTAGGGCAGAAACAATCAAGTTAAATCTACAATTCACTTCAATCATATTGTGGGATTATTAAAATGCTAATTTGACTTGAGCAATAAAGTGAAATAGAATGAGTTTACTGAAAATAAGCATTCACTCTTACTCAAGCTTCCTTCTCTCATCACAGACCCCATCTAGTATGGACGTCAGTCTCAGTAACATTAATTGTATCATCGTGTAATAAATCAGTTATTACGAAAATAGTACCAGCTGGTGCGGCGAAAATTTTGCATCGGCCCTTAACACGTCAAAGGCCATTAGTGCGCCGGCGCATGAGGTAAAAATTTTAAATATTTTTTTTTTAAATGCGATTTTAACCCTTATGTATAAAGAAACTGTATGAAGGACAAGGTCAGAATCGCTTGGGCCATTCTCGTTCTTGACGTAATAAAGGTATCCGAAATACTTCTAGCCACTCGGAATAATTTGTAATAAATTAACTATGGGATCTCATAATTTTTCCACGATTTGAACTGTCAAACTTTGAGATAAGTAGGTAACATCGAAAAAAACTTCAAAAAACCTAACTATTTATCAAATAAACGCAAATATGTTGTTTTTATAGAGAGTTTATTGTTCAAGGAATGTGTTTCGGCAAATATAATATACGATAGCTCAAAATAAATCAACAAAATATTACTTCAAAGTGATGCTTTCCAAGATTTCATATAAAATACGGCAAGACCCGTAAGAGGTTAAAAAATTAAATTACTTTCATCAACTTAGGTAAATCCATATATCAGCTGTTTAAAAAAGCAATTTGCTTAAAAAATAAGTACCATTGCCCTCTGTAGGGTAAAAACTCAAAAGCATTAGGTTCGGAGCTTGGGTAAACTCTACTGTCATTTCTGTTAATTACTTGCTATATGATAAAACAGTCCTCGCTCAGTCGGTAATGAAGGGTGTTATTATGAGCTCTATTTGTAAACATATTATCAGTTGGTTTGTTGTGGTATTAATATTTTACCAATTGTTTTATAAATAGAATAGGATTCCATAAATCTTCCTTCTCTTTAATTCACAAGCGGGATAAGCAGTTCCTTCAGAAATACAGGAAAACCATGCCGGTGTTTAACAGGATAGAATTTAAAAAGTGCTAGTCATTATTACAAGGTTTGTTCAAAAAGTAACAGGGATTTTTAAATTTCGCAGGTTTGGGGTGTCCGATTGACCATTTTTTTTTCTTTATGTTGGTGTACATGCCCCTGAAGTATGATAAAATTGTCATCTGTATTCATTTTTATTTTGTCTGTGGTAGCCGCTAAGGTTAGACGTGTTTTATGAGCTCGGCGATTTTTGTTTTTTTTTTTAATGGATCAAAGAATTTGCATCAAATTTTGTGTAAAAAATGAAATAAAGTGTAACAAAGTGTGTGAAATGTTAACAAGGGCCTATGGTAAGTCTGCTATGAGTTAAACAAGGGTTTACGAGTGGTACAAGCGTTTCCAAGATGGTCGTGAAGACGTTGATGATGATGAATGCCCCGGACGCCCCAGCACATCAACAACTGATGAAAAAGTGAAAGAAATGGTTATAAATGATCGCCAAATCACCATCAGAGAAGTCGCTGATGATGTTGGCATATCAATTGGCTCATGCCATGAAATTTTTTCGAATGTTTTGGGTATGAAACATGTGACAGCAAAATTTCTTCCAAAATTATTGAATTTTGAACAAAAGCAGCGGCGAATGGAAGTTGCACGGGAGTCACTAAATGAAGTCAACGACGATGCAGAATTACTGAAATGTGTTATAACAGGTGACGAACCATGGATTTACAGATATGATGTCAAAACTAAGGCTTAATCGTCTCAGTGGAGGTGTTCTGGAATGCCAAGACCGAAAAAGAATGAACTAAAAGCTATCCCAAAGATTGAGTTTGAGAAGTGTTTCGAGGATTGGAAGAAGCGTTGGCACAAGTGCATAATATCTAATGGGGACTCCTTTGAAGACGACAACATTAATGTAGACGAATAAATAAATATTTTTTCAAAAAACGAAAATTCCCGTTACTTTTTGAACAAACGTCATATAAGTTTTATTATGAATAATATTATTTGGAGTATTAGTAACTATTGACAGTAAGACAAAAAATGTATGTTTTGTGTGTATTAATGTAATTTGAGTGTAATGTTTACTCACGAGGTACAGAGAATAGCGAGACGTTCATTCCACAGAGCGGGAAACTCTGGCGGAAAGTGTACGTCACCGAGGACTTCTTTTTACTGAAGATCTTGGTCACCACCAGCAGGTCGTTGAACAGGAACACCTGCAGGAAAAACAACATCAAATTAACAATGGAATAAATTCTTCAAATTCACTTTCCAGAATTTATTTATGTATTAATGCCCTTTTTGGGGAGCTTTCAGACATGAATAATAAAAATTATACAGAATTTATTGTACATAACTGAACAAAATTTTGTATTTCGGTGGTGGAAATTTTAAATCCTGTAAAGGACAATAAATCCACAAAAACACAAGTGTGCAGTTCACACGCGGTAGAAGTGAAACCTTCAGAAAACTAAAGTAGACAAGAGTGGGGAGGCTACGAAGCACCGCACAAAGAGGAGACCGATTATTTACGAAGCACTGCGCAAAGAGGAGACCAATTTTTCTATCTAATTCTCTCGCAGGCTAAATCCTATAGATGTATGTGTTTGCCTCTTTTTAGTGTCACTTTTTCGTTTCATCGAGTTTCAAATCACAACGGTGCTTAAGAAGTTTTCACATCAAAAATCTTTTTATTTACTTTCTTTATAAAATTTAAAAAATATGTTTGATGGTATTTTTTCTACATTAACTTCAAAGAGGAGACTCTGAAGAAAATAATTTCCCTTAGGGTCTATGACATCTTTGAAGATGGAGGGTCTTTTAGAGGAAAGGAAGGAGAGGTCTTGAAGAGACCCATGTTGTAGGAGGGAGGAAACACAGAGGCCAGCAAATCATTCCACAGCCAAGGCGTTGAACTCAAAAACAGTCATAGAAGCAACTCATTCTCACATGATCCCTCCTGTACCAAAGGGATCAATGGCACCAGGTCCTCTGAGCAACTTCCATTGTAATACTAGTAGAATAAGTACAGCATACCTACCTGGCGCCTGTGCTCTAAAGACTTCAATCTGCTTTTTAAGATAGGGGAATCTATCAAACGGATCGTGCGTTTCTGCACAGAGTCAAGGGTTTTTTCAGGCATTTTGTGGCTCCAGACCAAATGTGGCCAAATTCAACAGCGGAGAGCACTTGCGATTTGTACAGGGTTAGCAGTTGTGTATTATCTGCAGTATCTGCGGGTCCTGTACAATACACATAGCTTCTGAGAGGCCGACATAACTCTGGTTTCGATGGAGTCCCAGTAATGAGTGAGTACATATAGATGTGAAAGTGTTTGTACCTCTCTCTGGTGAACTCCGGGTCTCTCCTTCTTGTTGATGTCGGGGATCTCGTAGAGTCGGCAATAGCAGACGAGGCGGCGATGCGGCAGGGCTAGTTGGGGCTTCTTGCCCACTATGGTGGCCTGGACCTTCAGCACCTGGAAGAGTTTACCATTTGTGTTAACCCGTCTAATCACAGGAGACCCAAATTGCCCCAAAACATCAGGAGATAGGAGACAGGATAACAGGAGACCCAAATTGTCCCAGAGCGACCGTGCATTATTAAAAGTTAGATATCTCTCTTATATCATGCAAACATTTGTGATTTCTTTTATGTTAGAAAGCAAAAGAAATAATGCTTCTTATTGCCTCAGGAATACACGAGACAATTTGTGACGTAACACACATGTTATTTAGACTGTTATTTATTGGTGTAGGTGTAAGATGAGATCTTGCTAATCTTAATGAAACGCGCTTGGATGAGTTGGTTATTTACTCGCACAATATTGACACGTCTGTGTTGTAAAGCGAAGTGCTAGCTAATAGAGCTGTTGGAGATAAAGGAGAGTGAGCAGTATCATTCATCACCTTTTATACCCTGTTTCTGCCGAGTCACTCTTGCACATTTGAAAAGCAGGAGTACCACCAAAACCATTCTCACAACACATTTAATTTTAAAATAAAATTGTATGAATGTGACAAAAAGTGAAGGGACAGTTTTATTAAAAAATTTATTAAGAAAAGGAATCTGTATTATCTGTTCCTATTTTAAGTGCTTTAATTTGAATATTTGCAGGTATGCATTTTTTAGCCAATTTACATTTCCAATATGAAAATTTTAATATGTTTTTCTGCAGTAAAATTTCATTTTTTGACTTAATTTTTTATTTACTTTAGCTCCACACAGAAGGCCCTGAGAAAAATAATTCTTCTCAGGGCCTATGTTATCATTGGGGATGATGTGTGGACGGTGTATTTAGGAAAAAGTTCTGGGGAGGAAAGGAGTATGAAGAGTGGATAGAAATCTGGTGGTTAGTGTGTGCAGGAGTGACAGATGTATGAATCCATCCCTTCCACTGCAGTGAAAGGCAAAGAGTCAAGAGAGTCTGGCTGGAGAGGTCAAAAGTATCCCTCAACCAGTATCTCTAGTTCCGGCCTGCCACGCAGTAGGTGGGTAAACGCATCCGCCGCCAATACCTAGGCAAACCTCACCCCATGAACGCAGGCACCCCTGCTAAGTCACCAAATGTTAAATGTAGTTAACCACTTGGGGTGACCTATGGCAGGGGTGTCGGTTATCCAATAAATTCTCATTGTTGAGGATGGTGACCCCGTCTCCAATTGTCAACAAGGCTACTCAACTACTTTTGTTTGGGGTTTCAGGCTTGAAGAAATAGTTTAACCCTTTTTAGACGAGCGTCGTGTATACATGCCAACCGATGGCGTGCCTAAAAGACGAGCGTCATCTATATATGACGCATATGTGTGAGAATTTGAAATATCAGTCCGCGGGTATCGCAAATTCTTTAACGACGAGGTCGTTAAAAGGTTAATATTACCTGCAGCTCCCACAGCTGTTGTGCCCACATGATACTCAAATGCAGTGTGCCGTGCAGACCACCGAACAAGTAGTCAATGAATGCATACAGGGATTGATGGTGTCAACAGGGTGCCCTAGATCAGCTCGCAGACCTTAGATGTCCCCCTCTGACCCCACCATAGGAAAGAAGAAGAGTAGTACCTGCGTGACGTGATCGCTGGCCGGCTTGAACTCGCTGGCCTTGACACGCTCGTATATGCCCACCAGGAGGTCGCGCTCGATGTCTCCGCAGTCGTCGATGCCGCGCAGGTTCTTGATGAAGTCCTCCAGGGACATGCGCGACTCGGGCTTGAGGCTCGGCGTGTGCAGGTCCGTGTTCAGCATTATTATGGCAAACGCCAGCACGAATATCTGCAACAACAACACACAACACACTCAAATTAATTATTAATAAAACGGAGACAGTTTACATAGTTTTGAAGGCCGGCGTAGTCCAGCGGTAAGGCTCTTGACTCGCACTCCAAAGATCGCGGGATCGAATCCCGGCGTGGCAAATAAATTTTATTTGATTAATTTGTGTTATTTCACAATTTATTCATTTAAAATAATATGTTGTATATTTGCGAAACATTCCAGAGTGGAAGATACTCTCAGTATCGCCCTGGTGTAAGACCACTATTCTGAATTGAAACATTGCTTGAAATGGCTTTAGCCGTGTTTGGTGACCAGGTCTGAATAGCCAGGTATTTCCACACCTTCCTCTTCCCTATCTCCTTCCCCTTCCCACTACCTTCAGTCTCACAACATACCCCAATTGGGGATGCCATAGTCCACTGGCTCCAGACGGGAGCAGTTGGGACTCTTGTGCGGTATTCATATAAATTTTTTTTTTTTAAATATAAGGATTGTATTGGACATATATAACCATGTACCTATTTAAAATACCGCCATAAAACAATAATAAAACAACTTTGGGGTTTCACAAAATGCAAAATAATGAATTTAGTTTTATTTTTGGAATTCCCTGATATTATAAAAAAAATTTGAAATTCCCTGACATTTCCCTGGTAATTCCAGGTTCGGTAAAATTCCCTGATAATTCCAGGTTTTCCAGGTCTGTGGCCACTCTGCACTGGCTCTGGCAGTTAATAAAAAGAAGGTTAAAGTAATTCTCACCGTGTCGTGCGTCCGAAGTCTCTGCACCAGGTCAGGGTTGCAGAGGCAGTAGCGTCGGCTGAACACCTCCACCAGCCGCTCTATCTTCTGTGCCTCTCCGGGAAGGCGGAAGTAGGCCTGGAACTTTCGAAGCGCCACATCCACTTGCATGCCCGACAGGTCCAGCTCGCTTACAAAACACCTGGAAACAAAAGAGATTTTAGTTTAAGGGATGGGAAATTGGATGTAAAAATCTCAAATAATATATGCAATGTTTTAGAGTAATTCGAAGCTGGACTCACTCTAGAACCGCCATGTTGAAAGCGCCCTGCAGATTGCCGAGGTATTCCCCAATCATCTGTTTGGACAGGCCTTTGCGCGTAATGAGGAACCGCGCAACGCCACGAGGACTGTTCTCCAGAAAGCCCCTGCGAATGAGGTAGCCAATCCCTCGCTCCGGTTTCTTGTTGAAGAGATTCAGACCCACGCGGTATTGGCGCTTACGGACCGTCTCTGAAACCTGCAAGAAGAACCAATTATGGTTATTATTAAAAACTTTATATAAATTTATAAAACTGGAAACAGAACAGGTACCAAACGGGTACCTTGTGGTACCCAATTGTTCCTTGATTATGGACAAATGGATTAAAGAAATTATTGCAAAGAAATAAGATGCGTATAAAAAAACTAGACTAGACTTTTGATTACCTTAAGAGCCTGGGCCTGCATGTGTTCTTGAGGTTCTCCCTGTGGTATATAGTACTCTCTTGCCACCGCTCCGGGTTGTTGACGTTTCCATACTGCGGCACTGCAATATCTGAAATACCGACAAATTTTCAAAATTATTGTCACACTTACTAATTAACAAGAAAAAGGGAATGGTAATTTTTTTATTGGAAGAGCTGTAATTGATATATTTACCGACCATAAAAAAGAAAAGACAGCTTAAAGTGAAGTATAACTTAACATTGAGGATCAAAAATTCTTCAATTTCAACCACTGCCATAGGTCACCCCAAGTTCGCTAATTTTGGTAATGTAGATGGGGTGCCCGTGTTCATTGGGTGAGGTTTGTCTCGAAAGTTAGGTCTTGGCGGCGAATGCATTTGCCCACCTACTGCGTGGCGGGCCGGATCCAGAGAGACCGGTTGAGGGAGACCTCTCCAGCCGGACTCTGTCGACCCATCGCCTTGCATCGCAGTGGCAGTAGGAGGGATGGATTCGAACTTCCTCTCCTTCCTTTTCCAAAAAAGACCTTCCACACAGCAACCCCAAAAATGACATAGGCCCTGAAGGAATATTTTTCCTGCGTGGAGCTAATGTAAAATAAACAGTTACTAAAGAAAATTGCGATGAGTCAACGTTACTTTATTGAAAAATAGTTAACTTGAAAGAAAAGAGTCCAACATTAATTCATTGAACAAATTGTAGTAAAGTTTAAGTTTGCTCTGATCGTAAAAGTGGAAAATTTAGCTTTAATAATGGAGTTATTCAACAAGTCAACACAAAGAAATAAGCAGTAATTACCTGTCGGGGTTCAGTTCGTAGTTCTGATGAGCGGCGGCTCGGTGGTGCTCCACGGAGCTGGAGTCGGAGCCCGAGGACTGCACCGAGCTCATGGAGCCGTGCTGGTTGCCTCCCAGACCCGGGGGACCGCTGCACAAGGAAATAAACAAGTTAGCAACAATAATGGAAACAAAAAGTTTAATGTGGGGCTTTAGTGAATTGGCGATGCGGTACGGTGCAGACCACCGAACATGTGGTCAACGAATGTCCGCTCCACTCATTTCATGGCAGGATTGGTGAGGTCCACAGGACTCCTGAGGCCATAGACTGGCTCGCAGACTTAGATGGACCCCTCTGACCCCCCCACCATACGAAAGAAGAAGAATGTGGGGCATTACTGAACGGCATAATAGCTATTTGCTGCTACTTCTAAGATTCCCGGAGAAAGGAAATAAGTAAAAAAAAAATAACGTGACGTGGACATACGTGAATGCTGCAGGAATGAGATCCCTGAGGCGTATGTGTGGTAAAATCATGTATGATGATGTGAGAAATACGGAGATCCGCAAAGAATGCAAGGCTGGTGTAAGAGTAACGAGTAAGATTCACAAAGGGACGCTCAGATGGTTTGGGCATGTAGAGTGGCGAATGAACAAAGAAAGGAGTGTAAGGAAAATATTTGACGCAAATGTGAAAGGTAGAAGAAGTCGGGGACACCCGAGACACGGCAAGACCAAGTGAATCAGATACCGGACCATGTCAAGAGTCGGAAAAATAGAAGAGTTCATATGAATGTGAATGAGACAAGGAGTGCGTGCCAAGATCGAGTTGTTTGGCAGTTCGTTCTCTCTGCCTAACCCGTGGAGAAACGGTGTGATGGTTAGTTAGTTAGTTACATAAGTGAACTCAGCAGATCAAAATTTTTTTTGATCTGCTAATGAACTGTTTTTATGATGAGTAAAACTTCAAGTAGGTATGCCTTACCGAAGTGTGGAGTAAAACTGAACAGGAGAACAATATTCCTTGTGGAGCATAATTGAACACCAACTCAACAGGAAAGTTTGAGCCTAACGTTTGACAGCGACAATGACTTCTTCCTTCATGTGGTGGGGTCAAGGAGGAACACTTAGGTCTGCAATCCAGTCTAGGACCTCAAGAGTCGCTCAGAAAGAATGCCGCAGGCATTTGTTGACCACATGCTCATTTATTTATTTATTTATTTATTTATTGCTTCTTCACAATTTATATACATATATTTTTAGCATGTAATTATTAACCCCACTAGGGTTCGCCTGTATCGGGGTTAATAATTTCACAATTTAATAAAAATAACACACGCAAATATCGGTCATGCAAAACAGTTAAGTAAGAGTTTATCTCACCGGGAGGGGAGTACTATGGGGTTCAATAAACTAGACCCGATGAGAAGAGTTCAACGGAGGGTGACAAACATTTTTACACTATAAAAGGCATTACACCATTTGTTAGGATACTAGTCTATAATATCATCGCCGTTCAGACAAAAGTCACCAACCCACACGCAAAAGCTTTAGATCTAAATTTGAATGTTAGAAAAATAATTATTATTCTTATTTGAATTTTTTTAATGTTTTTATTATTATGCTAGCAAGTTCAATTTGAGAGGCGGATATAGATACCGCCGCACCAGGAACCATTTATTGGATAACCAACACCGCTGCCATAGGCCACCCCAAGTGGTTTGCTACGTTTAGTTACATAGCTGGGGTAACCGGGTTCATGGGGAAAGGTTTGTCTGGGTCTTGGTGGCTAATGCATCTGCCCACCAAATTCGTGGCAGGGCGGATCGGGAGAGACGGTTGAGGGAGACCTTTTGACCTTTCCAGCAGGACTCTTTCGAAACATAGCCTTGCACCACAGTGGGAGGGATAGATTCATAAGTCTGTCACTCCTGGAAACACTGAGCCCAGATTCCACCCATCATACCTTTTTACTTCCCAAAACTTCCTCTTCTTCCTTTCCTAAAAAGACCCTCCACAAATCATCCCTGAAGATGACATGGCCCTGAGGGGAATTATTTTCCTCAGGGCCTCCTGGGTGGAAAAGTTTATCTAACATATTTTAGCTTTCAAATTTGAAGTATCTCCAAAATGTGGGTTGTGGTTTGGTGAATTCTGAACAACGATGAAATACACTCTGCTTAGTCGTGCTGTCATTTCTCTATGCATCGGAATCGCTGACGTTGACGGCTGCGGCAAATTATTCAGCTCTGTACGGAACCACAGCTTACAGTCTAACTCGTACTGTTGCATCCAAAACTGCTTATAAATAACAGCTTCAGATGCACCTGTAATGGACTGTGAATATTAAACAATGAAACTAAACGAAATGGTGTTTGCTGGAATTGGGTGATAATATGTGTAGGAAAAACAAGGTACGCAAGGAAAAGGGATAAAACCAATCACTTACCACTATATCTCTGCGAAGGAGCACACAACGCAACCACAACATAGACATATAGCTCCAACACGATACCTCGAGGTAATTATCGCTACAACAAAATGAATGAGTACAAAACGATATTATGTACTTCCGAGACGGTCAATTTCATTTACTTTATTTAAAAATGAGATTGTGTACACGAAAAACACCAACAACTTGTTTCCAGGGTAGTTCCAAATCTTCTTCTGTTTTTCAATAATAAATTCACTCTAATTTGCTAATTTTCTTTCCACCATTCCAAATTTCAAACAGTTTTCCAACAAGGTGATGGTTAAGAAGCGGTAGGAAGTGGATAAATGATATCTCGGTAGGAACTAAGCATATTCTATTCTAAAACCAAAGACCTATAAATGCTCTAAATTTAACCTGGCCCCCTACCACAGTCGATCGATAAAGATTGATAGGATAGCGATATTATTCCAAAGACAGCAGTCAAACTTCTTGGCGTTAGTCTGGATTTAGACTTTTCGCTTAAAAGTCAAGTAAATAGGACTGTAAGCATCGGTTTTTTTCACCTAAGACAACTCAAGTCAGTCCGAAGAAACCTTTCTACAGAGGCAACAAAACTATTAATCAACTCTTACGTAGTCTCACGGCTCGATTACTGTAACGGCATCTACGCTAGTCTTCCAAAATATCAAACTGACAAACTTCAATCTGCGTTTAATGCAGCGGCATGGCTCATAACCGGAGTTTCAAAAAATTCACACATTTCAGAACATCTTCGTAACCTTCACTGGCTCAAGAACCCTGAAAAAATCCAGTACAAATTGTGTTGTATGGTGTTGAAATCGATCAACGAAATGGCCCCACCTTACATCTCTGAACTATGTGACCCGGAAAATTCTGGTCCGAGGCAGTCTACCCTTAGATCAGCAACATCATCAGCTATAGGCAAACTAATGGAACCTAAACGCAAGCCAAATACTAAATTTGGAGATCGTGCTTTCGGAGTGTCTGGGCCTAAGGCTTGGAATAAACTCACTCCGGAACTAAGATGCATAACAAGCCCAACAGAATTTAAGTCCAAATTACAGACAGTCGTATCCTTAAGTTAAAAAAAACCTTTTATCTTCGCCTTCACGGCTCGCGAACTAATTTCGTAAAAATAAAGCAAATTCTTACAATTCTCCAGTCTTTCAAAATAAATATTATCTCAACTTTGGCATTAATCTTCTTATAAATGTAAAACCAACAATGATGAGCTTAGCAAAGGTAAAGTAATGCAATGTCCAGTGTTTTAAATATAATGTCTTCCACGTGCAAATTAGTGTCTTCCCCAAGCATAAACTTTCTAATAAAGTGTGTTTATCGGAAGTGACCTGCAGGTAAGTATGTTTCTGTATCTATTTGTAAATAATAGAATTAGATAGAGCCTAAGAATTCATAATGAATTGTAAAGCCCTCTTGAGGTGATTTTTCACAAAAATGACGCTCTATAAATTATCCAATTATTATTATTATTATAGTTCCCAATTATGTCGTCTGCGTGCGAACTGTCCCTAAATTTCTCTAAATAAACAATAACAGTATTAATCTTAAGTGACCTCCCAGGTAGGTATGGTCCTATTTATATTTTATGCCTGTACAGTACAATTTTTACAGCAGCATCGCGTTCATTGGTCAAATCATTGCACATATAGTTTCGTATCGGTGATGGATGAACCAGTGGATGCAATATTTAGTCATAAGTTGTTATAGTGGTTTGTCTAGTTTGTAGTTAGAAGTAAGATTGAAGAAATGTATTATAAGTTTCTACAGCGCCCTTGAGGTAATTTTTCACAAAAACAGCGCTACACAAGTCATCCAAATATTATTATTATTTATAACTTTTGGTAACTTCTCATTGTTTCTTAGCGTGTATTTGGGAGGCGGGTATGGATATCACCGCCTCGGGAACCATTCACTGGATAACCAACACCTCTGCCATAGGTCACCCCAAGTGGTTCTCTACATTTAGTGACATGGCAGAGATGTCCAGGTTCATGGGGGTGAGGTTTGTCCGGGTCTTGGCGGGGGATGCGTCTGTCCACAGGCTGCATGGCAGGCCGGATAGGGAGAGAACGGTTGAGGGAGTCCCTTTGACTTCTCCAGCCGTACCTGCCTTGCACTGGAGTGGGAAGGATATGTATTCATTCGTATGTCATTACTGGAAACACTAACCCCCAGATTCCTACCCATCCCTTAACCTCTTATTGGCCAGAGACGCGAATCCATGCGCAGTTTGTGCGCATGCATGGAAAAAATTCCAAAAAAAAATATGTTTGTCTGCGATTTTGACCCTTCTATGTACAGAATTTAAATGAAAGACAAGGTCAGAATCGCTTGCGCCAACATTTACCCATGTCGTAGGCAATGTTCATTCACCTGGCAACCCCAGAATATTTTTAAATGATTTTATCTGTTTACAAATTTGCCGCGATTCTTTCTGTCAAAGTCGATGCTTGTTACTTGGCGAAAACATCGTAAAACCTATCAATTTACGTAATTAACGCAAGTAATGTTGTTTTTGTACATAGTTTATTGTTCTAGGAATGTGTTTCGATCAATAAAATATATGATAGCTCAAAATTAATCCATAAAACATTCAATTCAAAATTCAAAGTGGTGCTTTGTTAGGAAATTTCCGTGTTTTTCCTGGTCTTTGATGGGTTAATACCCTTTTCCTTCCTAGAACTTCCTCTCCTTCCTTTCCTAAAAAGACTCTCCACACAGTATCCCCAAAGATGACATAGTCCCTGGGGGGAATTATTTTCCACAGAGCCTCCTGTGTGGAGCTAATGGAAAAAAAAAAGTTCACAATAAATAAGTGTTCTTAATACGTTCGACGTCAACTGTTGTTTGTACGTTAGCGATCTGCAGTTGTCCTAAGGAACAATGTTATCCTATCAATCCTTATCGATTGACCATGCTAGGATCCCTGGAGCGTAATTGAACAGCAACTCTGTAGATAGCAATGATTGGGAACATGTGGTCAGTAAGAGTGACTTACCCCAGTGTGATGCTGCTGGTCCTCTTGGGGACCTCGGGGGGGACTCGGCGACTGTGCTGCTGCATGGCAGCCATCTGCTGCTGCTGACGCAGGCTGGGCGAGCTCAGCGGCTTGCCACCGCTGGACAGCAAGTTGCCATATATGGGACCTGCGCACATAACACAACACTATCAGAACTGGACCCGATAATACATTCCAACACAAGAAGCTCAAACGTAATTCCACCAAAGATAAAACACCTTAGTGTTATCTGGAATGAAGGGAGATTCAGGCGGCAAATGTGATAGCGAACTACCTACAAATCACGCCCTTTTAGCGCATGGCAATAGACATGCGCCTGCACACCTTATGTGATCAAACTATAATATTTAATTTTTTATAAGAAAAACTCTTTTTTTTTATAACTTTTGAAGGTTACTCCTATCAATGTAATATATCATTGAAGAAAAAGATATCAATAATAATCTAAATGAAAATATGAAAGAGAACAAGACAAAGAAAAATAGAAAAAGATAATGGTCGCAACTGGGACTCGAACCCAGACCTTTTGTCTAACCGGGACATGCGCGTTAACCAATTTCGCTATTGCCACCTTCTATCAAACCGTCATATTTGTCAATATCATATTTCAAATTTTAGAATTAACAATATTATCTTCAACTAATTCTTTTTTCCATATAACGGGCAACTACCCTATTTATTGGAAACAATCATTCTAAGAATTGGTTTGTAACCTGGATAGTGTCTCGGATAAATATATCCGAATTTGTTCATTATTTAATTTATTTATTTATTTATTATAATATGGAAAAAAGAATTAGTTGAAAATAACATTGTTAATTCTAAAATGGCAATGGTAAAATTGGTTAATACCACGGACATATGAATATATCTGGACCTGCCCTAAGTGATAAAAACGTATTATTTCCCCCTCCCCATCGAACCGGCTTTAGCTCCGCCTTGGCGCCAGCTCGCTCCATGGGGAGGGGAGAGATCCACGCTTGAATCTAAAATATGTGACGTCATCATTCTTGTAGTGACCAGCGCGAAACTAACGTCCATACGTTTTACGAAATAACACGCCAAAAAACGGCAGCAGGTACATATTATATAGACATAGCGAATGTGGGCGGTTCTCCAGTGTCCCCGTCGCTGGTTACAGGGGTAAGTATATTATGAAACATTTGTAAAAGTGTCTTAACTAAACACGGCAACAAAATATTGCTATGTGAATTGGGGCGAATGTTTTCGGGGCAAACATTTGGCCTAAGCAAATATGTTATTAACGTGGCAAGCAATTCGCGCTCCCATGCAAAAAGGTCTATTCATTCAAAGCAGATTTTGCTTTTAAGAACTAAATGGTGATATTATAATGCGAGATCTATCTTTCCTCTCTTCGCCACCCATAGTTTGGTTTTACCCCTCACCTGTATCTTCTGGTCTATTCATTCTGATGTCTATGGTTAATACGCTCATCCCGGTTAGATAAGAGGTCTGTGTTCGAGTCCCAATTGCGACCATTATCTTTTTCTATTTTTCTTTGTCTTTGTTCTCTTTCATATTTTCGATTAGATTATTATTGTTATCCCCTTCTTAAATGATATAATATTTTAATTATATTTTAAGAATTTTCTGCAGATTTTTAACACATTGACGGACACTCGGTGTTGAAAAAAGAGGTTTGTGATATAGGACACATGTATTTTGTAAAGTCAATGAAAATCTGTAATAAAAAATTATAGTCTTTTAGCATTTTGGCTATTTGTGACATAAATAGATAATAGACTACATAATACTGCGTTACAAAATTTGACTTCCCAGTGCATTATGTCGTATCGTATCCATGACCAAAAGACATATATCGATCGTCCAGTTGATTAGTCAGACATCTCCAAATACTAAGTTTTGAGATAATGAGGAAATCAGTATTCCAAAGCTCACCTTAAATCAAATATTATTTACACGTATCTGTGTTTTACATATTAAATCTATCTATATATCTATATAAATAAAAATGAAGCCGAAAAGTACGTACGTGCATAACTTCCGAACGACTGCACAAAATTGGATAATTTATTTTTTTGTGTTTCGTTATTGTCAGGACAAGGTTTGTATAAAACTATTGGTGAGCTCTGGTATTATGAAATTTGAATTAAAAAAATTGCAATAGGTGGCACGCCAGCTGTTTGAAAACTGAATGTATGGAATGCGGGAGATGGGAGGGGGGAGTGGGGAGGGTAACTTGGGTAGAGGGTTCGTGGGAGGGGGTGGGGGAGAAGGGGACCCGGTAGGGAGGAGGGGTACTCGGGGGAAGGTGGAGGAGACGGAGTGGGAACAGGAGAGGGGAAGAGGACGCAGAAGAGGAAGGCGAGGCGGAAGGGGAACAGGACGAATGGGAAAGGACACGCAGGGAGAAACAATTAATAAATGGCATAGCAACGCATGCCAGGAACCAGCTAGTATGCTATAAAATAATACCAGGAAGCAAAACGGTCCGGTACATTACTATGACATTTTAAAATTTTCTGCGACTAACATTAATTTTTTGTTTAATTCACTAGTACAATTTTAGTGCATTATAATAGATGTTGGTGGTGTTTATGAGTAATCTGAGTATTGTACCAGATAGAGGGTACACTAACACATATAACATGTCTGACTAATCAACTGGACGATCGATTTGTATGTTTTGTCACATCACATCTCCTCTAAAATAACATCAATATGTTCGTGAACATGTTAAATACTGTAATAAAATTTTGGAAAAAAGAAAATACTTTTTTCGCCAATATTTTTTTACTCTATCTTGGGCTGAACAACAAAATGAACAATTGCCATTGCTTATAATAAAATCTGTTTTCTGCCATTTCTTTTTTAAAATACCACAACCAAAATTATAAAATAACATAATTAATTATTATAAAATGGATATAAGCTATATATATAGGCATAATCCTTAGCAAAAATGGGTTAGGGTTAAATTTTTGTTAAGGGTTAGTTAGCAAAATGGATGAAATTTATTGTTAACACACTTTATATCCACATTACGATGACAGGGTTCTAATCGCCGTTAGAACCAAATCGTTATTATACCACGAAAAAAATATATATTATATATATTTCAGTTTTTATTATTCATTATTCGGGTCATTCAATTTGTAGCACAAGTTTCATAAAATTTTAACAATCCATCAAATTTCAAAGTTAAAATTCAAGTTCTGTGTTATTATTTCATTATGGGCCAGTTGCTTTACAGTACTTGGATAATAACAGAACTTGAATAGGACTTTCACTTGAATATTAACTTTGATATTTGATGAATTGTTTAAATTTTGTGAAACATTAGCGTGCGTGTAAAACCCGTTAATCATTGTGTCTGAGAACCAGCAACTTTCAGAAGTGGTTGGCAAATCATCATCAGACAGTATTAATACCCCAGAAATTAGCTAATAATGCCAAAAGATGGCGCCACTTACGTTAACAGCTAGTTGCTGATTAATATTGTATATTCAGCTAGCGCCATCTCTGGGAACTACACTGTTTGAAATATCTTACCATTGTTGATGTGTGGATGGTTCACATAGCTCTCTTAAGCACTTAAAAGACAAAAGACCCTCAGTGCTATTTTTGTTTGTTTTTTTTTATTATTGTCGTATGACAAATTAATCATCAAGATTTCTCATTTAAATATATGTGAAGGTAGGTATACAAAAAAGTTTTAAGGTTATTTATTTTTGGGAGGCCAAGTATGGGTACTGCCGCCCCAGTAACCATTTATTGAATAACCAACACCTTTGTCGTAGGTCACCCCAAGTGGTTCACTAAGTTTGGTGTCATACCAGAGGTGCACGGGTTCATGGGGTGAGGTTTGTCTAGGTCTTGGCGGACAATGCATTTGCCCACCTTGGTCTGGTTGAGAGAGACCTAACATTGACTCTCTCGTCCCATCGCCTTGCACCGCAGTAAGAAAGATGGATTCACATCAGATGTCACTCCTGGACACATCGACCCCCAGATTCCTACCCACCCCTCACACCTTTTTCCTTCCCAGAACTTCCTCTGCTTCCTTTCCCTAAAAAGGCCCTCCACACAGCAACCCCAAAGATGAGGGAAATTATTTTCCTCAGGGCCTCCTGTGTTTTTTTTTTTTTAATTAGCTCCATACAGGAGGCCCTGAGGAAAATTATTTCCCTCAGGGCCTATGTCATCTTAGGATGCTGGAAAGATGCTATCAGGGGATGCTGTGTGGAGGTGTTTTTAAGGAAAGGAAGGAGAGGAAGATCTGGGAAGGAAATATTTATTTATTTTATTTTTTATTATTATTGTACAACAGAATAATTCCAATTACAGTATAATTTAATTACCCTATCAGCATTTAGGCAAGTGCCTCTTCAATAATGTTTTTAAGGCATATAATATGTATGAGGAGTGGGTAGGAATCTGGGGGTCAGTGTGTCCAGGAGTGACGGACGTATGAATCCATCCCTCCAACTGCGGTGCAAGACAATGGGTCGAGGGATTCTAGCTGGAGAAGTCAAAAGACCTCCCTCAACCAGTCTTTCTCATCACCAAACATAGCGAACCATTTGGGGTGACCTATGGCAGAGGTGTTGGTTGTCCAATAAATGGTTCCCGGGGCGGCGGTACCCATACCCATATCTCAAAAAAAACTTTCTTCCCATCAAGGTAGGACATTAACACTATGGATAATAGAAAGAACAGGTATAATAAGTTCGACACTTGAATTGGTTCAAAGTAGGACTTTTGGCATTTAGAGCCCTGTCATAGTAATTATTTATCTTGTGAAATGTTAGTATATGGTATGGTTGGCAAAAGTGGATGGTAGAAGTGGTAGTGTATGGCTGGTTGTAATGGGTGAACCAAATATGTCCAGTAAGCAATGTTATGATTGCAATATGTAATGAGTGGCCAGGAAATTGTATGCAATTTTGACAATATTTTTTTTTTTTTCAGAATATCTATTATCACTTTTTTTTTGTAGGTTTTTTTACTTTTATTTTTTGGTAGAAGAACACCTCTGCCATAGGTCACCCCAAGGGATTCGCTACGTTTGGTGACTTAGCAGGTGTGCCCGGGTTCATGGAGTGAGGTTTGTCCAAGGTCTTGGTGGCGGATGATCTGTACACACTGAACTCTAGATTCCTCATACCTCCTGCGTTTTTTTTTTTTACATGAGCTCCACACAGGAGGCCCTGAGGAAAATAATTTCCCTCAGCGCCTATGTCATCTTTGGGGATGCTGTGTGGAGGTTTTTTTTAAGGAAAGGAAGGAGAGGAGAGTTCTGGGAAGGAAAATGGTTTAAGGGGTGGGTAGGAATCTGGGGTTTAGTGTGTCCAGGTTATCCGCCTCCAAGACCTAGACAAACCTCACCCCGTGAACCCGGGCACCCCTGCTAAATCACCAAACGTAGCAAACCACTTGGGGTGACCTATGGCAGGGGTGTTGGTTATCCAATAAACAGTTCATGGGGCGGCGGTACCTATACCAGCCTCCCAAATTGATTTCGTAATTATTGAAGACTTTGTAATAAAGAACTTTTCTTACCTAATTTTTTTTTTATTATTACAAATTAGAAAAAGTCACTGAAATTATTTTGATTCTCTATAAATTTCTCAAGTAAATCTGTCAATCTCACAAAATACAATCACAGACAAATAATAAAAGAAAATTTATATTGTTACAGCTGTTAATCTAATCAAAATATTAATGTTATTGAAAAAAAATATGTTTCCAAGAATTTTATTGTGAAATATGTTTATTAAGAGCGTTTAACCAGCCAGCGGACGAAAATCCGCATTTCGTCGAAAGTTGTTCTTCCGATCGTGCAGGGCGGTTACAATGAGAAAGATTAATTATTCTCCGTACCAGCTTTTTTTAAATTATAACTCAATATCGAATTTATTTCAATCCAAATTAGCTTTAATTTATACCTTCATCCAAAAATACTGAAAGGCGTGATGATAAAACTATTAAAATAGTGTACTTTTTGTAGTTATTTTTTGATTATAAGTATTTATCATTTTTCAATAATGTCTAAATTTAATAAGAATGTTAAAAAAATCTGAAATATATTAGTTTGTAAGTGCGCAAATAAATACACAAATGGACCAATTTTTGCCAAGAAACACATGTACGTACATATTTTTTAATGATTTTATTGAAACTAAAATTAAAATTCTAATACATAACTCTGCTAGATAATGTATTGATTTATTTTACTGCATGATTACATTATTTGAAATGGGTGTGGTATAATACAAAAACTTTTTTGAAAATTTAACAAATCTGCCAACGACCTATGGAATAACCTTATTATACTAAAAGTTAAAAAAAATTCTAAAAATTTATTACATAACTTCACTAGATAAAAGAACAATCTTTCGAAATCCATTTATAATTTTTTGTGGAAAAGAGTCAATACGTCTAAAAACTTTTTTGAAAATGACGTATTTCCGGCTTTCTCTGGTAATGCCCTCTTAATATTTTTATGACTATTTGTCTAGATCTCAAGGCAACTTTTTGGGATCTATTCTGTTTAATGTCTCAAGCTAATCTATTTGCTTTTGAGAACAGCTCATACAGGTCTCACAGAAATCGTCACATCACCCTTACTATAATTTTTTTCATCTTTAATGTGAATACCGCACAAGAGTCCCAATTGCTGTCAACCGCCTGGACCCAGTCAGACTATGGCATCCCTGATTGGGGTATGTTTTGAGACTGAAGGTAGAGGGGAGGGGAAGGAGATGAGGAAGAGGAAGGTGGGGAAGCACCTGGCTATTCAGATCTAGTCACCAAACACGGCTAAAGCCATTTCAAGCAGTATTTCAATTCTGAATGATGGTCTTACACCAGGACAATACTGAGAGTATCGTCCACTCAGGAATGTGCTGCAAATATGCTGCATATTCCGCCGAGTGGTTCGCTACGTTTGGTGACTTAGTGGAGATGTCCGGGTTGGTGGCGGTTGATGCGTCTGCCCACCAGCTGCGTAGCGTGCCAAATCGGGAGAGAATGGTTGAGGTAGTCCCATTGACCTCTCCAGCCGTACTCTCTCAGAACATTACTATGCACCACAGTGAGAGGGATGGATTCATACATCCGTCACTCCTGGACACACTGACCCCTAGATTCCTACCCACCCCTAATACCATTTTCCTTCGCAAAACTTCCTCTCCTTCCTTTCCTAAAAATACCCTCCACACAGCATCCCCAAAGATGGCATAGGCCCTGAAGGGAATTATTTTCCTCAGGGCCTCCTGTGTGGAGCCGATGTAAAAAAATAATATTATTTTAAATGAATAAATTGCGAAATAACACAAATTAATCAAATAAAATTTACTGGCTCACGTCGGGGTTTGAACCCGCGACCTCCGATTGCGAGTCGAGAGCCTTACCCCTCGACCACGGAGGCCATCTTTATTTATCAACACCCCGTTTACATTTAAAACAGGAACATTTTACTTATTATGGAGTTTAAATGCAGGCACAGGAACCTAGGAAAAAAGTAAGGTTAGGTTAGGTAAGATAGATTCAACTAGATAGGGAAGGTAGGGAAATATAGGTAAAGTTAGGTTATTAAGTTTAAGTGATTATGGTTAGGTTAGGTTCTTCTTCAACAGTATTCAATTTCAACTATAAATACATAATAATATTAAATTAAAATTATAAAAAAACAACAAAAAACAGTTGGGTACAGACACAGTGTTATGTTGTGGAATGCTTGCGGCACTATCTTGTAGAAATGGAAGGTTTGTGGAGATGAATGGCATAAGCTGTGGAAATGATTGCCAGTTAACTCTATTAACCATAGTAATGGATACCACTTATCACTGTTTAGCCTTAGGAAAGAGTGTCACTTTTCATGAAGCTATAGAAATGAGCGCCATTATCATATTTAGCTGTGAGAATGAGTGTCACTTGCCATTAATTTATGGAATTGTGTACCACTTATCAGTATTTATGAGTGTGATTTATCATTCATCCATAAAAATAAGTGCCAGTTATCATTTAGCTATGGAAATGAGTGCCGGTTATCAAAATGGGTGCCGGTTAACAAAATGAGTGCCGGTTATCGAAATGAGTGCCAGTTATCAAAATGAGAGCCGGTTATCATGAAGTCATGGAAATGAGTACGGGTTATCATTTAGCTATGGAAATGAATGCCGGTTATCGAAATGAGTGCCGGATATCATTAAGTCATGAAAATGAGCACCAGTGATCATTAAGTCATGTAAATGAGTGCCGATTATCATTAAGCCATATGAGTGCCGGTTATCATTGAGTCATGGAAATGAGTGCCGGTTATCATTAAGTCATGAAAATGAGTGCCAGTTATCATTAAGTCATGAGAATGAGCGCCAGTTATCATTAAGTCATGTAAATTTGTACCGGTTATCATTAAGTCATGGAAATGAGTGGCGGTTATCATGAAGTCATTGAAATGAGTGGAGGTTATCATGAAGTCATTGAAATGAGTGCCAGTTATAATTGAGTCATGGAAATGAGTACTGCTTATCATTAAGTCATGGAAATGAGTACTGGTCATCATTAAGTCATGGAAATGAGTGGCGGTTATCATGAAGTCATTGAAATGAGTGCCAGTTGTAATTGAGTCATGGAAATGAGCACTGGTTATCATTAAGTCATGGAAATGAGTACTGGTCATCATTAAGTCAAGGAAATGAGTGCCGGTTATCATGAAGTCATTGAAACAAGTGCCAGTTATAATTAAGTCATTGAAATGAGTATTGGTTATCATTAAGTCATGGAAATGAGTACTGGTCATCATTAAGTCATGGAAATGAGTACTGGTCATCATTAAGTCGTGGAAATGAGTACTGGTCATCATTAAGTCATGAAAATGAGTGGAGGTTATCAATCATTGAAACGAGTGCCAGTTATAATTCAGTCATGGAAATGAGTACTGGTTACCATTAAGTCATGGAAATGAGTACTGTCATCATTAAGTCGTGGAAATGAGTGGCAGTTATTATGAAGTCATGGAAATGCAGGATCACGGAACTAGGTTTCCGAACCATTGATGTATGTCATTAGCCAAGGTGATCATTAAGACATGAAATGCCAGGAATAGAAATGGGTATCATAATCATTCAGAGGAGTTGCTGACGGAAAACACAGCGTGGATATCAGTGGCAATATGACAAAGGGGTGGGTGACACGATCACAGATGCAGGGTTGAACCACGAAAATGCCAGGGTCATAGAAATGGGTGTCGGTAATCATTCAGGGGAGTGCTTGTCATTATACAGCATGGAAATTGGTGGAGACATTACAAAGGGGTGGGTGGGTGACACAGTCACAGATGCAGGGTAATGGAGCCACGGAGGCCATCAGGAAACAGGCCACGCCTAGAAGCACGGAAGCAGTTCTGCAGTACCTCGGTCGATGCAGTAGGCCGAGGAGATGCTCCCACTGGGCGAGTAGCCCACCTGGTTGTAGCAGCTGTCCACACTGGTGCTGTGCGCCCACATCAGCAGGGATGGGTTGGGACTCGAGTGCAACGAGCCTGCGCCCGCCGCAACAAATAAATAAATAAAAAAACCAAAAATAAAACATACAAAAAAATAAAATTTGAATATTTTTTTTCATTCTACGTGTACTATAAAATTTGAGTAACTTCGTTATGTTTTGAATTTTTGTTGCTGTTCTCTTTTTCGTGTATGAAAACAATAAGAAGAAAGTAATCAAATGAAAAAAGTCATTATTTGTTTGAAACCAACAGCAGAAATTATTATGTAAACACTGTAAAAAATACATAAACAAAGAAAATAAGATTTATAAAAATCTTACTTGTCAAACAATAACAAAAAATGGTAGATTCCTGTATCATAACGGAATTACAAGTCCACTTCGGAGTGATGGTACCACACGCCGCTCCGGGCCGCTGCGCAATAAAGTTAAGTCTGAAAAGTTACAGTTTTCAGCGCAGTCCTATAATCAGACTTTTCTGCGCGGCTACCTCGAGCTGCGCTTGATGTCATTATTTGCACTATTGCATCTTTGGAACACTATTGCATCTTTGAATGTGTTGTTGAGTCTTTTCTACAGGTATTAATAATAATAAATTTGGACAACTTATATAGCGCTGTTTTTGCGAAAAATCGCCTCAAAAGCGAATTATTATGTATTATAACGAAAGATGCTCCAAAGATCTGTTATTGATCTTTTAGAACCGATTGAATCATAGATTTCACTACAATTTGTTTATTAGCGTGGAATGTCGTTAAAAGATCTTCTTAACCAGCATTCCCAAATATGAAAATTAGGGGGTGCCATCTTTGGAACATAGACTATGGTAATACTGTGCCTTTTCTACAGGTATTGTAACGAAAGATGCTCCAAAGATCAATTATTGGTCTTTTAGCTCTGATTGAATCATAGATTTCACTAGAATTTGTTTGTTGGCATGGAAGGTGGCTGATAAAAGACCCTCTTAAACACAGTATCCCCAGAGGATGCCATCTTTGGAACACAGACTATGGGAATGCTGTGCCTTTTCTACAGGCATTGTAACGAAAGATGCTCCAAAGATCAATTATTGATCTTTCAGCACCGATTGAATCATTGATTTCACAAGAATTTGTTTGTTAGAGTGGAAGTTGGTCGATAAAAGATCCTCTTAACACAGCATCCCCAAATACGACACACGCCCTGAGAGAAACTTTAGGGCCTCTTGTGTGAAGTTAATATCAAATACAAAAATGTAATCTCAATATTATGTACATAAAATTGCCATACTATAGTATTTTTATGAATTTGTAAACTTCTGTGATACTTCTGTCTTTAAGCTTTTCAATGCTGGACTTTTCAACACAATCTATCGCATCATGTGGCACTTTTGTATGTGTTTAAGTGAAACTTCATGGATCACATATGTGACTGCTGCATAGATTCCGTTAACCCTTTTAGACAAGCATCATGTGTACATGCCAAGCGTGCCTAAAAGACGAGTGTCATCTATACATGACGTATATGTGTGAGAATTTGAAATACCAGTCCACGGGTATCGCAAATTCTTTAACGACATCGTCTTTAAAAGGCTAATGGTGTGTTTAGGTAGAGAAAAAATATAAACAAATATGTGACTGACTATAAGTAAAATGTAACGGAGTGTGTGTTACCTGAATTGTTGAGGTGGTGATGGTTCATCATGGAGTCATTCTGCAGTGAGGAACTGGAGATGTTGGTCACGGAGCCACTGACGGAACAGTTGCACACCTGCGGAGGAAACTGGTCTCATTAGACTAGCCCATAGAGCCACATATTCTCAGGTAGACAGGTACAGTAATAATTAGTGAAGGGGCAGGTGTGAAAATGGAAGGCTGTGATGTGTCGTCGCAGGGTCAAATTAATTAGTGCTGGAATCAATCGCTGGAGAGATAAACCATGAATGTGTCTGTGTGCCTGAAGTAAGAACAATTTTATCGTACTTCGGTTGAAAATTATCACATTTTCAATTTTTTTTTTTTAACAATTGCTTTGACCTTAGCTGAGTCCTTAATTGTGACAACAACTTGACAGCAGAGCATTTGAACACAGACACGCAAATCACTCAACTCACTCGACTCACTCAACTCACTCAAAACTCACTCAACCAACTAACTTAACTCGCACATAAATCTCTCGACACACTTAACTCACTCAAAATTCAACGAATTAACTCAACTAGTAGATAAATCAATAGGCTCACTTAACTCCCTCAAAACTCACTCAACTAACTAATTAAACTTGTTAAAATCACTCAACTCATTCAAAACCAACTAAGTTAACTCGCACATAAATCACTTGAATCACTCAAAACTCACTCAACTAACTAACTTAACTTGTTAAAAGCACATAAATCACTTGACTCACCCGAAACTCACTCAACTAACTAACTTAACTTGTTAAAAGCACATAAATCACTTGACTCACTCGAAACTCACTCAACTAACTAACTTAACTTGTTAAAAGCACATAAATCACTTGACTCACTCAAAACTCACTCAACTAACACAACTTATTAAAATCACTCAACTCATTCAAAACCCACTGAACCAACTAAGGGAACGTACCCATACTACGTGACACGTTTAGGGAGGGGGGGGTCTTCAAAATGTCACGCTCCATACAAATGAGCGGTGGGTTGCTTAGGATTTTGGTCACCGGGGAGGGGGGGGGGTTAAAAATTGCAAAAAGTTGGTCATGTAGTATGGGTACGTTCCCTAAGTTAATTCGCAAATAAATCACCTGACTCACTCAACTCACTGAACTAACTAATTCAAAACTCACTCAACCAACTAACTTAACTAGCACATAAATCACTAATCACCAGACTCACTCAACTAACTAACTCAACTCGCACATAAATCAGGCAACTAACTTGACTCACTCAAAACTCACTCTAACTGAATTCGTACACAAATCACTCAAATCGCTCAACTTACTCAAAACTCACTCAACTAACTAAATTAACTTGTTAAATTCACTTAACTCATTCAACCAACTACCTAAACTCAAATCACTTGACTCTCTCAACTCACTCAACTGACTCAACTGACCAACTCAACTTGCAGATAAATCACTCAACTCAAGTCAAAAAACTAACTCAAGTCGCTCAAATCAGTAGACTCATTTGAATCACTCACCTCACTCAACCATGGAAAAGACCAATATCGAACACGACCAACTCACTCAACTGGGGAAAAGACTGAAAACTGAACTCACTCCGCTGTCCCCGTCGCTCCGGTTGGAGGAGGTGGGGGGCTCCTTGTGCCCTGCCGTGAGCCCCATCATGTTGAGCTGCTGCGCCGATTGTTGCACGCGGGCCGCCATCGCGTCTATTTCGTTCTGGCTCGGAGATTGAACTCTGGACCTGAAGATAAATCATATATTTTTAATTGGGTTTCCATGACAAAACAGAATTGAAGAAAAGGAACAATAAAAACAAGAAACCTAACCTAGTATGCTGCCACTCACTTATTCAGACTAATATTATATTATTTTATGTTTATATATGTTTAGCATCAGTGAGGAGATAGTCAAAAGAGAAATAAAACTATTTTATTTTTATTTTTTATTATTTAATAATCTTTTATACGTTAAAATTTATTGTCTTTTTTCGACTACCACACTAGGCTAATGCCTGTGGTGTATGTGAAATTTCAAACCAAGCTAACGTTGTAATTTGGTTTCGAATTCAAGAATTAGTCAAAAGATGTCGCCATTTCCGTTAGCAGGATGCATAGGGACGTGCCCTAGGCAGGTATAAGTGCTACGAATTTCTGAATTTGTATTATCTCTCCGGATATGGAAAGATTGATGGTTATACTCAGTTGTGAATAATACTATTAAGCAACTACTATATACGTATTACATATGACGTCATTGCCTGTCCCGGTGACTAGCTATCATTAAATGACAGTGGATCCGAGATTGGATTTATAAAACGGTCACCAACACTAACTTGGCGAAGCCGAACCAAAAGCCACTATAGCCAAATAACTAGCTCCGCAGGTTTTTGCTGCTAGTTATTATTATTATTATTATAAGATGTATATAATAAATGAAATATAATAAAAGGGTAACAATTATTATAAGCAATAATTATCAGCCTGAAACACTCATCCACAATGAAAAATCTTCCGAGAAAAGATACATGACGACAATGCAACATGAACCCGTGTCCTTCTGATTGCCGGTCAGCTGCTCTCCCAATTGAGCTATGGCGGCTTATCTTGTACCCGCCAAATGATTCAATATATACTAGTGTTTCATTCAACAATTACTGCTTATTATATTTTTTCACCTCATTCGAATCATTTGGCGGATACAAGATAAGCCGCCATAGCTCAATTGGGGGAGCAGCTGACCGGCAATCAGAAGGACACGGGTTCATGTCCCGTTGTCGTCATGTATCTTTTCTCGGAAGATTTTTCAATGTGGATGAATGTTTCAGGCTGATAATTATTGCTTATAATAATTGTTACCCTTTGTGCTATGCATAAAAATCTTGTCTTAAAACGTTAGTTTAATAAGTAAAAATAATAATGAAATATAATAAATGAAAAGGTAGTCGTCTTAATATGCCCTTAACAAGTTAAACATGTACTTACATGCCATTGACCTCATCGTGCCTCTCCCTCAGAGACATGGATCGCATGGGTCGAGAGAGGGACAGCTTCTCCCCATTGCCGTTGTTTTGGCATTTAGAGTAGATGTCGTCTGGAAGAAAAATAGAAATGTTAAAACAGAATGTTTCGGTTATGGTCACGTTTGTAACTAACTAACCATCACGCCGTTTCCCCGCAGGGGTAGGCAGAGAGGACGGACCGCCAAACAACTCGATCTTGGCACACACTCCTTGCCTCACTCACATTCATACATCGTCTCATACATTCTCTTCTATTATTCTGACTTTTGACATGACCCGACTCAAGTATCTGATTCACTTGATCGTGCCATGTCTTCCTCGGGCGTCCCCGACTTCTTCTACCATTCACATTCGCGTCGTATATTCTTCTTACACTACTTCCTTCGTTCATTCGCTCAACATGCCCAAACCATCTGAGTATCCCTTTCTTAATCTTACTCATTATGCTTACATCAGCCTTACATTCTTTGCGGATATCCACATTTCTCACACGATCATACATTGTTTTATCACACATACGTCTCAGGGATCTCATTTCAACAGCATTCAGTTTACTTTCATCCTTCCTCTGCCAGTTCCATGCCTCACTGCCATACATCAGGGTCGGTACCAGGACTCCATTGTGGACTGCTAGCTTCGCCTTTTTTGACAGTTTTTTATTTGTGCCAACGGCATTCAGTCCACCATTAATGGAGTTACCGGCATTCACCCTTCTTTCAATACCTCTTTCAGCCTTCCCATCTCTCGTAAACATACTACCCAGATATACAATTCACGTATATAACATCACGTTTGTAAAACTTAAAAAAAAATATATACAAATTATTCCTATCTAAAAAACATTTTAACACTATGGATATGGAAACACAGGGATATTTGTTTTATTAGCAATTAATACTAATTTTTTAAATATAAATTCTGATCATAGAGATGATCAGTCAAACTAAATAAAGGTAACCCTTTCATGGAAAACTTCAAACATTGTGTTGATCTATTACCATAAAAACTATGCCAAAAAATATCAACTTTACATGGCATAAAGTAAAGTCGCTCCCGCTGTCTGTACGCTTAAATCTTTTAAACGACGCAACGGATTTTCATGCGGTTTTCACCAATAGATAGAGTGATTCATGAGGAAGGTTTAGGTATACAATTTCTCAAGGTTTTTTGTAAATTGGTTGAAATATATAATATACTAGCTGACCCGGGAAACGTTGTTCTGCCATATAAATTATTTTAGTTAATAAATAATTTCGTTCTGTTTGAAATGCGAATGATGGTTTAATTTGTTCATACAAAAATACTAAAATCACGATTAAAAAATGGGAAGGTGGGGGAAGGAAAGCTGAGACCACCTCCATGAACTCTTCCCTTGTGGGGCCTTCATGGAACCAAGGGGAAGTGCACTCTTCCAGAGTGGGGCTTTCGGGGAACCAAGGAGGAGTGAAGAGGAGAGTTTTTTTTTTTTACATTAACTCCACACCTGGCCCTGAGGAAAATAATTTCCCTCAGGGCCTATGTCATCTGGGATGCTGTGTGGAGGGTCTTTTTGAGGAGAGGAAGGAATGAACATTGGTCTTGAAGAGACCCATATTGTAGGAAGGAGGAAACACAGAGGCCGGCAAATCATTCCATAGCCGGGCTGTTGAACACAAGAACGAATCGAAGAAATGACCTGTTCTCATGTGACAAATGTCAACTGTGTACAAATGTTGGGCACGCGTTTGGCGTGTTTCCCGACTATGCACCGGTGCTGAAGGGATCAATGATGCTAGTTCCTCGGAGCATCTTCCATTGTAATACCGGTAGAACAAGGATAGCATTCCCACCCGACGCCTGTGCTCTAAAGATTGCAATCCGTCTGTTAAGATGGGAGAATCTATCAAACGGACCGCCCGTTTCTGCACAGAATCGAGGGTATTTTTCAGGTATTTTGGAGCTCCAGACCAGAGGTGGCTGCCAAATTCAACCGTGGGGCGCACTTGTGATTTGTATAGGGTTAACAGTTGTGTACTATTAAAGTATCTGCGGGCCCTGAAGAGCAATGAAGTCCTCTTCCCTCCTGGGACCCTCGGGGAACCAGGTGGGGTGGACTCTTCCCTTGTGGGCCTTCAGGGAGCCAAGGGGAGGTGAACGCTTCATCAAGGAGCCTTCCGGAACCAAGGAGCGGAGAGGAGAGATGAAGCTTTCTTCCCTCTTGGGATCTTCAGGGAACCAAGGAAGTGGGGAAGAGAGATGAGACCCTCTTCCTCGTGGGGCCTTCAAGGAACCAAAGAAGGAGTGAAGAGGAGAAATGAGACCTGGGAAGACACATTGTGAAACCAGAGGATTTAGCTTCATTTCCAATGACAATCCTGGTGAACTTTATAAAAGGGATTGGGTTACTGTCAAAGGAATAAGATAAAATAGGAGATAGCACAATGGGCCTATGACTAAAGTGCTCACAGGGAACTATATGTAAACCGTCTACGCAAATAAAAAAATAAATAAAAAAAACAAAAAATCAATCTAAGTCAAATGAAGAAAACTACTGCTCACTCTGTCCATCTCCAGGGATGGTGACCTTGGTGCTGGTCCGCTTCTCTGCCTTGGCCATGGCCGTGATGGCGGAGAACTTCTTCAGCAGCGTGTACCTGCGGAACGCTCGCTGCACCACCAGCGCCGCCTTGCGCGCCCGCAGACCCCCGTACTTGCGCTCCAGGATCTCTATCTGCTTGTCCAGCAGGTCCTGGGACATCTCGTATCTAAAATATACACCACATTAATAGGTATGCATTAGATAGATCACAACTTATTTTAAATATAAATCAGACACCTAGTCTTGGATCATTAGCCAAGACAGATCTAACATCAAGACCAATTTATAAGTATCCATTTCCAAAGGTACGATGCTGATTGTATTTTATTTTAAATATAACTTTGTGTTACGAGAGATGGGAAGGCTGATAGAGATATTGAAAGATGGGTAAATGCAGGCAACTCTATTAATGGAGGACTGAATGCCGTTGGCGCTAACAAAAAATTGTCCAAAGAAGCGAAGCTAGCCGTCCATAATGAAGTGCTGGTACCTACCCTGATGTATGGCAGTGAGGCATGGAACTGGCAGAGGAAGGATGAAAGTAGACTGAATGCTGTAGAAATGAGATCCCTGAGGCGTATGTGTGGTAAAGCCATGTACAATCATGTGAGAAATGTGGAGATCCGCAAAGAATGCAAGGCTGACATAAGCGCAATGAATAAGGTTAAGAAAGGGGCGCTCAGATGGTTTGGGCATGTAGAGCGAATGAACGAATAACGCAAATGTGAATGGAAGAAGAAGTTGGGGACGCCCGAGGAAGATGCGGCACGACCAAGTGAATCAGATACTTGAGTCGGGTCATCTCAAGAGTCAGAATAATAGAAGAGCGTGTATGAGACGATGTATGAATGTGAATGAGGCAAGGAGTGTGTTCTAAGATCAATGGCTTTAGCCGTGTTTGGTGACCAGATCTGAATAGCCAGGTACTTCCCCACATTCCTCTTTCCTATCTCCTTCCCCTCCCCACTACCTTCAGCCTCACAACATACCCCAATTGGGGATGCAATAGTCCCACTGGCTCCAGACGGGAGCAGTTGAGACTCTTGTGCGGTATTCATGTAAAAAAAAAAAAAAAAAGAGTTCTTTGGCGGTCCGTCTTCTCTGCCTTCCCTCTGCGGGGAAACGGCGTGATGGTTAGATAGTTAGAACCCCTCCGCAACGTAAGCAGATATAAGCGTTAAAAATAGGACAGCAGTCAAGTACAATAAGCGTGTTTATACGTCAGCGCGTGTGTTTCCATAGAAATCGTTCTAACTCCGTTATTGTTTTAGTTACATCCCTAAAACAAAAAGTAAAAGGTTGATAGTAGATCAAGCTGCACATCCCTATCAAGTTGTCTATGGAAATACATAACAGGAATCAGCTGTCAGTCGTGTAGTTGACAAAAATATTTACCCGCGCAAATTTGCTACCGGAAGCTCCACCGCGCTCCACATTTTAAATTTTTATTAAATATTTTTATATGAAATGATAAAAAAGTGAGGTGACAAAAGTGTTTATTACACATATATACAATAATATAAGTATTGTTGTCTACATAATCTGTGATTTTAGTACTGTTTTCACATAAAAACTTCACGTGAGTCATTTTTACCTATTTTTAATGTTTGCGTTCTAAATTTTAATATTTACAAATGCTAATATTTATTTGTAATATAACAATTTAAAAGCCTATTTTGTAACCTTTCTAAAACAGTTTTTACTATTCGGCTACGTTCAGAAATGTTTCATTTATAGAGCTTTAATTGTGAAGCGGTAATAACAAAAAGTTTTCGTAAAATGTCATTTTGTTAGACACACCAAAAGTCAATATCCTCGAAAATTCGGAGGGGTTAACTTTGTCTTGTTATTTGTATTTCTATTATAAACTGTGCCTGCTCTCAACACAGGAGTACCTAGTCAGACAGGCATAGCACACCAATTGTAACAGAATCAATAAAGATGAGTAAAGAAAAAAATGCATATAAAAGAAAGCGGATATATGCCTTCTAAATGTGTGCTAGAAAAAAATGCTCAGCTTTCCATCAGACAGCCAAATGTATCAAGATATTCAAAAATAAAAGCCATAAATCTATTAGCAAGCCCAAATAGTTTAGACTACAACACAAACTTTCTAGCTTATTCCAAACAATAATTATTACAATGTGAAAACAGAAAAGCAGACTTTACATTACGCAAACTTTGCAGAAGCACAATTAAATATAAACTGGCTTTTGCAAATAAATATGAGTGAATTGATTTAATTATGAATACATTTTGCAGTAAATATTTGTTCAAATTGTACGGTCTATGCAAACCAGCTAACTTTTATGCAATAGACAGAGAAATTATTTAGCCAACGTTTCGGATAGCGTTGCAGTGTCCATCATCAGGGCAGATCCGGCAGATGCCCTGATGATGGACTTTGCAACGTTGTCCGAAACGTTGGATAAAGAAGGAGGTAGCGCAACATGGCATAATACTCCAAAAACAAATAACAGCGAAAATACATTTGGCCGTGAAAATCTAAAAACGTATTAGAGAAATTATAGTTAAAATTTTGTTACACAAAGAGTTAATTCATCCTTTCGCTCTTGCCAATCTTCTCATTCATTCTATCTCTCATGTTTCACCTACATGACTGGGCAAAAGCAAAGTCTCTTTGGTAAAGTTACCAGCATTGTCATTGGGTGTTTTGTTCTGTCTCCTAGTTCTATACCATGGTATTCAAGGCCTCAGCCCTTCTTCCCATCAAGGTGGGACATTGTCACCATAGATGAATTTTCTTCTTCTTCGTCCTCTTTACATTTCCTTCAGCTCTTAGTTATTGATTTCTAATCTCAACTAACTAAGAGGAATGAGCGAGCACTGGACGTTTTTGAAAGAAAAAATTTTGAGGCGCATCTTCGGACCGGTTCTAGAAAATGGATTTTGGCACAGACGTTATAACAGTGAGCTCTATACTTTGTTTAAGGAGCTAAACGTCGCAAAATTTATAAAACTGGGAAGACTTCGGTGGCTGGGTTATGTGGAGAGAATGACCGAGCATCAAGCACCAAAGTCCCTGCTGAACTCAAGACCAGTGGGGCGAAGGAGCCTGGGAAGACCAAGACTAAGATGGAGCGACAATGTCCTCAAAGACTATCTTTGAGCTTCTAAACTGAAGAGAGCTGGCACAAAACCGAGATGAGTGGAGGAAGACTCTTGAGGAGGCCAAGACCCACCAGGGGTTGTAGAGCTAGTGATGAATCTCAATAGCTCTTCTTTCGTATGATTGGGGGGTCAGAGGGGGACATCTAGATCTGCGAGCCAGTCTAACCCTGTGGACCTTATTAATGAAGCTTGGCAATTACTGACATTCATCATTAAACCATCCTGCATGCATAATTCATTCACCAAAAAGAAAGAAATCACATCTTCCATACTGTTATGGCCTGTTGTTTCACAGGATTTGAAACAATTCATCAAAATTCTACAAACCAACCCGTTCTTACAATACATAGAATCTAAACAAAATAGAAGCTAAAAGCAAGTACAAACATAGAACATGAGTAAGACCAAAGATAACATGTTACCAGGATATAGCAAGTCATAAGGCTTTATTTAGACTTGCTCAGGGCCCGATTAAGGGTTCCAGCTGCCCTAGGCTAGCGTGCTGATAGTGGTGGTGGTCAATGCACTGAGAAGGAGAATTTTTGAAAATATTGAACCACCACACTAAGCGGAAAATGTTGCCTGTGTCGTGATGGACGACTTAGCCAGCCGAGGAATCGAACACAGGACGCCTGGGTGGGACCCAAACGCGATGTCAATTCAGCCACTGACCGATCACATTTTTGAAAATTAACTTTACGTGAAGTTATAACATGTAATTAACTGTATAATTACATGTAATAAAAAATAAATAAATATACGTGGGTTGTTCAAGAATTGCAGACCTTTACTCATTTTCGGTGACGTTGACATGATTTCTCAAAATATGGTGACACTAGCGTATATCCAAGACTTTCCCCTAAAAAACGAGCGGTGATTCGGCTTGGTAGCTGCTTCAGTGCAATCTTTGCGTCCGTTTGAGATGGACTCCCTTGTCGAAGCCCGCCACCTGCGAAGTGCGCTCAATTATTCGCTTTCTCAACCAGGAGGGAGTCCGCCCTGTTATGTATCTTAAATGTAAATTTATGTATTATATATATATATTTTTATTTTATTTTTTTTTTTTTTTTTTATTTATTATTTTTTAGCATATAAAATATAATGTACATTTAGATGATGTATTAATTTGCTTACATGTTCATATTCAAATATGTTAATACCACTCTTCCATGGAAGCGTTAGCTTGTGTCTGGAAGAGTAGTGTACATTTTTTAATGCTATATTTAAGTTCTTAAATTACAATGTGAATGTAAAAAACAATAAGTTGTAAGTTCGGTGATATGTGATTATAAGTATTTATCTACTATCAAAACAATTTTACTGTTTGGATAATGTGTCCAGAATTATTGTAATTAGTTGCTAAAAACAATACAAAATTTAACTTATTTGAAGAATGGAGTATCACTTGGAAACTGAGTTATAAGTAGATTAGATTAGTCGGAAACTGTTTTTTTTTTTTTTTTGAGATTATCTTTAAAATATTTTTTTACAGTGTTTATTAATTGGATTTTATCATTAATTTTTCTAATTTCATCCGGTAATCGGTTGAAAATAAGTCTTCCTTGATAAGTATAATAATTTTGTGCAAAGGAAGTGTTTAATTTTGGGCATGAAAAAATATATTTATGTCTAGTACGGTTTTCAGTTATAAATTGATATTTTTCTTTTTCTTTTATAATTTGAATCAATGCATTTCTATTGTATAGATCTTTGAAAGATGGTACTTGATATATATATACCGCTTTTGCTATGTATTGGTTTTTACACTGTTTTTGCAAATAAATAAATAAGTTCGTAAGCTTGCAATTTTGACCCCAGACGTCAGTAATTCTACCACACAAACGATTTTGAGGGAAAAATGGCGTATGCAAAGTGCATGCTCATTGGGTTCTCAAACTACTGAATAGCAAAATCATGTGGAAAGTGCTCGGATCTCTTTGAATCGTTTTTCCAACTAAAGCGAGACTTTTTTTGGATTGAAGCATGGGTCCAACACCTATCCCGTAATCAAAAAGGCAATCAATGGCATGATTTGCATCTTTTTCTTCACCTTACACAACATTTGGCCGGAAAATCTTTGGAGACCGACTAAGATGTGGAGGAAGAGTTGATAGCATTTTTGGCGGTGGAGTTCTACTACAGGGAATTAAGGACATAGTGCCACGGCTCACCAATTGCATCGATCGTAAAGGGGACGATGTCGAAAATAGTGGAGATATGTACCTACAATTTCACATAATTTTGTAGTGCAATACAAAGGACTATCCATCAAAACCGTGGTTTCAAAAATTCTCCCATTTTTCCAAAAAAATAAATTTCCTCACTTATTCGAATGAGAATAGGACATTGTTCCGTTCCTTCTCACCTTTTTAAAATTCACATCCTTGACTCCCCACACCCAGATTGTACATTACTTAATTGTACTGTGGTCTAGAAGTGGGAACTTTAGATCATATATTTTTTGGTTGTCCCTCTCTAAATAAATATCCTCTCTTCTATCAAGCGTTATCTAAAATTGCCCCCCCTCCATTCAACATTTCATCTCTTCTAAGTCTGAACTCGACTCCAATATTTCATTTAATTCTGAAATTTGCTCATTTAAATAAAATTAATATATAATTTCACCTTTCCTTTCTCCGTAATTTTAAATGATGGCCTAGAACACCCTTAAAGGGTGAAAGCCAGAAATAATTGAAAAAAAAAAATAATGTCTTTAATTCTTGGACAACCCTAGTAGTAAATATTTAACATAAATGACAGTAGGTTTTATCCAAGCTCCGAACCTAATGCCCTCGAGTTTTTACTCTACAGAGGGCGATGGTAATTAGTTTTCAAGCATATTGCTTTTTAAGTGTTAGGCTTCAGCCTAGCAAGCCTTAGGGTTAATCGGGCCCTGGACTTACTAACATTCTTCACTACTTACATATTACCTTATCCCCCTATACACAAGAAACATAAACAGATCTTCCATACTGTTAGAACACTTAAACAAAAGCCAAAGCAAGTACTTAAATAAGTTAGTACGGATAATGATATAATATTTGTTACCGGGAGTACATAAGATGGTGGGTGGTAAAGATAAAAGTGATTGCTACATACACATTGTACGGAGTATGTTGAAGATGTGGTATGAACCTGTTGTGCATATTGAGTCCGGTCTGGCCGCCAAAGTTCTCCTGCGGCGCCATGTACTGCAGCTGGCGGGAGTTATCGCCGCAGCCCACCGTCACGTTGGCGGAGCACGACGAGCTGGAGTGCGTGAGGCCTGGAAGAGCAAGAAGACGATAGGCGGAATAAGTATTATATATAGAAACCATCGCGGGCATGTGTACAAAAAATCCCCAAAGTTTCATAGCAATCGGATGAATGGTTTAGTTTCATGCCACAAGTCGAGATGCCCACCCAATCGGTTTCGTCAAAATCCATATTGCCGAACGCTTAGGATTTGGTCACGACCCAAACATAATTCCAAAAGTTTGCAAGAGCATTAAGACAGTGTAGAGCCATATTATTTGTTGTATAGGGCGTATTGCAAATTGGGAGGTGGGTATGGGTATTGCCAACCACTTAGTGCCAGGGTTCATGGGGTGAGGTTTTTGTTTTTCACATTAGCTCCACATAGGAGGCCCTGAGTAAAAATAATTCCCCTATGAGTCTATGTCATCTTTGAGGTTGCTATGTGGAGAGTCTTTTGAAGAAAGTAAGGAGAGGAAGTTCTGGGAAGGAAAAGGGTATTAGGGTTGGGTAGGAATCTGGGGTTCAGTGTGTCCAAGAGTCACGGACGTATGAATCCATCCCTCCCACTTTGGTGCAAGGCGATTGGTTGAGTGTCCAGTTGGAGAGGACAAATGACCCGTCTCTCCCGATCCGGTCGCCACGCAGTAGGTGGGCAGACGCATACGCCGCCAAGACCTATACAAACCTCACCCATGAACCCGAGCACCCCTGCTAAGTCACCAAATGTAGCGAATCACACAGGAGGCCCTGAGGAAAATAATTTCCCTCAGGGTCTATGTCATCTTTTGGGGATGCTGTGTGGAGGGTCTTTTCAGGAAATGAAGGAGAGGAAGTTCTGGGAAGGAAAAAGATACGAGGGGTGGGTAAGAATTTGGGGGTAAGTGGGTCCAGGAGTGACGGATGTATGAACCCAGGTACAAGGCGAGAGGGTATGGCTGTAGAAGTCAATGGGATTCCCTCAACCAGTCTCTCCCGATCCGGCTCGCCACGCAGTAGGTGGGCAGACGCATCCACCGCCAAAATCTAAACAAACCTCACCCTTTGAAATTTTGGTCACCCCTGCTAAGGCACCAAACGTGGCCATAAACCACTTGGGATGACCAATGGCAGAGGTGTTGGTTATCCAATAAATGGTTCCCAGGGCGGCGGTACCCATACCCACCTCTCAAAATGACATCCAGGAATCTGGGGGTCAGTGGGTCCAAGAGTGACGGACGTATGAATCCATCCCTCCCACAGCAGTGCAAGGCAAGTATCGAGAGAGGCCAAATTAATGACCTCCCTCAACCAGTCTCTCTCGATCCGGCTCGCCACGCAATAGGTGGGCAGACGCATCCCCCGCCAAGACCTAGACAACCTCATCCCATGAACCCTGGCACCCCTGCTAAGTCACCAAATTTAGCGAACCGCGTATGGTGACCTATTGCAGAGGTAATCCAGTAGATGCCGG
Organism: Limnephilus marmoratus; assembly: GCA_917880885.1. Taxonomy (NCBI): domain Eukaryota; kingdom Metazoa; phylum Arthropoda; class Insecta; order Trichoptera; family Limnephilidae; genus Limnephilus; species Limnephilus marmoratus. The sequence continues at coordinate 7,470,095 of OU862935.1, forward strand.
TATCTCAAATTGTAAAATGTAATTTGGGGGTAATGGCCAATTGGAATTGACCTTAATGATCAGCCGCCCCTGCGAGTACAGTACCTGTGGTAAGATGAGCGTGCCCCCCGCACGAGACGGCCGCCACGTGGTCGCTGACGTAGCGGTTGCCCTCGATGTAGCTCTGCTGCTCGAAGTCACGCTCCTCGAGCTGCTGGGACAGGTCCATGGCGGGGGCGGGGCGGCGCGGGGGCGGAGGCGCGGGCGGGGGCGCCGGACAGCCGTCGGCCTGCAGCTGGTAGTGCAGGAGCAGCGGGTGCAGGCCGCGCGAGTGGGCGCGGGGCCCGTACAGATCCGACGGGTCGGACCCCTTCTGGAAGCTGGGAAAACAACAGACAATTAGCATGGCCATGCTTCTTCATCAGATGGAAAGGAGATCTTCCGAATATGAGAGATCAGGTCGAATATAACTCCACTATATGGTATCCTCACTATAACATGCATTCTCAAACAATAGAAAGAGTACAAAAAAAATCCTAAGCTTTTTAAATTATAAACTAAAAATACCCTAGTTTTTAATTTTTGTTGCAGGAGTGACCATAGGTCTTGAAGATACCCATATTGTAGGAGGGAGTCACACAGAGGACGGCAGCCGAGCTGTTGAACTCAGGAACGAGTTGTAGAAACGATCCACTCTCATTTAAACCGTGTACATAAGTTGGGCAAGATGCAAATTAGCATTTGAAAATAATAAAAACTGTACAAAATAATAAAGACTATTTGCGAACCCTCACAGAACAGAAATTACTAGTAAGGAAGACTGTCAACACAAATAATTCCTAATATAACACAGGTTCCCAACAAATGGGTCACGATCCCAATTAATTTTCAAATAATTTTTTTCAGTATTACGTTTTTCAAAATTCCACGATGCAGAATGTCATGAGTTCGTGAATAATGGTTCCATTACAACTTACAACTTAACAAAGTGGCTTTTTAACACCCCTTTGAAGACATCAAAAAAAATCAATTGATGATTTTTAGCTCATGGCCCATAACCTAATCAGGGGTCGGCAAACTTTCAAGTGAAAAGAGCCAATTTGTCAAAGAAACAGGATAACAAATATATCAGAAAGTCATATTATAACGTACATATAAAAAGATATTTTATGTAATTTATCGGGGGGCTAGAATTCCAATAATCCATGCGCTTGATAGCTGCAAGACGAGTTGTTATCTAGCTTCCTAAGTTAAGTAAATTCTAATGTAAAATCCATGCTAATTTGTACAGCGCTCTTGAGGTGATTTTTCGCAAAAACAGCGCTATATAAGTTGTCCAAATTTATTATTATTAATGGGGCGGGGGAGGGTTGTAATCGTACTGTGGTAAATGTGGTGGAACGATAATTACGATTTGCTTATCTACATTCATCTACATTCTACATGTCATCTTCATTCTTACTGTAATATCACACTTCTGCCCATTTAAATGTTTCTATAAACAGACTCGCGCATAGATTCCTTATTGAAATAAAACCAGTTTTGTGTTCGGAAAGCAAAAAAATAATTCGAATTGCGGATTCATTTTCCTCCATCTCATAAGGCTGATTGAGTAGAGGTGAAATTGCAATTGATGTCTGAAGAGACGCAGACGCCTATGCAAAGAGTCGCAAATTCCGACCCCTGACCTAACCTAACATAACTGACTTAACCAATTAAAAGAAAAAATAATGTAATAGTGTTAGTCTTAAGTTTTGCAAGTATTTTAATTTTGATTATTGAGACAGCTGGTTCGGCTTACAAGGCCATTTTCAAACTGTGGTTAAACCAGATACGTTTTTAGATGGTGGTTAAACCACTCTGAATTCGCTGTCACAGTAATAAAACTAAAATACATTCAAAATTTAATAAAAACTAATAACATTACTAAATTTAATTTAAATTAATTTATTGTTAAATTAAATAGAGTAAGTTTTTAATTTAAAGTTATTTTTATCATTGACTTTTCAAAGGAGTGATGAAGTTGCATTTTGTTGAGTTGTCCGGTCACCATTTTTTTTGTATCCACAAAAACCACACTTACAGTGGCGACGCCACCGACTGCAAAGTTAACCGTATTTGTATGCGTGTAAAATCAATAATCTCCATCTGTCTTCCGGTCCATTTGTTTCATAAGTCGGTCAGACCGATATCGGAACAGGAAATCGTGCAATACCAAACGTTACCATTCACATCTTCTATCTACTGGCCCGACTGGCCGGAATCTCAGAGATTCAATTTGAGGATAAAGTCAAATCGAAAATATTCCATGTTGACTCGAAGGAGGCGTCTACTAATATCTACACTAATTCCAAAAACTGAAAAAATCGAACTAATATCTATGAGAAGGAAAGTGTTGACGAATATCTACAGCACTGGCAGAGGTTGGATTTGCAATTATGTATAGCAAATTGGAATAACGTAATATTGCGTATGTAGTTTAAAAAACTTAATTTATGTATGTATGTAAAAATCCCTAATATCGGACTATTGGACACATTTAGCTGATTAATCCAACCTACGCTCTGTAGATATTAGTCAACACTCTGAAGTTCATAGATATTAGTTCAACATATGAGCTGTAGATATTCGTCCGACATTCAGGCTGTAGATATTAGTATCTGGAGTCGACTCGAATAAGTACCCCTCACGGCAGTTTCAAAGTAAGAACACGCAGTATTCGCACGGTTATAAACTTTACGATTTTTTAATATTTTTTTTATAAATCCTACAAATACGAGATAAACGGTAAAATACAGATTAATACGTTGGCTATACAGCACTATAATTAATAAGTTTTTTATGTTTCCATGTTAAAATTCGATGGTATGATTTTTTTAATGTTTGCGAAAAATTTTAAAAATGATCTTCTGGGAAATCTCGAGCAATCGAGGCAAATTCATTAATTTCGCGTGATCGCTCCAGTGGCTAAAAACGCCCACCACATAAAGATAACCTAGGCCTTAAGAGCGTTTAACCAGCCAGCGGACGAAAATCCACATTTCGTCTAAAGTTGTTCTTCCGATCGTGCAGGGCGGTTACAATGAGAAAGATTAATTATTCTCCGTACCAGCTTTTTTAAATTATAACTCAATATCGAATTTATTTCAATCCAAATTAGCTTTAATTTATACCTTCATCCAAAAATGCTGAAAGGCATGATGATAAAACTATTAAAATAATGTACTTTTTGTAGTTATTTTTTGATTATAAGTATTTATCATTTTTCAATAATGTCTAAATATAATAAGAATGTTAAAAAAATCTGAAATATATTAGTTTGTAAGTGCGCAAATAAATACACAAATGGACCAACTTTCGTCAAGAAACACATGTACGTACATATTTTTTAATAATTTTATTGAAACTAAAATTAAAATTCTAATACATAACTTTGCTAGATAATGTATTGATTTATTTTACTGCATGATTACATTATTTGAAATGGGTGTGGTATAATACAAAAACTTTTTTGAAAATTTAACAAATCTGCCAACGACCTATGGAATAACCTTATTATACTAAAAATTTAAAAAAATTCTAAAAATTTATTACATACGAATGCTAGATAAAAGAACAATCTTTCGAAATCCATAATTTTTTGTGGGAAAGCGTCAATACGTCTAAAAACTTTTTTGAAAATGACGTATTTCCGGCTTTCTCTGGTAATGCCCTCTTAAGGGATTTTCTTTACCTTAAGGTTAAACGTCACGTACGTTATAATATAATCTACACATTCACAGATGGCGCCAATCATATTATTTGTCTGTATGTTGTCTGTGGAATACTTGATAATGAAAGGTGCATATCTATGAAAAAGATACTTAATTTTAACCGTAAACAGCTGATCAAAAATTCGGCGTGAAAAAATATTTTTAAAGTTTATTTTTAACATCGTCCTAAAATAGTCTACGAAATTCGGATTTGCGACATCTATGGTCATAATAGATAAAGCATTTCAATAGCTTTGTTTTAAAATAATTGGCTGGCCGTGGAAATGTTTTAAATAATAACAATAAATGTTTTACGAATGGTAGGAGAATGTGGTCCAATTGTGGACCGCTAACAATCGCAAAAAAATAAAAGTGGTCCATTTTTCGACCATAATCGCTGCAGTGGCTCTAAGGTAAGGAAAGCGATCAAGTTCTGAGAAGGAAAAAGGTACAAGGGTGAAGGACGTATGAATACATTCCCCCCTGTGGTGCGGGACGATGGGTCGAGGGATTCTGGCAACAGAGGTCAAAAGACCTCACTCAATCAGCCTCTCCCGATCTCACCCCGTGAATCCGGGAACCCCTGCCAAGTCATCAAATATAGCGAACCATTTGGGGCGACCTATAGCAGGGGTGTTCGTTATCCGGTTATTATATGCGGTACCGATACCCGCCTTCCGAATTATATATTTATTTATTTATTTACGCCCATTTAGGCTTTTACATACATATACATTATGTAACAATATTTACGAAATTATACTAGCAAATAGTGCAGGAAATGACTGTTTAAAACACTTGCACAAAAACAAATGTAAAGCAAAAATACTATTCAATGTGATCCACACAGTATGCAGGCACAAAATATTTAAAAAAATACAAAATAGCTTCTCTCCTTCAGCCGACAAAACACCACCAATGTGCTAGTCAATTCGAACAGTTTCATCAAAACATTCCCCTACTTGATGAAAAAAACTTCAATAAGGTACGCTTATATTAGGTCCTTACATATGAAATTGGCGTTTTGCCGTACAGTCCACTTTGATCTCAAATATCTTCCCTTTGGTTAGGAATTCCAAATTCAAATTTATACAGCTATTTACTCATATATTTGTGTTTCGAAAATTATAGTTCATTTGTTTTTTCCTTAATTGTTTTTTTTCTTTGCGTCACTTAGTTTACAAAATGGAAAACTTGAAATATCGCGTTATTTACGAGTACGAGTTCCACCGTGGCACCAGTGCTGCAGAAACGGCTCGAAGGATTAATGATGTGTATGGCGACGGTGCCGCAAAAGAAAACACAGTGCGCTTTTGGTTCCAACGTTTTCGTTCTGGAAATTTCGACCTGCAGAACAAGCCCCGTGGACGGCCGGAGACCAAAGTTGATCATGAAGAATTGAAGGCTATTGTGGAAGCGGATCCATCGCAAATCACGTCTGAGTTAGCTGCAGGCTGCGGTGTTAGTGATAAAACTGTTTTAATCCACTTGAAGCAAATTGGGAAGGTGAAAAAGCTTGAAAGGTGAGTATCTCACGAATTGAGTGAAGTAAATCAACAAACGCGCGTTAGAACGCTAGACCACACACTGCACAACAGACGGCTACCAAATTAGAGGAGCTTCAATTGGAATGTCTAAGACATCCACCGTACTCTCCGGACCTTGCCCCAACAGATTACCATTTTTTTCGAAATTTGGATAACTTCTTGCAAGGGAAAAAATTCAACTCCGATGGGGCAGTCCAAACCGCCTTTAAAGATTTTATTGATTCCCGTCCGAATGGTTTTTTTTAGTAAAGGATCGATGAACTACCTATGAGATGGCAAAAGTGCATAGATAGCAATGGTACATACTTTGATTAAATAAATATATAATATTTAAAGAAAAATCGACTTTATGTTCCTCCCATACAAAACGCCAATTTCATATGTAAGGACCTAATATATTAAAATTGATGTATTAAATATATCAACAACATCGGAGTACATATTTGTTTCCAAGCTGTTGAATCCGTCGCATAGGAGTGTAATATTGGGATATTGATGTAGAATTGCTACAATAATATGGTAGGTACTGTCTTGTGACTGACCTGCCTGGAGTATGAAAAGAGATGACATATAATAAATCAGGGGTGTCAAACATTGAATTAATGATTTTATACAAACAGGTTAAATCGGAAATGATACTACGATTCGATAATTTTATTAAATTTAATGAACAAAGTAGGTTATCGTAATTAGGCATTCACTAGGAATGCCCATTTTAAAAGTTACATATCTTAAAAATGGTTAAATACCGTCGATATTATTTTTTGTTTTTCATTTTAATTAAGTTCATTATCCCATATAAAACAAACAACAAACGAACACAAAATGATAATAAATAAAAATGAACAGTTAAGACAACGTTAATATTTTACAACGTATTTCCGTTTAAAAACGTCTTGTTATATTACAATATGGCGCTATAAAAATGTGATTAAAGATTACATAATGTTATTATTGTAAAGCGGGTTCACACGGCCCAAGTTCCTACCCAATAAAAACGGTCTAGGAACAATGGCCCGGCGTGTGAACGTAGCCGACAATGACTTGACCTAAAGACATTGTCCCCGTGTGGTAACGCGTCTGCTATGTTATCAACAACATTATTTTTGGGTTATTATGCCGTGTTGCGTTTCCTCCCTATTTAGCCAACTTTTCGGATGGCGTTACAATGTCTGTCATAATTGTTACGTTTTTATACATTAATAATTCTCTTTAAAGCCTATGTGATCTTTGGGAATGCTTTTTGGAGGGTCTTTCTAGGGAAAAGAAGGAGAGAAAGTTCTAAGAATGTGTCCATAAAACGCCTCGCTCGTTACGACGGAAACGTACGTATCACACCATATAAAAAACCAAAACAAATCCTCCGTAAAGATTACCGTCCCCATATCGATATCATTGCAGACATATCCCCTTGCAAACGATATATTATCAACTCATGATGAAAGAGCAAGGGGCCTTTTTGGCCCGGAGCTCTGTACGCCATTATTTAAAAAAAACGTCATTTGATACGTTAATAAAGTCTTTCAATTATCGTTATTTGTTTTTGGGGTGTTATGCCGTTGCGCTCTACCTCCTTCTTTAGCCAACGTTTCGGACAGCGTTGCAGTGTCCATCATCAGCGTTGCACAGTCCATCGTCTTTCAATGTTTAATTATTATTCTCCGTTCCTGTACCACGTGAGATAATGGTAAATAAAGCCACGTGACATACAGTACTCAGTGACGCTTCCCTCCCTTTGTTTGTTCGCTTCAGTTCTGGGAAGTGACAAAGAGCGCTAAACAATGATGGCTTTAATAATGGTGTCATATATGGTTCAATGAAGTCATCAGCCAACAGTCAACACGATACATTGGGATGGGACAAGTGGGATGATTATATTTAAAACAAACATATGAAACATATTACGAGGAACGATTTTTTTTTTATGTAAGTACCTAACAAGAGCCCCAGCTGCTCCCGTCTAGAGCCAGTGAAACTATGGCATTCCCAATTGGGGAGGGGGAGGAAATGAGGAAGAGGAAGGTGAGAAAGTACCTGATCCCGCGACCTCTGGATTGCGTGTCAAGAATTGTACCTCTTGACCACGCAGGCATTGATTGCGCGGCCATTTTCATACAATACTTGATTTTGGATTTGAGGCCAAAAAACCCAACCAAAATGAATCATTATTTTTTAATCTTTCTGGTTTGTGTGGTAATGCTTTTATTGATTTGTGATCTTTTAAAAGGTAAAAGTAAAAAATATGGAGAAATTAGTCAAGGATAATATTATTAATGAACGATTTTCAAAGAAAACTTATATTATAGAAGTAATTACTGGACAAAGGGTGAATTATTTGAGTTGAGTCGAAGAAACGACCCGTTCTCATGTGACAAATGTCAACCGTGTACAAATGTTGGGCACGCGTTTGGCGCGTTTTCCGACTATGCACCGGTGCCGAAAGGATCAATGATGCTAGTTCCTCGGAGCATCTTCCATTGTAATACCGGTAGAACAAGGACAGCATTCCTACCTGACGCCTGTGCTCTAAAGATTGCAGTCCGTTTGTTAAGATGGGAGAATCTATCAAACGGACCGCCCGTTTCTGCACAGAGTCAAGGGTTTTTTTTAGGTATTTTGGAGCTCTAGACCAGAAGTGGCTGCCAAATTCAACCGTGGGGCGCACTTGTGATTTGTACAGGGTTAGCAGTTGTGTACTATTAAAGTATCTGCGGGCCCTGTACAGTACGCCCAGTTTCTGGGAGGCTAACTTTACTCTGGCTTCGATGGAGCCCCCATACCTGAGCTGGTCACTTAGGGTTACACCAAGCAAATCAATGGAGGGCCTGTTCGGAAGATTGCTTCCGTTGTAAGAGACTAGATTTTCATTTCGATCCCTTTTAGACGTAATCAGACAAGATTGGGTCTTTGAAACATTAAATTCAACGAGATTATTTTTACCCCAAGAGAAAACACTCTCGAGGTAACCGTCCATTCTTTGCTTCAAAGCCCTACGAGCTGTTGGAGTTTGTGAGCCCTTTGGAGCCCTTTTGAGCCCGTTTGTGAGCCCTTTGTGACCCCTTTGGGGGCTTGTCAAACAAAAAGCTATCATGAACTATACTGTCATCCGCATAACAGTGAATTGGTGCACATGACAAAAGGTCGTTGATGTGCAACAAAAACAAAGTCGGAGACAGAACCGATCCCTGCGGGACGCCAGCATTTATCGAGTGTGAGGAAGAGGTGAAACCATCGACTACCGTCTGAATCGACCTCTCCCTCAGGAAGTCGGCAATCCACGTACACAAGGATGCGGGAAGTCCGTAAGAATGCAGTTTCGGCAAGTCCTCGGTACCAAACCCGGTCAAAGGCCTTGGAGATGTCCAGTGCAACCGTTTGGGTCTCACCGAAACGTTCCTTGCATCGCCCCCAAACATGCGTCACATACGCGAGAAGATCACCGCACGAGCGGTTCCGCCGGAATCCGTATTGACGGTCGTTAATAATTTTGTTCTTCTCGACGTATGTGAGCAGTTTGTCGTTGATCACACGTTCCATCACCTTAGACAGAACTGATGTGATCGCTATGGGGCGGTAGTTAATTAATATCATAATTCAGTGCAAAATCAAAAAATATATATTCAAACTTAACGTTTATAACCAAAGACGTTACATACTTTAGACGCGGTCCGCGGACCTCCGTAGTCCAGTGGCTAAGACTCTTGACTCACATTCCGGAGGTCGCGGGATCGAACCCGGCATGCGCAAATAAATTTTATTTGATTAATTTGTGTTATTTCACAATTAATTCATTTAAAATAATATATAGTATATTTGCGGCATGTTCCAGAGTGGAAGATACTATTAGTATCGCCCTGGTGTAAGACCACCATTCAGAATTGAAACGTTGCTTGAAAATGGCTTTAGCCGTGTTTAGTGACCAGATCTGAATAGCCAGGTACTTCCCAACCTTTCTCTTCCCCACCTCCTTCCCCTCCCCACTACCTTCAGCCTCACAACATACCCCAATTGGGGATGCCATAGTCTCACTGGCTCCAGACGGGAGCAGTTGAGATTCTTGTGCGGTATTCACTGTAAAAAAAAAAAAAAAGACGCGGGGTAGAAATCTCAAAATGGGAAGCCAACAACAAGACAATTGTAGAGTACTCGATTTCTAGTACTTTAGTACTAAACTGCCACGCGTCGAGTAAGGTCGTGTCCTAACAGTAAGTAAATTGCATTAAAAAGTGCCAAAATTCCCTCCTGGGTGATGAGAAAATGTTTCCATTACACGGTAAACAGTAGTAAAAGCGAAGGAATAACATTTCATTCGTAAATACATGCAAATTACTTATTATTATCGATTATAAAAATAATAGAATTGCTTGCCGAAAGATTTTACGCGTCATTAGAGAACTCAAGGCCTACTAAAGTACAGGTCTGGATGCGCAACAGCCAAATTACTAAGTCAATGCCGTCACTAAGTAAAATTTACTTTTTATAATAATAATCTAATAATTCTTTAGTTACTTGCATGCGGTAAAACAACATACAAATCAGCAGAAACAACAAATACAATAACAATCAACTCCATTTGCAAACTATCGTTGTTCATTATAGCTTAAAAATTTGACACCTCAAAATTCGACTGGTGCCCAGGCCTCCTACTTTAGTCGGCCTTGAGACAGTATTCGACGGAACTTTTGAATTTTGAATACGAAAATGCCACCCGCGTTTTATCTTTTGTTTCGTCCATATGCACATATTCTTTTAAGCGTCTATCTTTATCATACATGAATAACTTTTTAATTAAGAAATTATTGAAAATCGCTGAAAACAGAAGAGTGTTGATTAATTGACACATTATATCTTGAGTTTGTAAGAGTATGGCAAGTCTATTTATTTTATATAACGTCATCGTTTATAACACGGTTAAAACAAGGAAATTTATTAATTTTGAATTAAAAAGGTGCCACAAAATAACTTAGCTGTTTTTGAAAAAGTATTATATTTTGATTATTGTTAAAAAAATTCAAAACTGTCGTAATAAACTGGATTAGGTTAGTAAAGATGTGTGTGTGTATGTACGTGTGAATTACTTCGGTTGCCTACTAACTGATTTCGATATCAACAACAAATAAGATTTTATTTCGATTTCGTAAGCGTTAAAATATTTTATTGGATAATCGAACAGATAATCGATATTTAGTCATACATCGATCGACTAGTTGATTAGTCAGACATTTCCAAATACCAAGTTTTGAGATAATGATGAAAGCAATATTCGAATGCTCATCGTAAATCAAATATTATTTATACTAGTCTGTGTTTTAACTATTAAATACGCTATAAAATCTCACCGGGAGGTATAACGGTCCGATACATCAGAATGACATTTTGAATTATCCTACAAGTGACTCAAACAAAAATAAACATTAAAATCACTTCCAGAGGCGTGTATGGGGATACCGCCGTCCCGGGAACCATTTATTAGATAACCAAAACCCCTGTCGCTACGTTTGGTGACTTAGTAGGGGTGCCCAGGAATGAAACCAACTCAGAACCACCTCAGATATTCACCTCACCTCAGGTCATTAAGAGTGATGATAAAAAAATATTTTAAAAAATTGGTTAAACAGGTTAAGTTATGGAAAGAATGGAACCCCCAGGATCATGGGCTGAGGTTTATCCAGGTTTTGGCGGCCAATACGTTTGCACACCTACTGAAGATATTGGTTGAGGGAACCTTACGTAGACCTATCCAGCCGGACTCTCTCGACCCATCGCCTTGCACCGCAGTGGGAGGAATGGATTAAACATACGTCACTCCTAAACACATTGACCATCAGATACATAGCCACCCCTCATACCTTTTTCTCTCCCAGAACTTCCTCTCTTTTCTTTCCCTAAAAAGACCCTCCACACAGCATCCCCAAAGATGTGGAGCTAAAGCTTAATTTTTTTTAAACTACAAGTTTTTCTGCATCATCATTGAATTGGTGGTGTTTATGAGAATCTGAGTATTGTACGAGGTAGAGAGTACACTTTTAAGGCGATCCAATAGTCCAGGAAAAAATCAGAATCGGAAATCACGCCCTTTATGGGAGGAGTTTAAAAATACTTGAGAAAAAGCTTTTGGAAAGGTTGAAAAAGGTATTGAGACTTTTTTTTACAGGTTGATTTCGTAAAGGTCTGTAAAAAATATGAATTCCTTTTATACGCATTGTTTATTGTAATAAAACGGAAATTTAAAATTGATTTCACGAAACTAAGCGACGCGGAGTCATACGTCCATTCCCGCTCCGGCCGGGGCGTGACTGCTACGAAATAGGTGTGCCCAGTGCATGGTTCTTGTGCCCATGCCATAAGGGTCACTTTAAGAATCCAAATTCGTAGAGTGCGGGCCGTATTGATTGATGTCAAAAATAACAACGAGAAAATGCATATTTTATTTTATTTTGTGAAGTTCGGGGGTAAATATAATTTTTTTTGTGATTATTATAAAAGAAACTGAATTTGCCATTTTATACAATAAAACCATATCCCAAAAGGGGTTTATAAGCAGAAGAGTTTGCACTTGAAAGTGTTTTTTAGAGACCTAATACTATTTTTTTCTAGGCTTATTAAAAGACTTATTAAAAAAATTACCGATATGTTTACGGGCCAAGATATGTTCTACACGCAGTATTAAATTGAAGCATCTATAATACTTCTATCCAACAAATTTTCAAAACAAAAACATATGATTTTGTATGATTTTGCATTATTTAGTATGGCTTCATCTTAAATACAACTGCATACTCAACATAATTTCAACTTTTGAAGATGTCTGACTAATCAACTGGACAATCGTAGTAAGTCGTTACACTAAATGTAACTAACAATTTTAAAAAAAGTTATTTTTCAACCTCGGGGGGCCAATTTCAAATTTCAACTTTTGAAGATGTCTGACTAATCAACTGGACAATCGTAGTAAGTCGTTACACTAAATGTAACTAAATAACGACTAACAATTTAAAAAAAAGTTATTTTTCAACCTCGGGAGGCCAATCTAGTATTATTTGCGATCCACCTCTCAAAATGACAGTTGAATTAGTATGCAGGGGGTACGTCCTCGCCTTATAGTAAGGATGTGAACCTAATTCAACGGCGTTGCTAACAAATTAGCAGTCACCTATTTAGCATTGCCGGGCTGGGCAGGCAGTAAATTAAACATTCAAAAAACGTTTTCTGACGGAGTTTTCTCTACCGACACCGCAATATTTTTTCAACTAAAAAATAACCAACATCGTGAATTTTTTAAATTCATTAATTTGTACTTACTCGATATAAGTACCATAACGATATTTCGATTGATCGACGATCCACAATTACGGTACCCTGACGGCAGAAAAAGGCAATAAACATACGTTTCTTATCACAATAATGCTGCAGCCCTTTCAAAAGATGAGATACACAATGTACGTAGGTCTGTTTCCTCCAAAAGAAAAAAAGTAATCATTTTCTTGCATCTCTCTCATACACCGTACCGTGACGTCTCCGTAGACCCCTACAATACTACTATTAGCCGTGACGATAATTTTGAAAGTATGGAATATTGCTGCAAGGATCCTTTTTCCTTCCCAGAACTTCCTATCCTTCCCTTCCATAAAAAGACCCTCTACACAGCATCCCCTAAGATGACATAAGCCCTGAGGGAGATTATTTTCCTCAGGGTCTTTTGTGTGGAGCTAATGTAAAAAAAAGGATAATATTGAAGTGTGAATGAATTCCAAAAATTCAAAAACGTCAAACGTCAATGCACTGATGGTTTTGCTTTTGTTCTTAAACATATAATGCTGCAGCTCTTTCTAACACACTAAATAACAAGAGTCGAAAATGAAACAAATGGTGTGAGACAAACACGTGTCTGCACCCCCAAAGGAAACATACAACAATCATTTTCATACATTTCTCTCACATGTATAAATAACATGAAACGCAGTTCCCCTCGCCGTAAAAAAATAAACATTTTTGTTTTTGTAAATCAATATCCAATCTTCAAACCACTTTAAAATAAACAGGCGACATCTAGCGACTTTCTAGTTACACTTCAATCACGTGTGAATTACACACTCTATTTTTTGTTTTGTTTTTGGGGTGTTATGCCGTGTTGCGCTACCTCCTTCTTTAGCCAACGTTTCAGACAGCGTTACAGTGTCCATCATCAGGTCAAGATGATCTTGACATCTGATGGCTAAAGAAGGAGGTAGCACAACACGGCATAACACCCAAAAAACAAAAAATAACGAAAATACTTTTGGCCGTGAAAATCTAAAAACTTATCATACAACTTCACACTTTTAAGTTCACACTTTTAAACACATAACTTCATCTCTCTATATTGTGAATCTTATTGTAATTCCTCCAACTTGTTATCAGATACTTGGTTTACACTTTTTGACTTTTCAATGCTACTAACTTACCTACTTATCTCATACACTGTAAATCTGAATATATTATAATATATGTTATCAGTAGACATCGGATTATATGCACTAACAAAGTGCCAAAATATGCATGCATATTTATGCACTAAAAAAGGCCGAAATATGCACTAAAAACTCTTGATTTGCCCAAAATATGCACAATGCAAAATCAAAAAACCATTTATATTTTTATATATTTTAATTAAAGACCGTACAAAAACAGCGAAATATTCTTAAAATTATGCATAGTTTTTGTGATAATATACAACTAAGTATTTTTCCAAATTTTCGAGCTCAAATTTGTGACGTTTGTCACCCAGTATTAATTTGTACGCCGAAAACGACCTCTCTACGTCAACTGACGTCATTGGACAAAATTTAAAATTTGGCGCCATTTCTGGAGATACCTGTTTAGGCAGGGTATGACCTGTGCCGTTGATGTAGGCATTAATGTTCTTCATGTCTTCAAGACTCGGGTTTTTAAGCAAAATAGAGTCTAACTTTTTACGAATCTTTTCTGGTATTGAATTAGGAAGGGCGTTGGCGAGTTCGATTATTGTTTCCAGTATTTCTATTGCTTTAAATAGAGGAAGGTTTTTTGTTTCCAATTTTTTTTATGGCATCTGGTAACTTGTGGAAATGTGTTGAGATGAGGGCGATATTCTGTTTAATGGATGCGTCTTCAAATGCTAGCTTGCTTGAATGAATTGCAATGGCCTCAGAACTGTCAAATTGCCCAACTATTGATTTCCGGCCTCAAAATTTTCAGCATAGAATAATACTGCCTTTAGCCAAGTACCCCATCGAGTAATTATGGATTCTGGCGGCAATGCTAGATTTGGCAATTGCTCTTTATAAGACTGCACACGTGACGGTGCTTTTAACCCTCCCGTTGCTGAAAGGGGTTCCCATAATTTATAAATTTACTATTCTCCATGTAGAATTTTTAATAGAGACTTTACGATTTCGATATTTTTTGTATTCCTGCAAAACCAATAAACACATATTCGGCCATTAAAAAAAATATAAAATTGTCCTAGATTAAAGCGTAAAAAAATATTTTGTTACTGTGTAGGTATCATTCCTTGCCTCGTATGATATTTCTTGCTTGCTGGAACCACATCTACGACAAAATAAATTATGAGAAATGCTCCATCTCTCTCCCGCATTAGTTCGCTTATGGATATGGTTCTCTGTTCTACTCGTATCTCGCCAATTGTCGGCATCTCGTTCCCATGCACTACTTCGAAATCTGCATAAGGGTGTAACGACATAGTGTCCTTTACCTAAACCGTCGCCGGTCTGGCTGACCCAACTAGCTGTATTTATTGGGATTTAGCTACAGTGCGTGTGCGTGTCAAAACACTACAGCGGACGGTAAAAAAAATAATTTGAATATTGAAAAGTTTGAAGTGCGGTTTTTGTGGTATATCGTTCCATTCTTGTGATATTGCCTTTCAATAACCGTGTTCATAATGACAAGAAGGGGTCTAACTGATGAAGAATCATTGAATTATAGATAACGTTCGACACACAAAATGTAGGCATTCAAGACAGAAATATCAACTAACTCCATATATACCTATTCGAAATAGCCATCTCCTGTTTGCCCTTACACATGGATATTGTATCACCGGTGGTGTCAACTATCGGAAGGTGACCATTTCTCCCTTTGTTTTGTTGTAATGTAAGATAATATCGGGTATCTCCATAAAATAGTTGTGTCATCTACGACAATAATATAATTTTTTTCGTGAATTTAAATATTGTTGACAGTTCTTCCCGTTTTTATTACTACCTATGCACTTTTTCATCAATTTCTCTCAAACAATTTTATACTAAAAATAATTTAAAATATAACAATTTATGTATTTACCTTCACAGTTTAAAAAATCAATAAAAGTTGGGTTATTTTGTTTGAATTTTATAAGATATAATTTATCAACAAAATGCGAGAGGTTAGCGACAGGCAATTATTGTGTTTATTATTAGAATTTCCCACCATAGTTGGAAGGGTATTCCGAGTAATTGATAATAATTAGTGGCAGAAGGGTATTTTTAAAATGAACCGTTAAAAATAACATCAAGGCAATGCAAATAAAATGAATATAATGACATTTGGGAAATAACCCATTAATAGTTTATTCTCTTGTACCTATAACAAGTATTATTATTTTCCAGATACTCATGGATTCTTAGGAGCATTATTTGCATATCATTGCTCTGGTACTGCCTTCTCAGAAATTTATGATTATTACGGAACATTGAACTAACATTTTTCCCGTTTCATGTAAGCGGCACTTTGGGGGTTATTTAAATTGTTTGATCTCAAAATGGGGTTCATAATAATTATTTTTAGATTTTTACAGGCTCAATTGTTCGATTAATAAAACAGTTTAAAACCGTTCCTCAACTAGTTTCAAGTGTAGGTAATTTTATATAGCGTACGTTCACTTACAATAAATGATCTTTTATTTAAAGTGTTCTACTTCTTTCTTTTAAACCACTGTATAGTTATTTTAATTAACAGTATTTGATTCTTTGCATTTCTTTTATGTGTTACTTTGCCCTTCTTGGACCTTGCTAAATATCTGTTTTAGAAGATGATTCAAATAAATAATAAATACAATATTTTATTATTGTATGCTGAATTTAAATAAATGATTAAATTGTTAAGTTTTTTAAGTAATTGTTGTGATACCGACAAATTTGTATGTATATCTTGCGTAGTTTAAGGTTTTATAATATTTGATATCTGTTTATTTTCTTATGTATGTAAATCAATTATCATACCCCAAATAAAATTTAAAAAAAAATCGATGTTTAGTTTTTAATTTTATTTTTGTTATTTTGGAACCACCCGGTTACAATTCGCTCCATCGGCCGCCGGTCGCACTGGCCTGCCGGCAGGTACCAAAGTACCGACTAGGAAGCTAGTCAAAGCCGTCATGGCCGGAGCGTTTGTTGATGAATGATTTTATATAAAATTAACTGAATAGGTTTTATATTATGAAATTAACTGTATAATGATATTTTTTAACGGAAATACATTAAACATATAGGCCATAAGAATAATTTTCCAACAAACTTATGAATAACTGGGAAAAAAGGCATTGAAATGATAAAATCCCTGGGGTTGTAGCGTCACCCCTCATGGTACCCAACGTTTTGTTTTTCATGTTGGCATGCCGAAGGTTAAAAACACTTTTTTTGTAGAGGAAATCAATTTATTAACATTCCCATACTCTTGCCGTATCTCTTCTGCGAGGCGATGAAACCCGTGAGCTAAGCAGGTAATGTGTAGTAAATTTGAATAAAAAGTTTGCAAGGCTTGGCCAGCTTTCACGTCAGCCACCGCGCTGGTGCCCTCAGGGCCGGATCTACGAAATCTAGCGCCCTGTGCAGTAGGTACCGATGGCGCCCCCCCCCCCCTACATTTTTATTTTGATTAAAAATTCGTTTACCCCAATTTTTTTTTTTAATTTAATTTTTTTTTTTTACACTAATTTATCAAATAAAATCAAGACATATAAAGGGTGTAACCCTATATAAAATTTTCGAATAAATAAGCCACGATCTATGTAATTCTTCTCCATTAGGCAGTTTCTTGTAATAATACTTAGTATTAAATTTACGCTTGTTCGTAATAGGAAAATCAAAACCTTTCAATTGTACAGGACCTTCCTGAACTAATAAACTAATGGAATTTTAAGATAACTTTGGCCAGCATCCGGGATCTTTCAATTCAAGCTCTGAAAACAGAATTAAATTTAAACTGCTATCAGTAACGTTATTTTTATCTTCTAATAATTCGACCGGAGGAATTTGTGCGATAGATATCTGTTTAGATGTGCTCGGGACCATTGTAACGTCATTGCGCGGGACATCATTTTTTATCGGTGCTGGAGAAATTGGAATAAAAAAAATTCCCAATGGAAACGAGTTTTTTTATGTCATTATGCTCTTTAATTCTAAGTTTTAAATTCTGCGAGCCTGAAAGTTTTTTTTTAATTATTGTTCTATTCATTGTTATCCACAATCCACAACCTCGAACAACCAATAGAAATTTAGTTATAAATTAAAAAATCTAATAATATAACCTCAAATTTGTACCTTGCATTTCCGCGAACAAACACGAACGTATCTATGGTATCAACGGCTTACGAAAGACGCTTACACTGATTATTACTGACTGTAAAATAACAAATCTAATAGAAATTAATTATAGGTACATTTAACGAACTTCAACTGTCAAATCAATGATGAAACTGTTAACATGTTGCAACCTTGCAAACCGTGCGATGTTTATGCTAATGGAATTTTGAATTTACTGAAGATTTCATAAGAAAATGGTCTTTAACTACATTCTCCTAGAGATTTAAATCGTACAAAAGCACTTTGAAAGGCGCCGTCGGTTTGTTTGTTCTCTTGAATAAAAGTACGGCGCTGTGATTGGTTAATGAATTTGGATCGCACTCATTCGCCGTAAAAGACGGTAAAAGATATATGGAAAAATAGATCTTACGTTTAAACTAAATATATAGAATTTGTAAAAAAATTCTGTAACTGACTATAAAATAGTAAATCGTTGAATTTCGTTGAATTCAAACCAGATGCGTGCGCAGTCTGTATCTTTGGAAAGTGTTGCTAGAGCGTAATAATTATTTCGTACTATGGGTAATTTTTAAATAATCCGATGTCTAGTTATCAGGTTAATTCGGCAAATCCGAATATACTATATGCTACCAGGTTCTTTTTCTATTTTTTTTTTGTTATGTAATTATGTAATGTACAATATGAACTAAACCTGTCAATTTGTCTGTCCTGGTACGGGAAACTTTCCTAGTTGGACAGGCAAAGCTTCCTAATATGTATTTTGTACTTTCTTTTGTATCTATCTATAGTAAATAAAATAAATACATAAAATAAAAAACTATATAGGTTATAAATATAGTATGATGTGGTCATTAAGAAGGTAGGTAGGTACTTGTAAGATGACGAAGTAGACCAAATAAAACAAAAGTCCCCCGCGTGTATGGGCTATTTATAGAGCGCCGTTTACCGTGCTGAGTGGGACCACCGCTGAGGAAGACACAAATAAAGAAGAAGAAACTCCGGTGCTACGTGGTCATTCTTCCCATTGAAGATTTGACACCATTTTTTGAAAACGGTTTTTCCTATTTGTATAAATACACGGAGTTTGGAAACAAATGGTACAAACGGTAAATTGGAGAATCTACCTGTCGATCCAGCTGATTAGTCAGACATCTCCGAATACTAAGTTTGATATATGGAAAAAAGTATCAGAAATCAAATATTATTTCGATGTGTTTGTATTTTATATAGTCATTTATATTTATTCAAAGTCCCTGCTGAACTCAAGAACGATAGGGCGAAGGAGCCTGGGAAGATCAAGATTAAGATGGAGCGACAACATCCTTAAAGATATATCTACTTTGGAGCTTCTAAACTGGAGAGAGCTGGCACAAAATCGAGAAGAGTGAGGGAAGACTCTTGAGGAGGTCAAGACCCACCAGGGGCTGTAGAACCAAGAGTGATGTACTTTTTAACCACTCAGGCCTCGAACCTACTTTTTCAAACGGTCAAAATATTTCGGCGTCCCAATATAATATAAATCCAATTAATTTCAGAACGCATCTGAAAACTAAAAACTGTTTTTATAAAGTGATGAAATATGCTTTGAAATATTAATTACGTGACATCAAGGGGGGGGGGTCCAGCAAAATCTCACGTTACTTGCAAAGAATATACGAAGTGGCCCAAATTTATCTCACCAAGGGGGGGGTCTAGATTGGAGGAAAAACTGCTCACGTAATTAATGTATGCCCTCTTTCAAATTCTATGATTGGAAAAAAATATACTTTTTTAAATATGTAATTTTTGAAGGCAAAATAAAAAAGTTTTGAAAATGGGTCACTTTAGGTTTTTTCTAATTAAAATTATTGACAATGAAAAAAAAATAAAAACACCTACATATATATTTGGATACGTTTTTATATTTTCACGGTCAAAAGTATTTTCGTTAATTGTTTTTGGGGTGTTATGCCGTGTTGCCTATACACGTATCTGCCCTGATGATGGACACTGTAACGCTGTCCGAAACGAGTTCTAAAGAAGGAGGTAGCGCAACACGGCATAACACCCCAAAAACAAATAACGAAAAAGGCCTATACATTTTATTAGGCAAAAGTATTATAAACGCTATCGTTAACTTACTTTTTTGTCGTTTCATGTAAAAATAATTAATAAAAAATTCTCAACGTTTCATAATTTTTTTTTCAAATTGCGGCGGGAAATTTTGGATTCATAAAGGTGAAGGTACATTAAAATTATTTTGTGATTAATTTTTAATATAAAGCGTGGTGTTTTCTCTGTATAACACCGTTTAGATCATATTTCTAACTATTATAGCAAGGGGGCACAACGATTTCAATGTGACCTATTTGAGTTGTTCCGAAAACCGAACCAATTAGCCTGAGGGGTTAATATGATATAATAAAATAACACCGGGAGGAGTAAGGGGATATTTTGAAATATCCTATTAGTTACCCAGAAAACATCAACGCTTTGTTTAATTCACTACAAGTTTTTATGCATTATAATTGATTTGGTTGTGTTTATGAGTAATCTGAGTATTGTACCAGATAGAGAGTACACTTTTACATATAACTGCATACTCAACTTTCCTCAAATTTCCATTTTTCCGAGATGTCTGACTAAACAACTGGATGATCGATGAACCGATAAACCGATAAACCGATATAAACAGACAGTTTTGTATTTGGTACTTAAATTGAGAATGGTAAGATTTTTCCTATATTAGGCGACCTAGCCTCTGCCCTTCGTATATGGACTAAATCGAGTGGCGTAGCGAACACTAGGCCAACACGGGCTGGGCCAGCTTTTTTTTTTTTTTTTTTTTACATTAACTCCACACAGGAGGCCCTGAGGAAAATAAATTTCCCTCAGGGCCTATGTCATCTGGGATGCTGTGTGGAGGGTCTTTTTGAGGAGAGGAAGGAATGAACATTGGTCTTGAAGAGACCCATGTTGTAGGAAGGAGGAAACACAGAGGCCGGCAAATCATTCCACAGCCGAGCTGTTGAACACAAGAACGAGTCGAAGAAACGACCCGTTCTCATGTGACAAATGTCAACCGTGTACAAATGTTGGGCACGCGTTTGGCGTGTTTCCCGACTATGCACCGGTGCCGAAGGGATCAATGATGCTAGTTCCTCGGAGCATCTTCCATTGTAATACCGGTAGAACAAGGATAGCATTCCCACCCGACGCCTGTGCTCTAAAGATTGCAATCCGTCTGTTAAGATGGGAGAATCTATCAAACGGACCGCCCGTTTCTGCACAGAGTCGAGGGTATTTTTCAGGTATTTTGGAGCTCCAGACCAGAGATGGCTGCCAAATTCAACCGTGGGGCGTACTTGTGATTTGTACAAGGTTAGCAGTTGTGTACTATTAAAGTATCTGCGGGCCCTGTACAGTACGCCCAGTTTTTGGGAGGCTAGCTTTACTCTGGCTTCAATGGAGCCCCCATACCTGAGCTGGTCACTTAGGGTTACACCAAGCATATCAATGGAGGGCCTGTTCGGAAGATTGCTTCCGTTGAAAGAGACTAGATTTTCATTTCGATCCCTTTTGGACGTAATCAGACAAGATTGGGTCTTTGAAACATTAAATTCAACGAGATTATTTTTACCCCAAGAGAAAACACTCTCGAGGTAGCCGTCCATTCTTTGCTTCAAAGCCCTACGAGCTGTTGGAGTTTGTGAGCCTTTTGGGGGCTTGTCAAACAAAAAGCTATCATGAACTGTACTGTCATCCGCATAACAGTGAATTGGTGCACATGACAAAAGGTCGTTGATGTGCAACAAAAACAAAGTTGGAGACAGAACCGATCCCTGCGGGACGCCAGCATTTATCGAGTGTGAGGAAGAGGTGAAACTAAAGTAAAGCTAAGTTGCCATTCCGGGGATCAGGTCTCATGGGCGTTTAGAACTTTACTTTCTGTCAGATATGATTTTAGATTTTGACGACCAAAATTATTTTTGGGGTGTTTGCCGTGTTGCGCTACCTCCTCCTTTAGCCAACGTTTCGGACAGCGTTCCAGTGTCCATCATCAGGGCAGATGTAGTGGCGAATGGTGAAATGTGTGCTTAAGTATTTAGAAGCGATACCGTGTTGCCAGCTCCACCCCACTACGAGCTGTTGGTATCACAGTATACTTCAAAATGATTTTCTGCATTTAGCTTTACCGGATACCAAGAACTATTG
Source organism: Limnephilus marmoratus (assembly GCA_917880885.1). Classification (NCBI taxonomy): domain Eukaryota; kingdom Metazoa; phylum Arthropoda; class Insecta; order Trichoptera; family Limnephilidae; genus Limnephilus; species Limnephilus marmoratus. The sequence goes on from OU862935.1 coordinate 7,492,130, forward strand.
AGCTTAGCTCCGTCGTCTCTATTAATGTTAATAGGATTTTTATGAATTTCAATTGCCTCTGTAATTAGGCGTGCTCTATAAGTTCTGGGTCTTTCCAGGACTTGCAGGAACAAATCCAAAGTAATGGCCGGTTTCAAGTAAAAGCTCTGCGATTGCCGATTTGTCAGGGTGGCCAAGTTTACACGCTCGAAAGTGTCCTGATCTCGTATAGTAGGTATGTTTGCGGAACGTACCAGAATGGAAGATACTCTCAGTATCGCCCTGGTGTAAGGTCACTATTCAGAATTGAAATAGCTTTAGCCGTGTTTGGTGATCAGATCTGAATAGCCAGGTACTTCTCCACCTTCCTTTTCCCCCATCTCATTTCTGACCACTTACCTTCAGCCTTATAACATACCTCAATTAGGGATGCTATAGTCTCACCGGCTCCAGACGGGAGCAGCTGGGACTCCTGTGAGGTATTCATATAAAAAAAATATATAAAAAAATTATAGTGTAAGGAAAATATTTTTCAGATGGGTCCCGATCAAAGATATTGGAATATAAGTAGATGTGCTATCTGCTGTTTTTACTATGTGGGTCTGCGCTTCCGGGTGTCGCCGATATTGTTTACCAATTAACAAATAAACTAAAAGAACAAATAATTAACGAATAAACCAAACGAACGTTAAACTAAATGAACGAATTCTTTCCTTATTCAAAATATATTGTTAACCAATATTAATGCACATTTTCAAAAAATCTACGAAATGAACAAATTCTTTTTGTATGAAAACTACGCTAATTAGCGCGTAGTCCGGCGACAGTTGCGCGGACACCATAGCATATCTCTTCTGTATTAGAATATCTTTGGTCCCGATATATTTTCCATATGGGGATCAGTATGAAAAATAAATCGTTTAAAACGCCCATTAGGCCTTAGGACGACGACAAAGTTTGAGCCAGTTAATTGGCCTGCCCAGGTACGGTACTTAATCGCTACGCCCCTGACCACATCTCACAGTTCAGAAAAGCACGTGGCTGATAGCTCCTCTGTAACCTCTCCATCCTCCCCACAAACGGCGCGTGTAACAGAAAGAGAGGTTGCAGCGGTCCTCTCAGCGGCAGATCCATATCGGAACCACAAAGATGACGTCACCAGGCTCCCCCACTTTGGAAAGTTGCCAACTGAAGGCGAGTTCTCCCGAATATCTACTCAAGTACCTAACAACATAACGACCAAATATCCAGTGCCTACATACATAACGTATAAACGGTGTCCGGAAACTAGTGGTAACAGCGGGAAACTGGTTAAACTACATCACAGAGAATCCAAAAATATAACTTTTTTGAGACGGGTCTAATCTAAGCTTCAACTCATTTTAAAAGATAATAAACTACCGATTTTTTTTCAAAAAAAAATTATGAAGAAAATTATTTTTCTCATACATTTTGTATGGAACGAATTCTCATTTTTGAAAGAGCTGCAGCAATATTGCGATAAGTATAATATTGAGTAGTAAATGAATTCCAAAAATTCAAAAACGTCAAATGTCAATGCGTTGAGTGTTTTACTTTTGTTCTTAAACATATAATGCTGCTTCTTACACACTAAATGTCAACAGTCGAAAATGGGATAAACGGTGAACGTATGTCTGCACCCCTTCAAAGGAAAAATAATAAATCTCCCTCACACGTGTAAAGAAAATGAAAGGCAATTTTTTTTTTACATGAGCTCCACACAGGAGGCCCTGAGGAAAATAATTTCCCTATGTCATCCTTGGGGAAGTGGAGGAGAGTTCTGGGAAGGAAAAGGGTTTAAGGGGTGGGTAGGAATCTGGGGTTCAGTATGTCCTGGTCATCCACCTCCAAGACCTAGACAAACCTCACCCCATGAACCCGGGCACCCCTGCTAAATCACCAAACATAGCGAACCACTTGGGGTGACCTTTGGCAGAGCTGTTGGTTATCCAATAAAGGTTCCCGGGGCGGCGGTACTTATTCCCGCCTCCCAAATGTAAGTGAAAAAGTAAGAAAATTCAAAAATTATAAATCCGCACACAACGCCATCTTTGATAATGACAAAAACAAAATACGGGCAGTTGCGCATCGATAATTGCTTCATTGTGTAATTATTAGTATTCAATTCAGCTAATAAGTTAACACAACAGTTATTGATTCTGAGGCGGTACGAAGTTCGCCGGGTCAGCTAGTTTACTTATAAAAAAGTTATATCACAAAATCGACTACAAATGTGATGTAAGGCTCAACACCTCTTTGAAAAGTATTTAAAAGCTATGAAAAAAAATTGAAAAACAGCCCATAACCTAACCCAACGTAACCTATTTTACCATTTTTTATATAATATATATTTTTCATCACTCTTAAGGGCCCGCAACCCGGATTTGTAACGATTTATTACATATTTCCCTTAAACACGGTAAGTTTTAAAGCTCTTAAAAATATGTTATTCTTGAAGGTAATATCTAGACTTTGCCCGCGCCGAAACGCAAATTATATAAAATTCCCTCGATAGAAAAAAAATCGCAAAGTATGCTCCAAAAATTATTATTAACACGTTTGTTTCAGTTATTTTACAAGTTATATGTATGAAAAAATTCACAGTGTTTCTTTAAATGCTGTTTAAGATAATGCCCGCGAGATTTTTGCTCTATTTTAAACGAGTCGTGTTTTATTAAACATTTTCGCAATTTTCGCATTGATTTTTTCGCTGTAAATGTTAGCGCTCTCTTCTAATCTCTCCATCTTCTTCTTTTCGGGCCCGGTTGCAGAGCCTTAACGACTTTTCAAAGGAAGTGTTGAGATGATTTCATTCTGAGTTGTCTGGTCAACGTGATGTAGATTCACCAGTTTCCCAGCTTGTACCACTAAAGTCCGGACACCATTTATAAATAATGATATGAACTACAACGCAGAGGGTGAAGCGCTGCTGTATTAATTTGTTGGCCCGCTTTATTTGTTGGATCCGCTGAACAGAAAATATGTAAAAATCTCATCTATATCGATTAGAATTTTTTGATATTTTTGTTAACCAATTACAGAGCGTTATTCAGATCTGGCGGGTGCGGCGAGCGGAAGCTCCATCGCGAACGGCTGCCACGCCGAGGCTAAGCATCACAGAGAGTGCAGCCTGGTGGGCATTTGGCGTGGGGGAACCAGGCTACACGCCAGTGTTGCCGGATCGCGCGTGAAATCGTTACTCTCGACCGCAGCACCTTGGAGACCGTATTTTACGGACAGCTCTTTTAATTACGAAATTTCTAAAAAAAATAGCAATAGGTGGCTCGCGAGTTGTTTGAAAAATGAGTGTATTTCATCTAGTTTACTGGCAGGGAGGGGGAGGGGAATCCGTGAGCGCCGGTGGGGAATGAAGGGGGGTATTTGCATGAGGGGTTCAAGGGAGGGGGGAAGGCGCAGATAGTGAAAAATTAATGTGGGGGGTTCGGGGGACGGGTGGAAGCGGAAAAGGGGAGGGGGGAAAGCGAGGAAGATGGAGGGCAAACACGGGAAGGGAAGAGAAGCCGGAAGGGGAACGGGGGCAAACGGGAAAGGACACGCGGGGAGAAACAATATCTTTATTTAAGTAGCTTTTTTTATTTTTTACATTAACTCCACACACGCGGCCCTAAGGAAAATAATTTCCGTCAGGGCCTATGTCATCATTGAAGACGCTGTGTGAAGGGTATTTTTGAGGAGAGGAAGAAGTGAACTTGGGTGTTGAAAATAACCATGTTGTAGGAGGGAGGAAACATAGAGGCCGGCAAATTGTTCCACAGCCGAGCCGAGTTGTAGAAACGACTCGTTCTCATGTGAAAAATATCAACCGTGTACATACGAGTATGTTGAGCGCGTATTTGGCGTGTTTCCCGACCATGTATCGGAGCCGAGGGGATCAATGATGCTAGTTCCTCGAAGCATCTTACATTGTAATACCGGTAGTACAAGGACAGTATTTCCACCTGACGCCTGTGCTCTAAAGATTGCAATCCGTTTGTCAAGTTAAAAAGCGGCCTTGCAACGCATGCCGGGAACTATATAATTAGATTATATTTTATTTGTAACATTTAACTGATTACGTTCCAATCGACAAGTGACTCTACCCAACGAGTCATAATAAAATATTTATCTGATTATATTTTAATAGTATTATGTGTCATTCTTTATTTTAGAGATAATTAAATATGTTCTTTACTGTGAGTTATTTTTAATTACCTACTTATCATCATCATCTAACAGTATTAATCGCCTTGCGTCTGCGCGGTTGAAATTTAACAACCCGGCTTCGAGTGCATGCCTGACGCCGCGTCGTACGCGCCGCGCCATATAAACATCTGTGTACGTGAAATTTTAAACAAAGCTACCATTGTAATTCGGTTTCGAATTCAAGAATTCGACAAAGGATGGCGCCACTTACGTTAGCAGGTCGCACGAGACGTGCCTCTGGCAGGTATAAGTAGCAACTACAGATTTGTAAATTTTAGTATCTCTCCGGATATCGAAAGATTGACGATAAGATGGGCGCCACACACAGCTATAAAAGATGTGGCTTAGCCTATTTCAGCATTCAGGTGATTTTTGTGTCCCGGTGACTAGCTGTTACTGGATCATAGTGGATTCAAGGAACGGGCTATTTTTGGAACCAGTTCCTACCGGATTTATAAAATGGTCACCAATACTTAACCCGTCTGCTTGTTTCATAAGACCAAAAAAGTCCTCTTCGACTTTACATTTTAAAAGCTAAATATCTCTCTTCCTCTCATGCAAACGTATGTATTTTTCTTTTAACCAAGAAGAAAACGAAATAATGCTTCTTATTGTTTAAGGAGCTAAACGTCGCAAAATTTATAAAATTGGGAAGACTTCGGTGGCTGGGTCATGTGGAGAGAATGACCGAGCATCAAGCACCAAAGTCCCTGCTGAACTCAAGACCAATAGGGCGAAGGAGCCTGGGAAGGCCAAGACTAAGATGGAGCGACAACGTCCTCAAAGACATGTCTATCTTGGAGCTTCCAAACTGGAGAGAGCTGGCACAAAACCGAGATGAGTGGAGGAAGACTCTTGAGGAGGCCAAGACCCACCAGGGGTTGTAGAGCCAATAGTGATGATGATGATGATTGTCTTTAAAGTATGAAAGTTATCTTGTATAGATATTTTACAATCTCGATCCAAAGTGACGGTTTCAGAATTTACGCGCGAAATCCAGGCTTCCGGATTGTGAGGTGCGAATATATTGAACCAAGCAGCAGGGTTAAACTGGGTGAAGTCGAACCAATTGGTAGTTAATAATAATGGCATATTTTAAACATTTACTTACATAACATATTTCCTATTGTTATAAGCTGTCGCTTGTTTTTCTGTATCTTGTTGAAGTACATATTTCTTTCGCTTCTTCACATTGGTTTCGCAGAACATTTTTTCTTCTTTTTATTTTTAGTTTTTTTAAACATGTTTACAGTGTCTATATTTTATTCTTTGACATAGTGTAATGGTGTTCCATCGTCGAGTTTTACGCTGAGAAGAAGAAGACGAGATCATCCAATAAATGTTTATATGTTTAAACAAATTAATAATTATGTAACATGGTTTCATCTATATTCAGTATTCTCATAAGGGAACGTACCCATACTACGTGACACTTTTAGGGGGGGGGGGTCTTCAAAAGGTCACGCTCCATACAAATGAGCGGCGGGTTCCTTAGGATTTTGGTCACCGGGGGGGGGGGGGGGGGGGTTAAAAATTGCAAAAAGTTGGTCACGTAGTTTGGGTACGTTCCCTAACCATTATGGGTTGTCTTTAGTTTATACTACTTTATATTTATGTATTATTATGTAAAAGCCTCTATTGGAGTTACGTTTGCGGTTACTTCGTTCCTTTCCCATAATTCGTGGCTCGGCTCGTATTTCGGTTCGCACATGCATACGCAGCTTTACAACAGTGCTACAAGTAAAGATGTTCAGTTCCTCTGAGCTCCTTCCAAAGATATTCAAATACAGAAAGATATGCTATGGTGTCCGCGCAACTGTCGCCGGACTACGCGCTAATTAGCGTAGTTTTCATACAAAAAGAATTTGTTCATTTCGTTGATTTTTTGAAAATGTGCATTAATATTGGTTAACAATATATTTTGAATAAGGAAAGAATTCGTTCATTTAGTTTAACGTTCGTTTGGCTTATTCGTTAATTATTTGTTCTTTTAGTTTATTTGTTAATTGGTAAACAATATCGGCGACACCCGGAAATGCAGACCCCCATAGTAAAAACAGCAGATAGCACATCTACTTATATTTCAATATCTTTGGCTCCTTCCATTGAAATATTGATAGAACAAACACGGCACTAATGTACACTACACAACGCACGTTGATAACGCGGAATGAAAACACTATGATTCTACTGAGTCACTACTGTGAAGATATTCAGAACTTCAGAGCGCATTCCGTAGAAATAACTACAGAATAAACACAGCTCTAATTAAAGCACTACACATTGCTTGTTAAAATAGCATACGAAAGGTACAAAAAGTGAGTTTAAAAACAGAATTTATTAATTTATTAATTTATCCGAAATTCACTCTATGTATTACTTCTTCTGCTAGATGCTTCTAAGTTCTTCAAAGATATTTAGTATCTTAGAGAACCCTTAATTGAAATACCGACGGAACGAACACAGCACACATTACGACACTAAGCACACTACATATTATTATTGTATGATCGATTCAAAAACGAAGAAAATAGATAATCAATGATTTTTTTGTTTATCCGAAATACATTTCTTGTGGTGCAGCAGCTTATCTGCTCGCTCCTACCGAGACACTGTCAAAATATTGCAAAAAATCATAATATCGGTATTTCGACCTACTCAAATTTCGCAATGAAACAAATGATAGGTAATTATCGGAAAAAGAAGATAAAAAATTTAAAAGATTAAAATAATATGGATGTGCGAGAGGCCAAAATCCACTTTGCATTGCAAAATAATGACAGGCGCATAGGAACCTTCACGACCTTCCTCACTAGCGACAAAATTCTTGTGCAAGTGCATACTCTTGCGAGCCGAACCGAGAGCCGAACCGCGAGCCGAGCCATGAACCGCAACCGGCGGTTGCATGCGTTTTTTTTTTAGTTTTTATTCTAGCAGAGAAAATTACATTTGACTTATTTAATTATTCATATACATATAACTAAAATAAATACATTTCACATTGATTATTTATTGTTTCTTTACATGGTATTATTGTTTACATTTCAATTTTATAGTACTGGCTGAAGTCCCCGGTGATGCCCGGGCTTTACACAGAGATTAAATCAAATGTAAACAGTGACCTTCCTTTGCATACAAATCAAATTCACGCGGCCCGCTTGCCAGTTCGCTCGTCCACCACATACAGACATTCTCCTTTATATATTATATATATTTCAAAATTTCAACCAATTTTCGTTATTAGTTTTTGGGGTGTTATGCCGTGTTGCGCTACCTCCTTCTTTAGCCAACGTTTCGGACATCGTTGCAGTGTCCATCATCAGGGCAGATCCGGCAGATCCGGTAGATGTGATGTGACACATCTACCGGATCTGCCGGATCTGCCGGATCTGCCCTGATGATGGACACTGCAACGATTTCTGAAACGTTTCTAAACGTTCATTTCTAAAGAAGGAGGTAGCGCAACACGGCATAACACCACAAAAACAAATAACGAAAATGCTTTTGGCCGTGAAAATCTTAAAACTTATCATTTCAACCAATTGTTCATGAATCACTATATCTATATCGACGCGGCGGAGGACTTGAATTAATAGCATGTAGAGATTTATGGGTACATTACAAATACATAAATTACATTACAATATTATTCACTTTCATTATTTTGTTGACGAATCTTAAAAATTTAATTTATCAAGACTTTTTTAATTTTTAATATTGTCAGGCAATTATAAGAATTGCCCCCTTCGTAACCAACGGATTGCTACCAATATAAGTGTGTATGGTGCTTAAATGTACGTTATCGTGTTGTCGCGTTTCTTGTTTTATTTTTTATTTTTTATATTAGCTACATCAGGAGGCACTGTGGGAAAAAATCCCTCAAGGCCTATGTCATCTTTGGCGATGCTGTGTGGAGGGTTTTTTATGGAAAGGAAGGAGAGAAAATTCTGGAAAGAAATGAGGTATGAGGAGTGGATAGAAATCTGGGGTCAATATGTACAGGAGTGACGGACGCGTGAATCCATCCCTAGATTATGTAGAAAAATATACATGTACCTAAATGTCCTAACTTTAAAAGATGTTAAAAATTATTAAAAAATAAATGTTTCTTTGTGTTTTTTTTTTTAAATATGGGACCATACTTTTGGGATAACCCTCGTAGTTATCTATTATAATTCACTTCCAATCAAACTTGGATATTCTCCAAATCAGTCATTGTGTATAGATTGACCGGTTTGATTGATGATCAGGGGGGCTCAATTCTCCAATTGAATCAAATCTCAATCGCCGCCGAAAGTACATACACATTGGTCGGCTTTGTTATTCTCGAGTCTCGTAGAAGACACGTGCTTGCACGCTAAACGTCAGGAGTCATTCCACTTGAATAACGAGTAGGTTGAACCAGTCTACACGGACAAAACTGTCAAAATATAGTATTTTTTTAATTTAAAGAAAGACATACATTCCCAGGTTACGAATAACCCAACATTGTTTGAAAATCTCCTACTACCACCACAGTAAGCAGAAAAATGTGGCTTGTGTCGTGATGGTTTGATTTGATTCTGAGTTGGCACGGATCCGTCAAAAACATCAGAAACATGTACAAAATTCACAGGGCTACCAACACCGTCACAACTTCAACAACCCTTCGACATTCCATAATACGTATAAAGGAAACATTCGACAAAGTTCGTCGAGACGACGAGTAATTTTTCGTTCACAGATGGCGCATGACAAATAACTCTTGATCGCTATTGGAGAATTGAGCCCCAGGTCGTAAATCAACATTATTATTTAATTTAAAACACAACATAATGATTATCGTAATAATTTAGTTAGAGGCAATAATAATTCTAAATCGATCAGTAACTTGCTAATTACTTTGGAAGTTGCTTATTCTCATATTGAGTGGAACTTACTTACTTTGGAAGTTGCTTATTCTCATTATGAAATGGTCGTTAGAAAATAAACTTAATTTGAATATAAAAAAATGCGTCGTTATGACTTATAGTCGACCAGGCGTAATGCCGGACTCATGGTATTCGAATTAAAGTTAATAAAAAACCTTATTGATTGTCCATATGTCCTGTCATGCTGTGGCTTATTCGTTCCTGACAAATACTGTCGAACTCGTAGCCACGACCTATTCTACGTACCGCAGGGTCGGACAGATGTCATGGCTCAACACAGCATGACAAGAGGTATGACATTGCTTAATGCCCTACCAGCGGATATAGACGTGTTTGATATCACCATACCAGCTTTTAAAAAAACTATATATATATGTATTGTTAGTTGTAGAAAATTGTACCATAATTGGACTAACCTGTCTGTTGTACAAATAAAAAAAAAATTAAAAAAATTGGATCGATGACAAAACATAGTAATTCAATATGCATCGTATTTTACGGTCATACCGCGAAATTTCGATGGATACATGATAATCTCTTTTAAAGTGAATACCGCATTACAGTTGTAACAGTACAGAAGCAGTGCCGAACGTGTTATTTATACCGCGAAGAATACAGAACACATAGTCCCTAGAAGTGTCATCATCATCATCACTCTTGGCTCTACAACCCCTGGTGGGTTTTGGCCTCCTCGAGAGTCTTCCTCCACTCATCACGGTTTTATGCCAGCTCTCTCCAGTTTACAATCTCCAAGGTGGATATATCTTTGAGGACGTTGTCGCTCCATCTTAAACTTGGTCATCCCAGGCTCCTTCGCCCTGTCGGTCTTGAGTTCAGCAGGGACTTTGGTGCTTGATTCTCGGTCATTCTCTCCACATGACCCAGCCACCGAAGTCTTCCCAGTTTTATAAATTTTGTGACGTTTAAATCCTTAACAGAGTACATAGCTATTGTTATAATGTCTGCGCCAAAATCCATTTTCTGAAACCGGTCCAAAGATACGCCTCAAAATTTTCCTTTCAAAAACATTCAGTGCTCGCTCATTCCTCTTATTAGTACCCAAGTCTCAGCTGCGTATGTGAGTACTGGTCTGATAAGTGTTTTGTACACTAATATCTTGATGTTTCTGGACAGAAGTCTGGATTTTATTTGGTTTTGTAGGCGGTAATAACAGCGATTTGCGTTCACTATGAGCTTCTGGATCTCCTCAGCAGATCTGGCAGCTAGTACTCGTATTTGATAAATTTAAAAGCAAAGGGTGAATTTACTTTTTACGAATTTTCGGATACACGGACACGCCTAAAGCATACGTCTATCGGTCGTAATCTTTTCAGTGGTGACGACAGACGACTCTGTCAAAATAATATAAAATCTCCCCACACAGTCTTTGTGTTTTAGGACAAAAGTAGTCGTACAGAAAAGGAAAAGGATGGAGTTCGTCCTTTGAACTGATTTAAAGACACAGATTAAACAAAACTTGGAAGGATGTTGGATTCTGTGCCGTGTCTTCGAGTCTGTAATCAGATCTGTTCATACCTGATGTGTGTTTACTGTGTAGGTACTTGTTTTCAGGGGTGGCCCCACAGTCCCCCGACAGTTGCCCACCGAAATTATAATTATAATAAAATTATAGTTTTTTTTTACAGCTCCACACAGGATGCCTTGAGGAAAAAAATCCCTCAGGGTCTGTCACTTTTAGGGGTGCTGTGTGGAGGGTCTTTTTAGGTAAAGAAAGGAGAGGAAGTTCTGAGAAGGAAAAAAGTATGAGGGGTGGGTAGGAATCTGAGTAGGAATCAATGTGTCAAGACGTGACGGACATGAATTCATCCCTCCCATTGCGGTGCAAGCCTGTGTGTCGAGAGAGTAAATGTGTACAACACTTAATAAAACATTATAGCTATAAATAAAAGAATTTGCGAACAATTAAATTATATTATTAAATAATAAAACTCAGGGTCGTGTTTAGCCCTAAAAGGAAACGAAATAAAATAAATCGATAGCTTGTCGAGTATTAAAAATAAAATCAAATGTTTTAAAATGATGATCAAGATGTTAAAATTACTACAAGGGGGGGGGGGGCGCCAGTTCAAATAAAACACAATATTAAATGGTAAATCAATAAACTCCAAACTAACCGAAGTTTTAGCTCACAGGTAGGGCTACCACCTTTCAAAAACAGTAGAAACGGAGATTTTAGGAATATAGTTTTTTTTTTATTAAAATAAAACTCTTTTTAGTATGAATTATTTCTAATTAATTTTTTGGTACACGGAATAGTGAGCACCATAATTCACCGATGCATTGTCTGCAGAGAATGCAGACGACAAAGTTGTGTCTAAGTCGTGTTGAAGCATAAAATTTTCAATGTTCTCAAAAATCTTTTGAGATGTTTCGTTAGAATCCTCATAAAAATCCATTCATTTATCTTGAACACCTTTTTCTTATATTTATTAATTTATATTGATATTGATATGTATAAAAAAAATGTTGAATCTGTAGATATAAGATGTAAATTTTAAATGTAAAAAATCTATATGTAACTAAAATATAAGCACCTGCTGACAAGCCAATTCAATTGGCTTAGCAGGACTTGTTTGTTGATTTTAATATGTATAGGTATCTATTCTTTCAATTAAAAAAAAAAAAAAAAAAAAAAGTATCTTTTTTTTTTTTTACATGAGCTCCACACAGGAGGCCCTGAGGAAAATAATTTCCCTCAGAGCCTATGACATCTTTGAGGATGCTGTGTGGAGGGTTTTTTTAAGGAAAGGAAGGAGAGGAGAGTTCTGGGAAGGAAAAGGGTTTAAGGGGTGGGTAGGAATCTGGGGTTCAGTATGTCCTGGTCATCCGCCTCCAAGACCTAGACAAACCTCACCCCATGAACCCGGGCACCCCTGCTAAATCACCAAACGTAGCGAACCACTTGGGGTGACCTATGGTATTTGACCTGGAGGTGTTGGTTATCCAATAAAGGTTCCCGGGGCGGCGGTACCCATTCCCGCCTCCCAAATTGAATCTGATGACATACATACACAGGATACATTTTCTGGGATCCTTTATTTGAGGCCGGACCGGATTTTAGTAGCCCGGACATGCACCATGCAAACCCGTAGACTCCGGATTAAACCCGAAGAGGTGGCAGCCCTACTCACAGGTAATCGCGATTTCACCGAAGTATGTGTCTTCTCTCGTCGAAACAAACGTCCAGGCTCTCCGACTTCCTAGAACTCTTGATGAAAAATCCTCTTGTTCCTAGTATGTTTTGGACAACAAAAGAAAAGCAGGATTCCATTTGTTCCAAGTTATATTTCCTATTAGGAATTCAAATATCAATCTGAATTGATGTGTAGCTACCAACTTAATTATTGGGTGCTTATTTCGCATTGTAATTTCAAACTGTTACAAGTCCAGCTGGAGAGGTCTAGATTAGGTCTTCCTCAATCAGTCTCCCGATCCGGGTCGCCACGCACATGGGCAAACGCATTCGTCGCCAAGACCTAGACAAACCTGCGGAAGGGAAGAAGTCTGGGTCTGGGTCTGGGTCTGAACCTGGGTCTTGAAGAAACCCATGTTGTTGGAGGGATGAAAGGGATGTTGAACTCAAGAATGAGCCGTAGAAACGACCCGTTATAATGTTATAAATGAACTGCGTACAACTGAGAGCGCGCGTTTGGCGTGTTTCCCGACTGTGCACCGGTGCTGAAGGGATCAACGACGCTAGTTCATCGGAGCATCTTTCATTGAAATACAGGTACATTGGAGGGGACCCCACCACTTTCCCAACGGCGTTATAAGGAAACATATATGGTTTCCTCCTTCACCGCCACGTCAAGACTCTATTTTATTGAACGAAGCTAAAAAAAAAAAAAAAGAAGCTACATTTATTTGAACGACTCTAGACCCTTCAATGTCCATGCATACGGGGTTAGAAAGCAGTATGCAAATACTTACATTAGCATAATACATAAATACAGGTACAACAAGGACAACATTCCCACCCGACGCCTGTGCTCTAAAGATTGCAATCCGTTTGCAAAAGTATTTTCGTTCTTTATTTTTGGGGTGTTATGCCGTGTTGTGATTTGTGATACCTCCTTCTTTAGCCAACGTTTCGGACACTGCCCTGCCCTGAACAACATGGACACCATAACGCTGTCCGAAACATTGTGTTAAGAATGAGGTAGCGCAACACAGCATAACACCCCAAAATTAATGAACGGGAAAAAAAAGAGTGTGCTTAAGACCACACAACTGAAGTAAAACTGAACTGAAAGAAAATGTGCGCGCGCATTTCTCTCTCTTGCTCCTACAGTGTGATACAGACAATAGGCCTGCACTGTGTAACGTAACTGGCTATGAGAAAAAGAGAGAAAGAAAATGTGTGCTCGCACCTCTCTCTCTTGCCCCTACAGTAATATACGAAGCGTTCGCCACGCTTTTCGTAACACTCTCGTCACGCATTCGCGTAAAGAAGTTTATTTCAAAAAATAAATTAATAAAAATCTAACATATTATTTCATCATATTCTGTTTTGTCGCTGTTCCGTTTGATCCGGTGGCGTATTTTCAAATTGGCACTAACCTACAAGTTCTAGATATAGTTTAGTCCACCATCCTAGCTTCTGTGTTGCTGGGTTTTTCCCATGAGTGATATCCATTATCCACTGCTATAATAATAATTATTTGCTAGATTATATTGTATTTATTTGTTTTGTAGGTGATGTTGTGTTACGTTTGTTGAGTGTGTTGTTTTGTTGGCTTAGCCGTGTTTGTTCCTGGCAGGACGGGAGAGGAGTCAGATGGGACACATCCTCTCAGCAGGTGAATCATGGTCTATTCTGACAGTCGGCAGTACAGACAGACTGTAGACCGACACAAGTGGAATGGTATGATGAATTAGTGTGGTGTTTGTAGATATTATTATTACAGACAGAGGGGCTCCCACAGGATCAAATACACGAGTTGGGTTCATGTTCGTTAGACCGTCGCGACGCCGATCGTTGGACTCGCTAATCTACTAAATGACAGTTGATCCGCCGACAATTCGCCCCTCAGCGTACTTATATACAATGTGCAGTCGGTTTAGGGAAAATGCGGTATGCCTAATCATACAAAATATAACTAAGTTACCCCGAAGGGATGTGCTGATAGTGTGTACCGCCGAATAACAAAATTATAAAACATATTTTCATTCAAATGCATCAAGGAAAAATTTGCTTCTCTGTATAATGCGTTTACCAGCGCATAAGTATAAAAAAATCGACACTGTATATAAATTCGTTTGATGTTCATACCAACTTTAGATTTTCCAATTTGGGAGGCGGGAATGTGTACCGCCGCTCGGGAACTTATATTGGATAACTAACACCTCTGCTATAGGCCCAAGTGGTTCGTCACGTTTGGTGATTTAGCAAGGGTGCCCGGGTTCATGGGGTGAGGTTTGTCTAGGTCTTGGAGGCGGATGACCAGGACATACTGAACCCCAGATTTCTACACACCCCTTAAAACCCTTTTTCTTTCCAGAACTCTCCTCTCCTTCCTTTCATTAAAAGCTCCAGCAGCATACCCAAAGATGACATAGGCCCTGAGGGAAATTATTTTCCTCAGGGCCTCCTGTGTGGAGCTTATGTAAAAAAAGTCGATTTTACGTTTGAAATTGGTAAGTAATGCAAAACAATATGCGTGGAGGGTTTTTTTAGGGAAAGTCAGGAAGGAAGTTCTGGGAAGGAAAAAGGTATGAGGGATGGGTTGGAATCTGGAATTCAATGTGTCAAGGAATGCCGGACGTACGAATCCATCCCTCTCACTGCGGTGCAAGGCAATGGGTCGAGATATTAGGATTATAGGTCTACCTAAATCGCATTCACCGGCTAGATAAACCTGAACCCGGGCGCCCCTGCTAAGTCACTAAACGTAGCGTAATACTTGGGGTGACCTATGGCAGGGTTGTTGGTTGTTTACATTCAAATGTGTAAGGGAAGCACTACTAGTGTTCTTCTTTATTCTAAGCTCCAAACGATTGGGAGTAGAGCTGGGCGAGTCTGCATTTTGCTCCGAGAAGCGCTTCGCTTTAAAAGAACTCGACTTCTAGGAGCAGGTCCCGGGTCCGAGTTCTTGGGTGCGGACTGAGTACTACGTACTGTTGCGGCTAGTACTAGATACTGGTTTATTGTCTTTACGGGGTGTCGGTATTATGTTGGTTAGGTTAGGTTATAATGGGTATTTTTTGGGGGATGTTTTGCCCGTAGAATGTTTTGTCAGGATATTTCGTCTCGGGTTGAAGAGTGACGAAACCGAAGCAACCAGCGAACTAAGAAATGTCTTAGAACCCAGAGACCAAGCCGTTGTGGATCATATTCCATGTAGCATCAAAAGATATTGCAAATCATGTTAAAAGGAAAACTGTAAATAAATTGTCGAATACTTATTTTGAATGGGAATGCCTTTCATTAAATTGAGACCTTCAAAATTATACAGCGGACAAGAAAAAAAGAGAGAAAAAAATCCATAATGAGTTTCAAATATCCCATTCTCCTGTCTGTTGGACATTGGACAAAAATGTCAGGCATTTGCATTGTTTCAATTTTTACAATTTGCACATAACAGTTCCCACGAGAAATGAGAGCGGTAATTATGGTTTATTTGTATTTCACTGCGGTCAAAGATATAAGTAATTAGTATTTAGTATTTAGCGAGCCAAGCGGTATCGCTTTGTACTCTGTTTATGCCTTTGTTCAATAACTGAAATGATGTGACCGGAAATTTAACACGTACGAGGAAACCCTAAAACACTGTGTTGGGAGGTCATCGCTTGCAGGGCCGTACAAACTATACGGCTGATGGACTGATACAGAAATTGTGTAACAATGGTAACTAACAGTTAAAACACCGTTCCGCAGGTTTTTACTGCTAGGCCCTGCGGGCGGCTTTTCGTTCGGCTTCGCCCAGTTAGTATTGGTGACCATTTTATAAATCCAATAGGCTGGTTCCAAAAATAGCCCATTCCTCGGATCCACTGTCATCCAGAGATAGCTAGGGACAAAGTAACCGGTTCAATTTGAGAGGCGGGTATGGATACCGCCGCCCCGGGAACCATTTATTAGACAACCAACACCCCTGCCACAGGTCACCCCAAGTGGTTCGCTACGTTTGGTGACTTAGCAGGGGTGCCCGGGTTCATGGGATGAGGTTTGTCTAGGTCTTGGTGGCGGATACGTTTGCCCAACCACTGCGTGACGGGCTGGATCGGAGGCTACTGATTGAGGGAGGCCTTTTGACCTCTCCTGCCGGATTCTCCCGACCCTTCGCCTTGCAACGCAGTGTGAGGAATAGATTCATGCGTCCGTCACTCCTGGCCACACTGACCCCCAGATTCCTACCCACCCCTCATACCTTTTTCCTTCCTATACCTTCTTCTCCTCCCTTTCCCTTAAAAAACCCTCCAAAGAGTATCCTCAAAGATGACATAGGCCCCTACGGAAATTGTTTTCCTCGGTGCCTCCTGCGTGGAGTTAATGTAAAAAAAAAAAAACGGGACGGGCAATGACGTCATATGTAATCCTCGTGACACAACTAAGTACTACCGTCAATCTTTCCATATCTGGAGAGATACTACAATTCACTAATTCGTAGTACTTATCCCTAGGGGGGGGCACGTCCCCACGCGACCTGCTAACGGAAGCAGCGCCATCCATTGACGAATTCTTGAATTAGAAACCGAATTACAAAGGTAGCTTTGTTTGAAATTCCATATGTACCTACATCCAGACGTGCACTCGAAGCTTGGTTCTGAAATTCAACCACGCAGACGCTACCCTATTCATACCGTTCGATAGGACTAACTAACTAACTACCCACCACGCCGTTTACGGCAGAGGTAGGCAGAGAAGACGGACCGTCAAACAATTCGCTCTTGGTAAACATTCCTTGCCTCATTCACATGAATGCATAGATACTCTTCTATTATTCTGACTTTTGACATGGCCCGACTCTTGTATCTAATTCACTTAATCATAATAATAATAATAATAATAATTGGATAATTTGTAGAGCGCTCCTTTTGTGAAAAATTACATCAAGGGCGCTGAACAACTTATTAAGAATTCTTAAGCTCTATCTAATTTTACTATTTACAAATGGATACAAAAACATACTTACCTGGCAGGTCACTTCCGATAAACACACTTTAATTAGAAAGTTTATGCTTTGAGAAGATACGACTTTGCACGCGGAGGACATTATATTTAAAACACTGGACATTGCATGATTTTACATTTGCTTCCCCCATCACTATTAGTATTACATTTATGAAAAGATTAGTGGCAAAAGTAGAGTTGATATTATTTTGAAAGACTGGAGAGTTTAGAACTCTTTAGAGCTGGAGAATGTTCATGAAATGAACTTTACGAACGCTTACAAATAGGATTTTTTTCTACATTTTTACAAATTCGTTATTTACAGTGTTGCGGGCATTGAATCTGACAGTGAAAGATTTTTGAGTTTTTTTGATTGAGTTTTGCTAATATTGTCTTCATTTAATTAAATATTATAATTTGAGATTTTACTCATAAAGTTAAAAATTAAAAATAAATATTCACCCTAGACTTGCAGAAAAGTCAATAGATGTCGCGTATTAAAAAATAAAATGGATAAAAACTTATCCACACACTATCTAGATAGCATTTAGTTCGAGTTGAATCTTGCAATCATATATAAAGATAGCCGCCAATAATATGTGCGTTAAAAAAATGAAGATAATATTGGTAGTTCTTAGTCGAAGTATGATACAGTCAAAAGTGACTGAATTGGATATAGGTTCCGTCGCTCAGTTGGTAGAGCACTTGCCATGTAAGCAAATGGTCCTGGGTTCGTGTCTCAGTGGAGCCAACATCATTTTCTGATTTTTCTAACTCCAGATTTTTGATTGAGTATCGCTAATATTGTCTTCATTTAATTAGATAAAAAATTATTATTATTTAAACAGATCCGTCCACCACTGGTTGAATGCATGGTCGAACAATATTGAACACTCTACCAAAACTGGCACATTAAAATTATTGTAAACAATAGTTTAGATGTTGTCCATTTCCGGGATTTTGTAAATTGTATTGTGGAAAAAACGTGACCTCGTTAGCTTACATTTATAACTCAATCATGTCGAATCACTCTATTCAGGTGGTAAACCTCGCTAAAATAGACACAGGTCAGTCAACATGGTCGAGTTTACAGAAATTGTAATTATTTTTTTTGGTAATCTATGTTAGACGACCTCCGTAGTCCAGTGGGTAAGACTCTTGACTCACAGTCCGGAGGTCGCGGGTTCAAACCCGGCATGCGCAAATAAATTTTATTTGATTAATTTGTGTTATTTCACAATTAATTCATTTAAAATAATATATAGTATATTTACGGCATGTTCCAGAGTGGAAGGTACTATCAGTATCGCCCTGGTGTAAGACCACCATTCAGAATTGAAACGTTGCTTGAAAATGGCTTTAGCCGTGTTTGGTGACCAGATCTGAATAGCCAGGTACTTCCCAACCTTCCTCTTCCCCACCTCCTTCCCCTCCCCGCTACCTTCAGCCTCACAACATACCCCAATTGGGGATGCCATAGTCTCACTGGCTCCAGACGGGAGCAGTTGAGATTCTTGTGCGGTTATTCACTGTAAAAAAAAAAAAAAGACAGTTGCACGGTTCAAAGGAACAGCTGCGCGGCCTTTAGAAGTGAAAATTTCTTTAACACCGTTGTGATTTGAAACTGGATGAAACGGAAGCGAGCGACACCAAAAAGAGACAAACACATACATCTATGTATACTGTAGGATTTAGCTTTTTTTATTACATTAACTCCACATAGGAGGCCCTGAGGAAAATAATTTCCCTCAGAGCCTATGTCATCTGGGATGCTGTGTGGAGGGTCTTTTTGAGGAGAGGAAGGAATGAACATTGGTCTTAAAGAGACCCATGTTGTAGGAAAGAGGAAACACAGAGGTCGGCAAATCATTCCACAGCCGAGCTGTTGAACACAGGAACGAGTCGAAGAAACGACCCGTTCTCATGTGACAAATGTCAACTGTGTACAAATGTTGGGCATGCGTTTGGCGTGTTTCCCGACTATGCACCGGTACCGAAGGGATCAATGACGCTAGTTCCTCGGAGCATCTTCCATTGTAATACCGGTAGAACAAGGATAGCATTCCCAACCGACGCCTGTGCTCTAAAGATTGCAATCCGTCTGTTAAGATGGGAGAATCTATTAAACGGACCGCCCGTTTCTGCACAGAGTCGAAGGTATTTTTCAGGTATTTTGGAGCTCCAGACTCTTTGCTATCTCACTAGAGAATGAGATAGCAATAAAATATTTATTTATTTCACGGGAAATCGGCTCTAATATAACACGATAAATTCACGGTGCCACACAAGTCTCCCTTGGTCCAGTGGTATAAAGCGTCGACGAACCTTAGTATCCAGACATCCAGGGGACCAAGGATCAAATGTGAAGAAATCCAAAAAACATTTTTTTTTGTAAAATTAATATCCAATCTTCAAACCACTCCAAAATGCACAGGCAAATAAAACACAAAATAAAGCGACATCTAGCGACTCCGAAGAAGAAAACACAAATATCTTCTAATAAGATTACCAAAATGTATAGGAAAAGGTGCACTGGAATTCGACGACAAAAATATGGAAAAAATCATCCTTCACATTGATAAATTGTGCTTCGTAGTCTCCCCACTCTTGTCTACTTTAGTTTTCTGAAGGTTTCACTTCTACCGCGTGTGAATTGCACACTCTGATTTAGAATGATAGTTTAATTACTTATTTATGGGGTGACGCTTGTCTAGGTCTTGGCGGCACATGCGTTTGCCCATCTACTACGTGGCGGACTGGATCGGGAGATACTGATTAAGGGAGTCCTTATGACCTCTCCACCCGTACTATCTCCACCCATCCCGCCTTGAACCGCAGTGGGAGAGATAAATTCGTATGTTCGTTACTCCTGGACACAATCAACCCCAAATTCCTACCCGCCCCTCGTAACTTTTTCGTTCCCAGACCTTCGTCTTCTTAATTTCCCTAAAAACACACTTCACACACTATCCCGAAAGACGACATAGGCCCTGGGGAAAAATATTTTCCCCAGGGCCTCCTATGTGGAGCTAATGTAAAAAAAATATATAAATATGTGTCTTTCTGTAATATTTGCCTTATCCACGGTCAAAAACTAATTGTTGTGTTGGTGTTCTTAAAGAATAAATAGGTCCTGTTATAGGTATTGTTTTTGCTTATTTACAATATATTATGACGACCTCCGTAGTCCAGTGGCTAAGACTCTTGACTCACATTCCGGAGGTCGCGGGTTCGAACCCGGCATGCGCAAATAAATTTTATTTGATTAATTTGTGTTATTTCACAATTAATTCATTTAAAATAATATATAGTATATTTGCGGCATGTTCCAGAGTGGAAGATACTATCAGTATCGCCCTGGTGTAAGACCACCATTCAGAATTGAAACGTTGCTTGAAAATGGCTTTAGCCGTGTTTAGTGACCAGATCTGAATAGCCAGGTACTTCCCAACCTTCCTCTTCCCCACCTCCTTCCCCTCCCCGCTACCTTCAGCCTCACAATATACCCAATATACACAATATATACAATTGGGGATGCCATAGTCTCACTGGCTCCAGACGGGAGCAGTTGAGATTCTTGTGCGGTATTCACTGTAAAAAAAAAAAAAAAAAAATATTATACTTCTGGGTCACACGACCGATCTTAAGTGTCTACGAATTGTATCTGAGGGTGACTGGCGAGCGTTGCACTAAAACCTCCTAGATCACAAGGCCGGGACACTCATTCAAATCAGCCTCTTAACTTGGGATCCCACAAAAATTCTCATTTTATATTATTTATTCTTATTTATTTAATTATTCAACAATATTTTAGTTATTTAAAAAAAAAAACACATTTTTTGGAGGTTTTCATACAAGTTAGAAGGCTGATTGCATTCAGTGTCCCGGCCTTGTGATCTAGGAGGTTTTGGTTGCACCCCCTGCGGCATCTGTCGGACCTTGAGAGAAGCTCTAAGCCTAATTACATGTATTGATAGCAACAGAATCTGAGTGTCTTTTCAAATCACTACACTTCTGAATACATGCCTTTGTATCTGATGTGTTATCCATTCGTAGAAACATGCTGATTTTTTAAATTAAACATTAAAAACATTTGATAGATAAGCATAAAATCGTGATTTATCGTGAAACGTGATACTTAAAACGTGGCCAAATAACAATAAATTCCATAATATATATACAAAACGATAAAGATGCACTGAAATTATTATTATTATTATTATTAATTTGATATAATATCTTACATTTCAAATACAATTCAGCAACGTCGGCCTCACTGGGTATTGTCTTTTTTGTTCTTTAATCCCTTTTTTAATTTTGAGTACTAATTTATTTTTGTTTTCTTCTATTTTATTTTCAAGGGTGAGACTGTTGAATGCGTTTATAGTGTCAAATTCACTGTCGGAGTTTTTATGTTATTTTTGTACGATTGTCTAACTGGTCTGTTAGTGATATTTTGAGATTGTTGAAATTTATTTTTTGGTAAAAAATGTAGTTTAGTAGAGTTTTAACGTATAATTGGCGTATATCCATTACGTCACAACTGTTGAATATTTGGTCTGTATCAGTTAGTTTTTTAAGAATTACCTTTAAGATCGTTTTCTGCGCGATTTCTGAGTGATCGATAGCTGACTTTGTTGCTCCTCCCCAGACAATTATTCCATATTCTATTATCGATTTGCAAAGTGCAAAATATATTGTTTTCATTTGTTTTATTTTATATATGTTTCTTCTGTTTAGGAAAATGTGTATTGTTTTGAGGAGTTTATTTGTGATTTGTTTGATATGATGTGTCCATCTAAGGTTATGATCAATTACGATTCCTAGATATTTTATTTGTTCTCTTTTTTCTAGAGAAGGGCAATGCAGATATTGTTATTTAAACATTCGGGTATTTTTATGGTGTCTGTGTTGTTTTTTGGTTGTCCCGTGCTGTTTATTTTTATTTTTATTTATTTTTATTTTTTTATTTTTTTATTTTTTTTTCTTTATTCATCATATAATTTTTTTATACTTTTTTTACAGGTGATTCGACTACCACGCTAGGCACATGCCCGTATTATGGTAGTCGGAATATACTTGTACTTGTAAATTTTGTTTTCGATATGTTTAGTGAAAGTATGTTTGAGTCTAGCCATGTTTTCACTCGCGCACTATGTTAAATACATTATTCCAATCCTTAGATTTAAAGAGTAAAACTGTGTCGTCTGCATAACTAAATAGTTCACTGTTTATTTCCATGCTGTAAAGTTCATTTATGTAAATAGTGAAAAGAACGGGCCCTAGCATGCTTCCTTGTGGAACTCCGTATGTAATCGGAAGTGGATTGCTAATATGGTTGTTAATTTTGACTTGTTGTGTTCTATTACTCATATAACTTTTTAGTAGTTGGAGTTCCTTGTTTTCTATTTTTTTAAAAAGCGTGTTGTGGCAGATTGAATCAAAGGCTTTAGCTAAATCTAGATATATCGCTATGCATTTGTATCCTTGATCTAAGTTGCTATGTATAAATGCGATTTATATACCGATTTAAATAAAACAGCTGTCGTTAATTTTCTTTCGACAGGCCAATGAAAATGATTATCTGCTCGTGTAAAAATTTCTACATATTCTGAAAATGTAAGACCAATGTGATAATTTCTGGCACTCGGACACGCCTACAGCACACTTCCATCGGTGTAGTTCTTCAGAGGGTACACTGCCATTGGCTGTACATGAACGAGGGTAAAATACCGCACATACAACACGATTAAATTATATTTTACGATCAACTAAGCAAACTCTAAACTAAAAGGTACAAATTACGAACATTAAATTCAATAATATCATTTTCACGAATCACGAAGACGAGTCTTGCCTACCGCAGGTAACCGTAAAGTAGTCCTATTAATAAATTATTTATTATCGTATTAAATATATTGAAACTGTAGTCGTATATACAGGGTGTCCGGGGGTAAAGTGCATTAACTTCGGGAGGAGATTCTACATGATAGTGTAAGTAAAAAAGATAAATAACTTTTTTCGAAATTCCAACTTTTAGGGGTAGTTTTGTGGTAAAAGCGTAAAATTTGACCGGCGTGCGCGGCCAGCTTTATTATTTTCCGCTGTTACGATACGGGTCAGTCACCACCATTTATTGTTGCCACGATCGCGCCCGGCAGGCTCCCGGCAAGTAAGATCGTACCTCACACTAAGGATTTTTAGAGATCTTTTTGTATGGGAAAAAAAAGTTGGAATTTTGAAAAAAGTTATTTATCTTTTTTACTCCTACCATCGTGTAGAATCACCTCCCGAAGTTAATGCACTTTACCCCCGGACACCCTGTATATTTACTACTGTAATGCCGGGTAATATTTACATTCAAACACTATGAGTTCTGTAGGGAACTTCTCAATAACTTTAGGTTCTTGATGACAAACTGGTTTATTATGAGTTTATGTATTTACAATCATAATGCTGCAAGTCACACGACTTGTCTATAGTAGTGGCTAATTGAATCTGAGCGGTAGTTCGGTAGGCTGGCCAGAGCCAGTCTCGGCGGCACCTACCTACTCGGGTGCCCCTGTCGGCCATAGAAGCAATTTCGCTGCTGGCATCTGACGGCATCACTTAGAAGCGTTTCAAATACGTTACAACTACGAATCTGTAATCAAAGTGACACGACTATGGGAACAGCTTAGTGAGCAGTGGACAAAGCGAACAGTAGACATAAATTTTGTCTCAATTTTTGCGCAGAACGTTTTTGTGAGATTCGATTTTTTTTTAATACAAATACCTCACCAGAATCCCAGCTGCTTCCGTCTGAAGCCAATGAGACTATGGCATCCCCTATTGAGGTATGTTGTGAGGGTGAAGGTAGTGGGGAGGGGAAGGAGATGGGGAAGAGGAAGGTAAGAAAATACCTGGCTATTCAGATCTGGTCACCAAACAAGGCTAAAGCCATTTCAAGCAAATTTTCAATTCTGAATGGTGAGAAACGAAATTAATAATTATCAAATCATAATAATACATGTATTAGAAAAACTCGTTATTGATACTCCACTAACTACTGAGATATTGTACCAACCTTCCCATCTGCCGATTTCTCCACTGCATATTACGTTTTAAATTTCATTTAGATTTTTTAAAAAAATATGTAGTTTTACCGACAAAACTTTTACAGCAAATATCTATTTACATTCCTTTTCAACAGAAGAACCAATAAACCAGAGCATACTATCGAAGAGCTGTTAACTAAGTTTATTCCATGCTTTAGTTGTTGGAAGATCTTGGAAAATGTAGACACTAGGGTTAAATCAGCAATTAATACATCACTGCTAATCTACATGTACGTGAAAAGGGGGAAGACAGTGTTGTATTATTATTAACAAAAGAATTAAAGGGAGAAAAGCATGCCTCCAGCTTTAAATCGAAAAGATGTTTCAAACGTGGGGACACAAAGTGCATTTCAATCACTTAGTGAAGATTTAAACTTTCATAAAGACATTTGCAAAATCGTCGTACCAATCAAAATTTGCGAAAAGTCTATTGCAGGTTTGGCATTGTAAAGATAAAAATTTTAAAAGTTTTTTTTTTAGTTCCTTGTGGGACACCGTTGTCTTTGTTGAAGAGGTATGCCAATTGTCTTTGTTTACGAGTGATTCGAATTTAGAATTAAAGAAAATATCTTAAAAATATAAATAAAATAAACTTTATAAATTGGTGGTTTTCTGAAATTAATGGCTAGTTTTAAAACTAGGCCAAATTGTAGCCCTTGTGGGATACCAGCTTTTGTACCGACCAAAAACATTATTTGACATGACAAAGGCTTTTATATACTTGTTTCTATTGCTCCACTGAAGCTATCCGTATTTATATTTAATAAAAATATCCTCACAAAGAATGAGAAAAATAAATCCTACAGATTTGTAATACTACCACGAAAATTATAATAATACTTTTAAAATGGTATAAAACGGATCCCTGGGGGATATTAAATTTCGCTCCATTAAAATAAATTACAATAAATTAGTAATGATTAATGATAGAACAAGCAGTCCTAAAATAATTAAACTTTTCAAAATACTTCGGGTATTATTTCTATTCCACTTGTGTCATTCCACCATTTCGAATTTAGAACTGAAAAATAAAATGCTTTCAAAGTATGAAAAAAAATTCTATGGATTTGGACTGAATATTTGCTATGAATAGAGAAAAAAACATTTAAAGTTGGTCCAAAATCTGTTTCTTGCGGGACTCCAATTTTTGTAAAGAAAAATTATTGAGATTTTAAAAGTGGTCCAAACTCCGTTCCTTGTGGTATTCCAATTTTTGTACGGAAAAATGATAGAGATTTGGTCATACCTGTCATCTTGCAGCTGCCGAAGTTCGCTCATCTCCAGCTCCCGGCGCAGTCCCGCCACCTCGCAGAGCAGCAAGTCCCTCTGCGCCGATACCGCTTCCAGCTCCGCCCTCAGGCGCACTATCTCGTTGGACAGGTCCATGGTAGCCATGGCACCGTCTTCTTCCTCGATAGTCCAACCCAACACTACTAAGAGCCTTTCCGCATCTTTTACAACTTCTGCTTTTGCTTCTAAACTTGTCTAGATGTCTTCAATAGCATCTAAATTAGCAACACTTTTAAAATACTTGATTTTTAAATCATTCCTAATTGTGATTTTATTTTTTTATGTTTAGTTAACACTATTGTTCTACTCGTATATCGATTTCATTAACATAACTATTTGTGGTGTGTTTGTTTTAAAATGTTTGTATTTTTTACTCTTCATCTCCCTCAGTGGTTTATAATTTTGATGTTTTATGTATTTCTGGTAGTTTGAATGTGTCACTTACGTATTTTAAACATTTATTATTATAATAACTAGAAACATATAATTTTTTTTCAATTATAGAAGACAAAGCAAATGGCAAAACACCTTTCGTTTAACAAATTTATTAAGATGAAATTTCGTCAGCCATGAGACATGGACTTTACCAAAAATAACATTGGAAATTTTTTGGACATTATTGGACATTTTCAGTTAGCAAAGACCCTTGTCATTTACTTTGTCTTTAACGTTCAAAACCGCATAACAATTCCCACCAAAAGCCCAAAACACCGCTTTCAGACCAACATGAAATTATATACACTGGTTCATCATGCCATCTTCTCCGTACCGCCGATGATGATGATGATTATAATTTACACTTAAGACTAGAGATGTGCTGGTTGAAGGAAAGCTAATGAGTATAGCTCTAGTGCGTATAGTTTTTAGAAACCCATATAGATAGTAAACTGGTGGTGATCTACATTCAGTCTGGAGATGTTCAGGAGTCGAAGCCGGGTCCTTCGGGGCGCCGAGGACTGGGAGATTCTGGAAAGAAGAGAAAAAATATGTTAGACACAATGAAAGTGGATGAGAAAATTATTGATGAAGAAGTAGAGGGACATGAGTGAAAATAAAGGAATACATAGTGTAACATTTTCTTTTATGTATTAACTTTCAGTTTAAGGTATTTCTGTCTAAAATTCTAAATTATTTTAACTAGAATTGCTTGCTTTAGTACTAGAAGTCGGAATTTATTTCAGTGAAGAAATTCTGGGATTAACTACCACGTGTATTCCTTTCTGTCCATAATATTTATGGAGGGAAATAATTATATCGAGTCAGTGGATTTTTTCAATTTATCACAAAACAAACACGAAATATTGTTAATGATACAGTTCAGTTATGTATTAAAGTATTAACTATATATATATATATATATATATATATATATATATATATATATATATATATATATATATATATATATATATATATATACTATATATATATATATATATATATAATAACAGCAAATGTAAAATCATGTAATGCCCAGTGTTTTACAGCGCTCTTGAGGTGATTTTTCGCAAAAACAGCGCTATATAAGTTGTCCAAATTTATTTTATTATTTAAATATAGTGTCCTCCGTGCAAAGTCATATTTTCTCCTATTAACTTTCTAATTAAAGTGCGTTTACCGGAAGTGACCTGCCAAGTAAGTATGTTTTATGTATCTATTTGGAAAGAATAAAATTAGAGAGAGCCAAAGAATTCATAATAAATTGTACAGCACCCTTGGGGTGATTTCCACAAAAACAGCGCTCTACAAATTTTATTCAATTATTATTATTATTAACTATGTGAAATGTATGCTACTATTCATTTATAAAAGCCCCGAAAGGGGCGTTTATTAATAATGAAAAAAATAAATTAAAATGACGGACCGCAGACAGCTTAGTTGACATCTCAGTAACATTTACCCCCTTAGGGGGCAAACATTAATTACGTGAGCAGTTTTTCTTCCAATCTAGACCCCTCCCCCCCTTAGTGAGATAAATTTGGACCACTTTGTATGTTTTTTTTTTTAAGTAACGTGAGATTTTGCTGGACCACCTTCCCCCTTATGAGCTCACGTAATTAATGTATGCCCCCTTTCTCAAAAACATTATTCCAAAATTTTGAATATATTTTATTTTATACTTAATAACTTTATTACTATTCAAAAAAATTATTATTATAAGTATTTTTTTAAAGTTTAATTTTTATAGATTACCTCTAAGTATTTAAATTTATTAAGATAATCATACTAAAAATATTAAATTATTTTAAAAATTTAAAAAATTTATATCACATTTAACTTCCCATTTGTAGGTATATAGAATTTTTCGTTATTCCAAAATTTTTAATATTATATTTTATCATATAATAAATTAATTACTTTTCAAAAAATAAAGATTATATTATTTTTTAAGTTTAATTTTTATAGATTATCTTATCTTATTCCAATTTTTTTTCGTTGAGGTTATTCGTATAATTCAAAAAAGCTGAGGCTGCGTATACATTTGCGAGGAAGGAACGAAGAAAACGCAAGTGGCGGTTCGCGTCATTTCTTTCCTACAATTCGTGGTTCGGTTCGCGTCTCGGTTCGCAAAACAACATGCCGTTCGCAGCATTAGCAACAATAGCAACGGGACCAGAGAAAATACATTTATTGGTATACTTAGAATCCGGAGGCAATGATTTCAATTTCTGTCACATAAAAAAAGTAATCGAAACAAATAGGAACTGATTTTCAAAAGAAACCTTGCATAAGTACCATTTTACGAAATGAAACAAAACTTAATAACTGAATCACTAATTTCTACAAAACGATATTAATTTTGAAGAATTAAATTTGACGTTAATGTAGATTGAATTTGGTGTTATTATTGCATACTAGTTGACCCGGCCACGCGTTGCTGTGGCTAAAAAACACAACGTCATCTACTGGATGGTTATCCAACCTTTATAACCACCGCCGTCTTTGAGTTTATCGCGAAGAGACAGACAGATGCCGCGGAGGACTTTAATTTATAATACGTAGAGATGGTTTGAAAGATTATAATAATGTGCATGAAATGCTTGGGGTAACAACTAACGTATTTAAGTTAATAAGGATTAATACTGTATCCGTCTAAATAAATTTTCAATTACCGCAATGTACGTGACCATTATTTTAGAAGATAGAATGGGTATAGTAAGCTATCCGTAAAAGATAGATATATGCCTTCGCGTACTTTTTTGTAGATCTATAAAAGAGGAATATCCCACCATGCATTGTTTTGTTATATCCCAAAAGGATTAGGCAGCGTTTTTGATGAAAGCTAAATGGCGGCTTGACTTTTTTCTGACACTTCTAACAATTATCGTTATGTTTCAACCAATTAGACAAATCCTTGACAAATTACATACCTTCCTCACGAAACACTCTATCTTTTAGTGAAAACCGCATGAAAATCCGTTCAGTTGTTTTCGAGTTTATCGCGAACAGACAGACAGACAGACGACTCGGGGGACTTTAATCTATATCTATCTATCTATCTATCTATATAAATAAATATGAATCGCCGAAATGTATGTACGCGCATAACTTCCAAACGACTGCACCAAATCGGATAATTCTTTTTTTTGTGTGTTCGTTATTGTCAGGACAAGGTTTGTATAAAACTACTGGTGAGCTCTGGCATTATGAAATTTATATTACAATAGGTGGCACGCGAGCTGTTTGAAAACTGAATGTACCGGGACTGAATGTATGGAGTGCGGGAGGTGGGAGGATGGAGGGGGGTTCGCGGGAAGGGGGAAAGGGGAGAGTGGAGTGGGGAGAGGAAAGGTGGAGGAGACGGAGGGTGAACGCAAGAGGGGAAGGGGACGAGGGAGAGGAAAGGGAGGAGGAAGGGAAACGGGAATGGGACGACTTGGAAAGGACACTCAGGGAGAAACAATTTCTTTATTAAATGGCATAGCAACGCATGCCGGGAACCAGCTAGTTTATAATATGCAGAGATGTGAATTTAAACAGAAGAACCAGACACAAAGATATCTTTAATAAATAACAATGTCGTACAATAATAAAGATCAAGCAATGTGCAAATGTGTATGAAATGCAAGCTTGAATAAATCAACTCAAGCCCTCATTAAATCTCTATAGATAAATACCTGGAACTGAATAAATAATAATGCCCTTAGATCTGAATTCAAATATCAGAATTCTAGGTAAGGCAATCCTTTGTGAATCCAAAATAAAACAGTCAAACGTATTCCACGAACATCTCAGAAATAGTCCCGGTTAGTGGATGGAAGCAGAGGCTGGGAGATCTCAAATTAAATTAGTACATATATTATATTATGGACATACAGGACAGAATGGAGAGTTAAGAGGAACGATTGCGCGGCCTTTTAGATACAAAACTTAATTTTGAAACAAAAAATCAGAAAAAGATGCGGTCACATCCAGTGGCGGCCGGTGGTCAAAATATGTGGGGGTTCACCAGAGTCATTAAGTTAGACAATAAATTTAGGAAAGGTACATACCTAGGTACTTATAAAGAAGTTCTGTTAAAACGGAAACATATACAACACAGTTTAAAATACAATTTAAACAATATATTTCAAATAATACTTTAGGAACACTGAAATAACAACCAATGGAAGTTTCTCACCTGTACTTTTGTTCCAATTACGGGTCCTGTTTTCCCAATTGTTATTCGAACGCGATTTCCCAAAATTCATATTCGTACTTATTGCTTCGGAAATGTAAATTTTAAACGAAAATAAACCAGAGAAATGCGACAAAAAATGAAATAGTAGCCAGGGACCATAAACATACCAAACTGAACTTATGAATTATGATATCATATCGATATCACACAAAGATTCGGTTGACATTTTGGATCGGAGTTATGCCCGCCTGCTGACAACTAATCAGCTAATCACTCATTGTCATTATAAACATGCTTTGACTTGAAGAGAAGAACGCGCGAAACATTCGTTAAAAATAGTAGCCTGCTGTTAAATTGAAGACAAAATGTGGACAAAAACATTACATGTAAGCGTTCTTGTTTAACACGCCACTGTACGAATCGCTCCTTGCGATGTGGGGGTAAAATTCGGACCTGCGTTCTGGCTTTGGTAAAATTTATAAGGAACCATATGTGCCCACGGTTTTGACCGTTCACGGGATTTGCTCACAAAGTAGTAAGATTCTTGAACGCTGTCGAAAACGAACTGCTATGAAGATAGGCGCAAGGGCCGGCTCTCGTCGCCCTGAAAGATATAGCGTATAATAGGTACCTACCTCCCTACTGTGCGAGTCTTGAGTAAATATTTTAATAATTTATAACCGAACCGCGTTTCGTATTATGATCTTCAATTTTTGTGGGTTGTGCGGTGCTCGGGAGCTCTCGTGAACTAGCCGCCACTGGTCACATCTAGGACTTGAACACAGGGTCAGACACTATCTAGTTAGCATTTAGTTCGGGTTTGAATCATGCAATCATACATAAGGTAGCAGCCATTAAAAATATGCGTTAAGAAAATGAAGAAAATGTTGGTAGTTCTTAGTCGAAGTACGATAAAGTTAAATGTATGACATATTAGCTCATTTGGCAGAACTCCGCCCCGGTAAGGCGTAGATCCTTAGTTCGAGATCGTATCTGTTTTCTGGTTTTTATGTTTTCATATTTTCGATTGAGTTTCGCTAATATTGTCTTCAGTTACAGTTTCAGTGCCGGCAACCCGGGCGTTTATTTAGTTTCATGGTTATTTACATTGTTTTCTTTTCTTTTACCCGCCTCACTAGACAAAGTCTGTTCCGAGGCGAGTAAATCACATATTATGTTTGTTCCAAAAGAAATGTGTGTATTTAAACAAATAAATATGTATGTAAAAAGATAAATTATATGTTGGTATATTAAATATTTACATACATACTTTGTTTTTTAGATAAAAGTAAATTAAAATTTTGTGACAGTTGAATATAGCGGTTACATAATAGAAGTAATAATTAATAATTAATCATAATAATTAATATTGCAAAATTGCAGTTTCTCGTATTTGTTTTATTTGAATATTATATAATTTCGTGAGAACTTGTATGAAATGTTATTTATTTAGAATATTTTGAATGTCTGTTCTTTCCTTTTCATTCAACCATATTACAAATCTTTTGAAAAGCCAATTCAAATTATTTGGGGTGACGTAAGTTTTTGTTTGTGTTAGGAAGGTATTGAAAATGTGTGGTGCTAGGTAAGATTCGTGTTTTTTTGCAAAAGTTGATTTGATATGGGGAACTTGAAAGTGCTTATTAATTTTTGCTCTTGTGTTTTGCGAGTGAGGTATGTGGAGATGTGAAGTTTTGATACAGTTTTTGTAAATGATCTTCCTTATGAATAGTTTATTTACGTCTAGTAATTTGTTTTTGATCATTGTCATATTTTGTCATATTTTTTTGTCATATTTGTCATATTTTTGATCATAGTAATTTGTGTTTGAATCATGCAATCATACATAAGGTAGCAGCCATTAAAAATATGCGTTAAGAAAATGAAGAAAATGTTGGTAGTTCTTAGTCGAAGTACGATAAAGTTATGTATGACATATTAGCTCATTTGGCAGAACTCCGCCCCGGTAAGGCGTAGATCCTTAGTTCGAGATCGTATCTTTTTTCTGGTTTGTATGTTTTCATATTTTCGATTGAGTTTCGCTAATATTGTCTTCAGTTAATTAAGATATTACAATAAGGAACTCCAGTGAAAAATATTATGGCTTTAAAAAAATATGTTCATATAGACCAATGAACGCTGATTCCGAATATATAAGTTTTATTTCATAATATTAAACGTAGAGTTCTTAAAAAAATATTAAAAAGTGCATTTATAAACCTCTCGTGAAAACACACTGTAAAGTTGGTATTACTGAAAATGGTTAATGCTGACGTCACGCTTCACCAGTCATTGTATTGAAACTTTGATTAGTAATGCTATTTCTAGGGAGAATACTTCGAACAACGGGATTCAAAATGGCCGCAGTAGATCAGCTGATTGCCCTATCCTATACTAATTTTTCAGGAGTGATGACGTCACACGATTCGATGGTTTTCGGGGGGTCTCGAAAAATTAAAACTTTGACAATTATTTTATCTATTAAAACTAACTCTAAAAATAAAAATAAAAATGCAGTTCTTTAAGTTGGGAGGTCAGTATTCATTAAAAAAAATAAAAAAATTGGACTGGAGTTCTCTATTAGAATATTTAATCTCGGTTTTGAACAGAATCAATTCGGATTTCGATATAATATTTAGCGTCACTGAAGCTCCGTTCCGATTGGGCAAGTATTTTAGTCGAATGGAGTGTATAGTAGTAACTAACGCGTCCGAACACCGTAATTTTAGTAGAGTGGGTGAGTCAGCTCTTTAGTAGATTCAATCCATTTCGTTCTATTTTTCGGGCGAGTAAGTACCCCCTCCATGCTTCCCTGCGCTCTGACAGGCGCGAACCGATCGTTTTAGCAGTGTTCATTTGTGAACGCGCGGAAATGTCGTGGTGATAGAGCGAAGATGCTACCCTAAATTTATTTATTTTCGTGTCCATAGTTTATTTATTTTCATCTTACTAATTTATTCTTCCACCTCTTCTAAAATAAACATTAAAATAAGCATGAAAATAATCTTAATTACGGGCGGAGGGCACAAATCTACTCTACTTGAAAGCAATACGAACGGTTTTCAGCGAGTCAAGTAGCGAGTGTACTCGTGACTTAATACTAGATCAACGTGAGCGTAAATTGCGACACTGCCTAGCAGGTAGTACCTTTAGTTTAATTTTACACTAACTTAAATATGAAATAAACTAATTTACATTAATCTATAAATCTATATAAATAAATCTAACTATATAATCTATATAAATAAAAATCTATCTATATAAATAAAAATGAATCGCCGAAATGTATGTACGCGCATAACTTCCGAACTACTGCACCAAATTGGATAATTCTTTTTTTGTTGTGTTCGTTATTGTCAGGACAAGGTTTGTATAAAACAACTGGTGAGCTCTGGCTTTATGAAATTTGCAATAGGTTGCACGCGAACTGTTTGAAAACTGAATGCACTGGGACTGAGTGCATGGAATGCGAGAGGGGAAGGGGGGAATGGAACTCGGGTGGGGGGTTCGCGGGAAAGGGGGGAGGGGAACCAGGGACGGGAGAGGAGAACTCGGGAGGGGGGTTCGCTGGACGGGGGAAGGGGTGGAGTGGAGTGGGAAGAGGGAAGGTGGACGAGGCGGAGTGAGAACGCGAGGAGGGAAGGGGACGCGGGAGAGGAAGGGGAGGCGGAAGGAGAACGGGACGATTGGGAAAGGTCACGCAGGAAGAAACTATTTCTTTATTAAATGGCATAGCAACGCATGCCGGGTGCCAGCTAGTATTTCATAATGCGTTATTTATACGGTTCAATGAACTCAAATTGACTTTGAACTTAACAAATCAGTGTCCCCCGGTGTAGTTCCGGTCGCGCGGGGACAGGAGCGCTCCTGGCTGTGGTGGTATATGGTTCATTAGCACCGTAATTCATCGCAGTAGTCGCAGAGTTAGAAATTCAACTTAATTCACGTTTTAAACCCAAAAACAATGGGTCGAACGGGCACAGGTTTAAGGCTGTTATTTATCGGGCCGCTCCACAGAAGATGACTTGACACTTTGAAACAACGCTAATAATTCATCCCTTCGCTTCCTGTTTTAGGCTTTCTCCCCGAGAGGCTCGACGCCGACAAACGCGTCGCGACGCTTCCTTCATTACTGTGAGTATCATATTCTTCTACGTTCAGAAACTGAAATATTAATTATGAATATTATTAATTATGAATAATATTAATAATATAATTTTGAATGTAGCTATAACTTTGTAGTTATAGTAAAGTTTTATTAGTTTTTTTTTATTAGTAAAACTAATGTAGTTATCCATTATAAATAAATGAAACAATGTTACTTTGTTTGAACCACTTATATATTTGAGTAAACCGAGTTCTTTCTCACACGATCATACATGGTTTTACCACACATACGCCTCAGGGATCTCATTTCTACAGCGTTCAGTCTACATCTACAGGATAAGACCAGTACTCCATCACGGACGGCAAGCTTCGCGTCTTTGGATAGTTTGCTCCACTAATAGAGTTACCTGCATTCATTAATGGAGCTTAAGACCTCACAAAAAAGTGTACAGCGTCGTTTAGGTGATTTTTCACAAAAACTACAAATTATCCAATTATTATTATTGTCGGAGCATTGGTTCATACACCAACACACGTTGCCTACACATGGACATACGCTCCATGCTTCAACGTCATTAATAACTAATATTTCACATATAATATCTCTGTATCCCTAAATAGATCGTCATAGTAGTCTGCCACTGTCACTGTCGGAGTGACGGTGGTGGTACTGAGTAGGTATAGGCAGGGCCGGATTCAACATGTCGGGGCCACTACCCAATCTACGTCTCGGGGCCCCTTTACCAATGGCGGACTAGGGGGGGGATTGAAGGGGCCTCCAAACGCCTCCTTGTTCCCTTGATCAAATCCTTAACATGGCCTAAAGAGAGGGGGGAGGGGTTTGTTTAGGATATTGTTTAGCCATAGTGACTGTTTAGGATTTTCGTTATTTGTTTTTGGGGTGTTATGCCGTGTTGCGCTACCTCCTTCTTTAGCCAACGTTTCGGACATCGTTGCAGTGTCCATCACCAGGGCAGATCCGGCAGATCCGGTAGATGGTCACACATCTATTGGATCTGCCCTGATGATGGACACCGCAACGATGTCCGAAACGTTGGCTAAAAAGGAGGTAGCGCAACACGGCATAACACCCCAAAACAAATAACGAAAATGCTTTTGGCCGTGAAAATCTTAAAACTTATCTGTTTAGGATTCGATCAAAGGAACATGGAGGTGTTTGGAGGCTCCCCAGAGTCAGAAGCTCGTGTGAACTGAATAAAAAAACTTGTAAAATTACATCAACTTCACTAATGGGGGGGGGGGTTCATTCAACTTTGCCGCCCCGGGCTTCTGACGGGCTTAGTCCGCCACTGCACTTTACCCTTTTCCAACTTCCAAAATTAGGTTTTCTTCTAACAAAACTTAATTTTATTCATAACTAGCTGACCCGACGAACTTCGTACCGCCTTAGAATCAATAACTGTTGAATTAAATTAAGTTTTTTTATTAAGTTAAAAATTACACAATGAAGCAATTATCGATGCCCAACTGTCCGTGTTTTGTTTTGGTTAGTATCAGAGATGGCGTTGTGTACGGATTTATATTTTTTGAGATTTTCTTACTTTTCCACTCACGGGAATTTTTGAAAGGAAGCGGGTACGGGGGCCGCCGCCCCGGTAACCATTTATTGGATAACCAACACCTCAGCCATAGGTCACCCCAAGTGGTTTTCTATGTTTGGTGATTTAGCAGGGGTGCCTGGGGTTCGGATTCATGGGGTGACTTTTGTACGGGTCTTGGTGGCGGATGCGTCTGTCCACCTGCTGCGTGGCGGGCCGGATCGAGAGAGACTGGGAGCTCCCTTTTGAACTTTTGACCTTTCCAGCCGGATTCTCTCGACCAATGGGTCGAAAGGGTCCGGCTGGAAAGGTTAAGGTAAAAGGTCAATTCTGGTCAAGGCAATGTCCTTGCACCGCAGTTGGAGGGATGGATTCACTCCCGGATACACTGACCTCCAGATTCCTAACCACTCCTAATGCTTTTGTCCTTCCCAGAACATCCTACCCTTCCTTAAAAAGACCCTCCATACATCATCTCCTAAGATGACATAGGTCCTGAGTGGAGCTTACGTAAAAAATGCGTTTTATTTCAGAAATCATATTATTGTATTTTTCCTTTGGAGGGGTGCAGAGACATACGTTCACCGTTTGTCTCATTTTCGACTATTGACATTTAGTGTGTAAGAAAGAGGGGCAGCATTATATGATTAAGAACAAAAGCGAAACAATTAGCGCATTGACATTTGACGTTTTTGAATTTTTGGAAAATACCTATCACAATAATGCTGCAGTTCTTTCAAAATATGAGAATTCGTTCCATATAAAATGTATGAAAAATTTAATTTTCTTCATAACTTTCTTTTTAGTTAATTTTTGCAATGTTTTAATAGTTATTATGTTATCCGGGGCGGAGACAAATCCAACATATCAAAGATCATCAAAATCGGTCCAGCCGATCTCGAGTTATAAATAGTGTAACTAACCCGACTTTGTTTTATATATTAAGATAAATCTGTTCTTTTACTACATTACGAAAGGTATGCCATCACCCCATTCAATAAAAAAACGAATACAATACAATAATCTTTTATTGCACATAAAAGGAGTAGGTAGTGCATACTGAAGCTTGTTCAACATTTATATTTTAAACATATAATTAGAAATAATGCAAAAATATAACAAAACAAATGCCAATATAAACCACACACGGCACCTTCAATCACTTCAGATACTAAGTAATGTTGCAACAAATAGAAAGAAAGAAAAGTAAAATTCAACTATGTTTATATATTTGTTTTAATTATAGACTTTTTATTTATTATTTGTGCATGATGTGAACATTGGTTATTTATTGGGTTATAATCTAATTATTAAAATTTGTTGTTTTCTTTAATGCGTGTACCTAATGTTATAAACCTCTAAATTTTCCTAATAAAAAAATTAAAACCTCTTGAAAGCTGACTTTTTCCGAAACTTCGTTGCTCACTAATATATAAAATGGTCACCAACACTAACTGGGCGAAGCCAAACCAAAAGCTGCCTACAGGGCCTAGCAGTAAAACTCTACGGAGCGGGTTTTTAACAGCTAGTTATGTAATGAATAACCCGAAAAAATAACACAAATTGGGAATTTCATCATTTTTTAGAAAAATATTCACATTTCAGCCACTCGTTACCTATTAGACTTACAAAAAAAACTTTATGCATAAAATGTACGTAATTTAGTTTTCTTCAAGTTCACCTTGAACAACTTGGTTGTAAAATCAACCATTTCATAATTATTTTGAAAAAACCGAATTTTGGGACCTTCAATCCAAGATGGCGGATCGAGCTCGACCCTCCCGAGGTCAAAAACTTTTTTTTCTTCTTTAGAGTCCCAATCTTAACAACATATATCAAAATCGCTACTACATGACCTTTTGCAAGCTAAAGGCCTTTTTTATCCCCCACTGACTGGGCTATAATTGAAGCAAGTCATTTTTTCTCGGGACGTGGGGCCCCTAGGCAGTTGCCTACTCTGCCTTAGGGATAATCCGGTACTGGGTATAGGTAGTGGGTATTGGTGTATGATTGATGAAAAGCAAATAATAATGGCCTACGGGCTGCAGTCTGCAGTACGCCAGAAGGCAATCAATATGAACAACAAACACCACTAGACAGACAGTACACATTGTACATGGAACGATTGGACAGCAGACACAGTAGTATCATTACATTTGGTGATATATGTATAATTTTAAAATAAATGCGAGTTGGCGATATTCTCAGTGTCACCATGGTGAAAGACCACCATTCTGAATATAAATATGTTCAAAATGGTAAAGTCGAGAGCTAGT
This sequence comes from Limnephilus marmoratus, assembly GCA_917880885.1. Lineage (NCBI taxonomy): Eukaryota > Metazoa > Arthropoda > Insecta > Trichoptera > Limnephilidae > Limnephilus > Limnephilus marmoratus. The sequence continues at coordinate 7,530,327 of OU862935.1, forward strand.
CGTTTCAAAATTCTGTTTAAATGCAACAATACCAGGATTGAGTTCTCGAAACACTCGCTTGTACCTAGGTTACATGAAGTTAGAATAAAAATGTATAAGCCAACCTCATGGATAATACGGAATGTTCCTTGTAGAATTTCGATACACGGATAATACGGAATATATCTTTTTAATAGACTATTAAATATGACATTTGTCGAAAGAACCAAACTTAAAAAATAAATTCTCGACAAAATAAAAACAAAAAAGCTTCTTCGAATTATTTCTAGTATTACTGAGTTGAGGTTCAAACTGCGAAAGCTGCATGTCATCCATCAATGAGATATACATCCCAGGTTTTGAATGGTTTGTATGGCAAGCAGGGTTTGTCTAACTGGTATGTGTAATTATTCTAATACCTTTTTCCATGTTCTTCTATTTTAAATACAGGTTCGAATTTGTCAATTCACTTAATGTCATGAATAAATTTTTGTCTTACATGGCAATAATATTTTTTCTATGATTGGCAGCATTGATTAAGGGCCCGCAACCAGGCTCAAAGTGAAGAAGATGGAGAGATATGAAATTACGATTGTTAGAGGAGAGTGCTAACATTTAAAGCGTCAAAATCGTTGCGAAAATTGTGAAAATGTTTAATAAAACACGACTCGTTTAAAATAGAGCAAAAATCTCGTGGGGAGCATCTTAAGTAGGTATCATTTAAATAAACATGGTGAATTTTTTCACAAATATAATTTATAAGATAATAGAAACAGACTTGTTTTTAATAATTCTTGGAGCATACTTTGCGATTTTTTTCAATCGAGGGAATTTCATATAATTTGCGTTTCGGCGTGGGCGGCATCTAGACATTATCTTAAAAAATAACATATATTTTTTTAAGAGCTTAAAAACTTCAAATGTCAGAAATCGGTAGAAATGCGGGTAGCGGCGCCTTAATGATTGATTGTCTACGAAATCTGATATAAAAATGGCGTAGGGAAGTTCGTATACCGCGTAAGTAAATTAATTTTAACAAAATTAAAATGTAACCTGTATATTTTTTCGACTCCCCCGACATAAATACTTACTTTTTGTTATAATAAAGCTAAATCTAACTGTTTGAACAAAAAATATTGGTAAGTCAAAAATAATGAAGTTAGTAATAGATACGCAGATGTGGCGGATCTATTTAACTGCACGGAAAGTAGGTACAAGAGGGCAAGCTGTCAAATCTTTTCTCTTTATTTGTACTCTAGAATTTTGTAAAAGCATTTTTTTTATGTTTATACTTCATGTCCGGGTTAAATCATTCCCGCAGGAAAAACTTAACCCTTTCACGCACTTTTCCACAAATGATCACCTAGTCAATTCACGTTATGCATTTGCACTATATAAGTATAATAAATACAAAATAATACAAGAACAACATGTCAAAGAGACCAAATGGGAAAATAATTCACCGACTCCAGATATTTTCATTTCAGAGGGTTCGGCTCGGTGGAACTCCTAATTGGACCTATAAATCCTACTGTTCCCTCACCATAAATATTTAAAGAATCTTTTGTAATCCTACATGTAGGTATTTAAAGTGACTGATTTTGCAATCATAACATAGTATAAAATGAAGTCGCTCAAAATATATGTGCGCGTAGATCTTTTAAACTACGCAACGGATTTTCATGCGGTTTTCACCAGGAGATAGAGTGATTCAAGAGGAAGGTTTATATGTATAATACGTGCTTATTATATTAGAGAAAAACCGAGAAATTCAAATACTTAATTCAGGCAGCGGGCAGCGGCCAGCTGGCAAGCGGGTGGTGTGGATTTTATAAAGGTTGGTAATGGAGTTGTGTTTCGTTAGACACAGCAACGTGTGGCCGGGTCTGCTAGTTTATATATAAATCCTTTGACAGTAGCCGAAATAACAAATGGTAATATTTTTATAATCTGAGAATGCAAAAATTCTTTTAATCTCATTTCCTAAATCCGTATATTTTCTTATTTTTTCAGAAATAGATTTATGAATATTACAGGAATTTGGAATAGCGACATCAATGATATATAAGTTATTTTTTTTTAATTTTGTCATGTAAAACTATATCAGGTCTATTATGACTAATTGTTCTGTCTGTTAGTATAGTTTTAACATAATATATTTCATAAAATTCATTTTCTACAAACGAATTTGTAACATTATATATTGGGATGTTTTTTTTATTAATTAGGTGCTGTATCCAATTTCATACTCTGACATTATATTCTAAGACATCCTTGTACGTAGTGCAGAACATTAACGAAAATAACGCAAGTCGCGACATTTACGGCAACACACTTTATTTATTCAGAGCGTGACATTCATGTCGCGACACATTTGCGAAAGGAAAACGAACTTCTACTTTATTATTATTATTGGTAAAAAAAAACACAAAACACACAATGGAAATACAGAGATACACGTTCAATGGCCGTGACAGAGTGACGCGACGTTTCTCAGCTGTAGCTAACCTATTCATTTAGTATGTTATGAGGAAAGGCTACGCGGACATTTTTGAAGTGAAAACTTTTTTAGCACCGTTGATTTGAAACTCGATGAAACGAAAAATAGCGACACTAAAAAGAGACGAACATATACATCTATGAGATTTAGAATGAGAGAGAATGAGATAACATAATCAGTCTCTGCTTTGTGAGGTGCTTCGTAGCCTCCCCACACTTTAGTTTTCTGAAGGTTTCACTTCTACCGCGAGTGAGGCCCTGAGGAAAAAATACAAGTGCGCAGTTCACACGCGGTAGAAGTGAATGAAGTTTTCAATTTGGGAGGCGGGAATGGGTACCGCCGCCCCGGGAACCTTTATTGGATAACCAACACCTCTGCCATAGGTCACCCCAGGTGGTTCGCTATGTTTGGTGATTTAGCAGGGGTGCCCGGGTTTATGGGGTGAGGTTTGTCTAGGTCTTGGAGACGGATGTCCAGGACACACTAAACCCCAGATTCCTACCCATCCCTTAAACCATTTTCCTTCCCAGAACTCTCGTCTCCTTTATTTCCCTAAAAAAACTCTCCACACAGCACCCCCAAAGATGACATAGGCCATGAGGGAAATTATTTTCCTGTGTGGAACTCATGTAAAAAAAAGTGAAACCTTCAGAAAACTAAAGTGGAAAAGAATGGGGCGGCTACGAAGCACCGCACGAAGAGGAGACCTCACTAACTAAATAACTAACTAACCATCACGCCGTTTCCCCGCAGGGGTAGGCAGAGAGGACGGACCGCCAAACAACTCGGTCTTGGCACACACTCTTTGCCTCACTCACATTCATACATCGTCTCATACATACTCTTCTATTATTCTGACTTTTGACATGGCCCGTCTCAAGTATCTGATTCACATGATCGTGCCATGTCTTCCTCGGGCTTCCCCGACTTCTTCTACCATTCACATTTGCATCATATATTCTTTTTACACTACTTTCTTCGCTCATTCGTGCTCTACGTGCCCAAACCATCTGAGGGTCCCTTTCTTAATTTTGCTCATTATACTTACATCAGCCTTACATTCTTTGCGGAGACCGATTATTCTATTTCATCTCGCAGGCTAATTCCTGTAGATGTGTGTGTTTGTCTCTTGTTAGTGTCACTTTTTGGTTTCAGATTTTCGATTGCTAATAAGTTCCGCTAATATTGTCTTAATTTAATTAAAATAGTTATTGTAGGTAATAAGAATAAGTAATAATGATTTACAAAAAATACACTTCACAGAATGTACACACTTTTATTGATCCGCCCACTCTCCCCTTTGTCAAGTGTTCCAGTAACAATAATAACATAACTCATTTTGGAACCACCATTTCCCCTATTTCTGTAAGTATTTTTGCCAGTAAGTACGAGAAAATATAAAAGAACATAAAATATTATCTTTGGAGGGGAGATACCCGATCTCCAATACCAAAACACATAAATAATATTATAAAACAAAAGAGAAATGCTATTTTGCAGAAAAAAAAATCTTCATTTAATTGATCTAAATCATAGGTTCCCAACCTTTTTTTGCCCACCGCCCACTTTGAGAATATTTTTTTTTCTAGCGCCCCCCAACTCGTAAATCTGAAAGAGCAATTGTCGTCACGATTATATTTACCAATGGTGGCGGGGGGGGGGGGGGGGGGGGGAGATAGGATGGGGCAAGATGCGTTTTATTTTTATTTTTTATTGTATATTTTATTTGGTGACCGGCCAACTCAGAATGAAACCAACTCGGAAGCACCTCATAAAGGTCATTAAAGAGTGATGATAAAAAAAATATTGATTAAGTTAGGTTAGGATTACCGGCAATTTTAAATGTATTTTTTCATAGCTTTTAATGACCTTTCTGAGGTGTTTCTGAGATGGTTTAATTCTGAGTTGGCATGGAACCGTTCTGAATTTTTTTTTTTTCTTGGGTTTTATTGCTCAGAAAAATTACACTTGTGCAGTAATTCACGTGACACGCTACAGTGGTATTGTAGACCAATTTCCGTGTTTTGACGTCTAACTTTCCCTTTACCCTGCTTTTCTTTTTCATTTTAATCTTTTCTGCAATTTTTTAATTTAACATTTCAAAGTCAGTGTTTAGTTTTAATTTGTTATAGATTATGATTCCCGAGTATTTAATTTCTTCTACTTCTTCAATATTTTGATTTTCTATATTAAGGGTAGTAATTTCGTTGAGTTTCTTCTCTAATACCATGAATTTACTTTTAGTTATTTTCAGTTTATTCCAAGAATAATTTTTTAATTTCCATTTATTTTCAGTTTATTCGAAGAAAAAAAAACTTTAATATATAATATAGAAGTATTCTTTAAAAAAAAGCTTTTTTTGACAATGCATCTCCGATATTATTTGGTATAATATATAAAAGTGTGTCATCAGCAAAAGTTTTATAGAACAGTACTTTAGGCACTTCACTATATCATTAATATATATACTTAATAAATAGGAGCGGTCCCAATACAGATCCTTGAGGAACTCCGAGGTTTACTGTTGTTCTTCAGATATAGCATCTCCAATTTTGTTTCTTTCCTTTCTATTTTTATTTTTATTATTAGTATTTCTCTGTCTATCGTTTCAAAAACACGTCTAAAATCCAAGAACACTACTATTATATTTTTCTTCTGATCCATACTGGTTTTCCATTATGAATATTTGTTTCTAAACCCTGCTGTTTTACAAGAATGTTATTTTTTTCAATAAATTTTCTCATCTCTTCTTTAACTATGGATTCTAGTATTTGTTCATATGTAGGTTATCCATTTATTTTTCTGAGATCTTCGAAATTTTTAGCATTTATTATTTTGGGCACTGGAGTTATTATGGAAGTTTTCCACGACTGCGGAAAAATTCCTTTTAACACAGATTAATTTATTAGTGCAACTACTTAAATTTAATTATGCCTATAGTAATTTCAGACGTCGATGATTTTTGCGTCATTGTATTAAAAATTTTCATTAAATACTCACTGTTACCTGAAAATATTATTATTCTCTGTTCTTTCCGATGATTGAGAAGAAGTATCTGTGAATAATGAAATACTATTATTTATGTTTTCGACACTTAGTATTAAATTTGGCTATTTTAGTTTTATCATCTTCAACTCCATCGGGAACCGAACTTCCTTAATGTTTTCCCTCTGTTTGCCACTTATAATTTCTTTAAGTGTAGTCCACATTTTTCTTGAATCTCTTCGAGAGGTAATAATTTTTAGCCTCGAATACGAATTTTTGGTATGTTTTATTTCTGTACTTATACATGTTTCTAAGTTTCTTACAGGTTTCCCACCTTTCTTCTGGAAATTGTATTTTACAGGCTTTATAAACTGTATCCCTTTGTTTTTTAGAAGATTTAGGGATTTCATAGGTACACTATTTATTTGTATCTTTTAATATACTACTAGCTGGTTCCCGGCATGCGTTGATATACCATTTTTATAGAAATAAATTGTTTCCCTGTTCCCCTCCCGCATTTCCTTCCCCTCCCGCGTTCCCTTTCCACCTTCCCCGCCTACCCCCTCCCCTCTTCCACTTCACCGTCCGGCCAATCCCCCTTCCGCGTTTGAATGAATGAACAGTCCCAGTACATTCAGTTTTCAAACATTTCGCGTGCCTCCTATTACAATTTTTTTATTCAAATTTTCGCTTTTCATTCAAAACAAATATTCGTTTTTATATATTATAAGAACAATCAATCAAATTTGGTACCTAACGTAGGTATCTATTTAAAATATCTATAATTTAAATAACCCATAGATCATTCTTTTTTTACAAAAAAAAACGTTCGAAAACACAATTCAATTTCGTCAAACGCGCGAACTGTCAAACGTGTGAAGTTAAAATAGTCGTTAAGTTTTCTGAAATTATCCAATTTTCTGAGCAATTTTCTTAAATTTTCTTTCCGTAAGAACCTTCTACAAAGTATTGGGAAACTTAAAAAAAAAGTGAAATGAAGGCGTGACCAAGGGAAACAGGAATTCATTTTATATAAATATAAATACTACCTGGTCCCGGCATGCGTTGCTATGCCATTTAATAAAGAAATTGTTTCTCCCTGAGTGTCCTTTTCCATTCGTCCCGTTTCCCTTCCGCCTCCCCTTCTTCTCCTGCGTCCTCTTCCCCTCTCGCGTTCCCACTCCATCACCTCTACCTTCCCTCTCCCCACTCCACTCCCCCCCCCCCTTCCCCCGTCCCGCAAACCCTTCTCCCGAGTTCTCCTCCCCCTCCCACGTTCCCCTCCCCCTCCTAGGTTCCCCTCCCACCTCTCGTCTTCGCCTTTCACCTTCCCCGCCTTCCCTCTTCCCTTTACCGCTCCCTCGTACCGCCAACCCTCCTCCCGCGTTCCATATATTCAATCCCAGTACATTCAGTTTTTAAACAGCCCGCGTGCCACCTTTTACAATTTTTATTCAAATTTCCATTTTTCATGTGTATTAAATTTGGTACCTAACATAGGTACCTATTTAAAATATCTAAAATTCTTGATTCGATTCAAACTATTAGGGGAGTAACTACTTTAAATAAATTTATCAACTTAAAGATTTTCAAAAATAGAATTTTATTTAACAATCATTGTTTTGTAAAATATCCTTCTCAAACACGCGTACTGTCAAACGTGCGATAGTCGTTTAGGTTAGTAATAGGTTTTCTAAAATTATCCAATTTTCTGCGTAATTTTCTTAATTTTTCTCTCCGTAAGAACCATCCTCGTACTTCAAGGAATATTCGAAAAAAAAAAGAATTAGCGAAATCGGTTCAGCTGATCTCGAGATTTGCGCTTAGCAACACATTAAGCGATTCATTTTTATATATAAGAGAAGATATATTCGTTGTAGGCATAAGTTCATTTACTACTGTTTTCAGGTGTCCTATTAGTTCATCTGCTTTTCTGTCTAAATTTCCTTGGTTATCGCAGATCCACTTTTTGTTTTCTAATGCCGTCCACAATTTATCCTTATTATAGTTCTTTTTATTCCTGTATATATATATTATACTTCGTGTTCCCTGAGGCTTCAGACTATTATATCTAATTTTTGTAATAATTGTTTCGTGATCAGATTGATTTTGAATTCTTCCGCAGCATTAACTTCGGCATAAAAGTCATTTGAAATTACCAAATTAATCATGGCTTTAGAGTTTTTTCATATTCTTGTATAATTTTTGACAAGTTGCTTCCTACCCAGGCAATTTATGATGATGTGTAATCATGTGCTTTTTATATTGAATATTAAAATCTCCACAGATGATTTTCAAATCTCTTGTATTTATTTGCTAACGGCACCATTCTTCAAAAGAATCTAAGAATTTTGTATCATTTTGATTTGGGGAATGATAAATAGCTGCATAGGTTCCCAGCTTAAAATCCTTCAATAGCCAGTAGGTATCCAGGTATTATTTTTATCTAGTACCGCATTTGTTGTGACTTTGTAAGAGATGTTGTTTACACACTCACACACATACACTACAGAATTAATGTGATAACTCTGTTATGAAGCGATTGTATTTATCGTAAGTTAGGTACTATTTTTTTTAAATGCATTTTAATTGGTTAGGTTGGCAAACCTGGGGGAGTTTCGTTCAACGTGTCGGTAGGCGGCATTTTTTGGGTTTGGTTTCCGGATCCGCACTCTGGTTTTCACGGCGTGATGTGCGGTACGCCGTGAAAACAACGGTCAATTAATCTTAAGTTTTAATACGATGTGATTGTAATCCAAGCTTTGGGCATCTGCATTCGGGGGACGGAAACACGTTGTGTTTTTTTAAATATAAAAATCAAAGATTTATTCGCGTAAAATGCGAGTTTTCGCGCGGGTCCCAAAAGGGAGTACGAGTTTAATGGCGATGTACGTGTGTTACGATTAATGTACCTCTTTATCCGAGCCATCGGTGTATATAATAACCCGCCACGCTTATCATGGTGCGCGGTGCATCTAACCGAAGATTTATTCACGTAAAATGTGAATTTCGCGAGGGTCCCAGTGACCACGAGTGAATTGGCAATGTCCGAGTGAAAAGACTATTGTACCTCATTATCCGAGTCATCGGATTAAATAATAACTCGCCGCGCCGTGATTATATGCAGGCCAACTATCGAATTCCCCCCAAGGGTTTATTTATGGAACAAACCCGAGAATACCGCAGTGTTGAACGATTCTTCGCCTCGAATTGCTGACGGGCCTTCCTTTACAATTTGGAGTAGAGTCTGGTTACTCCTTCCTTCTCCTGAGGGTCCAGGTCTAACATCACTTCCATGCGACTGCTGAGGAGGTCGCAGGGCCAAGCTGAGCCGCAGAGGTTGGGATCACCCTTGCCACCAGGAGCTGGGGTTGGTTCTCCCGACATCGGGAGTTCGGCGGCAGTAAATTTAATTAGGGTAGCTAGGAATAGCATAAAATTACGATATTGGTCCCGGGGGTGAGTCCATACCATTTAATTTATTATGTCTTACGAAAACAATACAGTGAACCGATTCTATACTCCACATTTTGTTTTATTAAGTAGATTCCTTGTGCAGCCTTTTCAGGAATGCTATGAAAACTAATGGCCCACACTCTGAGAATTGAGTACCGTGTTCTCCGCTGGTTGACATACCCAGACATTAGGCTGGGTTTGGCGTCCAAGGTTTCCTGTGAGGAAATCAAAGTTGACTAGCAGATTACACCCGAGCCCGACAAAGGCTCATTATTACATCTCCCTTTAATCTTATAACACTAACACATAACAATATGTCATTACACTTTAATGGTAACAATATGGCGCTCCATACGCTGTCTGGTCCCGATTTATGGCATTCCTGAAAATGTTTTCTTCGCCCTGTAATGTATAATGCCCAAAAATTATTATTCATCTGTTCAGTGGAGGTCTTAATTTCGTTTGTATTTATTAAACTTGGTCGCGGTCATAACCTATGATTGCAGTGACGGTGATTGGAAATAACAACAAATCTCATTATTTCAATTCACTGGCACTATTACCGGCGGGAATTCGTAAAGGGATACTATGCGTAATTATATTGTGGGCACCTTATAAATGATTAATCTCGTATTTATTGTTTTTCCAATACCACACAGTTATGCATAGGACCTGAAATCCTTACCTTCTGTAACCTAAAATGAATTGTCATTTTCATTGTTATTGTTTGAAAGCATAGAAATCGGTCATAGACTATGGACAATGTGCTAAGTAGAGCTCTATAATTTTTTTTTTTTCTCTGTCCGGAACCAATCAATGCTAGCTGTTCTAAGAATACCTCGGATTGTCTATGACGTTTTCTCGTTACATTTTACCTATGACTTCGGCATACGTCAAAACACTGTTGTGTTTACATGTCAGAATACCTGATAGCGAAGACAAATCAATTTATTATGTGTTTAAATAGGAATGGAGGATAATTATTAAAGATTATTCAAATATTTAAGATATTTACTGAGATTTTAATGACAATGCGGGTAATTCGTTTTTGCTTCGAGTGGAAAAGTTGTATAAAGCTCTGTCAAAACCTACTATAAATTATACTTGTAAATTGTTTATTTACTAATGTCTGACTGACGTTTTAAATTTTCATTTAAATGGGCTACTTACATAGAAATTTAAATGAAAAAAATTATTATTTTTTGAGCTACTTACATATTAATTTAATTTTTTTATTTCAATGGGCTACTTACATATTGATTTGAATAAACTAAAAAATATTCATTTTAATGGGCAACATACACATTAAAAAAAAAAAAAATAAAGCAATAACAACAACAACGTACAACTACAACGTACAATAACAGCAATAACAATAACAACAACATCAAAAACAAAGAATAAATTATATTTATTTTATTTTCTTCTCTTTCTTTTCAATTCTGCTTTCGTGTCAAGCTTATCACATTAAAGTTACAATGTCTACTCCGATTCCAAATGTAAATAATGCATCCAAGGATGAACTTATAAAGGAATTAACTTCACGATCCATCGAACCGGAGGGCACCGCCCAAGCGTTGCGTTCGCAAGCGCGCGCCCTTAACAAAACTATGAAGAAATCATTAGATGTGGTTATGGAGGAAAGTGATTCGGATCTAGATTCTGACAATGAAACAGAGGAGAAGGTCACGGTTATTAAACATACCAAGGTTATTTATAAAGACTCATCATCGCGGGGGCTTACAAATTGGGATGTCAAGTACGATGGTAAAAGCTGCGTAAGAGATTTTCTGCTTTTGGTCGAAGAGCGTTGTAGGACACGCAACATTTCTCATAAAGACTTAGTTAAATCTTTCAGTGAAATTTTAGACGGGTTAGCACTTCTATGGTATAGGTCAATTTATAGTCCAGACTTAAAATGGGACGACCTATCCAGCTTATTAATAAAACAATTCGAGGGACAGGATAGGCAATTAGATCTGGAAAATGAGATTCTAAATTATAAACAGCCAAAGGGAATGTCAGTTTTGGAATTCACTTTGAGACTTAAAGCACTTAACAATAAATTGGATTGCAAAATTCCAGAGGTTAAACTTTTGCGGGTAGCCATGAAAGCATTGTTGCCTATGTATGCTAATTTGATGTCATCCAGAGACTTTTATTCGTTTGAGGAACTTACGAGGTGCGCTGCTAAACTCGAGTCGTACACTGAAGCCTCAACATCCACAGCAATTCCAAAATTAGTTGACACTCAAAATAAGCCCAGTAACTTTAAAAAAATTAATTCGTTCCCCAATAGTTACAATAAGCCTTTCACTAATACAAACAATTACAGGTCATTCAATAATAATAACAATAATAATAATTTTAACCCTTCTAGGAATTCAAGACCTATGGGGAATAACACGAATAATTTTGCTAAACAGGATATAACAAATCAACAAAATAAATCTCTTGTTTGTACTTATTGCAAGATCAAAGGTCATTCGTTAACAAATTGTTGGAAAAAAGATAGCGACAATAGGAAACCGCATGTTAGTAGTATTAACAATAAAAAACATACCAATGATCCAAAAAACTAGAAACGAGTCAATCTTACCGCGCCCCTTCTTGTGCACAAAGAAAGAGGGAGTGGGAGCGTTGGCTCCGCCTAGTGCAACAATTCCTTTCTAGCCCGTCTCCTCAAGCGGTGGACGCACTGCCACAGGAGAAGGATAGTACAGAGGATGAGCGTCCTTATGCCGACATTTTTGTTCTAAATAATAGTTATAAAGCACTGCTAGACAGTGGTGCTTCCTTGTCTTGTTTAGGGGGGGATAGTTATAAGATTTTTTTAGAGTTAGGAGTAGAATTAGTAAAAACAGATTTTAGCGTTACGACTGCAGACGGTACCAGCCAGCCTGTTTTAGGGTATTTAACTTTGCCGGTGACGTACAATTCAACCACAAGAGAAGTTATCTTTTACGTCATTCCATTCGTATTGGGGGTGAACTTCTGGAAACAGTTTCGGATCGCGCCGGAACTGTTCTCAAAAGTTCGCGTACCTCAACAAAAAGGTCAAATCAATGAGGTGAGAGCAATTCGGCCTGCCTCTTCTCTAACAAATTCGGAAAACAAAGCCCTTTCGGACATTGTCAAAAAATTCGAATCCATTTCTTACGAAAAGAAGGGATTAGGATTGACTCATCTAGTCCAACACAAAATACATACAACAGGTCCGCCTATTAAACAACGATATTTCCCACTGTCTCCGGCAAGACAACGTCAACTTGACGCAGAAGTAGATGAGATGTTAAAACTTGGAGTCATCCGTCCTTCGCGATCTCCATGGTCGAGTCCAGTGCTCATAGTACAAAAAAAAGACGGAACGGGTCGTTTTTGTCTGGACTCCAGGAAAATTAACAATGTTACAACACGCGATTCCTATCCATTACCATACATAACAAGGATCCTAGACAAGCTAGGCGGTGCCCGATACATCTCGTCTATAGACTTATCTAAAGCCTTTTGGCAAATTGCATTAGATAATGACTCCTGTCAGAAGACAGCGTTCGTTGTACCCGGTCGTGGTTTGTTTGAATTCACCCGGATGCCCTTCGGACTTAAAAACGCACCGAGTGAGCTGCAAAGACTGGCCGACGCTTTGTTCGGGCCAGAATTTGACGACAATGCCTTCTGTTATTTAGACGATCTGATCTTGGTATCAGAAGACTTAGAATCACATCTTTGTTTATTGAACCGTGTCTATGAACGACTACGAGACGCAGGTCTAACCATAAATCTAAAAAAATCGGAGTTCTGCAAAGCCGAGCTCAAATACCTCGGGTACATGGTTGACTCGCAAGGTCTTCGTACAGACCCCATAAAGATAGACAGTATAAAACACTTCCCGGTACCCAAGAACGCAAAGCAAATCCGAGCCTTCATTGGATTATGTGGGTACTTCAGAAGATTCATAAAGGGTTTTTCGAGCATTGCCGCCCCTCTTACAAGACTCACTGGTTCGAAAAAAGGAATCAGCAACTTTGCTTGGTCTCCAGAGGCCGAGACAGCTTTTAACGTGTTGAAAGAAGCATTGACATCAGCTCCGGTTTTAAGTTGCCCGGATTTCTCAAAACCCTTCGCGATACACTGCGACGCCAGCTCCGGTGGAATAGGCGGAGTTTTAATTCAGACCATTGATGGGCTGGAGCACCCGATTGCATATTATTCAAGGTGTTTAAATACTCACGAACGCAACTACGGAATTACAGAGCGTGAACTATTAGCAGTATTGGATTCAGTAACGCACTTTAGACCTTACATTGAAGGAGCGCATTTCACAGTTGTTACTGATCATTCAAGTTTAAAGTGGTTAGGTTCGTTATCTAATCCTAGTGGCCGTCTTGCACGATGGAGCTCACGGTTATCGCAATTTTCTTTTGATGTTGTTCACCGTAAGGGAACTCAACATATTGTACCGGACGTCCTTTCGCGTATGGATGTAGCTCTTATATCGGGATCTAACCTTAGTGATACCACTGATAAATGGTATTTAAATGCTTGGAAAGGTTGTCAGGAATTCCCTCAACGATTTCAGAACTTTCAAATTAAAGACAACGAGTTGTATCGTCATACGAAAACCCGTTTGGCCTTATGTGAGGATACCGCTTGGAAAAGGGTCATTCCTCAAGAGGATAGGAAAAATATTATTTCAGACTCCCATGACTCCGCACGCGCCTGTCACCCAGGGGTCTTCAAAACCTATAAAAAGCTTCAACTTAGGTATTACTGGCCAAACATGTATAAAGATGTCAAAGAATTTGTAAATCGTTGCCAAACTTGTAAAGCCCATAAGATAAGTACAGCCCCACCTAACGGAATCTCCTCAAACCCAAAAAAGGTCACAAGACCCATGCAAATGTTGTCGATAGATTTAGTAGGTCCTTTACCTAGGAGTTACTCAGGTTTTACCGTAATCTTATCATGTGTAGACGTTTTTTCTAAATTTACATGGCTATTTCCGCTGCGCAATGGCACCGCGAGAAGCATAATAAAAATCTTAGAAGAAAACATCTTTCTTGTTCACGGCGTACCACGAACTATCGTCTGTGATAATGGTCGTCAATTTGTTTCGAAAGAATTTAAAGAATTGCTTAATAGTTATAACATGCCGCCACCATTTTACAATTCATCTTATACGCCTCAAAACAACGTAGTCGAACGTTATAATCAAACCCTGGGCACGGCGTTATCCATCTTAGTTGAATCAGACCACCGAAACTGGTCTAAATTTCTTCCGCAAGTTCAATCAGCGATGAATAACACGGTAAACTGCGCTACAGGTTATACACCTTATTTTCTGATGCATGGTCGGGAGCAGATACTAGACGGTGATCTGCACCGTAATCCAATAGCGGATGAGGAAACCAGTTCGCAAATTGGTGCTCAACCTAAAGTTTATGCACAGAAATTAGAAGAGTTGTCGTCGGTTTATGAGCAAGTCTCGAATGCTCTTCTTAAAGCTTTTCAAAAAGGAGCTGACCATTACAACCTGCGCAGAAAACACATTACCTATCAGGTTGGTGATGTGGTGTGGCGGAGGAATTTTGCGCAATCTAACGCATTGAATTATTTCGCACAAAAATTGGCACCCCGGTTTGTTCAGAACGTGGTAGTAAAGAAAAAATCCAACTTAATTTATACACTTGCAGACTTAAACGGAAAAGTTGCGGGTGATTTTCATGTGAAAGATATAGTAAAATCAAATAATATACCGGTATAGTCTTATGGTGGCAATGCTTCGGAGGGTCTGGCCATCCCTACCGAGTACTGCAAATTATCATATCTGTTAGTTAATATTTGATGCTTGGGAGTTTTAACCCGGCCTGATCAACCGAGTTGAAACGACCCGACATTCTGACAGTCATTAGTCCTGTCTTTAGATTCATTTTTAAGGAATTGGGTTATTTACTTGGCGGGGGGGTGTTTTGTAAGATTGATGATGAGGGTGGTTTGTTTCATTACAATAACAACCTCAACTCTAGTGGCAATGCTCGAGTTGAGTATATATTTAAAAATACATATGTGCATGTATAAGTATAAATTTATCGATAGTATTAACGCTAAAACAGACGTAAATTTGGACGTCGGCTGAACAGATGATTAAGTAGGATTATTAGTTGTAAGTCTTGTATCCTGAAATACGCGGACATATCCGCACACTATCTCGGCGTGTTTCAGGCATACCTTTTTGGATTAAATTAGGATTATTACTTGTAAGTCTTGTATCCTGAAATACGCGGACATATCCGCACACTATCTCGGCGTGTTTCAGGCATACCTTTTTTTTGGGTTATGCTCATGCTTTTGATAATGTCATTATTTGTTGTTCCAGATTACATAGAAAACACAGGGACGCAGGGATTGTATCTCTTTGTTTTCTAAGTGATTTTAAATGAAGAATTATTGTTATTCACCTTCAGTGCATTGACATTATTTGACCCTATTTTGTCAGGTTACAGAAGTAATTGCTAAAATTCAAAGTATTTTTTTCTCTTTCTCTCAATATTATTTCGTATAATATTGTCAAAATATTGTTTTACTCTATAAACATAGGCTGCGTCAGATAAGCCTCAGCTTTTGGAAAAGCGTTTTAATTTTGTTTTTATTAGTTACAGAAAATGTTTTGTAATGTCCACCTTGTTTATAAGATTTTTTTTGAGATCTTATAATGTGGGATGATATGGTATCACATATCCTTCCACATTTTAAGCCAACATAGGAAGTAGAATCATTTATATTTGTATAAGATTTTGGATGTATTCTGTTATTATTGTCCTGAGAGACTTATAACATTGTTATTATGTACTATATGGTTGATCAACGGTTTACAGTGAAAACCTTAAAATTTGTTCTTTACTTACCGATTACGCCTTCTATAGAGTTGGACATATACTTATGGCTGCACTAAATTATAGCTGCACATCTTATTAACAAATGACACCTTCTAAAACAGTTGGTTGTTTTTTTTTATTTCTTTGGCACCATCCGATGCGTTGGTTGTATACTATTAAAAAATTATTTGGCACCATCCGATGCGTTGGTTGTATACTATTAAAAAAATATTATTTGGCACCATCCGATGCGGTGGTTGTACACTATTAAAATTACCTTTACAATGTATAATTGTTGTTGGTTAAATATTATTCACCCAAGGACCAGAATAGGAGGTTAGTTAGGAATACTCTCCCAAAAGAGGGTTAGTTTTATCCTAAAGGATATAAATTCAGTGAAGTGTAGATGGTAAACCCATCAAATATTTTCGGCCTAAGAGAGGCTATATAAATTCAGTGATAGTGTTTGGAACAGTGATGCCTAATGCATAGAATTTAACTTGACGTATTTGGAGGAGTGATTTAATCATAAAAATGTATGTTTCTTAATTTTAAGACTTATCTTTTAAGTTAGTTTATGAGTTCTGTTCCAGATGATACGTCAATGGTAGTGCTCGGTAAGAGTCAATATTACAACCACCCAGATTTTTTTTTTCCAGTGCTGAGGGTGCTTGTTGTCCATTCACGTATCATCTTACAAAAAGTTGTTCTTAGGTTATATTGGTTTACTAGTTTTTAAGTTCGAGAATGGTTGCATCGTAAACCTACTATCCGGCCTACACGCAGGATAGGCGCGATTGGGGTTACGATGCACTCATTCGTCATAAGAGTACTATTTAAGGATTGTTCTTTTCTTTTTCATTTCAAATAATTGTATTTTGTATTTCACATTTACTGTTTGTTTATTTTTTTTACCAGGTACTCCTTGGGACCAACGTAGATAGTTCAGGGCATGTTTAGATTTTTGATAGTTTTGTTTGAGGGCAAACATTTTTGTGGGAAGGGGGGTAATGTTATGAAGCGATTGTATTTATCGTAAGTTAGGTACTATTTTTTTTAAATGCATTTTAATTGGTTAGGTTGGCAAACCTGGGGGAGTTTCGTTCAACGTGTCGGTAGGCGGCATTTTTTGGGTTTGGTTTCCGGATCCGCACTCTGGTTTTCACGGCGTGATGTGCGGTACGCCGTGAAAACAACGGTCAATTAATCTTAAGTTTTAATACGATGTGATTGTAATCCAAGCTTTGGGCATCTGCATTCGGGGGACGGAAACACGTTGTGTTTTTTTAAATATAAAAATCAAAGATTTATTCGCGTAAAATGCGAGTTTTCGCGCGGGTCCCAAAAGGGAGCACGAGTTTAATGGCGATGTACGTGTGTTACGATTAATGTACCTCTTTATCCGAGCCATCGGTGTATATAATAACCCGCCACGCTTATCATGGTGCGCGGTGCATCTAACCGAAGATTTATTCACGTAAAATGTGAATTTCGCGAGGGTCCCAGTGACCACGAGTGAATTGGCAATGTCCGAGTGAAAAGACTATTGTACCTCATTATCCGAGTCATCGGATTAAATAATAACTCGCCGCGCCGTGATTATATGCAGGCCAACTATCGAATTCCCCCCAAGGGTTTATTTATGGAACAAACCCGAGAATACCGCAGTGTTGAACGATTCTTCGCCTCGAATTGCTGACGGGCCTTCCTTTACAATTTGGAGTAGAGTCTGGGTACTCCTTCCTTCTCCTGAGGGTCCAGGTCTAACATCACTTCCATGCGACTGCTGAGGAGGTCGCAGGGCCAAGCTGAGCCGCAGAGGTTGGGATCACCCTTGCCACCAGGAGTTGGGGTTGGTTCTCCCGACATCGGGAGTTCGGCGGCAGTAAATTTAATTAGGGTAGCTAGGAATAGCATAAAATTACGATATTGGTCCCGGGGGTGAGTCCATACCATTTAATTTATTGTGTCTTACGAAAACAATACAGTGAACCGATTCTATACTCCACATTTTGTTTTATTAAGTAGATTCCTTGTGCAGCCTTTTCAGGAATGCTATGAAAACTAATGGCCCACACTCTGAGAATTGAGTACCGTGTTCTCCGCTGGTTGACATACCCAGACATTAGGCTGGGTTTGGCGTCCAAGGTTTCCTGTGAGGAAATCAAAGTTGACTAGCAGATTACACCCGAGCCCGACAAAGGCTCATTATTACATCTCCCTTTAATCTTATAACACTAACACATAACAATATGTCATTACACTTTAATGGTAACAACTCCACCTGTATGCCTACTGCTAAATGAGTCGCAACTAATTGTCGAATAGCCCTGAAATGTTGTTTCATTTTGGTTAATTTCTTCGGTAATACAGGTTTCGCTCATCATCACTATGTGCAGTTCGTATTCTTTTAGCATGTCTTCGACTTCTTCGATATGTGCTAGCAAACTAGCTATGGGTTTCTCTGGGTCTCCTACCGCCCCCCTGAAAGTCTGAAACGCCCCCCAATTTTCTCTTTGCCTTCTACCGCCCCCCTGAAGGTCTGAAACGCCCCCAAGGGGGCGTTATCGCCCACGTTGGGAACCTATGATCTAAATTGTATCAAACTGTATCTCAAACCGTAACTAAATAATAATAATAATAAATGTGGACAACTTATGTTTTTTTTTACATAACCTCCACACAGGAGGCCCTGAGGAAAATAATTTCCCTCAGGGCCTATGTCATCTGGGATGCTGTGTGGAGGTATGTAGCGCTGTTTTTGCAAAAAATCGCCTCAATAGCGCTGTAATAAACAATGAACAGTGTTAATCTCAAGTGACCTCCCAGGTAAATATGGTCCTGTGTATTTTATGCCTGTACAGAGTATAAATCAAACAATATAACGTTGTAGCGCGCCGTTTTTACGCTTGCCACTACACCATCTCTTTCCCCCGTACAGCGCCATCTTGCTCACCCACCCCTAAGCAAACCAGGATGCGCCGACGCCTTCTGCGCATCTCCCACCCTCGAGCCGCTACATAAACCACACCCCGCAACAAGGAATGGGCTATATAACAGGCTGCGCGCCCTAAATTAGTCAGTTCGTCTGCAGCTCGCTCTTGGCTAGTACGCTCTCTTAGTTGCGCTTCGTCCTCTGGCACGACCCTCTAAAGAGTATTCTACTACCATAAGTAAAGCACCAACCAGACCCCCGACTGCTGCCTTAGTTGCGCTTCGTCCTATGGTACGACCCTCTAAGCAGAACCACAGTCAGCTTTTGTTGTTCCCAAAGCCTAACGGCAAGGTTCCCTCCGATCCCTTGCTCAGTTAATTAGTGAATTAATTAGGAGTAATTAACATTGTGACTATTTTTACCATATTATGTGATCTGTGAACTTACTTTCTTAAATAAATAACCTTTTACTAACAATTGTGTTATAACGTACGTTTTAAGGGCCCGCAACCCGAATTTCTACCGATTTCTTACATATCTCCCTTAAAACACGTTTATTTATTTATTTGAGACACAAACAGGATATTTATACAACATTTTTGTGGGTAATATATAATAAATTAGAATATAAATATCCCTAGACTAATGTGTCTGCATTAATCACATATGCATTTTCACAGAAGCAAACTCTTGAAAAACAATGCAAGTATTATTGATACATAACTTGAAAACCTAAATACAAAATTGAAATACATAATAATAACAAGAGTATACAATATTTATAACGAAGTATTTACTGAAAAGTAATAAAACAACCAATTTTTTTTTTTTTTTTTAAGTGCTCAAATTGTGGAGATATTTTTTGAAACATGTTAAACTATTTACAAAAATATCTATGAAACTGTGTATCTTAACAAGATCGTTGTATGTTCTAGACATTGGATTAAAATATCCAGTATTATTCGTAAAAATTTCAGTCCAAAATATGTTAAGAGTTCTTGTAGATTTGGGCCTGGCGTATAACTTGATTTGGTTGACTAAGTTACTGTCTACACGATTATTCACAATTTTATAAAGCATTAAGAGGTCATTTATGTTACGTCTTTTAACCAGACTCTCTAATTTGAAATATTTAAGTCTTTGTTCGTACCCGTCTAGAAGATGTCTATCATCGATATATATGATAGACACCTGATCGGTAAGACAAAATCCGTGTAAATTTTCTTTGGACTGATTCGAGTCTAGATACCTGTGTAATAGAGTTAAGTTTTAAAGCTCTTAAAAAATATATGTTATACTTGAAGATAATATCTACACATTGCCCGCGCCGAAACGCAATTTATATAAAATTCCCTCGATAGAAAAAAATCACAAAGTGTGCTCCAAAAATTATTATAAACACGTAATATATGTGAAAAAATTCACAGTGTTTCTTTAAATGCTGTTTAAGACAATGCCCGGGAGATTTGTGCTCCTATTTTAAACGAGTCATGTTTTATTAAACATTTTCGCAATTTTTGCATCGATTTTGTCGCTGTAAATGTTAGCGCTCTCCTCTAATATTCGTAATTTCGTATCTCTCCACCTTCTTCTTTTCGAGCCCGGTTGCGGAGCCTTAACCCTTCAGGCCCCAACCATATTATTTCAGAGGGTCAAAATAGTACCGCTTTACCATAAAATTCAAATAAATGGAATATTTCTGAACGTACCTATTTGAAAACTAAAGGCTGTTTTTGTAAGGTGATAAAATACGCTTTCAAATTTTATAAATTCAAATAAACATATAATTTTTGAAATATAAAAATTTTGCACGCAAACATAAAAAAGTTTTAAAATAGTTCATCTTGCGACTTTTCTAACTAAAATTACTAATTTTCTAACTAAAATTAACGAAAAAAAAAAACACATACATATTTTAGTAGAAAAAATGTATTATAAAAGTTATTATAACATCATTTTTTTGTCGGTCCATGTAAAAATAATTAAAAAATTCCCAAAGTTTCATAAATTTTATTTTAAAATTCGATTCAAAACTTTAGGTAACATTGTACATTTTACTCTTTTTGTGGTTAGTTTTTGTATTTGAATACAAAGGGCGGTCTTTTCTGTTTCTAACACCGTTTATATAATATTTCTCAACACACGATTTCGGTACGAGACCTATACAAGTTGTTCCGAAAACCGAACAAATATACTTTAATAGGGTACAACCAGAGAAAACCAGAAATATATAATTTTTAAAGCAGATTTTAGACGTGTTGACTCTTTTCCACAACAAAATTATAAATTGATTTCGAAAGATTGTTCTTTTATCTACAAAACGCATGTTTTAAATTTTGAGAAAAAATGTGTATTTTTAGCATAATAAGGTTATACCATAGGTCGTTGGCAGATTTGTTAAATTTTTAAAAATGATTTTGTATTATAAAACACCCATTTCAAATCATATAATCATGCAGTAAAATAAATCAATACATTATCTGGTAAACACATGTTTCAGAACTTTAATTTCAGTTTAAATAAAATCATTAAAAATATAAACGTACATGTGTTTCTTGACGAAAATTGGTCCGTTTGTGTATTTATTTGCGCACTTACTCGTATATATAAACTAACATATTTCAGATTTTTTTACATTCTTATTTTGCTTAGACATTATTGAAGAATGTCTGAAGACCGAATTACGAGGAAGATACTGGGTGCGATTCCAGAGGGTAGACGTCCAGTGGCCGCCCCAGGCACAGTTGGGCGAGGCAACTCCAGAAAGGGTGTGAGTAGAGGATGGGTCTACCATGGACAGAGGCTGAACAATCAGCACAAGACAGGACGTATGGAGGAGCCTTGTCGATGCAATGGGTCCCCGACCCGAATAGATGATGATGTAACGTAACGATGATGATGATGATGATTATTGAAAAATGATAAATACTTATGATCAAAAAATAATTACAAAAAATACATAATTTTAATAGTTTTATCATCATGCCTTTCAGCATTTTTGGATGTATGTATAAATTAAAGCAAATTTGTAATTAAATAAAATCCATATTGAGTTATAATTTTAAAAAGCTGGTACGGAGAATAATTAATCTTTCTCATTGGAACCGCCCAGTACGATCGTAAGAACATCTTTCGACGAAATGTGGATTTTCGGCCGCTGACTGGATAAACGCCCTCAAGGGTTAAAACACAGAATCGCGTTTATTGGTGATATGCATTGTACATTATAGTTTTATATTAGTAATCGACGAACCGGTGCGCGGTGGATGCAATCTGTTAGCCATAAGTTGTTATAATGTTTTTTCTAGCCTGTAGTCAGAAATAAGGTTGTAGAAACATATTTAATATTTAACATTCAATGTTTACGGAGCTAGAACTACACGGATTCGCCGGTCTGATGGACACCGGGTCACTGGAGCCAGGATGCGGCTAATGGCTTCCGATAACACAGTGGTGATCGCAGCCTTCCAGCACCAAGCACCGCTCCTGAGCGAGCGCTGGGCCCGAGCTCACTCCAGACCACGTCCTACATTATAATTGATTATTTATTTTATTTCTATTATCGCTTATGTCTTTTATATTTGTTTGTTCTGTTTACTTTTTTTACTTATCTGTTGTGTAAATATGTACAACTTTATGGGACGTGTGGGATTGCACTATCCTCCCCACATCCTGGAATAAACATTATTATTATTATTATAAATTGGTACTTGAGGTGATTTTTCACATTCGAGTAAATCCAGTTTGAAGTTCGATTTTTTGCGCGCATTGGCTGATAACTCATAACTTAACACATTTTTAAAACAACACTGATAAAACAAATTATAATTTAAATAAAATACCATCCAAAAAATAATTAGAAGTTAGCACCGTTGGAATGGAAAATCCACAATCTACTGAACTGCAAACAAGTGTATTGGGATTACTTTCAATGGGCGTAAACGGCATCAAATGTATTGGCAATGTACATAACACTGCATTATAATAATATATTACTAGCTGACCCGACAAACGTTGTTCTACCATGTAAATTATTTCTAGTAAATATTTTAGTTGTTAAATAAAAAATATAATTATAATTTATTGTAAGTGTGTGGGGATGGGATCTATGACAGAAAGAGGAATGGAGCGCTGTAGACGATGACCGCCGATAAAAACAAAAAAACACCAACTAAAGTAGGAAAATGACATAAAGTTCTTCGTCTTTAGCCAACACAAATAAGCTCGATGGTTTGCCCACGCGAGAACATGATGCCGAATGAAATATCAAAATAACGCGACGCTTCTCGTGAATGTCTTGCGCATGTGTGAACGAAAGTTCGATGAGGCAGACGTAGCGCCATCTGTCATTCAACAACATAAATAATTTCGTTCTGTTTGAAATACGAAAGACAGTTAAATTTGTTCATACAAAAATACAAAAATCGCGATTAAAAAATGGGAGGGTGTAAGTGGGAGGGTTAAAATTTAAGGTTATTGGTATTTTTTGATGCCAAATAAAAAAAATACAAAAAAAAATTATCAAAAAAATAGTTTTTTTTTCTGGATTGGGACAACCTAATATACGGTATGAAATATACTTTAAAACCTATTCTCATACCAACCAAATTTACATAAAAAATTTCATAAAAATCGGTCAAGCCGTTTCGGAGGAGTACGACCACAAACACCGTGATACAAGATTTTTATATATAAGATATAAAAAATCATATACACTGGCCAGCACAGATCGCCAAAGTGCGAGGGCCGTCAGTTTCAACAGAAAGCTAAATCCTGAATTAAATTCAAATTTTAATCATCAGTTAAAGTAACAAGGATGTTAAATAGGTCCACGCGCTATTTCATAGCCATTTTGAATCCCTCAAATACATTGGCGATGATTACTTTGGAAACTTTGGAAACCATTCAGGTCACCACACGTAATCAAAATATTGTGTCTCTTTTGTTCGCTCAATATTAGAATAGAATCCCCAATACAAAGTTAATATTGAAAGGTTAGAAAGAATTAAAAAAAAAAGATATTGAAACACCTAGACTTTAAATCCTTTCCAACATCAGAAAACCTGAAAGACTCATTAACATTCCATAATTTATTAACCTTAGAAGATAGAATAAATATATCCGACCAGAAATTTTTATTCAAAATAATTAACAACATTGTTGACAACAACTATCTTCTAGAACACATTAATATCCACTGTCCAATAAGAATCTCACTAGGTTAAACCAACTACTCCACATCCCACACTCAAAAACAAATTACGCACAACATTCATTTCTCTGAAGGACGTGCACAAAATACAATGATATCTTTTACGACGCTGATATTTCCCATTTGTCCTCAGGCCAATTTATTAAATTCATAATAGAAAAAATTAAAGCAATTTTTTAATTACGAACCCTCCACCCCTGCTGCATGTTATTTTTTCTTTCATTCTCATTATGTTGGTTTTCCTTCTTTTTATAATAATAATAATATTTGGATAATTTACATATCCCACATGCTTTAATTTGTGTTTATATGATTTGTATATATATTTTTTTTTCTTTTTTTCTACCACTTAATGTTTTAATCTATGTTTTTATATATATATTATAAATTTTAGCGGAAACTTCGCTGGTTAATGCAACCATGTAATATGTTACTTTCTTATTAAAATGTGAATTCCTAAAAAACTAAAATAAAATAAAAAAACTTCTTAATTCTCTCAGATTCCCTGAGTGCACTTCAAAAATTAAACACTTCCCCCTTCCATTACCCAGAAGACGATTTCTGTGTTGGAATCCGCACTTTAATTCAAAATTAACCGACTCTGGCAAAGAAATCGTGTTGGCTTGGATACCTAGTCACTGCGGTATCCCTGGAAATGAAAAGGCCGATTCATTGGCGAAAGAAGGCATTATTTCGGGGGATATTTTATATAATTTTTTTAAACCCCGATGACGTCAATTTCATAAAATTGAAAGAAAACACGATTTCCACATGGCAGAATCATTGTGATGAATCTAGTAAAACAAAAGGACATAATTTTTTCATAATACAGCCAATGATTCCTTCAAAACCTTGGTTTTCCAGACTCTCTTTGAACAAATTCTCAACATCTTCCATTTGCCGAATGCGGATATGATATTACTGCCACAATGTTCACTAGACAAAAAATCGTATTAAGAATTCTTAGTCGTCTTGTTGAAGAAGACCTCTAATATCTGTTAGCGCCGAATAGTCAAATACGTTAAAATTGTCAAATACGTTAAAATGGGAAGTAATTCTAGTTTTTATTTTTTTTTATTTTAATGAAAAGCCAAATAACTTTGTTTACATCACTTTTATTTATATCTACACAATCAACATCGTTCACGAAACATGTTGATTGTGTATAAATAAAAGAGATGTAAACAAAGTCATCTGTCTTTTCATTAAAATAAATAATGCCATCACAAGAAGTGAAAACCTTTCCGAAAAAGTTTTCTTCGAAAAATTAGTAATTCTAGAGTAAGTAACTATCAAAAATATGCTATGCTAATATACTATGTAAAAGCAAAAGCTAAAAGTGACGTAAAACAAGCGGTTAAATTGATTGACGCATTTTTCACGCCTCATACGTCTGTCTAGTAACGTTATATTGACACGTAAATAAGCTTATAGGTCCGGTGATTAACAGTAACAATATCTTTTACTCTTGTTTTTACTCTAGCAACCGTTGAAACGGACGGCCCCTAGAGTGGTAGAATACGGACTGCATACTGTAATACGAGTAGGGCTAGATGGTGTTGTGTTGGTATTGTTTGGTCCGATGGTAATACGCCTCCGCGCCTCCGTGCAGATTTTATCTGCGGTGTCCCGTGACAGTATGGCGCCCGGATAAACATCCAACAGCCAACACTG
Organism: Limnephilus marmoratus; assembly: GCA_917880885.1. NCBI lineage: Eukaryota > Metazoa > Arthropoda > Insecta > Trichoptera > Limnephilidae > Limnephilus > Limnephilus marmoratus. The sequence goes on from OU862935.1 coordinate 7,555,943, forward strand.
CACTAATGGCGGAGTAACCAACAGTTTGCCCAGATTAATCTTAACAGAATACGATAAAAACAAACAACGTGACACCTATGTTTGTTCGTACTTTGCATGATGTATTATAATTGTGAAATATAGATTGTATACTTGATGCGAACTAAATTGGTGTAGTCTCTATTAATTCCAGTATTGACTACTTCTAAATCACACTTGGGGGTAGGGAAAAATGAAATACGGTCCCTCTGTTGGGGAAGTGAGATTTTTTTTAGCATCGTGGAGATGGAGTAGATAAAGTATTTTGAAAAAAAATCTAATAAACTAAACTAACTAATATCATCACCCCGCAGGAGTAGGCAGAGAGGGCGGATCTCCAAACAACTCGGTCTTGGCACACACTCCTTGCCTCATTCACACTCATACATCGTCACGTACACACTCTTCTATTATTCTGACTGTTGACAAGGCCCGACTCAAGTATCTGATTCACTTGATCGTGTCGTGTCTTCCTCGAGGGTCACCGACATCTTCTACCATTCATACCGGTCATATATTCTCCTAGACTCGTTTCTTTATTCGCTCTACATGCCCAAACCATCTGAGTCTTTCTTAATCTTAATCTTAGTCACTTTCTTAATCACTTTGCGGATCTCCACATTTCTCATACATGGTTTTACCACAAAGAGGACTCAGAGATCTCATTTCTATAGCACTAAGTCTTTTTTTATATGAATATCGTCTGGAGCCAGTGAGACTATGGCATCCCCAATTGGGATATGTTGTGAGGCTGAAGGTAGTAGGGAGGGGAAGGAGATAGGGAAGAGGAAGGTGGGGAAGTACCCGGCTATTCAGATCTGGTCACCAAACACGGCTAATGCCATTTCAAGCAACGTTTCAATTCTGAATGGTGGTCTTACACCAGGGCGATACTTAAGAGTATCTTCCACTCTGGAACGTGCCGCAAATATACTATATATTATTTTTAAATGAATAAATTGTGAAATAACACAAATTAATGAAATAAAATTTATTTGCCACGCCGGGATTCGATCCCGCGACATCCGGTTTGCGAGTCAAGAGCCTTACCGCTGGACTATGCCGGCCGTCTAAGTCTACTTTCATCTTTCCTCTGTCAGTTCCATGCCTCACTGCCATACATCAGGGTACCAGCATTCCGTTGTGGACGGCTAGCTTCGCTTCTTTGGACAATTTTTAGTTAACGCCAACGACGTTGAGTCTTCCATTAATGGAGTCACCTGCATTTGCCCTTCCTTAAGTATCTCGAAAAATCTAAGAATTATCTGATTATTAGAGACGGGAAAGAGGAAGGTTGGCCTGGCTATTTAGATATGTCACAAATAACGGTTGAAGCCTTTTCAAGCGATCTTTCGGCGGTCTTTCTTCAGGGCGATACTGAGAGTACGACAGACATGATGCAATGATCAGTTCGTGAACCAGACGCCATTCTCCCCTCCACGGGATCAGATGGCGCGTTGCCTCTGTAGTATGGCGCCCACGAAGTGACCGCAAGCAAATAAATCTTCTGTCAGTAAGTACTCCACTCCTTGCGTAAAGTGTTATTCAATTTACACCGCATTATAATGCTAGTTACACCTTCATATACATTGTAAACTCATCTTTATGTACATCTTTACATAAAACATAAACTTAAGTTCATTTAAGCGCCGCTACCCAAATTTCTACCGATTTCTTACATATCTCCCATTAAACACGTTAAGTTTAACGCAGGACAATGAAGACCCATCATAACGCAGGACAATGAAGACCCAGTAGAAGTAAGAAAGCGCATTACAGCCGCTAACAAAACTTACTTCACGTTGCTGCCAGTGTTCAAATCCCGAAACGTCCATAGGAAAACCAAAATAACCTTATATAAAACAATTATCAGAACGGTCTTGGCCTATGGATGTGAGGCGGGAACACTGACAGCAAAGTCAGCGGAACGGCTGGACATCTTCGAAAGAAAGGTACTTCGAAGAATCTTAGGAGCGGTGCGAGAGGGAGAGGCATGGAGAATCCGCCACAATAATGAGCTCTATGATATTTACCAAGCTCCCAGACTCTCCACCCATTTAAGACTCCAAAGATTAAGATGGGCCGGACATGTGCACCGAATGCCAAGCACACGAGTACCGAAGAAGGTTCTGACAGGACACCCGGGAGGTAAACGAAAGGCGGGCAGACCTAGACTGAGACGGGAGGATGATGTCAGGAAGGATGCAAGAGGATTACTCCAGGTTGCAGATTGGAAGAAGACGGCCGAGGACAGAGGGCGGTGGAGGCTTATTTTGAAGGAGGCCAAGGCTCGAATTGGGCTGTAGCGCCATTGAAGAAGAAGAAGAAGAAGAAACACGTTAAGTTTTAAAGCTCTTAAAAAATATATGTTATTATTGAAGATAATATATTAAATTATCTAGATATTGCCCGCGCCGAAAAGCAAATTATATAAAATTCCCTCGATAGAAAAAAATCGCAAAGTATGATCCAAAAATTATTTATAACACGTTTGTTTCAGTTATTTTACAAGTTATATTAATGAGAGAGATATTGAAAGAAGGGTGAATGCAGGTAACTCTATTAATGGAGGACTGAACGCCGTTGGCACCAACAAAAAACTGTCCAAAGACGCGAAACTAGCCGTCCATAATGGAGTACTGGTACCTACCCTGATGTATGGCAGTGAGGCATGGAACTGGCAGAGGAAGGATGAAAGTAGACTGAATGCTGTAGAAATGAGATCCCTGAGGCGTATGTGTGGTAAAACCATGTATGATCGTGTGAGAAATGTGGAAATCCGCAAAGAATGCAAGGCTGATGTAAGCGTGATGAGTAAGATCAAGAAAGGAACGCTCCGATGGTTTGGGCATGTAGAGCGAATGAACGAGGAAAGGAGTGTAAGGAGAATATATGACGCAAATGTGAATGGTAGAAGAAGTCGAGGACGCCCAAGAAAGACATGGCACGACCAAGTGAATCAGATACTTGAGTCGGGCCATGTCAAGAGTCAGAATAATAGAAGAGAATGTATGAGACGTTGCATGAATGTAAACGAGGCAAGGAATGTGTGCCAAGACCGGGATGTTTGGCGGTCCGTCCTCTCTGCCTACCCCTGCGGGGAAACGGCGTGATGGTTAGTTAGTTAGTTAGTTATATTAATGAAAAAATTCACAGATTTCTTTAAATGCTGTTTAAGACAACCCCCGCGAGATTTATGCTCTATTTTAAACGAGTCGCGTTTTATTATACATTTTCACAATTTTCGCATCGATTTTGTCGCTTCAAATACTAGCGCGCTCCTCTAACATTCGTAATTTCATATCGCTCCATCTTCTTCTTTTTGAGCCCTGTTGCGGCGCCTTAATAAAGATAAATAAGGGAAAAAAATCGTGTAGAATTTTATCCTGACGTTGTTCAATCGGCATCCCATGCAATTCGGGCGAAACCTTTTGAAAAGCCGTATTGTAACAAGTATAGTTATTTCGAGCGCATTTTGAGAAGTGTTCACGCTCGAATACTTTCTCTGTCTTGCATTGGTTGTCCCTTACTACATATAGGTATATAAAGACAAGCGAAACCTTAGAGTTTTGTGTTTTAGCCTGCCAGGGAGTCCCGCGCTAAGCTCCAGGAAAATAGTAGAAGTCGAAGTCTGCATACCGAGATCAGCTCGCGCGGCTTCAAGGCTCTCGTGAATCTTTTGTATAAAGTGACGAGTAGGTAATTAAGGATAACAAGTGTCCTTTGGAGTTATTATAATGATAATAACCATAAAGCTACTGTTGTAGTTGGTACGTTTAAGTTACTACTGTTTTTACGTTTATTGAACTGGCTACTTGTGTAATTGATTGTACCCACCCAATAAAAGACTAATTGTGTTTATAGAAGAAAAGTGTGGATTTTATTTAAAACTAGCTGGTCCCGGCATGCGTTGCTATGCCATTTAATAAAGAAATTGTTTCTCCCTGAGTGTCCTTTCCCATTCGTCCCGTTCCCCTTCCGCTTCACCTTCTTCTCCTGCGTCCTCTTCCCCTCTCGCGTTCCCACTCCGTCACCTCCACCTTCCCTCTCCCCACTCCACTCCCCCCTTCCCCGTCCCGTGAACCCCCCTCCCCCCTCCCAGGTCCCCCTCCCCCTTCCTGCGTTCCCCTACCACCTTCCCCGAATTCCCTCTTCCCTTTTCCGCGTTCCATATATTCAATCCCAGTACATTCAGTTTTTAAACAGCCCGCGTGCCACCTTTTACAATTTTTATTCAAATTTCCATTTTTCATGTATATTAAATTTGGTACCTAACACAGGTACCTATTTAAAATATCTGAAATTCTTGATTCGATTCAATATATTAGGGGAGTACCTACTTTAAATAAATTTTTCAACTTTTCAAAAATAGAATCCTGATTGAACAATCATTCATTGTTTTGCAAAATGTCATTCTCTAACACGCGAACTGTCAAACGTGCGATGTTTTCTGTTAATTATCTAATTTTCTGCGCAATTTTGTTAATTTTTCTCTCCGTAAGAACCATCCTCGTACTTCAAGGAATATTCTAAAAAAAGAATTAGCGAAATCGGTTCAGCTGATCTCGAGATTTGCGCTTACCAACACATTTAGCGATTCATTTTTATATTATATATAGATACCCCGCTATAGTATTAAATACATCTTAACATGTTCAATATTTCTGGTTTCGAACCCGCATCCTCTGAACTATACCCTCGATGCGCTTTTTTCCAATTATGTTCGATTTGCTCTCGCCAACTTGGTGGCCTACCGTCCCGTGTTATTTTCCGCTAACTGGTCGCGTTAAAAAGTAATCATAAACTTAAAATTAAGTAAATTTTCATCAGGGCACTCCCCTTACCTATAAAGATTTCCAAAGTTCTCCCTACCTTATTCTATCAGGTCTTTTGATCACCTTGCGTCCCCCTCCCTCCCTGTTAATAACATTTTAAATGCCCTCCCCCTCTTCCAATTTTCTTCCTTTGCAACGTGCTAAGGGAACGTACCCATACTGCGTGATCAACTTTTTACAATTTTTAACCCCCCCCCCCACACGTAACAACCAAAGCCCCCCGCCGCTCATTTGTACCAAGCGTGGTATTTTGAAGACCCCCCCCCCCTAAACAAGTCACGTAGTATAGGTACGTTCCCTAATCATGACTGCGTATAAAGTAGCCGAAATCAGTATAAGAAATTTTTCACATGAGACGTCACTTGTCATCAAGCCTGACGCGTGCATCAAGCGGCTTTAGCTTAGACAACAAAATGAGGTGCCGCTTGATCGTTTCGGAAGACTCAGAATACTAATATCTACAGCCTGTATGTTGGACGAATATCTACAGCTTAAATGTTGGACTAATATCTACGAACTTCAGAGTGCTGACTTGAGAGCTAAGGTCGGACGAATATCTATGACGGTCCCAGTGTTGACTAATATCTACAGAGCGTAGGTTGAACTAATATCTACAGAGCGTAGGTTGGACTATGTATTATATATATTCAGCTAAATGTGTCCAATAATCCGATATTAGCGATTTTTACATACATACATACATAAATTAAGTTTTTTAAACTGCATACGCAATATTACGTTATTCCAATATGCTATACATAATTGCAAATCCAACATCTGCCAGTGCTGTAGATATTCGAACACTTTGGTTCTCATAGATATTAGTCAGCAGTTTGAGCTGTTGATATTCGTACGCACTTTGGTTCTCATAGATATTAGTTCGATTTTTTCAGTTTTTGGAATTCCTGTAGATATTAGTAGACGCCTCCTTTCGGAAGCCCATTAGAGTCGAAAGGTCTTATACAAATGAGCGAAATCAGTTTCCTTTCAAATCGGTATAGAAAATAGATTACACTTCTAGAAAACGTCTATTCAGTGGGAAAGATGGTGTCTTCCTAAGGAGAAGAGGCCAAATAAAATCTTGACATATTTTCCTAGAAATATAATTTCTCATTTCGAAGCCTTTCGTTTAATCTCATTTAATAAGCTTAAATAAACCTTGAAGGACAATTTTATTAACCTTTATGCTAATGACACTAATGAAAATGAGATACGGCCTTTTAAAACATTCTAATGATAGAAAATAACGTGAACCAAAATATTACAAGAAATTTCTATCAATCAATCATTTGATTTGAAATTAGCACTTTATTGCTTTGCCTTTTTATCCATGAATTAAATTTTTAATTAGTCAAACCACTAATTGTTATTGGTCAATCATCATTACATAGTATAAAATGAAGTCGCTCAAAATGTATGTGCGCATAGATCTTTTAAACTACGTAACGGATTTTCATGCGGTTTTCACCAATAGATGGAGTGATTCAAGAGGAAGGTTTATATGTATAATACATGCTTATTATTATAGTAGAGAAAAGCGGGCACTGGTGTGGATTTTATAAAGGTTGGGTAATGGCGTTGTGTTTTGTTAGCCACAGCAGTGGCAGGGTCTGCTAGTTTTGTATAAACGAGTTCAGTAACGAAATCACATTTTTCCAACTTTTGCATGAAATACATGTATAATTTAATTATTATTTCAAATTATTATTCAAGTTCTGTGAAAGTTCTGTTATTATTTCAGTTCCCGTGAAACCCATCTCCATCCAGGATGCCTTGAGGAAAAAAAAATTCCTCAGGGTCAATGTCATCTTTGGGGATACGTGGAGGGTCTTTTTAGGGAAAGGAGGGTGAGGAAGATCTGGGAAGGAAAAGGGTATGAGGAATGGGTAAGAATCTGAGGGTTAATGTGTTCAGGAGTGACGGACTTACGAATCCATCCTTCCCACTGCAGTGTTCGGCGATGGGTCGAAAGTCCGGCTGGAGAGGTATAGGTTAGGTCTCCCACAAACAGTCTCTCCCGATCCGGCCCGGCACGCAGGAGATGGGCGAACGCATTCGCCGCCAATATCTTGACAAGCCTCACCCCATGAACCCGGATACCCATGCGAAGTCAACAAACATAGCGAACCACTTGGGGTGACCTACGGCAGGGGTGTTGGTTATCCAATAAATGGTTCCCGGAGCGGCGGTACCCATACTTACCACCCAAATAGTAGTTACAGTATACGATTCGGATTCATCATATTTAAAATACCACTAGTTTACGGGAACTAGGTATATATTTAGATATTAGCAAATACACGTACAGTAGGAAAGGGTTAACATGATCACCAATAACTTTCACAGCAAATTTTGAATTTGTGTATACAGGGTGTTAAGGGACGTACTTGACTTACTTTAACCAGTGATTCCTGACATTATTTGGAGTAAAAAATGTAAATGAAATTTTGGTCTCCGGTGACTTTTTCGATGTTTTTTTTTTTTTTTTTTTTCTACAAAAGCATAAAAAATGGTAGTAGTTGAACAGTTGAAGGCGGGGTAAGGGGTTCGTCGGACACCCGGCTGAGTGACCAGTGACGACATGCGGAAATTTTTTTTTGTTTGATTTTGAAGAAAAAAAAATTTAAAAAAAAAAGTCGTCCAAAAAAGTCACCGGAGACCAAAATTTCATTTACATTTTTTACTCCAAATAATGTCAAGAATCACTGGTTAAAGTACGTCCCTTAACATCCTGTATACATAGAAGGTATCAACAAAAAGTCAACTTTCTTAGAAGACTAAGAAATAAATTAAATGGAAACACTACAGATCTCATTTATAAAACTGTAGTTGATACACATTTAGATTACTGCTCCTAGATGTTATATTTGGCCAATGAAGGAAATTTGCACAAGCTAGAAGTTATCCAGAACAGAGCTTGAGATGTATACTTGGGAAAGGCAAATACGCAAGGGTTAATTAAATGAGAGAGGAGCGAAATTGGGTTCCAATAAAAAAGAGACTGCTATTTAATGTTTTAATTTTTGTACATAAAGTTATGAAAAACCAAATGCAAAAATACTTTAAGGATGAAATTTTTTTAATAGAGATATACTTTATTACGAAACCAGAAAAATAAATAGAGTTGGAAAAAATGCAGTATGAAAAAAACAAAACCACAGAACTGCCTAATGTACAGAGGACTAAAGATGTATCATGAAATGCCTGAAAGTATTTTTTTTAACTTAGCTCCAGACAGGAGGCACCGGGGAAAACAATTTCCCTAGAGGCCTATGTCATCTTTGAGGATGCTGTGTGGAGGGCTTTTTAAGGGAAAGAAAGGAGAAGAAGATATGGGAAGGAAAAGATATAGGTAAAGGGGTAGGAAGGAATCTGGGGGTCAGTGTGGCCAGAAGGAGTGACGGACGTATGAATCTATTCCTCACATTGCAGTGCAAGGCGAAGGTTCAGGAGAATCCGGCTGGAGAGGTCAAAAGGCCTCCCTCAATCAGTCTCCTCCGATCGAACTCGCTACGCAGTGGTTGGGCAATCGTATCCGCCACCAAGACCTAGACAAACCTCATCCCATGAACCCGGACACCCCTGTCAAGTTACCAAACGCAGTGAACCAATTGGGGTGACCTGTGGCAGGGGTGTTAGTTGTCCAATAAATGGTTCCCGGGGCGGCGGTACCCATACCCGCCTCCCAAATTAAGTATGAAGACTGAAGAAAGAATGGCCGCAAACTATGGTTATGTATATTCAATAATAAAATACGGAATTATCTTTTGGGGAAACTCAGTAAACGCCAAAGATGTTTTTATCATCCAAAAAAGATGTATAAGAAAAATGACAAACTCTGCTAATCGGGATTCATGTAGACCTATATTTAAAAATTTGAAAATTATTACAGTCACCGACATATATATAATGGAGTTATGCATGTTAGTGCGATCATCTCCAGAAAAGTTTCCACAAAAAAACTCTACACATAAACACGCTACAAGGTTTACGGAAAATTTATTAATACCAAAAGCAAACAAAACAATTTTCCAAAAAGGACCCTTTTACATGGCCATTAAAGTATACAACAACCTTCCACATGATATTAAACAAATACAAGATACACTCAGATTTAAGTCATCACTAAAAACATTCCTTCTGAACAGGTCTCATTACACATTAAGTGAATACCTCACATAGGTACAACTGTTTTTATATTTATGTGTATATAATAAATTAAAACAAATTCACTTTGTATTACACCACTTTTATATTTATATTTCATTTGTGTTCATATCTGTATGACATGTTAGGTTAACTGGAAGAAATAGTAAATGTAAATTTTGTACAATAAATGATTTTGATTTTGAAATGAATGTATTTAAAAATAAATGCTATGCTTACTGTAAATTTAGTTTATATTCTAACGAATTCTAAAGACATCCATCTTGGAGCTTCTAAACTGGAGAGAGCTGGCACAAAACCGAGATGAGTGGAGGAAGACTCTTGAAGAGGCCAAGACCCACCAGGGGTTGTAGAGCCAATAGTGATGATGATGATTCTAACGTAGTATTAACTAACACAATAAATAATAAAATTAGGTACTTTATAACTTTGCAATAACCAAAAATTACATCAGTACGATAGTGGGTGTATCAATTTCCTCTCAGAAACTAACTAATCTACTTTACTACCTGCCTTAAGTACCAATTATATATTGACCATTCATTACTTACCTGTTCTGGCTTTACCATAAATGGAGTAAAGTCATTTACATGAAATAAAGTACACTTGATTCTGTTTATTGCACAATCGACATACATTAGATAAATCAAGTTATGGGCGTGTTTGATGTGCCAGGGTGAAATGTATAAAGATATACAGGACGTAACATCAAGTACACAAAGAATTTTAATCCCCCAGGCCTCGACCATATTTTGTTAGTAGGTCAGAATATTTCGGCTTTGCGTTAAGGCGCCGTATCTCCGCTCGAAAAGAAAAAGATGGGGAGATATGTAATTACGAATGTTGGAGAGAGTGCGCTAATATTTAAAACTGTAAAATTGAAGCGAAAATTATGACAATGTTTAAAGGGCCCGCAACCCAAATTTGTACCGATTTAATACATATTTCCCTTAAACACGGTAAGTTTTAAAGCTCTTAAAAAATATATATGTTATTCTTGAAGATAATATCTAGACTTAGCCCGCGCCGAAACGCAAATTATAAAAAAATTCCCTCGATAGAAAAAAATCGCAAAGTACGCTCCAAAAATTATTATTAACACGTTTGTTTCAGTTATTTTCCAAGATATATATATGAAAAAATTCACAGTGTTTCTTTAAATGCTGTTTAAGTTAATGTCCGCGAGATTTTTGCTCTATTTTAAACGAGTCGTGTTTTATTAAACATTTTCGCATCGATTTTGTCGCCGTAAATGTTAGCGCTCTCCTCTAACATTCGTAATTTCGTATCTCTCCATCTTCTTCTTTTCGGGCCCGGTTGCAGAGCCTTAATAAAACACGACTCGTTTAATATAGAGCAAAAATCTCTTGGGGGCTGTCGAAAATAGCATTTAAAGAAAGACTGTGAATTTTTGCATACATTAACTTGTAAAGTAACTGAAACAGTCGTGAAAATAATCATTTTCGGAGCATACTTTGCGGTTTTTTTCTATCGAGGGAATTTCATATAATTTGCGTTTCGGCATGAGGAATGTATAGATTTATAGATATTATCTTAAAAAAAAAAATTTTTTTTAAAAGCTTAATAACTTAAAATGTTTAAGGGGGATATGTGAGAAATCGGTAGAAATTCCGGTAGCAGCAGCATAAAATCAAAATAAATGTAATATTTCTATTTTCTCATACGAAAACTAAAAACTGTTTTTGAAAGCTGTCGAAATATGCTTTCAAATGTTATTATTAGAAAAAATATAGTTGTGCAGTTCACACGCGGTAGAAGAGAAAATTTCAAGAGTGGGGACGAGAAAAGTAGACAAGAGTGGGGACGCTACGAAGCACCGCAAAGAGGAGACCGATTACCTCATTTTACTATACCTCATTTTATCGCAGGCTAAATCCTATAGATGTGCGTATTTGTCTCTGATGGTTTGGACATGTAGAGCGAATGGACGGAAAAGGAGTGTAAGGAGAATATATGACGCAAATGTGAATGTTAGAAAAGTTGAGGACGCCCGAGGAAGACATGGCACGACCAAGAGTATCAGATACTTGAATCGGGCCATGTCAAGAGTCATAATAATAGAAGAGCACGTATGAGACGATGCATGAATGTGAACGAGGCAAGGAGTGTGTGCCAAAACCGAATTGTTTGGCGGTCCGTCCTCTCTGCCTACCCCTGCGGCGAAACGGCATGACAGTTAGTTAGTATAGTTAGATATACAGTTTTGCTATATCCCAACAGAGGGCAGTTAAGTATTATATCAAAAGAGTACCATCTATCGTCGCTCGTGTTTTATCTACGGACTTTAACGATGATTGCCGGAGGCATCCGGCGGTAGGCAGCGTTAGAAATACTTTGAGCCTAAAATACTTCAATATCAATGATATTGTTTTAAATATAGTGGTTTTATACAAAGTGATAAGTTATTCATTGTATGAAAAATGATGCCACAAAATAAATTTGCGAAGTTTGAAGAAGTAAAATACTTCAGTTAATATTCATTGTAATCTTTACGATAACTTTAATAAATCAACTACTAATAATTAAAACGAACCTCAAACTTATTTGGAAGTTTCCCAACGTATTTAGAGTCATATTAATCATTGAGATTAACAGATATGGACACCTATAAATGGCCTTCGTTAAAGGGCATCACTACGTCACATGTGGCCAACCAACAAAGGGTCATCTGTTATATACGCACTGAGGTGTGAATTGGCCCGTAGGTGTTTATCAACTATTATTTATAGGAGGTATAAAATTATCGTACAGTAAGGTAGATACTTTGAATCATTATGAATTCTCATTAAATATTTTCTCCTACGCAAAAACTCCGGTGAAGGTACCTGCCGGTGTTTTTATCAGATGTTTATTTTGATCGATTACGTTGTGCATGCATTATATCAAAACAATTATTATTGCGTATTGATCAACAGCGGGCTTCGTTAGTAGATAAAAATGGTGTGTTCAGTTAAATCTATAAGTGACCGCAGGAGCACATTTGATCCCAAACTTACCTTTTCAGATCATGTAGAACCTAGACTTGACATCATAGTGTTACAAACTTCTTGAATTTGTAATAAGAAGAAGTAAACAATTTTCCAAGCCCAAAGCAATAACAAAGATATTCAACTGCATTATAATAATAAATAATAATAATAATTTTTATTTTAGTAATTTGTACATTGAAGTTTACAAATTTCTAATTGATTTAAATTATTCATATTCACTATATTTTTTCAAGTTTTATGTAGCTCCTACAATACATCTTGAACTTTCCAATTGGTGTGGACTTTAAAGTTTCTGGTAGTGTGTTATACAACTTCATTCCCTTGTACAGTAGACTGTTCTGCGTATTCGCTTTGTCCTTTTTTTGTAGCCTAATTTCCTTGCACGTCCTTGTGTTATATCTGTGAATGTCTTTATTGTATACAATTTTATTTGAGAAGTATTTTGGTAACGTGTTGTTCAATATTTTGTGGATAAATACCATCGTGTTCAAGGTCAGCATCTGTTTCACGGTCAACCAATTTAGTTCCATTAACATTTTAATTATTTTTGAAAATCTGTTTCGTCGAAGAATTATTCTCATAGCCCTGTTTTGGAGAATTTGTAACTTATTTTGTTCTCTTTCGTTACATAGGAAAAGTATACTTGAGCAGTAGTTGAAGTGTGGAGCAATAATTGAATTGTATAGTATATGGTGATTGCAGTTTTCTAGGAATTTTTGGCCGAATTCTTCCAAAAAAAGATATCTTTTTGCCAATTTTCTTTTGGGTGATCAAAACTAGAAAAAAAACTATCAAAACTGATCAAAACTAGAAAACGCTTCTACTATTTGGGGTCCCATACCAGCTAAAATACATAAAACATCTAGAACAAGTTTAAAAAAAATATTCTAAGTTATCTCTATGTAAGAATGCATGGTGAATACACCTGCGATTGATGCATCACATGCATCCATCACATGGATTTGCTCTCTGAAACTCACTACGAAAGTCTCCAATCTAGGAGAAAGGCCCTTGCAGTAACAGCATTTAAAATAGAACAGTATTATTACCTTAGCGTCTGCGTGGTTGAATTTCAGAATCCAGCTACGAGTGCATACCGGACGCCACGCCATACGTGCCGTGCCACAAATAACATCTGTGTACGTGGAATTTCACACAAAGTTACTGTTATAATTCGGTTTCTAATACAAGAATTCGACACAAGATGTCGTTACTTCCGCCAGCAGCTAGATAACACAAATTGTAACTATCGTTCCACCACATTTACCACAGTACGATTACAACCCCCCCCCCCCCCTCCGCCCCGTCATAGTATGGCTCCTGATATATTTGTTATCCAGTTTCTTTGCCAAATTGGCTCTTCACACTTAACAAACTGCCGACCCCTGGGTTAGGTTTCATCAAGTTTAATGTCTTTTCAAAGGGGTGTTGGAATGCCACTTTGTTGAGTTATCATGAAACCAAAATAAACTTAGATAAAGATTATTATAAACTAAATCTGATGAAGACGAGTCGTAAACCTTCCTTCCTCTTAATAATTGTTTTTGTATAATGAATAACATATCACTTTGTTTAAACCACTATATTATAAACAATATCTAGGTACATGTTTCGATAACAATGTTATCTTCATCAGGATATGTCAATATAAAGAAAAATAAATGACAAACAAATATAGACAAATTAGAATAAACTATAACATAGACAAAATATTAAAAAGTAGAGGTGATTAATTACTTACAAATCATAAAAATAGTTATACAAAATTAAATATAAAAATAATTTAAGGAAAAATAAAATTGCATTTAGATAATAAAAAACTTTTAAGAACAAATAATTAAAATAATTAGTCTAAATCAAAAAATCAATAATTATAATTAGTTGTAAGTATTAATAAGAAAATAAATTTAAAAGATGGCTATTTTTAAAAAATGTTTGGTTATTTATAATTGTTTAGAATTAAACCCAGGACGCAAACCAATTATGCAGTTTGAGTTACTATCAAAGGTTGGATTGCGATCCAAGAGTTGTCTGATTTGTTCGTTAGATGTCGATAGAATCATTTTTTGTTCTTTGTCTTTCTCACACAACAAACAAGGGAAATATAGATGTATGAAATCCTTATAAAAGGGTTGCATCGGTAAAATTAACTCACTTCTTTACGAAAACTTGCACTAAGAAATTAAAATACTACTGAACCCTTGTCCGTTGGGTGGGGAAAGTTATTGTCGTCAGTTACAAGTTTATAAATATCAAATCATAACAATAAAAATTCAAGAACTTAAAGTTAAAACAAAAAAGTGCTTCATTTATAAAAAACCAGTCTACCCAAAGAAATTCTCCTGAGTGAAGACCTCAATTTTTTTACATTTGGTCCTTCGAGCCGGATTGATCCCATGAGCGGATACAAAAATCAATGAAAGCCAGACATGAACCAGCAATAAACTAGGAGAATTCTGATGAAGCGGATCTTCAACAAGGGCAAGTGACCATCCCATTTTTTTATCCATTTCTAATAGAAAAAACAAATTCGGTTAGACCACTTCGGTATTTTATTGTTGTATAAAAATTAGCAACGGACTAATCGTTCAATTGATATTGGCAAGATTTTTTGTGGCTGGCTATGATTATAGTGTCGCAAAAAACGTAAAAATCGGAATTGTGGTTTCATTGTTTTGATTGTTTTTGAATTTGATGTTTTTTGATACTGTCGATAAAGCAGGCGACGGGTACCGTCGTTGTTTTATTTGCAACTGAAACTAACAAAGTTTTTTGTGGGTAGTCATATGATTATGCTACGGCAAAAAACAGAAGGATAATTATTATAATACATGAAATGTATTAATTGATTATTCAAACAATCTGAAAGCGATCGTTGGACGTTGGTTTGACTCCGAAGTGTTTTTCCAGTCGGTAAAGCAGGCGCACGCCATTTGTAAAGTCAGATCGAGTCGCGAACTTTCATAACAAAATAATAACAATAGATTTTCTTGTTGTTGAATACATGCATCTAGTGATCTAGTGTTTTGTTAAAACAAAAGAAACAATCAAGTAAAAGACAGTGCAAGTTTTTTGTGTTTTAGTGTTTAGCGTGGTTAGAAGTGAACCACAACAGAGCAATCAGTGAGTATTGATTGTTTGTTATTTACGAAATCATGGATTTAAAAGTATTAATTGCACAGCGCGGAATATGTAAAGCCAAATTAACCAGATTCAAAGATTACTTAGAGAATAATGAGTTATTACTTTCTGAGGTCGAAATACGCATTCAAAAATTCGAACCATTACTAGACATCTTCGAAGCGTTGCAAGAAAAAATTGAAACATTATCGCAGGATGAATTGGAAAAAGGGAACGAACGAGAAATGTTTGAAAACTCATATTATAAGGTATTAGCAAAAGCCAAGGATAAATTAAGCGAAACCGGTAAAATCGTCCGTTCCAAAGGCGTCAAGCTCCCAATTTTAGAACTACCCAAGTTCAGCGGAAATTATGAAGATTGGTTACATTTCAGAGATGCATTCATTTCATTAATTGACAACAACGACGAATTAGATGTTATTCAGAAATTCTATTATTTGAAATCTTGTTTGTATGATGATGCGGCAAGACTGATTGCGTCCTTACCTACAACTCGAGATAATTATTTCATTGCGTGGGAAATGATCACGGATAGGTTTCAGAATGACAGAGTAATAATAAATAAACATGTTAATGCATTGTTTAAATTGCAAGAAATAAAATCAGAAAATCATGTGGCATTGCGAAAATTATTAGATGAAGCCCAATTGCACTTAAAGGCATTAAATAATTTAAATCTACCCACTGAAAGTTGGGATATATTGTTAATTCATATTTTGTCAAATAAATTGGATAGCGAAACCAGAATGCGCTGGGAACAATATCCAATAAAAAATAAAATCCCCACTTATGAAGAGTTCATGAAATGTCTATACGAACGAGTGCAAGTTTTAGAATTCTCAGCACCAAACGACAAGCGACAGAATCATGCCAAGGGATTTCCTTCTAATTTTAAGAAAGAAACTTATGTTTCGTTATCATCGCAACATTTAAAATGTATTAATTGTAATCAAAATCATAGAATTTATAATTGTCAAAAGTTTTTAAATCTAGGAATAAAGGATAGAATGACAACAATACGTCGGTTGAAAGCTTGTCTGAAATGTTTGTCGGTAGGGCATAAATTTCAGGATTGTAAAAGTAAATATAATTGTCGCAAGTGTGGTGCGAGCTCTCACAACACTTTGTTACATTTGCAAAATGAAGACAAAATGCAAAGTCATCAGGGAAGCGATACTTCTTCAAGAGAACCTCTTGTTAACAATCATGCATCGAAAACATCCAACAATTTCATTTTATTATCAACGGCGGTGATTAACGTGAGAAATAATAAAGGAAATCCAATTAAAGCTAGAATTTTGTTGGACTCCGGAGCACAGTCTAATTTCATTAGCCAGGAATTCGCTTCTAAATTACAATTAAAAATTAGAAAAACTGATATCCCTATTACCGGAATTCATAATAAAATACAGCATATTAAAAACATTGTGGATTTAGAAATATCTTCCAATTATTCACCCTATTCAAAGAGGATTGAATGCCTAGTATTGTCGGAGGTGACCAGTAATCTGCCGCAAATCTCATTTCAGAAAAAAGGCACCGGCATCCCCCAAGGATTGCAATTGGCAGATCCAAACTTTAATGAAACCGGCCCGATAGACATGTTGATCGGGGCTGACACCTTCTGGGAGACTCTGCACTCTGACCGGATGAAGATTCAAGATTCCGGACCAATATTGCAACGAACCGAATTTGGATGGCTGGTTTCGGGACACATCTTCACTTCAGAAAAGAGGCCAGTAAAAATTTGTAATCTTTCACTCAACTTAATACATAAGCAAATTGAAAATTTTTGGAAATTAGAGGAGCTAAGTCCTATTAAACATAGGAATCACGAGGAGCGAGCATGTGAAGAAAGCTTCACAGCTACTCATGAAAGAGATGGCAGAGGCCGTTTCATTGTAAGTTTACCACAACGCCCCTGTGCGAAACAGCTAGGCGAAAGTCTCCCTATGGCGGAGAAGAGATTGTATAATTTGGAGAAAAAATTAGCCTCAAACCCAGAATTAATGAAAGATTACAAGAATTTTATGCAGGAGTACAAGGACTTAGGTCATATGACGCAATGTGAACCACCGTCACCAAATCAAATACACTACTATCTGCCTCACCATGCGGTGATCAAAGAATCTAGTACAACTACTAAGACCAGAGTCGTATTCGATGGATCGGCTAAATCCTCAACTGGAATTACCCTAAATGATGCCCTCATGATTGGGCCGACATTGCAAAAGGATTTATGTGCACATCTGTTGAATTTCAGAAAACATCAGTACGAGTTAACAGCCGACAAAGAAAAAATGTACCGGCAGATATTAGTGCAGCCGGAGGATAGGGACTTACAACGTATCCTTTGGAGAGACGCACCCAGCGAGGAGATTCAACATTATCAGCTGAATACAGTCTACGGTCTGGGATCATCATTCTTAGCCACAAGATATTTGGAGCGGCTAGGAAATGAAAATCAAGGCACAAATCCCAAGGTCAGTCGCATTCTTAAAGAATTTTTTTACATGGATGACTTAATGGCTGGCAGTGGTGAAGAAGATTGCTTGCTAAGTAGAAGCAAACGACGGATGTTATCCTACATAGCATCCATTTTTAATCCCCCGGGTCTGATGAGACCTGTAACGATAGTAGCGAAGCTACTAATGCAACGTCTGTGGCAGAACAAAACTCAGTGGGTTGAAGATATATCTCCTGACATTTGGAAAGTTTGGAGAGCTTATATGGAAGAATTGCCGCAGATAAATAATGTGAAGGTACCTAGGAGAATCATTTGTCAAAAGCATGTGATATCAGAAGATAATGCTGCGGATGTACTATCCAGAGATATTAGGACTTCTCAATTATTGACATCCACCATTTGGTGGCACGGACCCGATTGGCTAACTCTTGCACCATCCAGTTGGCCATGCGGAGAATCTACGTACATAGATCCACCTGAGGTGAAAACAAAAACTGTAGTGTTGGCAACAGTAACGCAAGATTTGGATATTTTCAGGAACTACATCTCTCTACTAAATCCTTATGTACATAATGATTTACCTTGCGTAGGCGGCAGGCTTTCCGAAGGAAAATTGCCGTCAATAAATCAACGACATCCAATCTTGCTGCCACCACATCATAATTTAACCAAATTAATTATGAAAAACTACTATCATTTACACTTGCATGCAGGTACTCATACCTTATTGGCAATAATCAGATTGAAGTTCTGGCCAATAATAGGAAAATTTAGTGAAAATGATAATAAGGAAATGTGTAATATGTTTTAGATCAAATACAAAGACTATGCAGCAAATAATGGCAGACCTTGCAGCCGAAAGGAGCTTATATATTTTTGTTATTAATGTTTTTCTTATGTATGTTTATTTGTATGTGTGGTGTCAAAAGCCATACACTTAGAACTTGAACTGTCTTTGAATACAGAAAGTTTTTTTAAATGCCTTGAAGCGTTTTATCGCGCGTAGTGGAGGGCCGAGTAAATTATTTTCAGATAATGCTACTACCTACTGTCGGAAAATCATTATCGGGGCTATCAATTCAATGTGGGGTACATTCCGACAAGGGCGCTGCACTTTGGAGGCCTTTGAGAAGTCAGAATGAAATCTGTTTAAATGTCAGTTGAAACGGCTAGCGAGTAACTCCTTATTGATATATGAGGAATTAATACCGTTTTGTGTCAGATGAATTTTGTTTAAATTCTAGTCCTTTTACCCCATTGTCAAATGATCCAAATGACCTAATTTCCCTCAGTCCCGGTCACTTTCTTGTTGGTGGAAGCTTTGCAGTAATTCCGGAACAAGATCTACAAAATATTTCAGTCAACGGACTGAATAAATATAAAAAAAAAAATTCCTTGCTAATACGATGTTTTTTGATCGAGGTACATGGCTCAGCTCCAAGACAGAACGAAGTGGACCAGCGGACCTAATGCGCAACCAGAACCAGGCGATATGGTGGTCTTGAAGGAAGACAACCTACCACCATGTGTGTGGAAACTCGGACGTGTGATTGCAGTCCATCCAGGCGCTGACGGGAAAGTACGTGTGGCGACTTTCAGAACATCGCATGGAACCACTCAGAGGGCAATTTCGAAGCTGTTCTATTGCCAATAGACGACAACGGACCAGGCGCTGTGTAAGCTCAAAATAAAAAAAAAGGACTTGTGCTTTATGAAAAACAAAAACAATGAGTGCATAAAACAAGATAAACCAATAAATAGTAAAAAATAATATAAAAATTTGTACGTTAAAAGTAACCAAAAAGGACAAAAGGAAGATATAATAATAAATTAAAAGTAAAAATCAGTGTACAAAATGTGGAAAAATGTGGAGCAATAAAAACTTGAGTGTGGTAGGGAGTGATATAAAAAATAATAAAACAAAAAAAGGATTGTAGATCCATATATTTAAAAAAAAAGGATAAAAACACTTAATGAACACTTATAAACTAACATAGCCTGCTGGCTAGAATTGCAAACTGCATATATAGATATATCTGGAGACATTGTAATAATTCCAAATGTGGCAATGAACTATGGAAGGAAGGATGATTTATCTTTATTTAATTTTTTCCCGAGGAAGGAAGGAAGGATGACCAGGAAACCTACCGCGACATGATTGTGCTGTCTATATTATATGTTTATATGTAATTATTGTTATGGTTTCTGTTTGTTTTTAAAAATGTAGTTTGTTTTTGGAATTATCTTAGTGTGTTATGTTATTGAATAACTTTAAAATTAATTTAATGAATTTGAATTTGATTTGAGCAAAGTCAATATTTAATTTAGGCTCATAATTTGTTTGCATAATGTTATTTGTATAATTTGCAGAAAAATGGATTCGATATTTCAAAATAAATATCTGCCCATTTTGGGGCGGAGGATGTTTAGAATTAAACCCAGGACGCAAACCAATTATGCAGTTTGAGTTACTATCAAAGGTTGGATTGCGATCCAAGAGTTGTCTGATTTGTTCGTTAGATGTCGATAGAATCATTTTTTGTTCTTTGTCTTTCTCACACAACAAACAAGGGAAATATAGATGTATGAAATCCTTATAAAAGGGTTGCATCGGTAAAATTAACTCACTTCTTTACGAAAACTTGCACTAAGAAATTAAAATACTACTGAACCCTTGTCCGTTGGGTGGGGAAAGTTATTGTCGTCAGTTACAAGTTTATAAATATCAAATCATAACAATAAAAATTCAAGAACTTAAAGTTAAAACAAAAAAGTGCTTCATTTATAAAAAACCAGTCTACCCAAAGAAATTCTCCTGAGTGAAGACCTCAATTTTTTACAATAATATTTAATTTACTATTAATGCTTTTTCTAATTTCTAAAATTTCTAAATTATCCAATTGTATGCCCGTAGTGATAGTATGTAAAATTTTAAGACCTGAATTAATATCAAAATTTATTTTTATTTTTATTTATTTTTAAAAAAATATTTTTATTTATTTTTATCAAAATTTTTTTTTATTTTTATTTCCTCATCTTCTAGTTTCCTGATTTTCATAAAATAACAATAAATAAAATAAAAGTGGTTGTATTGGGGTTACTTCATAATTTTAATGACAGTTGTTTCGGTCTTACAAGTCCATTTTTCTTTCCTCTTATCTACTTATATGTATAATATTGTATATAGTTTTCCTAAATCAACTCTTTTGTTCAGCCATGAATAAAGCCGCCTGTAGCTACGTCACAAGTCGAATCTGTCACTGATCAACTGATCAACATCTGATTATAGTATCGACGAATGATACCGATCTTTCCGCTTACATTTAAAAGGAAACCGCTTTCCTAGTGCGTGGGAATTGGCACTGGACGATGGACATCTGTTTTATGGTTTCCGGACATTGCTTTTTAACATCTTGTAAACTTGTAACATATTTTACGTGGAGCAGAATTGCTTAGAAAACGGTAAATAAATATTTTGTTTTTCAAAGAGTTTTATTAAATGTACATTTGTTACTTAAATTTAATTTTTCCAATTATTGCAATATAAATTCTTACTTTAATCTTTGCGCTTTAGAAACGCTCGAAATAAACAAAAAAAATTAAATCTAAAATTAATTTAGTGAATAAAATAATAGCCCCTTGCAAATCTCCTCTACTAACCATGTTTCCGTGTAATATTGACTCCTCCCACTCCGTGAAATTTCGAAAAAAGTTATTTGCCTTTTATACTTGTACTGTCATGTAGAATCACTTCCCAAAGTTTGTGCACTTTCCCCGGACATCTTATACATCTGAAAAAACATTTTACAAAAACTGAGTGTGTAACCTTCAGAAAACTAAAGTAGACCTGAGTGGGCAGGTTACGAAGCACCGCGCAAAGACGAGACCGATAGGCTGTAAATCACCGCACTTAGAGATTATACTATCTCATTCTCTCGCAGGCTAAATCCTGTAGATGTATGTGTTTGTCTTTTTTTAGGGTCGCTGGTCGCTATTTTTCGTGTCATCGAGTTTCAAATAACAACGGTGCTAAAGAAGTTTTCATTTCAAATTCATTATTTTACCAAAAACTTGGTTGTTTGTTTTATCCTTGGCATTCTTGTTTAAAATGACTTTAAGACTTCTAGAACTTCTCTACGTTATTATTATTATTTTAAAATGAAAAATACCTATTCCGGAATTATTTTTTCTGTGTATAGTATAGCGAGAGATTTAATATAAGCAAGATTAATTGGGCTAGGTCCATCTTGTGGCATAATCTATGTCAATCGACGACCGGCACCGGAGCAGATTAGTAACAGATCCAGCTAGCAGATGTCGGATGATTCACTGCAGTTTAACCTTTCTCAAAAATTGTGATTTGGTCAATGGGCCTTACGACATCCGCACTACTATTTTTGTAAGCTCTGTTATAGCACATCTAATTATTTCGAGCGTATATTTAAAACATTGTTTCGATTCTGAACGATGGTCTTTCACCAGGGCAATACTGAGAGTGTACTCTGGAAATGTTGAGCGTGAGTATTCATATATGGTACTAGCTGGTTCCCGTCATGCGTTGCAATGCCATATTCAAAGAAATACACTCCTAGCTAGCTTTATAAATTATAGCCTATATGTTATTCTGATATATGAGCTATATTATTGTAAAGTTTCATTAAAATCCATTCAGTAGTTTTTGCGTGAATGAGTAACGAACACACATTTATCCATACAAACTTTCGCGTTTATAATATTAGTAAGATTGGCGACGATTCTTTTTCACATGAAAGGTTAATTAACAGCGCCCTTGAGGTGATTTTCCACGAAAACGGCGCTATACTAACAATTACTGCTTATTATATTTTTTCCCCTGAAAACAACCAACTTTATTTTTGCGAGAGAAACATTGTAAGTGTTAAATCCCTCTCTCTTATTATTTCCCTGTTTTCAGGGGAAAAAATATAATAAGCAGTAATTGTTGAATGAAACACTAGCATATATTGAATCATTTGGCGGGTACGAGATAAGCCGCCATAGCTCAGTGGTCAGAGCAATCGACCGGCAATCGAGAGGACACGGGTTCAAGTCCCGTTGGCGTCATGTATCTTTTCTCGGAAGATTTTTCAATGTGGATGAGTGTTTCAGGCTGATAATTATTGCTTATAATAATTGTTACCCTTTGTGCTATGCATAAAAAATCTTGTCTTAAAAACGTTAGTTTTACAATTAAAAATAATAATTAATATTTGACAAGTTTAAGTATTTCCCCAATAAATGAAGACATAATTTGTCTCGACGCCACCTAGCGAGGGATTTAACACTTACAATGTTTCTCTCGCAAAAATAAAGTTGGTTGTTTTCAGGGGAAAAAATATAATAAGCAGTAATTGTTGAATGAAACACTAGCATATATTGAATCATTTGGCGGGTACGAGATAAGCCGCCATAGCTCAGTGGTCAGAGCAATCGACCGGCAATCGAGAGGACACGGGTTCAAGTCCCGTTGGCGTCATGTATCTTTTCTCGGAAGATTTTTCAATGTGGATGAGTGTTTCAGGCTGATAATTATTGCTTATAATAATTGTTACCCTTTGTGCTATGCATAAAAAATCTTGTCTTAAAAACGTTAGTTTTACAATTAAAAATAATAAGATTTGTTAAATTTTCAAAAAAGATTTTGTATTATACCACACCCATTTCAAATAATATAATCATGCAGTAAAATAAATCAATACATTATCTAGCAAACGTATGTTTTAGAATTTTAATTTTAGTTTCAATAAAATCATTAAAAAATATGTACGTACATGTGTTTCTTGACGAAAATTGGTCCATTTGTGTATTTATTTGCGCACTTACAAACTAATATATTTCAGATTTTTTTAACATTCTTATTAAATTTAGACATTATTGAAAAATGATAAATACTTATAATCAAAAAATAATTACAAAAAGTACATTATTTTAATAGTTTTATCATCACGCCTTTCAGCATTTTTGGATGAAGGTATAAATTAAAGCTAATTTGGATTGAAATAAATTCGATATTGAGTTATAATTTTAAAAAGCTGGTACGGAGAATAATTAATCTTTCTCATTGTAACCGCCCTGCACGATCGTAAGAACAACTTTCGACGAAATGTGGATTTTCGTCCGCTGGCTGGTTAAACGCTCTTAAGGTACGAGTAGCTTTTGGGTAAAAGAAATTGAATCTTTGCATGGAAAAAAAAACTTTATATACCAGAATTTTCGGAGATGTCTGATTTATCAACTGAACAATCGGTAGGCTTTATCTTAGTAAATAACTGTCGAATATCTCAGACCCTGATTTTAGTAAAGAGTGGTTTTGAGGAGTGGATAGGTTGGCATTTAAATATAATTATTTAGTTACTTTTAGTTATTGTTAGTTACTTACGTAAGTCCTTAGTACTTAAGTACTTGAATAAAAACTTCAGGGCAAATTTATCAATAGTTCTAAGACCCCAGAGTATAAAAAAATACTATTAAAACTTTGGATCGAACTTATCTAAACAAACCCTAAAGTTTTTGGCAACCGCTTCAAACAAAACAGGTCTATTAGCTGTTCCCTGTGGAACGCCGCACCTGTCTGCCAATTAACCCGGGGAACAAAATTGAGTTATACAAAGAAAGAGTCCCATCTGGTAACAAGGCATTAAACGTTAAAAACACTTTGAAGGTCTACTTGGCAGGTGCCAATGTATTGTAATAACGAGGGAAAAAGGCAATTGAGAAAAACTGAAAATGATTATTTTATAAATCAACTTTTAAAACGAAAAATGTCTGATGTGATCAAATAATGTCTTCGTCCTTTTTTATATAAATCACGGGATGTTATAATTTGTACGATTTGCGAAGCTGAATATATTTAAAAAAAAAACTACTTTCAGCTTAGCAAATACGCTATGTTGTCAACTTATTTATGAATTTTTTTGTTGATAAATACTTAGAGAGACGACTAGAAATACCTTTCGAATGAACACCGTAGTGAAGGTTAACCTTTAATTGCTGACGTGGGGTCGCTCAGGCCTAGCAATAATAATAATATCGAAATACTCCCCTCCCCCGCGCGTAACGCGTATGTCGCTTCCAGTAGCTTCGAATTTAGTGACGCCAGAGCCGTAAGTTTTAAATTTTTAAAGTTAAATTTCTGTAAGTAAATTCATTTAATTTTTTTTGCGGGCCTTTGACCCATCGTCAGTATTTACGTGACTTTTTAAAGTTGATTTTTATTACATAACAAT
Organism: Limnephilus marmoratus; assembly: GCA_917880885.1. Lineage (NCBI taxonomy): Eukaryota > Metazoa > Arthropoda > Insecta > Trichoptera > Limnephilidae > Limnephilus > Limnephilus marmoratus. Next base: position 7,580,826 of record OU862935.1, read on the forward strand.
AAACATAAACAACTTTACTAACTTAAAGTTTTATATATGTATATATAATTTATTTGAGACCCTATTGAATATGAATACTTTGAGCAAGTGGATGAGTTTGTGTACCTGGGTAGTATGTTTACGAGAGATGGGAAGGCTGATAGAGATATTGAAAGAAGGGCAAATGCAGGTAACTCCATTAATGGAGGACTGAATGCCGTTGGCGCTAATAAAAAACTGTTAAAGAAAAAAAACTTTAAACTTAGACTGAAGCGAAGCTAGCAGTCCAAAATTGAGTCCTGGTACCTAGTCTGATGTATGGTAGTAAGGCATAGAACTGGCAGAGGAAGGATGAAATTAAACTGAATGCTGTTGAAATGAGATCCCTGAGGCGAATGTGTAGTAAAACCATGTATGATCATGTGGGAAATGTTGATCCGCAAAGAATGTTAGGCTGATGTAAGCATAATGAGTAAGATTAATAAAGGGACCCTCAGATGGTTTGGGCAAAGGTTACAAATTATTAGTAGATTTAACTTTTGTTAATACCGCACAAGAGTCCGAACTGTTCCCAACCGTCAGGAGTCAGTAAGACTATGGCATCACCAATTGGAGTATGTTGTGAGTGGGGGAGGGGAAAGAGATGGGAAAATTAGACTAGACTTACACATGTATTTGTATGTCCCAAACTAAACACGTCTTTTGCCCAACACTATTATACACACCAAGGAAAATACTTATTTAATAACCTTCCAGTAGAAATCAGAAGCATTAATGACAAAGTACAATTGTTGAACTCCATCAAAAAACATTTTTGAGAACTCACCAACGGGAAAATTGCTGCTTCCCTCATCACCACATGAATGTCACACTAAAAATTATACCTATTTTACTTATTACTGAATACATGTGGATGATTTTATCTTTTAGTTAAAGGATCTTGATTGCGATATGATTAAACTGGGTTTTAACGGTGTATTAACAGTATATTAACTGTGAATCTGTGCATATATTATGTGAAACACCTGACTGTATAAATTTTACATATTTAAAATGTATCCACAAGCTCCTCCATCCACAAGCAAATGCTTTTAATGGAGGAATAGTAACATTGTAACATGTTCCATTTTTTAAGATAAGTACTAAATAAAACAAAAAAAAAATAAATAAATATTCCGGAATAAAGAATTTATTTATTTTATTAAAAGCGCCATCACGGGCGTAGATCTCTACAAAAATAAAAATAAATAAATAAAACGAAATGTATATAAAATATTCTAACAAAATAATACCCGACCTTCAACCTTACGGTTCCCTTTGTGACATAATTGTGCGTTTAGAAAGGCGGCCACGCATTCCGCCCACCGCTTCCCGCCCACACCCGGCCCGCCCTACGCCGCGCCGTGTAGCTCCACACGTGGGCGGTGACCCCTGAACCGAGCCTTCCCACGTGCGGGTGGCTTGTTGAGCACACAGCACACAGCCTCCGCCACGTGGGAGACTGAATAATCTTGATTAATGTTAATGGTGTTTAATTTGGTGGAAGATGTTTTTGATAAGAGTTTTTCGTAGGAAGTGTTGAAAGGCTTTTAAAATATTGCAATGTGGCTGGCGGTGGTAATTATTTTTGATACGGTGTTTTCATAAACCATAAAATATAGTAACAAAATTCGTTTTCAAATTATTTATTTATTTTTTCAGATTCTCCATAAAACAGCAATACACAAAATTATTACGGAGATGATTACAAAATTTGGGAGAAAAACTGGGAAGACTTCGGTGCCTGGGTCATGTGGAGGGAATGAACGAGCATCAAGCACCAAAGTACCTGCTGAACTCAAGACCAATAGGGCGAAGGAGCCTTGGAAGACCAAGATTAAGATGGAGCGACAACGTCCTCAAAGACATATCTATCTTGGAGCTTTTAAACTGGAGAGAGCTAGCATAAAACCGAGATGAGTGGAGGAAGACTCTTGAGGAGGCCAAGACCCACCAGGGGTTACAGAGCCAATAGTGATGATGATGATGATTACAAAATTTAAAAGAAGAAAAAAAGTCAATGGGGGCAGTTTCACTATGTTGTGACGTATGTTAAATGAACTCTCTATGGGTAACATTGAAGATGTCGATGCTCAATGCAGAATCGTTAAGCAGTTGAATTGCTCTGTTTAATTTCGCATTCTGAAAGGAAGAAGTTCTCGCTTTCGGAGCATAAAAAAGTGCGTGGGATCTCCCACGAGTATACGCGTTAGAGACATATAGGTTAATCTCCTTCAACATAGGTGGATTCAGTACAGTGCCGGAGATCAGCTTAAAAAAATGATTCCCCAAAAATATTTTTCGGCGGGCTTCTAAGGTAGCATTCCTGTTAAGAGGAATATAAACGCTAGAAATATTTCGAATCTCATGCCTGCAAAATTTTAAAATCGAGCGTCTTTTTGCACGAGGCTAGTAAGCGAAAAAGTGGTTTTTATTTATTTTGTGCATAATTTTATAAGAACGAAAAAAAGTTAGAACATAGATAAAGTCAAAAATAGTCTTAGCCGTAAAGGGATATTTTTTAAAAATTGTAACTTACATTACTTCATAGTTAAGTCATGAGAAAACATTTTTTTTAGTGGTTTACGCTTTTTATATTTTTTGTTACGTAAATAATAATTTTATTGTAATTCCAATACATAGATAAAGTAGTTAAAGCTTCAATTTATCCGTAGCATATTTTTTGATATTCATACTGTAAGCCGATTCGTCGTAAAGATTAATCAAAATAGTATCTAAATAGGATTTCACGTATATATTCATCTTAAGAATGATAATAAGAATCATAATTTCATTATTATCTATTGTACTTTGCAAAAGAATATCACTGGTCGAAGGCGGCACTTCTATGACAGTTTGAAATTGGACAGGAACGCCCCAGGAGGCGCAAGTTCGAAGGTCCGTGATTCGAATAGGGCAAGGGGAGGAGGGTATGGGTACCGTCGTCGCCCCGTTTATTGGATAACCAACATCTCTGCCATAGGTCACGCTAAGTGGTTCGCTACGTTTGGTAACTTAGCAGGGGTGCCTGGGTTCATGGTGTGAGGTTTTTCCAGGTCTTGGCGGCGGATGCTTCTGCTCACCTGCTGCGTGGCGGGCCGTATCGAGAGAGAATGGTTGAGGGAGGCCTTTTGACCTCTTCAGCCGGACTCTCTCGACCCATCGCCTTGCGCCGCAGTGGGAGGAATGGATTCATACTTCCGTCACTCTTGGACAAACTAACCCCCAGATTCCTACCCACCACTTATACCTTTTTCCTTCCCTTCTCAGATCACAACTAGCATTCAGACTGCAAGAACGTTTGTCCTCGAAGGACCTCTTATATATTTACAATACGTCATTGTGTTATAAAGAACCTAATGGCCGTTTTACATCATCTCTTTTTTCAGCCCGATTTCAATTAGAGACTAAATTCAACATTTTTCGCTTTACGCGATCGCTATTTAGATCATGTCTATGATTTCAATTGTCGTCACCGCAAACAACACATGAACCATGCTGTTTGCTGTGATGCCAACTGAAATCGTAGATATGAAAATAGAGATGAAAATAGCGATCGCGTAAAGCGAAAAATTTTGGCTTTGGACTCTTAAGTGGAATCGGGCTGAAAAAAGAGATGGTGTAAAACGGCCATTAGTCTTTCAATAAGCATCTATATATAAATACTGGAGAATTTTAAGTCCCAGTAGGAACCATATTATAATATTCTCTGGAGAGAATATTTAAAGACATTACAAGAACTTAATATCGCCTTGGTGAGAACACGAAAACCACAAATGTATTGCCAAGTGACTAGACCTGTTAGTAGGGCTGCCACCTCTCCCGGTTTGACCCGGAGTCTCCGGGTTTGCATGGTGCATGTCCGGGCTCCGGGTTTAACATCGATATCTCCGGGTCAAACCGGGCGGTGGCAGCGAAGCGACAAACGACATCTGTATTCAACATCTTTTCCAAATTCGATCTAACAAGTGCAGTAAGTTACGGAGATATTGTGGAAGCTATCGAATCACTTGGTTTTAAAAATGTCAACGAAGATAAACTTTATGACGAGACCCGAAAATTAAACCAAGTATTTCCTCAGTTCGTACAATCTACATAGTGATTCAAAATTACCCGTTGATTTACGATAGGTTCAGTTATTCAAAGTCACCTCAACCTTCACCGAACTACCAAAAATAATTGGAAATTTTTTTTCAATCCCTATAAGCAATGCTTTTGTTGAACGCGTCTTTTCTTTATAATAATAATAATAATAAATTTGGACAACTTATATAGCGCTGTTTTTGCGAAAAATCGCCTCAAGAGCGCTGTACAAATTAACAAGGATTTTACATTAGAATTTACTTAACTTAGGAGGCTAGATAACAACTCGTCTTGCAGCTATCAAGCGCATGGATTATTGAAATTCTAGCCCCCCGATAAATTAAATAAAATATCTTTTTATACGTACGTATTTCAATTTACTTAACTATGTAGGGGGCTAGATAACCACTCGTCTTGCAGCTATCAAGCGCATGGACTGTTGGAATTCTAGCCCCCCAATAAATTAAATAAAATATCTTTTTATACGTACGTATTCTAATTTACTTAACTATGTAGGAGGCTAGGTATCAACTCGTCTTGCAGCTATCAAGCGCATGGATTATTGGAATTCTTGCCCCCCAATAATACATTTACCTTCTGTATTTAATAATCTACTTTTAATCTACTTTAATGGGAAATTTGTGGACAGACGACCGAAACTGCTTGTCAGTGGACATAATGAAGGCAGAGTTAATTGTGAAGATTAATTACAAAATGAATGTGCAAGAATTTTTGAAGTTTTTGAAGAAACCTGAGCAAGAAAAAATGTTTAAACAATCCCTTCAAAATGAAAAATATAGTTTTAAATGTCAAGCTGGTCCGTCAGACTAGCACTAGCTAGGTCATTTATATTTAAAAAAAAAAAAAAAAAACATTCCAAATGTTAATTTACCATGACATTTTGCATCAATTAAATAATTCATACTAAAAAAAGTTTTTTCTTCTAACACAGCAAACTTATTTTGTGGCACCATTTTAATCAAATTAAAATACTTAGTTTTTACCACTTTTATTGTTTATAATAACATTGTCTATATCTATTATTTTTCCATTGATACCATTGTCTATGTCTATTTTCAAAATTAGTAAGTATTAATAAAACCCTGAAGAAGTGAGCGTTGCTCACGAAACTTGTCGGTTTTTATAAACAATAAAAGTGGTAGGTAAAAACTAAGTATTTTATTTAATTAATTTTAAAATAAGTTTTATTTTAATAAAAAAACTATATTTCTAAAATCTCCGGGTCTACTGTTTTTGAAAGGTGGCAGCCCTACCTGTTAGATGGCCACGTACTTCTATATCTTTCTCTTATTCGCACACTTCCCATAGAGTCACAATATTCCCAAAAAATAAGTATCTATGTATTATTTTCCCTGGCACCTTCACAGTTGGTAAGGTATCTCATAGAAAATATAATTCGTATTTTAGGCATGTCTGTTGAATATTAATTAAGTACTAACAAAAACAGCTCATCATCCAAATGACAGCCTGCGGTTGATGACGATGACGACTAAATACCAGGAAACTATGAATATTCAAACACGGTTTACTAAAATACTACGAGAGACAAACTACGCCAGGGTATATGTACTTACAAGGGACATATTGCACGTCGTCACTTGTACGGAATCCCGTCGACAAAGTCAAATTGTCAAAGGGGTCGGCCGACTTACGATACTACAACAATACATAATCACATGGCAATGATATACAAAGGATTAGATAGCCTTCTAGTTAATCGGACAGGTGTAGTGTAGATTTATTTAATAACCCACGCCAGCAAAAATACCACGAAAATAGTAGAAAACAAAATTTATGAATAGTGCGAGAAGTACTAGGGCCAGTCAATAAGTAATGCCTCCTATTTTTTTCTCCTTTAATTGTCAAGAAATAAATAATGACAACTAAACATAAACTATTGACATTAATTTGTTTCTTTTCAATACAATGTCCGTCTATTTCCACAGCTTTGGTCCATCTTTTAACAAGGGCATGAATCACAGTATTGTAAAAAGCACGGTCACATCCAGAACACCATCGCCATAACTTTCCTCGCCGATCACATAGTTTTGATTTTTTTGTCCTTGGTGAGTTTGTGTGATGCCATTCCATTGACTTCCTTTTTGATTAAGGTTAAAAAAAAATTAACCCATTTTTCGTCTCCGGTCACATTTTTTTCCAGAAACGAAGAGCTGCAAGTGTTGTGAGGCCATTGTTTTTCTTGTTTTTTTATTCTGGCCGGTTAAGTTTCTTAAAATCAGTTGTCAAATAATGAGATTGAGAATGCGACATACTTAGTTATCCGGGGTCACCAAGAATAAGTGCAGTCGATGCAATCAACGACCTGCGCCGCTCCGCTTTTCCTCAGCCAGCGGTGTTTGCCCTTCAGTTTCGTTACTCTAACGAACCCATCGTCTAGCAGTGCTGATGTCCACTGATGCATCATGGTACACATTTTTCAGTCTTTCATGAATGTGAATTTTTGCGTTTCCCCTTCTACAGTCAAGAATCAATCTCAGAACGCTATCTATTACGAACATCGCTGTCGGCCATTTTGCAACCAATTGCTGTGCTGCCACCTGTTGATGCAAAAAGTTACTACTGCAGCAGATTGTAGAAGGCGATTTGAGGAATAGCACCAAATTTGAAATTTTCGCTTAACTATATGCATTTAAGTAGAAAAAAATAGAGGCATTACTTATTGACTGACCCTCGTACATCGTTGAAGATTACGATTTAAATTTGCGTAATAAAAATCAGAATATAAAAGCAATTATTTTAGATTACATATAGCAGAAAAAAGCGAGAGCTTGGATTTTTTGGCACCCTTTTCTATCAATTTGAAATGTTGTGTATTTATCAATGTTTTTTTTAAGTATATTTTATGTATCTTTAAAAATTTTCATCTTATATCTAGTATATATCTATTCCAAAACTACTATAATAATATCCTATTACCCATGTACTAAAATTTGGATTTGGACAACATCGACATCGGAACCCACGAAAAACTACAAGACTTTTGGCCATTTGCAGGGAGTTCATTGAAAATTTTAAAACCTTTAAATATTATTTTGTGTTCCCGATAAATTTGTTTTAGGGAGCCTAAAATCGTTGCAGTTTCTCGTAGTAGCCCAGGCAACGAAAGAAAAATAGGGGAAATAATTCATGTAGAAGCCAATTTTGGCACAGTTGTAGGGGAAGGTGTCCTTAACAAAATACTAAAGGACTGGGGGGTGGGGGTGGAGCTAAGGGGGGAGTCTAAAGTTCCCTTGTTAATAACTCGAAAACTATCGCCTCTAGCGAAAAAGTGTATAGGTACTAAATTATCTACATAAAATTCTCTACAAAAAAGGTTCTATAAACTTTTATGTTAGGATCAATGCTTAAGGAGATAGGGAGGGGGGGGGAATGTAAAATTTAAAAAAAACTGTTTTAATTTTTTAAAATGAAATGTTTGTCGGTAAAAATGAAACGCTTATTGTTAAAAAATCAAATAATTAGTGCTTAAGGATGTACCTTGAACATTAAATTTCGTCGAAATCTAAACTTTCATCGTCATCAATGCTGTCTTCGACGGGGGGTCCGTTCATACATGAGCCGAAGCAGCCGCAGGCACCGGAGCAGGCAATCCCTGCTTTGCGGCAACCGCAGCGCATCCCACACACATGATTCTGAAATTTCGTCAAAGCTGACACCAAGGAAGCATTATCTTCAACTTTGTCTGGAGTAAGTTCCTTGATGTTGGTCAGCATTCTCAAGATCTCTCTCTTCTCTTCCTCTAAAACATTTGCTCCTTCCAGAACAATTCGACATAAAACATAGGTTAACATTGAACTGTTACTATAAAGCACTCTCTTTAGGGTGAATTGCCTATGTCAAAAAAAAAATTCAACAAATAATCTGATAACATTTCATTATTTAACTTTTAAATAAATACTAGGACATTATAGACCCATCGTTGCCATACACTTAAGAAATTGAGTAGGCGGTGCATGGTTTTTATCCTAGTATATCTGCTACAGCACAATACATACGTAGACCTCATGACTCTGTTCTCAATCATTTTAATTTGTGTTTTATTACTCAGAAAGATTACGTTTGTGCAGTAATTCAGGTGGGAAGCTAGAGTGGTGTTGTTAACCAATTTCCTCGTCTTAAGGTCTAATTTTCGTATTATCTTACGAAGTTAACCATTTTTCAATTTTTTTTTAGTTAACATATCTAAGTTAGTGTTAAGTTTTGACGTGTTAACGATTATATGATTCCAAAGTATTTAATTTCTTCTACTTCTTCAATATTTTGTTTGGAAGTCATTATTTATTATCCATTGTGATTTACACCAAACAGTATTAATAGCGTAGCATCTGCGTGGTTGAATTTCAGAACCCGGCTTCGAGTGCATGTCTGACGCCGCGCCATACACGCCGTGCCACAAATAACATCTGTGTAAGTGGAATTTCAAACAAAGCTACCTTTGAAATTCTGTTATAGATGGCGCTACCTCCGTTAGCAGGTCGCATGGGGACGTACCCCCCGTAGGTATAAGGGGGCATACATTAATTACGTGAGCATTTTTACTTCCAATCTAGACCCTTCCCCCCCCCCCCCCCCCCTGGTGAGATAAATTTGGGGGACTTCGTATATTCTTTTCAAGTAACGTGAGATTTTGCTGGACCTCCCCCCCCCCCTTTTGAGCTCACGCAATTAAAGTATGCCCCCTAAGGTATAAGTACTACGAATTAGTGAATTTGTAGTATCTCTCCGGATATGGACAGATTGACGGTAGTACTTAATTGTAAGTATCACGCGGCTATATATTATACATGACGCCATTGCCCGTTCCAGTTACTTTGTCCTGGTGACTAGCTATCACTGGCTGACAGTGGATTCGAGGAACGGGCTATTTTTTGAACCAGTTCCTATTGGATTTATAAAAAGGTCATCAACATGCTCCGCAGGTTTTTACTGCTAGTGTTAACATCATAATGCGGTGTCCACATTTTATCTATGACACAGCACTTTCCCTACTACTCTGTAATATACAATTTTACATCACAATATTATAATATTGTGTATTTTCGCTTTGCTTCGCAAGTCGTTAAAAATACTTAACACCACTTAGCAAACGGCTTCAGAATCACGAAGGGAAAACTGGCAGAGGTCTCGTCTGGCCCTTGAAAAGTTTCTGAAACTTGTTAGGGGTCCTACGAAGGCAAGTCCTTTGGCTAAACAAAGAAATCTACCGCTTTCGAGATGCTTTTATGTGGGCGTTTTACACGACTTTTTTCCGTATAGATTCACAAAATGGAAATTTTATCGGGACCCGTATGAAAAATATTTGCTTTACGTGATTTCATAAAGATAGTTGTTGTCATCAGTTGCCATTTTAGAGATACCCTGGTTCTCGAAATCTACTCGTATCTATCTATACTATCTACCTTCCATATAAATAAAAATGAATCATCGAAATGTATGTATGTACGCGCATAACTTCCGAACGACTGCACCAAATTGGATATATTTTTTTTTGTGTTCGTTATTGTCAGGACAAGGTTTGTATAAAACTGCTGGTGAGCCCTGGCATTATGAAAATTGTATTAAAAAATTGCAATAGGTGGCACGCGAGCTGTTTGAAAACTGAATGTACCGGGACTGAATGTATGGAATGCAAGAGGGGGGAGGGGAACTCAGGGGAACACGGGAGGGGTGGGGAGGGGGAACAGGGAGGGAGTAGGGGGAGAGGAACTTGGGAGTGGGGTTCGCGGGGCTGGGCAAGGGGGGGAGTGGAGTGGGGAGTGGAGGAGAAGGAGTGGAGGAGAAGGGAAAGTGGAGGAGGCGGAGTGGGAACGCGAGAGGGGAAGGGGACGCGCGTGCGACCCAAGCACATCTCACCTATAACTACGTACGTAGTTACCTTGGCTAACACCGACTTCAAAAATAACAATCGTACCTACATATTGATGAGTAGATAAAGTAAGTTGATTATTAAGTTGTGTGAAGAATACGAGATTATTATTTTATTTTTAGTGCATATTATGTCATTTGTTTTGGAATAGTTTTTTTTTAAGTCGGTTTTTGTTAAAATTTTTGTTAATATATAATTCCTTAGTAAGTAGACTTGAAAGTGGGTAGAAAATTTAAAATATTCCCTATTGATGGAGAGTTCAGAAGAAATTTCTGAGATTTTTTGAGGATGCTCCGTATGAACCATCTACTTGTCAGAAGACATTGATCGTCCAGTTGATTAGTCAGACATCTTCAAATATTAAGTTTTGAGATAATGAGGAAAGCAATATTCTTTACATATTTTGATATGCTATAAAATAACATCGGGGGGCATAACGGTCCGGTACATCAGTACGCCATTTTGAAATATCCTACTACAGAAAACATCAACATTTTGTTTAATTCACCACGTTTATGAGTAATCTGAGTGTTAGTTGTTTTACGTATATAACTGCATAGGTGCATACTCAACCAAATTTAGATTTTTCGGAGTTGACTGACTAATCAACTGGTCGATCGACATTGCTACACATTTCTTCAGACTGATTCGTGGATAATTATAAACTCGGCTATAATGGAGAGCATTCATTTCTATGTTCCCAATGGTTATCTCCGTCACCGACAGCATAGACTGTTCTATCTCACAGTCTGCAGGACTAACTTGCCAATGGCCATGCCAGTCAGGAGAGCAATATTACTGTTGAACAGAATTATTTAGGATATCGACATATTTAGCGTATATGAAGTTGCCTTTAAGGCTCCGCAACCGGGCTCGAAAGGAAGGAGATGGAGAGATACGAAATTACGAATGTTAGAGGAGAGCGCTAACATTTACAGCGACAAAATCGATGCGAAAATTGCGAAAATGTTTAATAAAACACGACTCATTTAAAATACAGCAAAAATCTCGCAGGGGTTGTCTTCAACAGCATTTAAAGAAACATTGTGATTTTTTTCATAGATTTAACATGTAAAATAACTGAAACAAACGTGTTTATAATAATTTTTGGAGCATACTTTGCGATTTTTTTCTATCGAGGGAATTTTATATAATTTGCGTTTCGGCGCGGTCAATGTCTAGATATTATCTTCAAGAATAACATATATTTTTAAGAGCTTTACAACTTAACGTGTTTAAGGGAAATATGTAAGAAATCGGTAGAAATTCGGGTTTCGGACCCTTAAAATGCAGCTGTGGTACTACTAGTGTAGTTGATATACCCACTGTTTATATTTATGTAATTCTCTTTTACAAATGTATTTAAAAACGCACTAAATGCACAATTTTAATAATGCTTTTAAAATAATAAACTATTGAATTGAATTAGTGAAGAAATAATATGTTGGGACGGTTCTAAATCGTCAAAAAAGGTCACACCTTGAACATAAACATAGATCAAAAAAGACAATACGAAAGTGTCTTTCATTATTTACCTTTGCCGTTGCAGTCAACAAATCACCAAAAATACACGCGAAATTCACAATACCGAACAGTAATGCATGTTCACGAGACTCCAGATACTAATATCCACAGCCTGTATGTCGGACGAATATCTACATCTCATACTTTGGACTAATATCTACGAACTTCAGAGTGTTGACTAATATCTCCAGAGCTAAGGTCGGACGAATATCTATGACGGTCCCAGTGTTGACTAATATCTACAGAGTGTAGGTTGAACTAATATCTACAGAGCGTAGGTTGGACTAATCAGCTAAATGTGTCCAATAGTCCGATATTAGGAATTTTTACATACATACTTACATAAATTAAGTTTTTTTAACTGCATACGCAATATTACATTATTCCAATATGCTGTACATAATTGCAAATCCAACCTCTGCCAGTGTTGTAAATATTCGTCAACACTTTGGTTCTCATAGATATTAGTCAGCAGTTTGAGCTGTAGATATTCGTCAACACTTTGGTTCTCATAGATATTAGTCAACAGTTTGAGCTGTCGATATTCGTCAACACTTTGGTTCTCATAGATATTAGTTCGATTTTTTCAGTTTTTGGAATTCCTGTAGATATTAGTAGACGCCTCCGTTCACAATCTGTAACATGTTAAAGTATTTTTTTATCAATCTATCGGTGTTACTAGCGTTATTTAAAAACTCCCAACTCTTATAAAACATCAAACAGACTGACTGACACTGGGTTATTTTCAGTGTCACAAATGAATGCCAATCTAATAATAATAACATAGTCTATTCCAAAGCGTAAACCCTAATGTCTATTGACTGAAGTTGGGTAGTTGGGCTGAACTGACTGACCGACATGTGAATAGGTCCATCGGATAATTTGTGATATTGCCAGCAAAATAAAAAAGGTTAGTAATTGGCATCCTGCAATTATTATTTAAAAATGTAACTTTTTTTAATATGGATTAGTAGTTTTAGAAGGTGTGGGTTAGTGATTTTCTGTACAAATGATGTGAAACTATTTTATTTACTAGCGAGTTCCTGGCATGCGTTGCAATGCCAATTAATTAAAGAATTAGTTGGCATTGCATGATCATTAAATTTATTGATCTCAGAAAAGCTTTTGATAGTATATCCCATGAGATTCTACTAAAAAAACTAAACAATATAGGTATAAAAGACAATGCAATTAAATGGATTTCGAACTACCTAAAAAATCGACCGCAAGTCGTAAAAATAAATCAGATTAATAGCGATAAAGAAATATCAGACTTTGGAATCCCTCAAGGTACAGTAATCGGACCAATCCTTTTCACCATATATGTTAATGACATTTTTTTTCAACCACTACATGGCCAAATTACTTCATACGCCGATGATACGGTACTAATAATTAGCGATAAAACTTGGGAAAAAGTAACATTTAAAGCCACCGAAGACATAAATATTTTAAAGAATTTCTTCGACGTAAACTTACTATCACTAAATGGTGATAAAACATTTGTAATTCCATTTGCAATACACAAAAATGATACCCCTAAAAACATTGACATCATCATCCATGATAATTCCAAAACACATAGTAAAAATTATTGTATCCAAAACTGCACAATATTAAAAACAACAAACACAATCAAATATTTAGGAGTCATTATCGATAAAAATTTGAAATGGAAGGAACAAATTTGTCAAGTTGTAAAAAAAATTAGAAAATTGATTTATATATTTTTAAGAATCAGAAATTTTTTATCTGTAAAAAACTTATATCTAATATATTACGCTTTGGTTCAATCAACTTTACAATATGCTATCATTAGCTGGGGATCCGCATACAAAACTAATCTTTCCCCAATTGAAGTTGTGCAGAGGCTAATAATTAAAATCATATTAAAAAAACCTTCTGACTACCCAACGGATCAATTATTTAAGGAATTTCAAGTACCATCTTTCAAAGATCTATACAATAGAAATGCATTGATTCAAATTATAAAAGAAAAAGAAAAATATCAATTTATAACTGAAAACCGTACTAGACATAAATATATTTTTTCATGCCCAAAATTAAACACTTCCTTTGCACAAAATTATTATACTTATCAAGGAAGACTTATTTTCAACCGATTACCGGATGAAATTAGAAAAATTAATGATAAAATCCAATTAATAAACACTGTAAAAAAATATTTTAAAGATAATCTCAAAAAAAAAAAAAAACAGTTTCCGACTAATCTAATCTACTTATAACTCAGTTTCCAAGTGATACTCCATTCTTCAAATAAGTTAAATTTTGTATTGTTTTTAGCAACTAATTACAATAATTCTGGACACATTATCCAAATAGTAAAATTGTTTTGATAGTAGATAAATACTTATAATTACATATCACCGAACTTACAACTTATTGTTTTTTACATTCACATTGTAATTTAAGAACTTAAATATAGCATTACAAAATGTACACTACTCTTCCAGACACAAGCTAACGCTTCCATGGAAGAGTGGTATTAACATATTTGAATATGAACATGTAAGCAAATTAACACATCATCTAAATGTACATTATATTTTATATGCTATAATCAATAAACGTTTGATATAAAAAAAAAAAAAAAAAAAAAAAATAAAAAAAAAAAAAAAAAAATATTGTTTTTTTCTGCGTGTCCTTTCCCATTCGTCCCCATTTCGCCTCCGCCTCCCCTCCTGCGTTACCCGTCCACCTTCTTCGCCAAACCCCCTTCCATCTTCCGCTTCCAGTCGTCCCAGTTCCCCCCCTCCTCCCTCCTTCCCACCCCGCCGCTAAACTATACGAAATACACTAGTTTTTCAAACAACTTATGCGCCACTATTGCCACAATATTGAATTTGAAAAATGCAAGGCATGAGACATTTTTAATTACAATAATAACATTTGAAAGCATAATTATATATAATAAAGTAAATATTTTATACAAAAAAGATTATAACTTACAACTTAAGTAAGAATCGTGGCTCCTCTTTTCTGATAAGGTATACATGACCAAAAACGACCTTTAATTTAATATTTTGTAAAATACGAGTATACTTGAACAAATGTAACTCATATTTTTATATTGCAATAAAAAATATATATTCTATCATATTTCAAAAACAGTTTTTCATAAATTTTTCATTTATTTGGATTTTATTGCAAACCGGAAAATTTTTGACCTTCTGACAGAATATGCCCAAGATCTGACCGGTCGGTGGTTGAGTGGGCATCGCGTTTGGGTCTCACCCAGGCGATCTACTTTTTGGACACGAAGTCTAATAATAATACGATTGGAAAACACTTTAAACATTTTTGAAAACCTTTTATGCTAACGATTCTGATATTTTTTGTATGCCTCTACTGAAGTATAAAGCTGTACTAATTAAACAATTTAGCAGTACGTTTTTTAACAAGGTCACCATATACAAGTATTTTTTGTTTGCTTCTTCTTCACTGCTTTCAATAACTTTGTATTAATATGTATTATTTTTCTTTTGGTTTATTTATAATTAATAGGTATTATTTTTCTAATGTATTATTTTTCTTTTGGTAGAATGTATTATTTTTATTTTGGTAATATGTATTATTTTTCTTTTGGTTTATTTACAAGTAAACTTATAATTTTACATTTCTTTCTTTTTTCTATATTGAAAAAAAAAACATGTACGTAAAGGACACTTGTGCATAATTATAAATAATTAATAATAACTAAATTAGTAAATAATTAAATTATGCATACATTATAAATAATTAAATATTTTTGCCTGAACTTTAGTAAATAAGGTAAAGTTTTTTGGCGATGATTTGTTGAATTGTGCCCCAAATTGGTAATTTCTAAATTAAATTTACGCCTATCAAAATGTTTGTCATTTGACTGTCTTAGAACGGGAGACCTTCCTAGTTGGACAGTCAAAGCTTCTTTGTACTGATGTATTCTCTATAACAAATAAACGTTTTATTATTATTAAAAAAAAAATAATAATAATAATTAGATAATTGGTATAGCGCCGTGTTTGTGAAAAATCACCTCAAGTACAAATCTATCAATGTCTTCTATTCAAATAACTACTATTAGAAGATTGATTTTAGCACGCATTACCTGCATGTCACGTGGTACCTACGTGCACATAGTTAAGTAGGTACTGCACACTATTATTATTATTATTATTATGTGCACCTACATGGGTGAGGTCGGCAGAAGGTAGACGAGGATTTGAGGGGATTACGTCCGTCTGGGAAAGGTATTACACAATTATAATGCGATTGTGGTAACTAAGGTTTTTAGTAATGTTTTGCTAGAAAATATATGTGGCCGTACACCCAAGGAGCGATCGTTCGACATGTCGTCGAACACATCTGTCAAATATGTTGAAAAAGAAGTGTAATAAAACTATTACTACAAAAATGTTTCGTTGTTATTTTTTATTTATTCTTTTGGATACTTAACCTAATATCACACGGAAGATAGAAACCTTTGAAATGTGGATAGTGTGTATTTTTAACTTTTGTTTTGTTCACTTATATATCTAATCAACATTATATATTATGTGTACTGTGTACTGTCGCCCTATGTATGTGTACTGTTTGACGGCCGGCGTGGCCGAAGATACGGCTCTTGACTCGCAATCCGAATAAATTTGTGCGCAAATAAATTGTATTTGATTAATTTGTGTTATTTCACAACAAAAACAGAATGTAGCGGGACTGAATGTTTGTAATGCGGGAGGGGGAGGGGAACTCGGGAGGGGGAAGGGGGGAGGGGAACCACAGAGGGGGTTCGCGGGGTGAGGGAAGCGGAAGAGGGGAGTGGAGACAGGGGAGTGGGAGAAGGTGGAGTGGGAACGCGTGAGGGGGAAGGAGGTGCGGAAGAGGAAGGAGAGGCGGAAGGGAAACGGGACGAGTGGGAAATGACACGCAGGGAGAAACAATTTCTTTATTAAGTGGCATAGCAATGCATGCCGGGAACTCGCTAGTTTATAATCTCTACATCTCTACATCTTCTCTACATCTCTACATATTATAAATTTAAGTCCCCCGCGCCGTCTGTCTGTCTGTCTGTTGGCGATAAACTCGAAAACTACTGAATAGATAGAGTGTTTCATGAGGAAGATTTAGGTATGTAATTAGTCAAGGATTTGTGTAAATTGGTTGAAACATAACGATAATTGTTTGAAGTGTCGGAAAAAGTCAAGCCGCCTGGGAGATTTCATAAAAAACACTGCCTAATCCCTTTGAGATATAACAAAACAATGCATGGTGGGATATTCCTCTTTTATAGATCTACAAAAAAGTCCGCGATGGCATACATCAATCTTTTACGGATAGCTTACTATACCCATTCTACCTTCTAAAAAAAAGGAGGCGTCTACTAATATCTACAGGAATTCCAAAAACTGAAAAAATCGAACTAATTTCTATGAGAATCAAAGTGTTAACGAATATCTACAGCTCAAACTGTTGATTAATATCTATGAGAACCAAAGTGTTGACGAATATCTACAGCACTGGCAGAGGTTGGATTTGCAATTATGTATAGCATATTGGAATAACGTAATATTGCGTATGCATTTTAAAAAACTTAATTCATGTAAATATGTATTTAAAAATCCCTAATATCGGACTATTGGACACATTTAGCTGATTAGTCCAACCTACGCTCTGTAGATATTAGTCAACACTCTGAAGTTCGCAGATATTAGTTCAACATATGAGCTGTAGATATTCGTTCGACATACGGGCTGTAGATATTAGTATCTGGAGTCCTAAAAAAATGGTCACGTACAACGGGGATAATTGGAAAGTTATTTAGACGGACACAGTATTAATCTTTATTAATTTAAATACGTTAGTTACTCCAAGCATTTCATTCACATTATTATAATCTTTCACACCATCTCTACGTATTATAAATTAAAGTCCTCCGCGGCATCTGTCTGTCTCTTCGCGATAAACTCAAAGACGGCGGTGGTTACAAAAGTTGGATTTTACAAAGTGTTTTATTAGCCACAGCAACGTGTGGCCGGGTCAGCTAGTATAATATAATTTGAGATATTCCAAGCGAACAAATTGCGTGCTAAACAAGCATAGAAATCACTAAACTTGTGGTATAATACGAATAGATTAACATTTGACATTCGAATTACAAGTGGTATGGGTAAAATTGAATTGAGTGGGTTAGGTTAGGTTTAAAATGGCACAGATATTATCAAGCGTAAACATTTCCGTGAAAACGGATCGTAGGAATATACGGATCATAATTATAGAGATACCAGGCCATCCAGTTAAAAGCCTTATTTATCAGCAGGTTAGATATTCTAGGTTACTGTTAAGCGGTGAACTTTTAGACCAATTTGTTTAACGGCCGATATGTTATCGTATTAAATACAGATCAACCAACGTTTACTAGTAGTCAAACATGTCAAGTTTAATATGCACTTCTTGTAATAAACTTAAAACCTTAATCGACAAGTGCATCTAAAATCTAATCGGATTAACGATGATCAGGTTTGTGTCGTCCTTTTTCGTGAGGCAGGCAATGTCTATGGAGCTTCATCGACAGTCATCCAGACGAAGACCGAAGAACTCCTGGATGACTCAATGCGCCAAAATTCTACAGAAAAACGGCCTGGAAGAAGGCGATACCCAGAACAGGAGAAATTACAACCTGAGAACGAGAAGAGCCGACCCAAACAGCCTACCTAGGCAATGAGTTGGGACAGCGCAAGGAAGAAGAAGGTTTGTGTCGCCCTTTTTGCAATATTTGATTTCATTTTTTACCTGTCATTTTATATTTAAATTCATCTTGATGCATTTCCGTCTACGGACTCTTTTATTTACTTATGTAAGCAGAAGGTCCTGGTTTCGAGTCCCAGAGGTGCCAATATCTTTTTCTGATTTTTCTGTCTCCGGATTTTCGATTGAGTTTCGCTAATATTGTCTTCATTTAATTAAATATTGCAGTTTGAGGTTTTACTCACAAAGTTAAAAATATAAATAAATATTCATCCCAGACTTGTAGAAAAGTCAATAGATGTCGCATATTAAAAATAAAATGGATACAAATTTATCCAGACACTATCTAGATAGCATTTAGTTCGGGTTTGAATCTTGCAATCATATATAAAGATAGCAGCCAATAATAATAAGTGCGTTAAGAAAATGAAGATAATGTTGGTAGTTCTTAGTCGAAGTATGATACAGTTAAAAGTGACCGAATTGGATATAGATACTTTTTTTTGTACATGAACTCCACACAGGAGGCCCAGAGGAAAATAATTTCCCTCAGGGCCTATGTCATCTGAGATGCTGTGTGGAGGGTCTTTTTGAGGAGAGGAAGGAATGAACATTGGTCTTGAAGAGACCCATGTTGTCGGAAGGAGGAAACACAGAGACCGGCAAACCATTTCACAGCCGAGCTGTTGAACACAAAAAGGAGTCGAAGAAGCGACCCATTCTCATGTGGCGATTGTTTCCCGACTATGCACCGGTGCCGAAGGGATCAATGACGCTAGTTCCTCGGAGCAAATTCCATTGTAATACCGGTAGAACAAGGATAGTATTCCCACCCAGAATATGAGAATCTATCTAACGGACCGCCCGTTTCTGCACAGAGTCGAGGGTATTTTTCAGGTATTTTGGAGCTCCAGACCAGAGGTGGCTGCCAAATTCAACCGTGGGGCGCACTTGTGATTTGTACAGGGTTAGCAGTTGTGTACTATTAAAGTATCTGCGGGCCCTGTACAGTACGCCCAGTTTTTGAGAGGCTAACTTAACTCTGGCTTCGATGGAGCCCCCATATCTGAGCTGGTCACTTAGAGTTACAGCAAGCATATCAATGGAGGGGACCTGTTCGGAAGATTGCTTCCATTAAAGGAGACTAGATTTAATATGTAAAATACAGACACGTGTAAATAATATTTGATTTCTTGTAAGCATTCCGATATAACTTTTCTCATTATCTCAGAAGTATTTGGATATGTCTGACTAATCAACTGGACACTGGACATCGACGTGTATTGGCAAATGCATCGCTGCCCTAGGACACAGTAATACGATTATAGCAGGTAAAGGTAAAGTCGGTGTAGCGAATGGATTCACAGCCGATTAGAGTGGCCTGTTTCACACTTCAACCAACCCATCCATTCATCCATCAACGGCCAGCGGCGCACTTCTGTGTCGTGTGTCCTGTGGCCCTGTCACGCCGTTTGAGCACAACGCGAACCTTTGGTGAATTCAACATCTATTGTCTTAGGTCAAATTTTATATATATAAAAATTAATGTATGCTTGCTTGCTTGTTCGTTTGTCCCTTACGCGTTGCAAAACCATTCATTAGTAAAACCCTCTGAATTTCTTCCGGTCGTAGCGACAAATTACTTACCCCCTCTAGTGCAGTGTCTCTGTCTCGTCTACTATAACTGTGTGTTAGATTTGCTGCTTACCTGTGAAAAAGAGAAAGATATGGTTAAATTTAATAATTAATATGTTATAAAGAACCGAATATAATGTCAAAATCAAGGATACACACATACCCAAAAGATTATCAGATAACAGTAGCTGTTCGCGCGTTATTATATGGGATTGATTGGGTATTGCATTCGCAGACTTGGTGGGTAGCATATGTCAAAATCCTGAATTTATCCCACCTACCTAATCTTTCCTTCCTAAATGTCACCATCAAAAATTGTTGCAAGAAAGTACTCAACTTTGGAGAGGTGACAGTGTGCTTTGCTGTTCAGTGCAAAATAACATCTCAGATAGGGCGCATGTATCGTAACCTCTTGCTATAAGAATATAGCGATTTTTAAATTAAATATTATGAAGTGTACACCACAAATTGAGATCAGCGAGGCCCCATCTGCAAGGGTGAGTTCTATTTTCCTTTTTCCAATCTGGGCTTATCTAATTTTCCAAAAGCACAGATCTGAACTATCGACTGCGAATTTGGGAAGATGGACCTTCTCCTTCTTCCCATCAGTTAAAATCAGAATGGAAGGGGCTTATCTCAGACTGGATCATCACATTACCCAGCTTCTGTCTGGGCATGGGGAATTCAGGGGGAGACTTCACACCCTCTCCCTGTCCCCCCACCCCAACTGCGCATGCGGATCCACCAACCAGTCGGCCGAGCACATTCTGTGGCACTGCGAGATCTTGACGGATGCCAGAGAGGAAATGCTCGATGGTTTGGACGTAGCTATCAGACCAGTGTGGAACACTGAACTGATCTGGTATCGAACAAGACGAACTTCGAGTGCCTGAGGAAGTTTACAAGGATCTGGGTTGAGAGATGGCCTGAGCTTAGAGTCGCTGATTAGTAGATTTTGACACCAGGTGTACTTGTTCCTGACTTACCACGGACTTTCTTTGCATCTTCTCTACGATCAATATTGCCCAGGATGTTCAGCTTTATATTTTATTTTACATTTTTTGTTTATTATTTACACCTTCACATTTTTATGTTTTTTTTTGCTTTTACAGTATTTATACATATACATATATTTTTTTTTTTACATTTTTAAGTTTATTATTTACACCTTTACATTTTTATGTTTTTATGCTTTTACATTTTTATGTTCATCGTCTAATGTTACCGATGCCCTGCGTAATTTAACCTCATGTCTATTTTATGTTTTTTCTTTTTCTTTCTAAATCGCCATTTTATTTTACATGTTTATGATCTTTAGTTTGGTTATATGGGGCATTCACATGCCCAGCGCTGACTTCCACACGCTCTTGTTTATTTTTTTTTCTTTTTTTCGATTTACTATGTTATCAATAAATTTTTCTTTTTAGTTATGTTTTTTTTTTTTTTTTGTTATAACTGAACTCAGTTGCTCGTTTTGTGCCGTCCTTCTCCCCATATAAGGGGTTGGACCCTGGACCGTGTCCCCGCCTACATACCATGGCCGGTCTTCTGGAACTGGTGGAGCTGCACCTGTCTGCCGCGCCACCCCCTGTGACATGAAGAGGCTGGGGAGAAGGCTGAACGACATCTGGAGGCTGTCCGTCCCGCCTCCGGCGATCCGACGCTTCTCTCCCTAGGGTCTTCTTCTATGATTTCCAATTACTCTCGTCTAGGCACCACCGGCTAGCTGGCTTACGGACGACGCTGCCGGTTGTCGGGAGGCCGGACAATCAGCCTCCTTCACTGTCTCGGGGACCGCCGGTAGCCAGTTTGCGGTAACATCAGTTCTACTCTGTACGAATGTTATTTTACTTTTGTTGCTTTTTTTTATGAAAAGTACTCGGTGCCGCCCGCTGGATTGCGTATGGTCTTTCGCTGTCATGAGCTGATTACTCATGACGGCTGCTGTCTATTTTGTTCATTTTACTTTTTTATGTCGATGTTACTAACCACTTGTTTGACTGTCCACGAGGCTCACTGCTTTGGCGGTGACTACCTCCATGGGCTTTAGAATTGTAGAAATGACCATTACAGTACAGTCCTGTAGGCGCGACCGCATACCGCCACCTAACACAGTATGAGGGGACATTGAAGGTCTAGATTCGTTACATTAAATGTAGAGCCGTTTATTCAAAAAAATTAGATTCTTGTGAGAACTCCGAAGGGGCGACCATAAGTTGCCTATACCGGGGTGGGACAGTGGTGGGTACTTCAATGACTATCCATCAGGTTTGCGAGTGTATGCTATTTAATCGTCCCGTATTGGGGTTGCTTAGGCTTTGCTCTGCAGCACTTAACGCCAATTAACAGTGGAGTCGCAGTTTCGCGACACCAGTAGCTATAAAACTGTTGTCTATTAGAATTAAGAATAGTGAGCGACCTAGGTAAGAGCCTTGTGGAATGCCTGACATAAATAGTTGAAACAAAGATCAATTCTATAGCGACCAAAACTGGGCAAATTCATTGCATCCAAAACAGAACACGGATTAATAGACAAGATACTTAAGACAGTTTAATGCTTACTTTGTTACGAAGTGGTAAATTTTTTCGGTAACCCGATAAAACAGAACATGCTAAAATATTAAGTTATTTTAGGTTAGGTGAGGTTATGTATTTTGTATGAAGTGAAAACTTTTTTAGCATCGTTGTGATTTGAAAATCGATGAAACGGAAACCAGCGACACTAAAAAGAGAAAAACACATATATCTATAGGATTTAGCCTGCGAGAGAATGATATAGCAATAAAATGTTTAATACAGGGTTACTCAGTTCCAATATTACACGATAAATCCACAGTCCCGCAAGTCTCTTTAGTGTAGCGGTACAGAGCGCCTCCTACGAATCTCAGCGGAGAGACATTTTGGGGACCAAGGATCGAATCCTAAGAAATAAAAAAATATATATTTTTGTAAAATCAATATCCAATCTTCAAACCACTCCAAAATGAACATGCCAAAGAAAACCCAAAAGAAAGCGACATCTTGCGACTCTGAAGAAGACAACACAAATACTAATAACATGACCAAATGTATAGGAAAAGGTGCACTGGAATTCGAGTGCGGTGCTTCGTAGCCTTTAGGTCTCCTCTTTATGCGGTGCTTCGTAGCCTTCCACTCTTGTCTACTTTAGTTATCTGAAGGTTTCACATCCATCAAGTTCTGCTTGGTCACTGGCCTGTTTTGTAATGTCATAAATATTCTAAAAATGCAAGGTTTATTCCCTTCCGCGATTTCACAGTCGACTCGACACAGGGACACAGGTAACGCGATACAACGATAACTGGGCGGATATTTTATTTTATCTTTTCGTGCTTCAAAGGGGGCGGCTATCTCGGTGTCTATCGGCCAGGCCATGGCTATTATCTCATTCGGGTCAACGGTTCGTCCATTAAAAACAAAACGAACCGCAGCGGCAGCGGGAGAAAAATCGATATGACGCGAGGTTCTACCTACCGCCTACCTTATACAATCGAGGGAAATGTAATACAGGGAAACAACAGGGGAATTTAAAGTACCTATTTATCTGGGAACCCCTGATTCAAAAAAAGAGTTTATCAACTTTCAGCTTAACTGTATACTCTGTCCGTGTGTGTCCTGCTTTAACCTTTAGGGCCTTTAACCCAGTGGCGGCGTAGGGTAGATTGGCACCCGGGGCGGTTTTGTATTGAGCACCCCTACTTAAAATTAAACACCATGCACTAAACATGTTTACGAGACTTTCTTTTCTAAAATATTCGATCACATTATCAAAATTGATTTCCCTACCTCTTGGAATAGATAAAATCGAAAGATTGGTTAGTCGCGCTTGGCTCATTTTGGACCTTAAATAAGATTTAATTAATTTTAAAAAGCTTCTTTCACATGAAGCCACCGAAACACAAATTGTTACTTAAAAAAATCTAAGACATAGCGCTAAACTTGGAATAGACTCAGAATAGCCCCATTTTACAATGAATCTGAGAAGCTTCAATGTAATCCATTAAAACGCTTCTTGGGCAGAAATGTTGACGGCTTCCAGATGGCACCTCAATCGTAAAATCTTTAACACAATGTCCTCTCCTGAAAATTCATTGTAAATTTTTAACAGATTCCACGAAGATCTTCTTCTGGCGATGTTACCAACCTTTTAGGCTAAATAACACTAAATGTAACCAGAATAAAATCCATCGCCCTGTTACGGTGGTCTAGTTCTTCGTAAAATCTATCATGATATTCTAACCTTGCTCTCTGCAGCACGTCTGGTAATGTAAGTCCAGCATCTCGGGCCATTTCTCCATTCATAAGTTTTCGAAATCTCCTCCTTCCTCTTTTTCCTTCAATCGGAATGTCTAAGTTGGACATCTTTTCCACTATTTGGTTGCGTTGATGTTGAAAAAAAATGAACGCTTCTCTAATGATAGCCCAGATTTTTTTATATACTTTTTTGTCTGATTAACTTCTAGAACTTCACACCAAAAGTTAGCATAGAAAAATGAAGTCACACAAAGCTGGTATGAGTTTTGATGCTGTTTCTCTTCTTTCAACGCTTTCTTTGCTGGTGATGGGATCACACATCTTTTCGAGTATTGATATAAGCTTCCCAAAATTATTCTTCAGTGGTTTAACAGCGTCGTGATGAGCACTCCATCTTGTCTCTGATAGTCATTTAATGGATACGCCTACATTTTTCATTAATATTTCACATCGCGCTCGATGTTACGCGCGGTATAAGATCAGACCAAGCGCAACATGAATTCATTCTTTTGGGAAATTAGAAATTATATTTAAAAAAAATTAAAATATGGTTGCGAAGTGTTTCAAGATATGATATTAGTATGTAAGTAGCTAGGTACAAGAGTAGGTAGCTGAATATTGATATGTCTTTATAGAGATAGAGGGAGATTTTGTGCGCATTCTTTGGCTCTACTAGTGAGTTGTCGTTGTCACCCCTTGACCGCCCCCTCCGCCCCCCCCTTACGCCGCCACTGCTTTAACCAGCCAGCGGCCGAGAATCCAAATTTCGTCGAAAGATGTTCTTACGATCGTACATGGCGGTTCCAATGAGAAAGATTAATTATTCTCCGTACCAGCTTTTTAAAAATTATAACTCAATAACGATTTTATTTCATTCAAAATTTGCTTTAATTTATACCTACATCCAAAAATGCTGAAAGGCGTGATGATAAAACTATTAAAATTATGTAGTTTTTGTAATTATTTTTTAATCATAAGTATTTATAATTTTTCAAAAATGTCTAAGCAAAATAAGAATGCAAACAAATCTTAAATATATCAGTTTCTAAGACCGTAAATAAATAGACAAACTGAAGTATTTTCGTCACAAAACACGGGCGCCGATCTTTTTTTTATGATTTTAACTAAGGGAACGTACCCATACTACGTGACACGTTTAGGGGGGGGGGGGGTCTTCAAAATGTCACGCTCCATACAAATGAGCGGCGGGTTGCTTAGGATTTTGGTCACCGGGGGGGGGGGGGGTTAAAAATTGCAAAAAGTTGGTCACGTAGTATGGGTACGTTCCCTAACTAACTAACTAACCATCACGCCGTTTCCCCGCAGGGCTTGGCAGAGGACAGACCGCCAACCATCCCGGTCTTGGCACACATTCCTTGCCTCGTTTACATTCATACAACGACTCATACATTCTCTTCTATTATTCTGACTCTTGACATGGCCCGACTCAAGTATATGATTCACTTGATCGTGCCATGTCTTTCTTGGGCGTCCTCGACTTTATGATTTTATTTTGACTAAAATTAAAATTCTGAAACATAGCTTTCCCAGATAATTTATTGATTTATTTTACTGCATGATTATATATATCATCTGAAATGTGTGTTGTATAATACAAAATTTTGTTTGAAAATTTAACAGATCTGCAAACGACCTGGTATAACCTTATTATACAAAAAATAAAATAAAAAATTCTCAAAATTTAAAACATACCTTTACTAGAAAAAAGAACAATCTTTCAAAATCAATTTATAATTTTTTTTGGAAAAGGGTCAATACGTCTAAAGTGTGATTTAAAAATGTCATTTTTACGGTTTTCTCTGGTTTTTCGCTCTTAAGTGACCTCGTGTCTTGTCCCTTTTATTTTATTGTTTATGGATATGTTATTGTAGAAGGAATTTGGCCATCTTAAGTTCAACAGTGAATTTTCTACAGTTTATATTTAATTTTGTATTATATTAAGATTTATTATAAATAATTGTGATTATTGTGATTTGTGATATACAATTTATATTTTAAAAAACTTACAGAAAAATTTACGTAAGTTTTTTTGAAAAATGTGGTCTTCAGGACACGACGTCACTTGTGTAAGTTTTATTCACCACATCACTTAAGAGCGTTTAACCAGCCAGCGGACGAAAATCCACATTTCGTCGAAAGTTGTTCTTACGATCGTGCAGGGCGGTTACAATGAGAAAGATTAATTATTCTCCGTACCAGCTTTTTAAAATTATAACTCAATATCGAATATATTTCAATCCAAATTAGCTTTAATTTATACCTTCATCCAAAAATGCTGAAAGGCGTGATGATAAAACTATTAAAATAATGTACTTTTTGTAATTATTTTTTTGATTATAGGTATTTATCATTTATCAATAATGTCTAAATTTTATAAGAATGTTAAAAAAATCTGAAATATATTAGTTTATAAGTGCGCAAATTAATACACAAATGGACCAATTTTCGTCAAGAAACAAGGTAGGTACATATTTTTTAATGATTTTATTGAAACTAAAATTAAAATTTTAAAACATGCGTTTGCTAGATAATGTATTGATTTATTTTACTGCATCATTATATTATTTGAAATGGGTGCGGTATAATACAAAATCTTTTTTGAAAATTTAACAAATCTGCCAACGACCTATGGAATAAACTTATTACACGAAAAATTAAAAAAAAATTCTCAAAATTTATTACATGCGAATGCTAGATAAAAGAACAATCTTTCGAAATCCATTTATAATTTTTTGTGGAAAAGAGTCAATACGTCTAAAATCTGATTTGAAAATGACATATTTCTGGTTTTCTCTGGTAATGCCCTCTTAAGGGTTAATATGAAAAGTTTATGACCAGTTAGAAGAGTAAAATTCTTACAAACAGCTAGCTGAGGATGGAACCCGCGACGTCTAGTGAGCACCCAACGCTCTATCCACTAGGCCACTGACTGGTCACTAACCGGTTACAACAGACTTATTATCAGTTCAATTCACAACTTCAATGTGGGAGGCGGGTATGGGTGCCACCGCTCCATTTGATAACCAACACCCCTGCAAAAGGTCACCCCAAGTGGTTCGCTATGTTTGGTGCAGAGATGCCAGTTTAATAACATCGTGGCGATGGAACTGTACCTATATACCACCGAATATTTTCGTGGGGTGAGGTTTTCTAGGTCTTGGCGGCCGCGGCGGTTGTGTACGCCCACCTATTGCGTGACGGGCCGGATCGGGAGAGCCTGGCTGAGCTTTTTGACCTCTCCACCCTGACACTGCCGACCCATCGCCTTGCACCGCAGTGGGAGGGATGGAAATTTATGGTTTTACATTAGCTCCACATAGGAGAAATACGAAAATGCTCCACACGAAAATAATTTCCCTCAGGGCTTATGTCATCTTAGGGGATGCTATCTGGAGGGTCTTTTTTTTAAGAAAGGAAATTTAGGAAGTTCTGGGAAAGAAAAAGGTATGAGGGGTGGGAAGGAATCTGGGGGTCAGTGTGTCCGGGAGTGAAGGACGTATGAATCCATCCCTCCAACTGCGGTGCAAGACGATGGGTCGAGTGTCTGGCTGGAAAGGTCAACATACATCCCTCAACCAGTCTTTCTCGATCCGGCCCGCCACGCAGTAGATGAGCAGACACATCCGTCGCCAAGACCTGGACAAACCTCACCCCATGAATCTGGGCACCCCTTCTAAGTGACCAAATGTAGCGAACCACTTGGGGTGACCTACAGCAGAGGTGTTGGTTATCCAATAAACGGTTCCCAGGGCGGCGGTACCCATACCCGCCTCCCAAATTGAATATATAGATATATGGCCACCGACTATTTATACGCCAGCTCAAATACAACAAATTGTTTTTTAAACATACATTATTAAACTTACCACATGTGGCCCCAGCCTTTCCTTCTAAAATCCGCACTATAATTTACTTTTCACCTAGACTAATGTACCACTCGCTGAATAATACAAAAAAATGACAGACGGAAGATTCTTTCTCCGTGAAATAATAATGATGATACTAATCACAGACTAACGACGGATCTCTCAGCATCCGAGGCGGCTGAGATTTGGGCCGAATCTCGTCTCTGGGGTCGAGACACCAGCGCCAGCGGGACTATTCATCATCTCAACGAATAGAGACGGATGTCTTCTGGAGAACCATCAATCACCGGCATTGGGAATTCGAAAGAATTCGTGGAGTTATTCAAATACAAAAAAATACGTATATATATTTAGGATATAAAAGCAGGAATCTAACTGTTTATTAGAAGCAGCAAACACTCTCCAACTTTTTCTGTCTCGAATTTCGAGAGACCATTTTAACGAAGTATTTTTATTTTACTTTAGAACGTAATTTAGAAATATAAGAGATGTGCTATCGGCAGTTTTTACTGGGTGAGACTGTATTTTCTGGCGTCGCCAATATTGTTAACCAATACTACTGCACACTAGACGTGGGCAAAATTGAATGACCGAATTAAATGAATAAATTCAATCTTGTGACACACTCAATCTAATTCTCAATTTCAAAAGGAATTGATTCTTCATTCCTTATCTTTGGCCTTGCATCCTACGATTTTTAACGACACCATACATTTTTAATTTCCATTTATTTTACTGTTAAATTATTTCAATGAATAATGTGTTCTGTAAACGATTTAAATATTATATTGTTTCATAGGTATTTAAATATTATTAAACGGGCCGCGCGCCGCGAAGTAGTCGACGGACGGTATTGTGAACGACTCGCCTATTACGATTGTATTCCGTTACCGCCGCGTCGCCATTCTAAAAACTCCCGAACATCGTCAAAGTCCATGTCCCAAAACGACCAAAAGGCGGCCGCGATTCATCCGGGTTGCCCGAGCATCTCTTTCACGCAAGGAATTAATCATTTATCCTAATCAATAGTCCTGAGATTGTCCTAAGGTCCCCGCCGTCCCAGGTCCGTGTTCAATGTCCGCGACCCAGGTATCTAGTCTGTCGAAATCGAGATTGTCCGATTCCGACAGACAGAGGAATTAAAACAAAAGTCTTTTTCACTTGTGACGTAATGGTCTTTTGTAAATCTCAGACCTAGAAATGACGTCAGGCGTCATCGTCACGTCAATGTCACGATATGTCCCAAACGCATCCCAGTCCTAGGTCTGCAGCTCGCGAGTTAATCAAGTTACTGCTAGGTAAGACACAAAACATTAGTCAAAAGTTACTAATTCATTCCTCAATGCCAGCCCTTAATCCGTCCGCGCGGTTCATTTATTCCCCCGCGCGCCAAGCCGTCAATTTCATTACATAGTTAGTCGAAAACTTTCGACTTTGAATCTGAACATCAGCTAGAAAAGTGAGAATCTAAAATGATGCTTATCGGTTTTTTGGTACGTACGAAAGATATTGTACCTACCTACTTTTAGACGTAGATCTTGGGTCGATATAATATGTAAATTTGCAGATATTATAAGGCCAATTAGCTGTAGTTAGCTGTCATAAAATACTCATATTAATGTTAAAATGTATGTTTATATAAGAAGACGTGAAATGGAACAAAATTATAAGTTTAATAAATAAAATAAAATCAATAAAATTTTAGGGGTGAAACGAAAACTTGTAAAATTTTAAGATATAATTGCTAGCAATAAATACATTTTACTTACGAAAAATTACGACACTAAAAAAAGACAAACAATATAGGATTTAGCCTGCGAGATAATGAGATAGAATAATCGGTCTCCTCTTTGCGTGGTGTTTCGTAGCCTATTGGTCTCCTCTTTGTGCGGTGCTTCGTAGCCTCTCCACTCATTGTGATTTTGAAAACCGATGAAACGAAAAAGCGACACTAAAAAGAGTCAAACACATTAATCTATAGGTTTTAGCCTGCGAGATAATGAGATAGAATAATCGGTCTCCTCTTTGTGCGGTGTTCCGTAGCCTATTGGTCTCCTCTTTGTGCGGTGCTTCGTAGCCTCCCCACTCATTGTGATTTGAAAACCGATGAAACGAAAAAGCGACACTAAAAAGAGTCAAACACATTAATTAATCTATAGGTTTTAGCCTACGAGATAATGAGATAAAATAATCGGTCTCCTCTTTGTGCGGTTTTCCGTAGCCTATTGGTCTCCTCTTTGTGCGGTGCTTCGTAGTCTCCCCACTCATTTGAAAACCGATGAAACGAAAAAACGACACTAAAAAGAGTCAAACACATTAATCTATAGGTTTTAGCCTGCGAGATAATGAGATAGAATAATCGGTCTCCTCTTTGCGTGGTGTTTCGTAGCCTATTGGTCTCCTCTTTGTGCGGTGCTTCGTAGCCTCTCCACTCATTGTGATTTTGAAAACCGATGAAACGAAAAAGCGACACTAAAAAGAGTCAAACACATTAATCTATAGGTTTTAGCCTGCGAGATAATGAGATAGAATAATCGGTCTCCTCTTTGTGCGGTGTTCCGTAGCCTATTGGTCTCCTCTTTGTGCGGTGCTTCGTAGCCTCCCCACTCATTGTGATTTGAAAACCGATGAAACGAAAAAGCGACACTAAAAAGAGTCAAACACATTAATTAATCTATAGGTTTTAGCCTACGAGATAATGAGATAAAATAATCGGTCTCCTCTTTGTGCGGTTTTCCGTAGCCTATTGGTCTCCTCTTTGTGCGGTGCTTCGTAGTCTCCCCACTCATTTGAAAACCGATGAAACGAAAAAACGACACTAAAAAGAGTCAAACACATTAATCTATAGGTTTTAGCCTGCGAGATAATGAGATAGAATAATCAGTCTCCTCTTTGTGCGGTGTTCCGTAGACTATTGGTCTCCTCTTTGTGCGGTGCTTCGTAGCCTCCCCACTCATTCTGATTTGAAAACCGATGAAACGAAAAAGCGTCACTAAAAAGAGTCAAACACATTAATCTATAGGTTTTAGCCTGCGAGATAATGAGACAGAATAATCGGTCTCCTCTTTGTGCGATGCTTGGTAGCCTATCAGTTTCCTCTTTTGCGGTACTCCGGGTACTCCGTGGCCTCTCGGTCTCGTGTGCGGTGTTAGCCTCCCCATTCATTTAATTTAATTTTTTTTTTTTTTGGGATTTAATTGAATTAAAGGAATGAATAAAAGGAATCAATTCAAAAGGCCATGGGAATCAGACTGAATCGATTCACTCCTGGGAATCATTCTGCCCGCGTCTACTGCACACATTAAAAAAATCAACTAAATAAACGAAAAATGTTGAATCTGTAGATATAAGATGTAAACTTTATGTAAAAATCTATATGTAACTAAAATACAAGCTGTAACTAAAATTATAAATTGAAATGTATTGATTGTGAATTCTTTTATATAGGTAAAACTTCGAGAAACTTTGAAATAAGGATTAAAGAGCATATGAAAGCTTTAAATAATAATAGTTTCTCGGAGTTTGCCAACCATTTAATAGAAACTAGTCATACCTTTAATTTTAACAGTGGAATAGAATTAATTCATTGTAATGTCAATGGCATTCAGTTGGATAAATTAGAAATTTTAGAGATTAGAAAGAGTGTTAATGCAAATTTAAATATTATTAATAATCAAAAATTGTTTTTAAATGACCCATTATTAAATCTATTCCCCTTTTAAAATTTTTAACTGTTCTGTATTGCCCCTCGTCCCTTAAACATTATTTTCTTTCTAATTTTATTATTGTTTATGTCGATTATTTTTCTCTATTACCTATATGCCTATGTCTATTATTAAAATTAGTTCTGTCAAAACCCTGAAGAAGTCAGCTTTGCTGCCAAACTTGTCGGTTTTGTAAACAATAAAAGTGGTAAAAACGAAGTAATTTATTAATTTAAATCAAAATGGTGCCACAAAATAAGTTTGCTGTGTTAGAAGAAGTAAAATACAAGCACCTGTTGACAAGTCAATTCAATTGGCTTAGCAGGACTTGTTTGTTAATTTTAATAAATAAATAAAATAATATAAAATAAACACAATTTTTTTTCCGTATTCAAACTATGCCCATTAGTCCGCCGACGGTCGGGCGGACATCATGGCATATCTCTTGTATTTCAATATCTTTGGTAATTTTTGTCAGGAAAAGGATATTATCAGTTTTTCCTCACTTCTGAAATTCATCAAACGTTTTTAAATATCGAAATTCTCTCGAACAGATAACAAATTTAGTTGACTTGAATCTAGGAGTTGCTAGTTTTGATATGTTACTTCTTAAACCAACATCTCTGCCATAGGTCACCCCAAGTGGTTCGCTATGTTTGGTGACTTAGCAGGGGTGCCTGGGTTCATGGGGTGAGGTTTGTCAAGGTCTTGGCGGCCGATGTGTCTGTGCACCTGTTGCGTGGTGGGCCGGATCGAGAAAGACCTGTTGAGGAGGTCTTTTGACCTCTCCAGTCAGAATCCTTCGTCCCATCGCCTTGCACCGCAGCTGAAGGGATGGATTCATACGTCCGTGGATACACTCCTGGACACTAATGGCCCCCGATTCTTACCCACCCTTCATTCCTATTTAAAACGTAATAAAAAATAAAAGCATACAGAATATTTTCATCTTTTTTTGTGAATATCGCGCAAGAATTCCAACCACCTGGAAACAGCGAGACTATGGTTCTCCCAACAACCGGGGTATGTTGAGAGGCTAAAGGTAGTGGGGGGGGGGGAGGAGATGGGGAGGAGGAAGGTTGGAAGTCATCATCACTCTTGGCTCTACAACCCCTGGTGGGTCTTGGCCTCCTCAAGAGTCTTCCTCCACTCATCACGGTTTTGTGCCAGCTCTCTCCAGTTTAGAAGCTCCAAGATAGATATGTCTTTGAGGACGTTGTCGCTCTATCTTAATCTTGGTCTTTACAGGCTCCTTCGCCCTATTGGTCTTGAGTTCAGCAGGGACTTTGGTGCTTGATGCTCGCTCATTCTCTCTACAAGACCCAGCCACCGAAGTCTTCCCAGTTTTAAAAAATTTACGACGTTTAGCTCCTTAAACAAAGTATAGAGCTCACTGTTATAACGTCTGCGCCAAAATCCATTTCCTAGAACCGGTCCGAAGATGCGCCCAAAATTTTCCTTTAAAAAACGTCCATTGCTCGCTCATTTCTCTCAGTTAGTACCCAAGTCTCAATTGCGTACGTAAGTACTGGTCTGGAAGGTAGGAAGTACCTAATAATATCTAATACAGTTGGTAAAAAAATCTTTAAAATCGGTCCAGTTTTGGAGAAAAAAAATGAAGAAGACAAAACCTTAATTTTGTCGATTTTATTAGGTCCTTACATATGAAATTGGCGTTTTGTATGGGAGGAACATAAAGTCGATTTTTTTTAAATATAATATATTTATTTAATCAAAGTACCATTGCTATCTATTTACTTTTGCCATCTCATAGGTAGTTCATCGATCCCTTTACTAAAAAAAAAAACATTCGGACGGGAATCAATAAAATCTTTGAAGGCGGTTTGGACTGCCCCATTAGAGTTGAATTTTTTCCCTTGCAAGAAGTTATCCAAATTTCGAAAAAAATGGTAATCTGTTGGGGCAAGGTCCGGAGAGTACGGTGGATGTCTTAGACATTCCAATTGAAGCTCCTCTAATTAGCCGTCTGTTGTGCAGTGTGTGGTCTAGCGTTCTAACGCGCGTTTGTTGATTTGTTTCACTCAATTCGTGAGGTACCCACCTTTCAAGCTTTTTCACCTTCCCAATTTGCTTTAAGTGGATTAAAACTTTTATCACTAACACCGCAGCCTGCAGCTAACTCGGACGTGGTTTGCGATGGATCCGCTTCCACAATTAATAGCCTTCAAGTCTTCATTATCAACTTTGGTCTCCGGCTGTCCACGGGGCTTGTTCTGCAGGTCGAAATTTCCATAACGAAAACGTTGGAACCAAAAACGCGCTGTGTTTTCTTTTACGGCACCGTCGCCATACACATCATTAATCCTTCGAGCCGTTTCTGCAGCACGGTGCCACGGTGGAACTCGTACTCGTAAATAACGCGATATTTCAAGTTTTCCATTTTGTAAACTAAGTGACGCAAAGAAAAAAAACAATTAAGGAAAAAACAAATGAATTATAATTTTCGAAACACAAATACAAGAGTAAATAGCTGTATAAATTTGAATTTGGAATTCCTAACCAAAGAGAAGATATTTGAGAACAAAGTTGCCAGTACGGCAAAACGCCAATTTCATATGTAAGGACCTAATATTTAGATATATTATGAGGTGCAATTGTCCCTTTCGTCCAGTATTAAAAAGTTTGGTAAAATATCTATTTTTCAAATCCTCGGCGACGGTGTTTCCTCTTAATGTTGATGGACAACAACTTTTCTTGAGATAAACATTGCGGTGTTATTCAAAATGTGATATGTTGTGTGCTTAATCGTTTCTTGTCTGATATGTAGATACTAATTTCTAGAAATCTGTAATTACTGTGATCATTTAAGATTGATGAAGGAATTCATGTACGATTGTGGAAAACACACATTTTTTATAAACTACTATTAATGTTTTAAGAATTAAATACTCGTGATTCTTTTTCGTCGGCCTCTGTCATGGTTAGTAGGTTATTTGTTTCTTTAATATTTGCAAACTATATATATATTTTACTTGTAAGCAGTTTGATAACCAAGACGCTATGCTTGCGTTATTCGATGGCATACTGAGAAGCAAGCTGGAGTACGCGAGCGATGTTTGGGCACCGTACCACCAGAAGTACATTGATATGTTAGAGCAAATCCAGAAGAAATTCCTCAGGTATGTTTATATGCGGAAGCATGGAACCTATCCAAGGTTCATGCACCATATTGACTTACTTGAGGAAACTGATTCTGTGAGTCTAGAAACTAGACGGAAAGTAAGTCTTGCTATTCTGTATTTCAAAATTTGGAACAATTTCATCGATAGCGCATTTCTCTTGGGGTACTATGATTTATATGTACCAGATCACTACAGCCGAAGTCGACATCATGACTTATTTAAAGTACCGAACGGCATAACAGACGTCTTGGCAAAGCATAGCATGACGAGGGGGGTGGTGCTGTTAAATGAAATTGCATTCCATTTGGATGTAAGTGACTGTTCTTTATATGCCTTAAAAATATTATTGAAGAGTCACTTGCCTAAATGCTGATAGGGTAACTAAATTGTGCAGTAATTGGAATTATTCTGTTGTACAATTATAATAATAAAATAAAATAAAAATAATATTTTCTTGTTTTACAAATAATATGGCATCTTCTCTGATTTTGTTGTGTAATTGTAATTGTAAAAGTGTAATTGAATAGCTGCAGAGCTCATGATGGGTAAATAACTAATATAAACCTTTTTAGACAGTCGTATCCATAAAATCAAAAATCTGTCACCTTCAAATTCAATGCCCGTGACACTGTAAATAACTAATTTGTAAAAATGTAGGAAAAAAACCTATTTGTAAGCGTTTATAAAAGTCATTTCATGAACATTCTCCAGCCCTAAAGAGTCCTAAATTCTCCAGTTTTTCAAAATAAATATCAACTATAGATACTTTTGCCACTAATCTTTTCATAAATGTAATACTAATAGTGATGGTGGAAGTAAATATAAAATTGTGCAATGTCCAGTGTTTTAAATATAATGTCCTCCGCGTGCAAAGCCGTATCTTCTCCAAGCATAAACTTTCTAATTAAAGTGTGTTTTCGGAAGTGACCTGCAGGTACCTATGTTTCTGTATCCATTTGTAAATAGTAGAATTAGATAGAACCTAAGAATTCTTAATAAATTATACAGCGCCCTTTGGGGGACTTTTCACAAAAACCGCGCTCTACAAATTATCCAATTATTATTAATCAATCAAATAAAATTTTCTTGCGCACGCCGGAATTCAAACCCGCGACCTTCGGATTACTAGTCGAGAGCCTTGACTCTCGACCACAGAGGTCATTAATATGGCAAACGATCAACATAAATATATTTTCTGATTATGTGGAATAACGGGGAACCAGAATAGATCCTTGCGGAACGCCTGACACAAATAAGACCACTGCATAAAATACAAAATTCTTCGCCGACATCACCCTCTATTCCAATCATATTCTAGCAAACTAATTACCAATGCAACTATTTTGTAATGTAAAATACAAGCAATTGGCACTAGTTCATAATCACTGAATAATCAAAGCCTAGAAGTGTTATCTGCACAGCTAAGCAACGGTTCCGCGACTTTTCATCCCGCGACAAAATATTCCCAACAAAATATCCCCCAACAAAATATCTACTAAAACCTAATCTAACCTAACAAAAAAATGGGACAAAAATAATACAGACGTCCTGCAAAGACAATAAATTATTCTTATCTGTTTTATTTTTGTCCCATTTTACTGTTTTTGAACAATAATATATTTTATTAATTAATTACGCTCTATAGTTAGTTTTTTTGTACAAAGAACAAAACCCGGATAGAATTTCATTAACAGCTTCTTGAAGTGTACGGAAAACAGTGTATGAGTGCGAAAACGTGCACAAATGGTGCAGAGAATTTAAAAGCGTGCCGGACGGCCATCGGTTTCAGACGAAAATTACCAAAGTGAAAAAAACACTGATTTTAGATCGACGGGTGACAGTTCGGGAGCTCTGTGATATGATCCCTAATGTCAGTAAGACCACTATTGACAAGATTTTGACAGAACATTTGGGAGACCACAAAGTCTGCCAAAGGTGGGTCCCAAAATGCTTATCGAAGATCACAAACAACAACGGGTTGAAGCAGTTCGCGAATTACTTGAGTGCTACGACATCGTTGGCGAAGAATTCTTGGACTCAATTGCGACCGTAGAAGAGACCTGGGTACACTACAAGACACCAGAGACAAAGGAACATTCTCAGTGGCGGCGTTCAGATTCGCCGAAGCAAAGTTTAACAACGAATTAGAGAGCGTAACTCACACCTGGCCGGTGTGGCGAGTGGAAGCTACATCGCGAACGGCTGCCACGCCGAGACTAAGCGTCACAGAGAGTGCAACCTGGTGGGGATTTTGTTCCTCGCGACCGCAGGACCTTGGAGACCTTATTTTACGGACAGCCCTCGTATGTTTGATCAATTTCACTAGGGAAACCTTAGTTCGACCACACAAGACACTCCCACAACACCCTTTCTATCGGCGGATATCTTCCGTGCACATAATATAATATAATAATGAATTCAGGTAACAGTAACAGTGTTTCACGCAGGTAACGGTAAATTAGCGTAGGCTCTAAGAACAAGGTTACCCGTCCCGTCTCGGCAGGCGTTAACTTGCATATTTAGTGGCAAATGCAAATCGCAGCTGTTAGGCCTGCGCCTGATGCAGGTCGCGTGGCAAGTGGCTGCAAGTGCAGATGCACTCTGCTGCAGTTGAATGCCGAACAACAGGAAATTATTTGTCCAATTTATGGAGGACGTGGACTGAGGTAAACATGTTGATCGAGGATTAGGAGGCGACTAAGTCGAAAAACAGTTTAATAACAGATTAACTAATCAAGTCTAGTTGTTCGGCTCTCGGAACTAATCACATAGAAATCGTTGTTTCCCTTACTATCATGGTTAGAAATATGATCTAAATCTAAACGGTGTTAGAAAGAGAAAATACCCCGCTTTATATTCAAATCAAAAAGTTAACCGCAAAATAATTAAAATGTAGACTTTTATGAATCCAAAGTTTCAGATCGCAATTTAAAAAAAAGGGAATATTTTATTAATTATTTTTACAGCGGTAAGGCTCTTGACTCGCACACCGAAGGTCGCGGGATCGAATCCCGGCGTGGCAAATAAATTTTATTTGATTAATTTGTGTTATTTCACAATTTTTCATTTAAAATAATATATACAATAGTATATTTGCGGCACGTTCCAGAGTGGAAGATACTCTATACTCTCAAAACTTGAAACGTTGCTTTGCTTTAGCCGTGTTTGGTGACCAGATCTGAATAGCCAGGTACTTACCTTCCTCTTCCCCATCTCCTTCCCTTCCCCACTACAGTCAGCCTCACAACATTGCCCAATTGGGGATGCAATAGACCCACTGGCGCCAGACTGGAGCAGCTGGGACTCTCGTGAGGTATTCATACAAAAATGATTAAAAGCTGTTTATTTATTACTTTATTTATTGTCTCTTTAAATGGTAGATACAGGGGAGAGGAAGGGGGAGGGGGGAGGGGAGTGGGGATGGGGGGGTAGAGGAGGCGGAGTGGAAACCCCCCTAATACTGTGCGAGCGAAGCCGGGGGTAAAAGCTAGTATAATATAATAATAACTAGCTGGTACCCGGCATGCGTTGCAATGCCATTTAATTAAGAAATTGTTTCTCCCTACGTGTCCTTTCCCATTCGACCCGTTCCCCTTCCGCCCCGGCGCCCCATTCCTCTCCCGCGTCCTTTTCCCCTCTCATGTTTCCACTCCGCCTCCTCCACCTTCCCACTCCCCACTACTCCACTCCCCCCCCTTCCACCATCCCGCAAACCCCCCTCACGAGTTCCCCTCCCCCCTCCCACGTACATTTAGTTTTCAAACAACTCGCGTGCCATCTATTGCAATTTTTTATACAAATTTCATAAAACCAGAGTTCAACAGTAGTTTTATACAAACCTTCTCCTGACAATTACGAACACAACAAAAAAGAATTATCCAATATGGTGCAGTCGTTCGGAAGTTTTGTGCGTACATACATTTCGGCGATTCATTTTTATTTAGATAGAAGATAGAAGATAGAAGATAGAAGATGCAGATCAGCTTGCAACACCATTACACAAAATATTCATCAAAAGTCTTAACGATGGGGTATTTCCGGATCTGTGGAAGGTTGCCCACGTAATTCCAATCCACAAATCTGGCAGAAAAAATGATGTGACTAACTACCGTCCTATCAGCCTTTTATCTTGTTTTGGCAAAATATTCGAGTCCATTGTATATAAAACCATTTTTAACCATGTAACACATATACTTAGTCCTTTCCAACATGGATTTGTAGCTAAAAGATCCACAAATACTAATTTACTCGAATATATGGACTTTCTGTGTAAATCGATAAATAATAAAACACAAGTAGATGCCGTGTACACCGACTTCAGTAAGGCCTTTGACAAAGT
The DNA here is from genome assembly GCA_917880885.1 of Limnephilus marmoratus. Taxonomy (NCBI): domain Eukaryota; kingdom Metazoa; phylum Arthropoda; class Insecta; order Trichoptera; family Limnephilidae; genus Limnephilus; species Limnephilus marmoratus. The sequence continues at coordinate 7,620,080 of OU862935.1, forward strand.
TAGTCACTCTATCTTAATTAATAAACTCGATAAAATCGGCATTCACGGAAACCTGCTTCGTTGGTTAGAATCATATTTATCACATAGAAGTCAATTAGTTACTTTTAACGGATTTAACTCTTCCCCAATATTAGTTACGTCGGGCGTACCACAAGGATCTCACCTTGGACCCTTACTTTTCTTAATCTTTATTAACGATCTTACACATAAACTCCGCTGTAATTTTTCTCTATATGCTGATGACCTCAAATTATATAAAGAAATTAAATCTATGAAAGATTGTGAACTCTTACAACAAGACCTTAACACAATATCTACCTGGTGTGTTGACAATGAAATGGAACTGAATATTGCTAAGTGCAAAGTTATAAACTTCACCAAGAACACCAACAAAATTCTATATTCATATAGCATATGTGGTCACAATCTCGAAACAGTTGAATTAATAAAATATTTAGGAATTATATTTGACAACAAACTGACATTCAATCAGCACATTGAATATATTGTGAGTAAATCAAATAAATTACTAGGTTTTATTGTAAGATCAACCAAACTGTTTAAGAATTCTAATAGCCTAATAATTCTATTCAATTCCTTAATCCGAAGTGTTCTTGAGTACGGGTCAACAGTCTGGAATCCACATTATAATACACAGGTATCTGGACTCGAATCAGTCCAAAGAAAATTTACACGGATTTTGTCTTACCGATCAGGTGTCCACCATCTTCTAGACGGGTATGAACAAAGACTTACATATTTCAAATTAGAGAGTCTAGTTAAAAGACGAAACATAAATGACCTCTTAATGCTCTATAAAATTGTGAATAATCGTGTAGACAGTAACTTAGTTAACCAAATTAAGTTATACGCCAGGCCCAAATCTACAAGAACCCTTAACATATTTTGGACTGAAATTTTTACAAATAATACTGGATATTTTAATCCTATATCTAGAATGTCTCGGTCATACAACGATCTTGTCAAAATACACAGTTCCATAGATATTTTTGCAAATAATATAACATATTTCAAAAAATATCTCCACAATTTGTGCACTTAAAAAAAAAAAAAAGTTACATTAGATACTTTTCAGTAAATACTTTATAAATATTGTATACTTGTTGTTATTATGTATTTCAATTTTGTATTTAAGTTTTCAACTTATGCATAAATAATACTTGCGTTGTTTTTCAAGAGTTTGCTTCTGTGAAAATGCATATGTGAATAATGCAGACACATTAATCTAGGGATACTTATATTTGTATTTTAATTTATTATATACTACCCACAAAAATGTTATATAAATATCCTGTTTGTGTCTCAAATAAATAAATAAACAAATAAAAAAAAAAAAGATAGAAGATAGAAGATAGAAGATAGAAGATAGAAGATAGAAGATAGAAGATAGAAGATAGAAGATAGAAGATAGAAGATAGAAGTTAGAAGATAGAAGATAGAAGATAGAAGATAGAAGATAGAAGATAGAAGATAGAAGTTAGAAGATAGAAGATAGAAGATAGAAGATAGAAGATAGAAGATAGAAGATAGAAGATAGAAGATAGAAGATAGAAGATAGAAGTTAGAAGATAGAAGATAGAAGATAGAAGATAGAAGATAGAAGATAGAAGATAGAAGATAGAAGATAGAAGATAGAAGATAGAAGATAGAAGATAGAAGATAGAAGATAGAAGATAGAAGATAGAAGATAGAAGATAGAAGATAGAAGATAGAAGATAGAAGATAGAAGATAGAAGATAGAAGATAGAAGATAGAAGATAGAAGATAGAAGATAGAAGATAGAAGATAGAAGATAGAAGATAGAAGATAGAAGATAGAAGATAGAAGATAGAAGATAGAAGATAGAAGATAGAAGATAGAAGATAGAAGATAGAAGATAGAAGATAGAAGATAGAAGATAGAAGATAGAAGATAGAAGATAGAAGTTATAAGATAGAAGTTAGAAGATAGAAGTTAGAAGATAGAAGATAGAAGATAGAAGATAGAAGATAGAAGATAGAAGATAGAAGATAGAAGATAGAAGATAGAAGATAGAAGATAGAAGATAGAAGATAGAAGATAGAAGATAGAAGATAGAAGATAGAAGATAGAAGATAGAAGATAGAAGATAGAAGATAGAAGTTAGAAGATAGAAGATAGAAGATTTAACGTTTGATTAACTGAGCGTACAACTACTTAAATATATATATTTATTTAGCCTATGTTCCTCACCGCTGCTTCCGGATGTAAAATCACCTTCCTTATATTATGTTTTGGTTGGAGAGTGCAATAATGTAATGGTAATGATAATGTTGGAAAGTAGACATCAGACGTCCACCGGTATCACGGGCAGGCACTAATGGATATCGTGATGCATGGATTTGGGCAATTGGGTCACTTTTTAAGGGAATCCCCGCACTATATTTAGAGATGCTTTCTTTTCTTCACAAGAACAGAGTGCTGTCCGGAATGTTATCTTTTTACTTTTCAAATTATTATTATTATTGACTTCGGTCATCCGTCAAACTGAGATTGAGCGATGAAGCCATTTAATACGGTGAACGATGTTTTTTTTTCTAATTTCTATAAATTCATTACTGGACATACTTTATATTGGACAATAATTGAAATAAGAAATTTAACAAATTGGGTTTTTTCAAGCTCCACGTCGATCAGTAGAGCTATTCCGTATTTTTTGTGAGAACGAGATCGATATCGCGCGAGATCTCCTGTCAGATTTGTGTGATTTTCAATGGCTGTTATTTGCTTTTTCTACGGGCCGATGTCAGAATTTCAGCTGTGAAGTTGTGTTAGTTTAGGTCATTTTAAACACATATTCCTGCAAGTGTGCGTGCTTATTTATTCATTTAAGAGGGTATTACCACAGAAAACCAGAAATATATCATTTTTAAATCAGATTTTAGACGTATTGACTCTTTTCCACAAAAAATTATAAATGGATTTCGAAAGATTGTTCTTTTATCTAGCATTCGCATGTTTTAAATTTTGAGAAAAAATGTTAATTTTTAGTATAATAAGGTTATACCATAGGTCGTTGGCAAATTTGTTACATTTTCAAAAAAGATTTAGTATTATACCACACCCATTTCAAATAATATAATCATGCAGTAAAATAAATCAATATATTATCTGGGTATCGCATGTTTTAGAATTTTAATTTAAGTTAAATAAAATCATTAAAAAATATATACGTAGATACATGGGTTTCTTGACGAAAATTGGTCCGTTTGTGTATTTATTTGCGAACTTACCAACTAATATATTTCAGATTTTTATAACATTCTTATTTAACTTAGACATTATTGAAAAATAATACAAACTTATAATCAAAAAATAATTACAAAAAGTACATTATTTTAATAGTCCTATCATCATGCCTTTCGGCATTTTTGGATGTAGGTTATAAATTAAAGCAAATTTGGAATGAAATAAATCGATATTGAGTTACAATTTAAAAAAACTGGTACGGATAATAATTAATCTTTCTCATTGTAACCGCCCTGCACGATCGTAAGAACAACTTTCGACGAAATGTGGATTTTCGGCCGCTGGCTGGTTAAACGCTCTTAACAGCTATAAAAAATCCTACAAATCTGACAAGAAATCTCGCCCGATATCTATCTCGATCGACATAGATTTCGGGCGAGATCCCTTGTAAATATTACTGAATACAAAAAAAAAAATTAAAAAAAGTTGTTATTATTTTTAAGAGATGCGAAATTGGGTCGACAATTGAAAATAGATGTACTGTAGTTAAAAAAAGTTTGATCTTTTTATTATTTTCTCAACTATTTCGACTTTATGAAATTGTGGTTATACCACTCGGAAACGATTCAAGTACAGTAGTTGATATAATTATTATTTTCGTAAATATGATAAATCTACCCACTGCTAACAACGTGGAGAAGAGTTGCACAACGAACAAGCACACATAGAAGCGTAAATTCTGCATGATAATCCTAGTAAAGCTATGCCAGCTAGAAACAGTACTGTTTTATCGATTACAGTATATGTATTTTATAGCAAACCAACTAACTGTAGATTCAAGTAAAAACAATATTGGCCGGCAAATTACTAGACCGAGCTGCTTGTTGGCTGGGTTTATGGAGAATTCACTGGACGTGGATAATGGATGTATGGACTACAGTAAGAATACAGTGTATTCCGTGTACTGACTACTGACCGCATGGAGTCATTTTTAGTTATTTTTTAACGTTAGACAACAGCATGTTAGTCATGGTGATCTGGTTTGGATCAAATGCTGTTAATACCGGCAAACGGTTGTTTGAATGTATTTACTCCTAGGTATATGGTAGTATTTAAATAACCAATTAAAATCCAGACCGCTGTCCAGAAATACGAAGATATTAGTGTACAAAACACTTATCAGACCAGTACTTTCATACGTAGCTGAGACTTGGGTACTAGCTAAGAAGAATCAGCGAGCACTGGATGTTTTTGAAAGGAAAATTTTGAGGCGTATCTTCGGACTGGTTTCAGAAAATGGATTTTGGCGCAGACGTTATAACAATGAGCTATATACTCTGTTAAGGGATCTAAACGTCACAAAATTTATAAAACTGGGAAGACTTCGGTGGCTGGGACATGTAGAGAGAATGACCGAGCATCAAGCACCAAAGTCCCTGCTGAACTCAAGACCGACAGGGCGAAGGAGCCTGGGAAGACCAAGTTTAAGGGGTGTTCAGACATCTAATATAACCGCTAGCAGGTATCTGCTGAACCGCGAGCGCTTATGTTTCGTGCCGTTCACACAGCGCAGATAAAATATTTCTTCCTATGGTAGGAGAGGGGGTCAGTTGAATTAGCGGGCGGCCACGGAGTGCGCATTTTTTGTACTGAATCTATGAACTTGACATCTGTCACCCACCGGTCTTGGCAGCTCCGTAATTAAAATGACCCCCTCTCCTGTTTTCGTCGGAGTGGGGGGCGCTTAACTGTTGGCATATCGCCTCAGGAGCGGTTACGGCGTAAGATGTGCATTGTCTATGGTTGATGTGCGCATAAAGCGCTCAGGTGTGAACGGTCTGAAGGGATTGTATGGAGAGCGATATGTGGCGTGCTATGATCTTTTATATTTATATGCTCAATGTGAACGAGCTCTTAAGATGGAGCGACAACGTCCTCAAAGATATATCCACCTTGGAGAGAGCTGGCACAAAACCGTGATGAGTGGAGGAAGACTCTTGACTCTTGAGGTTGTAGAGCCAAGAGTGATGATGAAGATATGGTAGTATTTATTATTCGTTCTCCAATTGGTTAGGCATCATAATATGTTTTAGTGTTTTTTTATCTCGATTATAAATTAAAACTATTTATATCACAAAATGGTTGTTTGGCGGTCTCTATGTGCTTTCAGGGATATTAAAATATATTGTGCCCGTTTGAACTGCGAATAGACCACTAAGGAATGGCGTTGAAGTGTCATTTTCAATTCAAAATGTGAATAATGCAAAATGAATTATTGTTTTTTTTACATTAGCTCCACACAGGCGGCTCTGAGGAAAACTATTCTCCTCAGGGCCTTTTTCATTTTTGGGGATGCTGTGTGGAGTATCTTTTTAGGAAAGGAAGGACAGAAAATGGGAAGGAAAAGGGTGTGAGGGGCGGGTAGGAATCTGGGGGAAAGTGTGTCCAGGAGTGACAGAAGATCAGAAAATTTCCGCTTTCGCAATAAAATCCAAATAAATAAAACATTTCTGAATATATCCAAAAACTAAAAACTCTTTTTAAAAGATAATAAGTAAGGGTCGTCCGAGACAGGTTTTTCGTTCTCGGCCGAGACCGAGACCGAGACCGAAAATAAATTAAAATCTCGGCCGAGACCGAGAGCCGAGACCGAGAATAGATAAATTGAGAAAAAAATGAAAATGGGCTATTTTTGCATGATATAGTATATTTAAGAATGTAATAATAATTTGTTTTAAATAGTTTTAACAATCAAAATTGAACAATATGATGTTGTAGCGCATAAAACGCAATTTTTCTGAGTTTTAAACTTTCAAAGAGTGTCGCCTCAAGTTGTATAATTGACCAGCTCTGCTAAAGAGCTGTTCACTTGCTACACTAGAAGGCGGTGCTGATAAAAACTTTCAACACAATCGACAGCTCTCTCACGCACTGACACCAAGTGACGAATGTGGACGCGCGCGGTAGATTTGAATCCCATTATCCTATACCGTACCTACTTACAACGGTCTCGGTTATGGCCGAGAATCTCGGCGATTTTTCGCCGAGAACCGAGACAGAGTTCTCGGTACAATTTGTAGCCGGGAATGCCAAGACCGAGACCGAGACCGAGATCTCGGTCGACCCTTATAATAAAGTATGCTTATAAAAACATATAATATTTGAAATATTTAAATTTTCATTGCAAACATAAAATGGCTCACCTAACGTTTTATTTTTATTTTTTACAACTAAATTTGCTGAAATGATGCAAAAGTCAATATTATAAGAAGTCGGGGACGTCCGGGGAAGACATGGCACTACCAACTATAACAAATACTTGAGACTGGTCGCGTCAAGAGTCAGAATAACAGAATACACGAATGAAAGCACAAGTAGTGTCTGCCGAGACAGAGTTGTTTGGCGGTCTACCCGCTCTTACTACCCCTGCGGTGAAACAGCGTGACGTTGAGTTAATTAGTTAGGTACTCTAACTAATATAATTTACTACAAAATAGAAAAATTATACAGTGATAAGTGATGGCAATTTCTTATTTCGACAAAATATCGATGCTTGAATTTGTAATATTTTGTTATCGATTTGACCCAAAAATCAGTGTCATTTGAAATAAGAATATAAAATTCAGATTTCGTTGACCCAAAATATTATGCATATTTATGAATGAATAAAAAATATTGACATCGCGTAAATTCTTCACTGTCAATTAGTGAGAAACATAACTGTGAAAAATATTATTGGTGATTGAAGTTTGCTGCAATCTCTAAAAAATAATAAATTAAAAAAGAACCTTTTTTAAGGACTTTAAATAAACATTACTAAAATTATAACGGCTAAAGTTCGGTGTTTGGGAGAAATTCCTAAAAAATAAAACTAGTTATTTTTGTACTAATTTGGGGTCGGGGAACCCGAATCTGAAAGAATTATGCGGCGGCAAGCAATATTAACAGAATTACACGACTTTAAAAATTTTTATACACATACAGGAAAATAGCCATTTTGGAAGTATTCTGATTCCTAGAAAATCAAACTAGTTATTTTTATACTAACTATGGGCCGGGGAATCCGAATCTGAAAGAATTAGGCGGCGGCAAGCAATATTAACTGAATTACAAGACTTTGAAATTTTCTATACACACACACATGAAAATATTCATTTCGGAAACATCTTGACACACGTAGTACAAAAATCATAGAAAAACAAGAAATGTAGAAAAACATATGCCGGCAGTGTTACCAGCTCTCAAAAATATTTATCCCTATATCAATAAAGTAAAACTTTCCGACACGATAATTCCTCACATTAACCTGATGAATTACGACTATCTCAACGGCCGTATTCTTAAACCAAAAGTATGAAAATTCGTAGTCTTAAAAATACGTAACCTAACCTAACCTAACGCTAGGTTTGTGTAACATGGTTTGTGCCCCTTTATACCGCCTGCTCGCGTCACGGCAAAAAACATCCCTGTTTTCAAGTAGTTTAGCGGCTACGCTAGGTTTGTGTAACATGGTTTGTGCCCCTTTATACCGCCTGCTCGCGTCACGGCAAAAAAACATCCCTGTTTTCAAGTAGTTTAGCGGCTACGCTAGGTTTGTGTAACATGGTTTGTGCCCCTTTATACCGCCTGCTCGCGTCACGGCAAAAAAACATCCCTGTTTTCAAGTAGTTTAGCGGCTACGTTAGGTTTGTGTAACGGATTCCCCGACCCCAAATTAGTATAAAAATAACTAGTTTTATTTTTTAGGAATTTCTCCCAAACACCGAACTTTTTCCATTATAACTGTAAAAATCGCCTTCTATAATTATTATTCGCCTCGGCACCAAAAACTCTCGAAAAGTGAGTTCGGAAGTTCTCTGGAATTTCTAGATGACGGCAATTAAGTATTTTCTTCTCGGAACTATTTTCATCATTAGCAAGAAAAAAAGTCATATAGTTTGTTCCATATTTTTCTATTAATATTATTATGCTAGGTCCGTACAGTTTCGGATTTTTGAAGTCTTCTTTCTTTAGCACCGTTGTGATTTGTCGATGAAACGAAAAATAGCGACACTAAAAAGAGACAAACACATCCATCTGTAGGAATTAGCCTGCGAGAGAATGAGATAGTATAATCGGTCTCCTCTTTGCGCGGTGCGTCATAGCATATCGATCTCCTCTTTGTGAGGTGCTTCTTATCCTCCTACTTTTGTCTATTTTAATTTTCTGAAGGTTTCACTTCTACCGCGTGTGATCTGCAAACTCTATTTTTTTCCCAAATTTTATATTTGATATTTTATACAAAACTAGCTGACCCGGCGAACTTCGTACCGCCACAGAATCAATAACTCTTGTTTTTAGCTGAATTAAATTCACTTTATTTATTAAGTTAAAAATTACACAATGAAGCAATAATCCATGCGCAATTGTCCGTGTTTTGTTTTTGTCAGTATCAGAGATGGTGACGTGTACGGATTTATATTTTTTGGGATTTTCTTACTTTTCCACTGACTTACGTGATTTGTGTTTCATTTTCTTTACACGTGTGAGGTAGATTTATTAAAATTATTGTATTTTTCCTTTGGAGGGGTGAAGACATACGTTCACCGTTTGTTTCTTTATCGACTGTTGACATTTAGTGTGTAAGAAAGAGGGGCAGCATTATATGTTTAAGAATAAAAGCAAAACAATCTGCGCATTGACATTTGACGTTTTTAAATTTTTGGAATTCACTCACTACTCAATATTATACTTATCACAATATTGCTGCAGCTTTTTCAAAAGATGAGAATTCGTTCCATACAAAATGTACGAGGAAGAGGATTTTGTTCATCATTTTTTTTTTTTCGTTAATTTTTCCAAGCTATTCTGCTATTCAGGGCGGAGACAAATCCAACGAATAAAAGATCATAATAATCGGTCCAGCCGTTCTTGAGTTATAAATGGTGTAACTAACCCGACTTTGTTTTTGATTTTAATAAAATCCCAGCTAAGATCTTAGATTGAATCACAGATTTCATAATGCTTTTACAAGAATTAGGTCGCTAGTATGGAGGTCCGTTAACAATAAAATACACTCTGTAAATATATCATGAACGTGGCGCCTACATTTATCTCAAAAACACAGATCTTTAATGTACAACACGTTTTGAATTAAGAACAGCAGTATAACGACATCTTCCAAATTTAAACGTGGGATTGTTTGGAGGTCACATAACGTACAAGATGCACGAGTGTGATATGAACAACGAACATTCTTATTGTTACAATCTGTACATGGAAATTGTAAGTAATGTCTTTTCGTGTAGTTAAATTTAATGATATGTAGTACCACCTTTAAAAAAAACCACTCCGACCCATAAGCTTATTTTCACGATAAAGCCTTTACAAAATGCTCAAAAGCGCATCATTAAAATTATGTATAGTAGAAATAAAACATTCCCGACCGAGTTATTATTCAAAGAGACAAAAATATTCCTCTTCTTCTTTGTGTGCCGTATCAGGTCCCCCGACGTTGGCGATCACTCTCGAAAACGTCTCTCTGTCTTGCGCTGCCCGGAATAGCTCCTCCACACTTCTAATGCCGGTCCACTCTCGTATATTTCGCAACCAAGACATTTGTCTCCTACCAGGCCCTCGGCGACCCTCTATCCTGCCTTTCAGTATTAAATGGAGCAAGTGATACTTCTCCCCTCGAAGTATATGACCCAGATATGAAATTTTCCTGATTTTTATTAATGTAAGCAGTTCTTTATCTGCTCTAGCCCGCCTGAGAATTTCTGTGTTGGTGAGCCACATTTCAAAAGCCTCTAACCTGTTCATGGTATTCACTTTCAAGGTACATGTTTCACATCCATACAGCAAGACCGAGGTCAAAAATATTCAATATTTTGCAAACTATGGAATATGTATTTAAAAACAAAAATTGTTTCGTAAAAAACCAAAATAGAATTAGCAAAAGGACTAATAATGTATTTTTGAATGTAGCTATAACTTTGTGGTTATCCATTATAGAAAAATGAAACAATTGAACTTTGTCTGAACCACTTATATAATGAGTAAATCCGACCGGTTTCAGAACAAACGTTCCTTCTTCAGGGCAAGCGTATACTAATTTGACAGTTTCGTAATATGGATGGGTACTTTTTTTACTTTCGAATAATAGTGTGTTTCAAGTTCCCCAAATCAAAACCAAACTAATGCAAACACATAGCAGTTTTATTTGTCCTCGTACATTTAATCTTCTACCAAAACACATTCAAATGACAGAGAAAAGTATCACTATACATTAAAGAATTAAAATTATGGCTAAATGATGCAGATGTTGAAACACTTTTGTTATAAACTATATGTAAACCTTCATGCTTCACTTTTTAATACTGTAACTTCAAGACTAACTTTATTTATCTTCTTGAAACCGTAACAAAAAATCAACTAACTTGTATGTGTCACTTTGTTACTACAATATATTCAAAGATAATTACCTATATTTTTAAACTTTCACTTTGAAATTTACATTTTTTTGTACCACTAACTTATTGGTGTAATTTACCATTTTATGTTATATTACCCACAGACAGGCAGCACCTTAGTGGGTTCCCATTACCTTCTTTTGTCTTATATATTTTTTTTACTTTTTTGCATTATTTGTATCTTGTGTTATGTTATATATATTTAGAAAATATGTAAAAAATTACTTTTACCAAGTACCTTTTGTACCAAGATATAATGGGAAAAAATAAAGGAAAAAAATATATAACATATAACATTACCAGAAATATGTATTACGTGTGAGGCGTTCCTGACATAACAAATGACTTGAGGTCTGAAACAAACATACATACATACATTACCAAATCAATCTCGTCTCCTTTTTTGTCCTTTTTCAAGTGAATACGGTACAAGAATTATCGTGATTTATTTTTGGAGTATTACGCCGTGTTGCGCTGCCCCCTGCTTTAGTTTCGGACAGCATTGCAGTGTCCATCATCAGGGCAGATGTGTAATTTACACATCCATTACCTACTTCTTTAGACACTGCACGTTGTCTAAAGGAGGTAGCGCAACACAGCATAATACCCCAAAAATAAATTACGATAATACTTTTTGGCCGTGAAAATCTTAAATCATAATCGCATTAGACTGTACATCTGCTTAAACTGCTAGTGCACCCTACTGTTGAATTTGGCAGACACCTCTGATCTGAAGCCCCAAAATGCTTGAAAAACCATCGCCTCTGTATGCAGAAACGGGCGGTCCGTTTGATAGATTCACCCGACATAAAAGGATTGCAATCTTTAGAGCACAGACGTCAGGTAGAAAGCTGTCCTTGTTCTACCGTTATTTCAATAGAAGATGCTCCGAGGAACTAGCGTCATTGATCCCTTCGGCACCGGTGCATAGTCGCGAATCACGCCAAATACGCGTCCAAACATTTGGTTGAACAACGGTTGAAATTTGTCATATGAAAAATGTTCTTGCAGGCCTCTGTGTTTCCTCTCTCCTACTAAAGTAATTTCAAGTAACGCAACGTTTCGATTCTGAATGTTGGCCTTTCACCAGGGTGATATTTCTAAAATTTACCACTCTGATATTAAAACAGTAAGATTAATGAAACTTTTCCTCCGAGACGATGCTTAATGTATTGGACAGACCTATGTTAAAACACGTATTTAAGTAGGAAGGTACTACTAGATTGTATAAATACTTTATTATTCTACATTGTCTCGTGTGTGGAGCCTTTTATGGTTGAATTATGTTAAAATGGTTTCGGCAACTTCTCTTGAAGTAAATTATTTACGCTTAATATTCTGGTGATGGCAAGTATGGACTTTGTAGTATTTTAATTTATTTTAACAACTAGCAGACCCGGCCACACGTTGCTGTGGCTAACGAAACACAATGCCATTTACCCAACCTTTATAAAATCCACACCATCCGCTCGCCAGCTGCCCGCTGCCCGTTGCCTAAATTGAATATTTGAATTTCTCGGCTTTTCTCTACTATAATAAGCATTTATTATAGATATAAACCTTCCTCTTAAATCACTCTATCTATTGGTGAAAACCGCATGAAAATCTGTTGCGTAGTTTAAAAGATCTCTGCGCACATACAATTTGAGCGACTTCATTTTATACTATGTACCTAATGATAATGATGATGATACCTACCACAAAACTTGCTACCTACTTATTAAAAAAAAAAACTCAAAAATGCATATGCAACAAAAATGTATTTTTGACCGATTATCTCTCTCTACATATTATAAATCTTGCTTGATGGCTTGATGTTAATAAAGCTAGTGGGCCCGACGGAATACCTGCCCTGGTATTGCAGAGGTGCGCTGCAGAATTAGCTCCAATTTTGACGAAGCTTTTTAAACTGTCCCTGAAGACTGGCTCTGTGCCCTCTGGTTGGAAAAAAGCGGTTATCCATCCTATTCCAAAGAAGGGTGACCGCTCCAACCCGGCCAACTACCGCCCCATAGCGATCACATCAGTTCTGTCTAAGGTGATGGAACGTGTGATCAACGACAAACTGCTCACATACCTCGAGAAGAACAAAATTATCAACGACCGTCAATACGGATTCCGGCGGAACCGCTCGTGCGGTGATCTTCTCGCGTATGTGACGCATGTTTGGGGGCGATGCCTGGAACGTTTCGGTGAGACCCAAACGGTTGCACTGGACATCTCCAAGGCCTTTGACCGGGTTTGGCACCGAGGACTTGTCAACAAACTGCTTTCTTACGGACTTCCCGCATCCTTGTGTACGTGGATTGCCGACTTCTTGAGGGGGAGGTCGATTCAGACGGTAGTCGATGGTTTCACCTCTTCCTCACACTCGATAAATGCTGGCGTCCCGCAGGGATCGGTTCTGTCTCCAACTTTGTTTTTGTTGCACATCAACGACCTTTTGTCATGTGCACCAATTCACTGTTATGCGGATGACAGTACAGTTCATGATAGCTTTTTGTTTGACAAGCCCCCAAAGGGCTCACAAACTCCAACAGCTCGTAGGGCTTTGAAGCAAAGAATGGACGGCTACCTCGAAAGTGTTTTCTCTTGGGGTAAAAATAATCTCGTTGAATTTAATGTTTCAAAGACCCAATCTTGTCTGATTACGTCCAAAAGGGATCGAAATGAAAATCTAGTCTCTTTCAACGGAAGCAATCTTCCGAACAGGCCCTCCATTGATATGCTTGGTGTAACCCTAAGTGACCAGCTCAGGTATGGGGGCTCCATTGAAGCCAGAGTAAGGCTAGCCTCCCAAAAACTGGGCGTACTGTACAGGGCCCGCAGATACTTTAATAGTACACAACTGCTAACCTTTTACAAATCACAAGTACGCCCCACGGTTGAATTTGGCAGCCATCTCTGGTCTGGAGCTCCAAAATACCTGAAAAATACCCTCGACTCTGTGCAGAAACGGCGGTCCGTTTGATAGATTCTCCCATCTTAACAGACGGATTGCAATCTTTAGAGCACAGGCGTCGGGTGGGAATGCTATCCTTGTTCTACCGGTAATACAATGGAAGATGCTCCGAGGAACTAGCATCATTGATCCCTTCGGCACCGGTGCATAGTCGGGAAACACGCCAAACGCGTGCCCAACATTTGTACACGGTTGACATTTGTCACATGAGAACGGGTCGTTTCTTCGACTCGTTCTTGTGTTCAACAGCTCGGCTGTGGAATGATTTGCCGGCCTCTGTGTTTCCTCCTTCCTACAACATGGGTCTCTTCAAGACCAATGTTCATTCCTTCCTCTCCTCAAAAAGACCCTCCACACAGCATCCCAGATGACATAGGCCCTGAGGGAAATTATTTTCCTCAGGGCCTCCTGTGTGGAGTTAATGTAAAAAAAAAAAAATAAATAAATAAAAAAAAAAAAAAAAAAAAAAAAAAAAAAAAAAAAAAGTAAAGTCCCCCGCGCCGTCTGTCTGTTCGCGATAAACTCGAAAACTACTGAACGGATTTTCATGCGGTTTTCACCATTATATAGAGTATTTCGTGAGGAAGGTTTAAGTATGTAATTTGTCAATGATTTGTGTAAATTGGTTGAAACATAACGATAATTGTTAGAAGTGTCGGAAAAAAGTCCAGCCGCCTGGTAGCTTTCATCGAAAACGTTGCCTAATCCTTTTGGGATATAACAAAACAATTAATGGTGGGATATTCCTCTTTTATAGATCTACAAAAAAGTCCGCGAAGGGATATATCTATCTTTTACGGATAGCTTACTATACACATTATATCTAATATGCAATTGATAAGAATAATAAGATAAGAAGATAGAATGGGTATAGTAAGCTATCCGTAAAAGATAGATATATGCCTTCGCGGACTTTTTTTAAGATCTATAAAAGAGGAATATCCCACCATGCGCTGTTTTGTTATATCCCAAAAGGATTAGGCAGCGTTTTCGATGAAAGCTACCAGGCGCAGGCGCAGGCGGCTGGAATTTTTCCGACACTTCTAACATTTATCGTTATGTTTCAACCAATTTACACAAATCCTTGACAAATTACATACGTAAACCTTCCTCACGAAACACTCTATCTATTGGTGAAAACCGCATGAAAATCCGTTCAGTAGTTTTCGAGTTTATCGCGAACAGACAGACAGACAGACAGACAGAAAGACGGCGCGGGGGACTTTATTTTATAATATGTAGAGACACAAACGATCTGTCCAAGTTAGAAACAAAAACTTGCCAATTTTGAGTATTCTTTTTTTATTTTCATTTCCAACTAGGAAGGTTTCCGTTTTAGGAGTCAAATTGACTTGTTTAGTTCGTATTAGGTAAGTACATTTTATTATTTATAAACTTTACGTTTTAAACAACTCTACGTTTTGCTTTTTTGACAAAATAATTTATATCGGAGTTAAGACCCTCGATCCTTAAATTCGTCATTGAAGGACGTTCAATATACAAATGTGATAGTGACCGACCGAAGGTTCGGTTTCGGTTTCGGCAAGGTTCGGCAAAAAAATCTAGTTTCGGTTTCGGCAGAAAATCTGCCGAACCATCGGTCGCACCGAAACTCTGCGTTCGTGAATTATCGCGCGTCGTTGGGCTGACTTCGGGTGAGTTCGTTACTCGTGTGTCACCTCGCCATCTTTAGCTGATTTCACCGGCCGGTCCGGCGTGATTATGTTTGTGAGGTTATGTGTTATTTCTCGCGCATACATGTTTGTTACATACAGTTAACACGTTTGTTAATTTCATAATTACTGTTTGTTTTATAAAAAAACAAATAATTATTTTTTCACATACTTCAAATATTGTTTATTTTTTATTTCATTTAACACGTGTAATAAGAATGTTGTGATTGTAAACGCAATTACAATTAAATCACTCAATTAATGAGGTCCTTCCATTATAATGTACATAAGTGTTGATTATTGACAATTTTTTGTTCCAAGAAGTAGTTAACATGATTTTGTTAATTTAAAAAAAAAAATGTTTTTTTTATTTCATTTTTGATCGAACGGCCTAGAAGCAATGACGTTATATAAATAGACTTGCCATAGTCTCACAAACTCAAGATATAATGTGGCAATTAATCAACACTCTTTTGTTTTCAGCGATTTTCAATAATTTCTTAATTCAAAAGTTATTCGTGTATGATAAAGATAGACGCTTAAAAGAATATGTGCATATGAACGAAACAAAAGATAGAACGCGGGCGGCATTTTCGTATTCAAAATTCAAAAGTTCCGTCGAATACTGTCTCAAGGCCGACTAAAGTAGGAGGCCTAGGCACCAGTCGAATTTTGAGGTGTCAAATAGCTATAATGAACAACGATAGTTTTCAAATGGCGTTGATTGTTATTGTATTTGTTGTTTCTGCTGATTTGTATGTTGTTTTACCGCAGGCAAGTAAATAAAGAATCATTAGATTATTATTATAAAAAGTAAATTTTACTTAGCGACGGCATCGACTTTGTAATTTGGCTGTTGCGCATCCAGACCTGTACTTTAGTAGGCCTTGAGTTCTCTAATGACGCCTAAAATTTTTGGGTGGAAAGCAATTGTATTATTTTTATAATCGATAATAATAAGTAATTTGCATGTATTTACAAATGAAATGTTATTCCTTCGGTTTTACGACTGTTTATTGTGTAATGGAAACATTTTCTCATCACACAGGAGGGAATTTTGGCGCTTTTTAATGCAATTTACTTACTAGTAGGGCACGACCTTACTCGACGCGTGGCAGCCGTGGCAGTTTAGTACTAAAGTACTAGAAATCGAGTACTCTACAATTGTCTTGTTGTTGGCTTCCCATTTTGAGATTTCTACCCCGCGTCTAGGGTATGTAACGTCTTTGCCTAGAAGCGGTTTTAACACGTGTTAACTGTCTGCATAAGTGTAAAAAATAAGCCAAATTTCAGTAAACAATAGATTTTTAAAAAAGTTATGTCTAAAAAAGTTTCGGTTTCGGTTTCGGCCGAAACTGAGACAGATACCGAAGATTCGGTTTCGGTTTCGGCAGAAAATCTTGTTTCGGTCGGACACTAAAATTTGACAATGTATTTTTTGGCCGCGGCATTCCGAATTTCTATCGTTTTGTAACATTATTCTTTTGAATACTTTAAGTTTCTAAAAAATAAATGATATTTTCAAAGATACTATCTATACATTTGCCACCCCAAAACGGTAATTATATGAATAAAATTATTTCGTTAGAAAAAAATCGCAAATTATGCTCCAAAATTATTATAAACACGTTTTTTTCTCTTATTTTACAAGTTAGGGGGCGTACATTTTTTTTCATAAGTTTTTATTCCAGTAAAAAAGAAAATAACATTTTCACTTACTTAACTAGAATATTGAATTATGTACTTTTTACATTGTATTACATAGTTTTTAAATTTCATAACCTTAGATTACATTAGATTGCAATACTAACATTTACATGATATTATATTACCATACGATATTATTCACTATCACTACTTTGTTTTTTTGTGAATAAACATGAACAATTTTTTTTTGAATTTGCACACACTTTTTTCGTTTTTGATATCATCTGGAAGGCAATTATATAAATTGCCCCCCTCGTAACTAATTGATTGCTTACCGTAGTTAGCATGAATGGTGTTTAAACGTATGTTATCGTGTTGTCGTGTAAAATGTTTGTGTACTTGAGACGTTTTAATGAATTCTGTGTTTGTATGTATGAGTTTATTATTTATTTTGTATATAAGGACACATATATTGTACTCGTATAGTTTTCTTAATGTTAACAGTTTTGTTTCCAAATATAATTTTTTGTGGATGTTTTGGATTCGTAGTGAAATAGTTTTTTGATTATCTTATTTTGAATTACCTGTAATTCATTGATGTATGTTTCATACGCATTTCCCCAGATTTCAATCAGGTAATTTAGGTGTGAGTGTACGAGACTATAGTATAAACTTTTTTTTAATCTAATTGGTAATAGATATGATAACCGGCTAAAAACGCTAATTAAGGGTATGATTTTATCTTTTACATTTTGAATGTGTGAACATTAATTACGTGAGCTCAAAGGGGGGGGGGGGTTCATCAAAATCTCACGTTATTTGAAAAGAATTTACGAAGTGGTCCAAATTTATTTCACTAAGGGGGGGGGAGGGGTCTAGATTGGAAGAAAAACTGCTCACGTAATTAATGTATGCCCCCTTATATGTATGAAAAAATTCACGATGTTTCTATGCTATTTTAAACATTCCCCACGAGATTTGCTCTATTTTAAACGAGTCGTGTTTTATTAAACATTTTCGCTTAAACATTATTGTTTTTAATATTAGCGCGCACGCTCTAACATTGGTAATTAAATTACATATTATCTCCCCTTCATCTTTTTGAGCGCTCACTACCGGGCCCTAACGATCAGTCAAAGAATATTTTCTTTTAATATGGTGGTTTAAACAATCTTACGCAAAAATCGTTCCAGTTTTGGAAGAGTTAACAGGGGAATATAAAATCTCTTTCTTTTTTTACAAAACCTCTGATTTTATTTAGGTATAACCAGCCTGAAGTGCAGTTGCCCTTTTGCTTAGTATTTGGAGAGGTAACAGCGACAGTGACAGCAACAGTTTTATAAATTCCCCGTTAAGAGGGCATTACCAGAAAAAACCGGAAATACGTCATTTTCAAAAAAGGTTTTAGACGTATTGACTCTTTTCCACAAAAAATTATAAATGGATTTCGAAAAATTGTTCTTTTATCTAGCATTCGCATGTAATAATTTTTTTAATTTTTAGTATTATAAGGTTATTCCATAGGTCGTTGGGAGATTTATCAAATTTTCAAAAAAGATTTTGTATTATACCACACCCATTTCAAATAATATAATCATGCAGTAAAATAAATCAATACAATATCTAGCAAACGCATGTTTTAGAATTATAATTTTAGTTTCAAAAAAATCATTAAAAAATATGTACGTACATGTGTTTCTTGACGAAAATTGGTCCATTTGTGTATTTATTTGCGCACTTACAAACTAATATATTTCGGTTTTTTTAACATTCTTATTAAATTTAGACATTATTGAAAAATGATAAATACTTATAATCAAAAAATAATTACAAATAGTACATTATTTTAATAGTTTTATCATCAAGCCTTTCAGCATTTTTGGATGAAGGTATAAATTAAAGCTAATTTGGATTGAAATAAATTCGGTATTGAGTTATAATTTTAAAAAGCTGGTACGGAGAATAATTAATCTTTCTCATTGTAACCGCCCTGCTCGATCGTAAGAACAACTTTCGACGAAATGTGGATTTTCATCCGCTGGCTG
This sequence comes from Limnephilus marmoratus, assembly GCA_917880885.1. Lineage (NCBI taxonomy): Eukaryota > Metazoa > Arthropoda > Insecta > Trichoptera > Limnephilidae > Limnephilus > Limnephilus marmoratus. The sequence goes on from OU862935.1 coordinate 7,639,086, forward strand.
GTTAAACGCTCTTAATCAAATTTTTCGGCTTTAGTTGTGAATACTTGACACAAAATTGTTGCAGAAAATGATTATGTAGATAGCTTTCAGAAATACTGCAAATCTGTTTAAACTCGTTCAAGTAGATACATATTCTGTTAGTCGAGCAAAATATTAAAACTAATATGTCACTAATAGTTTTTTCTATTAAAAAACATAATAATGTATCAACGGCCCCGAAAAGGTAACGGTTACGAGAAAGAATGCCCGGTGAACGGTTCCGTTCCTGTCAAGCGCTAAAATTGTATCACTTTTTATGCTAAATTAAATCTATCGATTTCAATAAAAAATTCCTACATTCAGAATGGCTCACTGTATTTCATTGGTCGTTGAATACATTCTAAAAAACCACCTTTAAAGAAAAGGGTTAGGCAAGTTTAGACTTTTACCCATGAAAAATCACGGGATATCACAATTCTAAATTTGAAAAAGACGAAAAAACTACTTAATACCTATATAATTTATTTAGGTAGTTATTTTTTATTATTTTGTATAAATTTATTTCAACAATAAGTGCGCCTTCAATTTAGACGTTTCATGTCGGACGGCTGCAGTGCCGAAGCAGTGCGTTTGTCGTACGACGCACGGACGGTCATTTGTTTTCATACAAAATGCACCGTGCGGCAACAGTGCGGCGCGGCGGTACCGAGAACGCTCGACAACAGGACGGCAAAGTCTCAAGCTCCCAAGCTCCACGTGTTCATTTCGCTGTTGAATAGTGCGGTGACAAGACGTGAGAGCTGAGAGCTAAGAGCTAACTTCATCGAATTTTCAAGTTATAAACGTGGAAGAATTTATAAATGAAATTGAAATACGCCGAAATATGGAACTCCAAAAGCGACAAACACAGTAATCGCACGGAAACAAAAAATGCTTGGGAAGGTATCTGTGAAAAATTTATATAGGATTTTAAAAATAAAACTACTGGTGAAAAAAACTCAGCAGGTAACTATTTATTTAAATCAAATATTATTATATAATGAAAAATATATTACTTTGTTTACACCACTATATTTAATAATCAATCTACATGTTTCGATAACAATGTTACCTTTATCAGGAAAGATGATAATTTAAAAAATAAATTACAAACAAGTAAAGACAAATAAGAATAAATTAGAACATAGACAAAAATATTAAAAAGGAGAAGCGATTAATTAACAAAATAAATAATTATAATTATTATAATTATTAATAAGAAAATAAATTTAAGAGATGGCTATTTTTAAAAAATGTTTGGTTATTTATAATATTTAATTTACTATTAACGCTTTTCCTAATTTCTAAAATTTCTAAATTATCTAATTGTATGCCCGTAATGTAAGTACGTAAAATTTAAAGACCTTTATTAATATCAAAAGAATGACTTGTTTCCAAAATATGGTTGGCAAATTCAGAATAATAATTATTATTTAAACATCTTATATGTTCAAAATTAATTTAAAACATCAAACGACCCACGTCTAAACATCACTAGAATACAAACGCACAGAAGTCCGAAACGCTTTCAATTTAGGCGTTTGGTATCGGACTGCTACCGTACTGCAGACTGCAGCGGCACGGCAGCAGCACGGCAGCGGGTTATATATAACCAGCGGCACAGTAAACGTGCGGCAGTAGTCCGACCAAGTCCGACACGAAACGTCTAAATTGAAAGAGCCCTAAGGAACTCCAGTGAAAAATATTATGGCATTATGAAATATGTTCATATAGACCAATAAACTCTGATTCTGAATATATAAGTTTTATTTAATAATATTAAACACAGAATTTTTAAAAAATTATTAAAAAGTCCATTTTTAATCGGATCGTAAAAACACGCCATCAAGTTATAGAAAGTAAAGTCATTGCATGGGAATGCATGATATTACACAAGCCATCGTATTAATTTATTCGTTTATTTACATACTGTTTAAAGAGATTTAGTTGTTGTGTTTATTGAAACAATATTTAGGCCTAAATAATGTTTAAAAAATAAAGGTATCTCTTATTAGTTTATCTCTATTATCGAAAATATTCAAAAACTACTGCACAAACAAAATAATAAGGGAGAATACTTCGACCAACGGAATTCAAAATGGCGACAGTTGATCAGCTGATGCCCGATCCTATAGTAATTTTTTAATTTTTCAGGAGTGATGACGTCACACGATTCACCATACATACGATGGTTTTCGGGGGATCTTGAAAAATTAAAACTTTGACAATTATTTTAACTATTAAAACTACCTCCGAAAATAAAAATAAAAATGCAGTTATTTAAGTTAGAAGGTCATCATTCATTAAAACAAATTTAAAAAAATGGACTGGAGTTCTCTATTACTACAAGACACAACTATTTACGTAGACAAAATACGTTATTAGGATCTTAGTTTAGGTAAATTTAAGTAATTCATGCGTATTTAGTTTGAAACGAAACTGCGCAGATGTCAAATCCATACAAAAAATGGCGGCAATGAAAAATTTTGCCTGAAACATTCATCCACATTGAAAACATCTTCCGAGAAAAGATACATGACGCCAACGGGACTTGAACCCGTGCCCTTCTGATTGCCGGTCAGCTGCTCTCCCAATTGAGCTATGGCGGCTTATCTTGTACCCGCTAAATGATTCAATATATACTAGTGTTTCATTCAACAATTACTGCCTATTATATGAATGAAACTAACTAACTAACCATCACGCCGTTTCCCCGCAGGGGTAGGCAGAGAGGACGGACCGCCAAACAACTCGGTCTTGGCACACACTCTTTGCCTCACTCACATTCATACATCGTCTCATACATTCTCTTCTATTGTTCTGACTTTTGACATGGCCCGACTCAAGTATTTGATTCACTTGATCGTGCCACGTCTTCCTCGGGCGTCCCCGACTTCTTCTACCATTCACATTCGCGTCGTATATTCTTCTTACACTACTTTCTTCGTTCATTCGTTCTACATGCCCAAACCATCTGAGGGTCCCTTTCTTAATCTTACTCATTATGCTTACATCAGCCTTACATTCTTTGCGGATATCCACATTTCTCACACGATCATACATTGTTTTACCACACATACGTCTCAGGGATCTCATTTCAACAGCATTCAGCTTACTTTCATCCTTCCTCTGCCAGTTCCATGCCTCACTGCCATACATCAGGGTAGGTACCAGGACTCCATTGTGGACTGCTAGCTTCTCTTCTTTTGACAGTTTTTTATTAGCGCCAACGGCATTCAGTCCACCGTATATATATTGAATATACACTAGTATATATTGAATCATTTGGCGGGTACAAGATAAGCCGCCATAGCTCAATTGGGAGAGCAGCTGACCGGCAATCAGAAGGAGACGGGTTCAAGTCCCGTTGGCGTCATGTATCTTTTCTCGGAAGATTTTTTCAATGTAGATAAGTGTTTCAGGCTGATAATTATTGCTTATAATAATTGTTGCCCTTTGTGCTATGCATAAAAATCTTGTCTTAAACGTTAGTTTAACAATAAAAATAATAATTCGTATTTTGATGCATATTTTTTCGCCTATCCCGACTGAAACCGATGTTTCTTTTGGTAATTAAGTTTAAAAGTATTTTGCTTTTAAAAATCTATGCCTGTTAGAAGTGTAGCGGCATGCGGCGGCTTGTGGATTATTTACCAAAAATATTTCCTATCAACATTTAATAGGAAGCGGATATTCGTAGGTACCTAACTCAATTAAATATTTCAAGAAAGTGTTTAGGAAATTGGGAAACCAAGATCCAATTCAAAATCAAATCGAATCAACGAAATCAATCAGAAGTCGAAAGCAATCATCGCCGACAATTCTCACCCGCTGTCAAAGATCAACAGGAAACTGAATTCATGGACCAGATTAGATTACGAAATTAAGATGTTGATTTTCAAATATTGCAAGGTAACAAATATTTTAATGCGTGTTTTTCATCATTAGCGACAGATTGGATTTTGAAGTTAAGTGGAGTCAATCATTGAAACGTTAAGAGCGTTTAACCAGCCAGCGGACGTAAATCCACATTTCGTCGAAAGTTGTTCTTACGATCGTGCAGGGCGGTTACACTGAGAAAGGTTAATTATTCTCCGTAGCAGGTTTTTAAAATTATAACTCAATATTGTTTTTGTTTTATTCCAAATTTGCTTTAACTTATACCTACATCCAAAAATGCTGAAAGGCGTGATGATAAAACTATTAAAATAATGTACTTTTTGTAATTATTTTTTGATTATAAGTATTTATCATTTTTCAATAATGTCTAAATTTAATAAGAATGTTAAAAAAACCGAAATATATTAGTTTGTAAGTGCGCAAATAAATACACAAATGGACCAATTTTCGTCAAGAAACACATGTACGTACATATTTTTTAATGATTTTATTGAAACTAAAATTAAAATTCTAAAACATGCGTTTGCTAGATAATGTATTGATTTATTTTATTGCATGATTATATTATTTGAAATGGGTGTGGTATAATACAAAATCTTTTTTGAAAATTTAACAAATCTGCCAACGACCTATGGAATAACCTTATTATACTAAAAATTAAAAAAATTTCTCAAAATTTATTACATGCGAATGCTAGATAAAAGAACAATCTTTCGAAATCCATTTATAATTTTTTGTGGAAAAAAGTCAATACGTCTAAAATCTGATTTGAAAATGACATATTTCTGGTTTTCTCTGGTAACGCCCTCTTAAAGGCAATTGATATTATAATTATTTATTTATTTATTTTTGGAATAACTCTATGAGTAAAACCTCAAATTGTAATATTAAATCATTAAAGACAATATTAGCGACTCTCATTCGAAAATTTTAAACAGAAGAATCAGAAAAAGATACGGTCGCAACCAGAGGCGGCCGCTTCCTTAGTGCATATGTGCACTGCACTGCCGAACATACGTCAGAAGTGTAAATTAGTATCTACATCCTCTAACGAAGAATCCCGCCAATTCGTTACAAAATATTTACCAATTGTCTAAACTCCCTCCTATGAGAGAAAGGAATTCGTGCACATTTTGTTATGCCCAGGCGTGACGTCACACGAAGTTATATTTCTATTGGGATCATTCCCAGATGCTGGAGTGCTCGTGCCCGTGAAATGAGCAAGACAGGTATAGACTCATACGGACGATTGACGTGTGAATGCAGAGAAGACATATGGTGCCTGGGTGCACTAGCGGAGCAAATGACTTAACATTAAACTTGCGTAAAGTGATACCGAACTTTTGGAATGGAATAGTTATGTTCGACGAATTTAAGACGAAATAACAATGTTATGTTTTAACGCCATCGGCCGCCAGCGCGGCGCTGTATTGTTTCGGTATTGACAGCATTTTAACAGTTTTTGCAAGTTTTATTCTGTAAAAAAAAACTTATTTAAAAATGAGTGTTACTGAAAACATTGCGATTAACGTAGATTTTATCAAATGTAATTAGTGTAGTGTTTTAGTGAAACGGTTAAACTTTTAAAAATAATTTGTACTATTCCAATGACAACTGTTGAGTGCGAACGGTGTTTTTCTACATTAAAACGTTTAAAAACATTTCTGAGGAACACTATGTCTCAAGATCGGCTTAATGCTTTGTCAATGTTGAGCATCGAAAAAGGTTTAATATCTTCTATACCAGAATTTAATAATCGTGTCATTGAAGTATTTTCACAAATGAAAGAGCGACGAATGGATTTACTCTACAAGTGAACGTTTGCATTACGTATGTCACCCCCTAATCACTTTATGTTCCCATGTTAATGTTACCTTTTTTGTGAAATGCACTGCTCGCGAATTTTGTCACGGGCCGCCTCTGGTCGCAACCTAAGGGCCGTCTGTTTCAACAGAAAGTTAAATCGTGTCCTAAAGTTAAATTTTAACTGTCAGTTAAAGTAACGAGGACGTTAAATAGGACCGCGCGCTGTTTCAAGTGTATTTTCGCCAAAGTAATAGTTGTCAGTGTGGCCAGTCTAAAAAGCAGAATATTCCTCGGAATTATGTCAAAAAACGCATCGAAATATTTTTTGATGCGGCAACACCGTATACTAAATCAGAAAAACTGTCAAAATATCCGGTTGTATTTTGTTTCGCGTCGTAAGATCTGACGGCTTTGTTCCGATAAAAGTATTTGTATGAATATTTACAAATAAATGACGACCTACATAATTATTATAAAACATATAATATACAATATGAATGTAATTTACTTTCCAGTGGTTGTGATATCTCCTTGAATTTGAAGTGTCACATATTTTACGAGATCTTATTTATGGTATCGAAAACATTAGAAAAACATACATTTTGTAGCTTTTTGAAAATCCGTTTGTAAGAGTATTACATAAAACGTAAGTAGTAGGTGTACGTGTACAAACACTTTGAAGATCTTGTAAAATTTGCGATACACCCATTTAATATAGATTGTCTCTAAAAGGCAACGCTAAATATGTCGATATCAGAATTGATTATGTTCAACAGCAAGATTTTTTCGACATGCTGTGCCGCGCCAAAAATAATTCGAAATCATCCCAGATAACCATATTATTGACGCGGGGACGAAATGTTTTGGTTTTCGCTGCAAGATATATTGGATGAGGAATTCATCGTCATTATCATACTCTTCTACAATATTTATCATGATTAGGTACTGATTATTACATTAGTAATCAATGTTGAAGCACCCATTTCCGTATTTTACATCGACCAGAACTGTCAAATATGCCAATATGGCGGAGTAACTCTAGAGTAACTATCGGTTTTCGGAAAGTAAATACAAAAGTTAAAAGTAACATAAAGCAAGCAGTCAAATTGATTGAAAAACGCATTTTGGTGAAATTTAACTATTGTAACGGCATTTTGTTTTACTTTTTCTTTAGCGAGCGTTGAAACAGACGGCCCTAAGATATTGAAATATAAGTAGATGTGCTATCTGCTGTTTTTACTATGTGGGTCTGCACTTCCAGGTGTAGCCGATATTGTTTACCAATTAACAAATAAACTAAAAGAACAAATAATTAACGAATAAACCAAACGAACGTTAAACTAAATGAACGAATTCTTTCCTTATTCAAAATATATTGTCAACCAATATTAATGCACATTTTCAAAAAATCAACGAAATGAACAAATTATTTTTGTATGAAAACTACACTAATTAGCGCGTAGTCCGGCGACAGTTGCGCGGACACCATAGCATATCTCTCTGTATTTGAATATCTTTGGTCGCAACTAAGAATTGAAATTGCATTTAGTTCTAATAAAAAAATTAAGATAATGTTGATAGTCGAAGTGTGATACAGGAATATATGACCTATGGTGATAGGTGATAGGGTACCTTTAGCTCGGTGGTATAGCAGAACCCCGACAAGGCTACCGGACTGTTATGCCTCCCTGTGTTATCTTATAGTATACATAATATGTAAAACACAAACACCCGAAAATTATATTTGATTTCCTCATTGTCTCAATTCAGTATTTGAAGATCGTCTAGAGCAGGGCTTCCCAACCAGTGATCCGCAAGAGGCTAGAAGATGGTCCGCCGGTCAATAAGAGAGCAAGCGCGGGGGCGGTCCATGGTCGAGAAGTCTGAATAAAAAAAATCGTGACAATATTCAGTTTATATCATTATTGTACCTTGTGGTCATTATGGTATTCCGTTTCGCCCCACCCCATCCTACCCCGTTCCACCCCGTATCCCATTTCGCACCCTCCGTTGTGGTAAATATTCTGCTAGAACCCGTCCCACCCTAGCCGCCCGGAGTGCCACCCATGCTAGCCTACGCCACTGCTTGTGGTCCCTGTCGAAAAAATAAACGTACAAGTGGTCCCGGGTCAGAAAAAGGTTGGGATCCACTGGTCTAGAGGAAGGTGGGGAATTACCTGGCTCTTTAGATCTAGTCACCAAACACGACCAAAGACATTTCAAGCAACGTTTCAATTTTGAAAGGTGGTCTTACACACCAGGCCGAAACTGAGAGTATCTTCCACTTTGGAACGGTTTGAATGCTTAAATTGTGAAATTCACAAAGCGATCAAATAAAATTTATTTGCGCTGACCGGGAATTGCACCCTTCGGATTGCTAGTCTAGAGCCTTACCCCTGGACCATACAAAAGTATACATAGAAGACATACCTGTCATACAAAAGCACTGATCTTCAACTCAATTAGATTTCGCATTACTTTTACTATAATTTCGTCGTTATTCGCTGATCGAGAAAAAAAATTTGCGCGTTTTTTCACTGCAGTCAAAATTCAGCATAAGTTTCAACTAAAATACCAAACAAAAAAACGTAAAGGCCACATTAACCGGGTGGGTAAGCTAGCTGGCGTTAAGTTCAACCCCACAAAGGGGAGCATATTCGGTGGCATTAGAAACGACCCCCATAACTGTGAAAAGATAACCGCTTGTCATGCAGGAGGCACGGGTTCGTCATTACGCGATTTATCACTGAATTAAAAATTAAAACGTTGGCAGACCTCCGACGTTTTCGCCGGCTGTGGGTGAAGCCATGCGTGTCGTTTTCACACGAAATATTATAATTATTATGAGGTAATTTATAATGTAACGTGAGGAATTTGGGGCATACCGTGTGGGGTTTGGTAGATTTGTGATTGAACGGTCGTCACTGCTTGCGCTTACCTGTGAAAAAAAGAAAAGATAACATTAATAACATATAATTAAAGAGCTAATTTTTCATTTTTAATAATTCTCAATTGACAAGTCGACTCTTGTTAGATGTCAGAGTCAAGTTAGATTATTATCAGAAGCTGGGTGTACTTATTGTACAAGGCCCGCAGATACTGTAAATAGTAAACTGCTGATCTTGTACAAATTGCAAGTTCGCTCCACTGTTGAATTTGGCGGCCATCTCTGGTCTGGAGACCCAAAATATCTGAAAAAAAAACCCTTGACTCTGCCTAGAAACGGGCAGTCCGTTTGATAGATTCCCATGTCTTAGGAGCCGGCAACCCGGATTTGTACTGATTTATTACATATTTCCCTTAAACACGGTAAGTTTTAAAGCTCTTAAAAAAAGATATGTTATTCTTGAAGATAATATCTAGACTTTGCCCGCGCCGAAACGCAAATTATGTAAAATTCCCTCAATAGAAAAAAATCGCAAAGTATGCTCCAAAAATTATTATTAACACGTTTGTTTCAGTTATTTTACAAGTTATATGCATGAAAAAATTCACAATGTTTCTTTAAATGCTGTTTAAGATAATGCCCGCGAGATTTTTGCTCTATTTTAAACGAGTCGTGTTTTATTAAACATTTTCGCAATTTTCGCATCGATTTTGTCGCGTAAATGATAGCGATCTCCTCTAACATTCGTAATTTCGTATCTCTCCATCTTCTTCTTTTCGGGCCCGGTGCGGATTGCAGTCTTTAGAGCTCAGGCGTCAGGTAGGTATGTTGTGCTTTTTCTATCGGTATTAAGAAGGAAGACGCTCCGAGGAACTAGCGTCATTGATCCCTACGGTGCATTTATGCAATGTTGACATTTTCGTCACACAAGAACGGACACTTCTATGACTTGTTCTTGAGCTCAACGGCTGTGGAACGAATTTCCGGCCTCTGTGTTTCCTCCATCGTACAACATTGGTCTCTTCAAGACACATGTTCACTCCTTTCTCTTCTCAAAAAGATCCCCCACATAGCATCTTCAAAGATGACATACGTCCTGATGGAAATTTTCTTTCTAACTTTAAATTAAGTTAAAATCATATCTCACCGTATTGCAAAAGGAGGTCGAACGATTGTGTTGTAAAGTTCACAAAAATAACGGAGGGGTTAAGTTGTGATCTTTAAATCTCACCATAACCCATAATGATACTCCAGGTGTGACGCGTGATATCACCAGGGTGATACCGAAACCATCTTTCACACTTCGTCCAATTAAGCCAGTGGTATCTAAATTCAGTGTAATCAGCGTTCACCCACCGCTAATCTGTCGGTATTCGCGGAGAGCGTTGCTTGATCGTGCCATGTAAATTTATGGTAATTCTGAATGTGTTGCGAAGTCTGCCATTCGCCACACGGTCTGTGTCTCGTGTTGGTAAGTCTTGTAACTTGTAACACTTGCCGTGGCTCGATGGCGTAACCGCCGTGTGACGAATGGGTGTTTTCTTAACAGGAGATTATGTATGAATATTATCATAATATGTCAGGTGTTTTGGAATTGAGCTAAGAGTTAGCTTGGCACACCTGACAGGCGCATCACTTTTGTGCGATATCTATGTTGTTTTTGAGTCACGTCCTCCATAATTAATCTAAACTAACTAACTAACCATCAAAGAAAGTTTCTACGTTTTGTAAATTTTAAACTTAACATCCCTTTAGAGCACATAAATTACCCGTCGTTAATGAATACTTTAAATATTCCAACATTAGAAAACAGACGAAAAATAAACGACCTAACCTTTTTATTAAAATTATTAAACTCTAAATTCGACAGTTGTGAACTCCTGCAATTAATAAATCTACATGTACCTACACGAACAACTAGACAAACATTGATATTTTATATACGTACCGAACTATGATTTATATTCTCCAATACAACGTTTGCGTAGTCCTGGTAATAAATACTTAAACAATCTGAATGTATTTGACAATAATTTGAACTTAGCAAACTTCAAACGCCATATGTGCCAACTATTTATTTCTACCTATCCCATAAACTAATGTGAACAACAATTTTAAACATTACCTACTTTGTGTCAACTCCTATATTTTATGGACTATATTTTGTTTCTTATATTTTATGTTACCTGTTTTTTGTTAACGCTTATATTTTATGTAACCTAAATTTTTTTATTTTTTTTTACCCTTATGTTTTATGTAACCTTTATTTTGTTTTTAACAAATATTATGTTACTTGTATTTTGTAAACCCATTCTTTTCACTGTGATTAAAAAAAATGTACTGCATTCTATGTAAAAGCCCTATGGGCGTTTAAATAAATAAAATCACACCGTTTCCCCGCAGGGGTAGGCAGAGAGGACGGACCGCCAAACAACTCGATCTTGGCACACACTCCTTGCCTCGTTCACATTCATACAGCGTATCATACATCCTCTTCTATTATTCCGACTATTCACATGGAGCGACGCAAGTATCTGACTCACCTGTTCGTGCTATGTCTTCCTCGGGCGTCCCCGACTTCTTCAACAATTCACATTCGCGTCATATATTCTCCTTACATTCCTTTCCTCGTTCATTCGCTCTACATGCCCAAACCATCTGAGCGTCCCTTTCTTAATCTTACTCACTACGCTTACATCAGCCTTGCATTCTTCACGGATCTCCACATTTCTCACACGATCGTACAGATAGTTTTACCACACATAAGTCTCAGGGGTCTCATTTCTCTACGGCATTCAGTCTACTTTCATCCTTCCTCTGCCAGTTCCATAGCTCACTGCCATACATCAGGGTAGGTACCAGCACTCCATTACGGACGGCTAACTTCGCTTCTTTGGACAGTTTTTTGTTGGCGCCAACGGCATTCAATCCTCCATTAATAGATTTGCCTGCTTTTACCCTTCTTTTGATATCTCTATCAGCCTTCCCATCTCTTGTAAACATACTTCCCAAGTACTTAATCTAACTGTATTAATACCCTAACGACTGTACGGTTGAAATTTAAGAATCCTACTCCGAGTACAACTCTAATGCTGCGCTATATGGAATCCATTTGTGAACGTGAAGTTTGTGACTAAGTTAAAAAACGAGCACGAGGAACGTCGCCTGGCAGGAGTAAGTACTCTTGGATTTGCATTTTCATGAATCTTTCCAGTCTGGATACGGATGACAATATGACTTAAACTGGGCGAAGCCGAACCAAAACAGCCCTTAGGGCCTAGCAGCAAAAACTTGAGGAGCGGGTTTTTAACTGCTAGTAATTATAATTATACGAAAATAAATAAATAATTTAGGAAATCCTAGAAAACCTATTCGATGATCAATACTGTTTAAAAAGCGAAGGTTACTGACCTCTAGCGTAACATTTCGAAGCTTGTTTAGTATTGCAGATTCCCTACTTGCAATTGATGGCTACACTGATTGAAATGATAGTCGATAAAGCAGATTTCTGTATATCACATTATTATAGTGGTGTGTCATTCGCAATTGTTTATTTTTGTTTGTGTGAGATATTTATGTTATAAATAATGAGCTTTTTAGGTAAAGGCTCTCTTATCTCTTGGAAACAGCTAGAATTCACTAGTAAATGGTCTGATGACCAATTTTTAGTGCCTTGTCGGGTCGGGAAAAGGATATTGTAACATGTGCTTATAAGTGAATAAATAAGTCGGAATTCGCCATTGAAGGAATATTGTTTTCATTGAAATTCTTCTGCCACAAAAAACCAATCTTTAACAAATATAAAAAAATTACAAGTGTGCATTTCACTCGCGATAGAATTTAAACCTTCAGAAAACTAGAGTAGACAGTAAAGTGGAACCAGAAGATATAGATACGTTTTTCAGATTTTCACGGCCAAAAGTATTTTCGTTATTTGTTTTTGGGGTGTTAAGCCGTGTTCTGCTACCTCCATCTTTAGCCAACGTTTCGGACAGCATTACAGTGTCCATCATCAGGGCAGAAGATATAACTTCATTTCCAATGACAACTCTGGTGAACTTTATAAAAGGGACTGGTTTACTGTCAAAGGAATTAGGTAAAATAGGAGATAGCACAATGGTCCTATGGTCTAAGTGCTCACGAGAACTATGAAACGGTCTCCGCTCTTAAAAAAAAAGTAGACAAGAGTAAGGAGGTTGCGAAGCATCGCACAAAGAGGAGACAGATTTACTAGCTCATTCTATGTGTTTTCTCTTTTTATTGTCGCTATTTTTCGTTTCATCGTGTTTCAAATTACAACGTTTATTAACTCCTGGGAGTACAGTGCTTTATATAATATACTACATTCTGTATTGTATACTTTTGATAAAAAAAAAAAAAAAAACGTGGCTAAAGAAGTTTTCACTTCAAAAGCCGCTGAGGATTTCGGCTTTTTTTAATATGAATACCGCACAAGAGTCCCAACTGCTCCCGTCTGAAGCCAGTGAGACTATGGCATCCTCAATTGGGGTATGTTGTGAGGCTGAATGGGGAGTGGAAGGAGGTAGGGAAGAGGAAGGTGGGGAAGTACCTGGCTATTCAGATCTAGTCACCAAACACGGCTAATGCCATTTCAAGCAAAGTTTCAATTCTGAATGGTGGTCTTACACCAGGGCGATACTGAGAGTATCTTCCACTCTGCTGCTAACTATAGTAGCACAAAGAATCCTAACAAACATCTAAAGTAGCCAAATGTTATGATTTCTCAGTTACCTTTTAGGTCGTCTACCGTAACGCGTGCTTAGTTTGTGGTTGAGAGATCGTAAAATTTGAAGGATTATTTTATTACAAAATAGTATTTTGTGACAAAACTTGAATGTGCCATTACAGTAAGGTTATAAAATTATATTTATAAATAAACCATCACAGCGTGGGTCCAAATAAACCTGATATAAAATGATATTAGCAAGGTCTTTGATAGCTATTAATATGGCCGATAATAAAAAGTTGAATTGTGACATTAGTCAGTAGAATGAGAGGGCGTTTTCCACCAAAACTAAAAGGCATAACTTTTAGGTGTCTATAATCATCGATAATATGATTAATCGGTTTATCAACCCCTTACAACAGCTGTGAATGTGTTTTTGTATGTTTTCAATGTCGGCAATATGATATTATGTATTTCTCAATAACCGCAATAAGTCAGCGTCGCGAAAATAAACTACCGGGTTCTCGCTTTAGATTGGACATGTAGAGGAATGAACTGAGAAAGGAGTATAAAGAGAATACAATTTTAACCACATAACAGAAATCTCTAATAAGGGCTTAAAAATGTTGGGATTTATAACTAGGCTAACTAGAAATTTTAACAATATAAAGTATATTAAACTGTTATATTTTGCAAATGTTAGAAGTCAACTTGAGTATAATTCTCCCGTATGGAACCCATATTTTACTATATATGTATGTGCAAGCTGTTTAAAGAATACAAAACAAATTCTTACATTTTCTAAATTTTAAAATGGGTATTCCAGCAATTATGTTGAACTACAACACTCTGTTAAATACTATGAATATGCTCAAATTGTCAGACAGAAGAATTTTCACTGACTTGGTATTTCTATATATAAAATTCTAAATGATTTAGTTGATAGTCTGGTATTGCTTGAATTGATAAGCTTCCGGATTCCACTACGTAATACTAGAAGTCAGGATTCATTTCAGTGCAGAAATTCTGGAACTACCATATTATATATTCCTCTTTGCCCAGAATACTAATGGAGGGAAATAATTATACCAAGTCAGTGGACATCGTCAATTTATCTTTAAACAAATATAAAACATTGTTGCTGAGGCAGTTCAGTTATGTACAATAAATACTGTATATTTCTTATTATTCATATGTAAAAGCCCCGAAAAAGGGCGTTAATAAATAAATAAATAAAGTGATCCATGGACGGGAATTATCAAGAACTAACAGTATAATCAAGGCTTCATCCGTTTCTCCTCTCCTAGATTCCCAGTGATTGTGGCCATATCGAATGCCCTTGACCTCTTAACGTTCAAAATAAGAGGAAAAATTACTGTCTACATGTGTGTTTAAAAAGTGAAAGTAACTGACCTCTAGCGTAACATTTCGAAGCTAGTTATTAGTGCAGATTCCTACCTGCACTGGCCGGTATAATTTCGAAGCTAGTTGCAGTGATAATAAATAAAACAGATATGTGTGTCATTGTTTATTTGTTGGTATGAGTTTTTTGGTTATAAATACTATGTTCTGTTGAATAAAACACTTCTTATCTCTTGAAAACAGCTAGAATCAACTAAGTTATGGTCTGAAGGCCTTTTTAGTGCTTTGTCGGGTCGGGAAAAGGTGTTGTTCTAAAATGTGCTTATAATTTAATAAATCAGTTAGCCGGTAAAGAATTTTTGCGTCTTTATTGAAGATCTTCTACCATTAAAAACCAATACCAAACAATGTGATTTCAAAAACTGCGTAAAACGCGGGCAACGCCGGAGACCTCAGCTAATTCGAGAACTGTGTTAGTAGCAGATAGGTATACAATAATGGCTGTCATCTGGTTTTCCTTACAACGATAAATTTATTAGTGCAGCACACAAAGTTTACGAGTTGGTAAGTGCACGACATCTGACGGTGGTCCAGATAAGACTTAACTCACTTAAAACTATTGAGAATGTGTTAGACGTTAAACCGTTGTACAGTCAGATGTAGAATTTGCTAAGCGCTTGCAATGGGGAGCAATTCAAAAGAAAAAGAAAAATGAGTAAATATTGCATCCTTATGGATATCCCATAAGGATGCAATGCTTTTTACATTAACTTCATACGGCCGGCATGGTTTAGGGGCAAAGCTCTTGACTCGCAATCCGAAGGTCGCGGGATCGAATCCCGACGTGGGCAAGTAAATTTTATTTGATTAATTTGTGTTATTTACCAATTAATTCATTTAAAATAATATATATTATATTTGCGGCACGTTCCAGAGTGAAAGAAACTCTCAGTATCGCGCTGGTGTAAGACCGTTGAAACGATGCTTCTAATGGCTTTAGCCGTGTTTGGAGACCAGATCTGAATAGCCAGGTATTACTTTATTACCTTCCTCTTCCCCATCTCTTTCTTCCCGAGTTAAGAAAAACCTGACAATAATTTAAACATCTCCTACTGCCGCTACATTAAGCGGAAAATGTTATTGTTTGGGTCGTGATGCAGGACTTGAACCGAGTTTTAATCGGCCAGTTTTGTTAGCGAGTCTTTATGACTCTTTTTCTCGAAGCAATGGGTCCTCGATCCGATTTAGAGCTGGGCGATCGATCATTTTAAACGACTCGGGTCGCTCACGGACAACTGGTGACGTGAGCGGGTCGCGAAAATCCGCTCTTTGAGCAGGTTTTACAAATGGAAAACAAGCCATATAGGCCCGCCGCCGGATCGCGAGACCCGGGAGCTGACGAAAAAATAACTCGCTCGCTCATTGTAGACTCGTGAGCGAGTTTCAATGATCAGGTAATTTACGATCGACCCAGAATTAAGAGGACAAGAAGATGAGATGCAAAATATTCATAAACATTGTAAATGTGTAAAACTCCAAGGTTCATTGTCCCAATTTGACTGAAATTTTATTTTCGTGGGAAACACAAACGGATATTTCGCATAACGGTTAAAATTCAGGATTATCAGAGTTCACCTCTAAACGATGCCCGGTGTAGAATAAATAACACATTTTATTATTAAGCAGCGTGACATGTATTGGGTAATGGATGTACAGTAAAGTGACTTGAAGTCTGCTATCTTTAGAGGGGACTGGGGTGACATTGAAACGAATGCACTAGATCCTGTAGGTACTGTGAAACAGACAATATACTGCCCACTACGTCGATATTACAATTACTTAATAGTCAATCCCTAGAAATCATCATCATCTGTGGCTCTACAACCCAGGTCGGGTCTTGGCCTCCAGCAGAGCCTGCCTCCATGACTGTCGGTGTTGTGCTGCGTTGCGCCAGTTTCGGATGCCGATGGTGCTTGCATCCTTCACCACTCCATCCAGCCATCGAAGCTTTGGTCTTCCAACTCTTCTCCGACCCCCAGGTGCACCATCCATAATTCGCTTTGGAATATCTCCTTCGCTCATTCTCTGGATATGTCCAGCCCACCTGAGTCTTCCAGTTTTGATTTCCTTGGAGATATTAGGGTCCTCGTAAAGATCGTATAGCTCCTGGTTGTATCTGATACGCCATTCTCCATTATCACAGACTGGGCCGTAAATCCTTCGCAGCACCTTCCTTTCAAAACTTTCTAGGGCTCCTTCATCACCCTTACTGATTGTCCAGCATTCCGAACCATACATAAGAACAGGTCGTATAAGGGTCTTGTAAAGCAGGACTTTAGTTCTTCTGGTAAGGTGGCGAGATTTCATATGCTTCTGTAGCCCAAAGTAGTATCGATTTGCAGCTACTATTCTTCTTTTGATTTCGCTGGATACATTGTTGTCATTTGTCACCATAGTACCGAGATATACAAACTCGTTGACAGTTTCAAATGTATAATTATCTATCTGTATACTTGGTGGTTTCTGGCGTCCATGTACGGGCATATATTTTGTCTTCCCCTCGTTGATGACCAATCCCATGTTCCTTGCCGACGTAGCTAAGCTTTTAAACGCCGATTTTAGTTCATATTCTGAGCGTGCGATGATATCTATATCGTCAGCATAAGCATAAGCAATCCCTAGAAATATGAACTGTTAATAACTATTGAAAGAACCGATTTGAAAGAAAGCTAATTCTTAGTATCCGGTACTTGGCTACAAGTATATCTTGTGTCAGTGCTTGGAATACCATTATACAATTTTTGAGGCGGATTTATTGGATAACCAACACCCCTGCCATAGGTCACCCCAAGTGGTTCGCTACGTTTGGTGACTTAGCAGGGGACTGCATAGCGGTTTTTTATATATAAATACCGCACAAGAGTCACCAACTGCTCCCATCTGGAGGGGTATGTTGTGAGGCTGAAGGTAGTGGGGAGGGGAAGAAAGGGGGAGAGAAAGGTGGGGAAGTACCCATCTTATACAGGTCTGGTCACCAAACACGGCTAAAGCCATTTCAGCAATGTATCGATTCTGAATGGTCTTACACCAGGGTGATACTGAGAGTATCTTCCACTCTGGAACGTGCCGCAAATATACCACCATATTATTTTAAAATAATTAATTGTGAAATACCACAAATTAATCAAATAAAATTTCTTTGCGCACCCGTTCGAACCCGCGACGCGATTGTGAGTCGAGAGTATTACCTCGGGATCACGGATGCCATTGAGGGAGACCTTTTGATTTCTCCAACAGGACTCTCTCGATCCATCGCCTTGCACTTCAGTTGGAGGAATAGGTTCATACAGTTTGTCAAATAAGAGTAGAAAATATATGAGGGCGCCACTGTTGTTCAAATGGCAATACTAAACGCATAACTCATGGTGTTAAAGTAAAGCTGTGTAACCTACATTTTTATAAAAAATTAAAAATACATAATAGTGGAAAAAATATTTTTTTCATTGCAGTATAGATACCCGCCGATCTCAAAATTAGAATTGCGTATAGGTATATTATTATGATACCTTTGCAATTTTGTGTTAACATAATGAAGAATAACTATAATGTAATAAAATATAAAGCACAGTTTAGAAATTGCTCACATTTATTTAATACTAGATAAAGTACCTAGCATTGCCTGGGCTTTAGATCGTGTCTCTAATTTTAGATCTGATTATATTTAACTCATTCAGATCTAAAAGTAGTATTACTAAACTTACCATTAGTGATTCTTCCTTTCTATCTATTGTTAGATTCAAATTTATGTTAAATTAAATTAAAGCAAATCGCTTTATAAATCACCTTTTAATCAAATTTATGTCATGAAGAAAAAGTGTTTTTTTTTAATGTGGTTTACTGTGTTCTATACATTCAGTGTTATTGCAGTTCAAAAAAATATTTGACAGTTAAATTGTTGTTACCAGTCTACAAATTTAGTAGTTCAAGTTTTTATATTTTCTACTCTTTTTTGACAGACTATATGTCTGTCCCTCCTGGACACACTGACCCCCAGATTCCTTTCCACCCATCCTTTTCCTTCCCAGAACTTCCACTCCTTCCTTTACCTAAAAATACCCTCTACACAGCATCCCAAAAGATGACATAGGCCCCGAGGGAAATTGTGTTTTCCTCAGGGCCGCCTATCAAAAAAAAACTTCATCTCGATTCTACAAATCAATAATAAAACGATGATAGGTTCGAGTAGGTGTATCATTTATGAGATGATTCCAGGAATCGAACCTGCTGTATATCCTTTACCTGTCATAAGAATTCCTCTAAATGCCAATAATAATACGAATATGTACCGACACATCTACTCCTTTGATATCGACACCGGTACTTTGAAATTCGATTGCTGGATTTAGAGAGCAACCGAGAGCACTGATTTACGAGACTTCGAATTCATACTACAATTTGATATCACAGTTCTGACAGTTTGGGAAGAGAATATACCTACAGCAAGCAAACGGAGATTTTTGGTTCATGGAAAATGTCTTCAGAACTCACGAAGTCGTCACTTTAGTTGTACAGGGTTCTAACTTCACTCTACATTGTTCTGAGATGTGAAGTGTCTAAGTTTGCAAACGTGATTTCTCATAATCTGTTTACCGATTTCTGATTTTGAGGTTAAATATTGTTAAAAATATTTTAATTTAACATATTTCAAAGTAAAATATTTAAACAGAATGTGGCCCAATCTTGGAAAGGCATTAGGGAAATAAACACATTTGTGATCATTTAAAAAAGACAGCTGCCAAAAATATGGGGAAAAAGTTGGTCGAAGATAATATGAAATACGAGATTAACAAGAACGAGTTGGTTGAGGCGCGTAAGACGAGAGATCCTGGGTTTGAGTCCCAGTTGCGACCGTTACCTCTTTATTTTTCCTTGTATTGTTCTTTTTCATATTTTCGTTGAGAGTTTTTGGTATTATGTTCATCTTCAATGATATTTTTATATCTAATTATATCTCTTCACAACAACTTTTAAAATGACGCGACTACATACTATATAATATATTCGATGAACAAGAAAAAATACTCCCAGAAAGTCGTGGGGTATTTTCACAAATTATGAATATCGTTAAATGTAAGAAAGATTTTAACATTATTTTTCTGATTCTGATCATTGCACTGAAATGTTTAATTTTGATATTTTCAACCATAATTATTGATTTGAAAAACTACACATTCCGAAACGGTTCCAACTGGTTACAACGTTATTATGACATAAAAAAATTGTACGCAGTTCACACGCGGTAGAAAACTAAAGTAGACAAGAGTGAGAAAGATTTTTTTTTTCAATTTACTTAAAAAATAAATTTTCCCCTAAAAATAAAACCCCTCTATAATTACGGTCGTCACCCTCACAGAAACAGATAGAGCAACGAAGCGCGTTGGCGACTGAATCGGTATAGGGTTTGTTGTGCAAAATCACCTTACAAAACCTAACACATTTCAGTTGCGGCCGCGACTGAATCGGTATAGTGTTTGTAAGGTGATTTATGCACAACAAACTCTATCGCGTTATATGTAGATATAGGTTTTGGAAATACGCTGCCCGGCGGCGTATTTACAATCCCCACCGCGTTTCAGTCGCTTTAAATTTTCAATATCAAAATTTAAATATTTAGAAATAAAATTATTCATTTCTAATATACACATTGGAAAGATTATTTTATCTAGATTTTAGAACAATTTTTGTTTTCGCAAAGTGATAAAAAATTATCAATATAGAAGTGTATTTACAATATATGGGAATAATATTAAAATGTAAATATTTAGAAATGAAATTATTAATTTCTAATATACACATCAGAAAGATTATTTCATCTAGATTTTAGAACAATTTTTGTTTTCGCAAAGTGATAAAAAATTATCAATATAGAAGTGTATTTACAATATATGGGAATAATATTAAAATGTAAATATTTAGAAATGAAATTATTAATTTCTAATATACACATCAGAAAGATTATTTCATCTAGATTTTAGAACAATTTTTGTTTTCGCAAAGTGATAAAAAATTATCAATATAGAAGTGTATTTACAATATATGGGAATAATATTAAAATGTAAATATTTAGAAATGAAATTATTAATTTCTAATATACACATCAGAAAGATTATTTCATCTAGATTTTAGAACAATTTTTGTTTTCGCAAAGTGATAAAAAATTATCAATATAGAAGTGTATTTACAATATATGGGAATAATATTAAAATGTAAATATTTAGAAATGAAATTATTAATTTCTAATATACACATCAGAAAGATTATTTCATCTAGATTTTAGAACAATTTTTGTTTTCGCAAAGTGATAAAAAATTATCAATATAGAAGTGTATTTACAATATATGGGAATAATATTAAAATGTAAATATTTAGAAATGAAATTATTAATTTCTAATAAACACATCAGAAAGATTATTTCATCTAGATTTTAGAACAATTTTTGTTTTTGCAATGTGATAAAAAATAACCAATATAGAGGTATATTTAAAATGTAAATTGTCGTTACCGCGACTGAATCGGTATAGGTTTTGTAAATAAGCGAACGGGGACGCATGGGAAACGACTTAAAGGGAGAATCAATTTATTTCTTTGCATGGCATTGCAACGCATGCCGGGTACCATAACAAATCAAATAAAATAAAATACCATCACAAATAAAATTGAACACGGCACATTTAAAAACGTCATACAAAATGTATTTGTCAACTTAAAAATACCTTCTTTATCGTAATTTTTGTCTGAAAATACCCTATTTCTTAAATCTCTTTATTGAACTCTCAACGACTTCGACCACGAACAGCCACTGTACATAATAAGTAGGTTAGGTTACGTTATGTAGCACAGATTAGAGAATAGAGCCTTGGTCTGTGGTATGCAGGTTATACTTCACAGAAGTTCAAGGTTGATGCACTCTTCTAAGTGGTGTTTGTTCAGGTGGTCGGGATGAAGTCAAAAATACATTTTTATAGCGTTACACGTTTACGAAATAGTCACTTGTGGCGCAGCAGTATCGTCTTTTTAATCTATTGATTTAAATGCCTGTTTACCACGAGGACAGTGTTTAGAAGAGTGATTTAGTATTAACTAAATCAATTAAATAAATTTGAAGGCACTGTCCGCGTGTGTACAATACGTCATTGAGAAACTTCTTTAGCACCGTTATGATTTGAAATTCGATGAAACGGAAAAGAATGACACTAAAAAGAAACAAACGCGTACATCTATAGGATTTAGCCTGCGAGAGAATGAGATATAATGAAACCTTACCTGCGTACAGTACCTACGAAACGTCGCGCTCTGTCGAACTGCACGCATTTTCCGCTTTGATTATGAGCTCACTTTTCAAGGTTCCTATTGGTTAAGATCGTTGAGAAGGTTTCGCTTCTACCACGTGCGAATTGCACTCGATTTTTTTAACATTAGATCCACACAGTAGGCCCTGAAGATGTTATGGTTCGGATGAATAGAGAAAAAGAAGTTATTAAAACTATAAAAATCCGAAAACTTCCAATATCTTGGACATGTGATGACACATCCAGAGAAGTATGAGATCTTGCATCTCATAATGCAGAGAAAGATTGCCGAAAGACGGGACCCTGGAAGAAGGAGAACCTCATGGCTGAAAAACCTGAGACAGTGGTTTGGCCAGTCTACTGTAGAGCTGTTCCAGGCCGCAGTAAACAAAGTCCGCATAGCCAACATGATAGCCAACTTCCGTTGAACGGACAGAGCACAAGAAGAAGGAGGTCCTGAGGAAAAGAATTTCCCTCAGGGCGTATAAGGAAAGGAAATGAAGAAGAGGAAGTTCTGGGAAGGAAATAGGTATGAGGGAAGAATCTGGAGGTGATGGACATATGAATCCATCCCTTCAACTGCGGTGTAAGGATATGAATAGAGGGATTCTGGCTGGAGAGGTCAAAAGACCTCCTCAACTAGTCTCTCTCGATCCGGCCCGCCACGCAGGTGGTGGGCAAACACATCGGTCACCAAGGCCTTGACAAACCTCACCTCATGAACCCTGGCATCTCTACTAAGTCACCAAACGTAGAGAACCACTTGGGTGACCAATGGCCGAGGTGTTGGTTATCGAATAAATGGTTCCCAGGACGGCAGTTCCCATACCCGCCTCCCAAAATACTAAATTTTTGCACGATTGCACCGCACAAAGAGGAGATTGATTATACTACATCATTCTCTCGCAGGTTAAATCGTTTAGATTTACGTGTTTGTCTCTTTTTAATGTCGCCATTTTTCGTTTCATCGAGTGTCAAATCACAATGGTGTTAAAGAAGGGTAAATGCCGGTAACTCCATTAATGGAGGACTGAATGCCATTGGCGCAAATAAAAAAAACTGTCAAAAGAAGCGAAGCTAGCAGTCCACAATGGAGTCCTGGTACCTACCCTGATGTATGGCAGTGAGGCATGGAACTGGCAGAGGAAGGATGAAAGTAAACTGAATGTTGCTGAAATAAGATCCCTGAGGTATGTGTGGTAAAACCATGTATGATCATGTGCGAAATGTGGATATCCGCAAAGAATGTAAGGCTGACGTAAGCATAACGAGTAAGTTAAGAAAGGGACCCTCAGATGGTTTATGCATGCAGAGCGAATGAACGAAGAAAGTGGTGTAAAAATAATATATGACGCAAATGTGAATGGTAGAAGAAGTCGGGGACGCTCGAGGAAGATATGACACGATCAAGTCAATCAGATACTTGGGAGGGGCCATGCCAAAAGTCAGAATAATAGAAGAGTATATATGAGACGATGTATGAATGTGAGTGAGGCAAAGAGTGTGTGCCAAGACCGAGTTGTTTGGCGGTCCGTCCTCTCTGCATCCCCTGCGGGGAAACGGCGTGATGGTTGGTTAGTTAGTTAAGAGTTAAAGAAGTTTTCACTTTATAAATACCGATTTTATTTTTAACTGTCATTTTCATAATATTATATAAATAAAAACCTAGATAACAACCACTCTGTAAATTGCCATCACAACACGGGCGATTTACACCTAGTGAGATAGGCAATACATCTTTACTGTAATCAAATGTAATATTAAAAAAATGAAATAAATAAATAACTATTGATAGCAGTATTGTAACAACTTATGGCTAACATATTGCATCCACCGGTTCGTCAATCACTAATACAAAACTATATGTAGGTACAATGCATTTCATCAATGAACATGATACTGCGTTAAAATGTATACATATGTTGTTTTATTTATACTCTGTACAGGCAGAAAATATACAGAGCCATACTTACCCGGAGGCGTCTACTAATATCTACAGGAATTCCAAAAACTGAAAAAATCTAACTAATATCTATGAGAATCAAAGTGTTGACGAATATCTACAGCTCAAACTGTTGATTAATATCTATGAGAACCAAAGTGTTGACGAATATCTACAGCACTGGCAGAGGTTGGATTTGCAAAATTATGTATAGCATATTGGAATAACGTTGCTTATGCAGTTTAAAAAACTTAATTTATGTAAGTATGTATGTAAAAATCCCTAATATCGGACTATTGGGCACATTTAGCTGATTAGTCCAACCTACGCTCTGTAGATATTAGTTCAACCTACGCTCTGTAGATATTAATCAACACTCTGACGTTCGTAGATATTAGTTAAACATATGCGCTGTAGATATTCGTCAGACATACAGGCTGTAGATATTCGTATCTGGAGTCTACTTACCCGGGAGGTGATAGATAGGTATATACTTAAAAACGTGAACACGTGGAATTCCAACACGATAGCGTGCGTCTTCCGTGTAACACGTGGCGTACTGCTTAATCTGATGCACGCAATAAATACATTTAAGTACCTACTTACTTATTAATTTCACGTCACGGAGCTATACATTTTAAATTACTAGAAAGCACAAATAACGACTGTATCTGGATAACTCGATTTAAAAAACATAGAATGACTGACACAGACCAACTTGTTTGACGTAGGTACTAGATATACACAAAATATGCATTAAAACACTTTTTTGCCTGTCTGTGTCTTTTTTATCAAAATTATTTTATTCAAAACCAAACAAAAAAAAATTCTTACACATGTCGCCACTAGTCACTCAACCGAGTAGCCGTCCAACTCCTCACCCGCCCCTAAATGTCCAATAAGTAGTGATTTTTTTTATGTATTTAGTTGGAAAAAAAAACATACAAAATTTCATTTTTGCTCTAAATAAAGTCAGGAATCACTGGTTAAAATAATTACCATGTACAACGGAACCTAATAATGTTTGACTTTTTTTTTCTTTACCGCCTTTTATGGTATTTCTTTTTATTTCATTTCATATTACATTTTATTTCAATTTATTGTTTCATAAATATCATATTTTATTTAATTTTATTAACACTACGATACACGCCCTCTAAAACGTTCATGAGTGCTCGCTTGGGCTTCACTTGTAGCCCATTTTAAATTGAAATATACTGAAAGATAATAGTTTAATTTTTAAATAAAACACATTTATTAAGAGCGTTTAACCAGCCAGCGGACGAAAATCCACATTTCGTCGAAAGTTGTTCTTCCGATCGTGCAGGGCGGTTACAACGAGAAAGATTGATTTTTCTCCGTACCAGCTTTTTTAAATTATAACTCAATATCGAATTTATTTCAATCCAAATTAGCTTTAATTTATACCTTCATCAAAAAATGCTGAAAGGCGTGATGATAAAACTATTAAAATAGTGCACTTTTTGTAGTTATTTTTTGATTATAAGTATTTATCATTTTTCAATAATGTCTAAATTTAATAAGAATGTTAAAAAAATCTGAAATATATTAGTTTGTAAGTGCGCAAATAAATACACAAATGGACCAATTTTCGTCAAGAAACACATGTACGTACATATTTTTTAATGATTTTATTGAAACTAAAATTAAAATTTTAATACATAACTTTGCTAGATAATGTATTGATTTATTTTACTGCATGATTACATTATTTGAAATGGGTGTGGTATAATACAAAAACTTTTTTGAAAATTTAACAAATCTGCCAACGACCTATGGAATAACCTTATTATACTAAAAATTTTAAAAAAATCTACAAATTTATTACATAACTATGCTAGATAAAAGAACAATCTTTCGAAATCCATTTATAATTTTTTGTGGAAAAGAGTCAATACGTCTAAAAACTTTTTTGAAAATGACGTATTTCCGGCTTTCTCTGGTAATGCCCTCTTAAGTAAACCGAAATAAAAAAAATACATCTTCTCTTTCTTAAACTTAAATATTAACAAAACTTCAGACTTCTCAAATAATCTCATAATTTTTACTTATTTGAAATCAATCAACTTTTGGTTTAATTCTTACATTTTTTTTTAACTTTTTTAAAATTTCATTACATGAAGGACAAATTAAAATTTGGTGATCATCACATATACGCCTATAGTATTTCGAGCAAGTTTTCCTTGTGCTTTTTTGTGTTCCGCCAGTGCCCAACAACTTTAAATCGTTATTTTTCGCACGTGCCAGCGTCCATCGCTCACGCCACACTGAATGAATGCGTCGAGCAACAACCAATCGGAGCTTAGCTAGAGACTCGAAGTTAAATCACGCGATTTCACGAAGTTATGAACAAAACAATACCCTGGGCAACATATGTAGCCCACGCGTGTACTCTAGTGCTAAATTGTAAAATCACTCATCACTTCGACCAAACTAAGATCTTCATCTTTCTTTGGTCGAAGCTTTATCTAAAATTATTATTATGCTAGCAACTGTATGGTTGAAATTTAAGAACCCGACTTCGAATACATCTCAGACGCCGCGCCTTATGCACAACCAGCTTCGTACTTGAAGTTTGTTAAAAAGTGACTATTGTAATAGAACCGAATCGAAGCCAGTAGCCAATGATGCCAAAAGATGACGCCACCTACGTTGACAACTAGCATGAGGAATGTCGCCTGGCAGGCGTAAGTGCTATTGGGTTTGTAATTTCGTGAATCTCTCTGGGATGATTATGATTGTAAGTGGCAGTTGTGAATAATGATGCCACGCGTCCATATATTATATATGACATCATTGCCTGTTGCGGTTACTTTGTCCCTGTGACTAGCTGTCACTGGATCGCCTGAAATAATTTTTCCGAAAATCCGGCTATTTTTGGAACCAGTTCCTATCGGATTTATAAAATGGTCACCAACACTTAAACTGGGCAAAGCTGAACCAAAAGCCGCCCGCCGGGCCTGGCAGAAAAAACCTGCGGAGCGGGTTTTTTACTGCCAGTCATCAGTAAAAATAAATTCAAAAAAACTCAACACTCTGAATAAAGATTTTTTTACATAATAATAAATACATTATTTTGTGTGCATCTTGTAACGCGGATGTCTTCGCTATTGTGTATGGTACAAAAAGTCGGGTACGTCCATCAATCGGCTGACAACGCTGCATTGTTAGTGCATTCTACCAGGGGAACATGAGATGCGAGGAGGTAAAATAATCCACCAACATAACATCTGCCCATCTGCCGCGCGCGTGCCACAACTGTACAGATGGGCGAGTCAACTCAATTAAAAATAATAATGTTTTTATAGGATATTTGTATTGGCACGTCCAACCGCAACGATTATTTTTGTTATTGAGTGATTTCCGACAGATTTTAATAATATTTTTATCGATTTGTTTTTCAATAGCTTTTAATTTTTACTTCAACTGACTCAGGCTAATTTATTCGGTTTTCGGAAGAAGTTATATAGGTTTAAAATGTAATTAAAATTAAATTTGATAATGTTATTATCGAGTTCTTCAAGTATTTTAGTATGTATTTTTGTTACAGCTGTTTCGGTTTACAAGACCATTTTCAAACTGTAGTTAATCTACACTGAGAAGACCTATTTATATGGTTTTAAATGTCAATTTTTGAAGTTGTCTGTCTAATTGATTTATACCGGTTAAACGAATTTGCTGGACACTAATTGAGAGAGTAGGTATCATATGGGATTCGGGATCTTTCCCTTTGGTTTCCATTGCACTAAGTGTAAGGGTTTATCATAGCAATAACGTCATTCTAAAACAATGAAGAAAACCCTTAGAGCTCGTTCACATTGAGCATATAAATATAAAAGATCATAGCACGCCACATATCGCTCTCCATACAATCCCTTCAGACCGTTCACACCTGAGCGCTTTATGCGCACATCAACCATAGACAATGCACATCTTACGCCGTAACCGCTCCTGAGGCGATATGCCAACAGTTAAGCGCCCCCCACTCCGACGAAAACAGGAGAGGGGGTCATTTTAATCACGGAGCTGCCGAGACCGGTTGGTGACAGATGTCAAGTTCATAGATTCAGTGTGAAAAATGCGTACTCCGTGGCCGCTCGCTAATTCAACTGACCCCCTCTCCTACCATAGGATGAAATATTTTATCTGCGCCGTGTGAACGGCACGAAACATAAGCGCTCGCGGTTCAACAGATACCTGCTAGCGGTTATATTAGATGTCTGAACACCCCTTTACACTTAGTGCAAGGGAAAGATTTCGAACCCCATATTAATTAGTGTCCAGAAAATTGGTTTAATCGGTAATAAATCAATTAGACAACTTCAAAAATTGACATTTAAAATCACATAAATAGGTTGTCACACACGATTAACCACATTTTGAAAATTTTCTCGTAAACCGAAACAGCTGTAACAAAAAATACATACTAAAATACCTGCAGAACTCGATAATAACATTATCAAATTTAATTTTAATTACATTTTAAACCTATATAACTTCTTCCGAAAACCGAATAAATTAGCCTGAGTCAGTTGAAGTAAAAATTAAAAGCTATTGAAAAACAAATCGATAAAAATATTATTAAAATCTGTCGGAAATCACTCAATAACAAAAATAATCGTTGCGGTTGGACGTGCCAATACAAATATCCTATAAAAACACGAAGATAAATTTCATCCGACCTTAGCTATTCTTACTAAATTAACCAGGACAAAATGTAACCGGCGCCAGCTGCGGAACAGCGCTACTCGCCCGGCACGTCTACCTACCTCCAACCATCAGTTCCAGTTCAAGCGAGCAGATATGCAGTTAATATGCGACATACTCTCAGAATTTGATTGGAACTACCTACATACTATATCGGAAGCAAATGACGCAGTTGCGTACTTAAACAATGTATTATTCAGTATTTTTGAAATATGTGTTCCCATTAGGAAAAAATTATGTAAAAATGTAAATTATCCGGCGTGGTTCTCTAAAAAAATTATAGATAAATTAAAAAGCAAAGAATCGCATCGCAGAAGATATAAACTGCACAAGAATCAATCGGATTACTTGTTATTCTCTGCGATGCGATCCGAGCTTAAAAAAGATATAGCAATTGCGAAGCGCCAGTATTTAGAAAAAGTTCAGTATGGGATCAAAGATGATGTCAAATGTTTTTGGGATTTTATTAAATCCCAAAAAGCAAATCCATATACCCAAATTAACTTAAGTGATAGAACGGAAACTTTTTCCGATCCCGAAATAGTAAGCCAAAAATTTGCCGATTATTTCAAATCAGTGTACAGCCAGTTAGCTCCTCAACTAAATCTAGACTTTACTCGAACCGAGAGGCCCTGGAATATTGGCAAAATCGGTCTTGAGCTAACCTGTCCAGAGGAAGTAGACTCCTGTACTCGAACTTTAAAGCTCGACAAGGCTGCAGGCCCAGACGGAATACCCCCTAATATAATTGCTCATTTGTCAAAAACCATTTGTAAACCGCTGAGCTATATATTTAATCTTAGCATATCGACTGGTTGTTTCCCTCATTCTTGGAAACTCACGCGTGTAAGCCCAATTTTCAAAGCTGGAGACAAGTCTGATATAAGGAATTACAGACCAGTAGCTGTACTGTCAACCATACCAAAAATATTTGAAATGATTATTTACAAGAAATTACATCACCAAATTATGCCATTTCTAGGAGAAAATCAACACGGTTTCATGCCAAGAAAATCCACGGTTTCAAATTTGTTAACATTTTCGCGATTGGTGGCCGTCGGACTGGACTCGAGACACCAAACAGATGTAGTGTATACGGATTTTGCCAAGGCTTTTGATCGAGTTGATCATGATATTTTACTACTTAAAATGTACAAACTTGGTTTCGATCAACAAACGCTTATATTCTTCGCGTCCTATTTAAAAGCCAGAAGTCAATATGTAATAATAAATGGACATGAATCTAAACAATTCCCGGCGTTATCAGGTATTCCCCAAGGTTCAAACCTTGGTCCCTTGCTGTTCCTTATACTTATAGATGACATCCAGGTTTGTGTAAAATATTGCAAATGTCTTCTATTTGCAGATGACCTCAAACTTTTGATGGAAATAATTTGTTACTATGACTGCTTAAAAATGCAATCTGACCTTGATGCTATTGCAGAATGGTCAGTAAAGAACAAATTAGAATTCAATATAAAAAAATGTGTAACTATGACATATACCCGCTCCGAGAAGCCCATAGTTTTTGAATACAACATTAAAGGGCAAACATTATGCCGAGTCAACAGCTTTAAAGATCTCGGTATCGTCTTTGATCCCAAACTGACATTCTCGGATCATATATCACGGCTCACTCCAGCTTGCTACAAACTCCTGGGTTTCATCATCAGAATATGTAAGCAATTTGATGACCCAGATGCAATGATAGCCATGTTTGATGGAGTCATAAGAAGTAAGCTGGAGTATGCCAGTGGTGTGTGGACTCCGCACCAAGCGAAATATATTAATATGCTAGAACAAATTCAAAAAAAATTCCTTAGGTATGTCTATATGCGGATGCATGGAACGTACCCGAGATTCATGCACCATATGGAATTACTTGAGGCAACAAATAGATTTAGCTTGGAAACTAGACGTCATGCAAATCTTGCAATTCTTAGTTTTAACATAATCCATAACCGTATTGACAGCCCATTCCTCTTGGAATGTTATGGCTTATACGTGCCTGAAAATTTCAGCCGTAGTCGTCGACACGACTTGTTCAAAATACCATACGGCAGAACAGATGTTCTAGCACAGCATAGCATGACAAGAGGAATGGTGCTGATGAACGAAATATCGGAAACACTAGATATATATAACTCTTCTTTAGATAGCCTTAAGATTTTTTTGTATAATAATCATCTTTCTAGGTGTTAAGACTGTCAAAATGAGATAATTGTACAGTAATTGGATAAAAATCTGTTGTACAATTTAAAAAAAAAAAAAAAAAAAAAAAAAAAAAAAAAAAAAAAAAAAAAAAATCAAATTGAATTTTAATTAAATTTAAAATAATTAAAATGGAGTTCTACGAATTAAACACAAAAACAATTAATATACAGGGCTAATTGAAATTGTTGTTTCCCTTACTATCATGGTTAGAAATACGATCTAAACGGTGTTAGAAAGAAAAAACACCACGCTATATGTATATTCCAATTAAAAGTTAACCGCAAAGAAATTAAAATGTACTACACCTTCATGAATCCAAAGTTTCCGGTCAGTGTGTCCAGGAGTGACGAACGAATGCATCCATGCTTTCCACTGCGGTGAAAGGCGATGTTACGAGAGAGTCCTGCTGGAGAGGTCAAAAGATCTCTCTCAACCAGTCCCTTCCGACCCGGCCTGCCACGCTGTCGGTAGCAGACACATCCGTCGCCAAGATCCGGTCAAACCTGATCCCGTGAACCCGGGCGCCTCTCCTAAGTCATCAAACCCAAGAGTTCGCTATGTTTGGTGACTTAGCAGGTGTTCCCGGGATCATGGGATGAGGTTTATCCAGGTCTTGGCAGCCAATGCGTCGGCCCCCCTACTGCATGGTGAGCAGGATCGAGAAGGGTATAGGTTTATTTTATCGCATTACATCACAGTTGGAGGGGTGGATTCATACGTCCGTCACTCCTGACCCCTCAGATTCCTATCCACCCCTCATACCTATTTCCTTCCCAGAACTTCTTATCCTTCCTTTCCTTAAAAAAACCCTCCACACAGCATCCACTAAGATGACATAGGTCCTGGGGGAAATTATTTTCCTCAGGGCCTCCTGTGCTAATGTAAAAAAAAACGTAGAGAACCATTTGGTCCGACCGAAACAGAAACCGAAACCAAATCTTCGGTGTCTGTCTCAGTTTCGGCCGAAACCGAAACCGAAACTCTTTTAGACGTGTTAAAAATCTATTGTTTACTGAAATTTTGCTTATTTTTTACACTTACGCAGACAGTTAACATGTGTTAAATGAAATTAAAAAAAAAAAAAAAATAACTGAAGTGTGTGAAATTTTTTTATTTTTATAAAACATACAAAAATTATGAAATTAACAAACGTGTTAACTGTACGTAACCTCACAACACAATCACGCCGGAGCGGCCGGTGAAATCAGCTGATGATGGCGGGTGAAACACGAGTCACGAACTCACCCGAAGTCAGCCGAACGACGCGCGATAACTCACGAACGCAGAGTATCGATGCGACCGAAGGATCGGCAGATTACTAACCGAAACTAGATTTTTTTTGCCGAAACTGAACCTTCGGTCGGTCACTAATTTGGGGTGACCTATGGCAGAGGTGTTGGTTATCCAATAAATGGTTCCCGGGGCCGCCGTACCCATATCCGCCTCCTAAATTGTAAATAAAAAAATACGTACTATTGTAAATCAAAAAAATAAGTAATATTGGCTACCCCTGACACAGGTCGGTTTTATGTTATATTCGATGTTCAGGGCCTCTCAAGTGAGTCGGGTCAAGAAGTAGCAGCTGTCTTACAAGAGCAAAGACGCAGCTGCCAAAAACCAATAAATACAATATTACCGTTAAAAACAACTCCATGTTATTTTGATAAGCAAGGAACACAATATCCAGGTTGGGAAGTGCGTTGCCCATTAAATAAAGGAAAGATATTTTTAGGAAGTGAAAACTTCTTTAGCACCGTTGTGATTGGAAACTCAATGAAACGAAAAAGCGACACTAAAAAGAGACAAAAACATACACCTATGGGGTCATTCATTTATTACGTAAGATTAATTTTGCTAG
Organism: Limnephilus marmoratus; assembly: GCA_917880885.1. Classification (NCBI taxonomy): domain Eukaryota; kingdom Metazoa; phylum Arthropoda; class Insecta; order Trichoptera; family Limnephilidae; genus Limnephilus; species Limnephilus marmoratus. Next base: position 7,671,837 of record OU862935.1, read on the forward strand.
TTTTGACCCCCTCCCCCCCTATTATAAGAAAAAATAAGAATAGGCCGACCCACTTCCCCCTGTTTAATATTTATTACGTAAGAATCTAAAGTAAAAAATGAATACACGTTTAGTTTGTTTTGATGTTTATTTTTCAAAGTAACAATTTTTAGAAATATTAATTTGTACTTACAAAGGTACTAATAATTTTAACTTTGCACATTTTTGTGATCTTACGTAAGAACTGTCGAGACTCCCTCACACCACCTTGTAAGAAAAAATAAGCAATGGTCGACCCCCCTCCCCGTAATAAATCATCTTACGTAATAATGGCCCCTATAGGATTTAGTCTGCGAGAGAATGCGATATAATCGGTCTCCTCTTTGTGCGGTGTTTCGTAGCCTCCCCACTGCTTTAGTTTTCTGAAGGTATCACTTCTACAGCGTGTGAACTGAACATTTGTAAATTTTTACATTAACTGCACACAGAAGTTCCTCAGGAAAATAATTTAACTCATGGCCTATCATCAACATCTTTGAGAATGCTGTTTGTAAGGTCTTTTTGAAGAGAGGAAGGTGTCTCAATGAGCATGGGTACCGCCGCCCCGGAAACCATTTATTGGTTAACCAGCACCGTTGCCACATAGGTCATCCCAAGTGGTTCGCTACGTTTCGTGACGTAGCACGGGTTAAGTTTTGTCTAGGCCTTGATGACGAATGCGTTTCCCCGCTTACTGCGTGGCGGGCCGGATCGGGAGAGACTGGTTGAGGGAACCTAACCTAGACCTCTCCAGCCGGACTCTTTCGACCCATCGCCTTGCACCGCAGTTAGGGGGATGGATTCATACGTCCGTCACTCCTGGACACATTGACCCCCAAATTCCTACCCACCCCTCATTGTTTCTCGGAACACCTTTCATTGAAATACGGGTGGAACAAAGACAGCATACCCATTTGACCAAAGATGACATAGGCCCTGAGGCAAATTACCTCAGAGTCACCAGTGTCCTGTGTGGAAAAGTAAATATTATCTCACTGACTCCGGGCAGTTCAAATTTATATGCAGTTCTGTGTGTGTTAAGATTTGAGCCTTGTCGCATTTCATCCTCTCTGGCTACTCCTTTCTTAAGTTATTAGTTACTTACAAACATAGATAATCATAAATTATACATATATAATTAATGCTGTAGAAATGAGATCACCGAGGCGTAGTATGGTAAAATCGTATGAGAATATCTGTAAGATCGTATGAGAAATGTGAAGATCCGCAAATAATGCAAGGCTGATTGATGTAAGCGTAATGAGTAAGCCGTCAGATGGTTTGGACTTGTATAGCGAATGAATGGAGAAAGGAGTGTAAGGAGAATATTAACGCAAAAGTGAATGGAAGAAGAAGTCGGGGACACCCACGGAATACATGGCATGATCAAGTTAATCAGATGCTTGAGTCTGACCATGTCAAGAGTCGGAATAATGGAAGACGAGAAGATGTATGAATGTGAACCGAGTTGTTTGGCGTTCCGTACTCTCTGCCTTCCCCTGCGGAGAAACGGCGTGATGGTTAGTTAGATATATGGTTATACTACCACGACATGGACATATGATTGGATGTCTATGTTCCACGACTATCTCTGCGGTAGGGCGGTGAGCCCACGGATATGGACAAAAAATATGGGTGTTCAAATTAAAAATTAAATACATTAATAAAATTTTATAGAAGAAGATAACAATAATAATCTAAACGAAAATATGAAAGAGAACAAGACACAGAAAACAGAAAAAAGAGACAATGGTCGCAACTGGCACGTCCCGGTTAGACGAGAGGTCTGGGTTCGTGTCCCAGTTGCGACCATTGTCTTTTTTCTGTTTTCTGCGTCTTGTTCTCTTTCATATTTTCGTTTAGATTATTATTGTTATTTTCTTCTTCTATGATATATTATTACGTTGATGGGAATAACCTTCAAAAGTTATAAAAGAGAGGTTTTTTATAAAAAAAATTATTACAGATGTCTTTCTTTCAAGCCAAGTTATTCTAGTTCAACATGAAGATGTTTGTAGATGTAGCAGATGTTTTTAAGAGCAATCCAGCTGTCCAAAACCAGTCAACAACGATATCATCCCACCTTTAGCGCAAGAATCTACCAGGAGCACATGAGGCAGTGATAGGTACCGTGATGAAAGAGAACTAACATACGCGCCGTGATTTGTGAGGTGATTGGTATTTGAAGCATTTAAGCTACGGCCGGCATTCAAGGGTAATGCAAGATCACGTGTATTTACATAGTGTTGGTTGGCTACAGAGACAGAAGTGTGATTCCATATCTATGGCTTGCAATTGCTTTTTTTATGGACTGACATGTCAGCTGTCATTGAAACACGAAATGCTGCAATTTACAGAGTGTTTGTTAGCTAGGATATTGTTTACATAATATGAGTCCTATAATTTCAATACCCGCTATATCCGATTTTTTGACAAAATGATCTGAGTATGACATCTTGTTCACATTTTTGCGAGGAACAAGACTAATCTTAAATTGAGTTTCAAAATCTCACTCATCACGACCAAAAACCATGTTAAAACTGCGAGTGAGAAACAAAATCCGCTATATCATTCAATAAGTTACTATCAAAACCCGCTATATCGGAATTCAACCAATCACGATAAGTTATTTTGCAAAGATGGCGGAGGTAGTAACACGCCCCTCAGGTCAGTTGAGTTTCAAAAGCCTCTATATTCCATACAAATCACGAAGTGAGTATCAAAATCCGCTATATCCATTTTATTTATCCAAATTACTTAAATATTTCTAGACATACATTGAAAAATGAAAAGTTTTCGAATGTGTATTAGTATTACTCCAACTCATTATACAAAAAAATTAAATGTTATTTTTTTATTTTTGCTAGAGATATGACAGTTTTTTGCGGTTTTCTTCGAATCAGCGAAAGTTGATATGGCGGATATAGAAATTGAACGACTCATATTATGAAAATGACAATTAAAAAAATTAAAATCCAATTGATAAAATGAAAGTTAATAAAAAATAAATAAAATACATTATAAAATTCAAGTATGAACGTAGAAGAAAGTGAAAATACAATTTGACAAAAAGGTATATTGATAAATGATAATAAAAAAGGCTAGTAAAACTTAGTCAACTGTAAATATATGCAGTAAATCACGGACATATGAATATATCAGGACCTGCCCTAAGTGATAAAAACGTATTATTTCCCCCTCCACATGGCGCCGGCTGTAGCTCCTCCTTGGAACCGGCTCGCTCCATGGGGAGGGGATATAGCCTCGCTTGAATCTAAAATGTGTGACGTCATCATTCTTGCCGTGAACAGCGAGAAGCTGACATCCATACATTTAACGAAATAACGGCAGCTTGTGCTATACAATATATCTACGTATCAATATGCACATAGAGAATGTGGGCGGTACTCCAATGTGCTCGTCGCTGGTTACAGGGGTAAGTAAATTATGAAACATTTGTAAAAGTGTTTTAACTAAACACGGTAAGAAAAAATTGATATGTGTATTGGCGCGAGTCTTTTTGGGGCGAGCATTTGACCTTAGCAAATAAGTTTTGAACGTGGCAAGCAATTCGCGCTCCCATGTAAAAAGGTCTATTCATTCAAAGCAGATTTTGCTTTTAAGAACTAAATGGTGATATTGTAATGCGAGATGCCTATATACTGTCAGATTGATTGTTCAACGAATGACAGTCATCTTTCCCCCCTTTGCTCTCCATAGTTTGGTTTTACCCCTCATCTGTAACTGCTTGTCTATACATTTGGATGTCTATGAGTAAATAGTATACACATATACATACAGCAGGCATAAATGTAAATATGTTATGAAATACTCGTGATAGATGTTTATCGAAGGTAATAATCAATGCTTTTACTTTTAAATGAATTTTTGGTTAGCGTGCTTCTAATGTCAGTAGGTGGAGAATTGAATAGTTTTATAGCATTATATTTAAAACTTCTTTGCCCATAAGAGGTTTGACAAACTGGGATGTTAAAATATTAGGTCCTTACATATGAAAATACCGTACTGACAAATTTGATCTCAAATATCTTCTCTTTGGTTAGGAATTCCAAATTCAAATTTATACAGCTATTTACTCATGTATTTGTGTTTCGAAAATTATAATTCATTTGTTTTTTCCTTAATTGCTTTTTTTTTCTTTGCGTCACTTAGTTTACAAAATGGAAAACTTGAAATATCGCGTTATTTACGAGTACGAGTTCCACCGTGGCACCAGTGCTGCAGAAACGGCTCGAAGGATTAATGATGTGTATGGCGACGGTGCTGCAAAAGAAAACACAGTGCGTTTTTAGTTCCAACGTTTTCGTTCTGGAAATTTCGACCTGCAGAACAAGCCCCGTGGACGGCCGGAGACCAAAGTTGATAATGAAGAATTGAAGGCTATTGTGGAAGCGGATCCATCGCAAACCACGTCCGAGGTTAGCTGCAGGCTGCGGTGTTAGTGATAAAACTGTTTTAATCCACTTGAAGCAAATTGGGAAGGTGTAAAACCTTGAAAGGTGGGTACCTCACGAATTGAGTGGAGCAAATCAACAAACGCGCGTTAGAACGCTAGACCACACACTACACAACAGACGGCTACCAAATTAGAGGAGCAACTCATCACATTCACTTCAATGTATAACTTGTAAAAAAATTAAAACAAACGTGTTTATAATAATTTTCTGCGATTTTTTCTATCGAGGGAATTTTATATAATTTGCGTATCGGCGTGGAACGCGTCTAGATATTATTATCTTCAAAATTAACATACATATTTTTTTAAGAGTTTAAAAACTTCAAATCTTTAAGGGAAATATGTAAGAAATCGGTAGAAATCCGGGAAGCCGGTCCTTTATCCGACTTTCTAAAGCGTATCATTTTAAATGTTGACATTTGACTTTTCTATAATTTAATATACATCTGCTCTACAAACAATATATTTTATGCTGACTATTGATATCAAAACTGCGATCGGCTCGTAAAGAAACCAGCATTCAATTCGACTATAAAGATATCATAATAATATCTTCGTGTCTACCGGGAAACCATAAGCGGAACGGAAGTATCCAATCTTCATGATAATTTGTTACCAATAATGATACGGATACAGCACTAATTTAGGCTCTGTAGGTAGTGTTATTTAGCAGTACCTACCATTGGACAACAGCACTTATAGCTGGCAATCTGTTCCGTTGTCAACCGACTAACCTGTCGCTACACTTTCACGATTGACTTTCTATCTGTCGCTGTCGATGACAGGCCAATGCATCGATACAGGGTGTTAAGGAACGTACTTGACTTTGTGAAATGAAAACTTCTTAAGCACCGTTGTGATTTTAAACTCGATGAAACTAAAAAGAGACAAACACCAGGCGCGGTCCCTCAATACATACTGTGGATGCGGCGCTTCCCTTCCTTTTGAGTTGTATAATAAATATTACAATAACTATTATTTATTTTTTCAGCATTAAAAAAAGCTTATAAATATAAAGAGAACTCCAAGCTTTGTGTTTGAATATAAAGCGTGGAGTTTTCTCTTTCTAACACTGTTTAGATCATATTTCTCACTCACCTTAAGTATATGAGACCTATATTAGCCGGGATAAATTTTCATCTCTACGGGTTAATACGGTTTTGACGGCCGACGTATTCCGGCGGTAAGGCTCTTGAATAGCTTTCCGAAGGTCGCGGGATCGAATCCCGGCGTGCAAATAAATTGTATTTGATTAATTTGTGTTATTTCACAATTTATTAATTTAAAATAATATATAGTATATTTGCGGCGCGTTCCAGAGTGGACGATACTCTCAGTATCGCCCTGGTGTAAGACCACCATTCAGAATTGAAACGTTGCTTGAAATGGCATTAGCCGTGTTTGGTGACCAGATCTGAATAGCCAGGTACTTCCCCACCTTCCTCTTCCCTCTCTCCTTCCCCTCCCCACTACCTTCAGCCTCACAACATACCCCAATTGGGGATGCCATAGTCTCACTGGCTTCAGACGGGAGCAGCTGAGACTCTTGTGAGGTATCTTGATATCCAATATTAGACGGCTACACCTAAACTAAATGCAGAAAACCACATTAATCTACACATCTGCCCTGTAATGCTATCCGAAACGTTGACTAAAGAAGGTGTACACGCAACACGGCAAAATAACGCAAAATTAATCACGATAATATTTTTGGACGTGAAAATCACAAATCATCACTGACATATGAATATATCTGGACCAGCCCTAAGTGATAAAAACGTATTATTTCCCCCTCCCCATGGAACCGGCTATAGCTCCGCCTTGGCGCCAGCTCGCTCCATGGGGAGGGGAGAGAGCCACGCTTGAATCTAAAATATGTGACGTCATCATTCTTGTAGTGACCAGCGCGGAACTAACGTCCATACGTTTTACGAAATAACACGTCAAAAACGGCAGCTTGCGCTATACATTATAGGTACATATTATATGGACATAGCGAATGTGGGCGGTTCTCCAGTGTCCTCGTCGCTGGTTAGGGGTAAGTAAATTATGAAACATTTGTAAAAATGTCTTAACTAAACACGGCAACAAAATATTGCTATGTGAATTAGGGCGAATGTTTTCGGGGCAAGCATTTGGCCTTAGCAAATATGTTATTAACGTGGCAAGCAATTCGCGCTCCCATGTAAAAAGGTCTATTCATTCAAAGCAGATTTTGCTTTTAAGAACTAAATGGTGATATTATAATGCGAGATGCCTATATACTGTCAAGATTGATTTTTTAACGAATCACAGTATCTTTCCTCTCTTCGCCCCCCATAGTTTGGTTTTACCCCTCTTCTGTATCTTCTGGTCTATTCATTCTGATGTCTATGCAAATCATATTATCTTCTCTAGAATCTAGATCAATTCATTTGGTTTCCCAGATGCCAAGATTTGAACCCGCGACCCATGGTTCCAGCGCCAAGGCTTACCACTCTTTCAAGGAGGCCATCAAAATAAATAATTTGGTACCTACATTCCTACATATTTAATATTATTATGATTGATATTGCCTTGTCCAAACTTAATCGTTAAATAATTAACATAGAGGAGAGTTTTTTTAATTAATTTCCGGGGAGGTCTTAAATAAGTAATTGAACAATCATTTGACATGTCAACTGGTTTAGAATTCAAAAGTGAACCGGAATATTAATTATATGAACACACGGCACTACCATAAAAAAAAATTATTATTAATGAATGAGTTATGAAAGATATTAAAGAAATAAAGAAGAAGTTGAAGTTTTTATCAAATTATCTGAATTGGTAAAAAAATTCGAGTGCAGTTTACACGCGGTAGAAGCGAAACTTTACCAAAACAATCTAGACCAATACTTGAAAAGTGAGGTCATAATCAAAGCGACTAATGAGCGCAGACCTAGCGTAATTTTCGTTTCATGTCTCAACCAATAGGAGCCTTTAAAAGTGACATCGTAATCAAAGCGGTCAATGAGTGCAGTTGATGCGTCGCAGGTGCAGTAATCGTCATTTTCGTTTCATTCGAAATCCAAATTACAGCGGGACTATAAAGGCTCACTTAACCCTTTCGCCAGACGCGTCTTTTTTTAAAGCGAGGTGTCGCGCGGGGTCGCTGAGGACCCCAAAAATTAATATGATTAAATTATGGTTACCTATAGCTTAAATTTTATGTGTTATTTTGTTAACTGATTATAGTCAGGTTTTTATTTTTATTATTGAGTTAGTTTATACTACATGAATATAAACTAATAAACACAATGCAACATTTCATTTGATTAATTTAATTATTTTTACAGTAAGCATAACATTTCTTTTTAAATGCATTCATTCTTTCTTCATTCTTCATACTTTCAGGCATTTCATCATACATCTTTAGTCCTCACCCACATTAGGCTGTTCTGTGATTTTGATTTCTTCATTTGTGGCAATCGAACTCTGTTTATATTTCTTGTTTCGTAATTATGAATGTCTCTATTAAAAACAATTTCATCCTTAAAGTATTTTGGCATTTGGTTTTTCATAATTTTATGCACAAAAATTAACACATTAAATAGTAGTCTCTTTTTTATTGGAATCCAATTTAGCTCCTTTCTCATTTGATTAATCCTTGCGTATTTGCCTTTCCCCAGTGTACATTTCAGGTGATAATGACTGTATTGAAAAAAGGATATATTAAAAATTAGATATTTATTCTCAATGTAGCTTAAAAATCAACAAGAAACATTTTTTTATAATTTTGAATCATACTTTTTTAATAGAAAACTTTAAAAAAAATCTAACCAATTTCTATTAAACTTATAACTATTTGAGATTGATACAGACTTATTATTATTCCAAAAAATAAATCAACAAAATACAATGAAAAAACATATGAACTTGGTTTTTCAATGTATTTTGTTGATTTTTTTGAGCCTCACGCCAAAAACAAATCCGTATCTCACATCGCACATGCGTCAAGTGTAGTTCCTTTTAGGAAGCTACCTGAAGCAAGGAATCAGTGGGAATATTTAAAATGTACATAATTAGTGTGAGAATGGTTTTCTTGGTACTCCTGCCTTTTAAATATGCAAGAGCGAGACGGCAGAAACAGTGTATAAAAGGTGATAGATGTTCCTGCTCGCTCTCCTTCATCACAGATAGCTCCGATAGTTAGCACGCTTAGAACGCAGACTTTATATAGTGTAAATAAATGTTCATCTCGTCCACACGCATTTTATAAAGATCTGCAAGATCTCTCATATTACACCTACACACAAAGTCTAAATAACAATTAGCAAAACCTGGGCTTTTAAAGACCCCACGCGACGGGTCGAGGGTTAAAAAAAATCATCCAAAACAAAATCATCGTTGCGAAATTTCTCTACATTTAAAAGCTAAGCTCTAAAAATATACTTTCCTTATAAAATCCACCCACCATACAAAATAAATTTATTATTACACGACCAGCATAAAATGTAAAATACTGGACCACTCCGCCAAATACGGAGCGGGTAATCTAAAATAAATAAAACTGAAATTATTATATCGACCGGTTGTGCCCAAAAGCGGTGGTCGGCTGTAAACTGCGATTTAATTGGAGACGTGTTCTAGTTAATGGGGAATTTAAACCGGTCCGTAATTGTAATTACGTTGGAGAGTTGCTGATGTAACCGCAAATGACATTAACTACATAACCAATTAATAACGGAAATGTGTAAGATTTTATAACGTTCTGGCTGAAGTCCCCGGGGTAGCACGGGCTTTACACAGAGTTTTTTCGAATCTATTGTAGATAGATTACATCGCAACGTGCATTCAACCGACCAACAAAAACTACGTTTGGTCAAATAAATATCATCATCATCATAATATCATCATCATATATTGGCTCTACAACCCCTGGTGGGTTCCTCAATAGTCTTCCTTCACTCATCTTGGTTTTGTGCCAGCTCTCTGTAGTTTAGAAGCTCCAAGATAGATATGTCTTTGAGGACGTTGTCGCTCCCTCTTAGTCTTGGTCTTCCCAGGCTCCTTCGCCCTATTGGTCTTGAGTTCAACAGGGACTTTGGTGCTTGATGCTCGGTCATTTTCTCCACATGACCCAGCCACCGAAGTCTTCCCAGTTTTATAAATTTTGCGACGTTTAGCTCCTTAAACAAAGTATGGAGCTCATTGATATAACGTCTGCGCCAAAATCCATTTTCTAGAACCGGTCCGAAGATGCGCCTCAAAATTTTTTTAGCAACGCATAATTTCATGATGCCAGAACTCTCTATTGTACCTATATAGAAACCATCGCGGGAATGCGCACATCAAAGCCCCAAAGTTTCATCGCAACAGGATGAACGGTTTAGCAACGCATAGACATCTCGTATACACCCAAGCAAACATATTTTGATTTTTATATATACAGATAACAAGATACAACCACTAAAATAATAAGAGATAATAATAATTTATAATAATCACGAATCCATCTGCTAATTTCCAAAATAAATACAAAAGATTAGAATCTATGATTGACCGTTCTACCAGCGCCAAATCCAAAATGCTAGAGCCGGGAGAACGGGTAATAAAAAACTAGTTGACCTACTACCACCATCATTTCCCTTTCGTCAGGTGCCATTGGCGATTGACCGCCAACACCGCCGCCAAACTGGTTATGTTTTTGGACACTCAGCGAATTTGACCGTCAAAGCTTTGTTCGTTGTTCGGCAATGATAGACGAAATAGATGAAAACATTAAAAAAATATTTATATTTAATTATCGTTCTGCAATGGAGATTTTATGGTTCGGATGAATAAAGAAAAATATGTTATTAAAACAATAAAAATTCGAAAACTTCAATATCTTGGACATGTCATGACACATCCAGAGAAGTACGAGATCTTGCATCTCATAATGCAGGGAAAGATTACCGGAAGACGGGGCCCTGGAAGAAAAAGTATATCATGGCTGAAAAACCTGAGACAGTGGATTGGCCAGTCTACTGTAGAGCTTTTCCGGGCAGCAGTAAACAAAGTCTGCACGGCCAAAATGATAGCCAACCTCCGTTGAACGGACAGGGCACGAGAAGAAGAAGAATTTTTATAATTTTTTTTAAATTTTTTTAAATTTTTTTTATTTTTTTATTTTTTTTGGAGATATTTATTATTTATTTGTTTGTTTACGCCTTGATGGCTTTTACAAGAATGGAGAGTAGCTAGTTTTTTCGAAGTGAAAACTTCTTTAGCACCGTTGTGATTTGAAACTCGATGAAACGAAAAATAGCGACTCTAAAAAAAGGCAAACACATATATCTTTAGGATTTAGCCTGCGCTAGAATGAGATAGTATAATCGGTCTCCTCTTCGTAGTCTCCCCACTCTTGTCTACTTTAGTATTCTGAAGGTTTAACTTCTACCGCATGTGAATTGCACACTTTTTTTGCATTAGCTCCACACAGGAGGCCTTGAGGAATATAATTGCTCTCAGGGCCTATGTCATCTTTGGAGATACTGTGTGAAAGGTATTTTCAAGGAAAAGAAGGAGTGGAAGATCTGGGAACGAAAGGGGTATGAGGGGTGGGAAGGAATCTAATCAAAGTGTTCAGGAGTGACGAAAGTATGAATCTGTCTCTCCCACTACGGTACAAGATGATGGGTCGAGAGAGTCCTGCTGGAGAAGTCTAGGTTGGGTCTCTCTCAATCAGTCTCTGCCGATCCAACCCGCCATGCAGTAGCGGGCAAATGTATCCGCCGCCAAAACCTAGACAAACGTGACCCCATTAACCCGGACTTTTTTTTGTATTTCTTGGGCATTAATTAAGTAACAATTTCTAGCCATTTTGTTTTTAATAGTTTTACTTTCCATGTATATTTGTTACTTAAATTTTAATTTTTCTGCTACCGGTTTCGACAAAACCGTGTCATTCACTAGCAAACTTAAAATTAACTTAAATATTTCACCTTCCCCAAATCACCCCTCCCACTACCACGGCCTAATTAAATCTAATCATTTCTGTACTTGTGTAAATTTTAAAGTTAGTTTGAAGTTTGACAGTGAATTACACGGATGTGTCGAAACCGGTAGCAGAACCATTAAAATTTAAGCAACAAATGCACATATTATCAAAGGTGCGCCCCACGGTTGAATTTGGCAGCCACCTCTGGTCAGGAGCTCCAAAATACCTGAAAAATACCCTTGACTCTGTGCAGAAACGGACGGTCCGTTTAATAGATTCTCCCATCTTAACAGACGGATTGCAATCTTTAGAGCACAGGCGTCGGGTGGGAATGATATCCTTGTTCTACCGGTATTACAATGGAAGATGCTCTGAGGAACTAGCTTCATTGATACCTTCGTCACCGGTGCATAGTCGGGAAACACGCCAAATGCGTGCCCAACATTTGTACACGGTTGAAATTTGTCACATGAGAACGGGTCGTTTCTTCGACTCATTCTTGTGTTCAACAGCTCGGCTGTGGAATGATTTGCCGGCCTCTGTGTTTCCTCCTTCCTACAACATGGGTCTCTTCAAGACCAATGTTCATTCTTTCCTCTCCTCAAAAAGACTCTCCACACAGCAACCCAGACGACATAGGCTCTGAGGGAAATTATTTTCCTCAGGGCCTCCTGTGTGGAATTAATGTAAAAAAAAAAACACGGAAAGAATAACTCTTCAAAACAAAATGCCGGGCACCCTTGCTAAGTCGTCAAACGTAGCGAACCACTTGGGGTGACCTATGGCAGGGGTGTGGGTTATCCAATAAATGATTCCTGGGGCGGTGGTACTCATACCCGCCTCCAAAATACTTGACTGCATGTGGATGTATCATAATATGCAGGTAAGCAAGAAGTCATCAACTAATCAGCACTTTCTGTAAACGTGCGAAGTGAAAACTCTATTTCCGTATGGAATAACATAAACTTCAATTTACACTCGAATGTGCACCGTTCTGCAAATTTAAAGTTCAGCGAATAAACAGACTATAATAATGTTAACAGAACTGTTTACGTATTCTCGTTAAACTTTATTACCGTTCAGAATAAGATGAAACAATCCAATTACACTTAATATTGTACGTGAACAATTACTTGATTGAAGTAGATACAGTCTGGTTTCTGTTGCATAAAAGAAGCGAACAAAAAACAACATATATTTTCTGTTTTTTTTTTTAATTAAATTTATAAACAGAAAAAAACAGTTCATTAGATACATTGGTGAATTTTTTTAACAATTAATAAGTATATTTCATGGTGGGTACCTAGTTTAATGTGTTCGCGTTCGAATTAGTATCTTGGTTTTCCTTCTCCCTGTAATCTTAATCTTACCAGACACATATAATCCTCCAACTTCAGAGAAACACATTTTCGTATTTGTATGATTTATGGTCCATTTTCGCCAGTTGCATTTGATGCTGTAATTTCGAAACAGTCTCGGATGCAACATCTGCTAAGTCACCAAACGCAGCGCACCCCTCGGGGTGACCTATGGGGTGATTTAAAGCCATGTCAAGCAACATTTCAATTCTGAATGATGAATTTATGGGGGCTGAACGGTGTGGAGGCAAATATCACAGTTGAACGCCGAAATAGCTGTTAATATTAAAAAAAAAAGTAAAATACTTGCAGGACTTAATAAAAAAATACATTAAATTTGTAAATTTTGTAGAGGAATTCTACGAATTAAATATAATAACAATAAATAAAGTCGGTTGAATATCGAAATGTTTACAACTAACTAACCATTACGCCGTTTCAGGACAGACCGCCACACTACTCGGTCTTGGCACACACTCCTTGCCTCGTTTACATTCATACATCGTCTCATACATGCTCTTCTATAATTCTGACTCTTGACATGGCCCGACTCAAGTATCTGATTCACTTGGACTTCCTCTGGCGTCCCCGACTGCTTCTGCCATTCACACCATTCTTCACCACTGCGTCATATATTCTCCTTACACTCCTTTCCTCGTTCATTCGCTCTACATGACCAAACTATTTGAGCGTTCTTTTCTGAATGACACGATCATACATGGTTTTACCACGCATATGTCTCAGGGATCTCATTTCTACAGCATTCAGTCTACTTTCATCCTTCCTCTGCCAGTTTCATGCCTCACTGCCATACATCAGGGTAGGTATAAGCACTCCATTGTGGACGGCTAGCTTCGCTCCTTTAGATAGTTTTTGTTGGCGCCAACGGCGTTCAGTCCCCCATTAATGGAGTCACCTGCATTTACCTTTCTTTCAATATCTTTATCAATATAAATCTAATACATAAAAATCTTGTGTCACTGTGTTTGTGGTCGCACTTCTCCGAAACGGATTGACCTATTTTTATGAATTTTTTTATGTATATTTGGTAGGTATGACAATAAGTTTTAAAGTATATTTCATACCGCTAGGTGATTAGGGCGTCCCTGTCCAGAAAAAAAATTTTTTTTTACATTTTTTTTATTTGGCATTAAAAAATACCTATAAAACCAAATTTTAACCCTCCTACCCCCCATCCCATTTAAGCGCGATTTTAGTATTTTTATATGAACAAATTTAACCGTCTTTCGTATTTCAAACAGAACGAAATTACTAATGTTGTTGAATGACAGATGGCGCTACGTCCGCCTCATCTTACATCCACACATGCGCAAGACATTCACGAGAAGCGTCGCGTCATTTTGATATTTCATTCGGCATCATGTTCTCGCGTGGGCAAACCATCGAGCTTATTTGTGTTGACTAAAGACGGACTGACAAAAATATCGTACACTCAATTGCTCTTCGAAATTCATATTAATTTTCTTTATTTGATTTTCCTACTAAAAGGAACGTACCCATACTACGTGACCTGTTCAGGGGGGGGGGTTCTTCAAAATGCCACGCTTGGTACAAACGAGCGGCGGATTGCTTAGGTTTTTGGTCACCGGGGGGGGGGGGGGGTTAAAAATTGTAAAAAGTTGGTCACGTAGTATGGGTACATTCCCTTAGATGACTTTTTTATTTTTATCGGCGGTCATCGTCGACCGAGATCTCAAAAATAGTGCATTTAAATTTTATTTTCTCAAGTGTATCTATTCTCGGTCTCGGCCGAGAACGAAAAACCTGTCTACAATAATAATATGTTTTTATTCAATATTGTTAAGCGAGTCGCATAATGAACACATATCACAATGGAGTTTTTAATTCAACAATAATTCTCGTATTACGATAATATTATGACAAAAGAAAACACGAGTTCCTAACGGTGTCGTGTTTTTTTCTCACCGAGATGATGGGACCGGTGTGAAATGTGAATCTGCACTGTGAATGAAATAATAATGATATCACATTTGATATTTGCACAAACGAAAGTGAGGACGAGAGATGGAATCAAATTGTTAAGTTGTATAACAGCTTTGACTGCAAATGCATTGGTGGGCAGTTTGTGGCAAGCGAACAGCAAGAAGTAGAAAAATTACGCTCACAACAATGACATAAACCAGCGGTTTTCAACCTTTTTGAGCCTGCGTACCCCTTGACCCTTACTACAAATTTGTTGAATTCGTCGAGAAAAAGTCCGGTCTAACAGAGGTGTGTTTGTTAGTTTCTTTGATATTTCGTGGCCGTGCATTTTTATTTATTTATTTATTACATAAGATACATTTACATTACATTATACAGCAAAAATAACAAAATAATAATATTTCAAAAAAACTGTAAATATTTAAATGTGTACAAGTGTTATTATGTCTTGTTTGTCTATATTAGTTCCTAGCTAGGCCTATTGCCCATTCTAAGGAACCAAATGCTGGTGAAAAATGCCAAAAATGTATTCTGTACAAAAAAAAAAGTGATTTTTTTTTAGATTAAATATGTACAAAGTTTTAACTGATTGTGCCATTTAATAGTTAACCATGTAAAATTTTAAGTTTTAAGTGACATTATTTAATATTTTTTCAGACTCAACCCTCCCTAAGCCAATCAACCATTTATTTATTATTGAACCGATTCATGTCATTTTGCATGTTTTAACATTTAATTCTGGGGGGATTTGATTGTATAATTTCGGTCCCAGATATGGATATGTCTTTTGGAACTTCGACGTATTGCTCCCTGGGACCACAAGATCCTTTCTGGTGTGACTTCTTGTGATGTATTTATGATCAATTTTATCAATTTTTTCTAGATTTTTGTGTACGTGGATAATAAACTTTTTTATGTAGTTTTGACGAACATCAAGTACATTCAATTTTTTGTAGAGTTGATCGCTAGAAAACCTATAGGGTTTACGCATAATGACTCTAATTATGGATTTCTGGGCCTTCACTAGTG
The DNA here is from genome assembly GCA_917880885.1 of Limnephilus marmoratus. Classification (NCBI taxonomy): domain Eukaryota; kingdom Metazoa; phylum Arthropoda; class Insecta; order Trichoptera; family Limnephilidae; genus Limnephilus; species Limnephilus marmoratus. Next base: position 7,687,627 of record OU862935.1, read on the forward strand.
GATCTAAAATTGTTCTACCTGACGCTCCCCAACCAATACAACCATACGTTAAGATGGGGTTGCATAATCCGAAATATATTTTTCTTAGGTCTTGCTGTTTGATTATATGATCGCATGCATCGGACAATGTCTTTGGCATACGGTATAATTAAATCCTCTGCAATTGTACGATTTTTTTGCGGCAGGCTGCCAAACCACCGAGCGTAAACCGCCGAAGTTTGTAAACGTTGGACTGAGTTTTAAATCCTACATTCGTGCCGCGTACCCCCAATCTTGCTTGTAAATGCTGGCTTCCTGTTGAGGGGACTTAAGGTAAGAATTTGCAAATGAAACACAGACTTAACATCTGCGTAGCGCAAAAGTCATCACCCTATCGGAAGATCCCATATTTTTTGAAAATGACGGCAAATGTCAGTTCTACTTTGACATTTGTGAAGTAAAAAGATACACGTCAATAAGACATGAATCGCTATACTCCTCAAGAACGCGGGAAAAACGGTTGATTTGCACCGGCCGGCAAAAGATCGCAGGATTTAAACGTTCCAGACTTCTTTTTGTGGGGTTTTTTGAAGTCACGGATCAAGCCTCAGACTCTTGAAGCTCTATTAGTATATATAAGTATCGCCATGGAATTTAAAATCGATTGCACGGAACCAAGCGAAGTGGAGTCTAAAGACGTCCACACACCTACGCGTCTGGGAGGAGAGAGGAGACTAAATGCGACCAAACGATGCGCTATCAGCCCTTCTGCAGATGGCATAAGGTTGATTGCAGTTGGGTAACGCCTCTTTTAATCCATTCAAAAAATATCGCCAAAATTCATGCTTTATTTTATTTTGTGAAATTCAGGCTGTTGCATCCGAAACTGTCCGAAATGACAGCCTCAAATGCAACAGGCGAATGGTGGACTGTAAATTGCTAAATAAACAAAAATTACGAAATGAATTGAATGCTTATATGTGTCTGGTAAATCTCTGGAACTAGAAGGAAGTAAGGAAAGCCAAGTCACTTACCAAATTCGAAGGCGAGCACAAAACTTAAAGAAAAACCAGTTCCTTCCAATGTCACAAGTCGATCAGTTGTAGGTGCACACTGCTGGTTGTTATTGTTCCAAGCCTTTTTTCAGCAAGGTGACATGGTTGGTGGGGGTAGGATCAAAAATGACATTCAGGTAGGTACTGAGCACAATATCAATTCAAAACCCAACATTCCCGCCCCCGAGAAGAGATTGAAATCTCTTATCTACGACCGATGGTAAATCACACATTTCCGAATACTGACAACAAACAAATGAATTTAATAACAACCTATTATTAACAAAACGACAAACAATTATTCAATCTTTTTGCAACGAACAACAACGAAATTAAAAAAAAAATGTAAGAAACATAAGTCTAAAATAAAACTAAAATTAATCCATAAGGAATATGTTCCTAAGATAAGTTATTGAAGACCTATCTTTCATAGCAACTGACACCGCGGTAAAACGAACAAAAAGTAAGGAGAAAATAAAGACGACAAATATAAAACTTAAAATAAACTTATGAGTAAAATGTTTCAAAGTGGTAATGGATAAAGTTTGACCACTGGCCGACGAAATGTTCCTTGTGCAGTTTTAACTGTCACAACCCGTACGATTTGATCAGGACCCGGATGACATTCCTCGATGCGTCCCAGTGGCCAGTGCATGGATGGAATTTTTCCATCATTTAATAACACCAAATCTCCAACATTAAGATTAGGTGATGAAGTTATCCACTTTCCACGTTGTTGAAGGGTGTGCAAATATTCTTTTCTCCATCGATTCCAAAATGCCTGAGTTATTTTTTGCAACAATTGCCAACGTGATAATCTATTCATCGGTACTTCAGACCAGTCAGGTTCCGGAACCGATGTAAGAGGAGCCCCTATCAAAAAATGACCAGGCGTCAATGCTTCAAGTTCAGATGGATCAGAAGACAATTGAGATAATGGACGAGAGGCGATATGGATATGTTGCAAACGCCCACCACCTCTGAATAAACCAACCGAATTCAAAAAATGTATAATCATTCGAATGTGAGACACAGTTTGACAAGTTTTGCCTGTAACTGGGTGAAAATGCACGTGTTGCACTTTCAAAATCCATAATTTTAGAGATGAATGCAACTCCTCGACGGTTAATATTCCGAATATACGATCCTCTTTCTTTTTTCGAATGTTAACAGCAAATCTCAAAATCCATGCTGTAACACGTTGCAATCTTGTTAATGAAGAAAATCTATTTAACGTCTCCTCATTCCACGAATTAGTTGAAGTCAATACATGAAGATTGTTGGCCTTTAGCTCAGGAACAACATCAAGTTTTACACTGGAAGAATGGAACAATGACCACTCATCGACGGGTGATAGCATCCAAGGAGGTTCCCTCCACCATAACTCTGTATTGACTAACTGATCAGGCAAAAGTCCTCTGCTAGATACGTCAACTGGGTTCAAATGAGTATGTATATGAAACCATTTAATCAAAGAATTAACTTCATTGATTTGTCCTATTCGATTGGCAACAAAGGTTTGCAAATTATATGTAGGTGTATGAATCCATGATAAGACTATTGTAGAATCCGTAAATGTGAACACTTTATCAATATGTAAAGTTGTACCGAATGATTTCAAAACATAATCCAAAAGTCGAGCGAGCAACAAAGCACCACATAATTCTAAACGTGGAATAGAAAGAGTTTTCACAGGAGCCACGTTTGACTTGGCAACCAAAAGTCTAATGTTGAATTCTTGCTTCGAATGTTGGGACCGAATGTACACAACACAAGCATAACCCTTTTCGGATGCATCTGCAAATCCCACTAATTGATATGTATTATCACTACTCTCCCCTATGTAACGCGGAATTTGAATATTGGCTAAAGTTGAAAATGACGATACTATTGCCGTCCAATGAGATTGAACCTCGACAGGAACTGGATCGTCCCAGTTCAATCCAAGCTTCCACAACTGTTGTAACAAACATTTAGCCAAAAACGTGACGGGGGAAATCCATCCAAGGGGATCAAAAATCTTTGCAATTGTTGATAAGATTGACCTTTTAGAAAATATTATTTGTGATGTTTTTACTCGATACGAGAACGAATCGATTTGCGAATCCCAAACAATACCTAAAATCTTAATGTTATTGGCATGATCTAAATCAATTTCTATAGGTGCTTCCTGGTGTGAGATTGGAATATCAGAAAGCAGTTAACGACAATTACTCGACCACTTGCTCAATTCAAAACCGCCAAGATTTAAGTAGTTCCACCAAGTCTCGCTGCAATTTACGTGCCGATTCAAGTGTGGATGCTCCAGCTAAAATATCATCAACGTACGTATTTTCTAACAAAACTTTTGATGCCGTCGAAAATTTGGCATCTGCATCCAATGCGAGTTGCTGTAAAGTACGTAAAGCGAGAAACGGTGCGGAAGCCGTTCCGTAGGTAACAGTTTGCAGTTCAAATTCTTTAATCATTTGTTCCGGTGATTCACGCCATAAAATATGTTGATAGGATCTATCCTCTGGTCGAACCAATATTTGTCTATACATTTTGCAAATATCTGTTGTAAAGACAATTTTATGCGTTCTGAAATTGGAAATTAACTTCACAATATCTTGTTGAAGTTTAGGTCCTACTAAAAGTAAATCATTTAACGACTGGTTAGAAGATGTTTTTGAACTTGCGTCAAAAACAACTCTTAAGTTTTTTAATGGATCCAGTATCCTTAATCACACAATGATGAGGAATGAAATATTTTCCAATAGAAACAGATGAACTTGTCACATCTATCATGTGGCCCAAAGATTCATATTCTCTCATAAATTGAATGTAATCAGATTTTATATCTGGATGCCGAGAGAAACGGCGCTCGAGGTGATGCAGACGAGATACTGCCGAATGATATGAATCACCAAGAGCCGATTTAACTTCCCTGAATGGAAGTGGGACAACGTAACGTCCCGCATCATTTCTATAATGCTGCGTTGAAAATATTTTCTCACAAAGCAACTCTTCCGTAGATAACGGTGAAGGATGATTTGGAAGGTCTTCGATTTCATAAGGTGTCTTCACATTAGTTTCAATCGATGAATCTAATATTGTCAAAAACGAATTAATAGGAGATGTGCTGTGATCGACATTTCCCATTAAAATCCAACCAAAAGCTGTGTTCAAAGCTATCGGTTCATTCGCTTTTCCTACCACCTGCCCCGAACGAAGTACTGACGAAAACATTCCAGCACCCAATAAAATATCTATTGCAGAGGGCTTATCGAAATTTGGATCTGCCAAAGTTAAATTTCTCAAATGATCCCAGTCTCCCCGACGAATGGGAGAACTAGGCAACTGTGCACAAATGCTTGATAACACGACGAAATCCGCATCAAAAAGCTCATTCGAACATAGAGGACGGATCCAACACTTGACCAGTCCCTTCTGCGCGATGGCCGACAACTGTCCAATTCCTCGAATAGGAATTTGTTTATTAGAACAGTCGAGGCCCAAACGAATTGCACAATCATTTGAAATAAAATTTGCCTGACTGGCACAATCCAATAATACACGAACCTTGTGAAAATGACCCTTTTTATCACGTGCTTCTACGATGGCCGTAGCTAACAAAACTGATGATTGGCTAGAGCTCGATAAAACGTTGGGATTGTTAAGCCTCTCCGAATGAGGTGTGGTTGCCGCGATGGCCGATACGATTGGGTCGATTGTCTCAGGTGGCGAATCGAGTACTTCTTGTCTAGAAGTGTTATCGAAATTGTTGCTGTTTGACGCCTGTACTTGCCTATTTACGTCACGAGAAAAATGCAACAAAGAATGATGATTTTTATGGCACTGAAAACAATTAAAACGCGACGAACAGTTCTTGACCAAATGCTGAGCGGAAAGACAATTCTGACACAATTTATATTTCTTCACGACATCAAATCTAGCAAGTGGTTGTAGCTTTAAAAATTGGTCACACTTTGAGAGAAAATGTCCACCTTTGCATATTAAACACACCGACTTTTGTGTACTGACAAAAGAATTTAATAAGCGATTTGTTTTTGCTTTTGGCGCTTCATTTTTCACACCGTACCCATGAACCGATTCATAAATTTTAGATTGTGATTCTAAAAATGACAATAATTGTGAAAATGATGGAATTTCCTCCTTATGACCCATTAACTCGAAGTTAGTTCTTATGTCATCAGGAGTTTTCTTCAAAACGATATGTAGTAATAAAAATGACCACTGATCTGTTGGAAAATGTAACGCTTCTAATGCCTGAACATTTTCCTTCAAAACATTAACGACAGATCTAAGCGAATCCTTTTTAATTATGGGGCATGAGATAATGTTCTCTATGTGTCTGTCCGCAATTATCCGTTTGTTATGAAAACGATCTCTCAACAAATTGTAAGCAATTGGATAATTGATTGCGGAAACAGGAAGATGCTTTATAATTTTCAACGCGTCACCCGATAGTGCTCCTAACAAATAATGTAATTTATGTATGTCACTTAGAGATTCATTATCATGAATAATTGCATCATACGTATTTATAAAGTTTATCCATTCAGTAATTCCACCCGAAAAAGTTGGCAAACTAATTTTAGGAAGTGAAAAACCGTGACTATTTGATGTTTTTATAGAATCTTCCTTAGGTGGAAAAACTGCTAGATAATTCGTATGAATTTCAAAATACATGTTCATAAAAGATTTATATTTATTTTCCAAATCTGTTAATTTTAACTCCTCACTTTTTGACGTTTCTAGAATAATATAAGATTCAACAAAATCATCCCTTTGCTTTTCAATATCCTTAATTCTAACCAGTAAATTATTTCTATCTAATAAATTACCAGAAACAACTGCTCTGATCGATGAATCATGAATCTCCCGGAGACCAAGAATGGCCAATTTATTGCGAACACTAGCAGAAGCAGCCATTTTGATAATATTTGAAAATAGAAATTCAACAAACGAAAAATGTGAAATTTACCACGAAATTTAACCCCTTTTGAAGGTGACAATGTGCCCAATTCGAAAGCCGAAATGCCAGGAATATTAGGAACACAGGATCAAGGTTATTGGAAAAACACATACAAGCATTCAACTCCAAAATGCTCACGAAATCTGGCACGATTGGACCAATATGTTGCATCCGAAACTGTCCGAAATGACAGCCTCAAATGCAACAGGCGAATGGTGGACTGTAAATTGCTAAATAAACAAAAATTACGAAATGAATTGAATGCTTATATGTGTCTGGTAAATCTCTGGAACTAGAAGGAAGTAAGGAAAGCCAAGTCACTTACCAAATTCGAAGGCGAGCACAAAACTTAAAGAAAAACCAGTTCCTTCCAATGTCACAAGTCGATCAGTTGTAGGTGCACACTGCTGGTTGTTATTGTTCCAAGCCTTTTTTCAGCAAGGTGACATGGTTGGTGGGGGTAGGATCAAAAATGACATTCAGGTAGGTACTGAGCACAATATCAATTCAAAACCCAACACAGGCATAAATATAATTTTTTAGGAATTATTAAAAAAAAACTGCATTTGCCACATTGTATACTGTAGTCAGAGATATATTGACTGAAAATCAATAACCAAAATCTCAACGATTATTTAATAATCAATGGCTAATAATAATTTAAGGCTACCATGAATATATTTTATGTACAACGATTTTAAAACTTTATAACCCGTTTTTCAACTATAAAGTTAGCGGTAAGCACCAGATTTTATTTTTCTAGACGATGAATTAATAACTTCGGGAGTGAGACATGGAGACACATTTTAAATATTAGTAACACGTTCTTCAGAATTAATTAAAATGAACGCGGCGGAAATGTCGAATCTCCAGGCCTGCTAGGGTGAATTCGACCGTATGTTCGTCCAATGAAGGCCCGCCGTGCCGCGGGCGTATATTTGTTTACACGCTTTTTTCACTTACGTCGTTAAGATTCCCACATTATTTTTCTTCTCCTTCTTTTCTTTGATATGGCAAATTCGACAGTAGGTCCGTACAAAACACGGGTCGCGAGTCTTAATTTGTATACACGGCTTCTTTACTTACGTTGTTAATATTCTGAATATATTTTAGGGTATATCAAACTTTATCAAACTTTTTAGGTTGACACAACTATGAGGGAATTGGTATAGATTGAAATTATAAGGACTGACTTACCCGTTTGTCTTCAATATTGTCGATAAGAATATCTCAGGGGTCGTACATTAATCACGTGAGGCTCGAAAGGGGGGGGGGGGGTTCGGAAAAAATCACCAAATATCACGACGGGGGGGGGGGGGGTATAATGAGAAATCACGTGTATTTATTTTTCGTGATAATATTTTGAAATCAATACACGTGATTTGGGGGGGGGGGGGGGTTAGTCGAAAACCTCACCACATATCACCAGGGGGGGGGGGGTTAAAAAGTTGCTAAAAAAACATCACGTGATTAATGGACGACCCCTTATGGCTTGAGAGATAACTGGGATGATCACTGAACACATTATCATTGAAATAGTGATATTTGTTTGGACGAATTGCGTAATTTCTTATTTGATTTTTTTTTAATATTACGTACTTATGTGGTTCATAATCAAGTAGGAAGGTATTTAATTACTTCCCTATAAAAAGCTTAAAAGAGAAAATTTTGATGTTGATTCAATAAATAAAAGAACATTAGAAACATAATTTTTCAACGCAACGTCTACTGTTATTATTTTAGCTTTATAATGCAAACACCTCTCGATATAATTATTCTACAAAATTTGTTCTATATAAATTAGAAATCATTTTAAAATACTTTTAAGTATAAAGAGTAAAAAGAGCAGACGGACGTCTTTTTCAATTCAATGAGAAGCCATTGAAAGGGTCGCCATTATTGGGTGCAGAGACAATGGAGACCTTTTAGCGGCTGTCATTGGCTATAAAAAGACGACAGTTGATTTTTTACTCCTTTGTGAATGCGATTTATATATATTGGAAATGAAAAACTTTAAACATTTTTAATAATCAAGGTTTCACTAATTTTGGAAAGTTTTTATTACCCAGCAACATGAAAATAAATATAATAAAAACGTTTAAAATGGATTTTCCGTGTTGCTTTTCTTAATTTTCCAACTACGAAATAGAAATCGGTGTAGTCCAATGAAGCTATTTTCAGCCGGCAACGTCACATCCTTCACAATCTCAGTTAACAAAATTTAAAGTTTCAGGGATCAACCAACAAACTAATTTCGGTTGTTTGTGCGTGGTTGTTTGTCCCCGTGATAAGTGAAATCTGGTTCTGGTATTGCATTCGCAGACTTGGTGGATAGCATATGTCAAAATCCTGAATTTATCCCACCTACCTAATCTTTCCATCCTAAATGTCACCATCAAAAATTGTTGCAAGTACTCAACTTTGGAGAGGTGACAGTGTGCTTTGCTGTTCAGTGCGAAATAACATCTCAGACAGGGCGCATGTATCCTAACCTCTTGCTATAAGAATATTGCGATTTTTAAATTAATTAAACATTGTGAAGTGTACACCACAAACTGGAGATCAGCGAGGCCCCATCTGCAACGGCGAGTCCTATTTTCCCTTTTCCAATCTGGGCTTATCTAATTTTCCAAAAGCACAGATCTGAACTATCGACTGACTATCCATCAGGTTTGCGACTGTATGCTATTTAATCGTCCCGTATAACTTAGCGATCACGTAGTTACGGGACTGGTCCTTTGAGGGTTGCATAGGCTTTTCTCTGCAGCACTTAACGCCAATTTGCAGTGGAGTCGCAGTTTCGCGACACCAGTTTGTTTTGTAGGCACGTGGGATCTAGAAGAACTCAGAACATAGTTCTTGTGAACAAGAACTTGTAAACTTTTAAGGTCATTTCATAAAAATTCTCCGGTCCTAATGAGTTCTAAATTCTCCAATCTTCTCATAAATGTAATAACAGTAATGTAGGGTAATGGAGGGTTGCTAATGTAAAGTCATGCAATTTCAAGTGTTTTAATATAATGTCCTCTGCGTGCAAAGTCGTATCTTCTCCAAGCATAAACTTTCTAATCAAAGTTTGTTTATAAAAGACCTGCAGGTAATAAGTATGTTTTACGTATTTGTTTGTAAATAACAAAATTAGATAGAGCCTAAGAACTTACTTACAATAAATTGTACAGCGCCCTTGAGGTGATTTTTCACAAAAAGGGCGCTCTACAAAAAATAAAATTATTATTATTATCTATAATTTACACCATATTTTATATTTGCAAAAAGGTAACGCACCCCTGCAACACATCGCGTTCACCTCCGCAAACAAATTACCGTTTAGAAATCTCCACGGACAAGCTGGTCACCGGTCGCTGGTCGCTGGTCACTGGTCAGTGCGGCGATCGGGATTCGGCCTGCCCCGAGGCGCTGTCGGAGCGGGCACTTGCCACTTGCGACAGCCGCTGTCGTAACTAACAGATACGTGTATTGAATCATTAGTAATTGCATACACAAACAAAACTTGCTCTCTTGTAATGGTACCGCGTAACGACAATATACAAATAATCTAGTATCTAGACTTAAAACCGTGAGTCAGATTGAAAACTGTATTGGGAAACTAAATTTGCACTGTTATTATTGTAGGTAGAACGACAGGCAATAAATTACACACCTGTGTAATCAATCACAAGACGCCACTGATCACACTCCTACACGTCGCGAAAAATCACGTGATACGCGCGCTGTTTCGTGTTTCCTGTTCGCGCGCTGTTTCATTTTCACTGTTACCGCGCTGCTGGAACGAGACGAAGTGCTTTTCACGTGAACCACTGGGCTACAATCAATCACATGTCGCCACTGACCACACTCTTACACGTCGCGACGGATCTCGTGATACGCGCGCTGTTTCGTGTGTTACCGTGCTGCTGGAAGCGCTAGGCTACTCAGTTGCGAGTGATGGAAAAATATTTTTACGTTTTTTTTCCTCATATGAAGCAGATACTTTGTCATGTGACATTATAATTCAAAAATAAAACAATAACTTTTAATTTTTATACTTTATGTCGACCGGGTTTTGCTACAACCGTAGCTTCTTCAGGGCAGTATAATACTTTTTTATAAGAAATGCTCTCTTTTTATAACTGTTGAAGTTTATTCCCATCAATGTAATATATCATTGAAGAAGAAGATAACAATAATAATCTAAATGAAAATATGAAAGAGAACAAGACACAGAAAAACGAAAAAAGATAATGGTCGCAACTGGGACTCGAACCCAGAACCTCTCGTTTAACCGGCTAACCGGGACGTGCGCGTTAACCAATTCCTCTATTGCCACCTTCTGTCAAACCGTCATATTAGTCAATCTCATATTTAAAATTTGAGAATTAACAATATTATCTTTAACTAATTTTTTTACATATTATAGGCAACTACCCTTTTTATTGGAAACAATTATTCTAAGAATTGGTTTGTAACCTAGATAGCGTCACGGATAAATATATATCTGATTTTATATGGAACTATTGACGTTTTATAAAAGTCTAAATGAACATTCAATTTTTTATAAGAAAAAAAACTAAATAAAATAACTCAGATCAAATATTCAGAGTGTTTTAAATTAAGAAAGGACTCCTAACAAATCCTAACACTTATAAATAAATAAAAAAGACAGAAGATATACGTTAGGTACAGTGTACACAATGAGAATATATAGTGTTAGGATCGACACATGCCAATCAGGAGAACAGGAATAGATTGGGTGATAGATGACTCCCATGCTCTCGAAATGGAAGAGTGGAATCAGGACTTAATGATATTTGACAGGATGAAAGGATAATAAAGCGAGGATCAATGCGAGGAATTTGGAAGCAAGGAGAACAGAAAGAAGAAAAAGGAATGTATCGAGTTAGATGAAACCGATGTTTTACAATGCGCTGTTAAACACGTAGTTAGGAATCAAAAATACATACTAATTTCAATTGTGATTCTCTATGTAACTCCGGTTCAATAAACCCAACTAAAACTTGGATTTGCTTTGAATTTAAGTTTCAATTTAAAATTGGAACTAACTGTGGGAACAATTCAGACAAGCGATATAGTAAGCACTAACAATATTTCATTTTAATTCATTACATAATAATTTAACATTTGAAATGAGAAATGTGATCCCGTAATTTTTCGAGTTTATCAACAGTGTTCACTCGAAAGGGGCCATCCATAAATTACGTCACACCTTAAGGGGGGGGGGGGGGGGGCAAAATTGCAAAATATGTGACGTCAACGGGGGTCTCACAATGGTGACGATGTGTGACAGGGACGGGGACGGGATCAAAAATCATGAAATTCGTGTGACGTAATTTATGGATAAATTTCAAATTTTTTATATTATTTTTCAAAATTAGTCTTACGAGATTTGGTTGAAGGTTTTAATCTTTTTTTTTATTATAGGACCATTGGCTCCAAACATTTAGGAACAGTTGTGACTCTTGTGCGGCAGGTAGGTATTAAAAAAAAGTGAATATCTCCCTACATATTTTGTTACCTGACCAACTAGGTAATATGTGAAGAGGTTAAAATGTCAAATTATTAAAATGTCAATTATGACGAACGAATTAAGTGCTCCAGGGCTTTAGCCAAAGATATTCAAATACAGAAGAGATATGCTATGGTGTCCGCGCAACTGTCGCCGGACTACGCGTTAATAAGCGTAGTTTTCATACAAAAAGAATTTGTTTATATTTGAATATTGGTTAACAATATATTTTGAATAAGGAAAGAATTCGTTCATTTAGTTTAACGTTCGTTTGGTTTATTCGTTAATTATTTGTTCATTTAGTTTATTTGTTAATTGGTAAACAATATCGGCGACACCCGGAAGCGCAGACCCACATAGTAAAAACAGCAGATAGCACATCTACTTATATTCCAATATCTTTGGCTTTAGCCAAGAGGTGGCTAAAATTGGTGGTAGAAAATTCAAATTTGCAAACTCACCTTTTTAATCAACATTTTTTTTACAATAGCTCCACTCAAGAGAGATGCTGTGTGGAGGGTCTTTTCAGGGTAAAAGGAGAGAAAGTTCTTGGAAGGAAAACGTACGGGGGTCAATGTATCCAGGATTGACGGACGTATGAATCCATCCCTCCCATTGCGGTACAAGGTCGAAAGCGTGAGTGTCGTCAAGACTTAGACAAACCTCGCCCCATTAACCTGGCCACTCCTGCTAAGTAACCAAACGTAGCGAACCACTTGGGGTAACCTATGGCAGGGATGTTGGAACATGAAAACAAGCACAATAACAATTACCTTAGTACTTCCTCATCGGAGCGCTGTTACATCCATCGGGTGAAATGCACCGGAATCAGTATCTGAAGGCAAAAAGATACAAAAACTATTAATATAAAATTAAACGTTCAAAAGTTCTAATCAAAAAAACGTTAAAAAGTTCTAACAAAATAGGTACCTGAAAAATTTGGAGTTAAAATAAACAAAAATTTTAACAAAACAAAAAAACGACCTCAAAAAATGCACTAAAAAGTAAAAAAATAATTTCGTATTCTTCTACAACTTTATAATCAACTTACCTTTTCTATTCATCAATATGTAGGTACGATTGTTATTTTTGGAGTCGGTGTCGGCGGGAGAGGAGCTGTCAAGTGAACACGCCGGGCCGCGGGTACCTTGGTTGACACCGACTCCAAAAATAACAATCGTACCAACATATTGATGAGTAGAAAAGGTAAGTTGATTATAAAGTTGTAGAAGAATACGAAATTATTTTTTTACTTTTTAGTGCATTTTTTGAAGTCGTTTTTTTGTTTTGTTAAAATTTTTGTTTATTTTTTGATTTTTAGTGAATCTGAAGTACACTAACTAATTCGATTAAGATTCGGCAGAGTATCGTAAATTTGTTCTTCAGAATTGGAGAGTTCCGTTACTTTGTCATGGATCCCATAATCAGAACCTAACCAAACTCTCATCAAACTACCCTTGAAGTACATCCTTTCCAATAAAAAAAGAATCATCGAAATCGGTTGGCGCGATATTGAGTTATTCGTCCATTTGTCGCGCACATACTTGATGCAAATTTAAGACTTATATGATTTTCTCATGGATGCCATTGTCAGAACTGGACCTAATTAAAATGGGACCACACGGGAAGCACCAGCTTTCAAGTAAAAAAAGAATCATCAATATCGGTTCACCCAGTCGAAAGTTCTGAGGTAACAAACATAAAAAAAATATATATATATATATATATATATACAGTCGAATTGAGAACCTCCTCCTTTTCGAAGTCGTTTAATTAAAACTACGAATTTTAATTTTTAATTTTAATCCACGAAACTAAGTATAATTTTTTTTACAAATGTATTCAATTAAAACATAGAGAAAACGACCAATATAATAAAAAAAAACATTCACACGCGGTAGAAGTCAGACCTTCAGACAACTAAAGTAGACAAGAGAGAAGATACGAAGCACCGCACAAAGAGGAGACCAGTCATACAATGTCATTCTCTAGCAGGCTAAATCATATGTAAGTGTTTGTCTCTTTTTAATGTCGCTATTTTTCGTTTCATCAAGTTTCAGATCACAACGGCGCTAATGAAGTTTTCAGTTCAATTAGTTCTTTTTTTCACAAATTTATTCAATTAATTAATATTGAAACTATATTAATTTTATTTTGTTTATTGGAATAAATTGAGTAGAACCTCAAATTGTAATTTTTTACGTTAGCTCCACGCAGGAGGCCCCGAGGAAAATAATTTCGCTCTCTCCTGTGTGTAGGGTTTTTTAAGGAATGGAAGGAGAGGAAGTCTGGGTAGGAAATATATATGAGGGGTGGGTAGGAATCTGAGGGTCAGTGTGTCCAGGAGTGACGGATGTATGAATCCAACCCTCCAACTGCGGTGCAAGACGATTGGTCGAGAGATTCTGGCTGGAGAGGTTAAAATACTTCCCTCAACCAGTATCTCTCTTTCTTACCCACCACGCAGCAGGTAGGCAGATGCATCAGCCGCTAAGATCTGGACAAACCTCACCCTACAAACCCGGGCGCCTTGCTAAGTCACCGAGCACGACGGCCGGCGTGATCTAGCGGTAAGGCTTTTGACTCGCAAACCGAAGGTCGCGGGATCGACCCCGGCCGGCGTGGGCAAATAAATTAATTTTGTATTTTTTCACGATTAATTCATTTAAAATAATATATGTATAGTATATTTGCGGCACGTTCCAGAATAAAAGATACTCTTAGTATAGCCCTGGTGTAAGACCACCATTCAGAATTGAAACGTTGCTTGAAATGGTTTTAGCCGTGTTTGGTGACCAGATCTGAATAGCCAGGTACTTCCCTACCTTCCTCTTCCCCATTTCCTTCCCTTCCCCACTACCTTCAGTCTCACAACATACCCCAATTGGGGATGCAATAGACTCACTGGCTCCATACGGGAGCAGCTGGGACTCTTGTGAGGTATTCATATAAAAATATATATTACAAAAAAACGTAGCGAACCACTTGGGATGACCTATGGCAGAGGTGTTGGTTATTCAATAAATGGTTCCCGGGGCGGCGGTAGCCATACCCGCCTCCCAAATTGTAAAATATGTCAGGAATAAAAGATGTGCACATCGTTAACGAGTCGAAATGTTATGTTTGTAATGTTTGCTATAGGTGACATCGGTCTTCTTTCAAATCACCATACTATAGATCACTCTTGGAGGGATTGGCGTTCTTTTCCGCGATGACTAACTTCTGTTTACTAAGTTTGTAAAGCGCCCTCGAGGTGATATTTCACTAAACTGACTGGTTAGATCATTATTATTAGTGTTAACTATCCCCGGAGAAGCATACAGTGTTAATTGGGGTTCAGGGAATAGGACAACACCAAAGTAATGAGGCGATTATTGGAAGAAACACGCATTTACTGACAAAACAAACATTGTTTAATTTGGGAGGCGGGTATAGTAACCGCCGCCCTGGGAACCATTTATTGGATAACCAACAACTCTTTTATAACAATTATTATAAGCAATAATTATCAGCCTGAAACACTCATCCACATTGAAAAATCTTCCGAGAAAAGATACATGACGCCAACGGGACTTGAACCCGTGTCCTCTCGATTGCCGGTCGATTGCTCTTGACCACTCAGTGGTCAAGAGCAATCGACCGGCAATCGAGAGGACACGGGTTCAAGTCCCGTTGGCGTCATGTATCTTTTCTCGGAAGATTTTTCAATGTGGATGAGTGTTTCAGGCTGATAATTATTGCTTATAATAATTGTTACCCTTTGTGCTATGCATAAAAAATCTTGTCTTAAAACGTTAGTTTTACAATAAAAATAATAACTCTTTTATAGATCGCCCCAAGTGGCTCGGTGAAAAATAAGTC
Organism: Limnephilus marmoratus; assembly: GCA_917880885.1. Classification (NCBI taxonomy): domain Eukaryota; kingdom Metazoa; phylum Arthropoda; class Insecta; order Trichoptera; family Limnephilidae; genus Limnephilus; species Limnephilus marmoratus. Next base: position 7,703,024 of record OU862935.1, read on the forward strand.
CGTTGATTTGACAGTTTGTTTAAATGCGGTATTCCGTATCACGTTAAGACGACAATATATCCTAAAATATATTCAAAGTCTTAACGACGTAAGTAAAGAAGCCGTGTAAACAAATTGCGACTCGCGACCCGTGAACTGGACGGACCCACTGTCGAATTTGCCGTATCAAAGAAAAGAAGAAGAAGAAAAATAATGTGGGAATCTTAGCGACGTAAGTGAAAAAAGCGTGTAAACAAATACATTGTACGAACGTATGGTCGAATTCACCCCAGCAGGCCTGGAGATTCGACCTTTCTGCCGCGTTCATTTTAATTCACTCTGAAGAACGTATTACAAATATTTAAAACATTTAATTAAGAAGTTGTTTCTTCCTGCGTGTCCTTTCCTATTCGTCCCGTTCCTCTTCCGCTTCCCCTTCCTCTCCGGAGTTCCCTTCCCCTCTCGCGTTCCCACTCCACGAACCCCCCTCCTGAGTTCCCCTGCCCCCTCCCAGGATCCCCTCTCCCCTCCCTTGTTCCCCTTCCCCCCCTCCCGCAAACCCCCTACCCAAGTTCCCCTCCCCCCTCCCGCATTCCATACATTCAGTCCTGGTACATTCAGTTTTCAAACAGCTCGCGTGCCACAATCATTTTTTTTACAAATTTCATAATGCCCGGAGTTCACCAGTAGTTTTATGCAAACCTTGTCCTGACAATAACGAACACACAAAAAAAAGAATTATCCAATTTGGTGCAGTAATTCGGAAGTTATGCGCGTACAAACATTTCGGCGATTCATTTTTATTTATATAGAAGAAGAAGATAGAAGAAGAAGAAGAAGATAGATAGAAGATAGATAGAAGATAGATAGATGTCTCAATGTTGTCCTCCCGAAGTTATTAATTCATCGTCTAGAAAAATAAAATCTGGTGATTACCGCTAACTTTATAGTAGAAGAACGGGTTATAAAGTTTTAAAATCGTTGTACGTAAAATATATTAATGGTAAGGTACTGTTTTTATTAACCTAAAACATAAATAACTCGCATTCCTTGTGCGGCATGGAAATAAATAAGTTATTACAGTTACGAATTCGCCGGAAATGATTAAAAGGTGAGTTTTGAGCAAAAAAAATTTATTAGGGTTGTGTACTATGACAGACCACAGAAAATCACAGAATTTTGACAGCCGATAACGCACCAAGACGCCTTTCGATATCCGACGGATTTTACCTTTCGTCTCGATTATCTCATAACGCTGACTTTAAAGCCATCTAAAACACAATCACCCTTCTGATTCTACAAATTAAAATTAGGACACGGCAGAACTATTCAGTAAAATCTGAAAGCACTCCAGGCCATCTCGTATTATTTAAAAGTTGAAGAAGTTTGGGTTAGCATACACAAAGCAATGGGATAAAGGGTACAGCACAGCGGCTAACGATGTTTTAGCATTTCAATACAGAGCAGAGTGCACCCCACAATTTAATATAAACGCTTCGTATTCGTATTCTATCCGGATATGCACGGGAATGAATTAGGACGAACAAAGCTATTTACGGAGTCGTTAAATACTTTATTGTTCAACCAAAACTACGGCTGCCTACTACTCTCTATGTCTCTATTCTCTATTACTGAAATGGAGAGAAACTCCATTATGCAGACACCATGGACTGTATACAATAATAATCATTAGGTAAAATCAGTACAGTTGACCGAAATAGTGGTTTAACACTATATAGTCTGACAAATGCAATGCAAAAACAAAATGCATTGTCACGATAATATTTATTTTGATTAAATAAATATTGTCTTGACCTAGTTAATCTTAAACTCACCTGGCCGCTTACATTTTATTATGATCGCCGTAAAGATTAGTTCTGAACGGCTCGCGACTAGCGCCATCTATCTCGGGAGCACTTCTTGAATTTTTGTCGTCTTGGGAGCCGACTTGGATTCGATGAGTCGCCGAATTATTTAAGTTTATTGTTAAATATGTGATAGCGTCACCTTTACGGGTTTTACCCATTTAAAAAAAGAATCATGGATTATTTTATAACCGCGAGCCGTGTTGTTTCCGTGAGTGAAACGGGATTTTTAAAAGTTTAAATGGTGGAGCCGCCAATCGCCATATTGTCGATGTGCCCACCTTCACTCTCGAACTTGAGTGTGGATAATCGGTGTAATCCTTTGTTTGGCGTTCATGATATTAACGTGGCCAAGGCTTTGAGAGGGGTTATCCTCGCGGAACTCAATATTTGAGGCGGATGGAGGCCCGGCACTGATCTATGAAGGGCGCGGTAAACGGCGTCTACCGAGATTTCTCCGGTACGCACAACCGAGACTTTGAGCCTTTCCTGGTTCCTGTTCCCTGTGGAGGAGTCCCCATCCTCTGGGGCCTTTCCTGGTTCCTGTTCCCTGGTGAGGAGTCCCCAGGCCCTGGAGCCTTCCTCGGTTCCTGTCTATGGAGACCCCGCGTGCTCCTGGTCGCCTATTAACAGTGATTCGCGTCAGCGTTAGAGTCAGGATAATTTAGATAAATTACGGTCCACAGGTATGCTCTCTTGCTTATGTGTTATTTTATTATTTCTTTAGGAAATGTGGAATTCTTGACCCCTTGGAGGGCACCCATGTATACACCATACCTTTAAAATATAGGTGATATTGTACTGCTAAATTATTTCTTTTATTTAACTGAAAATGCCCGAATATAAAGACTGTATTTCCCTTCCCACAAACTTGAGGGAGATTCTGATGCTCTACCAAGAAATACACGTTACAGCATCATTATCTGGTGAGCAAATACGAGTATACTTAGTATATGCATTTTTTTAAAACAAAAAAAAAATTCAATTTTGAAGGAATCACTTATCACAGAAATACTCGTAAATATTAGTGTTTATTAACCCGTTTAATCACAGGAGATCATATCCCAGTGACAATAGGCCTCACAAAAATCGTAGCGTCTTCCTTGCTATTAAAGTGAGAAGTGTGATCTAAACAGTAGAAATTAGAAAGAGGAAACAACACGCATTGTATTCAAATCTAAAAGTTCACCACAAATGTTTAAAAAGTGCACGAATTGAAAATATGTATAAAACTGTGATTTTTTGATAATTATTTTTACATGAAACGACAAAAAAAAAGAATTGACGATAACGTTTATGATACATTTGTCTAATAAGTCCTAATAAGCTGGAGGCTATTTGAAGAAATTTCACGACACTTTCCAGGGAGCTTGGACCACGACTCAACAGATGCATTGGAAAGATTTTATAATAGTATCTTCAAATTATGTAGAGATACTTCTACGGCAGAAAATGTTAGCAGAGATGCCCGGGTTCAAGGGGTGAGGTTTGTCCAGGTCTTGGGGGTGGATGCGTCTGCCCACCAGCTGCATGGCGAGCCAGATCGAGAGAGGCTGGTTGAGGGAAGCCAAAATCCCTAGACCCATCGCCTTGCACCGTAGTTGAAGGGGTGGATTCATACATCCGTCACTCCTGGACAAACTGACCCCCACATTTCTATCCCCCCTCATACCTGTTTCCTTACAAAAAAAATATTCTCCTTCATTTCCTAAATATACCCACCACAAAGCATCCCCAAAGATGACATAGGCCCTGAGGGGAATTATTTTACTCAAGGCCTCCTGTGTGGAGCTAATGTAAAAAAATGACAGAAAATGTTTTTTTAACAATTATTATACACATTTCAAATCTGGCAAAGAATTGACTTTAGATAACAGGAAAGTATATATATATTTTTTTAACCTATTCTACATACTACATTTGAAGACCAAGACATGAACGAAGCTGAATGTAGCAATATACCAACCTCTCGCAATATATCAAACACGCCGCGATGGTAAATCTAAACACACGTCACAAAGGAGATTTACGCATTTTTGGATGGACCAGTGCACAAAGCAGAGGGCTTTGTACTAAGAGATTAAAGTTCACATTAAGAGTCCCAGATATTGAATTATGCTCCTTTTCGTGAAAGGGTTTTGGTTGCATAATGAGGAGAGGTTAGGTTTTCACGTTGTGTCTAGAAGCAAAGGCGATTGACCTTTGATATCGAGATGAAAGGAGTCGTTGTATTGCAGGCCCTAAATATACATGTGGGCCTTGATGGTGAGAGACCACCATTTATTTACAACAATTATTGAAATGTTGCATGAAATGGCTTAAGTAACCAGATCTAAATAGCTGCGAGGTAGTACCCAATCTGTGATAAAAGCGTATTATTTCCCCCTCATACCGGTTCCATTGGAACCGGCTGGGATTGAGTATGGCTTCGCGTGAATCTAAAAAACATGACGTCATCATTCTTCTGCGAGCCAGCGTCGAGCGCTCATCGGTGCATTTTACGAAATAACACCGCAAAAAACATGGTTTGTGTTTTGAAAACGTGTAAATATATACTATCACTCGAGATACATGGCGTGTGCTCGTCGATGTTTACTGGGGTAAATAAATTATGAAACATTTGTAAAAGTGTCCTAACTAAATACGGCAACAAAATATTGGAGTCTGAAAATAGGCAAACTTTACTTTGCCGTATTAGACTTCGCAAATTTGTTCAATACGCGGCGAGCAATTCGCGCTCCCATGTAAAAAGGTCTATTCATTCAAAAGCAGAGTTTATTTTTAAGAACTAAATGGTGATATTACAATGCGAGATGCCTATATACTGTCATATTGAGTTATCGACGAATCATATATCTCCAAAGTCATCTTCCCGCTCTGCGCCCCGCTGTAGTTGTTGTCTACCCCTGTGCTTTTTTCCCTTTCCTTCCCGTCCCTCCATTAATCCCATTCATCAGATTCATCAAAAATAATCGTAAGACTAATTCAACAATTTGAAAGGCATGTATGGGTACCAAGGCTTCGGGAACCATTTGTTGGATAGCCATCAGCTCTGCCGTACCACCCCAAGTGGTTCGCTGCGTTTGGTGACCTAGCAGAGGTGCCCGGGTTCATGAGGTGAATGCTTTGTCCAGGCCTTGGCGGCGGATGTCAGTGAGGGATGGATTCGTACTCGTAGTATGTTATTTCTGCACACTAATTCCAGATTCCTAGCTATCCCCTCATCATACCCTTTTCTTTCACAGAATTTCCTCATCTTCCTTTTATTAAAAGGACCCTCACGCAGCAATCCCAAAGATGACATATTATGCTCTATAAGATGACATAGGCTTCATACAATGAAAATATTTTCTTCAGGGCCACAAATATATTTTTTACGTTAGCTCCACACAGGAGGCCCTGTGGAAAATAATAACAAAAACCCTCAGGGCCTATGTCATCTTTGGAGATGCTGTGTGGGGGGTCTTTTTTAGAAAAGGAAGGAGAAAAAGTTCGGGGAAGGATAAAGGTTTGAGGGGTGGTTAGGAATCTGGGGATCAGTGTGTCCAGGCGTAACGGATATAAGGGAACGTACCCATACTACGTGACCCGTTCAGGGAGGGGGGGATCTTCAAAATACCGCGCTTAGTCACAATGAGCGGCGGGGGACTTAGGTTGTTAGTCACCGGGGGGGGGGTTAACAATTGCAAAAAGTGGGTCACGTAGTATGGGTGCGTTCCCTAATATGAATCCAATCCCCTCACCACGGTACAAGGCAATGTTTCGAGAGAGGCCTGCTGGAGAGATCAATAAACCATGGTGGGCAGACGCATCCGCCGCCAAGTCGAGTACATACCTCATCCCATGTACCGGGCACCTTTCTGCCAAATCACCTAACATTGCGAACCACTTGGGGTGACCTGAGGCAGAGGTGTTGGTTATCCATTAAATATATAATTATTAAGAGGTAATAGCACCGGTGAGAAATCTCGACGGTAGGTATTTTAAAAAATTCTCGCTATCGCACCGCGCTCAAAAAATAACTAGCTATCGATGTGTTGGTGAGACCACGTGAGTGTTTGGCTTGTACACCCTCTCGCCCCCTTTGCGTCTCATGCCTACCGTCTTTCGCCTCATACCGCCATATCCAATATTCTGTTTAGATAAAGCATGTTTCGACTTATTTCGTCGCTAATGAAGTTTTTGAATCGGCCTTGCGGTGTGACAGAAAAAGGGCCCATTATTTTTAAACGCACGAGGTCTGCTATTGTCGGTTATTTATAAATATCGTCGATAGGTATTGTAACAATGTCTTCTGTTCACGCTTATTACCGACAAATTACGAATTATTTTACTAGAACTCTATGTAGGTTAGTAGTTTTAAAGTTTTCACTGTATTTGCGTTTATAAATATGCAGTCAAACCAACTACATCGAATTATTATATACATACATATGATTATTCTCTATGATACATTAGTTATTATTGAAAATTAGTATTAACCTCTCAGGCCTCGGGCCTGTTTTTCGAAAAGTCAAAATATTTCGGCTTTCCAATAAATTCCAAATAACTTTAATATTTGTGAACGCATCCGAAAACTAAAAACTGTTTTTGAAAGATGATGAAATACGCTTTCAAATTTTATAATTCGAAATAAACATATAATTTTGTTTTTATTTTATTAATAACTAGCAGACCCGGCCACACGTTGCTGTGGCTAACGAAACACAACGCCATTTACCCAACCTTTATAAAATCCACACCATCCGCTCGCCAGCTGCCCGCTGCGCGCTGCCCTTTGCCTAAATTGAATATTTGAATTTCTTGGCTTTTCTCTACTATAATAAGCATTTATTATACACATAAACCTTCCTCTTAAATCACTCTATCTATTGGTGAAAACCGCATGAAAATCTGTTGCGTAGTTTAAAAGATTTATGCGCACATACATTTTGAGCGACTTCATTTTATACTATGTAATGATGATGATACCACAAAACTTAAATTTCTACTCATATAATTTGGCACTTACCTATCTTATTAAAAAAAAAACTCAAAAATGCATATGCAACAAAAATGTATTTTTGACCGATTATCTCTATCTCTACATATTATAAAGTCCCCCGCGCCATCTGTCTGTCTATTCGCGATAAACTCGAAAACTACTGAACGGATTTTCCTGCGGTTTTCACCAATATACAGAGTATTTCGTGAGGAAGGTTTAAGTATGCAATTTGTCAATGATTTGTGTAAATTGGTTGAAACATAACGATAATTGTTAGAAGTGTCGGAAATAAGTCCAGCCGCCTGGTAGCTTTCATCGAAAACGCTGCACAATCCTTTTGGGATATAACCAGGGCTGGGCAAAATACATGCTTTGCTGTAATTGAAATACAAATTACAAAATACTTTTTCGCATGTATTTAAAATACGAAATACAAAATACTTTCAAGTCATGTATTTGAAATACAAAATACAAAATACAGTATTTTAACCATTTTTTTCTTTCAAATACAAAATACAAATTACAAAATACAAAATACATTTGGTTTTGGTAGAACCTTTGGTTGCAATAAATTGTCATAAATGCCCTTATCTAAGGGTGCGTTTAAATAGAAGCAATGTTGAGCAGAGTGAAACAGAGACGTGCAAAAATTGACCAATCATATTGCTCAAAAGACACATCTCATCTCCGCTTCACTTGTAAAATTTGTGGTAAAGGACTCAGGTGTTAGGTAATATAATAATAATATATTATTATTATAACACGACATTTGTATAGCGCTATTTTGTTTTATTTCTAGTGACCGACCGAAGGTTCGGTTTCGGTTTCGTCAAGGTTCGGTAAAAAAATCTAGTTTCGGCATCAGTTTCGGTTTCGGCAGAAAATCTGCCGAACCTTCGGCCGCACCGAAACTCTGCATTTGTGAATTATCGCGTGCCGTTTGACTGACTTCCGGTGAGTTCGTGGCTCGTGTGTCATCCACCATCATCAACTGAGTTCGCTGGCCGGTCCGGCGTGCTTGTATTGTGAGTTTATGTAATCACAAACTTCAATTATTTTTATTTATTTCATTCTAATTTTAATTTTATTTAACAAGTGTAAATAAAAATTAAAATCTAATCTCCTTCAACGGAAGCGATCTTCTGAATAGTCCCTCCTTTGATGTGCTTGGTGTAAGGCCCTCCGTTCATGGAGATACTTACAATCTTCGTAATTGTGACGAAACCACAAGTACCCTGTTGATATACATACTACTTTTTAATGCTAGTCTCCGTACACGGCGCTATCCGAAATATACTATATAGTCACATGAGAACGGGTCGTTTCTATGACTCATTCTTGAGTTCAACAGCTCGGCTGTGGAACCCGGCCTCTATGTTTCCTCCCTCCTTCCTCTCCCCAAAAAGACCCTCCATACAGCATCTTCAAAGATGACATACGCCCTGAGGGAAATTATTTTTCTCTGGGTCTCTCATGTGGAGTTAATGTAAAAAAATGTTGTGATTGTAAACGCAATTAAAATTATAGTACTCAATTTATGAGGTCCTTACTTTATAGTGAATAAAAGTGTAAAAAATAAGCCGAATTTCAGTAAACAATAGATTTTTAACATGTCTAAAAAAGTTTCGGTTTCGGTTTCGGCCGAAACTGAGAAAGATATCGAATATTCGGTTTCGTTTTCGGTAGAAAATCCTGTTTCGGTCGGACACTAGTTATTTCACTTCAAGTGCGCTCTACTGTAATTAACTTAAAAATAGTTTAGTATTCAGTCAAATTATTCCTATAGTGCTTGATCTAATACTATGACACAAAAATGTACAATACAAAGCCATGACAAGCATTACATAATATGATACAAATATGATAGAAAATGTACAATAACAGTGCTATTATAGCACAGGACGTGTTGCCAACTCTAAATATTAACACACATAACATATAGCTCTGGATTCTAGCGTTTTTAGTCTACGTATTATCTATGTCAGTTTATTTTTCATTATCATTATTAAGATCGCTAAATGTATTTGAAAATGTATTTTGAAGCCATAAGTATTTGAAATACAAATTACAAAATACCTCAGCCCCATGTAATTGAAATACCAATTACAAAATACATTTTTAGGAAGTAATTGAAATACAAATACAAAATACGTATTTGTATTTCAAATACGTATTTCAATTACAAGTATTTCAAATACTGCCCAGCCCTGGATATAACAAAACAATTAATGGTGGGATATTCCTCTTTTATAGATCTACAAAAAAGTCCGCGAAGGCATATATCTATCTTTTACGGATAGCTTACTATACACATTATATCTAAAATGCAATTGATAAGAATAATAAGATAAGAAGATAGAATGCGTATAGTAAAAGATAGATATATGCCATCGCGGACTTTTTTGTAGATCTATAAAAGAGGAATATCCCACCAAGCGTTGTTTTGTTATATCCCAAAAGGATTAGGCAGCGTTTTCGATGAAAGCTACCAGGCGGCTGGAATTTTTCCGACACTTCTAACAATTATCGTTATGTTTCAACCAATTTACACAAATCCTTGACAAATTACATACGTAAACCTTCCTCACGAAACACTCTATCTATTGGTGAAAACCGCATGAAAATCCGTTCAGTAGTTTTCGAGTTTATCGCGAACAGACAGACAGACAGACAGACAGACAGAAAGACGGCGCGGGGGACTTTACTTTATAATATGTAGAGATAAAAAAGGTTTAAAAATAGCCCACCTTAAGTTTTTTTCTAATTAAAATTACGATAACGAAAAAGATAAAAGCACTTACATATTTTATTAGACAATTAAATCTAAATGGATTTATTGTGTTGTGTGTATCATACGTGTGAGTTGACATGTTTGTAAATAATAATGTTTAAAATGTTAGATATATCGCTTGCTGAGGTTTGATTTGTACTCCTGTATTTTTGAGTTTCTTTAAGCAGTAAATACAAAAAAGGATGTGTTAGTTCGTTCAAAATTCAATCAAAAATGTTGGTCTTTTACCTATAGATAGATTTACCTACACATTTTTTTTAAATATTTATTACAGTCAGTTTGAAATAAAGGAAACAAATATATAATTTTTTTAAACTTCAAAACTTTTTATTTTTATTTTCAACTTTATAAAACCTTAAATTGTAATATTTAATTACATGAAGACAATATTAGCGAAACTTCAACCCAAGGCTTCAGGCCCAACTTCATAGTACAAAAAAAAGTGCAAAAATCACTTACTTCGCAATTTTTGCAATAAAATAAAAGCACTTAGAAAAAAAACCAACAACGCTAAAGGCTTTGTACCAGTTCACATAAGGAAAAAGGTTGAAGCAAACGTTTTACGTATGAGAAAAGCTATAGTTTGAGCAGTAAATTACAGAAAAGAGCAAGAAAACACGGCACAAAGTGATAAAGTAAAAAATCTGAAAATGGACAAAAAAATGCCGCAAACCATGTTTTTGGTGATCATACAAAATGTTCGTCATACTATTGCAAGTCGGAGAAGTATACTAATGATCCAAATTTAGTAAGCGATCTTCAAGATTGTGGAACAGGACTGATATTCAACAATTATTGTCGTCTCTAATAGCAAATGCAGAAAGTCTTATTATTAACGTGACAAATAACACTGTGGAGCAATTCAACAACGTTATAGCCAAATTTATAGGCGGAAAAAGAGCAAATTTTACAAAAATGGGATAACTTCAGCAGTTGAGCTTCTTGAGCAGTAACTTCGTGGAATAGTGAAATGACAACCCATTCACGAATACAAAAAAAATCCAAGGCCACAGTCCTGGCAACTACACGAAGCATTTTATTGAAAGAAAACGACGTTCGAAGGAGACAATACAGAGGTGTCGAAAAATAAAACTAAGGTATTACGAAAACACGACAGAAAAGAGAAAAAAAGTTGCAGGGCCTGATGAAAATTATGGTCAATTGGAATTAGATCCAGATATGCCAGCTGAATTATTTGAAACGATAAAGAGGAATTTTTCAAAGAATTATCTCCATCGAATAAGGATGAACTCGAAAGGAATACGGTGGGCCAAAGCAATAATAATTTGTGGACAATTGAAAGGCGTAAGCGGCTTACAGCTTCTAACTTTGGACAAAAATATATAAGCTACGGCCAAAAACTTCAGTTGCGAGAGTATTAAACTCGCTACTGTACTCGCCATTTAAAGGAAATATGGCCACAAATTATGGGAAAGAAAATGAAAACCAAGCAATTGAGCAATTTACAAAAGAAACAAAATTAGAGGTATTCGCCTGTGGACTATTTATCGATGAAAACAAAAACTTTTTAGCGGCAAGTCCGGATGGCCTTTTTGGCAAGGATTCTATAATTGAAGTGAAATGCCCATATAGTATAGTAAATATGTCACCAGAAGAAGGATTTGAACAAAAAAAATTGATAACTGTAAAATTGAAGACAATGCTTCAACATTAAAACGGAATCACAATTACTTCTACCAAGTACAAGGCCAGTTACACATTACTCGTCGTAAATACTGTTATTTTGTCGTGTGGAGTCCTAAAGGTTTGCCGTATGAAAAAATTGAAAGGGACGATTCAATCTGGCAAAAAATTGAACCACTGTTAGAAAAACTTCTACCACCAATGCCTTTTACCAGAAACAATTGACGATCGCATATCAAGAAATTTACCGGCGAGAGAAAGATCTAAATCATAAATTGTTTAAAATTCATTGTATAGTGGTAAAAAATTTTGTACAATAAAGTGTTTACAAACAAAAAATTTCAATTAATCACTGAAGGCAATGTAAGCGACTCTCAACTAAAAATTTGAAACAGATTTTTTTAAAAAACATAAACCTCACATTGGAGGCACCGAGGAAAAATAATCGCTCAGGGACTTTGTTGGAGAAGTTGTTGGACATCATTGGAGAAGCTGTGTGGAGGGTATTTTTAGGATAAGGAAGGAAAGGAAGTTTTGGGTAGGGAAAAGGTAGGTAAAAGTATGAAATGATGGTGGAGAGTCCAGCTGTAGAGATCAAAAGATCTTCCTCTTCCAGTTTCTCCCAATCCGGCCCGCCACGCAGTAAGTGGACAAAATTATCCGCCACCAAAACCCATGCAGACCTCATCCGTGAACCCGGGAACCCAGGCTCTGTCACCAAACATAGAGGACCACTTGCGGTGACCAAGTGGCGGGGGTGTTGGTTATCCAATAAATGGTTCCCGGGGCGATGGTACCTAAAACGCCTCCCAAATTGAAAATTTATTATAGTACTTGACATAAAAAAATTTAATTTTGCACAATTTTAGTATGAAAGCTCGGTCAGTATTGGTATACCGCGATGAGTCACTAAACAGAAAAAAAACGAATAAAAAATATCGATTACTCGGGCAAGGACAACACTAGTCTACCGATAAAATTCTTTACATCACTACTTCGCATTATATGTATGTATTTGTCAAAACCCACGTTCCCCGGCCCCCCTCAGGAGAAATGAGCGAAAGGGACACCTGCACGTCGGGCCGAAAATACCTAAATAAAATCTTCGAAATCGATGTTTTGTATTCCCCATTTTTCTTCTCCAAAACTGGACGGATTTAAAATTTTTTTTTCACTAACTGTATTAAAAGAAAATATTCTATGTCGGTACGTTTTGCTTTTTTTCAAAATACATTGTTTAGTTTGTATACTGAACGTTTTTTGACGGCGTTTAAATTAGGAAATTTTATTCATTTTTGGAAGGTCGTAACTTCTATGAGAAGTAAATTATCAAAAAAAACAAAACGTACCGACACGCTAGTGGTCAATATCTATATTATGTAAAAAAAAATTTTGCTCTAGGATCAAAATCCAGAGAGATAAACGGGGAATACGTTTGTATAGAAAAGCGCAGCTAGTATTTCCTCTTAAGAGCGTTTAACCAGCCAGCGGACGAAAATCCACATTTCGTCGAAAGTTGTTCTTACGATCGTGCAGGGCGGTTACAAAGAGAAAGATTAATTGTTCTCCATACCAGCTTTTTAAAATTATAACTCAATATCGAATTTATTTCAATCCAAATTAGCTTTAATTTATACCTTCATCCAAAAATGCTGAAAGGCGTGATGATAAAACTATTAAAATAATGTACTTTTTGTAATTATTTTTTTTTATTATAAGTATTTATCATTTTTCAATAATGTCTAAATTTAATAAGAATGTTAAAAAAATCTGAAATATATTAGTTTGTAAGTGCGCAAATAAAAACACAAATGGACCAATTTTCGTCAAGAAACACATGTACGTACATATTTTTTAATGATTTTATTGAAACTAAAATTAAAATTCTAAAACATGCATTTGCTAGATAGTGTATTGATTTATTTTACTGCATGATTATATTATTTGAAATGGGTGTGGTATAATACAATTTCTTTTTTGAAAATTTAATAAATCTCCCAACGACCTATGAAATAACCTTATTATACTAAAAATTAAAAAATATTCTCAAAATTTATTACGTGCGAATGCTAGATAAAAGAACAATCTTTCGAAATCCATTTATAATTTTTTGTGGAAAAGAGTCAATACGTCTAAAATCTTTTTTGAAAATGACGTATTTCCGGTTTTCTCTGGTAATGCCCTCTTAAAAGCTACGTTTTGATTCTGAATGGTAGTCTTTCACTAGGGCAATACTGAGAGAATACATCACTCAGTTAAAGTCTTTTCTAGTTAAGAGTACATTTACATTCTTTTAAGTAACGCCAAGTTCGTTCCTTTCACTTTCTTCTAGAACTGCAATTCTTTAAGCTAAGCAAATAAATAAGGTAAAGTAATAATATTGTTTGCAGTATTTACCGGGAGTAAGTGAAATGAAAGTGATCTAGTACCGAGGAATGGTATTATTTCTTTGCAAAATGTAAAAACCAAATTAACCTGATCGCACAAAGGCATCAGGGAAAAAGTTTCAAAGTTTTTATTTGTGATTACGTTCGTGGTACTAAGCTTTTCAAAGCCGACTGAAAATTGAAATGAGTTGAATTTAAACGTAATAACCAGCAGTTTCGGGAACAGTAAACTTCGTTTTCGTAATTTGTTTTTGGGGTGTTACGCCGTGTTGCGCTACCTCCTTCTTTAGACAACGTTTCAGACAGCCTTGCAGTGTCCATCATCAGGGCAGATCCGGTAGATGTGTCTCACACATCTACGGGATCTGCCGGAAGTAAGAAAGAAAAAATATTTATTTTTTTGATATTGCTGCTTGTTTTTTTTTTTTTTACAGTGTATACCGCACAAGAATCTCAACTGCTCCCGTCTGGAGCCAGTGAGACTATGGCATACCCAATTGGGGTATGTTGTGAGGCTGAAGGTAATGGGGAGGGGAAGGAGGTGGGGAAGAGGAAGGTTGGGAAGTACCTGGCTATTCAGATCTGGTCACTAAACACGGCTAAAGCCATTTTCAAGCAACGTTTCAATTCTGAATGGTGGTCTTACATCAGGGTGATACTAATAGTATCTTCCACTCTGGAACATGCCGCAAATATACTATATATTATTTTAAATGAGTTAATTGTGAAATAGCACAAATTAATCAAATAAAATTTATTTGCGCATGCCGGGTTCGAACCCGCGACCTCCGGAATGTGAGTCAAGAGTCTTAGCCACTGGACTACGGAGGTCGTCAAATATAACGGTTATAAAACAAATCAAAATTAACAAACATGTTAAATACTTCTTGGAACAAACATTTGTCAATAATCAACACTTAGGAAGGGCCTCATTAATTGAGTATTTTGCTGATGATGGTGGGTGACATACGAGCCACAAACTTCCAAGTTCCAAGAAGTAGTTAACATGTTTTGTTATTTTTTTATAAATTTTGTTTGTTTTATAGAAATAATATAAAAAAATATTTTTTTTCACAAACTTCAATTTATTTTTTTTTAACTTTTATTTTTTATTTAATTTAACACGTATTAACTGTCTTAATAAGTGTAAAAAATAACACTAAACAATCTGTAGCGGAAGGCAGCGAACGAATTGAATAGCCATATAAATGTTTTGTTGAACGGGCAACATTAGAAACCCCGCACTATAGCCCAGTCAATAAACGCATTGAACTGGAACAAATTAAGGGAAAGCTGAATTTTTGCAGGTGGATAGTACTTCTTACAGGGAGTATTTTCACAAAAGTCCCCACCCCTCCCCCGCTTGCTTTCCTCCCTGCCCCCCTCCAAACTTTGAAATTGTAGAGTTCCACATAATCCATCATATCTCCTAAACTATACAATATATCTGAAAAAATATAACTCCATTATACTTCTTAAAAAGTTGTCTACAAAAAAGATAAAATATATTTTTTTGTTATCTACTACGGTTTGGCAAATGACATTGTCGCCAAAAAAAATTTATTTTTCGTAAAATTTTGATTTAAAGGTGAATATTTTTTTTGTCTGAGGGAACACACAAAAATGTTTCAAACAAACTATTTGCCAAATTTAATAAGCTTTAAAACGATATATAACATTGCTTACTTTTATCCTTAATACTGGTCAAAATCCGACTCCATTGCAGTATGATTGTCAGCTATGATTGCAGGTGACCGATTTGTGCTTAGATAGCACTATTTATAGTTTTAAATTGAAACATCGAGTACTTTTAAATTTATTTACCATATAAAAACACTTTTAACACTTAATAGTATTTGCAATAACAGTACAAAAAAAATTCTAATAAGTACAAAATTATATAACTTTTCGTAGGTATTAAGGGATTACAGAATATTAATATTAACTGGGTATCACAGTCGTCTTCAAATATTTCATCAGTATTTTCAGATGTGTTACTGAAGGATAGTCCATTGCAGTGGCCACACATATCAGAACACTCTAGTCCTGCCCTCCGACACTGCACGACTTTCCGCACGAGGTTTTACAGTTACAAGAATCAATTAGAAGTTCATTTGGATTCGCGGGACATGTCATTTGTATGTGTTAACTTATATTCTCTTATTTGCCATCCCCATTCATAAGATGGTAATTCATTTCCTGGCCATGTTTGAACTAGGAGGTATGTCCTCAGAAGATACTGGCGGGCCGCGTTCTTTACAGTTACACAGTTTTCCATAAATCTTCTAGCCCACTTCCTTCCATGATGCGGCCAATAAATCCTAAATATTACATTAACAAATGAAAACCTTCTAGTCGTAAAATAATTTTTGAAATTTCCGATGATCCGTCAGCCCTCGGTACCATTTCAATAGCTCTGAGAAAAAGCAGGTTGGTCGAAAGTTACAATGCATGTTTGATTCTTCTTTTTACACTGTTCTGTTGGGAGACATAGTGCAGTGTACACTGAGGATGGATTATTGGAATCAATATCAATAAATGGAACAGCCATTACTTAACTGGTTCCATAATCCACACAATCGTTCATAGCGACATTTATAAACCCGTTCCAGTCAACTTTTGAATGCGTGCCACTTACCTAACCACCCTTGCGTGCCCTTCAACGCCCTTGAGGTGATTTTTCACTAAAATGGTGCTTTATAAATCAGCCAAATATTATTAATTGGTTAGAGATACAAAATATAATGAATCGGCATGCTCTTTTCTAGAAGATGTACATTCACTGATATTTTTTATGGTTACATATTTCAAGATGCTCTTTTTTCTCTTCGCGTAGCAACGTTGAGGGATGTTTTATTTTTTCCCAAAATTTCCACACTGAAGACGAGGTACATCTAGAGTTGTTGTCATATTAGAGGCCAGATTGATACACTTGATTCCTCCCATGGCATGAAATGTATTAAGGCCATCTAATTTTTTTTATATTAACGTCGGAATTGTCAAACGATGTGTCATCTTCGATTGTAGGAGGCCTAGCTTATTAGAGATCTCTGGTATGTCACCTTCATGATAAGACGAACAACGACGACAACACTTACATTAAATGTTTAGATCCGTACATTCATTGTATATACACAAACTTGTCTGTATTGATGACAAAAAAGACCTAGGCCTTGCAGATGCTATTATGGCGTAGTTAATTACTAACGTCTTCTCGTAATATCAGGTCCATTATCATACAACCTCTTCGTTACAGTTGACGTGAATAGATTTAAAGTTTCAGAAACTAAATCATAACCCCCACCAGTGATTTCCGGAATATCAGGATAGCTTTCACAATCATATGGATTTTTTTAATATCTTCTCTGATTATTTCTGCGGCAGTGCGTTCAATTCTTAAACGTTCCAGATTTGCTTTCTTTTCTTTGCTTCTGCACCATTCATCTAGTATTTTATTACTCTAGTGAGATATTCATATGGCAGTTTTTCTGCCAAAAATTATACATCCGATCTTGAAAATAGTCGATTATTTGTTTTTTTTCAGAAATTTATCTGAGTACGGAAGATCAGTGCCACAAATATCTATAACTATTTCTCTAAAGTGAACTGAAGTTCATCAGTATTTTCTAAGAAATTACAGAGTTTAAGCTTTTTTGGCTGAATTATCGTCTTTAGATCTTCCTACAAACTTACTTTTAAAGTTAGTTTAATTTTACAGAACTTCTTGAAATAACTGTTATGATAGCGAGCTTCTGCGGCGACCAAATTAAACACACTTAACAGTTTAGATTTTACTTTTGCACCCCATTTATCATCTTTTGTATTGCAAGCATTCATCAATGTTTCTCTTATTTCCATTTTTAACACCAAACGCATTTGCTCGCGATATTTATGAGGTAGTGTATGAATAAAAACTTATTTTTGTCTCAAATACCTAATACAGTTCTCCATCAAAATAAATATATTTTCTAAATGACTTAGGAATCGCTGAGGTGTACTGGTCGATGAGCTACAATTAATACTTGTAAAAGTCTTAATACTGCTAGCCCTAGAATACTTTTTCTACAATCTATGTTTGTGCACGGTTACGCTATCCAAACTAGTTAATTTAACATGATTAATATCATCGTTTTCAATACTAGCGTTAATTTGCATTTGTAACCACTTCGTTACTATAACAACATTTCCTGTAAGGTCAGTTTACATAAAATACACAATAGGTTCTCTGCAGTTTGTTAATTTCTTGTTAATTAATTGTTTCTCAATATTTTTACCCGATGACGGTGGTAAAACGCATAAAAAACTTGAAAGCTTGGCACAATTACATCAAAATATAACGCACAAAACCCACACACCTTAATCTCAAGACAAAGGAGATGAAACTGATTATTTTTATTCAATTTTTTCATTTGTTTCAACTTAATAAAATAACAAGTAGCGACGCGACAAGATCGTCAAACATAACACGCCGCTCCGTGTTACGACCAGCGCGCGTACTAAATTAAGCGCTTATCCACATATTTTCGATAGAAATTAAGTATGTAAGTAAACACTGTTATACACGCTTTTAAAGCTTATTAAATTTGGTAAATGATTTGTTTGAAATATTTTTTCATATTCTCTCGGACAAAAAAAATATTCAACTTCAAAAAAATACTTTAGAAAAAAAAATTTTTTTTTAACAACAATCTCATTAATATTGGCCAAACTAACTCAGATAATAAAAAAATTACTAAACATAATTTTTTGGCAATTTTGTAAGAAGCTAGGTGATGAAATTTTTTTTATGATATATGTTTTGGTTTATGAGATATAATCGCTTTAGTAGAAGCCCACATTTTAATGTTTGGGAGGGCACAGGGGGGGAAGCAAGCGGGGGAGGAGTGGGGACTTTTGTGAAAATACTCCCTAGGGTACGTACTACTTACTTGCAAAAATTCAGCTTTCCCTTAATTTGTTCCAGTTAGGGCCTGTTTTTTGTCTAGATTGACTGGGCTACTAGAACCACGGCGAACTCGCCTTCGCCTATCATTCTGTTTCCACGGCCCGGTCGTCGAGTCGCATTTGTACGCTGCCTTCTACGTATGTTAAATCGTTCTGATAAATGTAATAATAACCTGTGTCGGTTTTGTGTAAATAAATGCAAGTCAAACGTTCATCATATTATTTACTTAAATATACCGACCATCCTTTTGGCAACGTGTTTGAAGTCCACGTAAGTATCCTGGCAGGACCGCCAAATGACATCCGCCAAAAATCGATTTTTAACATGTCTAAAAAGTTTCGGTTTCGGTTTCGGCAGAAATTCCCTTGCCGAAACCGAAACCGAACCTTCGGTCGTTCACCAATTATCTTCAACTAATTTTACCCACGTTTTTGGCTGCCACTTTCTTAAAATGATTTCGAAGTTCCAAAGAATTGGTTCGTAACCTAGATAGTGTCTCGGATAAACATATCCTATTTTATTTATACGGGACACCTATTTTATTTCTCTGAGCTTTATTATTTTTCATATTTTCGTTTGGATTTACTAGTATTATCTTCTTCATTTTCAATTTTACATTACGAGTATAATCTTCAAAATTATTAAAACAAGAGTTACATATTCTAATAAAAACAAAATTTATATATTTATGCAAGTCTTGCAGAAATCTACTTATTGCCTTTTACGTAGGTATTTAATATGAGAAAAATCACAACAGCGTCATATATTATTTACACAAAAGATTACGTCGAAAGATCTAAAAAAAAAACATTTTGTTTTTACAATCGACATAATAACCAACTTCCTTTTTTCCAACCGTCATTATTACGTTTCAAAGTACAAAGCGTAGAAAATCTCGTATAATTTGCGATGTACTCAATATTACGTACGCGGGTACGTACCTGAGCGAATGTGTGTCAAGCGTCCAATGTCCATCTGTCACAGTGACAGCTGTCACAAAGTCACTACTATGTTTTATGAAGAGATAACTCCATCTATGAAAGTTTTCGTAAAGTTTCTCGGTATCTACTGGTACCTTCAGACCTACTGAACAGATGAAAGAACAGAAGTGTAATCTATAAGTCTATAACGATCTGAAAGATGACTTATTCATACCTTTTCAGATGTCCACAAGTTGGTCATTAGGGAGAACACCCGTTCTATTAATGCATTGGTGCTAGGAAAAATAATATACTCGTGAAATATCTTTGCTATTTGTTTCAGTAAACGTATCATATCGAGATCCACAGGCATAACTCGTATAGAGTGAACATTCAGCTTCACTCTAACCAATGTAATGTGGTGCCATCAACGCGCTAATCGTACCTTTGGTGCCGAAACCAGGGAATGCGATATCCTTGTCCTTTTTTCCAAAAGGTAAGGCTACGATGATTTGCCCCGAAGGGTCACGTGAGTCACATCATCAGTTTGATGCACCTGTTGATAACGTTGTTCTTCAGGGATGAGTTGTGAAGACTGAGGAAATGTGTCTAACTCCCTCAGTTTATGCAGTGTGGAGTCTTTTTAGAAAAGTACTTTTCCTTGGTAACAAATACTTACCGTATAAACCAAACTTAAACGTATGGTTTAAGTATTCGTCATTTGCCATCAATATTACATGAAGCAAGTTACCTTACTTTCCTCTCGAATACTCCACGAAGACGTGGATACGACCTAAATCTGTTTTTACTTGTGTTCCAAGTCCTAACAAATCAGTGCCCTTCGGTGAACCGGTCTCACCGGGACAGGAGTGCTCCTGGCTGGGGGTACAATCGTATCGTATCGTATACGACAGTTCGCTTGATCGAGATTATTGTTTCTGAAGTTTCTGAATAATTCCAACAACCGATTTCCCTTGGAAACTTCCAAAGTACTTTAACTCAGTTAGTTTTTCCGATGTAAGGAAGTTTGAGATAAGCGAATATTCATCGAATACTTCTGTATTTATTAATAAAATATTTTTTTTACATTAGCTCTACACGGAAGGCCCCGAGGAAAATAATTCCCCTCTCGTCATCTTTGGGGATGCTGTGTAGGGGGTATTTTAAGCTAAGAAATGAAAGGAAAAATGTATGAAAGGTGGGCAGGAATCAGGGGGTGACTGTGCCCAGGAGTGACGGGCGTATGAATCTATCCCTCCCACTACGATGCAAGGCGATTTTCCGAGAGTCCTGCTAGAGAGGTCAAAAGGTCTCCCCAAACCGGCCTCTCCCAATCTAGTACGCAGCTGATGGGTAGGCGCATCCGCCGCCAAGATCCCGACAAACATCACACTTTTCAATTAGTACATACTCGATTTTATGTTAGTGTGTTTTTGGCATAAATTTGCTTTATGTCCAAAACACAAATTCTTCTAAAGATTTTATCCAAACAGCTTGTGTTCGGTAGTTCTAGAATAAGATTTGTAATTAAATTCTGAGCTTTAAAAATCTGATCAATGACGGCAGAGTTTGCTCTGCCCCAGGCTATAAAACCGTACTCGATTAAAGTGCATAGTAAATTGTTTTAAGTTCGGAATGTGGCGAGTATTCAAAGGAAGTACATTGATTTTCTAAGTTTGTTAGTGCTTCATCAATTCAACCACATGTAAGGGAAAATTGTGCTTATTGCAGGAACAGCGACACGCCTACAACGCACTTCTGTCAATGTATCTCTTTAGTGGAATATAAAACCGCTACCTTGAAACCGTGGACAGATGTGTAGATTTGATGACTTTTGAGTAAAGGTGTGAATCGTGATGAATGCTATTGAGGACATCTGAATGCCCTTCACGACATGATGCCCAACAGATGAGATGACAAAAGATTTTGTACACAGATGTTGAAATAAAATAATATATTCAAAATTCTACACAAAAAAATACATGTTGTTTTAAACCTTGAATTACTGAATTAAGAATAACATTCATAAAAACAACGTTGTTATGTTTCAGGTCACACTCATTTAAAAAAACGCAGTACGTGTAGACGAGTATTCTGAGTTTATTTTACAGTGTGTAAATTTTAGTACAAGAAAATAGCAAGTCATGGTATTGACCGTGTCTTCTTCTTCTTGTGCCCTGTCCGTTCAACGGACGTTGGCAATCATGTTGGCTATGCGGACTTTGTTTAATGCGGCCCGGAACAGCTCTACGGTAGACTGGCCAAACCACTGGCTCAGGTTTTTCAGCCATGAGGTTCTCATTCTTCCAGGGCCCCGTCTTCCGGCAATCTTTCCCTGCATTATGAGATGCAGGATCTCATACTTCTCTGGATGTCTCATTGTATGTCCAAGATATTGAAGTTTTCGGATTTTTATAGTTTTAATCACTTCCTTTTCTTTATTCATCCGAACCATAACATCTTCATTCGTAACCCTGTCCATCCAGCTTATTTTAAGTATTCTTCTGTAGATCCACATCTCGAATGCCTCAAGTCGCCTAATTAGTTCTTCAGTAAGCGTCCATGCTTCCATTCCATAAAATAATATCGAAAACACGTGGCATCTGACCATTGAACTTGTCTTATTGTATTGATGCAAAATACTTACTACAACAGCACAAAGACAATTCACCTACCTTGTCCCTAAAATCTTCAACCTT
This sequence comes from Limnephilus marmoratus, assembly GCA_917880885.1. Classification (NCBI taxonomy): domain Eukaryota; kingdom Metazoa; phylum Arthropoda; class Insecta; order Trichoptera; family Limnephilidae; genus Limnephilus; species Limnephilus marmoratus. The sequence continues at coordinate 7,725,238 of OU862935.1, forward strand.
CTCCCTGACAACTTAAATACCAAACCCTGACTCCTTATTTTCAAAAACATGAAATAACGCCATGGGACACATTACATCTGCAATACATTTCAATCATAATACCCATACATTTTACACTCTATTCACCTAATCTACCTACATATATTTCCCACAATCCCTAATTTAAATACTAGGTAAAATAAATGAAACAATGTTGCTTTGTTTGAACCACTTGTATATTTGTTTAAAGCCGACCGGTTTCGGAACGACCGTTCCTTCCTCAGGGCAAACGTATGCTGATTTGACAATTACAAAATAGTGGGTGGGAACAATGTATTATTACTAAGGATTGTGGTAGGGGTGGCGGCGTTGCTAGGGATTAATAAAGAGTGGGTGGGGGAACATATCCATGATTGGGCTGTAAGATAATATTTTTTGTTTGTTGATAATAGATTCATTATTTTTAAGGGATTTTTTATTTCCATGCCTTCTAAGTTATCTAAGGGAACGTACCCAAACTACGTGACCAACTTTTTGCAATTTTTAACCCCCCCCCGGTGACCAAAAACCTAAACCCGCCGCCGCTCACTTGTACCGAGCGTGACATTTTGAAGACCCCCCCCCCTAAACGTGTCACGTAGTATGGGTACGTTCCCTAAGCGTTTTCCTTTAAGGTTAAAAAGGTTAAGGTTATTCACCCCTGGCGGGTGAGGCGAGCGCAAGCTCTATCGCGAACGGCTACCACACGGAGACTAAGCGTCACAGAGGGTGCTTCGTTGTGGGGATTTGGCAAGGGGAAACCAGGCTACACGCCAGTGTTAAAAGATTGCGTGTAAAATCGTTTTTCGCGACTGCAGCACCTTGGAGACCTTATTTTACGGACAGCCCTAGTATTTTGCCAGGGAGGGTTGTGTGCTGGGTAAATCCGGTCTACCTGTTTGCCCGGGAGCGTGGACTTTCCCAACACGCCACTGAATCTAAGCGACGACCAAACGTGATATTAATTATAACAACAAGAAGACACTTTCACCACCACGTACTTTATAGGTAAAACGATCACGTGAATAGCTAACGTTGTGCAATTCAGGTTTGCTGATTTAGTTGTGGCGACACTGACCGCCACACCTGTAGTCGTGTATGTAAGTCATACAGGTTATAACTAAGTGAAGATCAGAAATTTATCAAACAACTACTGCCAGGGTTTACACCATGATCTGCTATGCATACTAATAATAATAATTGGATAATTTGCTGAGCGCCGTTTCCGTGAATTATTTTGTAATTATTTTTTGACCATAAGTAGATATTTATAATTTTTCAATAATGTCTAAGCAAAATAAGAGAGGAGGGAGGCGGGAATGGGTACCGCCGCCCCGGGAACCTTTATTGGATAACCAACACCTCTGCCATAGGTCACCCCAAGTGGTTCGCTACGTTTGGTGATTTAGCAGTGGTGCCCGGGTTCATGGGATGAGGTTTGTCTAGGTCTTGGAGGCGGATGATCAAGACACACTGAACTCCAGATTCTTACCCACCCCTTAAACCATTATCCTTCTCAGAACACTCCTCTCCTTCCTTTCCTTAAAAAAACCCTCTACACAGCATCCCCAAAGATGGATGTGTGGAGCTCATGTAAAAAAAAAAGAATGTAAAAAAAATCTTAAATAATAATATATTAGTTTGTAAGACCGTAAATAAATAGACAAACTGAAGTACTTTCGTCACAAAATTTGCGCGGATTTTTTTTAAATGATTTTATTTAAACTAAAATTAAAATTCTGAAGCATAGCTTTCCCAGATAATTTATTGATTTATTTTACTGCATGATTATATGATTTTAAATGTGTGCGGTATAATACAAAATCTTTTTTGAAATATTAACAAATCTAACAACGACCTACGGTAAAACCTTATTGTACTAAAAATAAACATATTTTCTCAAAATTTAAAATATAGCTTTACTAGATAAAAGAACAGTCTTTCGAAGACAATTTATAATTTTTTGTGGAAAAGATTCAATACGTCTAAAGTTTGATTTAAAAATGAAATATTTCCGGTTTTCTCTGGTTATTCCCTGTGGAAGGCCATGCCCTGAAACAAGGAAATTATGCAAAGCATTACTGCATCACTTTGTGGATTAATTTTGAGCTATCGTATATTTTATTTACCGAAACACATTCCTTGAACAATAAATTATTTCTGGTAAATTGATAGGTTTTACAATTTGTTTGTCAAGTATCACACATCGGACTTTGACAGTTTGAGTCGCGGCAAAATTTGACATCCAAATTCCACAGATAAATCATTTAAAAATATACTGGTGTCGCCAGGTGAATGAAACTTTTGGCTATATCATGAATGATGTTGGCGCAAGCGATTCTGTCCTTCATACAAATTCTTTGTTCATAAGGGTCAAAATCGCATCACAAAAAAAATCGAATTTTGTCTCCGGCAAATAATCATCAGTATCGCCCTGGTATAAGACCACCATTCAGAATTGAAACGTAGCTTGAAAATGGCTTTAGCCGTGTTTGGTGACCAGATCTGAATAGCCAGGTACTTCCCAACCTTCCTCTTCCCCACCTCCTTCCCCTCTCCACGACCTTCAGCCTCACAACATAGTCTCACTGGCTCCAGACGGGAGCAGTTGAGATTCTTGTGCGATATTCACTGTAAAAAAAATAAAAAAAATAAGAGGGTAACCTTAAAAAAAATTAATGCGATTTTGACCCTTATGTATAAAGAATTTGCATGAAGGACAAGGTCAGAATCGCTTGTGCCAACATCATTCATGATATAGCCAAAAGTTTCAGTCACCTGGCGACACCAGAATATTTTTAACGATTTTATCAGTATCGGTTAGTTGACATTGACACTTCGATCAAGTATTGTGCAACATTGCATTTGAACATATGATCCGGGCACGATGGTAGACACGAAATTAATAAGTCTTCAGCTTTGTTTACTGATGAGATCTATTCATTGTTGCCTTTTCTAATTTATGAGTTAACGTGCTGCGGTCATCGAAGATTTTAAATTGTCGGCACGTGATTCGTAACATCCATCGGCCGGTTGCTTTTATAGGTGTAGTTGTTCGTCATCGATTTGCATTTTACGTCCTAGAGAGGCTGGAATACTAATTAGCAGGTGATAATGTTATGAGTGTACACCGCCTCGAAAATTAATTCACACAAGTTCAGGTTTGGGTACATGCAGGATTTGACATTGCGAAATTCGAGAGAGTTAACAAGTTTGCGAAGCTGAAAAGAAAACACAACTTTGACCAATCGGACCCATAAGCTTGTTTACACGACAATGTAACATTACTAGACATACGTATGAGGCGTACCTGCGTTATAGGTGAAGCACTACCACGTAATGCAAAATCATTTGACGGCAGGCGTGGTCCAGCGGTAAGGCTCTTGACTCGCACACCGAAGGTCGCGGGATCGAATCCCGGCGTGGCAAATAAATTTTATTTGATTAATTTGTGTTATTTCACAATTTATTCATTTTAAAATATTTGCGGCACGTTCCAGAGTGGAAGATACTCTCAGTATAGCCCTGGTGTAAGACCACCATTCAGAATTGAAACGTTGCTTGAAATGGCTTTAACCGTGTTTGGTGACCAGATATGAATAGCCAGGTACTTTCCGACCTTCATCTTCCCTACCTCCTTCCCCTCCCCACTACCTTCAGCCTTACAACATACCCCGATTGGGGATGCTATAGTCTCACTGGCTTCAGACGGGAGCAGTTGGGACTCTTGTGCGGTATTCATATAAAAAAAATACATATATTATAATATATTTTTTAAAAGAGTAGGTAAACTTCTTTAGCAGTGCTGTAATTTGAAACTCCATGAAACGGAAACGAGTGATACTAAAAAGGGACAAACACATACATCTACAGACAGGATTTAGCCAGCGAGAGAATGAGATAGAATAATCGGTCTCCTCTTTGTGCGACGCTTCGTAAAGTTGCTAAAAAAACATCACGTGATTAATGGACGACCCCTTATGGCCTATGTCATCACTGGGGGTGCTGTAAGGAGGGTCTTTTTAGGAAAGGAAAGAGGGGAAGTTCTGAGAAGGAAAAGGGTTTGTGTGAGGGGTGGGTAGAAATCAGGGGGTCAGTGTGTCCAGGAGTGATGGATGTATGAATCCATCCCTCCCACTGCGGTGCAAGGCGATATTTCGAGAGAGTCTGGAGAATCTTTGCTGGAGAGGTCAAAAAGTCTCCCGCAACTAGTCTCACTCGATCCGGCCTGCCAGCAGTAGGTGGGCAAGACCTAGAACCACCAAGACCTCACCCAATGAACCCGGGCACCCCTGTTCAGTCACCAAACGTAGCGAACCATTTGACAGAGGTGTTGATTATCCAGTAAATGGTTCCCGGGGCGGTGGTACCCATACCCGCCTCCCAAATTGAAAATTGAACAATGTAAGAAAAATAGGATCCTAGACATTTTTTCCATAAAAAAAACCTTTCAAAACCCGTTATGAAGATTGTGTATTACATTACCACCTTCTTAAATAAAAAGTTTAGAATAAATAAGCAATAAATTGTCTTTTATTCCTTCCTCTGAAATCCTCCGGATATCTAAAGGCACCTGAACCAAAAAAACCTACACCATAACCTGCAGGACACATCGTTCCCTGCTTTAAATCCTGAAGAGCGTAAACTAGGTATTGTATAATATGAGGTCTGCAATTCTCCAATAACGATCAAGGGTTACTCGTTATCCGCCATCTACGAATGAAAATTTAATTTTAAGATTTTCAGGGCCAAAAGCATTTTCGTTATTTGTTTTTGGGGTGTTATGCCGTGTTGCGCTACCTCCTTCTTTAGCCAACGTTTCGGACATCGTTGCAGTGTCCATCATCAGGGCAGATCCGGTAGATGTGTAGATCACATACACATGTGTAGATCACATACACATCTACCGGATCTGCCCTGATGATGAACACTGCAACGATGTTCGAAACGTTGGCTAAAAAAGGAGGTAGCGCAACACGGCATAACACCCCAAAAACAAATAACGAGAAAAATTAATTACTCGTCATCTCGACGAACTTTGTCGAATGTTTCATTTTTACGTATTCTTCAATGTCGAAGGGTTGAAGAGACTATTATACAGGGTGTTAAGGGACGTACTTGACTTACTTTAACCAGTGATTCCTGACATTATTTGGAGTAAAAATGTAAATGAAATTTTGAACTCCGGTCACTTTTTTGATGACTTTTTTTTCTACAAAATCAAACCAAAAAAAAATCTTCCGCATGTCATTACTGGTCACTCAGCCGAGTAACCGAACAACCCCTAACCCCGCCTCCAACGGTTCTACACATACCATTTTTTTATGTTATTGTAGAAAAAAAAAAAAAACATCCAAAATGTCACCGGAGACCAAAATTTTATTTACATTTTTTACTCCAAATAATGTCAGGAATCACTGGGTAAAGTAAGTCAAGTACGTCCCTTAACACCCTGTATTGGCAGCCCTGTGAATATTGTCTATGTTTCTATGTTGTGAATTTGAAATTACGAGCGCACTTTCTTCGAAATGGCTAACAGATATATTACTAAGAAAAAAACAGCTGGTAACCAAGGCGGAAAAGAAATTTAATGCTGCTAACACTTGCAAAACGAAAGTACAACAGATTAATTACGAAGTAAATTTTCATGTGTAAACTATCTACTCTCCGGCGAAATTTTCTTGGTGGTCTCAAAGATCTGATAGAATTTTTTTTTCATAAGAAGCAATTACTTTGTGGTTAGACATTATATTATAAAAATAAACAAACACTTTGTATTAAACGACGAATATTTATTATTTTATACAATACAGTTTGGTCGAAACTAAACCGGTCGATGTGTAAAATAATAAATATTCGCGGTTTACAAAGTGTTTGTTTTATTTTTATAATGAATATGATTCAGTTTGCTCTTCATTACGTATTGCAGCCAATATTGCGGATAAATCAGCCATTATAATGAACCTTAAGGCGCCGTATACCCGCTCAAAAAGAAGATGATGGAGAGATGAAAGTTAGAGAGCGCGCGCTAATATTAAAAACGATAAAATTTGAGCGAAAATTGTGAAAATGTTTAATAAAAAACGACTCGTTTAAAATACGCAAAAATCTCGTGGGGAACATCTTAAATAGCATAAAAAAAACACTGAATTTGTTCATAGATATAACTTATAAAATAAGTGAATAAAACTTGTTTATAATAATTTGTGGAGCATACTTTGCATCTTTTTTTATCGAGGGAATTTCATATAATTTGCGTTTCGGTGGGAGGTACGTTTAGATATTATCTTCAAAAATAACAAATATTTTTTTGAATGAAATAAAACAATAACTTTGGTTTTCAACCACGATTTATTTAATCAATGAAGATGCTTGAGTAAAGTGAAACCGGTCGGTATTATAAAAATTACATAAATCGTGGTTAAAAAACAAAGTTATTGTTTTATTTCATTCAATATGTCAAACCACAAAGTGACTGCTTTCCATCAAAATATTTTTTTAATCGCTTAAAAACTTCAAATGTTTAAGGGGGATATGTAAGAAATCTTGTAAAAAATGTAAATCTTGCAAAACAACTTTGAAAAAATATACGTTGCCTGTCAATCAGGATGCAATAATACTAGATTTTGACAATTGTGGCGAAGACTGGGTGTCGACTCGTTCGACCCACTCGTTGTTCGAGTCGAATGGCTTTTGATTTTGACGTTATGTACCTTCGACGAGACTCGAGACAAAAGCCCACCAGTCTACGTATACGTAGTACGTACTTTCGACGGCGATTACAAGCGGCCTCGACTGGAGAATCGAGTCCCAGGTCTGCCCCTATGAGAATCTCGCAAAATATAACCTTAAAATCCACCGGATTTACGGGGAGATAGGTGGAAACACGAGGCAGAGAAAGGACGAAAGGATTTTAGGAATTTAGACTTAGCTTTGTAACCTAGATTGGCAAGCATACTAAATATGTGGTTCACAGGCAAAATTGCTTTACAGGCTATTCTGTTCCAAAACAGCCTTGTTCGGTGTACATGTTTAGTTGTTCATTATAAAATAAATACGTAGTTAGAGTCTGTCAAATAAGAGTAGAAAATATAAAAAATTGAACTACAAAATTTGTAGGCTGGCAGCACCAATTTAACTGTCAAATATTCTTTTAAAGTGCAATCACACTAAAAATGCAGAACACCGTATACACATTTAAAAATACATTTTATTCTTCCTAAAAAAAAAAATTAAAAAAATAAGAAAGCACTGTTGTTAAGGTACTTACTTAATGACATAAATTTGATTAAATTGTGTTCTACAAAGTGATTGGCTTCCATTTAATTTAACGAAAATTTGAATTTAACAATAGGTAGAAAGGAAGAATCATTAATGGTGAGTTTAGTTACACTACTTTTAGATCTGAATGAGTTAAATATATTCAGATCTAAATATATTTAACTCATATACTATATATACTGTTAGCATTGCCGCTTATACGGCCATTTGCTAAACCAAAACCTGGAAAGGACACGCAATACATAGGCCAACAGAACTAGCTCAGGAAGTCGGCGCAAGCAAGGTTCCTCTTAAAACCAAGGCGAGTGTTGTGGTTCGCTTGTGAATTCCTCCTCCTTCTTTCCTCACAATCTCCAGGTCTCTTTCCTCAATCAGAACACAGTTTTGCACGTAAAGGGTTTATTCATTTAGAAGGAGACAGGGTTTTACAATTGCCAGCCTCGGCAAACTACACATGGGTACTTGCTAGGTATAGAATTTCTAACATGGCGGGGAACTTCTCTCTACTCTCCACACGTATTAGTGAATTTAAACGCGGGATGTAACACACCAGAGGGGACAAAGATTCATTTTACTCACAAAGCAGGATATGAGGTAGTCGTCAGACAGGCTACTGTGGGCTGGAGCCTTCTCGTGCACAAAACACATTATAGAAACAATCACGAGTTTTTAGGTTCTCGAACAGCGCACTAGCGCAATCACTGTTGTCAAGCCCGCGACCAGCCGGGGAATGAATGCCGGGTGCCGTTCGGCACTGGGGCCACGGACCTCCGCGTGCGGAGAGGGGGGCGGAGAGGGGGCGGTACGGCGAGCTGTGCACTGGGGGCCAATTCACTAGCTCCTCGCAACAGGAATAAGGGGGTCTATTCTTTATCTTTTGTAACGTAACAATACTTAGATCTGAATATACTTAACTCATTCAGATCTAAAATTAGAGACATGATCTAAAGCCTGGACAACGCTAGTAGGTACTTAAGCTAATATTAGATAAATGTTTGCAATTTCTAAAGTGTGCTTTATATTTTATTACAATATCGTTATTCTTCATAATGTTAACATAAAATTGTAAATAAATAATAATAATATACCTATATGCAATTCTAATTTGAGATCAGTGGAATGAAAAATTATTTTTTTCACTTTTATGCCTTTTTAATTTTTATTCAAATGTAGGTTACACCAGCTTTAGATTAATACCACGATTATATTTTAAGTATTGCCATTTGAACGACAGTGGCGCCCTCCTGTGTTTTATACTCTTATTTGACAGACTGACCTACGTTTTAATTCATAAGTAATAAAATCCTTTGTTTTAATCACTTTCATTGTTTTTAATAAAACAATATGTATCGTAAGCAGTGCTTACTTCATCAGGGTGCCAAGACCGAGTTTTCTGGCAGTCCATCCTCAGTGTCTATCCCTGCGGGGAAAAGACGTGATGGTTAGTTATTTACAATGTAAACAAAAAATACACAAAATGATATTACTTGCCGGCCGGCGTAGTGCAGCGGTAAGGCGCTTGACTCACATTCCGAAGGTCGCGGGATCGAATCCCGGCATAGCAAATAAATGTTATTTGATTAATTTGTGTATTTCACAATTTCTTCATTTAAAATAATATATAGCGTATTTGCGGCACGTTCCAGAGTGGAAAATACTCTTCAGTATCGCCCTGGTGTAAGACCACCATTCAGAATTGAAACGTTGCTTGAAATGGCTTTTGCCGTGTTTGATGACCAGATCAGAATAGCCAGATAATTCCCCACCTTCATCTTCCCTATCTTCTTCCCCTCCCCACTACCTTCAGCCTCGCAACATAACCCAATTGGGGATGCCATAGTCCCACTGGCTCCAGACGGGAGCAGTTGGGACTCTTGTGCGTTATTCATGTAGAGGGAAATCAGTAAAAATGAGTTACTATCGATAATTTTCGCATTATTTGATCGATTCAGCCAGTTTGAATATATGACGATAATATATGACAGTTTGAACAATGACCGGTCAGTGGTTGAGTGGGCATCGCTTTTGGGTCCCACCCAGGCGTTCCGTGTTCGATTCCTCGGCTGGCTAAGTCCTCCATCACTCAAGCAACTCAAGCAACATTTTCGGCTTACTGTGGTGGTAGTAGGAGATGTTCAAATGTTGTCGGGTTGTTCGTAACCCGGGAATGTTTATCTTTCTTTAAATAAATATATTTAGTATATAACGTATGTTTTTAAGGTACTAGAGTTGAAAATATCAGCATTTCGTATGGTGTTGTATGTTTTGAGGATCACTTACATTCTTTTGTTTTATTTTTTGTCAAACTATTTAGGTTGTAATAGCAGCTACCCGAAGAATTTTAACTAGCGATTCCTAAGCATATTTGGAGTAAAAATGTAAATGTCATTTTGCTGTCCAATGATAACACTTACGATGATATAATATGACAACCTTTACAGCAATTAAAGACTTAGGCATCACTTTTCAATTAAATGTTTCATTTGTTAATCACATAACTCTAATAAGGAATGAAAATGTTGGCATTTATAACTAGGTTAACTAGAAGTTTTAACAACATAAAATGTAAGAAGTTAACTTGAATACAATTCTTCCGTCTGGAACCCACATTATTATATTCATGTACAAGCTATTGAAAGAATACAAAACAAAGTCTTAAAACGGGTAAATTTTAAAATGGGTGTTCCAGCAAGCAAGAGGAAATTTTGGGAAGGAAAAGGGTATGAGGGGTAGGTAGGAATCCAGGGGTCACTGTGTCCAGGAGTGACGGATGAATGATCTACTACAGTTACGCTGTTGGTGGGCAGACACATCCGCCGCCAAGATCCGGACAAACCAGACGCCATGAACCCGGGCACTCCTGATAAGTCACCAAACGTAGCGAACCACTTGGGATGACCTAAGGCAGAGTTGTTGGTTGTCCAACAAATGGTTCCCGGGGCGGGGGTACTCATACCCGCCACCCAAATTAACTAGTATCTACACTTACTTTCTGATTATGCCTCGTTTATATTATCGAACAAATTTTAGTTAGTTTGGCGTGTTGAAGGTTGTTTCAAAAATCCACATGAACCACATCAACGCCCGGGGATTTGCGACGAATATTTCCATAAAGCAACACTTAAAATCACCTCGCCGTTATTATTTTCGAGTTACCAAGAAAGCTTGAATTTTCATTACGATAAGAGCTTTGAAAGTATGTTTGCCTAAACTTTTACAAAATTCAATTTTCTTTCACTCTCAACCAATATCAGATTAGAAAAACCTTTTTACGTAACTTTTTTTTATTTAAACCAAGAAATGAGAGTGTGAAAAACTAGTTATGTGAAATTGGCAGTCAAAATAAGAACTAACGAACGAACTATTTTATTCTAACCAATCTTACACACAAAAATCTCGTGTCACGGTGTTTGTGGTCGCACTCCTCCGAAATGCCTTGACCGATTTTTATGATTTTTTTTTGTATATTTGGTAGATATGAGAATAGGTTTTAAAGTATATTTCATACCGCTAGGCGATCAGGTGTCATTATCCAGAAAAAAATCTAGTCTAAGGGTAAGAACAAAAACAAAGCGGGTTTCGGTTTTCAGATTAACGGCGTTCAGTGCCCTGTTCCACCGGCGGCTGTTGAAGCCGAGATGTGGACAAACAGAACGCGGATGAAACTCGCGCTACCTGCGCGGTAACCTGACAGCAGCTGTCAGTTTTTACGAAATGTCGAGTTCGTAGACGACGATTATTTACTCTTAGGGAATCCTTTCTTAAAATTAAGGAATAAAACAATTAGTATTTGGTAATTAAGGAATAAAACAATTAGTATTTGGTAATTGGTATCTTTAAATATGAAAAAAACCTCAGGAGAACATGATAATATGTTAAGTACGTGCCTGAAAGGAATTCAATGGTGACATTTGAGTTTATTTCAAAATTTTATCTTGTTGATTTCATTCCATCACTTGTCAATAACATTTCTGGTGCTATGGAATGTATTTATTTTATCCCAGATTGGCGATTGATTGAAAACAGCGGCAATTAACAGGTCGCTCATTTTGATATCATATTCTGACCGGCGTCACCGGCGAGCAGGAATTAAGAATTCATTCCGGTAAAGCTTATCGGCGCCGCCTCGCGCGGACACAAATCTGAACCTGCCTTCACTATGTTCGGTCTGATACGTTGACATACAAACATTCTTGTCAGCATGCCTGCGCCAGTCGGCCGCCCATGCGCCGACTAATCAGAAAACCGAAACCCGCTTTGTACCTGTTCGTACCCTAAAGCAACGACGCCTCTGAGGCAAAAATATATATATATATATATTTTTTTTTTATGTGAATGCCGCACATCATCAGCGTCTCAACTGCTCCCCTCTGGAGCCAGTGAGACTATGGCATCCCCATCTGGGGTATGTTGTGAGGCTGACGGTAGTGGGGAGGGGAAGGAGATGGGGTAGAGGAAGGTGGGGCAACGTTTAATGAATGGTGGTCTTACACCAGGGCGATACTGAGAATATCTTCCACTCTGGAACGTGCCGGAAATAATACACTGTACATTATTTTTAATTAATTAATTTTGAAATAACACAAATTAATAAAATAAAATTTATTTGCGCACGCCGGGTTTTACCCCTCGACTAAGGAGGCCGTCGATAAATATAGTTTTTTGTACATTATCTTTTTTCAAATGGAATTAACGTCCAAAATATATCTGAAACATGCACAAAAATCGTCCATAATCTGAAAATTATGCAAGCGATTAATTAAAATCGTATTTTCCAATCACAGGAGCACATAACGGTCGAGCGGCTAATTGAATGATTAGCAAGTCTAAAGCGGTGTTAAAACAGCACAGCGCCTAACGACATAACCTACTGACTAATATGCAAAACGATCATAACAACAAGCAGTAAAGTTAACCTAACTACTTCTGTGCTCCTGGTAGAATATAATTTGCCCTTGGATAATAAACAACTTTCAAAATAATATTGCAGTTCTTATCTTTTGTAATAAAAATATTTTGCTAGTAGGCAAATTGAATTGAAGGTCTTCAACCGACTTTTGGCGGGTTCAGACGTTTCAATTTTTGTTGATCCACTTTTATTTAACGTAAAAAGTTGAATGAGATTATGTTCACACGTTTCAATTTAAGTAGAACCGAATTTGACATTCAAGATGGCGTCAACTGAAATTGTCAGTGCGTGCGTCTCTCTAACTTCTGATGTTTTGCGAGATGAGCTCGAGATTATGAAAAAGCATAAAAAACGTCGTATTTGGGCGAGAAAATGGATCATGAATTAGGCGCATCTAACACAATTTTGAAAGAGATGGAACTAGAAGACTCCGAAGGATATGGATGACAGAAAAATTGGCGATAAAATTTTTCAGAGTAGTTTAAATTAATAATAATTACTACTAACTACAATAACCGGAGAAGCAAGGAAATAATCCATATTTCGTTAAAATTAGCTTTACCATAACCTAAAAACAACAACGCCAAACGTCATAGTTTGACATAGGTAGTTATTGTTATTAGATTTGTACAAAGTTTTTTTTTCTTTTAATTGAAGTATGCGTATTAATGGTGACGCATGCTCTGAATATTTACCGTTATTTTTTGTCATTATCATAATATATTGGGTAGGTAGTGTAAATGAAACACATATTATTTATTGCAGTATCACGGGCATTTCTATTTGTGTACACTTCTTGCTTTTGATCCCAAAGACAGGGATGCATAAATCTGAACATCAAATCATCCGACCATTTCAAATATTTTTTCGTTGAAACGGATTCCATGTCGGTAGAACTAGGAATGTCTAACGAATATGGACATAAATGTTTGACGTCTAGTTGTACACGGGAGTAACTATGGTAACCAAGATGGCGCGATCATACTTGAACGTCGAAAGTAGACGGGCTATCAACTTTAGCTAGTCAACAAAAAACTTGTTCAACTTTGTTGAAAGAAGGTTCACACCTGTCAATATGCTTTCAAGTGTCGAGTCGATCAACTAAAGTTGAACCGTGTGAACCGGCTATTTGGAGCAAGATATTATGCAGGTTCGATATCAGGTCCGAGCGACAATGGTGTTTAGTACTCCATTATTAGAGTTTCCTACTGTACAAGATTTCTTATCGTGATCATGAAATCTAAAACGCTGGACGTGTATATTTCAATGATAATTAACGCGAACACAAGTGGTTATGCACCTGTTATTTATATTTTTATAATGTGCTTGCTGGTTGCAATGCCATATTCAAAGAAATAAATTGTTTCTCCATGCATGTCCTTTCCCGTGCGTCCCCATTCCCCTCCCGCGTTCCATATATTAAGTCCCAGTGCATTCAGTTTTCAAATAGCTTGCGTGCCACCTATATAGGTATTACAAATATTCATTTTTGTATATTATAAGAACAATCAAACAAATTTGGTACCTATCGTAGGTACCTATTTAAAATATCTTTAATTCTTGATTCGATTCAAAGTATTAGGCGAGTACACATTTCAAATAAATTGATTAATTTAAAGAATTTCGAAAATTGAATTTTGATTTACCAATCATTGTTTTCCAAAAGACATTTTGACATTTTTGATGGTTTTGCAAGAGTTTTTGTAATGATTAAAAAAAACTTTTCAGATGTATTGTTATGTGGTTGTAATAATGCAGAAACCTTCGCGGGGGTTATAAAAGGAATTTTGAAAGCCCTATGTTTAATATAGCAATACTAACTAACTAACTAACCATTACGTCATTTCCCCGCAGGGGTAGGCAGAGAGGACGGACCGCCCAACAACGCGATCTTGGCACACACTCCTTGCCTCGTTCACATTCATACAGCGCCTCATACATGCTCTTCTATTATTCCGACTTTTCACATGGCCCAACTCGAGTATCTGATTCACTTGATCGTGGCATGTCTTCCTCGGGCGTCCCCGACGTCTTCTACCATTCATATTTGCGTCATATATTCTCCTTACACTTCTTTCTTCGTTCATTCGCTCTGCATGCCCAAACCATCTGAGCGTCCCTCTCTTAATCTTACTCATTACGCTTACATCAGCCTTGGATTCTTCGCGGATCTCCACATTTCTTACAAGATCACACACGGTTTTACCACACATACGCTTCAGGGATCTCATTTCAACAGCCTTCAGTCTGATTTCATCCTTCCTCTGCAAGTTCCATGCATCACTGCCATACATCAGGGTATGCACCAGCACTCCAATGTGGACTGCTAGCATCGCTTCTTTTGATAGTTTTCATTAGCGCTAATGGCATTCAGTCCTCCATTAATGAAGTTAGGGAACGTACCCATATTACGTGACACGTTTAGGGGGGGGTCTTCAAAATGTCACGCTTGGTACAAATGAGCGGCGGCGGGCTTAGGTTTTTGGTCACCGGGGGGGGGGGGTGTTAAAAATTGCAAAAAGTTGGTCACGAGTATGGGTACATTCCCTTACCTGCATTAACCCTTCTTTCAATATCTTATTAATACTTCAATATCTAATTAAGCCTTCCCATCTCTCGTAACATACTACCTAGATACACAAAGTCATCCACCTGCTCCAAGTTTTTATCATTCACAACTATATTGCACACTGTTTTCGTAATCTCTCTTTCAAACATCATGACTTTAGACTTACTTACTTAGACCTGTTATTTATCTCTACATATTATAAATTAAAGTCCTCCGCGTCGTCTGTCTGTTCGCGATAAACTCAAAACTACTGAACGGATTTTCATGCGATTTTCACCAGTCGATAGAGGATTTTGGTCACCGGGGGGGGGGGGGGGGTTAAAAATTGCAAAAAGTTGGTCACATAGTATGGGTACGTTCCCTTACATTGAAAACACTGCCTAATCCCTTTGGGATATAACAAAACAATGCATGGTGGGATATTCCTCTTTTATAGATCTACAAAAAAAGTCCGCGAAGACATATATCTATCTTTTACGGATAGCTTACTATACCCATTCTATCTTCTAAAAAAAATGGTCACGTACAATGCGGTAATTGGAAAGTTATTTAGACGGATACAGTATTAATCCTTATTAACTTAAAAACGTTAGTTACCTCAAGCATTTCATGCACATTATTATAATCTTTCGCACCATCCTACGTATTATAAATTAAAATCCTCCGCGGCGTCTGTCTGTCTCTTCGCGATAAACTCAAAGATGGCGGTGGTTATAAAGGTTGGTTAACCATCCAGTAGACGGCGTTGTGTTTAGTTAGCCACAGCAAAGCGTGGCCGGGTCAGCTGGCATTTTTATAATGCATGTTATTCTCCTATTTGATATCGCGATATATTTATTAGAAGCATTCAACTATGTATCATTGATTATCTTTTGTTTCTCAGAATAAAAGTGAGTTCATTACTTGTTATTATTATTTGAAGTAGATTGCCAATGAAGTCATGACTCACTAGTCCCTTTATACGGCAGTAGTAGACCGCACCATCTGCTGATTGAATCTAGCATACGACCGGTGATATACTCGTATAATACACGAAATTCTGCAATTAGATGAATTAGGAATATTGATCACATGGATTTTACTTAGTGACAGCACCACTCCGTATTTGATCACTCCTTTATTGACAGAGCGTAGCGAAGTCCTGTTTTAACACGACCGCTTTGCATTTCATCCGTCTATAAATTTGTTCGTGCGATCTGTTTCAAGAGAGTCTGGAACTGTCAGAGGAAGGATGAAAGTAGACTGAATGCAGTACAAATGAGATCCTTGAGACGTATTTGTGGTAAAACCATGTACGATCGTGTGAGAAATGTGGAGATCTGCAAAGAATGCAAGGCTGATGTAGATGTAATTACAACATTGATAACAATACTCTCGAAACATTAACACAAATTAAGACTTAGGCATCACTTTTCAATCAAATCTTTCATTTGTTAACCACATAACAGAAGTCTCTAACAAGGGCTTAAACATGTTGGGATTTATAACTAGGCTAACAAGAAATTTTAACAATATAAAGTGTATTAAACTGTTATATTTTGCATATGTTAGAAGTCAACTTGAGTACAAATCTCCCGTCTGGAACCCATATTATAATATACATGTACAAGCTGTTGAAAGAATACAAAACAAATTCTTACGTTTTCTAAATATTAAAATGGGTATTCCAGCAATTATGTTAAACTACAACACTATTTTAAACGAAATGAATATGTTCAAATTGTCAGACAGAAGAATTTTCACTGGTTTGGTATTTCTGTATAAAATTCTAAATAATTTAGTTGATAGTCCGGTGGTATTGCTTGAATTGATAAGCTTCCGGATTCCACTACGTAATACCAGAAGTCAGGATTTATTTCAGTGCAGAAATTCTGGAACTAACTACCATATGTATTCCTCTTTGCCCAGAATACTAATGTAGGGAAATAATTATACCAAGTCAGTGGACATCTTTAATTTATCTTTAAACAAATACAAAATACTGTTACTGAGGCAGTTCAGTTAGGTACAATAAATACAATATATTTCGTTTCAAAATACCAATTATATTTCTTTGTTAAAGAAATATATAGTATTTATATATTATTTAAATATAGTGTAATTTGTAAATTTCATACCTTTCTAAAAGCCCCGTAAAAGGGCGTAAATAAATAAATAAATTCAATAATCAATGTTTCTCAGTGCATTCTCTTCCCATTTTTTTATTTATTTTTTAATTAGCTCCACACTAGGGTTCATTCCCGGGAATTCTCGAAAAATAGAATTCCCGAGAAATCGTTGGGCTTTGTTCCCGGGAAATCAAGCTCGAGAAAAGTCGAGAACTCGAGAAATCATGTACCTATATAGAAATTAAATCGCCTTTTTTATTCTAATTAACATGCCATAAATGGTGCTGTGATTGTAATTTAATTCTAGTTTACACTTATTTTCTACCTGAATTTAAGATATTAACGTTTTCTTTCATGTTATTTTTTTTGTTTTATAGAAGCTATTTTTGTTTACAAGTTTTAAGTTGATTTTTTTATATATATAACCAGCAAAAATGGAGCTGTGATTGTAATTTAATTATAAGTTAAGATATTAACATTTTCTTTCGTGTTGATTTTTTGTTTAGTTTAATAGAAGCTATTTTTGTTAAGTTCTAAATAACCAGCCAAAAATGGTGCCGTCATTATAATTATGAGTCTGAATAATATTATTTCTGTATTTTTTTTTAAGTTAATTAGCTTATTTATAAGATTAATGTTTTTGAATATAATCAATGAAAGTTTTATAATTAATTTGATACTTTTAATTGAGAGGAAAACCAATGAATTTATTGACGTTATTGGAACCAAATAATATGAGAAAACGTACTTAAATGTAAATTTCTCGGCAACCCGAGAAGCCTCGAGATATTAGTCTGGAGAATTCTCGAGACCCGAGAAATTGAAAAGCTCGAGAAATCATGAACCCTACTCCACACGGAAGGCCCTGAGGAAAATAATTCCCCACAGGGCCTTTGTCACCTTTAGGGATACTGTGTGGAGCATGCTTTTTAAGGAAATTAAGGGTTGGAAGTTCTGGGTAGAAAAAAGGTATGAGGAGTGGGTAGAGAAATCTGGGGGTCAGTGTATCCGGAAGTGACGGACGAATGAATTCATTTTTGTTTCATTCATTGAGTCCTGCTAGAGAGGTCAATAGATCTCCCTCAACCAGTATCTCTTGATCCGGCCTGGCATGCAGTTGGTAAGCAGACGCATCCGCCGCCAAGATCCGAACAAACCAGATTCCCCATAAACCCGGGCACCCCTGTTAAGTCACTAAACGTAGCGAACCACTTAGGGTGACCTTTGGCAGAGGTGTTGGTTATCCAATAAATGGTTTTCGGGGCGGCGGTAACCAGACCCGCCTGTTCATTCTCATCATTCTCTCCACATGTCCAAGTAATAAGAGTCCCTTTTTAATCTTGTTTAAATCTGCGATTTTTTTAATGAATACAAATTTGAACATTACTCAAACAGAAGCAATAATAAAATCGTCATATAATAAAAAACCTATCCATTCCCGGAATAGCCAGTGACCAGGTGTATTTCGGCAACGTCACGTCGAGTGGAGAGTGAGTGAGTCACAGCAGTGCCTACCCAAGGCTATATCCTCCCCCGCAGTCCCGGGCAACGCCGGGTAGTGCACTTCATATTAGATCCTGCCCCGACTAATACTTCTATACGACACCCCCTAAACACAGTAGGTACTCTCAAATTGCAGTCCGGAGGAGTATGTACAGACAGCTGGGCATTTTGCCGATCGTCAAACTGGAAATATAAATTTTTTAAAATTTAATTCCAGAAAAAAGAAAAATTTCACTTGTTAAACTAGAGTGATTACGTAAATTATTTATCACTATTTACTTTATTACAATACAAAGGTTACCTAAATTAATACATTTCATTACATATTACCCATATTTAATCAATGAAGACAATATTAGCGACCATCAATCGAAAATTAAAAAAAAAAAAATAATACTAATACCACACAAGAGTCCCAACTGCACCCGTCTGGAACCAGTGAGACTATGGCATCCCCAATTGGGGAATGTTGTGAGGCTGGAGGTAGCGGGGAAAGGAAGGAGATGGGGAGGAGGAAGGTGGGGAAGTACCTGGTTATTCAGACCTGGTCACCAAACATGGCTAAAGCCATTTCCAGCAACGTTTTAATTCTGAATGGTAGTCTTACACCAGGGCGTTACTAAGAGTATATTCCACCCTGGAACGTGCCGCAAATATATCTACTATATGTGTGTATTATTTTTTATGAATTAACTGTGAAATATAATAATGATAAACTAGCAGTTAAAAACCCGCTCTGCAGGTTTTTTCATATCTGGAGAGATCACGAAATTACAAATCCATAGTACTAGCTGTTAACGTAAGTGGTGCCATCTTTTGGCATTGCTTTAATTCGGTTCTAACACAAGAGTACTTTTGTATACAAAATTCACATAGAAAAATGGTTTTGCATAAGGCGCGGCCGGATTCTTAAATTTCAACCGTACAGTCTCTAGGCTATTAATACTATTTGATGATGATAACATTGATAACACTGGACCTACTGCAGAAACTTGGGGGGAAACCAAAACCTGAAGTTTTTCATCCCATCAATAATTTTAAAATTTCCCAAAGAACTTACAGACAACAAATTGTCATTTAATTCAACGATATTCGAGCGTATTTAGTATATAAAGTACAGCGGATTCGCACTACGAGAAACCAATACTTAGGTGTTATTGCCATGTTTAATGTTGTAATTTTGTAAAACTATCTGTTCACCGTACTTTTAAATTTTGGTTGCTCGTATTTTTAATTTTGAAATGCTTAGTAAATTGTGGCATCAATTAAATTGTATTATTCAATAATAACGAAACCAGAACATGAGACTTTAATTCATAAACAAAATTATATTTTAAAACTCAGGGTCATGTTTAGCCTAAAAAGAAACTAAATAGTTAGAAGCTAATAAAATAAATCGATAGCTTATTTATTTGTTTTTATTTATTATTTAAACGCCCGTACATAGGGCTATTACATACATAATACAAGTGTATCGAACATTTACAAACATTATATATATAGAATAACATACAGTACATACATACGATGCATATTAGTACAACAAATATTATTTATCATTTTACAAACATATCAGTTACATAAATAACTAGTTATTTTTGCTTTGATGCAAGACAGTGAGGTTTTGAAAATATCGATAAGGTCTGTATACGTATTGGCAGTTCGGTGAAAACGCACTAGCGGTGAATGATAGGAATAGTTAGTGCTATGATTATCACTGTGGAAAAGGTGGTGGAGTCGAGTTGATTTAACAGGGACACGAATATTTATAACACTTAACATTTGAGGGCAGTCTATGAGATTGTTCAGTAATTTAAAAAGTATAAGAATGTCATTAATAGTACGCCTGGTAGAAAGTAGTGGTAGGTTTAGATCAGACATTAATGCATTGTAGCGGATTTCAATTACAGGCTCAATTTGAATTGAACGTACCGAAGAAATTTTCTTTGTACTCTCTCCAAACGGTGTAAGTTACAGGTATAACTCGGAGACCATTCAGGAGATGCATATTCCAGCTGCGATCTTACAAGACAGCAGTAAAGTAGCTTTATTGACTCAATGTTTTGAAAAGTCCTTGTGTTACGTATTACAAAACCTAGAATTTGCATGGCTTTATTGGAAATTGTTTCACAGTGACGATCAAATATAAGTTTCCGCTTGTTGTGTTTTAAAAACAAAATCAAAAATTTCAAAAATGATGATCAAAATGAAAAATTACTAGAAGGGGGGAGGGGCGCCAGTTTAAATAGAACAGAATATTAAATGGTAAATCAATAAACTCAAAACTAACCCAAATATTAGCTCACAGGTAATGGCGATTTCACCGAAGCGTGTGTCTTCTTTCGTCAAAACAAACGTCCAGACTCTCTGACTTCCTATGTGGAACACGTTTCCAAAAAAAAGCTGGGCCGTAGTATCTGTATCAAAAGAAGAATGCAGTATTCCATTTGTTTTAATTTGAAATAAAAATCAATTAAAATGATGGGGAGCCACCAACTTAATTACTGGGTGCTTACTTCGCATTGTAATTTCAAACGGAGGCGTCTACTAATAGTCCAGTAAAGGAAGGAGTTGTAGAGTGCGTGAGCAGGGACCTAAGCGATTCTTTCAGGACTTGTTTAGGATGCTTAGGGTGTGAACATACTAAAAGTCCTGACGTCTAGGTGGTGAGCTAGGGGGGGGGGAGGGGGGGGGAAGGTCCCGATTTTCGGGTTTCCGTTTATATCTCAAAAACGGTGCGTCGCAGAGGAAAACTTTTTTAGAATAAGTAAAAGCTCATAAGATTATCTACAACTTTTATTCTATACATAATTTTGAAAATCCCAGCCGTTTTTGAGTTATACGCTCCACAAATGTCATTATTTTCTAAAAAAATCATTTTTCCTCACATTTTTCATCAAACATTCCTTCATATCGTCTAAAATATTCATCCAAGAAAGAAATTTATTCAAGAGAAGTTGTAAATAATTTTATTACCTTTTAGAATATATACACATGTCTAAATAAATCTCTAACCAGTAAATATTTACAGCTATTTTAAGTTTTTTTGTAAAATGTCGTCATTTTCAGAAAAAGCTGTTTTTTCTTACCAAAATGTTAAGATGGGTTTTTTCTTCATGGGAAATTCCGTATTAATTTTTGCACGCAAGAAAGCAGGTAAGTTGTTCTCGAACAGATGATTAGTGAAATTCATTTTATAATCATTATTATTGTGATGGGTAATTAGTTTAGACGTCGGAGATGCTACAATAACGTGCTACGATGCTGTTCGAGTTGGTGAAAAGGCAAAGAATGCGATAGTGGACCACCTAGACGTCAGGACTTTTAGTATGTTCACACCCTAAGCATCCTAAACAAGTCCTGAAAGAATCGCTTAGGTCCCTGCTCACGCACTCTACACCTCCTTTTGGACCATTCGTTTACTGGACTATAATATCTACAGGAATTTCAAAAACTGAAAAAATCGAACTAATATCTATGAGAATCAAAGTGTTGACGAATATCTACAGCTCAAACTGTTGACTAATATCTATGAGAACCAAAGTGTTGACGAATATCTACAGTACTGGCAGAGGTTGGATTTGCAATTATGTATAGCATATTGGAATAACGTAATATTGCGTATGCAGTTTAAAAAACGTCTTTTATTTAAGTATGTATGTAAAAATCCCTGAAATCGGACTATTGGACACATTTAGCTGATTAGTCCAACCTACGCTCTATAGATATTAGTTCAACCTACGCTCTGTAGATATTAGTCAACACTCTGAAGTTCGTAGATATTAGTTCAACATATGAGCTGTAGATATTCGTCCGACATACAGGCTGTAGATATTAGTAACTGGAGTCATTTCAAACTGTTACATTTTGTGAATGTATTTTTTCTACTATGGCAATTTTATTTTTATTATTTCTTTACGTAAAAACCCTTTGGGAGTAAAACAAATAAAATAATAAAAAAATTATTAAAAAACAAAATTAAAATATTACAATTCACCGAGAAACAAAGCTCAATGTATCGTGCACCCCTCACTAAAAACAAGGGGGAAGTAGGGGTTGCTTCAAATCGGGGTAGGGCTGTGTCCTCCAACCAATCCCCCCCGCCTTCCTCTACAATACTATTCAGTACAACCGTACACCTTAAAACTCACCGACTCCATACAACCAAACAACACACTGAACATTAATCTCTACAAGCAAGGGCGGATCCAGGGGGGGGGGGGGGGTCATGGGGGTCATGACCCCCCCCCTGAGCTGGGTCCAGGACCTAGGTGGACCTACTTTTTACTTGTATCTATTATTATCAAAATTAAATTATAACTTCTTGTGACTTGACCACGACTATGTGACCCCCCCTGGCGCTATGTGACCCCCCCCTGGCGCCAAAGCTGGATCCGCCCTTGTCAACAAGTGTAGTCTATACCGATTAATAATAATTGGATAACCAACACCTCTGCCTTAGGTCACCCCAAGTGGTTCGCTAAGTTTGGTGACTTAGCAGGGGTGCCCGGGTTCACGGGGTGAGGTTCTCACTCGCAATTGCGCCTGCCCGACTACTGCGTAGCTGATCGGAAGACTGGTTGAGGGAGATCTTTTGACCTATCAGGCAGGATACTCACGGAACATCGACTTGCACCGCAGTGGGAGGGATGGATTTATACGTCCGTCACTTCTGGGCACACTGACCCTAATACTTTTCCTTTCGATTCTTACCCACCCCTCGTACCTTTTTCTTTCCCAGAATTTACTTCTTACTTACTTCCTCTCCTTCGTTTCTGTGTGGTATACAAGATTATACATTTAGTTTCAACATCCTTCAACAGATATCATTTAGGGAACGTACCCATACTACGTGATCCAATTTTTGCAATTTTTAACCCCCCCCCCCCCCCCGGTGAACACGTGTAGTATATTCCAAGACCCCCCCTCCCCCTACAATTTTTACGTAGTAAATCATAAATATGGTTTTGATACATTTCTTGCTAACAATAAGTTTTTAAAAAATTGATTGGCTTATATTTGTCTTTATTAATACGGCGCTTGCCGCGTGACGGCAAGAGTGCATGCATACCTATAATTACAAGTGGAAAAAATATTAAAAAGTTAATGGAAAAAATATAAAAAGATTTCTAGATTGACTACGTGATAAAAACCTAAGCCCCCCCCCCATTGTGACCAAGCGTGGTATTTTGAAGATCCCCCCCCCCAAACAGGTCACGTAGTATGGGTACGTTCCCTTAAGTAGACCTTAGAAGAGTGTCGACTATCGTCGTTCGTGTCTAATGCACGAAAGGTTACGGAAATAGCCGATAATACACGATAAGACAGTTGAACTCCCACCACACGGACACGTCCCCAACACCCTTCTATTAGTTAAACTATTCAGTGCTTACAACTGACTCTACTAGTACATAGTTGTAGTGTGAAAATTGCACGGTGTACAATCAACTTCCCCGACTTGCCTGTAGGCAGGGGAGGTTTTGCCAAGTGCTGATTTACAAGAAAAAAATACTCAAAAAAGTGGATTTAATAATAAAGAAGCGTTGAAGGTGGGGGGAAATAATGTCGTGCCTATCTCGCCAAGACATTAAGGTGATGAACTATCTACTAATTACAATCACGAGATACACGGTCACGAGACGAGAAATGCAAAGCAAATTAGATTGCCAACAAGGAAGAAAGCTAGCACCCATGTCTAATAAATAAACTATAAAGCAATGCAAAATCATGTGATTTTGGTATTAAAATTAGATCGCTTAGAAATATTTTATAATAGCTTTTTCCCGCGGCTTCGCTCGCATGGTATTAGGGGGGGTTCCCACTCCGCCTATTCGGCAGATCCGGTAGATGTCACGACATCTGCCTTGATGATGGACACTGCAACGCTGTCCGAAACGTTGGCTAAAGAAGGAGGTAGCGCAACACGGCATAACATCCCAAAAACAAATAACGAAAAAATAGAGGTCGTTATATATTAACGAATGTAAGCATTTCGAGTTATTTAATTTTAATCACAGTCAGTCAGTCAATCTTCGCATCCATAATGCTGGGCATATAACACGATTGTTAAAAATGTTTCACGGATGTCATAGCGGGACATCGCATTGGATTTAATAATATAATATATATATAGACTTATCATACCACATGTTGATTCGATCCGATGAGACAAACGAGAGATTCTGCTTACCTGTGAAAAATAGAGAAAAACATTATTAAATACCCAATGATTATATTATATATAGTTAGTTATTTTTATACATGTATACCTATAATTGTTTTATACTTTTATGTACATATATAGTTATTTTTTATAAACCACATAATAATATATCGATAGGTTTGTGAATATTGATTTTATTTTTGGGAAAAAGTGGTGGTCCTAGAATGAAAAAAATGGTACTAAAATTAAAAAAAACCGTAGTTAAGGGCTAACGAGACCATCAAGCCGCTTGTGACAAGCACGTAGTTTTTTGTCTATGGCTAGAATTTTGAGACTGTCAAAATGCTTGCCACAAACAAAAACCACGTGCTTGGGTCAAGCCACTATTGATAGTGTCAGGATCTCTTTAGTTTTTTCGATGGGTATAAATAAATAAATGGTGACCCGACATTGCCCCCACCCGACCGCCGGCGTAGCCCAACCGTAAGGCTCTTGACTCGCAATCCGATCGTCGCTTAGAAAATAAATTTTATTGATTAATTTGTGTTATTTCACAAATTATTCATTTAAAATAATATATGTATATTTGCGGCACGTTCTAGAGTGGAAGATACTCTTAGTATCGCCCTGGTGTAAGACCACCATTTAGAATTGAAACGTTGCTTGAAATGGCATTAGTCGTGTTTGGTGACCAGATCCGGATGACCTGGACATATTAAACCTCAGAATTCTACCAACCCCTCATACTGTTTTCCTTATCAGAACTTCCTCGCCTTCCTTTCCCTAAAAATACCCTCCACACAGCATCCCATAAAGACGCAGGCCCAGAGGGAATTGTTTTTCCGCATTCCTCCTGTGAGGAGCAAATAATTTCAACTTGGGAGGCGGGTATGGGTACCGCCGCCCCGGGAATCATTTATTGGATAACCAACACCTCCGCCATAGGTAACCCCAAGTGGTTCGCTATGTTTGGTGATTTAGCAGGGGTGCTCAGGTTCACGGGGTGAGGATATCCGGGTCTTGGCGGCGGATGCTGCACGGCAGGCCGGATTGGGAGAGAATGGTTGAGAGAGTCCCTTTGACTTCTCCAGCCGTACTCTTTGGGGACATCGCCTCGTAACGCAGTGGGAGGGATGGATTCATACATCCGTCACTCCTGAAAATACTGACCCCCAGATTCCTACCCACCTCTAAAACCCTTTCTCTAAAAGACCCTCCACACAGCATCCCCAAAGCTGACACAGACCCTGAGGGGACTTATTTTCATCAGGGCCTCCTGTGTGGAACTAATATAAAAACAAATTATGTAAATAAAAATAAAAATTAGAAAAAAATTATCGATGAATGTCAAAGTGTCACAAAAAATAATTTAATTTTAAATTGCATAATATGGCTGTTTATGAATCTGCGATTTGAAGGAAGTATGAAATAATTTCACAGTGGTTTGAAAATCTTCCACTGTAAAACAGAGAGCAGTATCTCCCAAAGCAGTGTGAAGACGTAATCCTCACATCATTGTGAACTAAGTCTACTTAGAGTTGTTCATCCAGACCCAGACGATCGTCTGCTCCTATCTCCTGTTGACACTCTTGGCAGCTTGCATCCACTTGCACCCGGCGGACAATAGAGGAGGTCGGGGAGAGACTACTACAGATCCCGGTCTGAATACTACCCAGTCTATTTTTAAGGGAAATACTTTTTTTACATTAGCTCCACACAGGAGTTCCTGAAGAAAATGGTGACACGACAGTTGGACTCCGGAAATTATAACCATATTAAATCATATGCATTATTTACCAAATTTCAAACTTAAAATCAAACTTTATAAATATGTTTAATAAGAAGTTGGAATGGATATCTAACGAATTTATTTGCATGTTGTGTGTTGTTTAGTTATATGTTGTGTAAGTAGGTATACCGTATTTTGCCTAAACCGACTGCATATTGTATATAAGTATGCCGGAACAACTGTCTATAATCATCAATATTTAAATAGTATGCGGGGGGGTCAACTGTCTGGAAATTAACTGTCATCGGAACGGACGAAAATAATTCCCCTCATGGCCCGTGTTATCTTTTGAGTTACTGTGTGGAGGGACTTTTTAGGTTAGAAAGAAGAGAAAGTTCTGGGAAGGAAAAAGGATGATTGGCGAGTAGGAATCTTGAATACAGTGTGTCGTATGATGGGTCGAGATACCAGCTGGAGAAATCAAAGAGTTTCCCCAAACCGGCCTTTTCCGATCCGGCTCGCCACACAGCTGTTAAGCAGGTGCATCCATCACCAAGACCTAGACAAACCTCACCCCATGAACCCCTGTGGAGTCACCAAACGAAGCAAACTCGGGACCCATGACAGACGTGTTGGTTATCCAATAAATGGTTCCCGGGCCGGCGGTACCCATACCCGCCTCCCAAATTGAATACCGCACAAGAGTCCCAACTGCTCTTAACCGTCTGGAGACGGTGGGACTACTGTATTCCTAACTGGGTATTTTCATTGTGTTATTTTATTCACGAAAAAATTACGAGGGAGGGCAAAGGGGTGCCACCAGACACAACCACCCTCCCTGTGAAGACCGTCCCTCTGTATGAATAGGTACTCCTGGCGGAATAAGTCTGCCTGCGGCGCTACTGAATGCCTTTCCGGGTTCACCCCACGCCCGGGAGGGTCGTTAGCACCCCACTTCACCCTAACCCGAGCACCGCACGTACCCCACGATCCCCCGAGGTGACTAGTTTTCATTGCTGTGACCGTATCTTTTTTGATTTTCGAGTGAGAGTCGCTATTACAAAATATGTGCCAATGTGTAAATAGGTGCCTAATTTAATACATTTAGTATTAAATTAGGCACCAAATTTTGTATATAAATGGTCAATAACATTGGATGTTAGATTAGTGTTAAGATGAAGCCATACTAAATAATGCAAAATCATATGTTTTTGTTTTGAAAATTGAATCGCTTAGAAATATTGTAGATACTTCAATTAAATACTGCGTGTAGAACATATCTTGGCCCTTAAAAGTATCGGTCAGTTTTTTTATAAGTTTTTTAATAAGCCTATAAAAAAATAAAATATAAGGTCAATAAAAAAAACTTTCAAGTCGAAACTCTCCTATTTATAAACCCCTTTTCGGATTTGGTTTTATTGTTTAATGTGGCAAATTCAGTTCTTATTATAATAATCGCAAAAAATATTGATATTTACGCCCGAAGTTCAAAAAAAAAATAAAATATGCATTTTCGCGTTGTTATTTTACAATACGGCCGGCAGTAGACGAATTTGGATTTTCAAAGTGAACTCTATGCCGTCCACCGAAGGGCTACATAACTTGTCACGCCCGTTTTTTAATCAGTTCGCCTCCGGACGGAGCGGGAAACGGACGTTAGGCTTCGCGTCGCTTTGTTCTGTGAAATAAATTTTAAAATCCTGTTTTATTACAATAAACAATGCGTAAAAAAGGAGTTTATGTTTTTTACAGATCTTTACAAAATCAATATGTAAAAAAAATTCTCAAATACCTTTTCCAACCTTTCCAAAAGCTTTTTCTGAAGTATTTTTTAACTCCTCCCATAAAAGGGCGTGAATTCCGATTTCGATTTTTTCCTGGACTATTGGATCGCCTTAAGAGCGTTTAACCAGCCAGCGGACGAAAATCCACATTTCGCCGAAAGTTGTTCTTATGATCGTGCAGGGCGGTTACAATGAGAAAGATTAATTATTTTCCGTGGCTTTTTTAAATTATAACTCAATATCGAATTTATTTCAATCCAAATTAGCTTTAATTTATACCTTCATCCAAAAATGCTGAAAGGCGTGATGATAAAACTATTAAAATAATGTACTTTTTGTAGTTATTTTTTGATCATAAGTATTTATCATTTTTCAATAATGTCTAAATTTAATAAGAATGTTAAAAAAATCTGAAATATATTAGTTTGTAAGTGCGCAAATAAATACACAAATGGACCAATTTTCGTCAAGAAACATATGTACGTCGTACATATTTTTTAATGATTTTATTGAAACTAAAATTAAAATTCTAAAACATACGTTTGCTAGATAATGTATTGACTTATTTCACTGAATGATTATATTATTTGAAATGGGTGTGGTATAATACAAAATCTTTTTTGAACATTTAACAAATCTGCCAACGACCTATGGAATAAACTTATTATACTAAAAATTTAAAAAAATTCTCTAAATTTATTACATGCAAATGCTAGATAAAAGAACAATCTTTCGAAATCCATTTATAATTTTTTTGTGGAAAAGAGTCAATAGTCTAAAATCTGATTTGAAAATGACATACCTATTTCTGGTTTTCTCTGGTAATGCCCTCTTAAAGTACCTACTGTTAGTTGTGGTTAGACATTCAGGCATAGCGGTGTGCGCGTGAGGTTATCTTTTTACTTTCTAGATTTTGAGTCCTTTAACCTTATACATGAACAGTCCAATAAAAAAATATTAAAAATATTCGAGGAAGTGGGAAAAAATCCCTCTCAAAAGCGATTTAAATAAACCAAATAAAGTAATCATGTCTGATTATGACTAAAAGGGATTCAAATGATAATCTAGTCTCCTCGCTCTCTAGCAACCTTCCATTGATATGCTTGGTGTAACTCTGTGACCAGCTCAGATATGGGGGCTCCATCGAAGCCAGAATTAAGTTAGCCTCTCAGAAGCTGGGCGTACTATACAGTGCCAGCAGACACTGCAGATAATACACAACTGCTAACCCTGTACAAATCGCAGGTGCATCCCACTGTTGTATTTTGCAGTCACCTCTGGTATGGAACTCCAGAACACATGAAAAAATCTTTGGCTCTGCAGAAACAGGCGGTCCATACAAACAGGCCGATTGCAATCTTTAGAGCACATGCGTCATATAGGAATGCTGTCCTTGATCTACCGGTATTACATTGGAAGATACTCCGAGGAATTAGCATCATTGATCCCTTCGGCACCCGTTCATATTCCAGAAACACGCCAAACGCACGCGTAACGTATGAACGGGTCGTTTTTACGACTCGTTCTTGAGTTGAACAGCTCGGTTGTAGAATGATTTACCGACCACTGTGTTTCCTTCCTCCTACAACATCGTCTCTTCAAGACCCATGTTCACTCCTTCCTCTACTCAAAAAGACACTTGCCCTGACACTTTCTTCAACGATGACATTTGCCCTGAGGGAAATTATATTCCTCAGGGCCTCCCATGTGGAGTTATTGTAAAAAAAAAGAATTGGTTTAAATGGCAAGATATATTTTAAACCCAGCAACATTTCCTTGATTTTCATCATATAGGCATCTCGCATTATAATATCACCATTTAGTTCTTAAAAGCAAAATCTGCTTTTGAATGAATAGACCTTTTACATGGGAGCGCGAATTGCTCGCCACGTTATTAACCCATTTGTGAAGTCCAAATACGGCAAAGTAAAGTTCGCCACTTTTCACAGACAAATATTTTGATGCCGTATTTAGTTAAGACACTTTTACAAATGTTTCATAATTTACTTACCCCTGTAACCAGCGACGAGCTCACTGGAGAACCGCCCTCATTCGTTATGATCGAGATATTTTAGGGTATAATGAATAGCACAAGCTATCATTTTTGCCATGTTATTTTGTAAAATGTACGATGTGAGCTCGAGCTGGTCAGGACAAAAATGATGACGTCACATTTTTTAGATTTAAGCGAGGCTCTCGTAAGCCCAGCCGGCTCCATGGAACCGGTATGGGGAGGGAGAAATAGTACCCTTTTATCACTTAGGGCAGGTCTGTATATATTCATGTCTATGATTTCTTCGTTATAATTCTCATATTTTTTTACAATACTTCAAATTTTACAATTTAATTATAAAATTAAATAAACTTCAATGGATGGATCTGAAACGAGGTGGAATCCAATTACGAGGCGAATCATTGAAAAATCCAAGGGGGTTAAAAATATTCTACCCGGAGCACAGAAGATTAGAGAGGTACACTAAACCTAGCTAGAAACCACTCACGACCGTTTGGAATGGTTGCGCGAACACATCACTGTGTGATTGGATGTTTAAAAATCTGTAAGCGAGTCCCATTCCGAGCGACACCCTTCGTAATTTGAGCAAAGTACTCTGTGCTACCTATAATACAGTAGTACCTAGAATCTTCAGGGGTGAAGTAAGTACTACGTTTCTCCTGAACAAAATTTTAATGTAGGTATACACGCAAATGAACGAAGAGGGTCCGAATGAGTGAAGAGGAAAATTTACAAATGACAAACAGTTCCGTTGGGCGGTGGCAGTAGGGGATACAGGGTGGGGGAGGGAAGGAAAAATAGAAAAACTGCAGTACCTACCTTGAAAGCTATTATAGGCCAATATCACGGTTCGGTATGTATATTTTTATACAAACTCCCCACTGGAAGCCCCGAGGTTTTCTTCGTAGACCGTAGACCGTATATTGTCATTTTGAGGTCACGTTAAACGTTTGTTGTGCCTACCCACAGATAATAGAAACAAAGGTGCCTACCATTGGAAAACCAATTAAACAAACATAGCTTTACTGAAAAATTAGTACTTCAATCCCAGGGAATGAGATTAGTTGAATTATGTTCGGGAAAACTCCATTGAAGATCGGGTTAGTCGAGTTATCGTAAGGTTTACAATGAATACCTAACTGGACCAGACGTCCATACTACAGGAAGCTCAAAGTTATTCTGAAGCCGGGGAACAAGCACTGTGGGAGCACAGCTATCTATCGTGCATCATCGGAATGACGAAACGAAACGACGGACGGAACCGTTCGTGCATTAGACAGGAATGACGATAGTCCACACTCTTCTAAGGTACTACTTAATTAACATCTGTTGAGACATCTAAAAACTACAAACAACTATCTATACTAACGACTGTTGAAGGGTGTTGAAATAATCCGATATACCACAAAAATGTACAAAAAAACTAGTGTGCTTTAGACCACAGGACTGGTCACAGGTGACCCCAGCTCTAAACCATTGGGAGTTCAATAGAGCGATTGAAAAGGTCAAGAATTAAAGTTACGCTGTCGCAAATGATACAGAATCACTATTCTGGTGGCGCGAGTTCAATTCATCTGCAGTTCTTCCATCACGACACAAGCAACATTTTCCGCTTACTATGGTGGTAGTAGAAAATTTTCATATATGTATTGTCAGGTTATTTCCGGGAATATTTGACTTTCTTAAAAAAAAAGGAGTGTGCTTTAGACCACACGACTGAAGTAAAGCTTCACTAACTTATATCTCCCTCTTATCCTTACCCTACTTATCCTTATCCTCATCCGCGTCCGCATCCCTATCCCTATCCTTATCCTTATTCCTATCCTTATCCTTTCCTTATCCTTATCCTTATCACCCCCCAAGTCAAACGTGCGTAAAGGCCCGACCGTTCGCCTCGCACGATCACACTTTTCACAACGCTCTCGTCACGCATTCAACAGCTTACTCCCCAAGTCAAGCGTGCGTAAAGAAGTTTTACTTCAATAAAATTAAAACACATAGGATAGGTAGCTAACCGCGATGCACAACTTACGGTAATGTCGATATTTTTATGGTCGTCTCACAGGGCTCAACATCAGTAGTGACATCAGCTTTAGTTTCGACCCCCTCCAGAAGAAATATATTTATTATAATATTCCCCACGGCAAACTCGCATCCCCACAAAAGGGTCCAATTTGATCGTATAAGGTAGGGGCACAGTCTTTCACGCTTTTCTTTACAAGCACATCGACTTTAATTGCGGTGTATTGTTTGACCAATAGATATCGAAATTTAATAGAGGAGAAGATACAGATGAAGGGTAAAACCAAACTATGGGGGGACGAAGAGGGGAAAGATGACTGTGATTCGTTAAAAAATCAATCTGACAGTATATAGGCATCACCATTTAGTTCTTAAAAGCAAAATCTGCTTTTGAATGAATAGACCTTTTTACGTGGGAGAGCAAATTGCTCGCCACGTTATTAACATATTTGCGAAGTCCAAATACGGTAAAGTAAAGTTCGCCATTTTTCACAGACGAATATTTTGTTGCCGTATTTAGTTAAGACACTTTTACAAATGTTTCATAATTTACTTACTAACCCTGTAACCAGCGACGAGCACACCGGAGAACCGCCCACATTCGTTATGATCGACATATTTTAGGGTATAATGTATAGCACAGGCCACCATTTTTGCATTGTTATTTCGTAAAATGTACCATGAGAGCTCGACACTGGTCCGGACAAGAATGATGACGTCACATTTTTTAGATTCAAGCGAGGCTCCAGCCGGTTCCATGAACCGGTATGGGGAGGGGGAAATAATACACTTTTATCACTTAGGGCAGGTCTATACATGTATTCATATGTCGATGGTTTGACCTAACCACAAACACAACAGAATAACCAGGTATTTCCGAACATTGCACTTTCCCTTTTTTTTGTCTTTTTGCTGACTTAATATTTATTTTTTTCATTTGTTTAGAAAATAATGTGGAAATTTCAACCACAACATAACCCAATTCGGTGTTCAGTAGTCTCACTGGCTCCGGACAGTGGGGAGCAGTTTGAAATCTTTCTTTTTTTTACATCATCTCAATACAGAGAGGCGATTAGGGAGGCTGGAATGGGTACCGCCGCCCCAGGAACCGTTTATTGGATAATCAACACCTCTGCCATAGGTCACCCCAAGTGGTTCACTACGTTTGGTGACTCTGCAGGGTTGCCCGAGTTTTTGGAGTGAGGTTTGTCTAGGTTTTAGCGGCGGATGACTTGGACACATTGAGCCACAGATTCCTACCCACCCCTCATACTTTTTTCCTTCCCAGAACTTTCTCTCCTTCCAAAGAACCTCCACACAGCATTCCCTAATATGACATAGGCCCTGAGGGAAAGACAGGTGGCCCTAAGGAAAATAATTCCCCTCAGGGCCTATATCATCTTTGGGGATGCTATGTGGAGGATATTTTGAGGAAAGGAAGGAGACGAAGCTCTGGGAAGGAAAAAGGTATGAGGAAAAGGGTATCAGTGTGTCCAGGAGTGACGGACGCGTGAATCCATCACACCTACTGCGGTATAAGGCGATGTTCCGAGAGAGACCTGGTAGCAAAGCTGGTGGGCATCCACTGTCAAGACCTGGATTAACCTCACTTCATTGACATAAAAATAAAATAATTGCACATATTTTTTGTGCCTGTGTTCCGTTCGCAATATCTTTTTCATCGTGAATATCACATTATTCATCCAAGTAATTCGAGCACAGTAAAATGTTAAAAAATCATTTCCAGTCAAAAGAAAGACAGTCTAATTTTTAGCAGTCAAAAAATAATTTTAAATTAAAACGTTCTAACATTGAGACAAAGGAAATTATGTACGTACTTGAAAACGAACAAAGAAACAGCTAGGACACTTGCTTTGGCAGGACCAAAACCCTCGACTCAAAGTGGTCCTTCGAGCCGGATTTATTAAAGAGGGAGTGCAAAAAATAATTAATTACTTCTGTTAATTGCAGTCAAACAAGAAGGCCGTTAATTATTATCACACGATGTCATCTTTCCCTCCACACAGCATCCCCAAACATCACATAGGCACTGAGAGAAATTATTTTCCTCAGAGACTTGTGCACTGCAAATGTTGCAATCGGTTGTTGAACCCTTATGGCTGTTTTACACCATCTCTTTTTTCAGCCCGATTCTAATTAGAGACCAAGGTCAATATTTTTAGCTTTACGCGATCGCTATTTTCATCTCTATTTTCATGTCTACGATTTCAATTGTAATCACTGCACACAATACATGAACCATGCTGTTTGCTGTGATGCCTAAAAAGAGACAAACACATAGGTATATCTATAGGATTTAGCATGCGAGAGAATGAGATAGAATAATCGGTCTCCTCTTCGTGCGGTGCTTTGTAGCCTCCCCACTCTTATCTACTTTAGTTTTCTGAAGATTTCACTTCTACCGCGTGTGAAGTGCACAGATGTATATTTATAGATCTCAGATACGTTCAGAAACATTCTATTTATTTGAATTTTATTGTAAAGATTTTAATGCGCCCCACGGTTGAATTTGGCAGCCACCTCTGGTCTGGAGCTCCAAAATACCTGAAAAATACCCTCGAATCTGTGCAGAAACGGGCGGTCCGTTTAATTAATAATTAATCCGTTTCTCCCATCTTAACAGATGGATTGCAATCTTTAGAGCACAGGCGTCGGGTGGGAATGCTATCCTTATTCTATCGGTATTACAATGGAAGATGCTACGAGGAACTAGCGTCATTGATCCCTTCAGCACCGGTGCATAGTCGGGAACCACGCCAAACGCGTGCCCAACATTTGTACACGGTTGGCATTTGTCACATGATAACGGGTCGTTTCTTCGACTCGTTCTTGTGTTTAACAGCTCGGCTGTGGAATGATTTGCCGGCCTCCGTGTTTCCTCCTTCCTTCAAAATGGGTCTCTTCAAGACCAATGTTCATACCTTCCTCTCCTCAAAAAGATCCTCCACACAGCATCCCAGATGACATAGGCGCTGAGTTCATGTAAAAAAAAATGCGGATATATGATAACCATCAGACATGCATGAAGGCTTAAGAAAGGAGAATCTATCAAACGGACAGCCCGTTTTTGCACACTTTCAAGGGTTTTTCATGTATCTTGGGAATGTGGGTTCTGTTTGTTATCACAACAGCAACCTAGGTCTAATATGGAATAGAACATGGCTAGGTTTTTGCGCTATAAATGCGTTGGACCACATTTACCATTAATGTGTTTCCCTCCTCATTCTCGATTGGATTGCCTCACATTGACACCCTCGTCAAGATAAGTTTTTGATCAAACAGCAAAAACGTCCACACACAACGTTGTTTTCCGAAGTTAGTATATATCAACTTGTTTGTTCAGGAAAAATATAACCGTACGAGACATCTCATTATGTTTTATACACCCGAGAATCGAAAATTGTCATATCATGGAATTTCTACCGACATAATAATATAATATGCTTCCCTCGACAACTTGAAGTTTTTAAGCTCTTGGGAAATTTTGTGAATTTTTTATTAATTATTTTTACGTGAAATGACAAAAAGTGAGTTAGCGATAATGTTTATAATACACTATCTGGTACCCGGCACGCATTGCTGTGTCATTTAATAAAGAAATTGTTTCTCCGTGCGTGTCCTTTCCCATTCTTCCCGTTCCCCTTCCTCTCCCGCGTTCCCTTCCCCTCTCGCGTTCCCACTCCGCCTCCTCCACCTACCCTCTCCCCACTCCACTCCCCCCCTTCCCCCGTCTCACGAACCCCCCAGCCGATATCCCCTACCCCCTCCCAGGTTACCCTCCCCGATCTCTAGTTCCCCTCCCCCCTCCCGCGATCCATACATTCAGTCTTCAAACAGTTTGCGTGCCACCTATTGCAATATTTTTATACAAATTTCATAATGCCAGATGTCACCAGTAATTTTAAACAAACCTTGTCCTAACGATAAAGAATACTAAAAAAATAATTATCCTGTTATAAAGATAAAGAGGAGTTGGGTGTCATGTTATAAAGAAAATGGAGTTAGGGTGTCATGTTACGATAGAAAAAGGGGATGTTGGGTGTCATGTTATGGTACTTGAATTGGGGTAGGGTTTAATGTATAGGTTATTATGATTAAATGTAGGGTAATTATTAAACAGGGTATTTATATATCAGGGTTGAAGAATTGAATGTAATGCACTGGAAGTGCTGTGTTGTGTTTGTACCTACTATGTGATCAGTTATCATGACATTTACACCTCTTATTAAGTGGGTGTATTTAATGTTAATTATTCAGGGTTATATATATGAAGGTACACAGTTATCAGCTTTAATCCCATGGGATTTTTGGACGCCAAATCTCGTGGGTACGAGATATGCTGACTGTGTCGGTAGGCATGAATACTCCCGTCAGAGCGTGGGCACTGTTATTTTAATCATTGTTGTGAAGCTTGGAAAATAAGAAATAAAAGAGTGGATGTAAAACAAGATTATTATATTGGAATATTAACATACCTGTGGACCATACTAAGAGCTAGCTAAAACCTATTATTTTTATGCGACGATTCCGGATGCCTAATATCGCACCGTGGGGGGCCCCTTTTCTCCCTCACGTTGCCTCCGCGCCAGGTTTGCAAGCTTCTCCATCCATCTGGGTGATTAATACGTTTGGTACATGGTGTCCTCCATCATGTGGTTGCAGTACTGGAAATGTCCTCCATCAGGTTGTGAAAATAATCGGCGGGGACTATACGGACGGGTCGTGTCCCTTTGTATAATTGAGAATCCATCTCGTCGAATAACGGATGATAAATATAATCGCAGATTACAGTAAAACTGGGTCGGTCAAGCCGCCATTATCGCACCACGGGATTCTACACTGGAATACCCGTAAATAAGAATTCTCCAGTCGCGATAACCTTGTATCGGCTGGGAATAAAAGGAAACTCGTTCACATTTTAAATAAACTAGAAACAACCCGCCGATTGAATATTTAACATATTAAATAAATTTAAATCCACATTTTCCGACTGTCGGATTCACGTCCTGCCCTGGAGACGCGAAACCAAAAAGTGAGGGGAAATCGATTATGAACCCCCTAACGACCAGTGTTGCCAACTCGAAATCTCTGTTCCCGCTAAATCGTGACGGATCAACGGTCAGAAATCCGTCAGATACACACATTTTCGCCCATTCTGGAGGGAAGGGGGTGGCTAAAGAATTTCAGGGATCTAAATTTCTCCATAAATCCATAAATATAGGCGATTTTCGCCTATAAAAGTATGTAATTTGTCACTTTTTTCGAATCCGCCAGAAAATCCGTCATACTGTAAATTCCGTTATACACAAAATTTTCCCGTTTCGGGACGCTCCAATCCGCCAGATATGACGGGAAATCCGTTAAGTTGGCAACACTGCTAACGACCAAAAGTTAAAGTTACCAGAGAAAAAATGAATTTATTTGTGGCCAGTTAAAATAATTTAATTCCACTACTATAGACAAATATCAACAACCCTGGGGCAATTTTGAACATTATTCAATTATTTTC
This sequence comes from Limnephilus marmoratus, assembly GCA_917880885.1. Lineage (NCBI taxonomy): Eukaryota > Metazoa > Arthropoda > Insecta > Trichoptera > Limnephilidae > Limnephilus > Limnephilus marmoratus. Next base: position 7,762,868 of record OU862935.1, read on the forward strand.
ATAACAATCCAATTTGGTGCAGTCGTTCGGAAGTTATGCGCGTTCTAAAATTGCTACTAATATTAATATATATAATCTAATATTAATACTAAATTCCAATCATCTTAAGTCATCAATCCATCAGATAAACTAATCCAACACTCACACTAATCAATCTAATACTTCCACAAATACAATAATACCACCTTCCAGAATATATCTATATATCTCCCTTCTAAACATCACGTCTCCCACATCCAAACGACTACCGTCTCCAAGGACCGTCGGTACCGTTCAGATTTCCTCCTCCCTCCCACACTCCCTGTCTTACCCCCTACTACATACTACACCGTACTACCCTTAAAACCAGCCGCCCTTTATCCCTCCTTACCCCCCTTCAGCCTTACACCCAACACCCAGAGCGCCTAACGCCCTACCCTAGTAGATTAGTAGACGGAGACTAGACCAGGAGAGTAGGCTCGGTAGACAGCACTGCATCAGTACATAAATATACTATTACACTGACTTTTTTTTTTACAGTGAATACCGCACAAGAATCTCAACTGCTCCCGTCTGGAGCCAGTGAGACTATGCATCCCCAATTGGGGTATGTTGTGAGGCTGAAGGTAGCGGGGAGGGGAAGGAGGTGGGGAAGAGGAAGGTTGGGAAGTACCTGGCTATTCAGATCTGGTGACTAAACACGGCTAAAGCCATTTTCAAGCAACGTATCAATTCTGAATGGTGGTCTTACACCAGGGCGATAATGATAGTATCTTCCACTCTGGAACATGCCGCAAATATACTATATATTATTTTAAATGAATTAATTGTGAAATAACACAAATTAATCAAATAAAATTTATTTGCGCATGCCGGGTTCGAACCCGCGACCTCCGGAATGTGAGTCAAGAGTCTTAGCCACTGGACTACGGAGGCCGTCAAACTGGCTGGCAGAATCAAAACAACTTTTATCTTGAGAATACATAATCGAAGGTGTGACACAAACCTACAAAGTAAGGATTTGACTTTTTTACATTAACTCCTCACCAGAGGCCCTGAGGAAAATAATTTCCCTCAGGGCCTATGTTTTCTTTGGAGTTGCTTTGTAGAAGGGCTTTATTAGGAAAAGAAGGAGCGAACATGGGTTTTGAAAAGACGGCCGGCAAATCATTCCACATCCTAGCTGTAGACGCGACACGTTCTCATGTGACAAATGTCAACTGTATATGTTTGGCGCGCGCTTGTCGTTTTTGAGAGGAGATAAATAACTCTAGTTCCTCGGAGCATTTCTATTGTTATGCCTGCAGAACAATTTCAGCATACCACCTGACGCCTGTGCTCTAAAGATTCCAAAGCGTTTGTTAAGATAGGGAATCTATCAAACGGACCAACTGTTTCTGCAGAGTCAAGGCTTTTTTGGGGGCTCCAAACCAGAGGTGGCTGCCAAAGTATCTGCGACTTAGACTTCTTCTGATTGAAAAATAGGCCTTTATTTTTTATGTAAGAGTAGAGTTTTTGAAGTAAAACTTCTTTACGCACGCTCGACTTGGGGGGTAAGCTGGTGAATGCGTTACGAAAAGTGGTGATTGTTACAAAAAATGTCATGCGAACGGTAATCGATGCGAACGGTGATCGATTGCTAGGCGAACGGTCGGGCCTTTACACACGCTTGACTTGGGAAGGATAAGGATAGGGATGCGGATGGGGATGGGGATGAGGATAAGGATGAGGATACGAGGGAGATATAAGTTAGTGAAGTTTAACTTCAGTCGTGTGGTCTAAAGCACACTCGTTTTTTAGTGTAAGCGATTTTTTTATGACCGGGGTACTGGAATACTGCGGGAACTCTAATATAAATCTTCACTTCATTTGGATAAGGTTGTATCTGACTATATTTGACCAAAACCGTTTCTTTTGCTCATTTTCTATATCCAAAACAATTTTCAGATCCGTCTGTGTTGTAATTCAGAAGACGAAGTTTTAACATCAAGTTTTTAAAGCAACCATTTATTTTCCAAGGTTATAACATCACTTTGAACCTTTTGCAATTGCCATTTTGTTTTTTATCTGACAGTTAATTGTTTTAAGAGGCCATGATTACTATTTGTATATCACCAATTAAAATGGATTCGAAAATATGCTGCATACGATACGACAATCTCAAAAACAAAACACACGTGCGATGTGCGTGTCTGTAATGCCTGTGTATCCGCACACCTGTCCGGGTCTGCCACATGTATGAGCTGCTCCCACCTCCCCCCGGTGACCAGTACCATAGCCCATATCACTGTACTTGTACAGTGTTGTATACCACGCGTTTATTATGCAATAATGGACAGCCGGAAACAGGAAGTAGCGAGAGTAGACTCGTCGGGTTCTGATTCCTGACTAGCCCATCCAGTATATTGCTACCACTTGCTCATAAATGAGCAAGCTTGGTTTAGAAGCGTTTAACCAGTCAGCGGACGAAAATTCACATTTCGTCGATCTTACGATCGTGCAGGGCGGTTACAATGACAAAGATTAATTATTCTACGCGTACCAACTTTTTAAAATTATAACTCAATATCGATTTTATTTCATTCCAAATTTGCTTTAATTTATACCTACATCCAAAAATGCTGAAAGGCGTGATGATAAGACTATTAAAATAATGTACTTTTTGTAATTATTTTTTTCATTAAAAGTATTTATCATTTTTCAATAATGTCTAAATTAAATAAGAATGTTAAAAAAATCTGAAATATATTAGTTTTTAAGTGCGCAAATAAATACACAAACGGACAAATTTTCGTCAAGAAACACATGTACGTATATATTTTTTAATTATTTTATTTAAACTAAAATTAAAATTCTAAAACATGCGATACTCAGATAATGTATTGATTTATTTTACTGCATGATTATATGATTTGAAATGGGTGTGGTATAATACAAAATATTTTTGAAAATTTAACAAATGTGCCAACGACCTATGGTATAACCTTATTATACTAAAAATAAATATTCTTTCTCAAAAATTTAAAACATGCGAAAGCTAGATAAAAGAACAATATTTCGAAATCCATTTACAATTTTTTGTGGAAAAGAATCAATACGTCTAAAATCTGATTTAAAAATGACTTGGTTTTCTCTGGTAATACCCTCTTAAGCATACTCAAAGCCAACAATTGAACACACATGCTCTTTATGAGCATGCTCGTGTCAAATAAATGTCAACAAATGGAGTCAGTTCCAGTCGCCCAGAACTAAACAAAATAATCTTATTGCTTGCAACGCAATTATTTGACGATAAATATTCGGTTGATTTGGGTCCAAGATGTCAACAAATCCAAAAATGACTAGATATATTATAATAATTCACGAAAAGCAATGTTTTTTCGTCTCCCCAGCGGGCAATTTTTCATATTTTGAACTGAGATCGGTTCGAAATGAGGATGTCGTAATTCATAAGTAAGCCTGTTAACAGGAGTAAGCGCTTACTTACTTCCTTCACAGGAGTGAGCGCTTCCCCTTACACTCGCGAATCCAATAAGCATGCTCATTTAATAATAATAATAATAATAACATAGTATTTATATAGCGCAGTTTTGTGATATTTCACTTCAAGTGCGCTTAATTATAATAAACTTAAAATTAACCTACAGTGTTCCTTACGAGTCCTTAAAAAAATAATTAAATAATATGAAATAACGAATATACAAAAATATACAAAGCAATACCTAAAGAACAATATTAACAACAATAGTGAGTGCTGTTTTGGCACAGGACAATATATAATGATAAACCATCACGGTGCCATTCAACAAGAATCATTTAAACTAAATTATATAGAACAGGAGGCAGTTAACATTTAGAAATAATACAAATTCAGAGTGCACATAAAACTATAGCAAGGAGGTAATCGAAACCAAACAATTACCAGAAACTTGAGGAACTTGGCTTATTATAGTAGATTAAAAAGGAGTTAAAATTCATAAAAGGTATGATTTTTTAAATAAGTTTGTTTTTAAAGCTCTTTTGAATTCAGCCAAGTTCTGGATATTAGTAAGAGCTGAGGGAAGTTTGTTCCAAATGAGCGGGCCAGTTACACGAAAAGATCGATCATAGTAAACGGCTCGATTTGACCTAGAAAGTTCGATTAAACGATTAGTAACATCTCGATCTGCTGACCTTAGAGTAAGCTGCCTATCGCTTAAGTTTTGTCGGACACATAGTTCCGATATATAGGCTGGCGCCATTCCTTGCAATGCTTTGAAGGTCATTAAGCAGATCTTGAACTCTATTCTTTCAGGGCATCGAAGCCAATGAAGATCCCTTAGAAGCGGGGTTATACGGCAATACTTAGATTCACCAAAAATCATTCTCGCCGCAGCATTAAAAACGGACTGGATTCTATTGAATTGTTTTTTAGGCAAGCCAGCATACGCACTATTACAATAGTCCAAACGTGAGACAACGAACGAATTTATGAGTGACTTTGCTCCATCAGAGGGAAGGCAACGCCTGATTGATTTTATCTGCCTTAGATGGAAAAAGCCTGAACTTACAGATTTTGAAATTTGTGATTCAAGAGAAAGACTATTGTCTATAGTGAAACCTAGAAACTTTATTTCTGTAGAAGGTATTATATCTGTGCCCTGAATATGGATTGGATTAGAGTCGATGAGGGCTTGCCTTCCAGGAGAAGCTATCCAAATAAATTCCGTCTTGGTCGGATTAAGTTTGAGTTTATTGACAGACATTTGAGCTCAATACTAGCATCGTCACTGACACACATGCTTACAAAGTAGCATTTGCTCATTAGTAGCATGCTCTCTTGCTACATATATTTTACAACAAAATTTGATAATGTTGCCCTCATTGGGTGACTTAGGGAACGTACCCAAACTACGTGACCAACTTTTTGCAATTTTTAACCCCCCCCCCCCCCCCCCGGTGACCAAAATCCTAAGGAACCCGCCGCTCATTTGTATGGAGCGTGACCTTTTGAAGACCCCCCCCCCCCCTAAAAGTGTCACGTAGTATGGGTACGTTCCCTTATCGGCGCTGAGGCCCCCATTTTACAATAAAAATTAAATAAGATAAATTAATAAATTTTAATAAAATACATAAAGGCGGAATTGAGACACGCGATAATGAATGATAACATATGGCTCCCAATGCTGGACTATGTACAACTCCGGCAACTCGAAACAGCAGAAATGCGAATGCTTAGACGGTCGGCAGGAGTATCACTAAAAGTTCACGTATTCATGGTAGTCTGGGTGTCACAGACATAAACAGTAAGCTGGAGAAACGACAGTCGAGATGGTATGGGCACATAAGACGGAGCAGGACCGTAGCTAGAGTTGAATTTAAGATAGGGCAGCGGTAATTACAGGTAGGGCGCAAGTAAAATGATCTGATCTGGGTCGGGCGGGGGGGGGGGGGGGGGGGGGGGGGGGGGGCGCCCCGGGCGGCACTTTTAAGGGACGGCAAAATTTCACAATAAACAATAATAATATCTTGTTAAAATTTTAATCATTTCTTTCATATTTTTGTTGCATATATGATTCAGACCGATTGAAATGGGCACGGAATTTTTCATTACTTATTCTGTGACAAACCTGGGGATTCCCATTTCTTCAAATGAATGTATAATATTGTCATCTTGATAACTGCAACGACTGACAATACTGTCCGGGTCGAATTTTGTTTTGCACTTGGATTTTTTATGACTAATATTCAGTGAGAATGATTGAGAGAGATCCGTGGGCGATGCGCGACAATTCTAAGAAAGTTTCATGGATCGTCACGTGTTCCAATGGATCATTAAACCATCCATGTGTTCCAAGTACAAAAGTAAGAGGAAAACCATTTTCTTGTTCTGGGTATAGTTTCTGAGCTTAAGCCGGGAACTTAGCAAATTAACTCCTGGGTTAAAACTAGTTTCATGTGATGTCAAATTTCATGATCTGTCAAAATTCCAGTAGCGGATTAATCTGCTGACACATTTCGAAGAAAACTGTTCTAATATTTCGAGTGGAGTTAAAATTTTTATTTCAAACCATTCCACAAAATTCGTAATTCGTAGGAAAACCATACTACGCATTATATGAGAGTAAAACTAATTAAATCTGTGGATACGCAAGCAGATTCACCCTTAATTTAAAACCAGTTTTGTGATCAGAATGTAAATTTCCAGTTGTGGATTCATCTGCTGATATATTTTGAAGGAAAACGTTCTCTTATTCGAAGTGAATTGGAGGTAATCCACCACAGGTGTAAGTAACAGAAGGTTACTTAACAAGGACTCTTTTTTTATAGAACGACCCTACAATTATAATTAACTAAAACTAGACCCCTATTGTCTCTGCATACGTTGTTAGCGAGCAGTATGCAAGTGCTTGATCTGACGACATACCGTTTAGTATGGAGAAGGCCCGAAGATATCGATTTAGGGATTGGTTTATTTATGACTCAACCGTTGAATAACATCCCCAAACTGTCTCTCACCACTTACTTCAATTCCATCTATGGGCAGAATAAAGAAAAAGAATTGATATAATATGATTCTTATTATATCAATTATATCAATTGATGTAATATAATTATTATATCAATTATATCAATATGGTTCTTTGGATGCTGTTTAGTTAGATGTTGCTGCGCTACACTAATAGGTAGTATTTTTTTTAAATCATGTCAAACAATGAACAAACAGTTTACTAGTATATTATCATAGTCGATGGTATTTCTTAAGGTAGGGCACAGGTATTTTAAGGTAGGGCATTGCCCCCTAATGCCCCCCCCCCTAGCTACGGCCCTGAGACGGAGACCATCAGACCACACAGTGAAGCAGACAATGTCTATGGAGCTTCATCGACAGTCATCCAGAGGAAGACCGAAGAACTCCTGGATGACTCAATGCTCCAAAATACTTCAGAGAAACGGCCTGGATGAAGGCGATACTCAGAACAGAAAAAAATTACAACCTGAGAACGAGAAGAGCCGACCCCTATAGCCTACCTAGGCAATGAGTTGGGACAGCGCAAAGAAGAAGAAGAAATCAAAATTTGCATATATTATTTAGAATACAATTCCACGGTTTGGTCCCCAAATTATGAGGTTCATTCACATGCGATTGAAAGAATCCAAAATAAATTTTTAAGATATGTGAATTTTAAAATGAATGCCTAAATTACGATAACGTACTTTGTTCATTAAATTTAACAAAATTATCTGATCGTAGAATCATTTCCGATTTAACCTGTTTGTATAAAATCATAAATTCAATGTTTGATACCCCTGATTTATTATATGTAATTTCTTTTCATACTCCAGGCAAGTCAGTCACAAGACAGTACCTATCATATTATTGTAGCAATTCTAAGTCAACAAGTCAATATTATACTCCTATGCGACGGATTCGACAGCTTGGAAACAAATACTCCGATGTTGTTGATATATTTAGTACATCAATTTTATTATACATATAAGCATACCTTATTGAAATTTTTTTCATCAAATAGGGGAATATTTTGATAAAGCTATTAAAATTGACTAACACATTGACAGTATTTTGTTGGCTGAAAGAAAAAAAAAACTATTTCATATTTTTTGTTTTTTGTATTTTGTACCCACATCCTGTGTGGTTCAAATTCAGTACCTAATATTTTTACTTTGTATTTATTTTTGTGCAAATGTTTTAAACAGTAATTTCCTGCACTATTTACTAGTATAATTTCGTTAATATTGTTATATATATGTATGTAAAAGCCGAAATAGGCGTAAATAAATAAATAAATATTGTGAGTTACGATTGTGTATAAAAATGTGCATTTTATAATGGTATTGTGTGTTACGTGTATATGTTTTATCCTTTTATGTTATATTTTTTTTGTAATATAGCCATTTTTGTTCTGTACTCCATATTTAAATCGGATTTTTTTTTATTTTCTTAATTTTTTGTATCGGTCAAAGAAGATCTTGTCCAAATAATTTACAACATGTTACCCAATTTAATAAAAAGCTGTCAATTGATTTTCAGAAGGGCATGTATTTTTGTACTAACTCTGTTTTTTCTGCTTTTCGTTATGATGTTTTTTTCCATTATTAGTATTACTTTTTTATCAGATAAAAATAAAGACTCCTTCATAGTGACGTGCACCCGAGAATATTCTCCGACCTAATATAAATTCCCCAAAGGAGAGAATTTATTTTTTTTAATTTACAAAGTTATTCTCGAAGAGAGGTTTCTTTTCTGACGAAAATGTATTACATTTAAAAATTTAATTAATGTTACAATATTGTTTCAATACCTGTATTATTTTGTGTTATTTTTATTACATTTGTAGCGCGTACCTGGCATGTCGACGCTTTGGAATAACAAGGTTTCATCTAACGCGGAAACTTTATGCTATAAAGGGATTTATAGTAAATTATTTTAGAGTTCATTATCGCATGAAGTTACCGCAACAGACGGAACCTTGTTATTCTTAAAGCCTCGATTACATTGAGCGAGTTTACAAGCTACTAGTCGGTAAAGCGTCGATGACACACGGCGAGTTTATAAACTACTATCTGGGAAATTCACTATCTGTTCGCAAACTCGCCCAGTGTCATCGCGTTACTTGCTAACTAGCAGTGACTAGCAGATTGTTGACAATCTACGAAAAAAAGTTGAAAGGTCGTCAACTTTACTCGCCTACACGCTTGCTCCGCTTGCTTGTGATTGGTTTATTTGTGTTTCCAACATGGCTTCCGATAAACAGCTGATTTCGACTGTCAAACATCTGGAGTATTAGTTCATGCAGGCGTTGTTATTCTTGTTACTGGCGCTAGCAGCAACCTCAGTTTCCTACGCTTCTGAGCGAGTGGACAGTTTTGTGTGTCATCATGACAATCCGCTACCCGCTTTTAAACTTAGTAGATAGTAGCTTGTAAACTCGCCGTGTGTCATCGACGCTTAAGTTTAAAGGCGGGTGAATCGGCGAGTGAGATGGTCATGATGACACACAAAACTGTCTACTCGCTCAGTAGCGACAGTAGCAGCTAAAATAACGACTCCAGCGCGAAGCAATTCGGTCGACATTTTGTAAAAAACTTGAGGTCGCCGCTAGCGCCACACGCCAGCCAGTAGCGAGAATAACGGCTCCCGTGCGAACTAATTCTAACAATTACGAAATCAGCTGTTGGTAGGCCGCAGGCAGCGGATATAATTTTAATACCCGCTATATCCGACATTTGACAAAATGATCTGTATATGACATCTTGTTCCCATTTTTGCGAGTAACAAGACTAACCTAAAATTGAGGGTAAATTTATACAAAGCCGGGACCAGCTCATTTTGGACAAAAAAAAATATATACCCCAGTAGATAGGTAATAATTAGATGTAATTAATTCCGTGAGCGGGAATTGAAAATAATGTATATCATCGTCAATTTCTTAAATTTAAAAATACGAAAATGTCATTTTTCAATGACCTCCATGTTGTTATCTTTACTTTAAAAAACAGCCTACGTTTTTAAATTGTTTGTCTGGCTACGCAGGGCTTGTATAGCGGGCTTGTGAATATTATCTTAACTTTAAAAAACAGCCTACGTTTTTAAATAGTTTGTCTGGCTACGCAGGGTTTGTCTAGCTAGCGGGCTTGTGTGACAGATCGGCCGCGCCATGTCAGTTTCGAAGACGCGAAGTGAATTTTGATTTTACGCAATTGAAATTTAAAATGCATCATTTTCCGCCTCCCCCAATGCAAAAAGTTTCCGAAATACGTAATTCTAACAATTATTCAACTTCTGCAAAGTGTTTTTTCGTGAAAAAGTGCATATTACCGCTTTTGCACTTTGAAAAATGACATTTTCGTATTTTTAAATTTAAGAAATTAACGATAGTGTACATTTTTTTCAATTTCCGCTCACGGAATTAATTACATTTAATTATTACCTATCTACTGGCGTAAATTTTTTTTTTTTTTTAGTGTAAAATGAGCTGGTCCCGGTTTTGTATAAAATTAATAAATTGAGTTTCAAAACCTCCCTTATCACGACCAAAAACCATGTTAAAATTGCAAGTGAGAAACAAAACCCGCTATATCATTCAAGAAGCTACTATCAAAACCCGCTAAATCGGAATTCAACTAATCCCGAGCAGTTATTTTGCCAAGATGGCGGGTGTAGAAACACCCCCCTTAGGTCAGTTGAGTTTCAAAAGCCTCTCCATATAAATCATGTAGTGAGTATCAAAATCCGCTATATCCATATTATTTATCCAAATTAACACAAATTAAAAATGAACACTTTTCGAATGTATATTACTTCAATTCATAAAATGCTATTTTTTATTTACTTTAGAGATGTGACAGTTTTTGAAAGTGAAAGTTGATATAGCGGATATAGAAATTGAACGACTCATATTACTAGCTGGTACCCGGCATGCGTTGCAATGCCATATTGATTCTCCCTGCATCAACATCCCCGCCTTCCCCCTCCCTCGTCTCTTTCATCTCCGAGAACCCCACATTCCCCCTGCCTTTCCCCCTGTCGCTAAAATATATGAAATACACACATTTTCAATTATACAAATTTCATAACGCCAGAGCTTACCATTATATGTATATAGCCTATGTTACTCGCCGATAATGTAGCTTTCTATTGGTGAAAGAATTTTTAATATCGGTTTAGTAGTTTACGCGTGAAAGCGAAACAAACAAATACACGCACTTTCGCATTTATAATATTAGTAGGTATGGAAAATAAAATTATAAACATTAGCACGGGCCTAGTCCTCGGGAGGTTAAAAATTGAATTGTAAACAATAATAATACCGACCAAGTAAACTAACAATAAATAAATAAATAAACAAACAAAAATAATATTTTATTTCATTTTCTATATTTTTATTAATATATTTAAACGCTCATATGGCTTTTACATAGAATGCAGTACATTTTTTTTAATTACAGTGAAAAGAATGGGTTTACAAAATACAAGTAACATAATATATGTTAAAAACAAAATATAGGTTACATAAAATATAAGCGTTAAAAAAAATTAGGTTACATAAAATACAAGCGTTAACAAAATACAGGTTAAAATATAAGAAACAAAATATAGTCCATAAAATATAGGAGTTGACACAAAGTAGGTAATGTTTAAAATTGTTGTTCACATTAGTTTATGGGATAAGTAGAAATAAATCGTTGGCCCATATGGCGTTTGAAGTTTGCTAAGTTCAAATTATTGTCAAATACATCCATATTGTTAAGCATTTGTTACCAAGACTATGCAAACGTTGTATTGGAGAATGTAAATCATAGTTCGAATGAGATGTACGTATATAAAATGTCAATGTTTGTCTAGTTGTTCGTGTAGGTACATGTAGATTTACCGAGCAACCCCTCACCCGCCCTTCACTGTCCAATATCTACTGATTTTTTAAATGTTTTTAGATGAAAAAAATATATCAAAAATATCACCGGAGTCCAAAATTTGATTAACATTTTTTACTCCAAACAACGTCAGGAATCACTGGTTAAAGTAAGTCAAGTACGTCCCTTGACATGCTGTATATTGTAAATTACTGGAAGAAGCGCTGATTATCGTTGCCTATGTACCTACAACTTTATTGGGGTAGCCAGAGTTCCACTTCCTCTGGGCTGTTGAACACATAAAAAAGTTGCAGGAGTTCACAACTGTCGAATTTAGAGTTTAATAATTTTAATAAAAAAGTTAGGTCGTTTATTTTTCGTCGGTTTTCTAATGTTGGAATATTTCAAGTATTCATCAACGACGGGTAATTTATGTGCTCTAAAGGGATGTTAAGTTTAAAATTTACAAACGTAGAAATTTTCTTTGAATTCTTTCAATAGTATGAATATGAATTTTGTAGAAGGGCGACCAGACTATGGAGTTATATTCTATTAGGCTTCTAACAAGGGATGTGTACAGTAGTTTAATGATTTGTAACGATTCAAAGTTTTTAATTGTTCTTAATACAAATCCTAATATAATGAATAATGACCATAATTTCCATCGCGTGCTAAATGTTTCACCAGTGCCTTCACTAATCAAGTGTCGAGAGTAAAGTAACAAATCTGCACTCACAGGTAGAGTACTTCAAATGCACCTAAATACATTTACACCTCTGAGGTATGAGTAGCACCTATGCCAACTCCAATTTAATAAAGTAATGGACCGGTTTTTAAACGGCGCTCATTGGTTGGCGGTTTTACAAATGGCCGTTCGTGACCCGGGTGCAGTAATGCAATAATACAGCAGGGCAGGGGCGCAGCGAGGGTCTGGACAGACTGGGCAGCTGCCTGGGCCAAATTAAAAAAATAAATACATTGATATATTTTTAGAACGCCGAATGCAATTTATTACAAAGGAGACGCGCAAGGCACGATCAAGTGAGTCAAATACTTCAGTGAGCGATGTCAAGAGTCAGAATAACAGAAGAGTAGATATTTATTAATGAAATAAAACAATTCCTTTGTTAATAACCACGATTTCTTTTTTTTAATACCGACCGGATTCGCTCAACACAAGCATCATCAGGGTATAAATTAAACTGATAAAAAAATACATTGTGTGAGATTATATACATATATACACACAGAAAGAGATAAAACATAAGATAAAGGAACTGGTAATACAGGGAAAGAGACAGATGTGTACATAATAATAATATTTGGATGATTTATATAGCGCCGTTTTTGTGAAAAATCACCCCAAGGGCGCTGTACAAACTTATAATAAATTTCTAAAATTTAATGATTAAAATTTTACCCACAGGGGCAAAACGTCTGCATGTATTAAGCGAAACTGGTCGGTATTAAAAAATAAATAAATAATGATTTAAATTAATAAATTACTTCGTTTTTACCACTTTTATTGTTTACAAAACCAACATGTTTCGTGAGCAATGCTCACTTCTTCAGCATAAGTTGTCCAAATTTATTATTATTATTATTGTTCACGAAACATGTTGGTTTTGTAAACAATAAAAGTGGTAAAAACGAAGTAATTTATTAATTTAAATCAAAATGGTGCCACAAAATAAGTTTGCTGTGTTAGAAGAAATAAATAATGGTTGTAAACAAAGTAAGGGGGCATATATTAATTACGTGAGCTCAAAAGGGGGGGGGGGGTCCCGCAAAATCTCACGTTACTTGAAAATAATATACGAAGTGGCCCCAATTTATCTAACCAAGGGGGGAGGGGTCTAGATTGGAAGAAAAACTGCTCACGTAATTAATGTGTGCCCCCTATTGTATTTTTTTCATTAAAGAGGTCAAACCACAAAGTGATTGCTTTCTACTAAAATATAAAAAGATATTTATTTGATGACAGTTTTATAATAAATAATAATAAATTTGGACAACTTATATAGCGCTGTTTTTGCGAAAAATCGCCTCAAGAGCGCTGTAAAATTTTTTTAACATTAGATCCACATGGGAGGCTCCGAGGATAATTATTCCCTTTATAGCCCATTCACACCATTCATTTATCGTTCATTTCGTGATTTCATTCCGCCTCTTTCCCTCGAAATGAACCGTGTGAACACCGAAGTGAATAGAGACAGTTCCGAATGAAGCATACCAACAATGTTGGAATGCTTCCTTCGGCACTGTTCCCTCGCAACCGGAATTTAACATCACGTGACGCGAATGATGTGTGTGAACACTCAAGTGAACAGTCTTTCACTCGCAAATCAGTCGGCCGAAATGTTCTGTCGTGAGGACGAGTAGCCGGAGCGGCTTAAACGTCAAAATGCTCCGTTTGGTTCGCTTTTCGAAATAACTCCTACACGTCTCATAGAAATCGTTGTTTCTCCCTTACTATCATAGTGAAAAATATGATCTAAACGGTATTGGAAAGAGAAAATAATGTTCTATATATCCAATATAACAATTAACCACAAAAATTATACGAATGTACACTTCTATGGAACCAAAGTTTCTGATCGAATTTGAAAAAGAAATTATGAAACATTGTGAATTTTTTATGAATTATTTTTATATGAAACGTCAAAAAAGTGAGGTGACAGAAATGTTTATAATTTATTTGTCTAACAAAATAAGTGTGTGTTTTTATATTTCTTTTGTTAACCAGTAATTTTAGTTAGAATAAAAGCAAGTAGAGCCATTTTTTAAACTTTTAAAAGTTTACATTAAAAATTATTCTATTTAAAAAATTACGTGGTTATTTCTAATAATAAATTTTGAGAGCATCTTTCATCACCTTTCCAAAACAGTTTTTAGTTTTGGGATACGTTAATAAATATTCCATTTATATGGATTTTATTGCAAGCCGAGGCCTATTTTGGAATAAAAATATTTTCATGGTGCTAAAATAGTGGTAGATATCAGTTTTCAGGTTATTATTTAACCATATGTTCATTTTATGGTGCTGAAATTTATTTACTGTTTACAAGAATCGCCAATTTCTCGTAATTTAGTTCGACGTTATCGGAAATGTCAATTGAAATCGTAAATATTCCCGAACATAGCTGTCAGCGCCGGACGAATTCCAATGCGGCCGCGACTACTCTCGACGACTTCGCAGCGAGAATGTCGAGTGAACTCTTCCTTCGAAGGAACCGTGTGAACACGCGGCGGAACGAGAATGGAACATTTCATCGAGTAAACCTTCACCCGAGTGAATGGTGTGACTTCAGCATTAGCGCCTATTTCATTTTTGGGGACAAGAAGAGGAAGGTCTGGGAAGGAAAAAGGTATGGTGAGTAGGATTCTAAGGGGTCAAGGTGTCCAGGCGTGACGGATGAATATGAATCCATCCCTTTCAATGCAAGGCGATGTTCCGAGAGAGTCCTGCTAGAGAGGTCGTAAGATCTCCCTCAACCAATCTCTCCCGATCCAGCTCGCCACACAGTAAACGCAGAACCCGGACCCGGCCACCTTTGGCAGAGGTGTTGGTTACCCGGGGGCTTGGTCAAAGTCTCGCCGCGCCACTGCAGAGAGTGCAATACAGGCTTGCTGCATTTAAGATGCGCTAACAGCACCGTAACAGGTATGGCGTGCGCATGCCGCCAGCCGCCACCACCGCACAAGGTAGTGTGAGGAGGTCAGCCAACACAGAGCCGTTTAGAGTTTATAGTTCAACGCAACGGGGTCATCGGATTACCCAGAATCTATGGCGAAAGATACGGTAAAGCGATATTGTGCTAACGTAATATATTGTAATGGTTCTAGTGCCATATTAAGAATTATTTATTATTACCATAGAATAGGCCTGGATTTTATCTAATCATTAAGAGGGCATTACCAGAGAAAACCAGAAATATGTCATTTTCAAATCAGATTTTAGACGTATTGACTCTTTTCCACAAAAAAATATAAATGGATTTCGAAAGATTGTTCTTTTATCTAGCATTCGCATGTGATAAATTTTCAGAATTTTTTTTTATTTTTAGTATAATAAGGTTATTCCATAGGTCGTTGGCAGATTTGTTAAATTTTCAAAAAAGATTTTGTATTATACCACACCCATTTCAAATAATATAATCATGCAATAAAATAAATCAGCACACGCATGTTTTAGAATTTTAATTTTAGTTTCAATAAAATCATTAAAAAATATGTACGTACATGTGTTTCTTGACGAAAATTGGTCCATTTGTGTATTCATTTGCGCACTCACAAACCAATATATTTCAGATTTTTTTAACATTCTTATTAAATTTAGAGATTATTGAAAAATGAAAAATACTTATAATCAAAAAATAATTACAAAAAGTACATTATTTTAATAGTTTTATCATCACGCCTTTCAGCATTTTTGGATGAAGGTATAAATTAAAGCTAATTTCGATTGAAATAAATTCGATATTGAGTTATAATTTAAAAAAGCTGGTACGGAGAATAATTAATCTTTCTCATTGTAACCGCCCTGCACGATCGTAAGAACAACTTTCGACGAAATGTGGATTTTAGTCCGCTGGCTGGTTAAACGCTCTTAAGATGAAGCCATGCGGAATAATTCAAAATCATGTGTTTTTGTTTTGAAAATTTGATCACTTAGAAGTATTACAGATGCTTCAATTAAATACTGCGTGTAGAACATATATTGGCCTTTCAAAATATCGATAATAGACCTGATGGTCTCCGTCTTATGTGCCCACATCATCTCAACTTCGTTCCTTCAGCTTACTGTTTATGTCTGTGACACCCAGGCCGCCAGGAATGCGTGTACTTTTAATCCTATCTTTTAGTAATACTCCTGCCGACCATCTAAGCATTCGCATTTCTGCTGTTTCGAATTTTTTTCTGCATTATTAATATTATTAAAAAAATATACAAAGCACAATACTTAACAAAAACTTGTGTACGATTTTACCCGAGTTCAATAACGAGTTGTAAGCCGCAATATAGGTAAGTCTAAGCCATAATATGGACTCTATGGATGATGGTCACCAGGCGGAACAGCCATAATCCGTGACGTGTGGAGATAAATAAGTTAAAAAACAAGAATAAATTAAATAGTAAATGAACGTGAAGTAACGCAATCACAATATGTGCATGTTTCCCCATCGGTGGCTGATTCTAACTGTGCTTACTTTCAAGTGAGGTGCGGATGGTAGTGGCAAAATATTTCTTAAGAAACAGTATGGCGGCATACGGAGCAAAAAAAAGATGAAAAAGTTTATCTTTTTGAAGTGAAATTTTTTTTAGCAACGTTGTGATTTGAAACTCGATGAAACGAGAATGACAAACACGTACATCTAGAGCATAGATTCTCAACCTTTTTTTGCCCACCGCCCACTTTGAGAATATTTTTTTCTAGCGCCCCCTAACTCGTGATTCTGAAAATCTGAAACAGCGATTTTCGTCACGATTATATTTACCACAACGGAAGGGGCGTAGTGGGATATGGGATGGGGCAAGATGAGATGGGGTGGGATCGGTTTCTCTGAGTCTCCTACCGCCCCCCGGAAAGTCTGAAACGCCCCCAAATTTTTTCTTGGTCTTCTACCGCCCCCCTGAAGGTCTAAAACGCCCCCAATATCGCCCACGTTGAGAAACTATGATCTAGAGCAGTGGTTCCCAACCTTTTTCTGACCAGGGACCATTTGTACGTTTATTTTTTCGACAGGGACCACAAGGTAGGTGCCTCCCGACCGAGTTTCACCCCCCAAGACCACAATTCTCTAGCCCCCCCCCCCCAGAACGGACCAATTTTTTATGAAGTGAGGAAGAGGGGGGGTGACACCACGTTATCCGCCCGTGCTAGCCTAAGCCACTACTTATAATCAGTGCCGTGGGCTAACATGGGTGGCAACCGGCCACGGATAGCATAACGGGACGGGCGAAATGGGATACGGCAGGACGGGTTCTAGCAGAATATTTACCACAATGGAGGGGGTAGAACGGGGTAGGATGGGGTGGGGCAAAACGGAATACAATAATGGCCACTGACCACAAGGTACAATAATGATAAACTGCGTATTGTCCCGATTTTTTTTTATTCAGACTTCTCGATCAGGGACCTCCCGCGCGCTGGCTCGCTTATTGACCGGCGGACCATCGCTAGCCTCTTGCGGACTACTGGTTGGGAAACCCTGATCTAGAGGATGTAGCCTGCGAGAGAATGAGATGAATAATCGGTCTCTTCTTTGTGCGGTGCTTCGTAGCCTTCCCACTCAAGTATACTCTAGTTCTCTGAAGGTTTCACTACTACCGCGTGTGAACAGCACGCATTTTATTCCACAATAGCTCCACACTGTAATATTATATACTTGACTTTTTTTACGTGAATACCGCACACGAGTCCCAACTGCTCCCGTCTGGAGCCAGTGGGACTACGGCATCCCCAATTGGGGTATGTTATGAGGCTGAAGGTAGAGGGGAAGTAGGGAGATAGGGGAGAGGAAGGTGGGGAAGTACCTGGCTATTCAGATCTGGTCACCAAACACGGCTAAAGCCATTTCTAGCAACGTTTCAATTTTTAATAGTGGTCTCACACCAGGGCGATACTGAGAGTATCTTCCAATCTGGAACGTGCCGCAAATATACTATATACTATTTTAAATGAATAAATTGCGAATAACACAAATTAACCAAATAAAATTTGTTTGCCACGCCGGGATTCGATCCCGCGACCTTCGAAGTGCGAGTCAAGAGCCTTACCGCTGGACCATAGACAATCAGTAGTGATGTTAGGGATAATATAATAGTGATATGATACACAGGAGGCCCCGAGGAAAATAATTTCGTTCGGGGCCTATGGTTATCCTTGGGGATGCTGTGTGGAGGGTCTTATAAAGGAAAGAAAGTTCTGGAAAGGATAAGGTATGAGGGGTGGGTAGGAATCTGGGGGTCAGTGGGTCCAGGAGTGACGGACGCATGAATCAATCCCTCCCGCTCAGTGCAAGACGATGGGTCAGCAAACGCAGAGACCCACTTCGGGTGACCTATGGCAGAAGTGTTGGTGATCTAATAAATGGGTCTCCCTCCCACCATCCATCCCTCTCTCGACCCATCGCGTTAAGGGCGTGAGAATCTAAAATAACGCCTGACCTGACTAATCAGTTTTCGGAATACGACCGAAGTTATTTTGATTTTAAGATTGCCACGTGTGTCCGTGCCTCAGTTACCACACATTCTTGTATTTAATAAGAGAGATTCTAACTATTTGTGGCAGACTCGTAGAAGAGATTTAATTTGATAAATAGGGAAAGAAATTAAATGTTCAGAGCTACTCTAGGAAAATACCCGTGTAGATAGGGATTAATTTTGATTACGGCTCAGATTCTCAAAGGTCTAAGCGACAAAAGCGAATCGGATTATTGTATTGGCATACAAGATATTGGCATACAAGATTGGCATATTGGCATGAAGAAAATGTTGGTAGTTCTTAGTCGAAATATTAAACATTTAAATACGACCAAAGGGGTTAGGGTTCCATTAGCTCAGTAATTAAGGTCCTGGGTTCAATTCTTGAATGCGACCTGATTTTTTTATTCTGATTTTTCTGTTTCAAATTTTCTATTGAGAGTCACTAATATTGTCTTCAATGATTAAATATTGTAATTGCATTAGGACTGACAAAAAATGGACTCTAAAATAATAATTCAAGGATAATGTTATTATCAACATTATCACTGCGAAAAGATCTCAACAAGTGCGCATCACTAGATTGGGCTCTTCTTTAATGTATCAGCCGGTACATACCAAAACATCCTTTGGACAAAGAAGTTTTTCATATAAAGCTCCGTTGCTTTATAATATGCTCAATGAAAAAATAAAAACTATTGGTACATTACATTTATTCAAGAAAATGGTCAAAATATGTATAATAACTGAGAGTGATGGTTTTGGATTACCCATGTTGTCGCTTGTATCATAAATCATTCTGGAATTCAGCTATATTTCATACAATCCAAATTTAATAACTTAACTTATATATTATTATGTACTTTTTAATTTGCTTATTGTTATAGTATCTGATTTGCTTATTGTTATGTTATCTTTAATTTGCTTATTGTTATATTTTTTTTAAATGTTTATAATTATATTTTTATTTAGTTCATATGTATGACGACAACGATTATAAGATGAAGGTTCTATTATTATCATTGCCATTATCATATACGGTGATTATTCACATCACTTTATTCATATCATTCAGTCATTCGAACCCAATACACTTACGAGGCTTGCTCTTTTCCACTCTTTACTATATTATTATTATGTTTTATTCTGATATGTACTTCATCACTAATACTAAGTGTAAGTTCCTGTGTTCAATTACTTGGGAACATTTCGACTATTATCACATATGTGTATTCATAAATATTATTGTTTTATGTATGTTATACTAATGTACGAAATCAGGTCGTATCTTACTCAGGCAGACCGATGACTCGAATATAATGTTAATTCGCAATGACACATACAAATCGGACGAGTAAAACGCCAAACAATATGACTAACGACACAAAGTATGCATAACTCTAATGTCCAGCTACTCCATTATAGTATAATGAACATTAAAAATCTCATTACCATATTATCTCATCACCTAGGTACTCTATTTCTTTAATGCACATTATAGTAAAATGGATATAATTTGTACAACTTATAACTCTGCAGGTTTAATTATTATGATGATAATATGTTCCAAGGAGATACCAAATTTTTCCTCTACATATGAGAATCCACACCTAATTAATACGCTTGTATTATGCTTCCCTACTGTACAACCGCACTCACTCCCAAGTACTGATATAATATATCTTATTAACGACCCAAATCATATCTTAATTGATAATATTATTCCTATCTTGCCTATCATAAACTCCACTACAATAATAAGTATGACACGTATTTTTAACCTTTCAAATCCAACGTACCCTGAATTATTATATTATTTTTCTTTTTTATTTCCTAGCTTTGCCAACACTGTAAACCTCTTTAATTATTCCTTCTTCATTATATACAAATTCACAAAAACAGCATATAATAACCACTCAAAATATTTCATAATGATGTTCTACATTACTTGTAAATACACAAGTCAACACACATATTACTATATTTGCAAGGGTGAAGTGTATTTCCAGCCGAGCGTCAACATTATTGTTATATTTATTACTACCTTAAAATGAACGACTTTATAATAAACGCAATCGATAAATCATATAAAATAGACGAAAGAATTTTTGATACGGTAAATAAAACAAACGATTTTATAGATGTAAAACCTACAGCCAGCCTAATAATTATACACATGAACGTGAGAAGTTTGGAAAAAAATTTTGAAGAATTTCTTATAACTATTAGACAATTAAATAGAATAGATTGTATAATATTATCAGAGACGCATTCATCGAGCGAAATTAATTATAATATACCGGGTTACTCGTACTACGCCACAAAATATAAAATTAACAGAAATAGCGGCGTTGCCATATTTGTATCTAATATTTATGCTGTCACAAGTATAAATGAAATAAAGGTGAACAATGTTAATTTATTAAACTTGGAGATAAATTTTATGAATAAATCATTTAATATCATTGCTATTTATCGGACACACTCTTCTGTTCTAACCACATACATAGAAGAATTAAAAAATATATTACAACATCATAAAAACAAAAGAACAATAATCATCGGAGATATTAATCTGAATATTGCTAATGATTACTACTCTAACGATAAAGATAACTATCTAAATATGTTAGCAGAATTAAATTACATTTCATGTATAAATTCATATACCCGAAACATTATTGGACAACGACCATCTTGTATCGATCATATATTTACCAATATCAAAGATATACAAAATATATCATCTGCTGTAATAAAAACAACTGTAACGGATCATTATGCATGTATATTTAAATACGACTACAAACATCAAAACCTCTCATTACCAACCACAACTCCGGTTAAAAATACTGATAAATACAAACATAGTATTAATATAAATTCTCTCACCAAAATATTAAGTAACGAAAAAGAATGGCTAGAAATATACAAATGTAACGATGTAGAAGAATGCTGCAAAATATTTGATAAAAAACTGAGTTTACACATAAACGCTTGTAGGAATAATGCATCTCAAAAACCATCCTCAAAATTTAAGCCAATCAAACCATGGATAACCCAAGGATTAATCATCTCAATTAGACACAAAGAAACACTCTATAGACAATATACAAAACAACCGGAAAACATAACATTACAAAAACATTTCAAAGCTTATAAAAAAAAACTCACATATCTTATAAAAAACATAAAGGATGACTACTACAAACAAAAACTTGAATTAGCTGAAAATGACAGTAAAAAGACTTGGTCCATCATAAATGAAATTATAGATAAAAAACAATTCAAAAATAAAACAATCAACACAATAAGACACAATGATTCAAAAATTTGCTCTAAAGATAAACCCTTAGAAGCCGCAAATATTTTCAACAACTTTTTTGCTAATGTAGGAAAAAACCTCGCTAGCAAAATCCAACAAGACCTGACCCCAAATGACCCAAACACTACAGTAAATAATGAGAATACCTTTGAACTATTTCAACCAACAACAAAAGAAGAAATCGAACAAATCATTACAAGTATGAAAGGTGGTTCTTCCCCAGGTTTTGATGGGATCACAATACAAACACTGAAATGTATAAAATCACAAGTATCAAAACCATTAACTCATATAATCAATACAAGTTTTCAAACCGGAATATTTCCGTCCATGTACAAACAATCCGTAATCGTACCAATATTTAAAACCGGCAATCCGGAAGAACCAACCAATTACCGTCCTATTTCATTACTATCAAACATTGCAAAAATATTTGAAAAAATTGCCAAAAAAAGAATAACTCATTTCATTAAGATCAATAACATAATTCACAAAAACCAGTTTGGATTCATGGAAAACAAAAGCACAAAAGACCCCATTGCTAAATTATCTAGTACTATACAAGACGCTTTAGACAAATCATTAAAATGTGTTGGTATTTTTGTAGATCTCCAAAAAGCTTTCGACAGTATATCACATGTCAAATTAATAGAAAAATTAAAGGTTGTGGGTTTTAATGACAGAGCACTAAATTGGCTAAAAAGTTATCTTCACAAAAGAACACAAATTGTAAAAATTAATCACACACCAAGTTTACCACTCACAAGTGATTTTGGGATACCGCAAGGTACTGTTATGGGACCACTACTTTTTATCATGTACGTAAATGATATTTTTAAACAAAACCTCAGTGGAACCGTTATATCTTATGCGGACGACACGATTATTATAATTAAGGGTAGTGACTGGAAAATTGTAAACGAAAATGCAAATAATGACATCCATATCCTAAAAACCTGGTTCGACACAAACCTTCTCACAATCAATGCAAAAAAAACAGTTTATATCCCTTTCTCAATAAATAAATCCAAAACTTATCCCAACATTAATATAATTATACACAACACAAAATGTAACAAAGATGTCTGTAATAATTCATGTACCATATTAAACCATGCAACTGAAATAAAGTACCTGGGTGTAATTGTAGACCAACATATGAAATGGAACAGACACATATGTGAACTTGTTAAACGCATTAGGAAATGTATCTATATATTCATTAGATTAAGAAATATTCTCAAATTAAACAACCTAAAAAAAGTCTATTATGCACTAGTCCAATCACTAATTCAGTATGGAATCATTGGATGGGGAGGTGCATATGAAAAAATTATAAGTCCTGTAAAAGTGGTACAAAAACTAATTATTAAAGTAATTTTAAAAAAACCACCAACATTCCCTTCAGCATCATTGTTCAAAATTTTCGAAGTACCAAAAATTGAAGACCTCTATAAAAAAGATTCAATACTACAAATATTCAAAGAAAATGTAACTAAAAAATTTAAACTCAACTCATCATTAAGGCATAAATTTAACTTCCAAATTCCTCTATTTTCAACACAACAAATGCACAACAATTATATTTACAAAGGCATAAAATATTTTAATAGTCTTCCCGAAGAAATTAAAAAAATAACAGATTTCGTAACATTCAAGAAAAAGGTCAAATTAATCTTTAAAAATAATCAACAACCATAACAACACCAATCAAAATGTTATAACTTCAATCCATAGCATATCAAAAATTAACATCACAACATAGTTTATATTTATTGTATACACTAAGTAAAATGTATGTTATAAAAGTGAAAAATAGTAGTTTATATATTATATTTATATATAGTTTATATTTATTGGAAAATATAAGTAAATTGTATGTTATAAAAATGAACTAGCTGTAAAATAACTCCTACGCCAAGCTCAAGAGCTAGTACTCTTCATTGGCGTAGAATTTCATAATATTATGTATCTTTTCATTCAATAAAAAAAAAAAAAAAAAAAAAAAAAAAAAAAAAGTATGTTTTTTCTTTAAATTACAATGTAAAACTGCATATCTCGATACAGGAATGCCCTAGTGAGATATGCAGCTTATGTTTCTCATGTACTTCTTATTTTTTTTCAATAAATAAAAAAAAAAAAAAAAAAAAATGTAATGTAATATAACATCATCATCCGCTCTCTATGTCCTAACCATCTAAGCGTCCCTTTCTTAATATTATTCATTATCATTACGGTTACATCATTTACATTTGCCTCAGGGATGTCATTTCTACAACATTTAGCGTATGTTCATCTTTTCTCTGCCAGTTCCATGCCTCAATTTCATTCATCACGGTTGGTATCAACACTTCATCGTGGACTGCTAGCTTCGCTTCTTTTTACTACTTTTTATTAGTGACTGCTACATTCAGTCTACCAGTGTAAAATTACCCAATCAAAGGTCTAATCACTTCGCCAATGGGTCGTGATTCGTCATCGACCCGTTCGTGTAAAACGATCGATCGACCCAGAACGAGATACCTGGTAGCAAAGGGCGGGTACTTTCGATCCGATCATTTCGCCAGTGGGTCGTGATTTGTCAAAGACCCGAATCATGTAAAATGGTCGATCGACCCAGGACGATCACTTCGCCAGTGGGTCGTGATT
The DNA here is from genome assembly GCA_917880885.1 of Limnephilus marmoratus. Classification (NCBI taxonomy): domain Eukaryota; kingdom Metazoa; phylum Arthropoda; class Insecta; order Trichoptera; family Limnephilidae; genus Limnephilus; species Limnephilus marmoratus. The sequence goes on from OU862935.1 coordinate 7,787,382, forward strand.
CGTGATCGACTCGAATATTGTAAAATGATTGATCGATTCAGGACAAAGTACCCGATCAAAGGTCGGGTACTTTCGATCCGATCACTTCGCCAGTGGGTCGTGATTCGTGATCGACCTGGGAAGTGTATAACGACCGATCGACCTAAGGCAAAGTACCCGATCAAAGGTTGGGTCGCGGGTAAATTTATTGATCGACCCATGACTCCCACCAATAATGATGAACTACTGTTATAATAAATTGAATAAGTTCAATTAACGGCTGAGGTTCCAGATGGCTATTCTGCGTTTAATGTTTACAGTTTACACGCCCTAACTGTTCGGCACAGATGAGCGTTCACAGTTCACACAGAGCGCTTTAGAGGCTATTAAACTGAGCGAGACTGCCGAATGGACAGGAGCATTTTAAGGGAGATCGTTAAATAATAATTAGTTCTTAATACACTTCTGCGCGTGACGTCATAATCGCCAGAAAGTTAACATTAAACTGCACTGCATTCTTCTCCCACCATAAAAGAATCCCTTTATTCGTTATGGTAAATATCGGTTCGGATTGGCCACGCTTATTACGAATAATTTTTAGAAAAAAACTTTAGATTCGCCTTAATTACTATAAAAGGAAACTTTTTGGCTTTGGGGCGGCGGAAAATAATGCATTTTAATTTTCAATTGCATAAAACCAAAATTCACTTCGCGAACCGACGACGCAGCGAAAATCCGCAGCCGTAGCTGTCACTGTTATGGACTGTAGCTGACTTCGTGGGATAAAGCGCGTAATTATGAAATTTCTCTAGCGGGCTTGTTTGTGTAACATGGTTTGTGATACAAAAGAATGTGCCCCTGTATAACGCCTACTCGCGTCAACGCAAGAAAAACATCCCAGTTTTCAAGTGGTTTAGCGGCTACGCTAGGTTTGTGCAACATGGTTTGTGATTCGCGGTATTTCATGCAGGTATCCCACGAAGTCAGCTACAGTCCATAACAGTGACAGCTACGGCCGCGAATTTTCGCTGTGTCGATTCGCGAAGTGAATTTTGGTTTTATGCAATTGAAAATTAAAATGCATTATTTTCCGCCGCCCCAAAGCCAAAAAGTTTGCTTTTATAGTACTTAAGGCGAATCTAAAGTTTTTTTCTAAAAATTATTCGTAATAAGCGTGGCCAATCCGAACCGATAATTACCTTCGTTATTTCTCAGCAGTCCTCAGAGGAGTTTTTTAAAGAAATTTTTACATAAGATGAAGCCATACTGTAACGGACGTGTTGCTCTCCCTCATTTATTAAATTTAATTTTATATGTTTTACTTATGTACAATGCCCCGGTGCAACCAAATAAAGCTTGTGTGCCAAGTTTGCACCGGGAGACATTCTAGAATCCTATAATTTTAACAATTAATACTTTATTTATGCTTATTTACGCCTCCAAAGGCAACCAGGCTGACTAGCCTCCTTTTTATTTTTAATTAAGACCCCTTTGAGGGCCTTAATTTCCAGCCTTAGGCTAAGGCCCTAAAAAGGGCCATTTGCCTTCCCTCCCTTGCCGCTCTGCTGTTATGGCTCTGCAGGAGGCGGCAGCTCCGCCAAGCGGGCTGCTCTCTATTTTAATTATGGCCCTTTGTAGGGCCTTTTTTCGTCCTGGCCACGAAGTTCAATAATACCGTGCCGCCAGCAACGATCTTTTTCAAAACACATTTTTTCAATTTTAAATGTCTTTTTCTTAATACACAGATGCCCTGGTGACACAAGTAAAAACTTGGTTACCAAGTTGCCACCAGGAGACATCCTAAACTTATTATTTCATCGCCTTCAGGGCTATTTTTCCGGCTACAAAGCCAAAACACCAATTTGGGTGTCCCTATTAAGGGCCGTCATATTAGTCAAAAATACACCATATTTTAATATAACTTCGTTTAAACACCCCGTAGGACACTGAAACTAAGACATTTCAGTGCAGAGTCCTACGGGGCATCCATAGAGCCATAAATAAACATTGTAACTCTTAAACTGCCAACGCTATATGCTTTTGCGCACAAATTTTGTACTTAGAAAAATTCCGATCAAAAAACAGTCTTTTTCCATTTTAAAAATCCAGGAACCTCGTAAGACGACGAGACAAACCGGTTTCGGTAGCCAGTCTTACGAGGAACCTGGGGAAAATACTAACTTCTTCACATCACTTTGCAAACTTAAATTAAACTCAAATACCTACCAACAAATGGTAAACATTTCCAAAATTGTTCCTAAATTCATTAAACTAAAAATCTACGGGTAAAGAATACCCGTACATACATGTTAGAATTAAGAAATACTTTATAAAAACTATGTTATAACCTATAGAATTATTATTAAATAATGATTTTAATCGACCACTTTCTTGAGCGACACAAGCAAAATGAAGTGCGACAAGAAAGTCGGCGTATTTATACTTACGGGCGAGGTCCAACCCCCCACCCCATAAATGTACCATGTGATCACCTTTTTGCCCAGATTAGGGTATAAAAGGGCGCGTATTTCTCATAATAAATTAGTTCTTCTCTACAGTCAACTCGTGTTATTATTCCTACTGGGAAATTTATTATCACTCAGCTGCCTCCCCCGCCGACCTCTGCCTGTCTTCAGTCCTGGTGCCAACACTCCTCCAGAAGAGCCGGCCCTACTTTGGCAACCGCCAGGCGCCAGGATCAGGCAGAGGATTAAGCACATCCAGTGTCCTTCACGCATCAGGCACTGGGTGCACGGGAGGTCAGTTTTATTATTTGTTTCCATCACCACCATCCTGTTCGTGCACTAAAAACCCGGTACTTTTTTATAGTCTTGTGGCGACGCTGATACGTCCGTTACACATACTAAATCATGCAAAATCATACAAAATCATATCCCTCAATATAAATATTTAAAAAATCTTTTGTAATCCTACATGTATTTAAAATGACTGATTTTTGCATTTTTATATATAAATCCTTTGACAATCTAATTTGTCTAAATTTTGAATGAGAGAGCTACATATAATGCTAGTATCAGGTACATTCGGATTTTCCTTGATTTTTAATATTAAAATGCATAATTTTATTTTTTATTTTAACTTTATGAGTAAAACCTTAAATTGTAATATTTAAATAAATGAAGACAATATAAGCGAAACTCAATCGAAAATCTGGAAACAGAAAAATCAGAAAAACATTTTGATATATAAAGATAGTTGCCAATAATATATGCGTTAAAAAAGAAAATGAAGACAATGTAGGTGGTTCTTAGTCGAAGTATGGTATAGTTAAACATGACCGAATTTCATATCGACACCGTGGCGCAGTGGTTAGCGCGTTTGCCCGTAAAGCAAGAGGTCCTGGGTTCGAGTCCCAGAGGTTTCAATATGTTTTTCTGATTTTTCTGTTTCCAGATTTTCGATTGAGTCGCTTATATTGTCTTCATTTATTTAAATATTAAAATGTATAAGTTTTGTAACATGTAATTAATCACGAGCCATCGAAAAACGAAAAGTTTAAATAGTTCGCACGAATTCCTGATAAGTGAAATTGTTAAAGAGATTGGAAACCAAATAGAGCGGAAATTATAAAAGTTTGTATTGGATCCGATCTGTATGGTGCGAGCGTAAACCAGCGGTTCCTAAACATGACTGGCTAAATTTCTACGGACCTTAATAAATTAGAAGATTGCATTGTACGTTCTCATTTACAATAGCTCTCGTTTATTTTATGTTTGGCAAATATCAAACATAAAATAAAACAACATCAAATTAAACTGGTAGATACTGCAGACCTATATACAACGAGATGGGTATAACGAGTACAAAAAAATATTCATACAAAATAACAAAAAACGGCGCTATACAAATCAACAAAATATTATTTTATGATCATGAAATATTATTTATTGACACTCTCGCAGGATAAATTCTATAGATGTATATGTTTTTCTCTTTTTAGTATAACTATTTTTCGTTTCATCGAGTTTCAAATCACAACGGTGCTATAGAAGTTTTCACTTCAATAATACAAAAATAAAAGTATCACGAATAGAAGTATCGAACTAAAACACCGCGCAGTTCACCACTATCCAATGACTAGAAATTAGTGACCGACCGAAGGTTCGGTTTCGGTTTCGGCAAGTTTCGACATAAAAATCTAGTTTCAGCGTCAGTTTCGGTTTCGGCAGATTTTCTGCCGAACCTTCGGCCGCACCGAAACTCTGCAAAAGATCTCAATAAATGGTAAATTTAGTCCTAAGAATGTGGTGATCGCAAAGCATTTTAAATTAAAATACTCAATTAATGACGTCCTTCCTTTATCTATCTATATTTATAAAAATTTAGGTTCCGTATGTTTGCGTTCGCTTATCTCGGAAAGTAATCGATGGATTGTTTCAAAATTTTTACAGAACATTGCATTTTAGCAGAAGAGCATTTATACAATACATACTTTTTATTTGGAAGTTACAAAGGAAAAGAATAATTTTATGCGTTTTAAATTGACTCATAATTTGTCATAGTAAACAACGGAATGACAGTTCTAGACAGAATGACATTTTGCAGAAAAATAAAATTCTATTTTTGAAAATCTTTAAGTTGATAAATTTATTTAAAGTAGGTATTCCCCTAATAGTTTGAATCGATTCAAGAATTTTAGATATTTTAAATAGGTACCCATGTTAGATACCAAATTTAATATACATATATGAAAAATTGAAATTTGAATAAAATTGTAAAAGGTGGCACGCGGGCTGTTTAAAAACTGAATGTACTGGGATTGAATATATGGAATGCGGGAGGAGGGTTGGCGGGACGAGGGAGCGGTAAAGGGAAGAGGGAAGGCGGGGAAGGTGGAAGCCGAAGGCGTGAGGGGGGAGGGGAACCAGGGAAAGGGGAGGGGAACCTGGGAGGGCGGAGGAGAACTCGGGAGAAGGGTTTGCGGGACGGAGGAAGGGGGGGGGGGAGTGGAGTGGGGAGAGGGAAGGTGGAGGTGACGGAGTGGGAACGCGAGAGGGGAAGAGGATGCAGGAGAAGGAGAGGCGGAAGGGGAACGGGTCGAATGGGAAAGGACGCTCAGGGAGAAACAATGTCTTTATTAAATGGCATAGCAACGCATGAAATAACGTGATATTGTAAAAGCCTTTAAGGTCTGAATAAATAAATAATTAAAAAAAAATTATACTACAGCATAGTCACAGCAGATATTCAATTAAGCAATGTCTTCTTGGAAAATGCACAGTTGCTAGACAATTTTTGTTAACTCCTCTAATAATTAAAATCAGACAAAACCACAGCGAGGCGTGGTCGGGTTCAGCTAGTAATGTATATAAGTGTCGATTATTGACAATTTTTTGTTTCAAGAAGTAGTTAACGTGTTTGTTAATTTTTAGAAATATCATTTTTTTTCACATACTTCAATTATTGTTTTTTTTTATTTATTTCATTTCACACGTGTTAAATGTTTATATAAATGTAAAAAATAAGCCAAATTTCAGTAAACAATAGAGTTTTAACCTATGACGTTACATACTATTAGACGAGGGGTAGAAATCTCAAAGTGGGAAGACAAGAACAAGACAATTGCACCGATCTCGATATCTAGTACTTTAGTACTAAACTGCTACGCGTCGAGTAAGGTTGCGTCTTACCAGCACTTACCTAAATTGCATTTTAAAAAGTGCCAAAATGCCCTCCTGTGTGATGAGAAAATGTTTCAATTACACGGCAAATAATAGTAAAGGCGAATGAATAACATTTCATTTGTAAGTACACGCAAATTACTTAATATTATCGATTATTATAAATATTACAATTAATTTTCATGTTTCCCGCTCGCGGTTTTACACGTCATTAGAGAAAATTCAAGTTCTACTAAAGTAAAGGGTCTGAACGCGCAACAGCCAAATTTCTGTTGCTAAGTAAACTTCACTGTTTTAAAGTAAACTAATCAGCCTAAACACTCTGTTTATTTGTTTGCTTGCGGTAAAACAACACATAAATCAGTAGTTTTAACAAGTACTGATGACAATCGCCACCATTTGAAAACTGTCGTTGCCCTATTGTATAGCTCGACATATCAAACTCCGACAGGCAGCCGGACCTTTTAGGGAACGTACCCATACTACGTGACACGTTTAGGGGGGGGGGGGGTCTTCAAAATGTCACGCTCCATACAAATATTGTATTATAATATATATAAATATAATTATGTCAATGGCACATGTTGTGCCGTATGTTTTGAAATAAATAAATAAATGAGCGGCGGGTTGCTTAGGATTTTGGTCACCGGGGGGGGGGGGGGGGGGTTAAAAATTGCAAAAAGTTGGTCACGTAGTATGGGTACGTTCCCTATATTCTAGTAGGCCTCAAGAAAAGGAGACAGCGAACGTTCCATCAAAAAGTGACAAGCAATACACACACATTATTTGATTGTCTATCTTTATCGAACAGGAATAAACTTTTGAATTAAGAAATTATACTGAAAATCGCTGAAAACAAAAGAGTGTTCCTTACTTTCCACATTATATTGTGAGTATATGAGACTATGGCGAGTCTATTTAGACTAGTTTCGGTAGAAAGTCCTGTTTTGGTCGGACACTACTAGAAATTTTATTTTAAAGTGGGTTGGTTTAAGTTTAGTAAAGAAAAGCCATGAAAAGGACCCCTGTTGAATCGCTCCACTAAAAAGGTTACACAAAAAAAGCACTTGAGGATATAATAAACACAAACAGTCGTGAGAGAGCTTTTTTAAGAGGAAACCCGGTTGTCGAGAAATTTTAATAGGTTTTTTAACAAACTGTTACTGTCACTGTCGCTCTTATTATCTTACTGAGCGAAAGGGACAACTGCACCTCAGAGTGATGTTATATATACATACTAGCTGATCCGGCGAACTTCGTACCGCCTCAGAATCAATAACTGTTGTGTTAACTTATTAGCTGAATTAAATTCAGAAAACTAACTAACTAACTAACCATCAGGCCGTTTCCCCGCAGGGGTAGGCAGAGAGGACGGACCGCCAAACAACTCGGTCTTGGCACACACACTCCTTGCCTCGTTCACATTCATACATCGTCTCATACATGCTCTTCTATTATTCCGACTCTTCACATGGCCCGACTCAAGTATCTGATTCACTTGGTCGTGCCATGTCTTCCTCGGGCGTCCCCGACTTCTTCTTCCATTCACATTTGCGTCATATATTCTCCTTACACTCCTTTCCTCGTTCATTCGCTCTACATGCCCAAACCATATGAGCGTCCCTTTCTTAAGATGTATATATACGTGAAATCCTATTTAGATACTATTTTGATTAATATTTCGACGAATCGCCTTACAGTATGAACATCAGTGGTTATCTAGCCCCCTACATAGTAAAGTAAATTGAAATACGTACATATAAAAAGATATTTTATTTAATTTATCGGGGGGCTAAAATTCCAATAATCCATGCGCTTGATAGCTGCAAGACGAGTTGTTTTCTAGCCTCCTAAGTTAAGTAAATTCTAATGTAAAATCCATGCTAATTTGTACACCGCTCTTGAGGCGATTTTTCGCAAAAACAGCGCTATATAAGTTGTCCAAATTTATTATTATATCAAAAAATATGTTACGGATAAATCGAAGCATTTACTAGCGTTTCTATGTATTGGAATTACAATAAAATTATTATTTACATAATAAAAAAATAAGCGTAAACCAACGAAAAAAAAGTTTTTTCATGACTTAACTATGAAGTAATAAAAGAAACAATTTTTAAAAAATACCCCTTTATGGCTAAGACTATTTTTGAGGTTTTCCATGTTTTAACTTTTTTTCGTTCTTATAAAATTATGCACAAAATAAATAAAAACCACTTTTTCGCTTACTAGCCTTGTGCAAAAAGACGCTCGATTTTAAAATTTTGCAGGCATGAGATTCGAAATATTTCTAGCGTTTATATTCCTCTTAATCTAACTCATCACGCTTACATCAGCCTTGCATTCTTCGCGGATCTCCACATTTTTCACACGATCGTACATGTTTTTACCACACATACGCCTCAAGGATCTCGTCTCTACAGCATTCAGTCTACTTTCATCCTTCCTCTGAGAGTTCCATGCCTCACTGCCATACATCAGGGTAGGTACCAGCACTCCATTATGGACGGCTAACTTCGCTTCTTTGGACAGTTTTTTGTTAGCGCCAACGGCGTTCAGTCCTCCATTAATAGAGTTGCCTGCATTTACCCTTCTTTCGATATCTCTGTCAGCTCTTCCATCTCTCGTTAACATTAAATTCAGTGTTTGAAGTATAACTTCTTTACGCATGCTCGACTAGACTCGCAGTTCTGTTGGAGGTAAGGTACGAAATTGCTCACATCAACTTTGATTAAATCATGATTAATATTATAGAACCTTTATTGGATAACCAGCACCTCTGCCATACGTCACCCCAAGTGGTTTGCTGCGCTGGTGATTTAGCAGGGGTGCCCGGGTCCATGGAGTGAGGTTAGTCTAGGTCTTGGAGGCGGATAACCTGGACACACTAAACCCCATATTCCTACTCACCCCTTAAACCCTTTTCCTTCCCAGAACTCTCCTCTCCTTCCTTTCCTTTAAAAAAACACAGCATCCCCAAAGATGACATAGGCCCTGAGGGAAATTATTTTCCTCTGGGCCTCCTGTGTGGAGCTCATGTAAAAAAAAGGGGGGTAAGCTAGTGAATGCGTTACGAAAAGTGGTGATGTGTTACGAAAAGTTTGATGTCACGAAAAGTGTGATGCGAACGGTAATAGTTGCGAACGATATTATCTTCAAAAATAACATATATATTTTTTAAGAGCTTAAAAACTTCAAATGTTTAAGGGGGATATGTAAGAAATCGATATAAATTCGGGTAGCTGCAGCTTAAGCCATTTGAACATTTCCATTCCGAATGGTGGTCTTTCACCATGGCGATACTGAAAGTATCTACCGCTTTGAAACATCTCTAACACTAATGTGTTGTTGATTTAAACTATAATTGGTATGTATGTTTTTTGTCGGTAGGATATCCAGTAGAATTTCTTGGAAAGGTTCATACGAGGGGGACCCGTATAACATTTCATGTTCTCAAACACATGCTAGAATAACACATTAATAATCTGTCATGCTAATAAGACTTCTGTTTAAAAAAAAAACACGACGCGTTGTGGGTTCGTTTTCTTGTGAAATATCACCTCAAGGACACTCGACAAAGCTGGAAAATAAATTAAGGCGATTTACTACTAACTAACTAACTATCACGCCGTTTCCCCGCAGGGGTAAGCAGAGAGGAAGGACCGCTAAACAACTCCACTGGCACTCCTTGCCTCGTTCACATTCATACATCGTCTCATACATGCTCTTCTATTATTCAATTTGGGAGGCGGGAATGGGTACCGCCGCCCCGGGAACCTTTATTGGATAACCAACACCTCTGCCATAGGTCACCCCAAGTAGTTCGCTACGTTTGGTGATTTAGCAGGGGTGCACGGGTTCATGGGGTGAGGTTTGTCTAGGTATTGGAGACGGATGACCAGGACACACTGAACCCCAGATCCTACCCACCCCTTAAACCCTTTTCCTACCCAGAACTCTCCTCTCCTTCCTTTCCTAAAAAAACCCTCCACACAGCATCCCCAAAGATGACATACGCCCTGAGGGAAATCACTTTCCTGTGTGGATCTCATGTAAATACTACAAATTAAACTTGATAACAATAAATGAGAAATTTTTTAGATGCTTTAATAAAATAATGCAGGTATTAATACATATTAGCCGAGTAATTTTTTAATCAGTCTTTTTTATGAACCCGGAAAAAATAATATGTGAGGACTATAAAAAATGCTTTAAGTTCAAAATCTCCTACTTTTTGTTGTATAATGTGAAAAATTAAATTCTTTAGAAAATTATCGTAACACATTTAAATATTTCTTGCCGAAGCATCGCAAAATAACATAAAATAGGATTTTGGGCGATGTTTTTTTCTTGAATAAACCACAACAGGTGACTGGTGTTAAGCGATGACATTGACCCCGATATTCGTATCCAGCCCTCATACCTTTTTTCTTGCCAGAACTTCCTCTCCTTCCTTTCCATAAAAAGACCCTCCATACAGCATCCACAAATACCTACGACATGGGATTGAGGGATTTTTTTTCCATAGACCTCCTGTGTGGAGCTATTTTTCCGATTTGGGTCCAATATGCGACGCATGGGTGTGAATCACACGCGATGCTAATCCAGCCACTCTACGGTTAATTTGTTTAAGAGCGTTTAACTAGCCAGCGGACGAAAATCCACATTTCGTCGAAAGTTGTTCTTCCGATCGTGCAGGGCGGTTACAATGAGAAAGATTGATTTTTCTCCGTACCAGCTTTTTTAAATTATAACTCAATATCGAATTTATTTCAATCCAAATTAGCTTTAATTTATACCTTCATCCAAAAATGCTGAAAGGCGTGATGATAAAACTATTAAAATAGTGTACTTTTTGTAGTTATTTTTTGATTATAAGTATTTATCATTTTTCAATAATGTCTAAATTTAATAAGAATGTTAAAAAAATCTTAAATATATTAGTTTGTAAGTGCGCAAATAAATACACAAATGGACCAATTTTCGTCAAGAAACACATGTACGTAAATATTTTTTAATGATTTTATTGAAACTAAAATTAAAATTCTAATACATAACTTTGCTAGATAATGTATTGATTAATTTTACTGCATGATTACATTATTTGAAATGGGTGTGGTATAATACAAAAACTTTTTTGTAAATTTAACAAATCTGCCAACGACCTATGGAATTACCTTATTATACTAAAAATTGAAAAAAAATCTAAAAATTTATTACATAACTATGCTAGATAAAAGAACAATCTTTCGAAATCCATTTATAATTTTTTGTGGAAAAGAGTCAATACGTCTAAAAACTTTTTTGAAAATGACGTATTTCCGGCTTTCTCTGGTAATGCCCTCTTAATAGGATCGTGTCCTCGGGCGTCCCCGACTTCTTCTACCATATAAAGAAAGTAAAGCAAGTTATAAATAAAACTAAAATATCATACCGCGTATTGATTCAAACCGTTGAATTAAATTATTGATCTTCCAATCACAGTCGCTGCTTACCTGTGAAAAAAATAAAAAAATAAAGATTAATGGAAATTGGCTACAACAATATTATAAATTAAAGAGATGTAAGTATGTAAAGTTGGTGTTTCATATTAATAATAATTTTCTGCCCTCCTAATTATTAAAATTTAAATATTCATTCAATCTCTATTCACTTAAAATCGGGTCTAGGTAAATTGACCGAATTGTAATTTTTCGAAATCAATTTTTCGAATTGCAATTTTTTGAAAACATATTTTTCGAACATCAATAGACCGAAACACTAGTTTTTCGAATTGATATTGGGTCGACCTAGATCTCGGTCTCGGCATTCTCGGCTACAAATTCTACCGAGAACTCTGTCTCGGTTCTCGGCGAAAAATCGCCGAGATTCTCGGCCATAACCGAGACAGTACTAAGTAGGCACGGCATAGGATAATGGGATTCAAATCTACCGCGCGCGTCCACATTGTCGATTGTGACACTATTTGAAGGGTGAAAACGCAGAAAAATTGCTTTTTACATCATGTTGTTCAATTTTGAATATTAAAACAAATTATTATTACATTCTTAAGTATACTGTATTATGCAAAAATAGCGCATTTACATTTTTTTTCTCGATTTATCTCTTCTCGGTCTCGGCCGAGATTTTAATTTATTCTAGGTCTCGGTCTCGGCCGAGTCGGTCTCGGTCGACCCTTTTTTTATTTATTTATTTTATACATTTTACAAATATAAGACGAAAAGTCCCGATAAACTACCTTTTAGCAGTTTGTCTAACGGGTTCTTTACATTAAAGATCTTATTATAGAGATTTAATAGTTACATTTTTACAGTTAAAGATATAAAATTAAATTAATTTTTTTTTACAGAAATATACTTAGATACATTTTTACAATTATAGATATAAGATAAAATTAAATTTTTACAGAAATATACTTAGATAAAAAAAAATTATGAAAACATGAATAACAATTTTAAAGTCTTTAGAATAAGTAATATGTTATTGTAAGCTAATACAAATGAATTCTTTCCGTAAGCCAAATCTTCAGTAAGTTCACCAATTGTTTGTTTTGGGTACAGTTTTTAATTTCAGCTGGAAGCATATTTAAACAACTGGGAATCATGTAATTTAACGTTCTTTATCCATATTTATTTGTATGTTTAGGTACAATTAGTCCTTCATTAAAGTTAAAACGAGTATTATGGTTGTGTTCCAGCCTGTTTATATATAAAGGGTTATTTATGTGCTGAAATATAATTTTGTACCACATAATTGCTCTCACTGAAAGAATTTTGAGACTTTGATAAAAGTATGGAATATTATGTCTTTCTTTGTACAAATTTTTTTCTGCTAATAATTTAACCAATGAATTTTGCACTGATTGAACATGGTCTATATTTGTTTTACAAGAAAATCTCCAAGCTGTTATTCCATACCTTATAACAGATTCAGCTAGAGATAAATAAATTATTCGAAGTGTGCAGAGAGGAACAAAAAAATTTAGTTTATACAATTTGCTTACACTTACCCTTAGTATGTATACTGTACGGTACAAGAGTATTTTATTATAGGATGGACAATATCAACTAACCTAACCTAACAGTATCTCGTTAGTCATAAGCAGGTGAAATATACGAGTATATTTTAAAACTTGATTTAACAAATTCGAAAAATGTCTTTCGTCCAATTGCTGTTCGAAAATTTGAACAATTGATTTCGAAAAATTAAATTCGAAAAACATGTCTGCTCCCCTTAAAATCTATGATTCATGATTAAAAAAAGTTGAATAATTATTTTTTTTTAAAATTACGTAAAACAACTCTCAATTCGATATGATACGAATGTACCACCCCAACCAGGAGCACTCCTGTCCCGGTAAGACTTGGAACACGTGCTCAGAGGGTGGTAGGTAAGGAGGTTGGTGTGTAATCGACCGGTATACGGCAACGAATAAGCCAATATTGGAATTTAGGATCGGCAAGAATATTTACTGAGCATTATTTTGTTTGATATGATTTTAGATTTTCACGGCCAAAAGTATTTTGGTTATTTGTTTTTGGGGTGTTATACCGTGTTGCGCTACCTACCCCTTTAGCCGCGGTATCGCTTCTAAGTACATAGGCACACATTTCAACACAACAATTACACATCTGCCCTGATGGTGGACACTGTAACTGTCCGAAACGTTGGCTAAAGGAGGAGGTAGCGCAACACGGGATAACACCCCAAAAACAAATAACAAACATTATTTTGTTTGTTTATTTTCCCTATACATATATCTTCCTTCTCCTTGCCTATTTTTGTTCTTCCTGGTCCTTCTGGCATCTTCTTGTATTTTCTTGCTTCATCTCGGTTCTTCTTCTTGGCTCTCCTAGTTTCTCCCTACAACTTCTTGCTTCTTCTTGACTCTCCTAGTCTCTCCCTACGTCTTCTTGCTTTATCCTGCCTTCTCTTTGAATTTATCGGCTCTTCTTTCCCATTATTCCTACTTATTTGCACTTCTTGCCACTTGTTGTTTATTTTTGACCTTCCTTGCTTCTTTCTGGCTGTATTTTCTTGATTTTTCTTGCTTCTCCTGGCTTCCTCTCGCTTCTTCTTGACTCTTCTCGGCTCTCCTAGACTCGTCTTCTCGCGTCTTCTTGCCCCTTCTTTCTTTTTCTAACCATCGCCTTACTTCTCCTTGTCTCTTTTTGACTCTCATTGTCTCTTCTCGTCTGTTTTTGGCTCTTCCTACCTCTTATAACTCTTCTTGGCTCTCTTCTCTCACAGAATAATTCACAACAGTTCATACAAAAAAAGTCTTCTTCATCCGTAAAAATATTCAGGATCAAACAATTTTTATTCGATCTCTATTATTCACATATCACATCACGGGATCAGTCTTAAATAAGGAAAACAGTACAGTTTCCATACAGATGAGTGGCCACGTAATAATTAATTATAACATATTATTCTAATACGACTGTGGGCTTGTTTCATAAATGACTCACTCCTCACCGTATACAGTGATGAGTTGATGAGCTACATTATTGCAAAATATTTAAGTATTTGTGCCTGAGCTTCACAAAATACTATTTTAGCGATAACACGCTTTTTTCTTGAATAAATCAAAACAGACGGCTGGTGTAAAAAACGACATTTTAAACCTTATCACCATCTACATAAAGAGTGTTATAGTTAGCGGCCTGATTCCTAATTTTACACGACGCGCGATGTGGTGATAATTATATCGAGGTATCGCAGTTGAACTATATAACACTGTAATTATTACATATGTTGTGTGCTCCTTCGCAGAGGAACAGTGGAAAAGTGGTTGGTTATCCTTCTTCCTTGCATACCTGATCTTTCCTAGACACATAATATCACCCAATTCCAACAAACACCATTGCGTATCGTTTCATTTTTAATATTTACAGTCTATTTCCAAGAGCATCTGAAACTGCAATTCTTAAGGGTCTTTAACCAGCTAGCGGCCGAGAATCCAAATTTCGTCTAAAGATGTTCTTACAATCGTACAGGGCGGTTCAAATGAGAGAGATTAATTATTCTCCGTACCAGCTTTTTAAAATTATAACTCAATATCGATTTTATTTCATTCAAAATATGCTTTAATTTATACCTACATACAAAAATGCTGAAAGGCGTGATGATAAAACACACTAATAATTTTACGTGTATTCTTATTACTAAAATTACGATACGATACGATACGATTGCACCACCCCAGCCAAGAGTACTCCTGTCCCGGTGAGACCGGTACACCAGGGGGCACTGATTTGTTAGGACTAGGAACACATGCTCTGAGGATGGGAAGGAGGTTGGAGTTTAATCGACCGGTATACATGGCAACCTAATAAGCCAATATTGGAATTTAGGCAGGGCAGGAATAAAGGAATGGATTGAGCATTACGATTTTTTTTAAATCCTTTCTTTATGGGTTCTTTCTTCTTGCCTATTCTCGGCTCTTCTTGGATCTTCTTCTCAATTTCGGGCTTTTCTTGGCTGTTCTTGCCTCTTCTTGAATTTTTTTCGTCTCTTCTTGTTCCCAATTATTGTCTCTTCTTGGATCTTCTCTGCACTTTTTGGCTCTTCTTACCCTTCGTGGCTTTTTTGTCTCTGCTCTTTGTTTCTTCTAGTCTCTTTTGGGATTTTTCTCTATCTCTCCTTGGCCCTTTTTACTTTTTCTTGTCTCTTCTTGCCTTTTCTTGATTCTTTTCATCTCCTCTATGCCCTACTTGAATCTTCTTGCTATTTCTCGTCTCTTAATGTCTCTTCTTGGCTCTTCATGTTTCTTCATAAATCTTCTCGTCTCTACGTCTCATCTTGGATTTTCCCGTCTCTTCTCTGCTTTTCTCATCTCTTCTTGCCCATTCTTGGATCTTCTTATCTCTTCACGGCTATTCTTGGCTCTTCATATTTCTTGTCTCCTCTTGGCTCCCTTTTCTTGGATCCTCTTGCCTCTTCTTGCATCTTTTAGCTTCTCGCCCCTTCTTGGCTCGTTTTGTCTCTTCTTGAGTCTTCCAACTGCTTACCAACCCTTCTGGTTCATTCTTGTCTCTTCCAGTCTCTTTTTGGTTCGGCTCATTTCATTTTATGTTACCTATATTTTGTTTTTAACATATATTATGTTACTTCTTTTCACTTTTAAACCCATTCTTTTCACTGTAATTAAAAAAAATGTACTGCATTCTATGTAAAAGCCCTACGGGCGTTTAAATAAAATAAATAAATAATAAAGTTTCGCCAACAGGCTTGTCACTATTCAATTCCCAAATAATCCCATATCATTCGTATGAATGTATACGAGACGAGAACTAAACTAATTTCTGAAATGCACTATTGTTGATACCGTGACAGTTAACCCCCCCCCCCCCTCCCCTTTAAAAAGTTGTATATATAATTGAGCCAATAGATGGTAAGTTATAAAAATTGAGGGCCCCTAGAAAAAAAAATAGTCTTAATGTGGACGGGTGCAAAATAAAAAACTATGAATGTTAAATGGTAATTTAATTAACGTAATAATTGTTAACACAGCGTAAACATTTCAAACAATAAATATCATATCTTTCCATCGCCGGTCTGCGTAAACGTGATTTGCAATAGTATATCGATCGTCCACTTCCAGTTGATTAATCAGGCATCTCCGAAAAATGGAAATGTGATTTGAATTGCAGTTATAAGTAAAAGAGTACCCTCTATCTGGTACAGTACTCAGAGTACTCATAAACACCACCAATCAATCTATATATATAAAAAATCTCTTGTCCCGATGTTTGTGGTCGCTGGTCGCACTCCTCCGAAATGGTTCAACCGATTTTTATGAAATTTTGTATGTATATAGCATGAGAATAGGTTGTAAAGTACATTTCAAACCTAGGTGATTAGGGTGTCCCTATCCAGAAAGTTTTTTCTATTTTTTTGACAATTTTTTTAAAAAATTTTTTTTAGCCATCAAAAAATACCTGTAACCCCAAATTTTCATCCCTCCTACCCCAACCCTACCATTTTTAGTATTTTTGTACGAAATTTTTTTTTCTTTTTAAAAAGAAAGCCAAATATTTGAAAATCTCCTACTACCAACACAGTAAGCCGAAAATTTTGCCTGAGTCGTGATGGAGCCAGCCGAGGAATCGAACACGGAACGCATGGGTGGGACCCAAACGCAATGCCCACTCAATCACTGACCGTCGTTCGTATTTCAAACAGAACGAAATTATGTTGTTGAATGACAGATGGCGCTTCGTCCGCCTCATCGAACTTTCATCCACACATAGTAATAATTTATATGGCAGAACAACGTTTTCCGGGTCAGCTAGTTACAATATAGAAAAACTTGAAGTGAATTACTAATGTTGAAATTTTCTGGGTCACTAGTAGGATATTTCAAAACGTTTCATACCAATGTACGGGATCGTTAAGCCTCCCGGGGCGTTATTTAAAAGCATATTTAATATGTATAACACAGATACATGTAAATAATATTTGATTAATGGCGAGCATTCAAATATTGCTTTCCTTATTATAGCAAAACTTTGAATTTGGAGATGTTTGACTAATCAACTGGATCCATATTCCACTGTTCCAATGGGGTTGGCGACGTTGGTTCATGGACCATCTCCCTCGTTCCTATTGTCTACAGTTTATGTCTATGTGATTAAACACCATATCGCACAAAACATCCAATTTTCAAGGTGGCATTTCCGCCAATGAAATCGCAACTCGATTCGATTTAGCCGAGGTCTGTTTCCACTCCATTGCAGACGATATAAATGAATTGATTGAATGCATGATAGTTGCTGAAAGTGTTACTGGTGATGGCTGATTAATGATTAGACCATACCAGGAATGTCCCGCGACAGGTGGTTTGTTGGTGGCACTGGTCACCGGTCATCGTGAGCCAAGGTTGTGTGTTCAATACCCGCCCAGTGGAATGCGAAAACTGCCCGCTGTGGGTTAGGTAATGTATCTATTAATGATATTACCATAATACCGATTGGCGTTGACCTTACTTCGTAGATAATACAATTAGGCACAAATTAATTTTAATTTTTGAAGTAACACTTCTTTACGCACGCTCGACATGGGGCGAAAGCTGGTGAATGCTTTACGAAAAAGTATAGAATGCGTTACGAAAAAGTATATATATATATTTTATGCGAACGGTAAGGGAACGTACCCATACTACGTGACCTGTTCGGGGGGGGGGGGTATTCAAAATACCACGCTTGGTACAAATGATCGGCGGCGTCCTTGGGTTTTTGGTCACCGGGGGGGGGGGGGGGGGGTTAAAAATTGCAAAAAGTTGGTCTCGTAGTATGGGTACGTTCCCTAATCAATGCGAACGGTGATCGATGCGAACGGTGATCGGGTGAGGCGAACGGTCGGGCCTTTGCGCACGCTTGACTTGGGGAGTGATAAGGATAAGGTTAAGAATAAGGATAGGGAGAGGGATAAGGAGAGGGATAAGGATAGGGACAGGGATAGGGATAGGGAGAGGGATAGGGATAGGGATAGGGATAGGGATAGGGAGAGGGGTAAGGGATAGATAGGGATAGGGACAGGGATAGGGATAGGGATAGGGATAAGGGATAGATAGGGATAGATAGGGATAGGGATAGGGATAGGGATAGGGATAGGGATAGGGAAATGGATGCGGATGCGGATGGGGATTGGGATGAGGATGCGGATGAGGATGAGGATGAAGATGAGGATGAGGATGAGGATAAGGATGAGGAAGGATACGAGGGAGATATAAGTTAGTAACGTTTTACTTCAGTCGTGTGGTCTAAAGCACACTCGTTTTTTTTTTACTTTCGTAATTTTTTTTATACTGCATGACGTTTAGGCATTAAAAAATCAGTAAACAATTCATCTAAAAATCAATTCCAGCGATTGATATTACTTGAATTATGTTCGGGTAAACTCCAATAAAGATCGAGGTTCGTCGAGAATACAACTTGCTTTATTTATGTTATCGTAAGGATTACAATGAATATTTAACTGGACCAGACGTCCATACTAAAGGAAGCTCTGTGTTATTCTAAAGCTGGGAGCCAAACACTGTGGGAGCCCAGCTGTCTATCATGTATCATCGGTTGTTACCGTAACCGTTCGTGTATTAGACACGAACGACAATAGCCGACACTCTTCTAAGGTACAAACTATGTCCTCTGCGTGCGAACTGTACCTAAATTTCTCTAAATAAAAAATAAACAGTTTTAATCTCAAGTGACTTCCCAGGTAAGTGTGGTTCTGTATATTTTCTGCATGTACAGTACATTATTGCGCAGTATCGCGTTCAATCAGTCAAATCATTGTATACATATATACATTGTGGATGCAATTTGTAGCCATAAGTTGTTATAATGGTTTATCTAGTTTGCAGTTAGAAGTAAGATTGTAGAGATATGATATAAGTTTGTTTAGCGCCCTTGATGTGATTTTTCATAAATGCGGCGCTATACAAGTCATCAAAATATTACTATTATTAACTTAACTGATATC
This sequence comes from Limnephilus marmoratus, assembly GCA_917880885.1. Taxonomy (NCBI): domain Eukaryota; kingdom Metazoa; phylum Arthropoda; class Insecta; order Trichoptera; family Limnephilidae; genus Limnephilus; species Limnephilus marmoratus. The sequence continues at coordinate 7,806,488 of OU862935.1, forward strand.
CGTTGAGGCACCTCAAATCTACATATAACTATCTATACCAACAACATATGTTGAAGGGTGTTGTAACAACACGTATAATCCTATATATAAACATGAACACTGAAAATTCTGTGTACAGAAGTGTATTCTAATATCACATGGTTCAAGCGAAATGTTGTGGCAAGTAATCTATAATATAAAAATGAATCGCTGAATTCGTTGCTAAGCGCAAATCTCGAGAGCAGCTGAACCGATTTCGCTAGTTCTTTTTTTAGAATATTCCTTGTAGTACGAGGATGGTTCTTCGGGAGAGAAAAATTAAGAAAATTGGATAATTTCAGAAAACCTAACGACTATCGCACGTTTGACAGTTCGCGTGTTTTGCAAAACAATGTTTGTTAAATCAGGATTCTATTTTTGAAAATCTTTAAATTGATAAATTTATTTAAAGTAGGTCCTCTAATAGTTTGAATCGAATCATGAATTTTAGATATCTTAAATAGGTACCCATGTTAGGTACCAAATTTAATATACATGAAAAATGGAAATTTGAATAAAAATTGTAAAAAGTGGCACGCGGGCTGTTTAAAAATTGAATGTACTGGGATTGAATATATGGAACGCGGGAGGAGGGTTGGCGGGGCCAGGGAGCGGGAAAGGGAAGAGGAAAGGCGGGGAAGGTGGAAGGGGAACGCGGGAGGGGAAGGGAACGTGTGAGGGGGGAGGGGAACTCGGGAGGGGGGTTCGAGGGACGGGGGAAGGGGGGGGGGGAATGGAGTGGGGAGAGGGAAGGTTGAGGTGACAGAGTGGGAACGTGAGAGGGGAAGAGGACGCAGGAGAAGAAGGGGAGGCGGAAGGGGAACGGGACGAATGGGAAAGGACACTCAGGGAGAAACAATTTCTTTATTAAATTGCTTAGCAACGCATGCCGGGACCAGCTATTAAAAAATAAAATACACGAAATTAAAAATTGTTTATAATATTATGATAAAATTAAATGCGCTGGGGAATGTAGGAGGTATGCATTTCTTGCGCAAACTATCCATATTAAAGTTAGTAGCAGGAAGCAGCAAAAAAGAAACATCTTTCCAACAGTGAGAAATTTGCGCAGCTACTGTGTCTGGAGTTTCTAAGAATTTTCAGCTCAAAATGTAATTTCAATCTTAAGCTATGAGTGAGCGAATTTCATAAATTTTTTGTTTTAGTTTATTAGGGAAAAAACAGTTTGTTAAAACCAAAGATATTGAAATACAAGTAGATGTGCTATCTGCAGTTTTTACTAGGTGGGACGGCGCTTCCGGGTGTCACCGATATTGTTTACCAATTAACCCTTCGAATAATAAGAAAATAATTTTCTGTCAACTTTTGCCTGTCAAGGTTTGCGCGCAAAATTCCTGGTTCTTCCCATGCATTTTAAATGTTCCTATTTATTAGTTTTTTTTACGCTTTTGCAAAAATAAAAATTGTTCTATTATTTAGATAAAATAATCTTTCCGATATGTTTATTAGAAATCAACATTTTTGTTTATAAATATTAAAATTTTAATATTGGAAATGTAAATTGGCTAAAAAATGCATACCTGCGAATATTTGAATTAAAGTAATTAAAATAGAATAAACTTCAAATTTTAAATTCAGATTCCTTTTCTAAACAAAATTTGGAATAAAACTGTCACCTCACTTTTTATTTAGTATTTATTTATTTATTTATTTTTCATGTTCTCCGTAAAACGGTTATTCACCAATACATTATGGAGAAGATTACAAATTAGACAAAAAGTATAGCAAAACACATAAAAAGGTCAGTTTCACTACTTTGTGACATACGTCAAAAGATAATTGTTAAACTGCCTGTAGGTTACGTTAAAAATGTCGATGGTCAATGCAGACTCGTTTAGCAGTTCAGTCGCTCTGTTGACTGGCGCGTTCTGATAGGCAGAAGTCCTCGCTTTTGGAGCATAAAAAAGGGTATGGGACCTTCCACGAGTATACTTGTCTGGGACATATAAGTTAATCTCTATATCACTTTCATACAATTTTATTTTAAAATTAAATGTGGGTTACGTCACAAATAGGCGCAAAATCAAACCGTCACTTTTGATCAGGTTTGTAAAATATCTGAACAACCTAGCTCATATAATTCTAAGACAATGAGAAGCATTATTTCTTTCCGTTTCTAACATAAAAGAAATCACAAATATTCGCATTACAGAAAGAGAGATATCTAACTTTTAATAATGCACGGTCGCTCTGGGACAATCTGGGTCTCCTGTTATTATAACGGCATATGATGTTTTGGGACAACTTGGGTCTCCTGTGATTAAACGGGTTCAAATAAACTAAATGAACGAATAATTAACGAATAAACCAAACGAACGTTAAACTAAATGAACGAATTCTTTCCGTATTCAAACTATATTGTTAACCAATAATAATGCACATCTTCAAAAAATCAACGAAATGAACAAATTATTTTCGTATGCAAACTACTCTAATCAGGGCGTAGTCCGCCGACAGTTTCGCGGACACCATGGCATATCTCTTTTGTATTTGAATATCTTTGGTTAAAAAATAGTGCCTGGGGGGAATTATTTTCCTCAGGGCCTCCTGAGTGGAGCTAACGTAAAAAAACTTGGTGGCCTAAATAGCGTGGAGTCCAACACAGTATCCTTTGGGATAAGAAAGTTGACAGAGATAGTTGAACAGGGGGTATTTTTTCATAGTAGCGACCAGGGCTTTCCAAGCATCGGTATTGCTGATAATGATCCTTTATATTTTTGAAATCAAAACAGGGCAATGAGAATAATACTACGCCGAAACAGATTTTCAAAAGTAAACAAAATGTTAAAGGAACTGAATTGGCTAACCATGAAACAGATGCTGCCTAGCGATTCCGTATTTTTGTGAGATCGTTATTGGATAACGGACGTAATCTTCGTAATAGTCAGATTTGTGTGATTTTTATGACTGTTATTTGCGTTTTTGTATGTACAACGTACATTAAATGAGTAAATAATCATGCGTACTTGCAGGAATTCATGTTTAAATCGATCTAAACTAAAATATGTGACGTAAAAATCACACAAATCTGACAGAAGATAACGTCCGTTAACCAATAACTAACTAACTAACCATCACGCCGTTTCCCCGCAGGGTAGGCAGAGAGGACAGACCGCCAAACATCCCGGTCTTGGCACACATTCCTTGCCTCGTTTACATTCATACAACGTCTCATATATTCTTTTCTATTATTCTGACTCTTGACATGGCCCGACTCAAGTATCTGATTCACTTGGTCGTGCCATGTCTTTCTTGGTCGTCCTCGACTTCTTCTACCATTCACATTTGTGTCATATATTCTCCTTACACTCTTTTCCTCGTTCATTCGCTATACATGCCCAAACCATCGGAGCGTTCCTTTCTTGATCTTACTCATTACGCTTACATCAGCCTTGCATTCTTTGCGGATTTCCACATTTCTCACACGATCATACATGGTTTTACCACACATACGCCTCAGGGATCTCATTTCTACAGCGTTCAGTCTACTTTCATCTAACTAAACGATCATTATACATACAGCGTTCAGTATACTTTCATCCAATGACGATCTCACAAAAAATACGGAATCGCTAGGCTGACCTTGAATACGATGATATTTATACATAAAATAATTAACAACATTTTACCAAAATACTTCTCAAATAAAATTATATTCAACAAGGACATTCACAGATATAACACAAGGACGTGCAAGGAAATCAGGCTTCAAAAAAAAGACAAGGCGAATATGCAGAACAGTTTACTGTACAAAGGAATAAAGTTATTAACACGCTTCCTGAAACATTTAAGTCCACCACACCAATTGGAAAGTTCAAGATGTTTTGTAGGAGCTACATAAAACTACATAAAATTTAGTTTGCAATATGAAATATTATAATTACTTAATTAGAAATTTACAAATAAATGTACAAATTATTAAAATAAAATTAATAAATTTTTAAAAAATATATAGGCATCTGGTAGGTATTTTTGATTTATTTTTGCTGATGTGGACAAAATAAACGTGTTATCCTCGATATCGTTATCGTTGGACATCCGAGTATTTTTTTCTAATACAGCTGGTAAAACAAATCTTAAAAATCGGTCCAGTTTTGGAGGTATTATATTTAGGTACTAGGTGGTACCCGACATGCGTTGCTAGGCCATTTAAGACGCCATTACCCGAATTTCTACCGATTTCTTGCACACCTCCCTTAAACATTTGAAGTTTTTAAGCTCTTAAAAAAATATTTGTTATTTTTGAAGATAATACCTAGACATTCGTCGCGCCGAAATGCAAATTATATAAAATTCCCTCGGTAGAAAAAAATCGCAAAGTATGCTCCAAAAATTATTATAAATACGTTTGTTTCAGTTATTTTACAAGTTATATGAATGAAAAAATTCACAGTGTTTCATTAAATGCTGTTTAAGACAACCCCGCGAGATTTTTGCTCTATTTTAAACGAGTCGTGTTTTATTAAACATTTTCACAATTTTCGCATCGATTTTGTCACTTCAAATACTAGCGCTCTCCTCTAACATTCGTAATTTCATATCTCTCCATCTTCTTATTGTGCGCCATTGCTGGGCCTTAATAAATAAAAAACTTCTCCCTGCGTGTCCTTTCCCATTCGTCCCGTTCCCCTTCCTCTCAAAAAACAGCTCGCGTGCCATCTATTGCAGTTTTTTTATACAAATTTCATAATGCCATAGCTCACCAAGTCACCAATAGTTTTATACAAACCTTGTCCTGACAATAACGGACACACAAAAAAAGAATTATCCGATTTGGTGCAGTCGTTCGGTAGTTATGCGCGTACATACATTTCGGCGATTCATTTTTATTTATTTATATAGATATATAGATTATATAGATATATAGATAGATTTAAATTTATATATATATAGAAGAAGAAGATAGAAGATAGAAGAAGAAGAAGGAAGAAGATAGATTTTCAGTCTGAGGTGCAGTTGTCCCTGTGGAGGTCGAACAAAGGACACTGAATTGCATTTGGCGACTCCAGATACTAATATCTACAGCCTGTATGTCGGACGAATATCTACAGCTCATATGTTGAACTAATATCTACGAACTTCAGAGTGTTGACTAATATATTTTACTCAACTAGATGCTGAACCAACAGGCGAACTATTTTTATCTTGTTAATTACTGCAAATGTAAGTATGCATACATTTTACTGTTTTTACTAACAATCATGCATGCAGGGACATTGGAGGGTCTAGATTCGTTTAAAAATAAATGTAGCTTCCTTTTTACAAAAATTAGAGTCCTGACGTGTGCGGCTAAGGAGGTTAAACAATCAGTTTCCTCACACAGCCGTGGGAAAGTGGTGGGTCCCCTCCAATGTTGACTAATATCTACAGAGCGTAGGTTGGATTAATCAGCTAAATGTGTCCAATAGTCCGATATTAGGGATTTTTACATACATACTTACATAAATTAAGTTTTTTAAACTCCATACGCAATATTACGTTATTCCAATATGCTATACATAATTGCAAATCCAACCTCTGCCAGTGCTGTAGATGTTCGTTAACACTTTGGTTCTCATAGATATTCGTCAACAGTTTGAGCTGTAGATATTCGTCAACACTTTCCTTCTCATAGATATTAGTTAGATTTTTTCAGTTTTTGGAATTCCTGTAGATATTAGTAGACGCCTCCCATTTTGCCGGCTATCCGATTGGTGTCCTAGCAACCAATCGAAATCATTTTCAAGTCACAAGAACTCTTTCCGCGCCGCATCGAAAACCTCCAATCATTCGGTTTTAAACTACCGTTCAAGAATCACTCACATATTATTATTATTGTTAATATTTAAATATAGAGGAATTATGTGTAAGTTGTCAATTGTTAATAAACCTGTAAGTAATGTACCGACATCTTACTTATTTGCTTTACCACACACTTTAAAACATGTAACACATCATCCTATAACTAGTGACCTCCATAAAACATAAGTATTCGGGGGAATAAGAGCGATAGTTGACAGCTACAGTTTGGTAAAATATTTATTGTTCAAATTTCTTGGCGACCGGGGTAATTCACTTGTTGTATGTTCATATTATGATGCAGTGGTGGCCGAGCGCACTTTTCTATGCAGTTCCGCAGAATGCAGTTATCACTATAATGTTATCATACCTCACTTGTGTACGTGACTTGTTTCTCACAACTAAGAAGGTAAACATGGCTTTTAATTCTATAAAAAAACTCGCTAGTTCCCCTAATGCGTGGCAATGCCACTCAAAGATAGAAATTGTTTCTCCCCGAGTGACTTTTACCGTGCGTTCCCGTTCCTGCGTTGCTCTTCCGTTTTCACTCCCCCTCGTTCCCCTCCCCTTTCCGGATTCTCCTCCCCCTCCTTCTTCCCTCCCTGACACTAAACTATATGAAATACACTTGAGGGAGCGGGAGACAGAACGAGAAATAAAAGGCGTCAAGTCGAAGTATGAGTCAGTCGTTTATTGGGCTACGTAGCGGAGGTCGGTGAAGCGGTAACCAGATGTAATGCGGAGTGCCGTGATGAGATTCTGCAGGCGCACGGAGTGATGGAGATGGTGTGGTGAAGGTCAGCGAGTTGCTCGACACCTTGGCGGTGGAGATGACCTATCTTCCAGGCCGTTGCTCGACGCTTTGAATCGCGGAGATGAACGGTGTGTGGCTCGGTGAGCTGAGCCACCAGCAGGTAGTCCTGGCGAGGCGGAGCGTGTTTCCATGGCAGCGAAGCACGGTGAGGCTTCGGGGTGCCATGAAGTGGTGAGCTGATCCCTTGGACTGAAGGTGACGCGATAAGTCGCGGGATGGGGCTGATCTCTGGAGCTGAAAACACGATGGGCCTTGTAGCTGAGACGTGGTGATGGACCTCGAGGAAGCTGCCCTGGAGCGTAGCGATACCATGCAGGAGCACTTATTACATGTTGAGATGTTGACCGACGATTAATGTGAGACTGAACTGCAGCGGGGGAGCGATCGGCTGCTTATATAGCCGCGGTAGAGTAACTACCTCGCGGTAGGTAATACGAGCCACTTCGGCAGTTGACGAGAATATTCGGCGCCGTACAGATATTGTACGGTGCCGTCTCGAGACCTTTCTAGGCGGTGGCGATATTATTAACGTCGGGCTGGCACGGCAGGCGAGAAAGTACATCGCGATCGGCATATGTAGGTACCTAGGCAAGAGCCGGCGCCGCGCAAATATTAGATGTTTCTTGTGTCTTCTTTTGATGGCGAAGTTTATGAGGTGCCGCCACACACTCATTTTGACGTGAAAACTTCATTGGGGCGATTCATTTATTACGTAAGACGATTTAAGGTGGGAGGGTGGTCGAACGTGTCCTTTTTTCTTACAAGGGGGTGGGAGGAAGTCTCGATAGTTCTTACGTAAGATCACAAACATGCGCAAAGTTAAAATTATTAGTATCTTTGTAAGTACAAATAAACATTTCTAAAAATTGTTACTTTGTAAAATAAACAATAAAACAAACCAAACATGTATTAATTTTTTCCTTTAGATTCTTACGTAATAAATATTAAATATGGGGGGGAGGGGTCGGCCTATTCTTATTTTTTCTTATAGTGGGGGGGAGGGGGTCAAAAACTAGCAAAATTCGTCTTACGTAATAAATGAATGACCCCTCTAGCACCGGTGTGATTTGAAAATCGACCAAACGAAAAATAGCGACACTAAAAAGAGACAAACAAATCTGTAGGATTTAGCCTGCGAATAGTATAATCGGTCTCCTCTTTATGCGGTGCTTCATAGCCTCCCTACTCTTGTCTAATTCATTTTCTGAAGGATTCACTTCTACTGCATGTGAATTGCACTCTGATTTTTTTCAAACACGCGTGCTACGTATTGCAATTTTTTTAATAAAAATAGATAATGAGACGATGTATGAATGTGAACAAGGCAAGAAGTGTGTGCCAAGACCGAGTTGTTTGGCGGTTCGTCCTCTCTGCCTACCCCTGCGGGAAACGGCGTGATGGTTAGTTAGTTAGGTAGATAATGTCAGAGTTCACCATCATTTATAGAAACAATCACGGGCGTGCGCACAACAACTCACCAAAGTTTCGCTTGTTTTTTTTTCTCCTTTGGGGTCGTCCATTAATCACGTAGTGTTTTTTTACCATTTTTTTAACCCTCCCCCCCGTGGTGATATGTGGTGAAGTTTTAGACTAACACCCCCCCCTCCCCTAATCACGTGTATTTTTTTAGTACGAAGTATTTTGAAATTTTCAGAATATTATCACGAAAAATAAATACACGTGATATCTCATTATACCCCCCCCCCCCCACCGGTGATATTTCGTGATTTTTTCAGAACCCCCCCCCCCCCCCCTTTCGAGTCTCACGTGATTAATGGACGACCCCTTTTGTCTCTCGTTGACACTTCTTCGGGTCTTCTGCTCATCTGGTCACATATTTTATTTTATTGCTACTTCTTTGCTCTTCTTATCCTTTTTTGCTTATGTTTACATCTGCTTACTTCTTCTTGCTTCTTTTTGGCACTTTTTTTATGTTTTTTCTCTTCTCGACACTTCTTCTTTGCTCTTCTTTCCTTGTATTGCTACTTCTTTGCCAGTCTTCTAAAGTCTACGTCTTTACGTCTTACTATTTTTACTCCTTGTTGGCTATTTTTTTTCTCTTTTCGTCTCTTCTTGTCAATTCTGGTATTTTGCTGATTCTTCTCGGTTCTTTTTACTTCTTCTGGCTTCCTCTCTCTTCTTCTTGGCTCTCATAAGATAGCTTCCAAAGCGAAAGAGAACCAAGATCCACATAATTCAGGCTTATTGCAGTCTTCAGTAAGATATGCGAATAATGTTTAATTAATTACATTCTTTGAACTACTTGATCGTGCTATATCTTGTAATACGCCCTCGCCGTTTCTTGCACAAGTCTAAACTACCTTGAGGATGTAATCTTAATTATAATGCATGATGATTGGTTCGCTTTACTATCTAACAACAGATAATTAAATAAGTCGAGGACGCCCCAGGAAGGCAAGGGACATTTTGAAACAACTCAAATTAACTCGCATAAAATATTATTAAAAATACAACCCAAAAAATGGGTGACTGGACAACACAGAATGGATTCAACTCAACACCTCCTTTGAAAAGTCATTAAAAGTGATGAAAAAAAAATATAAAAAATTGATATCCCCAATTGAAGTATGTTGTGGGGCTGAAGAGTGTGGGCAAGGGAATGTTGAATCGAAAGATTGACGGCCTCCGTGGTCGAGGGGTAAGGCTCTCGACTAACTTTTTGTGATTTGTGTTGTTTAACAATTTTCTCAAATAAAATAATGTAAGCTATATTGCGGCACGTCCCATGGTGGGACCCAAACGCGATGGCAACCCAGCCATTGACCGGTATAGTCACCAAATACGGATAAAGCCATTTTAAACAACGTTTCAATTCTGAATAGTGGTCTTACAGGGCGATACTGTATCCCTCCAATCCCTCCAATTGGGGTGCAAGGCGATGGATTGAAAGAACCCAGCTGAATAAGTCAAAAGGCTTCCTCAACCAGTCACTCTCAGTCCGGCCCGCCATGTAGCAGCAGATGGGCAGACACATATGCCGCCAAGACCCGGACAAAACTCATACCCATGAATCCGGGCACCAAGTCACCAAACGTAGCAAAACACTTGGGGTGACCTATGGCAGAGGTGTTGGTTATCCAATAAATGGTTCCCGGGGCGGCGGTACCCATGCCTGCCTCCCAAATTTGTACACACAGCCATAAGAATAAAAACAGAGTGTGCAATTAACACGCGGTAGAAAACTAAAGTAGACAAGAGTGAGGATGCTACGAGGCATCGCCCAAAGAGGAGACCGATTATATGTACCATCTCATTCCCTCGCAGGCTAAATCCTATAGATGTGTGTGTTTGTGTCTTTTGAGTGTCGCTATTTTTCGTTTCATCGAGTTTCAAATCACAATGTTGCTAAAGAAGTTTTCACTTCAATAATTGTACAATAGCAGTTAAAAACCTGCTCCGCAGATTTTGCTGCTAGGCCCTGCGGGCGGCTTTTAATTCGGCTTCGCCCGGTTTGAGTGTTTGTGACTACTTTATAGATCCGATAGGAACTGGTTTCTAAAATAGCCAGTTCCTCGGATCCACTGTGATCTAGTGACAGTTAGTCACCGTCGGTGATTCACCCAGACAAAGGAATCGAGACCCGCAATAACGTTATATGTAATTTATAACAACTTCGTCAAGTATTGCAGTCAATCTTTCCAAATCCGGGAGGATACTTAAAGTATATAAATCCGTAGCATTTAGGTATACCTAGGGGGGAAACATTCACATGTGAGCTGCTGACGAAAGTAGTGACATCTTGTGTCGAATTCTTGCATTTGAAACCAAATTATAACAGTAGCTTTGTGTGAAATTCCACGTACACAGATGTTATTTGAGACGAAGGCTCCGCAACCGGTCTCGAAAAGAAGAAGATGGAGAAATACGAAATTACGAATGTTAGAGGAGAGCGCTAACATTTACAGCGACAAAATCGATGCGAAAATTGCGAAAGTGTTTAATAAAACACGACTCGTTTAAAATAGAGCAAAAATTTCATACATATAACTTGTAAAATAACTGAAACAAATGTGTTAATAATAATTTTTGGAGCATACTTTTCGATTTTTTTCTATCGAGGGAATTTTATATAATTTGCGTTTCGGCGCGGGCAAAGTCTAGATATTATCTTCAAGAATAACATATATTTTAAGAGCTATAAGAGCTTTAAAACTTACCGTGTTTAAGGGAAATATGTAATAAATCGGTACAAATCCGGGTTGCGGGCCCTTAAGGCGACCGACATGCACTCGTGGCTGGGTTCTGAAATTCAACCACGCAGACGCTAACGTAATAATACTGTTCGATTAGAACTGTCGTACTGAGACTCAGTTTACAATTTATAACAAGTGTACAATTTGTAAACACAAATAATAAAATGTGACGTGATGTACATCGTAGGTACAACAACGCTATAAAATCTTTATTATTTTATTTTATTATCTAAAATTTCAAGTGCCTTAGTAACAGAATAACAGAATACTGTACTAAACGTGACAGTACATTGCCTACGTAAAAATATTCAATGTTGGAGGTTCAATGAAGGTTATCCGAACACCTGAGTACACTTTTTAGCCGTGTTTTTTTTAATCCGCACATCACGGTCGAGGCTTTAACGACTGTAACTTGCTGTAACCTGTAACCATGGGGAATACACTACCTCTATCTACATCTCATTAGCCCAAATATATTAATGGAACATGAAGGAGGGAGTAACACATTTAGGATTCCATGTCTGTTGATCTCCCGACAGTTGGCCCCGACAATATGCAGTCGGTTTAAGGAAAATACGGTATACCTACTTCTTCTTGCTTGCGCTGTCCCAACTCATTGCCTAGGTAGGCTGTTGGGGTCGGCTCTTCTCGTTCTCAGGTTGTAGTTTCTTCTGTTCTGAGTATCGCCTTCATCCAGGCCGTTTCTCTGATGTATTTTGGAGCATTGAGTCATCCAGGAGTTCTTCGGTCGTCCTCTATATGACTATCGATGAAGCTCCATAGACACTGCCTGCTTCACTGTGTGGTCTGATGGTCTCCGTCTTATGTACCCATACCATCTCAACTGTCGTTCCTCCAGCTTACTGTTTATGTCTGTGACACCCAGGCTACCACAAATGCGTGAACTTTTAATCTTGTCTTTTAGTGATACTCTTGCCGACCATCTAAGGATTCGCATTTCTGCTGTTTCGAGTTGCCTAGAGTAGGAGTTGTATATAGTCCAGCATTCGGAGCCATACATTATCGCGGGTCTTACAATAGTCTGTTATATCTTTCGTTTAAGTTTTATAGGCATTTTGGAGTCACACAATACTCCTGTTACGGATCTGAATTTAATCCATCCCACACCTATTCTATGGATGACGTCCGCTGCACATCCTCCGTCTCTGTGGATTAGTGAGCCCAGATACTTAAATGAATCACAGTTGGCTAATGTTACTCCATCCAGTTGTATCGAAGGAGTTACAGCATTTGTGTCTTCAAATGGCAAATACAAATATTCAATCTTTTTCCTGCCAATTTTTAGGCCATTATCCTCCAGGATCTTTCTCCACCTTTCCAGGCTATTCTGTAAGTCACAATGATTATCTGCTATCAGTACTACATCATCTGAAATACGGTATACCTACCTACACAACATATAACTAAGGGGGCATACATTAATTATGTGAGCTCAAAAGAGGAGGGGGGGGGGTCCAGCAAAATATCACGTTTCTTTGAAAAGAATATACGAAGTGGCCCAAATTTATCTTACCAAGGGGGGGGGGGGGTGTCTCGATTGGAAGAAAAACTGCTCACGTAATTAATGTATACCCCTTAAGTAACTTCAAAGAGATGTGCAGAGAGGATGTGCCGCCAAATAACAAAGTAAAAAACACATTCTCATTTAGATGCATCAAGGAAAAATCTACTTGTCTTTATACTGTATATACCAGCGCATAAGTTCAAAAATCGACACTGTATAAAAATTCGTTTGATATTAATACCAACTTATTCTTCTTCTTCTTGTGCCTTGTTCGTTTAACGGACGTTGGCTATCATGTTAACTATGCGGACTTTGTTTACTGCGAAATTTAAATATTTAGAAATAAAATTATTAATTTCTAATATACACATTGGAAAGATTATTTTATCTAGATTTTAGAACCATTTTTGTTTTTGCAAAGTGAAAAAAATTATCAATATAGAGGTGTATTTATAATATATGGGAATAATAATAAAATTTAAATATTTAGAAATAAAATTATTAATTTCTAATATACACATCAGAAAGATTATTTTATCTAGATTTTAGAACAATTTTTGCTTTTTCAATGTGATAAAAAATAAATAATATACAGGTATATTTAAAATGTGAATTGTCGTTACCGCGACTGAATCGGTATAGGTTTTGTAAATACGCGGCCCGGAACAGATCTACAGTAGACTGGCCAAACCACTGTCTTAAGGTTTTTCAGCCATGAGGTTCTCCTTCTTCCGGGGCCCCGTCTTCCGGCAATCTTTCCCTGCATTATGAGATGCAGGATCTCATACTTCTCTGGATGTCTCATCATATGTCCAAGATATCGAAGTTTTCGGATTTTTATAGTTTTAATTACTCCTTTTTCTTTATTCATCCGAACCATAACATCTTCATTCGTAACCCTGTCCATCCAGCTTATTTCAAGTATTCTTCTGTAGATCCACATCTCGAATGCCTCAAGTCGCCTAATTAGTTCTTCAGTAAGCGTCCATGCATCCATTCCATAAAATAATATCGAAAACACGTAGCATCTGACCATTCGCATTCGTAATCCAAGGTTGAGGTCATGACTGCAGAACATTTTTTCATCCGGATAAAGGTTGCACGAGCTTGCTCAGTGCGGCATTTGATTTCAACCGAAGGATCCCATCTATCATTTACATTGCAGCCCAAGTATACAATACTCTGTACATTCTCTAGTTTTGTTCCAGCAATATAAAGATTTTCATTCAATGCGTTATTTTTGCCTATGAGCATGTATTTTGTTTTATTAAAGCGGCCTACACACGACACATGCATGCAGTGTGTGTAGAGCCCATCATATTCAGTTCTAGCCCAAAATTCTCACAAGTCTTCAGATGTCGAGCTTAGCAATTTTTGCTGAATCAAGTCAGCAAAAGTTGTAAATCCTCAATGTTACTTGTTAGAAGTACTGTATCATCTGCATAACGCAAGTTGTTCAGAATCTTCCCATTTATAATAACAAGTCCTTGAGTAGCTTCTTGCAATATTTCTTCTGAATACAAGTTGAACAGCATAGGTGAAAGAATACAACTCCTACTTATTATTAAGGGTATTATTGAAGTCGATTTTAGTTTGAAATTGGTAAATAATGCACAAAAAGTTATAATTTTATAGTAAATATCATTTCGGGGGGGCGATTATCGGCGAATCAACTGTCGGGTCACCTATACAAATCGACCACCATAACACGGGCATGTGCCGAGCATGATGGTAGAAAAGTCCCCTTGAAATTATGTAACCATCAAAGCAATGAATAAAGAATAATAAAAAAAATAAAAATAACCAACCACAACATCGTAAACAGATTTTCAATTCGATTGCAACTATATTAATATTTAAGAATCTTATAGAAACTGTGATCAGGGGATTAAATATTTCAAATCCAGTCTAAAAATATTTCGACACTGCAGCAGTCTAAATATAATAATAATGAAAGTTTGCCCCCCACTGCGAATTGAAACGGTTGGTTTATTATACATTTTTATTGTTCAGTTCTTTTTATCATTTTCCTCTCACTCGGTATAAGAACCCAAATAATGATCTTTGTGTGATGAAAACAAAAACTTTGTTACCAGTTCTTACTTGAATTTCGTTTCCATCTTGCATAACCACTTTATTACAGTCACTCAAAGTCCACAGTTTATAGTTCGTAAAGTCTGACTACTTTTTATTATAATATACGTACAACATTAGATTCATAAATTTTTCATACGAGTAGGTCCGATACATCCGTTGGCTATAAGCTCGGCTTGGTTGGAATGTCGAGCTTAGCACAGCTTTGAACATAATGCGTATACAGGTGGAAAGCCTAGACGTCACCAATATATAGGTACGTGTGTTGTCTATGAATTTAATAGAGGGAAGTGTTTCTCTTTTCTTTGAGAAACAAATCTACTGTACATGAGTGGTATATCTATGCTCTCTCTACTGTCATCTTCACCGAGACGTCTTTGATGTTATGATCACGACATTTCAAAAACGACGCCAGTTTATTTTTAGGCGGGTTTAATTTACGAGTTAATTTTTGACAAAGTTCCCCACTTCAATCAGCATGGTGCTGTATGCTAACCAACTAGCTAACTATCACTCCGTTTCCCCGCAGGGGTAGGCAGAGAGGACGGACCGCCAAACAACTCGGTTTTGGTACACACTCTATGCCATTCATTCACATCAGTGGTTCCCAACCTTTCTCTGACCCGGGACCACTTGTACGTTTATTTTTTCGACAGGGACCACAAGCAGTGGCGTAGCGAGGGGGGGGGGGCGGCACCCCGGGTTCACAATTGTGACGGACCAATTTTTTTATGGAGTCGAAATTTGTGTTTGTCAGCTTTAAAGGGGGGGGGGGGTGACACCACGTTGTCCGCCCTATCCGTCCCAGGTGCCATGCTAGCCTAAGCCATGGTGGCTTAGGCTAGCATGGGTGCCACCAGGGACGGATAGCACAACAGGAGGGCCGTAATGGGACAGGGTAGAACGGATTCTAGTAGAATATTTACCACAACAACCCACAGTAACCCTAACCTAACTCAACCTATTTAACCATTTTTTTATATTTTTAACATCACTCTTAATGACCTTTCTGAGGTGCTTCTGAGTTGGTTTTATTCTGAGTTGTCCGGTCACCATTTGCGTCATGTGCCTATTCTTCATACACTACTTTCTTCGTTCATCGCTCTACAAGCCCAAACCAATCATATCTTAACCTTGCTCATTACGCTTACATCAGCCTTGCATTCTTTGCGGATCTCCACACTTCTCACACGATCACACATGGTTTTCATACATACTCCTTAGGGATCTCATTTCAACAGCATTCAGTCTGCTCCCATCCTTCCTCTGTCAGTTCCATACCTCACCGCCATACATCAGGGTAGGTGCTATATACGAGTACACTAATTTTAATTAGTATTTGTTTTGCTAGAGTCAGTGCACTATTAATGAAATTAACCGCTGAAACCAAACTGTCCTGACGTTAAAACTTTTAAAATCCCTTATAACCCTATTTTTGGTTGATTATCAATGAGTTTAGGTCCAAACTAAAAACCTTCCTTTTTGGGCTCTCATACCCGTAATTTAAATATACCTATTTGAGAGTATCATTCTTGTATTGTCTGTGCTATGTCTTAATCACACTTTTCTTACTGAATTAAAATTACTCGATTCCTTACACATCAATCTGTCTCTTGACGAATCACATTTAGAAAGATCAAATCCTTATAGGTACTACTGTACCACCCACCTTCACATGTTGCTTTTACATTCCAAAATACACTCGTCAAAGAATACATTACATATTAATATTAAAATATTTTTCAGGATTAAATAACATGTGTTCACAATAATGTCCTCTGCGTGCGAACTCTATCTAAATTTCTTTTAATGGACAATATACAGTGTTAATTTCAAGCGACCTCTCAGGTAAGTATGGTCCTGTTTTCATTAAATTTTAGGCAGCATCGCGTTCATTGGTCAAAATATTGTACATATATTTTCGTATCGGTGATCAATGAACCGGTGTATACAATTTTTAGCCATAAGTTGTTTTTAATTGTTTGTCTAGCTTGTAGTTTTTTAGATTTTAGAAATGTATTATAAGTTTGTTCAGCGCCCTTGAGGTGATTTTTCACAAAAACGGCGCTATATAAATCATCCAAATATTATTATTATTATTAAAACAGCGTCATTCCTCATCGTTCGATGAATATAATAGTCCATACTTGTAAAATTAGGCAATTCTTGTAAATTTCGGTGAGAAGTATTCAAATATTATTTACGTAAATATCAGATTTGGCATACGTCTAAAATAGGAACTATGCTGCGGCTTATCGAAACTTGAGCGGTAGATTTAGCCCGCTTAAATTGTAGCGAGGAATGTCGTACATAGCAAGGATACTGACAGCGGGCCATAAATAGATTTCGACGATGAGTTTTATGGCGAACTTCGAACTGTGGACTTTAAATATTTTTTTTACACCTTTTAGAGAAACATATCTTTGAACCGCCTACAAATTATGAACAGATGGAATTTATGCGACATCACACAACAAGTATTACTCCCTTTTATGTACGCAATTGTTAATAGCGTTACGAGCGACGTTAAACCTCCAATGATCGTTCGGCAAACTAATATTTATATACACCGGGCCATAAATAGATTTCGACGATGAGTTTTATGGCGAACTTCGAACTGTGGACTTTAAATATTTTTTTACATCTTTTAGAGAAACATATCTTTGAACCGCCTACAAATTATGAACAGATGGAATTTATGCGACATCACACAACAAGTATTACTCCCTTTTATGTACGCAATTGTTAATAGCGTTACGAGCGACGTTAATCCTCCAATGATCGTTCGGCAAACTAATATTTATTACTTTTCTCCGAACAGACAGGTTTCTCGGTTTCCTCGTACATTAATTATCCACAGTCTCACGTAAAAACAAAATGTCTTTCTAGCTAAGTTCGTCAATGCGTAAGAATGGTAAAAAAGTTACGACTAACTAATTACTTAAGGCGCCGTATCCCCGCTCAAAAAGAAGATGATGGAGGGATAATATGTAAATACGAATTTTGGAGAAATTGAAGCGAAAATCGTGAAAATGTTTAATAAAACATGACTCTTTTAAAATAGAACAAAAATCTCGCGAGGGTTGTCTAAAACAGTATTCACAGAAACAGTGTGAATTTTTCATACATATAACTTGTAAAATAACTGAAACAAACGTGTTTATAATAATTTTCGGAACATACTTTGCGATTTTTTTCTATCGAGAGATTTTCATATAATTTGCGTTTCGGCGTGCGGAATGTATAGATTATTATAGTTTAAAGCGCCTTTGAGGTGATTTTCTCACGAAAATGGCGCTACAAAAATCATCCATATTATGTCCTGTTTAAATCGTTCCCGCAGGAAAAACTTATCCCTTTCACGCAGTTTTCCGCAAATCATCACCTAGTCAATCCACGTCATGCAATTGCATTATATAAGTATAATAAATACAAAATAATACAAGAACAACATGTTAAAGAGACCAAATGGGAAAATAATTCACCGACTCCGGATATTTTCACATCAGAGGGTTCGGTTCGGTGGAACTCCTAATTGGACCTATAAATCCTACTGATCCCTCAATATAAATATTTAAAAAATCTTTTGTAATCCTACAATGTCTTACATGTATTTAAAATGACTGATTTATGCATTTTTATATACAAATTCTTTGACAAATCTAAAATGCCTAAATTTTGAACAAATGGTAATATTTGTATAGTCTGAGAATGCCAAATTCTTTTAATTTTTTTTTCCTAAATCTGTATATTTTCTTACTTTTTCCGAAACAGATTTTTGAATATATCATTATTATTATCTTCAAATATAACATTTATTTTTAAAGATTTTAAAAACTTCAAATGATTAAGGGAGATATGTAAGAAATCGGTAGAAATTCGGGTAGCGGCGGCACAGTAGGTAAAAATATTTCCGCTTTGCAATACAATCCAATTTTTTAGGCCCTGAAAGGAATTATTCTCTTCCGGGTCTCCTGTGTGGAGCTAATGTTAAAAAAGGCGAACATTACAAAATGCGCTATATGAATTAACTGTTATTATTATTATTATTTAGTAGGACGGTTGCGATGTGTTTTGGTATGCGGAAACCAAAACTGACCATCTTGCAAACTATTTAAAATAATTATTTCCTGGAAAGCGAATGAAAAATGCTTTTGAGCATAGCGCGTTTCTTGGTATTCAGAATAGAAGACGACTTGTGAGAATTATTTCTTACGATGTAAGCTAAATACGTGTATGTCCACATGATATTTTGTTACGAACGGCCTAATAACCTTGCTATTTGCAAAACGTGTTTATAAAAATATATTCGTTATTTAAGCAGAAAAAAACAAATGGTAGAACTTTTGTGGTTACAGTGTATATGCACCACTTTGTGTAAAATTCAGGTTCAGGCCGCTAACAATAACACTCCTAATGTAGATGGCGATAAGGATTAAATTCCCGTTTAACACCACCAGTCGCCTGTTTTGATTTAGGCAAGAAAAAAATATCGCAAAAAAGCGTGTTTTATTTAATTTTGCAAAGCTGAGACAGAAATATTTTTATGGTTTGAGAACATTTTCTAAAGAATTTAATCTTCCACATTATAAAATAAAGCGATAACGAAAAGTAGAAGATTTTTAGCAGTTCTTGCAGGCCTGAACTGAATATTTTTTTATGAAACTACCTTAAAAGTAGGGATGTAACGATACATGATTTTGCCGATCGATACCGATTCTTAATAAAAATAATCGGCGATACCGATAGTGATGCCAATATTTATCAGCAGATAATCTGTTACGCAAATCATTTTGTATCAGGCCTGCAGTTGAAAAAAGACGTTCTGAAGCCACTGAGCTCATTGGACAGGACAAGTATTTTTAATTTTGGAAATTTATCTTCATGGCGCCAATAGTTCTTTGGATCCTGTTTAATTGGAATATTTGGGCATAGTAAATAAGATCCCACCTCTTCTTGCTGAGGCTGAAAAGACATGTTGGATAAAGGCTCATCTTCTTCTGCTTAATCAAACTGTCACAAGCGGACTCTCTCTGTCTGTATTTGTAATTAATGAAATCAGTATTTTTCTCGCGTATTTTGTTCGTTTCGCGCGCTTGATATCGGCTGTTATATATCGGCGAAGCCGATGTATCGGTATCGTTACACCCCTAAAAGCTTACCAGTTCTTATTTGCTTATATTTTTAAACAATTAGTTAGGCCGGTTACAGTGCTCGACCGACGGTCGGTGCGTACGTCGGTCGCGCTTGTCATTTGTATGAAAATTCATGAATCGTTCAGTGCAGGACCGACCGTACGCATGCGTATATTGCTACGCAGTGCGTACGAGAATCGTCGGTCGACCGACGAGTGAATTCCCCTTGAAATGCTCTTTGGGCGACGATCGGATGTACGTGATATCTACATCTTCTGTTCCTAATACGTCTACGAAGATAATAAGCAGCAATTAAACTATTCGTAAACGCGTCCATTTCGCGTACGACGTCCGGTCAGCTTGTTGGTCAAGTGTGACGATACGCACCGACGGTCGGTCGGTGGTATGCGATCGTCAGGGCCGACCGTACGCATGCGTATCGTCAGGACCGACCGTACGCATCGACCGTCGGTCGTGCACTGTAACCGGCCTTATTTACAATTTGCGGACGTGAAGGCGAAGGTGAAAGGGTTATGACTTTATGGATGACTGTCTGAAAATATGAGTTTTAAGTTTAGCTCTAAATTCTGCCGTTTCTTAATTCTTAAGTCATGTGGCAGTCCATTCCACCGAACCTAGTATCTGAAGTGCGCTTTGGTTCCTTTAACAATTATACGAGTAAAAATACTTAAAATATACAAAAAAAAATTACTTCATTGTCAAATCCGTATATATATCACAATAAATAATATACTTACACGAATCAGAAGTAGTGTTATTTGGGAGCTAAGGGGACCAAAGTAGTATTTGGAGCAGGTGGACGAGTTTGTGTATTTGGGAAGTATGTTTACGAGAGATGGGAGGGCTAATAGAGATATCGAAAGAAGGGTAAATGCAGGTAACTCTATTAATGGAAGACTGAATGCCGTTGGCGCCAACAACAAACTGTCCAAAGAAGCGAAGTTAGCCGTCCATAATGGAGTGCTGGTACCTACCCTGATTTATGGCAGTGAGGCATGGAACTGGCAGACGAAGGATAAAAGTAGACTGAATGCTGTAGAAATGAGATCCCCGAGGCGTTTGTGTGGTAAAACCATGTACGATCGTGTGAGAAATGTGGTGATCCGCGAAGAATGCAAGGCTGATATAAGCGTAACGAGTAAGATTAAGAAAGGGACGCTCAGATGGTTTGGGCATGTAGAGCGAATGAACGAGGAAAGGAATGTAAGGAGAATATATGACGCAAATGTGAATGGTAGAAGAAGTCGGGGACGCCCGAGGAAGACATGGCACGACCAAGTGAATCAGATACTTGAGTCGGGCCATGTAAAGAGTCGGAATAATAGAAGAGCATGTATGAGTCGATGTATGAATGTGAACGAGGCAAGGAGGGTGTGCCAAGATCGAGTTGTTTGGCGGTCCGGTCCTCTCTGCCTACCCCTGCGAGGAAACGGCGTGATGGTTAGTTAGGGAACGTACCCATACTACGTGACACGTTTAGGGGGGGGGGGGGTCTTCAAAATGTCACGCTCCATACAAATGAGCGGCGGGTTGCTTAGGATTTTGGTCACCGGGGGGGGGGGGGGGTTAAAAATTGCAAAAAGTTGGTCACGTAGTATGGGTACGTTCCCTTAGTTAGTTAGCTAAGGGGACCAAATAAATGTGCAGCAAATAGAACTCAGCACAGAAAACTCTTCAAAAGTTAACAAAGCGAAACCAAAAAGAAAAAGTAAATTCAAAATGACACACGTCACTTTAAATTCCCACTTCTGAACAGATCCTTGAGAATGCGAGACTTTGAAATATAATTTAGGTACCTACTTGAGTCGAGGGAAATCTCAGCACACGTGTGCTCCCGATGTAATATATAAATACGTGCAGCGAGGTCACGGGCAAGATGTGGTAGTTATTATGAGATGGGACTATTCGAAAAGTTGTCACTTGTTATATTAAAAAAAAATAATCAAATAAGGGTAAAAAGAAGTGTAGGAGTCGACACGTTGTAAATACGTCAACCACATCAGCAGTGTTTCTCTGGTTTGTGATTTTAAAAAGTACCGAGGTTACTCGAGGAGTATAAAATAAATTAATTAACTGTACTTCTGCCACTAATCTTCTGATAAATGTAATATCATCAGTGGTGGGGGGAGCAAATGTAAAATAATGCCATATGTCTGGGTGCAAAGTCGAACAGCATAAACTTTCTAATAAAAGTGTGTTTATCAGAAGTGACCTGCCAGGTAAGATGTGTTTTCTGTATGTTTATAAATAATAAAGTTAGATAG
The DNA here is from genome assembly GCA_917880885.1 of Limnephilus marmoratus. Taxonomy (NCBI): domain Eukaryota; kingdom Metazoa; phylum Arthropoda; class Insecta; order Trichoptera; family Limnephilidae; genus Limnephilus; species Limnephilus marmoratus. The sequence goes on from OU862935.1 coordinate 7,828,372, forward strand.
AGTTTAAGAACTCACAATAAATTGTGCAGCTCTCTCAAGAGGAAACCTATAAGCAGTGGCGGCTGATGCTCACAAATATCGGTAGTGCGCTAAAAATCTTGTACATATACCTACCCTAATTAAAATGAATTTAGTTATGAAAAAAAATCTTACCTATTTGCAGGTTAGGTCGATTCTCCGTTGTATCTTTTGTTTTTAACTTGCACTCTTGTTTACTATTTAAAATGTGCCGTGGTGGGCCACTATTTTTAATTTCTAATCGTTTTTCTAAGTTCAGCGCATTGTTTTTTATAAAATGAACATTAATAATGGAAATCATTTTTTACTCTTCCCGACTCATCTAAAAAACTAATAACAATGGCGTATTGACCTGCAATCTGTCACAACGGGTCTCATTGTTCATGTTGGTAGGTATGCTGTAGAGATAAGAAATGGTCGATGCTGAGCGGAACATTGACTAAAAAAGAGTAGATCTTAATTTAAACACACAATATCAATAATAAAATGACACGACCGCGTCCCCAATTAAGATGCTACTGAACAAACGGTCCTTTTGACATGGTGGAAATTCCCGGATCGGCGATCACGGGTTATTTAAATTTGCAAAGGATTATACCAGATATACCTACCCACGATTATAGCTCATGGAGAATTGTGTTAGGATTCTCCTCGATTCTGTGATCGCTTTGGCAAACGCACTCCCTGCCTGAATATAGGAACAAAACGTTCTGCTTCTGTTATCTCAGTATCTGTTACGCGAGCGGGTATACATAGACACCTATATTATGTATGCATTATAACCAAAGTGTGTATTGTGATTTGTGATGAGGTGTGTCGGAAATATAGTATGTTTTTCGGTGCTCGGGAATTTTTAGATTGGCAGAAATTTTGGGAGTGCATTGCACCGCCGCACCTTAGGGCTGGCCGCCATTGCCTATAAGTATACCCTATATAATTCTGTTGATGGCGTTTAAACCAGACAATTTTAACGATTTTTGAAGGGTTCCAACTCCCGTAAGAAGTAACTTATCAAAAATAGTAAAACGTACTATCACGCTAGTGGTCGATATCAGCTATATATTATCTATATATCTATCTATCTTCTTCTATCTATCTATCTTCTTCTATCTATCCATCTTCTATATAAAAATATAACCTTCCCAAACCTGTTCACTACTGGGAATAGAATTAGACATAAACATAAACTGGAAAGAACATGTCTCAAAAATTGTAGCAAAAATCAGTAGTTTTTCTTATGATCTGGGTACCTTGAGAAAAATATTGAACACCGAATCAGTAATAGCCGCATACTATGGTTATGTATATTCAATAATAAAATACGGTATTATTTTTTGGGGAAACTCGGTAAACGCCAAAGATGTCTTCATCATACAAAAGAGATGCATAAGAAAAATTACAAACTCTGGTCGTTTAGATTCATGTAGACCTATGTTTAAAAATCTCAAAATTCTGACAGTCACAGACATATATATATAATGGAGTTATGCATGTTAGTGCGATCATCTACAGACAAGTTCCCACTAAAAAAACTCAACACATAAATACGCTACAAGGCTCACAGAAAACCTATTAATGCCAAAAGCAAACAAAACAATATTCCAAAAAGGACCATACTACATGGCCATTAAAGTATATAACAACCTTCCACATAACATTAAACAAATACAAGACACACACAAATTCAAATCGTCACTAAACACTTTCCTTGTTAATAAATGTCACTACACGTTGAGTGAATACCTCACGTAAATGAAACGCCTATTTTTATTGGTATATATATTTGTATTTTTTTTTATTTTTTCATTGGTATATTGTTATTTTATCTGTATAAACATTGTAATTATAATAAAACAAATAATATTATATAAACATTGTAATTAAATAAATGTGGTTAGGGAACGTACCCAAACTACGTGACTAACTTTTTGCAATTTTTAACCCCCCCCCCCCCCCCCCGGTGACCAAAATCCTAAGGAACCCGCCGCTCATTTGTATGGAGCGTGACCTTTTGAAGACCCCCCCCCCCCTAAAAGTGTCACGTAGTATGGGTACGTTCCCTTAGCTGGAAGAAATGGGGTCTACCCATAAGCTACACCTTTTGTAATTTTTATTTTACAATAAATATTTTTTGATTTGATTTGATTTGATTTAAATAAAAATGAATCGCCGAAATGTATGTACGCGCATAACTTCCGAATGGCTGCACCAAATTGGATAATTTTTTTATTTGTGTTAGTTATTGTCAGGACAAGGTAAAGGACACGCAGGGAGAAACAATTTCTTTATTAAATGGCATAGCAACGCATGCCGGGTACCAGCTAGTATTAAATAAAATACAAGTGTGCGGTTTACCCGCGGTAGAAGTGAAACCTTCAAAAAAATTAAAGGAGACTACGAAGCATAGAACAAAAACACCGACAGGCTAAATCCTATAGATGTGTGTGGTTGTCTCTTTTTAATCTCGCTAGTTTTCGTTTCACCTAGTTTCAAATCACAACGGTGATAGAGAAGTTTTCACTTCAAGAAATATTTGCGATAGTGTCAAAATTCAGAGAGAAACTTAGGAAATACGGTTTCCTCGTAAGTTTTTCAATCACGATCCAGTACCTACTAAGTAAAAGTTTTTACGTTTTTATATATTATCATTTATCATACTTTTATTATCATTTTATATTAAAAACAAATTATTATTTAATTATACAAATCAGGCATACTCCTAACTCCCGCAAGAAGTTACTTAACAGAAAAAGCAAAACGTACCGACACGCTGTGGTTGATATCAATATTATATTTAAAAATATTGGCAGAAGTGTCAAAATCCAGAGAGGAAATTGGGAAATACGTTTGTATGGACAAAACGCCGCCCGTTTTCCTGTTAACTTTTTCAATCACAACTAACCAAGTAACTAACCATCACGCCATTTCCCCGCAGGGGTAGGCAGAGAGGACGGACCGCCAAACAACTCGATCTTGGCACACACGCCATGCCTCGTTCACATTCATACATCGTTTCATACATGCTCTTCTATTATTCCGACTCTTCACATGGTCGTGCTATGTCTTCCTGGAGAAGTCGGGCGTTCGCGACTTCTTCTACCATTCACATTTGCGTCATATTATATTCTCTTTACACTCCTTTTTTCGTTCATTCGCTCTACATGCCCAAACCATTTGAGCGCCCCTTTCTTAATCTTATTCATTACGCTTACATCAGCCTTGCATTCTTCGCGGATCTCCACATTTCTCACACGATCGTACATGGTTTTACCACAAATACGCCTCAGGGATCTCATTTCTACAGCATTCAGTCTACTTTCATCCTTCCTCTGCCAGTTGACTTTAGACTTACTTACATTCATCATTAACTCATTCTTCATACATACTTCGTTCATCATCATTACATAGTATAAAATGAAGTCGCTCAAAATGTATGTGCGCATAGATCTTTTAAACTACGCAACGGATTTTCAAGCGGTTTTCACCAATAGATAGAGTGATTCAAGAGGAAGGTTTATATGTATAATACACACTTATTATAGTAGAAAAAAGCCGAGAAATTCAAATATTCAATTCAGGCAGCGGGTGGTGTGGATTTATAAAGGTTAGGTAATGGCGTTGTGTTTCGTTAGCCACAGCAACGTGTGGCCGGGTCTGCTGTCTTAGATAAAAGAGACTAGATCTTCCATACTGTTAGAAATCAGCACTGCATCATCAGCATACATCAGGCAACATACTTCCAGATTACTCAATTTCGCGCCCAATCCCACCTCTTTCAATTCTTGCATAAAATTAATTATCCATGTATAGATTGAATACGGTGACATTACGCTGCCTTGTTTAACACCTTCTGTGATGTCAAACCATCCCGTAAAATCGCCGTTCACTATAACACATGCAACGCGTCATACTGAGATTCGTACTCACTCCATGCTTGGATAACACCTTCCATAGCTTTTTCCTGTCAACTCGGTCGTATGCTTTTGTAGATCTACAAAGGCATAGAAAAGTTTCTGGTTTTTTGCAAATTTCTTGGTAAGCATACGCAATGAGAAAACCTAGTCCATGCACCCCCTTCCACTCATAAACGCACCGCAATCACCTTAAATACCTTACTTTTTACGTTATGTACGCTAAGGAAAACGGTACATCCAGAATGTTCAGAGTTAAACTCCGACCCCAGTTCAAACTCCAATAATAATAAACGATTCCTTCATGAATATCAACAATAATAATTTAATAACAGAGTACCTTTGTGCCACGGCACTAGAGACCAGAGACTAGAGCAGGGGTTCCCAACGTTTTTGTACCCTAGAGCACATTTTAAAATATCGGTAGGGTGGCGGGCGCCACCTCTTTTTAACCGACAAACTTCTTCCATAACTGATATTATTAACGTTTCGGACAGCGTTACAGTGTCCATCATCAGGGCAAATGTCTAAAAAAAAAAAAAAAACTTTTTCAAAAAATAATTTAATAAATAATACACAAAAATGTTTGAAAATAATAAAATTATTATTCAAATTGCATACTCACAGAGTTACAAAACGTAAACGTCATAAAATAGTAAACAAATACAAAGAAAAAATTTTATAAAAAAATATACTATCAATATGTCAATGTGATCTTTGGCATTGCATATCATTGGCCAGTGCCTCATAATTAGGAGAGTATGTCGATATTCCTGTTAGCAAACAATCATAAAGATGCTCATCGGTGAGTCGAGATCTATATTTTGATTTTATGAAGTTCATGTTTGAAAACAATGATTCGCATAAATATGTCGAACCGAAAAATGATTTAATTTTATAAGCCGCTTTTTTTAAAAATGGGAACTTTTCTCTATCCACTGTATTCCAAAAGTCCTCTGATATTAAGGATTTTAGCAAAATATCATTCTTAAGGTCCAAAATTTCTAACTCTAGTAACTCTAGTTCTTCTGTCTTAGCTTGAACAAAATCTGCAATACGTGCGGCCATTTCCATTACATTTATTTATTACAAGGTCAAGTGACAAGATATACGCCCCCGGTAGTATCTACTTTCTCCACGAAAACCCGAAGTAAGCCGATGATCGCCGAAGCAATCGGGACGGTACGAGCACTACGAGCACGTGACTATTGTTAGTTTGGCTGTCGGCCGCGGCGCCCGCGGGCTCATTGCTTTCACTGAGTCGCGTGCCGTGTGTTTTGTTTGGCGCCTCGGAGTTCAAAAACTCTGTCTCTGTCGAACAGTGGCGGGCGCATGCGAATCGCTCCGCGGGGGTTGGGAACCCATGGACTAGAGCACGCAAATATAGATCTCGACTCACCGATGAGCATCTTTATGATTGTTTGCTAACAGGAATATCGACATACTCTCCTAATTATGAGGCACTGGCCAATGATATGCAATGCCAAAGATCACATTGACATATTGATAGTATATTTTTTTATAAAATTTTTTCTTTGTATTTGTTTACTATTTTATGACGTTTACGTTTTGTAACTCTGTGAGTATGCAATTTGAATAATAATTTTATTATTTTGAAACATTTTTGTGTATTATTTATTAAATTATTTTTTGAAAAAGTTTTTTTTTTTTTTTAGACATTTGCCCTGATGATGGACACTGTAACGCTGTCCGAAACGTTAATAATATCAGTTATGGAAGAAGTTTGTCGGTTAAAAAGAGGTGGCGCCCGCCACCCTACCGATATTTTAAAATGTGCTCTAGAGTACAAAAACGTTGGGAACCCCTGGACTAGAGAGACTATAGACTAGAGGGCAACTGGGATTATTATTTAAACTATCATTCACATCCTCTTCCGGTACTTATTGTGAAAGCAGCGTTGATTGCTATTCAAGAGTGTTATTATAAAAAAAGTATTAAATACAATGTATTCGTCATACAGTTGATTAGTCGGACATCTCCGAAAAATCTAAATTTATGTTGAGAATGCAGTTGATGAATGAATTTAATAATAATCTTTATTCCAGGATGTGGGGAGGATAGTGCAATCCCACACGTCCCAAATAGTTATACATATTTATATATTTACATAGTAGAGAAATAAGAACATAAATAGAAAATAAAATAAAAAAATAATATTAGATAATATTATTTAGATTATATAATATTAGATTTTTTAAATATTTATATTGAGGGATCAGTAGGATTTATAGGTTCAATTAGAAATGCCACAGCCCTCTGATATGAAAATATCTGGAGTCGGTGAATTATATTCCCATTTGGTCTCTAGTAGGTTGACATGTTGTTCTTGTATTATTTTGTATTTATAATACTTATATAGTGCAATTGCATAGCGTGGGTTGACTAAATGATCATTTGGGGAAGTGTGTGAAAGGGTTTAGTTTTTCCTGTGGGGAAAATTTAACCCGGACATTTAAATCTTGAGTGCGCTCGGGCCCATCGCTCACTCAGGAGTGGAGCTTGTTGCGGGAAGGCTGCGGTCACCAACGCGTTGTCGGAGGTCATTAGCCGCATCTTGGCTCCAGTGACCCAGTGTCTCATCAGACTGGCGAATCCATGGAGTACTAATTCTGTGAACATTGTTGAAGCCAAAGATATTCAAATACAGAGAGATATGCTATGGTGTCCGCGCAACTGTCGCCGGACTACGCGCTAATTAGCGTAGTTTTCATACAAAAAGTATTTGTTCATTTCGTTGATTTTTTGAAAATGTGCATTAATATTGGTTAACAATATATTTTGAATAAGGAAAGAATTCGTTCATTTAGTTTAACGTTCGTTTGGTTTATTCGTTAATTATTTGTTCTTTTAGTTTATTTATTAATTGGTAAACAATATCGGCGACACCCGGAAGTGCAGACCCACATAGTAAAAACAGCAGATAGCACATCTACTTATATTTCAATATCTTTGGTTGAAGCACTGCTATACCTTCAGAATCCAAATATGATTCTGCACGCATCATTATATTGGATCCGGAGACGTTCCATTGAGCTTACTCGGTATTGACACCATGTTTCACATGTATACAGGCTAGTGCAGAATGCATTAAATAATGTTTTTTTTAACATTATTGCTGCATCGGAAGAATCTTCGGGCAATCATATTTGACAAAACACTGATACTTCTCCTCTGTCGTTCGATATCACCATCATCCGAGAGGTCTTCAGTGATGATGTGCCCCAAGTACTTTACATTCGTGGATGTGCTTATGGTTTCCTCGCTAAGTTGTACGGGGAGCATCTTCTCGGGATTTTTTTCATGGTGAAATGCAATTAGCTCCGTTTTCTTGGGGTTGTACATCTTGTTGTGGTTATTTGCGTATTCCTCATAGATTTTTAGTAATATTCTCAACCCCTTGATCGACGGAGCTAGGTAGGCTTAATGTTTCAAAGACCCAACCCTGTCTGATTACGTTTAAAAGGGATCGAAATGAAAATCTAGTCTTCTTCAACGGAAGCAAACTTCCGAATAGGCCCTCCATTGATATGCTTAGTGTAACTCTAAGTGACCAGCTCAGGTATGGGGGCTCCATCGAAGCCATAGTAAAGTCAGCCTCCCAAAAACTGGGCGTACTGTACAGGGCCCGCACATACTGTAGATAGTACACAACTGCTAACCCTGTACAAATCACAGGTGCACCCCAAAATACCTGAAAAGTACCCTCGACTCTGTGCAGAAACATGTGGTCGGTTTAATAGATTCTCCCATCTTAACAGACGAATTGCAATCTTTAGAGCACAGGCGTCGGGTGGGAATGCTATCCTTGTTCTACCGGTATTACAATGGAAGATGCTCCGGGGAACTAGCCTCATTGATCCCTTCGGCACCGGTGCGTAGTCGGGAAACACGCCAAATGCGTGCCCAACATTTGTACATGGTTGATTTGTCACATGAGAATGGGTCGCTTTTTCGACTTGTTCTTGTGTTTAACAGCTCGGCTGTGGAATGATTTGCCGGCCTCTGTGTTTCCTCCTTGCTACAACATGGGTCTCTTCAAGACCAATGTTCATTCCTTCCTCTCCTCAAAAAGACCCTCCCCACAGCATCTCACACAGACATTTTCCTTTATATATTAAATTTTATACCTAAACCTTCCTCATCATCCTATCTATTGGTGAAAACCGCACGAAAATCCGTTCAGTAGTTTTTGAGTATATCGCGGACAGACGGACAGAAGCGGAGGATTGTTTCATAATAGGTAGAGATAATCATGGTTCATGCTTTACGACAAAGTACACAGATCACGTCGTCTCGAGCAATTACCGCCGTATTAATAACAGTGTATCGTTTACGTGTGGTTTTTGTGAAAGAAAAGCGACATACGCGGCCAAGATTTGTCCCAGCAGCCTGAGACAGGTTTGTAATTGTCACAACTCACCACCGCAAGTAGCTGTTACTTGTAACACTAAACAAGGCGCGACATGACGTAGTTGTGTGTGGTTTTAATACATTATGCAATTTGTATTACGTTTCACCAACAAATTCAATGAAGAAGTCGATACACGACCAAGTGAATTCAATTACAAAAACAGAGTGTGCAATTCACAAGCGGTAGAAACCTTCAGAAAACTAAAGTAGACAAGAGTAGAGAGGCCACGAAGCACCGCACAAAGAGGAGACCGATTATATTATCTAATTTTCTCGCAGGCTAAATCCTATTTTGGAGATGTATGTGTTTGTCTCTTTTTAGTGTCTAAACTAAAGTATACAAGAGTGGGAAGGATACAAAACTCCGCACGAAGAGAAGGCCGCTCATACTAACTCATTTCTCGTAGGCTAAATCCTACAGATAATAATAATAATAATATTTGGCTGATTTATAAAGCGCCGTTTTCGTGAAAAATCACCTCAAGGGCGCTGAAAACGGATGGATGTATCTGTTTGTCTCTTTTTGCTGTTTCGCTGTTTCTCGTTTCATCAAGTTTCAAATCACAATGGTGCTAAAGAAGTTTTCACTTGAATAAACGCTAATTTCAATAGAATTTTTAATCATTTTGGAAGAAAAGGAACTTGTGGGAAATTTGAACATCTCTTATGGGTATTTTAGAACATATGCATTGGCAACCCTACCAACCATTTTGACGGATATCCCGTCATATTTGGCGAATTGAAGTGCCCTCTAAACGGGATTTTTTTTGACTAAACGGGATTTACAGGATGACGAATTTCCTGGCCGAATCGAATAAAAGAACAAAGCAATTCCTGGGGCAATAATTATTGAATAAAATAACAAATTTACTACCGGAATTACTGAATAAACCATAGTTACATCATTTTACCCCTAGGGGGGCATGGGGACACCGGTGTCCCCCATGAAATAAAAAAAAACTTATTATATGCGATTTTGACCCTTATGTATAAAGAAACTATATGAAAACAAGGTCAAAATCGCTTGCACCAATATCTCTATAGGTAGGGTAAAAGATTTCATTCATGTGGCAACTCTAGAATGTTTGTAATTAATTTATCTGTGACTTCAGACCGCTGTCAAAACCGAAAAGTCATGATTTACAATAAAAAACACTTAAATTTGTTTAAGACCACTTTTATTTTAAAACACTCTACCGGTTTCAGAAGCACCCTTCCTTCGTCAGGAGAATATTATAACTAAACTATGATACAGAATGTTAGGTGTTTGAGTGGGAGGTGAGCAAAGGGGTGGGGGTAATTGCGGGATTTCCGGAAAGAACAGAGCGGTTAATTGGAAAAATATTTAGAATGGGACTGAAAGATAAATTAATTTGGTTATTCAAAATGCTAGCATTATTATTTAGGGATTTTCTGATTTCTAGTGCTTCTAAATTATCTAATTTTTTGCTTTTATTGTTACGGTGAAGTTAGTTATAATATTCTCCTGACGAAGGAAGGGTGCTTCTGAAACCGGTAGAGTGTTTTAAAATAAAAGTGGTCTTAAACAAATTTATGTGTTTTTTATTGTAAATTATGGCGAGCCACAAAGTTAGTGCTTTTTACAAATATGGAAAAGTCATGAGTTTTAGCATTTTTGTTCCTTTTTCAAATGCACATAAAGGTATTTATTTATTAGCAATCACCTTTGAAATGTGCTTTTTTCACGTAGGATGTCTATTCAGGTTTATGTAAAAATAACAACATCAGTTCATTTTCGTATTTATACGGATTTAAGCAAAATATTCGCGCCTTTTTTTAAATTAGGCCATGCCTTTGGCTACTCAGGGGTTTATCAGCGAAAAAAGCCTGTATCTCCTATCCACCCCAGGATACGAAAATTTATAACTGAAACGCTATAGCCCTCCTGCGATACCCCCGCGGGTATTAGTATTCTGACGGAATTTTGACGGATTTTCCAGTTTTCAGCGGAAAAAATGTAGATTCTAATGTGGCAACACTGCACACGCAGAGAAAGGCACCAACACCACAGGTACGCGACACGATAGAAGGCGGATGCTGATAATTCGTGTTTTGCAATTCTAATTCAATAACTGCCGAGAGATTCACGCGTTTGCGTTTCCTATTGCGGACATTGTTAATCGTCGGACTGGTGGAATGACTACACAATATTTGCAAAACTACTTATGTTGGTAATATCATCATTTCGTTATAGATGAGATCCAGTATTACTCTGCCTACCTCTGCGGAATATGTGACGGTCAGTTGCTTAGTTACTTACCGTTTAAGTTACCTACATTTTTAGGTGAGGTCCAAGAAGAGGACCCTGTGGTATTCCCTTTACATTATTCGATTTGCATTAGACACAACTGCTCCCAACCGTTCGAAGCCAGTAGGAGTATGGCATCTCCAAAAATTGAGTAGATACCCTAAGAATTCTTAATTATATTCTGCGTACATCTACACCTGCGGAATGTGTGACGGTCAGTTTGACGGTCAGTTGCCTAGTTACTTACCATTAGTTACCTACATTTTTAAGAGAGGTCCAAGAAGGAGACCATGTTGTATTCCCGATTTGCATTAGAATCAACTGCTCCCAACCGTCCGGAGCTAGTAGGAGTATGGTATCTCCAATAATTGTGTTACGTTCTGAGGCTGAAGGGGCAGGGAGCAAATGAATGGGCAGAAGAAGGTGGGGAGGTATCTGGCTAATCAGATCTGGGCACCAAACAACAGCAACGAACCAATTCTGAATTGTGTTTTTCACCAGGGCGACACTGAGAGTATCAGTCTGAAGAATGAAAAGAGAACTGAAAATCGAAACAGATCTGAATAGCCGGGAACTTTCCTGCCTTCCTCTCCCTCATCTTCTTCTTCTTCTTACTCTCTTCAGCCTTACAACATACCCCAATGGGGATGCAAGCGTCCTACTACCCAAGGGTATCCATCTTTGGGGATGCTGTATGGAGGATCTTTTAACACTAGAAAGACCGGGTACTGCTCCATACCTATAAAGACCACGACCGTCATTTTGACGGCTGACCACTTCTTTCAAATTGGGAGGTGGATATGGGTATCGCTGCCTCAGGAACCATTTATTGGATAACCAGCACCTCTGCCATAGGACACTCCAAGTGGTTCGATACGTTTAGTGACTTAGCTGGAGTGTCCGGGTTCATTGGGTGAGGTTTGTCTGGGTCTAGGTGGTGACCGCTACGCAGTAGGTTTGCCAATCTACTGCGTAGCGGACCGGGTCGGGAGACACTTGTGACAGACCTGTAGGATAGTATAGGTATAGGATAGTATAGGATCGAGAAATCAGCTGATCAAGTGCCGCCATTTTGAATTCCGTTGTTCGAAGTATTCTCCCTAGGAATAGTATTAGATACTATTTTTTTTGTGCAGTAGTTTTTGAATATTTTCAATAATATAGAGATAAAAATTGAATAGAATTGATAAAAAAAAAGAATAAAAATAAATAAAAATAAAAAAAAACTAATAAGAGATACCTTTATTTTTTTAAACATTACACTGGAATTCCTTATTAGTTAGAATATTGTTAAAATAGTGCATTTTATAGATACTTCATCGGTCGGTCCCGATTGTGAATCAGATAAGATAAGAAAATCGCTATAAATTAAATCTGATATTGTACATATAATATAATATTTGATACCGGGAACCTATTCAGATTACGAAAGAAATTCGATCGTATGATAAAAGTGTAATTATATCACAATATTACTAAAGATAACAAAAAAATAAATAAAAAGTTATCGTTGTTATAAATCATAATTATTATCATATCAAGATAAACGGGACGTTATATCTATCAATATTGAGACGGTTTATAACATGTTTCAGAGTAGTTATTGGGAAATTGGTTACATTAAGTTGACTAATGCAATTCTTATTAGTTAAGTCTTTACATGTGTTATAATGATTTCGCCAGAAAAAAATACTTCTTCAAGCACAGCAGCAAACTTACTTTGTATCTAGCACCATTTTAATTGAAAATATTAAACATATTATCAGGAAATTTGTTTATATTTTTAAACGACTTCAAAAAGGAGGAGGTTCTCAATTCGACTGTATTTTTTTTTTTATGTTTGTTACCTCAGAACTTTCGACTGGGTGAACCGATATTGATAATTCTTTTTTTATTTGAAAGCTGGTGCTTCCCGTGTGGTCCCATTTTAATTTGGTCCAGTTCCGACAATGGCATCCACGAGAAAACCATATAAGTCTTAAATTTGCATTAAGTATGTGCGCGAGAAATGGACGAATAACTCAATATCACGCCAACCGATTTCGATGATTCTTTTTTTATTGGAAAGGATGTACTTCAATGGTAGTTTGATGAGAGTTTGGTTAGGTTCTGATTATCGAATCCATGACAAAATAACGGAACTCTTCAATTCTTAGGAGCAAATTAACGAAACTCGGCCGAATCTCTTAATTTGACCCTCACGTCTTATGGTCAAATTATGTCTTTCTCATATGAGCAGCACGTTTAGTAGGTCTACCTATATTTAGACAAATAAGTAAGTTACTTCAGATTCACTAAAAATCAAAAAATAAACAAAAATTTAAACAAAACAAAAAAACTACTTTAAAAAAATGAACTAAAAAGTTAAAAAATAATTTCGTATTCTTCAACAACTTCATAATCAACTTATTTTTTCTACTCATCAATATGTAGTTACGATTGTTATTTTTGGAGTCGGTGTCAGCCAAAGATATTCAAATACAGAAGAGATATGTAATGGTGTCCGCGCAACTGTCGCCGGACTACGCGCTAATTAGCGTAGTTTTCATACAAAAAGAATTTGTTCATTTCGTTGATTTTTTGAAAATGTGCATTAATATTGGTTAACAATATATTTTGAATAAGGGAAGAATTCGTTCATTTAGTTTAACGTTCGTTTGGTTTATTCGTTAATTATTTGTTCTTTTAGTTTATTTGTTAATTGGTAAACAATATCGGCGACACCCGGAAGCGCAGACCCACATAGTAAAAACAGCAGATAGCACATCTACTGATATTTCAATATCTTTGGTGTCAGCAAAGGTACCCGGCCCGACGAGTTCACTTGACAGCTCCCCTCACGCCACGGCCCGCTCTCGCCTCGTCAAGTCGCTTGTGCGACACAAGCACATCTCACCTATAACTATGTATGTAGTTACAAACCTACCTTGACTGACACCGACTCACGGACATATGAATATATCTGGACCTGCCCTAAATGATAAAAACGTATTATTTCCCCCTCCACATGGCACCGGCTGGAGCTCCTCCTTGGCGCCAGTTCGCTCCATGTGGAGGGGATAGAGAATCGCTTGAATCTAAAATGTGTGACGTCATCATTCTTGCCGTGAGCAGCGCGAAGCTAACATCTATACATTTAACGAAAAAATAACACGCCAAAACAGTAGCTTGTGCTATACAACATACCTACATATCAATGTGCACATAGCGAATGTGGGCGGTTCCTTAGTGTGCTCGTCGCTGGTTACAGGGGTAAGTAAATTATGAAACATTTGTAAAAGTGTCTTAACTAAACACGGCAACAAAATATTGCTATGTGAAAACGAGCGAATCTTTTTGGGGTGTACATTTGGCCTACGCAAATATTTTATTATCGTGGCAAGCAATTCGCGCTCCCATGTAAAAAGGTCTATTCATTCAAAGCAGATTTTGGTTTTAAGAACTAAATGGTGATATTATAATGCGAGATGCCTATATACTGTCAGATTGATTTTTCAACTAATCACAGTCTTCTTCCCCTCTTCGCCCCCCCATAGTTTGGTTTTACCCCTCACCTGTATCTTCTGGTCTATCCATTTGGATGTCTATGCACCGACTCCAAAAATATCAATCGTAACAACTTATTGATGAGTAGAAAAAATAAGTTGATTATGAAGTTGTAGAAGAATACGAAATTATTTTTTTTACTTTTTAGTGCATTTTTTGAAGTCGTTTTTTGTTTTGTTAAAATTTTTGTTTATTGATAATATTTTATACTTGAATTGATTTTATTTTGTATTTGAGTTTCATATTGAAATTATTGGCTTTACTTTGAATCCGATTTACGCTATTAATTTATTTTTTATTCTAATTTCAATTATTTATTTATATTGTGTGTGTTGAATTAGTAATTTAATTTTTGTATTTTTATTTTATCATAATTTAATTTAATTTCTTATTTTGTTTTCTGTTTTTTTTTTTTATATTGGAGGCACTGCTGAAAACCAGCTGCATTTTATGAGAAATCCTGAATTGTAGGTGAGCAGTGACCTTTTCATCAATAGTCTCAATGATAAAAGCACAAAATGTATAATACTGTGAAAAATCTATTGATGAATAAGCAAATTATAAATAATTGCATGCCGAGGGCGGCGGTCCCATACCCACCTTCCAAATCGCAAAATAAGGCTACCTACTCAAAGATATTGTATTTGCGTGTCCTTTCCCATGCGTCCCCGTTCCTCTTTCACCTTCCCTTCTTCAGCTTCCTCCCCTCCCGCGTTCATCACCACCCTTTCGCGTTCTCCTTCTATCTTCCCCGCCCTCCCCCTCCCTTTTCCCACCTATACCCCCCTCCCTTTTCCCACCTATACCCCCCCCCCCCTTCCTGGATTCCTCTTCTGCTTTCTCTCCCTCCTGCTAAACCTATAACTCACGCGCCACCTATTATAATTTTTTTATGTAAAATTCATAAAGCCACAGCTCACCGTCTATATAAATCTTCTCGAGCGTGCGAACAACAAATCTCCACAGTTTCATCAATCGGATGAATGGTGTAGGAACGCATACGGGACAAACAAAAAAAACATTAATTTTACACATAAAGATTTAAATATTATCAATAATCAGAAAACCTATTTGAATGATCCTCTGCTAAATTTGTTTCCATTGTAAACCCCCACCCTCCCTCTCCCCCTGTTCCTTCTCCCACTAGAGGAATAAAAAATTAAGGAACATTTGAAATTGTCTTTTGATACCGGTCCATATACAAAAATATCATCTACGTAACATTTATAAAAATACACATATTTTAGTAATAAGGCAGATCTATTAAAGATTTTATTTTCTAAATGGTTTAAAAATATATCAGCTACTAAAGGACTGGTACTTGATCCCATTGCCAAACCGTCTTTTTGTTTGAAAATTTTATTATCAAATTGAAAAAAAAATGGTTTAAGACTACATTAAGACATTTAAGTAAATCCTGGGCTAAGTCATTAGGTAATTTTGAGGAATTCTGTAAGTTATTTATAATTGTTTTGCTTTCTTCAACTGGGACGGAAACATACGCTGATATAATTATACACAACTCATCTAACCATCCATTTTCACAAAAACTCTTAGCTTTCCATTATTTTATCAATATGATTAACTTTGCAGGCGACCAACGGAAGAACTACTTTTTATCACGATTTGTTTTTGTTGATTTAACAAATCATACACTAGAGACGCTACCGGCTGCAAAATTTTTAACACTTAGAAAACACTTTGCAAAATTTCAATTCTGAACGGTGATCTCTCGCAAGGGCGATACTGAGAGTATATTCCACTCTCACTCATCTACTTAGGTACTCCAAAATTCCTCTTCCCTATTACCGCACAAGATTTCTCAAAAATGGTAGCACATTCAATTTTATTATTGAAGGTGCCACAGACCCGCTGGGTTCCGGCCACAAAAACTGTTATGTGACATAACACAAAATAAAATATCATCCATATGCAATTCCGTTTAGTAATAGTTACACTAAGTTATTGTTATTTCACGAACACAATAGCGTATTGTTCGTACCAATCATAATACATGAACGTTTATTTCAACTCAGGTTATGAGAGCTTTCTCGTCTTTACGAGTAAAGACGAGAAAGTTTTTTTGGGCCCGCAGATACTTTAATAGTACACAACTGCTAACCCTGTACAAATCGCAAGTGCGCCCCACGGTTGAATTTGGCAGCCACCTCTGGTCTGGAGCTCCAAAATACCTGAAAAATACCCTCGACTCTGTGCAGAAGCGGGCGGTACGTTTGATAGATTCTCCCATCTTAACAGACGGATTGCAATCTTTCGAGCAAAGGCGTCGGGTGGGAATGCTATCCTTGTTCTACCGGTATTACAATGGAAGATGCTCCGAGGAACTAACGTCATTGATCCCTTCGGCACCGGTGCATAGTCGGGAAACACGCCAAACGCGTGCCCAACATTTGTACACGGTTGACATTTGTCACATGAGAACAGGTCGTTTCTTCGACTCGTTCTTGTGTTCAACAGCAGGAATGATTTGCCGGCCTCTGTCTTTCCTCCTTCCTACAACACGGGTCTCTTCAAGACCAATGTTCTCCTCAAAAAGACCTACAACACAGCATCTCAGATGACATAGGTCCTGAGTGAAATTATTTTCCTCAGGGCCTCCTGTGTGGATTTAATGAAAAAAAATATCCGACGAACTTCGTACCGCCTCAGAATCAAAAACTGCTGTCAACTTATTGGCTGAATTGATCTAAATTGTTTCTCCCTGCGTATACCATACCTTGATCTAAATTGTTTCTCCCTGCGTATCCTTTCCCATCTCGCGTTCCCTCTCCCTCTCCCCAAATGTATGGGAAAATAATTTTCTTCGGAGTGGAACACCCTTTACTTTTAGGGGTATGAAAAATAGATGTTAGTCGATTCTCAGACCTAACATATAAGCATAAAAAATTTCATCAAAATTGGTCCAGCCGTTTCGGAGGAGTATGGCAACAAACACCGTGACACGAGAATTTTATATATTAGATAAAAATGAATGTTTCTTTGTTTGTCCCTTATGAGGTCCCTAAACCATTCATCCGCTTGCGATTAAACTTTGGTAAATTGTTGTGCGCACGCCCGCGAAGGTTTCTATATATATGTATATACTGGCGAGCTCCTCCCCCCTTTTGAGCTCACGTAATGTATGCACAAAAGCGAATCCCTTGGGGCGAACTATGTTAGGAGTGTGGGTTATTCAATAAATGGTTCCCGGGTGGCGGTACCCATGCCCACCTCCCCTGAATAAAATAATGTTTGCATAATGTTTAAGTGTGAAATGTGTGAAATACATGGATATGGCCTGAGATTCTCATGTCCAAAAGTATTATTGTGATTGATTTTTGGTGTATTGTACCATGTTGGACTACCTCCTATGGCCTGAATGTCTAAAAGTATTATTGTGATTGATTTTTGGTGTATTGTACCATGTTGGACTACCTCCTCCTTTAACCAACGTTTCAGATTGCAGGTTTGTAGCCTCCTTTATCAGGGCATTTTTTTGCGTTTTTCAGCTGAATTCTTCGATTGAATCATATATTTCATAATACTTGTGCTAATTTGGTCGCCAGTATGGAAGATCTATACAGTGAGTGTGCGCAGTATCGACACATTTAATAATTACATTTATGTTAATTGTCCAACTGAACTAACAAATAAATAATGTGTCGTTGTGCTGTCAAATCCATTTAGCAGACTGTACGCGCATGAAACCAAAACAAAAATTACGCGAAAATACAGAAATGTAACATTCAACAATAAAGAACACTAGTGAAAAATATTATGGCTTTAAAAAAATATGTCATACAGACCAATAAACGCTGATTCTGAACACGCCGTCAAGTTGGCATTGTTGAAATGTTTAGAGGTGACGTCACTGTTTCTCGTGTCGTGACGTCACCGCAAAGTCATTGTATGGGAAATGTGTGGGAATGTAGGAATGACACAAGCCATCGTATTAATTTATTCGTATATTTACATACTGTTTATAGAGATTTAGTTGTTGTGTTTATTGAAACATTATTTAGGCCTAAATAATGTTTCAAAAATAAAGGTATCTACATATTATTAGTTTATCTCTATTATTGAAAATATTTAAAAACTACTGCACAAAAAAATAGTAATGCTACTTAATACTTCGAACATCGAATTCAAAATGGCGGCAGTTAATCAGCTGATTTCCCGATCCTATAGTAACTTTTCAGGAGTGATGACGTCACATGATTCACTATACATACGGTGGTTTCGGTTATGGGGATCTTGAACTTTGACAATTATTTTAACTATTAAAACTACCTCTAAAAATAAAATAAAATATGCAGTTATTTAAGTAAGAAGTTAATAAATTAAAAAATTGTTCTCTATTATTATTTTTTAATAAATCATCTAAATGCGAAAAACATGATATTAATTCCAAAACATTGAAACATTGATATTCGTATATAAAAATTAGGTACATTCGCCTACTTGCTTTTGATTTCCCAAAATATAGCGTATTATATATTATTACTAGCTGATTCCCGGCATGCGTTGCAACGCCATTCAAAGAAATAAATTGATTCTCCCGGCATGTCCTTTCCCGTGCGTCCCCATTCCCTTCCACCTTCCCCGCCTTCCCCCTCCCACATTTCTTCCCTCTCCGCGAACCCCACCTCACTTGTTCCACTTCCCCCTGCCTTTTCTCCCTGCCGCTAAAATATATGAAATACACACATTTTCATTTATACAAATGGTAAATTTTTACAAAGCCGGGGCCAGCTCATTTTGGACAAAAAAATATAAATATATACCCCAGTAGATAGGTAATAATTAGATGTAATTAATTCCGTGAGCGGAAATTGAAAATAATGTATATTATCGTCAATTTCTTAAATTTAAAAATACGAAAATGTCATTTTTCAATGACCTCCATGTTGTTATCTTTACTTTAAAAAACAGCCTACGTTTTTAAATGGTTTGTCTGGCTACGCAGGGTTTGTATAGCGGGCTTGTGAATATTATCTTAACTTTAAAAAACAGCCTACGTTTTTAAATTTAAATAGTTTGTCTGGCTACGCAGGGTTTGTCTAGCTGGCTTGTGTGACAGATCGCCATGTCAGTTTCGAAGACGCGAAGTGAATTTTGATTTTACGCAATTGAAATTTAAAATGCATCATTTTCCGCCTCCCCCAATGCAAAAAGTTTCCGAAATACGTAATTCTAACAATTATTCAACTTCTGCAAAGTGTTTTTTCGTGAAAAAGTGCATGTTACCGCTTTTGCACTTTGAAAAATGACATTTTCGTATTTTTAAATTTAAGAAATTAACGATAGTGTACATTTTTTTCAATTTCCGCTCACGGAATTAATTACATCTAATTATTACCTATCTACTGGCGTAAAAATTTATTTTTTTTAGTGTAAAATGAGCTGGTCCCGGTTTTGCATAAAATTAATAAAATATAATAGGTAAATTACCGTAAAAATAAATCCATATTATTATCATAAATAATATTTATGACATCGAACAAATAATAATAAATCAATCGAAATGTTAGATACATAAATAAAATGTCGAATCATTCCTAATACTATAAATAGCAAAATGTTGTAAATGTTTTTCCAAACTATCGTCGTTCATCAAGTTAATAAAATTATATGAGGAGGTTTTCCCTGTTTTTTCGAATTTTCCACAAAGGTGACAGTTGCTGGTCACAACAGCGAAACTGATCCATTTTACCGGAAGAAAGAACATAAAAGACTAAACAAGAAAGTCGACTGGTCTAGTAAAAAGCCATGACAGTTGCTGGTAAACAGGTTTATTGTCAATAGGGTACACACATTGAGCTGTAAATCTGTCATTTGTCAAAAAACGAGTCGACAATCCCCCGCTAAGTACAGGCGCCATTTTGATTTAAAATTCAAAATTATATTTTTATTTACTTTCAAAAGTTAGAAAATTAAATAATGAAAAAGGATTAATTAGATGCAAAACGTTTATAACAAAATGAACTGTTATATTGTGCAATTAGTACAGCTGCACTTACCCATTGATCGAAGAAGATCCGTTATTGTATTGATGACTATCGGAGTGACGTTTGGTAGCTTTTACACGTAAACTTTCTAAATGAACACTCAAACTCACAAATCACAATGGTATAACACTGCCACTTTGTTTTAACTATCACTGGTTGTATATTTTCACCTCGAACTACGTTTTTAACACTAATTACAATGAAAACTTAGCGGATAAACACGACAACGACCAGACTCCCGCCGCGGAATCCATAGAACTGTTTATTGTGCAGATTGCGAACTGGAACTCGCTAGAGATGGTCAATCCCGTCCCGGTGACTTTGCTGTCATTGTGTATGATTTTTCTGAGCCGGTTATTTTTGGAATTTTTAAGAAAGCTAAATTTAAGCGTTTTGTGGTACTAAAAAAATAATGGAAATAGTTACTCAAATCTGCTGCTTACAATGTTTAGAACCCTCCCGCTATTGAATTGACGTTCTGAAAGTAACTGAATAAAGAACCAGTTCCTGGTCTCTGGTAACTGGAACCGCATTAATCATCGTATTTTTTATTACACTAACCATCTCTGGCTCACTGAGAGAAGTCGGTGAAACTGGAACTAGCCCTTCAGTTGGAAACTAGAACTAAACTTTTCAGTCAATAAAACGGATTGGCTTGTAGAAAACTGCTTTACCCATAATATTATATTGCGGGGCATTATTGAAAAATGTGTTTGATGTGTTTTTATAAAATAAATTTGTGATAATCTGCTTTCATATACATTAATTTCTGAAATCTTCCATCCCTTTGAACAAAATAATACGTAGCTACCTAACAAAATTATTATTATGGCGTGTTATGTTTGCATAGCTAAAGAGATTCCGACACTATCAATAGCATTTCTTTCAAGCACGTAGTTTTTTGTTAAGCTGGCAACACTGCGCGTAGTTTTCGTTTGAGCCAAGCGTTTTGACAGTCTACCGAGGACGCTTGAAGCAAGCTTCAATAATCTACGTGCTGGCGGCGAGCTTGATGCGAATTGATATATTTTTTTTAATTATTTATTTGGCTATCACTCATTAAAGGTGATATTGGCCATTTCTTGAAATTAATTACATTTTCGAAACAATCGCAGAATCATAAAATAGGACCCCATGTACATTAATAGATAGCGTTCTTCGACATAAAAGAACAGATTTTTTTCAAAATTTGTTACATTTCTCACGCATCATGAAACAATTCTATAAATTAGATAAAATTAATATAAAATAAGAATTAATTGTTATTGTGTTTAATTTGTAGAAATGCATCTGATTTTAGTTATTGTTTTTGTGTTTAATTTGTAGAAAAATCAGATGGATTTCTACAAATGAATCCCTGTTTCCCTTGGTCACGCTATAACTTCAGAACCACTTTACCTATTTCATTCATATATTTTTTAAAGTTTTCTAATACTTTGTAGAAGGTTCTTCCGGAAAGAAAAAGTAATAAAATTGGAGGGAGGGGAAGGAATTGAAAGATTTTTTTAAGTCTTCCGATACTTTGTGGAAAGATCTTACGGAAAGAAAAATTGACGTAAGTAAGGCTCTTGACTCGTAAACCGAAGGTCGGGGGATCGAATCCCGGCGTGTCAAATAAATTTTATTTGATTAATTTGTGTTATTTCACATTTTTTTTCTTAAAAATAATATAAAGTATATGTGCGGCACGTTCCAGATTGGAAGATACTCTAAGTATCGCCCTGGTAGACCACCATTCAGAATTGAAACGTTGCTTGAAATGGCATAAGCCGTGATTGGTGACCAGATCTAAATAGCCAGGTACTTCCCCACCTTCCTCTTTCCTATCTCCTTCCCCACCCCACTACCTTCAGCCTCACAACATACCCCGATCGGGGATACCATAGTCTCCCTGGCTCCAGACGGGAGCAGTTGGGACTCTTGTGCAGTATTCTCGGAATGAGACTCGGGAGGTCAACGGGGACGCACGGGAAAGGACATGCAGGGAGAATTAATTTATTTCTTTGAATGGCGTTGCAACGCATGCCGGGTACCAGCTAGTATTATTTATTATTAAGTTCTACAAGTATGTTTTTCTCTCGTTGTTTAATAATATTGTAACTTCTATTAATGTTATTATTCAGTTCTGCAAGTATTTTTTGTTTTCTTATTGTTAATGATGTAACTGCTTTGACTGATTTAAAATATTGTTTAGGTCTTGTGAACATCTGAGAAACAGGGAATAAATAATTTTCCTTAATCAACTTTATCAATTAATGTTATATTAAAATATTAATTATAACATTTATTCATAATATCAACGGAAATATACAACAATGCTTCGTAATAATTACGATCATCTATTTTGAAAAAATGCGTGTAAGTAATCATTTGGTGCCGTGCCTGTAATACGCTTCGTAAATGCTTATGAGTAAAGCGGGATCACAAATTGTACCATTCTTGACACCAAATTCATTTATTTTTATTAAAATACAAAGATAACCCAAGGGCTAAGAATGCTTTGTCTCCGTTATATTCCATTTTATTTCAGCCGCACAAAATTCACTGTCAACCATAAATAAACCAAACAAACTATCGAAAATCACATCTAGGCATAGACAAATGCTTGCCAGAACGCTTGGAGACGATCAAGCGGCTTGACGGCCAGCACGTAAATTTATTTTTCCGTTATTGTCTATGAATGCTTGCCTCAACAGCTTGACGCGCGCTTCAAGCCGTTGAGCCAAGCCTTAGTCTATGTCTAGACGATATTTCTCTCGAGATATTACTCCTTTGTCTATGGTTTCCTGTCATTTTCGCTATTTGAAAGTGATTTTTGTGCGAGATGGAATCTAGTAAAGAAAAATAATTATTTGTTATGTTATAATAAATGTTATATATTAATATTTTAATATAACATTAACGTAATAATATTATTAAATTATATTTACATTAATTTAAAAGAAAAATCAGATGGATTTCTACAAAGTAAACACAAAAATAATAAATACCTATTTTGTAATAATTTAATCTATTTTTATAAACGTTTTACGTGATACGTAACATCTAAAATCACCACTCAGGTACTTATTTGTCTATGATTTGTTGTCTACGCCGAAGAAATATAAATTCGCTTCAAGCGTTGCGCAATAACGTAGATTATTGCGCAACGCTTGACTCAAGCTTCAAGCCACCTCTGGAGACGGTCAAAATGCGGTCAAAACTCTAGCCATAGACAAAAAACTACGTGATTGAGCCAAGCCGCTTGATAGTCTCGCTAGCCCTTGATATGTTACGCCCGCGCCTTCAGGCGGGATCAAACCTTAAAATTAAGGGGGAACAATTAAAATAAACTACTGCTTTGAGAAACAACACATTTATTCTATTACTACAAAAGGCAGGTGTTCATTATTAATCTAGTGTTAGTCTTACACTAGGTACTTAATTAATTAGTCTTAAAATTAGAATGTCAGTTTTTTTAATTCTACGAAAAAAATTTCATAGATTGTAAAGAGTCTGATCACTAGACAGTTAATTTAGTAAAACCCATAGTCATTTTCTTGGGTTGAGGACAGCCTAGAGTCTCCGCGTACACTTATCGTCCTATTTGGACCACTGGCACTTTAACGTAATTATTAATTTTTTCACTTATTGCACAAATCGCACAGGTCTGATGTTTGCAAATTTTTCTTTTCGAAGGTTGAAAATTTGTGCAAAGCGGAAATTGCACAAATTGCAGCTGCAAATTGTTGACCGGTCAGTGGTTGAATGGGCATCGCGTTTGGGTCCCACCCAGACGTTCCGTTTTTGATTCTTCGGCGGACTAAGTCCTCCATCACGACTCAAGCAACATTTTAAGCTTACTGTGGTGGTAGTAGGAGATTTTCAAATATTGTCGGGTTATTCGTAACCCGGGAATGTTTGTCTTTCTTTTAAAGAAAAAAAAAATTGCCTGGTCGGGAGGTCGCGCGAGTTAGCGGACGTGGGAGAGCCTCGGTGGAGCCCTCCCCGGTCGGGCTGTCATTCAATCGGAAATTTAAAAAAAAAAATCTGATATACCTAATGGTTTCAAGACAGAAACAACTAAAACCAATGAAAATATAAAATAATTTCACAATCGGGATGAGAATAACAACGATGAAGGAAAAATAAAGTTTTAGTAGTTCACATTTTTCAAGCATTATAAAGGGGTTATTATTATTCATGATATTGAAAAATTCAAGTGACTCCTTTTACTTATTAAATTTGATGGCATTCCACCCCCAAGGAGAGTTCTAGTCGGAGTCATGTGATTGAGTTTGTAAGTGAAATAAATATTCAAATTTATTAGTAATAACTAGAACCTCTCTACATTACATAATAATAATAAAACCAAAAAATCCTAAACACTCCCAAATTCATTTTTTAATTGAGTGGTTAATATTTTCTATCATTATTAAAATCTTACAATTGTGATTACACACATGTGTACAAGTTGAAGCAAAAGGTAATTAATAATCAAGCTAATATAATTTATTATTTATTGTATTAAAAAATAAACAAAACAAAAAATAAGTACTTACCTGAAACTTAACACTAAAAGAGGAAAAAAGAATACGCACAATTACGATTACTAATTGATGGGGGAAACTAGATAAAAGTATCTGAAAAAATTGTGTTTGAATCCTTTTCTCGGAAACGACATTCGCATATGGCACGATGTATGTCAGGTGGCTGTTATTTTGTATTATTGTCTAAACATTAGGCAGCAATGCCGTATCCGCATGCGGCAAATCGAGGATGTTGAGAATTTGTTTAAAGAGAGTCTGGATAACCACGGTTTTGAAGGAATCGCGGGCTGCATTTGAAAAAATCGTTGCCTTCTGTTTTACTAGATTCATCCCAATCAATCTGTTAAGTATGTGAAAATAATGTTTTCTTTCAATTTTATGAAAATAAAATCGTGGTTTAAAAATTATATACAAAACAAATTTATATAAAGTAACTCCAAAACCGTAACAAAGGAAATTTAAATTAAAAGGCGGCAATTTTTAAAATGGTACCCACGCGTTTATAAATATATCGGAGCCCTAAGAAAAGCAAAATACTACGGATCATACTCATTCAGAAGCTTTGAAGTATACAGAATACTAAATAATACAAGCGAACTTTACGGCAGAAAACATAATAACAGATGTGGCATGAAACAATGAACTAGTTTTTATATTGATTTCTTTGTTAATTGATGTTCTCGCCACTAGGTGTAGTACAATCAATTGTCTTTGATTAAATGTATGAAATCGAATGCAAGTTCTTTCTAGAAGTCTATAGTATTCGCTGGAAGGGAGCCCGGTGCTCATCTACGTCATGTAAATATGTTTCTATGGGATCGCGCTCGGCTTGTGGGTGTCAACTAGAACTAGGGGCGGCTGTATTTTTTTTATTTATGTGTATATACCGAAACCTGTGTTATGCCGGACGTTTGAAATGAATATGTGCGACTTATCACCCTAGTTCAGTGTGCAAGTTTCGTGACAAATTTCGTTTCGTGTACTGTGAGAAGCAAAGCAAATAATATAGCAGCCGCCATCACAATGGGTCCGTGCATGAGACGGATTCCAGTGGCTCTTTACGTGTTGTTTATGATACAAATCCGCGATATTTTCGCAATAGGTGAGTGAAAACATTACGTCAATTAGATTATTCGTATTTATAATTGCGCAATTTGTTTATTTTCTTCCAAGTGGAGGCTGGCTCCTTTTGCGTTGTATACAGACGTATTACATACATTGTTACTTTAATTTTGTCGCTTCCGCGTAATGTTGAGTCCTGGCGATCGTTTCAATTATTGGAATATCCGCATCCCGCCGCTTAATGCAAGGTCTCTTATTAACCCGAAACATCTACAGAATTCTGCTCGTTTTGCCCACATATACATTCATATAAAGGAATGAGTTTAGGGTGTTTTGGATTTTATCTGTGACATGATTGTTTTTGTTTTTATATTCTTGCGGGGTTCTTATCTCCCCGCGGAATTAAAAGATAAGGCTGTGAAAATAAGTTCACTGTTATTTATTAACAATACAAAGGTTTCCTTGTTTAGTGTTTGCAAACAAATTAGAAAGGCTTTCAAAGAACCACAATATTTTATCTACTTATCTGTTTCTGTAACTGATTGTTTGATTGCATGTGGAGAAATCTTATCCTATTATTCAACTATTTCTCTGAAGGTTTATACATTTAATATTATAGCAGTACCTTACTCAAAACGGCTTTCTTCATTTGCACAATAAAAAATAAAATATTTCACATAGGTATGTAGTGCGATTCTGTGATATTTCACCATGAGTTTGTAATTGTTTAAAATATCAACTCCCACACAGGAGGATTTGAGGTTTACCTCAATGTGCATGTTATCTATGAAGGTGCTTTGTGGAGGGTCTTATCAAGGAAATTATGAAGTGAATCGGGGTATTGAAGATACCTGTGTTGTTAAAATCCACAGCCGAACTGTTAACATGACCTGAACCACGAAAGTGTTTAGTTCAC
The DNA here is from genome assembly GCA_917880885.1 of Limnephilus marmoratus. Classification (NCBI taxonomy): domain Eukaryota; kingdom Metazoa; phylum Arthropoda; class Insecta; order Trichoptera; family Limnephilidae; genus Limnephilus; species Limnephilus marmoratus. Next base: position 7,855,062 of record OU862935.1, read on the forward strand.
TCGATTGTGCAATGTTTTCCTGGGGGCAACCACAAATTTTCTAACATTCACTTGCGTGTAGTATGTTCTCCGTTCTACAAGTCCAAATATCTCGTTCATTTTCAAGATGGTGGCCGTTTTATTATTTCAGTGAAGATTCTTTTTTCAAATGTGAAATCATTGTTTATTTCGACTTTCTTATTCCGCATTTTTTCAATATTGTGGTACCTACCTGCCTGAAAGTTTGGAAAAAGAATTGTCATTGAGATAGTAAATTTTCTATGGAAAAATTGTATAATTTCTTATTTGCAATTTAAAAATATACTGTTAAAAAACTATTCACAAATCTACTAGTTAATTACCTTTATATTGGTCATGCATTCTTTTGGATTTCCCTATTTGTAATATGGTTGTTCGTGGTTTTACCACATGAAGTTTGCTTCAGGATTCTCATTTCTACGGCATTCAGTCTACTTTCTTTCTTGCTCTGCTACTTCCGTTGCCTCACTACAATACATCAGCTCGGTATTAGAACTCCATTGTGGAGTTGTTTCCTTTGACAATTTTTTTTATTAGTGGCTAATGTATTCATTCTTACATTTATTTAGTACCTTTCAGTGATATCTCATCCTAAGTTGGGAAACTTTCAAATAAGATCGAGGTTCATTGAGGTTACGAGTTGCTTTATTTACGTTTATCATAATGTTTAAAATGAATATTTAACTGGCTCAGATATCCTTTCTGTAGGAGGCTCTAAGTTGTTCTGCGGCTGGACTCGTGATACTGATGAAGTCCAGCCGTCTACCATACAGAGGCGGCCCGTGACAAAATTTGCGGGCAGTGCATTTCCCAAAAAAAGATAACATTAACATGGGAAAATAAAGTGATTTAAAGGGAGTGACATACCTAGTACAAACGTTCACTTGTAGAGAAAATCTATTCGTCGCTGTTTCATTTGTGAAAATACTTCAATGACACGATTGTTAAAGTCTGGTATAGAAGCTATAAAACCTTTTTCGATGGTCATCATTGACAAAGCATTAAGCCGATCTTGGGACATGGTGTACTCAGAAATGTTTTTACACGTTTTAATGTAGAAAAACACCGTTCGCACTCAACAGTTGTCATTGGAATAGTACAACTTATTTTGAAAAGTTTAACCGTTTCACTAAAATACTCCACTAAGTTACATTTGATAAAATATACGTTAATCGCAATGTTTTCAGTAGCACTCATTTTTAAATATTTTTTTTTACAGAATAAAACTTACGAAAACCGTTAAAATGCTTTAAAAACCGAAACGATACAGAGGTCGATGCGCCGCGCCGGCGACCGATGGCGTTACAATTTAACAACATTGTTAACTAGTCTTAAATTTGTTGAACATAACTATTTCATTCCAAAGGTTCGGGACCACTTTACGCAAGTTTAATGTTATGTCATTTGCTCCGCTAGTGCACCCAGGCACCATATGTCTTCTCTGCTTTCACACGTCAATCGTCCTTATGGGTCTATACCTGCCTTGCTCATTTCACGGGCACTGGCACTCCAGCATCTGGAGATGATCCCAGTAGAAATATAACTTCATGTGACGTCACGCCTGGGCATAACAAAATGTGCACGAATACCTTTCTCTCATGCTCGGGAGTTTAGTCAATTGGTAAAGATTTTGTAACGAATTGGCGGGAATACTTCGGGAGAGGATGTACTAATTTACACTTCTGACGTATATTGGTGTTCGGCAGCGCAGTGCACGAATGCACTAAGCAAGCGGCCGCCTCTGCTACCATATACCTTCGGCTATTACCGTAACTGTTCGTACATTAAACATGAACTCTATGACGATATCTCTATCATGACGATACTCTTCTAAGGCACTACTTAACTGACATCTGTTGAGATACCACAAACTACTATACATCGACATCTGTTGAAAAATGTTAAAACTATATGACAATTAGTGGTGTGCAGGACAGTACACATATTATGCTTCGGAACGAGCGTTCCTCGCGCTGTTTCAAGTCGCCACGCAGAAGTCCCACAATGTACTGCGCTGTAAACCTTAAACTTACTTTAGCCACTCGAGTGATAGATACCCAAATTTAGGTAGATGGTTTTTATAAATTAAAATTAATTTTAAATTTAACGCTTTTCACTTTTTTTTAATGTAACCTAAAATATGGGAAATGGTGAAATCTGGGTGGATTCATTGGCTTTAGATCCTCAATAAGCAGTTCATGTGTTTCCGTATTCTTCTTTCGTATGGTGGGGGATCAGAGGGGGACGTCTAGGTCTGCGAGCCAGTCTAGGACCTCAGGCGTTGCCCTGTGGACCCCATCAATCCCGCCGGGGAATGAATGGAGCGGGCATTTGTTGACCACATGTTCGGTGGTCTGCACCGCACCGCATTCACACATCGCCGACTCTTTAAGGCCCCATCTATGCATCATCTGAGCACAACGGCTATGGGAGCACCTTATCCTATTGATGGCAGTCCAGAGTTTGCGAGGCAATGAGAACCCAGGCTGTCTCTCAGTGGTGTTTTTGACGTTGGCTGATTGCCACTCAAGCTTCCACCTATCTTCTGGGGTGAGAGGTGTTCGAAGGAGTCTTTCTCCTTTCGTCTAGAAGGTTTTTCGAGACTTTAAGCGGCATGCCGGGTGAGAAACGACAGCATCATGTTTCCGTATTAATATAATGTCCGAATCTCGTATTGAAATGCCACTTTGTTGAGTTGTCACAGAACCTCATTTTAAATGTCCCTTTCAACTTAAAACAGTGGTGACACATAAGTATGTATCCAAATAAACAAGATATGATAATGCTTTATGTTTCTTTAAATCCACACACCCCAAAATAACTATATTTTTCATTACATGGTCATCATCATGTTGAATAGTTTATTTCGATTCGGTTTAAGTAGCGAATCCATTTATGCGAATGTCGTTCATATTTAAATTGCAACGTTTTGTGAACAACATCTCAAGGGCGTCAGATATACACCGACTGCAATCTGCATATGAATGTGCGTTGATATAATGCATCTGTTGTACTCATTTCTGAATGGGCGTTGATAAAATACATTTCTGAATATGTTGAATGTAATGCTTCTTCTGTTCTGTCCATTTCTGAATGCGTTGAATATAATGCATGGACCCATTTCTAAATGCATTGAATTTAACGCATCTTTTGTATCCATTTCGAAAATGCGTTGAATATAATGAATCTGTAGTAACCATTTTGAAATGCCTTGAATGTAATGCATCTGTAGAACCAATTTCAAATTGCGTTGAATTTTATGCATCTGTAGTAACCATTTCAAAATGCGTTGAATATGATGCATTGGTAGTACCCATTTTGAAATGCATTGAATATAATGCATCTGTAGCACCTAAGGGGTCGTCCATTAATCACGTGATGTTTCTTTAGCAACTTTTTAACCCCCCCCCCCCTGGTGATACGTGGTGAGGTTTTAGACTAATCCCCCCCCTGTGTATTTTTTTAGTACAAAGCATTTTGAAATTTTCAAAATATTATCACGAAAAATAAATACACGTGATATCTCATTATACCTCCTCCCCCTCGTGATATTTCGTGATTTTTTCCAACCCCCAATAAGGGTTGGGTGAGTGCGCATATGAAACTGGTGGGGGTCAGTACTTCCAACAAGGTTAAGAACCACTGCTCTAGTGTGAAGTTATCAGTGAACAAAGGACTGAAAATAAAAAGTTGTCCAAAAAACAGGGCTAGCAGTTTAAGATGGAGTGCTGATACCAACCCTGTTGTACGACGGTGAGGGATGGAACTGGCAGAGAAACGATAAAAGTGGAGTGAACCTATTTGTGACTGTGTTACACAGATGTGGAAATCTGAAAAGAGTGCAAGGCTGATGTAAGCATAATGATTAAGATTGAGAAAGGGACGCTTAGATGCCCTAGAAAGACATGGCCTGATCAAGTGATTCAAAAACCATACACAGCTTATTTTTGAACACAAAGCAATGCACGTCATTTACGAGAACTTTGGCTCAAAACATTTAATTCATCATTTTTAACTAACTAGCTAACCATCACGCCGTAACCGCAGGGGTAGGCAGAGAGGACGAACCGCCAAACAACCGGTCTTGGCACACACTCTAAATCGTCTCATAAATGCTCTTCTATTATTCTGACTCTTGACATGGCCCGACTCAAGTCTGATTCACTTCGTCGTGCCATGTCTTTCTCGGGCGTCCTCGACTTCTTTCACCATTCACATTTGCGTCATTTATTCTCCATACACTCCTTTCCTCATTCATTCGCTTTACATGCCCAAAGCTTCTGAGTGTCGCTTTCTTAATTTTACTCATTACGCTTACATCAGCCTTGCATTCTTTGTGGATCTCTGTATTTCTCACACAATCGTACATGGTTTTACCACACAAACGCCTCATGGATCTTATTTCAACAGCATTCAGTCTACTTTCATTCTTCATCTGCCAGTTCCATGCCTCACTGCCATACATCAGGGTAGGTACCAGCACTTCTTTATGGACGACTAGCTTTGCTTCTTTCAACAGTTGTTTGTTGATGCCAACGGCATTCAGTCCTCCATTAAGGCGATCCACTAGTTCACTACTGTGCCGTGGACAGTAGTTCTTCGGTGGACGCCATAGGGGTCACTTTGAATAACCGAATTCGTCGACTAGCGGCCGTATTGTAAAATATCAATGCGAAAATGCATATTTTATTTTATTTTGGGAAGATTGGGTGTAAATATCAACTTTTTTTGCAATTATTATAAAATAAACTGAATTTGCCACATTACACAATAAAACCATATCCGAAAAGGGGTTTGTAAATAGGAGAGTTTGAACTTGAAAGTGTGTTTTTTAGACCTTATACTTTATTTTTTTATAGGCTTATTAAAAAACTTATAAAAAAAATGACCGATATTTTTAAGGGCCAAGGTATGTTCTACACGCAGTATTTAATTGAAGCATCTACAATACTTCTAAGCGATCAAATTTTCAAAACAAAAACATATGATTTTGCATTATTTACTATGACTTCATCTTAAATGGAATTACCTGCATTTACCCTTCTTTCAAAATCTCTGTAAGCCTTCCCATCTCTCGTAAACATACTTCCCATCATAATTTTTAATTTTTAATTCACTTTTTACCCAATGAAGAAGTTAGTTAGTAGAAAACTGATTCTAAATTGAATTATTTCATCTAACTTCAAAATTGAATGAATTCCTTTAAAAAATTCAATAATTCAATTGTAATCAGTGAGAATTTTATGATAGGACAGTTGGAATGTTAACACTGCATGTTCAGAAGGACATACTCACCTATGAAGTCGGTCGTGTTGCCACAGAATTTGGTGTGGGATGTCATATCCGGAATTTAAATAACTTTAGCTATTATAGTGATTTATTTTTGGGTTATTATGACATGCTGCAATACCTCCTTATTTAGTCAAGGTTTCAGATAGCATTACAGTGTCCATCATCAGGGCCGATGTATATAATTGAAGATTGTAGTGAAATGTGTGGTTATGTATGTAGATGTGATAGAGTGTTGCCAACTCCAAAAGCCGGTATTACATTATAATTTAACCCCTCCGAAAATCGCCATTTAAGCCCTTAAACTGTCTCAGACGAAATTGAATTTTACGAAAACTTTTTGTTATTCCACTTCACAATTAAAGCTCTATAAATGAAATATTTCTGAACGTAGCCGAATACTAAAAACTGTTTTAGAAAGGTTACAAAATAAGCTTTCAAATTATTATATTACAAATAATTATTAGCATTATTTGTAAATATTAAAATTTAGAACGATACCTAAACATTAAAAATAGGTAAAAATGACTCATGTGATGTTTTTATGTGAAAACTGTACTAAAATCACAGATTATGTAAACAACAATACTTATTCTATTGTATAAATGTGTAATGAACACTTTTGTCACCTCACTTTTTTATCATTTCGTATAAAAAATATTTAATAAAAATTAAAAATGTCGAGCGCGGTCGAGCCGCCGGTAGTAAATTTGGGTGTAAATAATTTTAAAAATAAATATTTTTTTCAACTACGCGACTGACAGCATATTCCTGTTATGTATTTCTATGGACAACTTGAATAGGGATGTACAGCTTGATCTACTATCGACCTTTTACTTTTTGTTTTAGGGATGTAACTAAAACAATAACGGAGTTAGAACGATTCCTATGGAGACACACGCGCTGACGTATAAACACGCTTATTGTACTTGACTGCTGTTGTATTTCTTACGCATACCTATATCTGCTTAAGTTGCGGAGGGGTTAAAATGGTTTTTTGTGTTTAGTTTTGGTGCGGCTGTCAATTACCGTATTCCAAGAACTATTCAGCTTAGCTGAGCAATTGTCTCCGTAATTAGACATGCTCTTTTGGGTCTTTCCAGGACTTCAGGAAACAATCCAGAGTAATGGCCGGTTTTAATCAAATGCTCGGCAAATTGCCGATTTGTCAGGATGGCCGAGTTTACATGCTCAAAAGTATTCTGATGGACTCTTAGAGATGGTCCGTTCTGTCTGGCATACACAAACCTTGTCACATCCGTAACAGCTGAGTTTATAAACTCCGTATCTCAAGAGGAAACTTAGTTTTTGTACTAACTATTAAATCACTATAATTTTTTTTTATTTTTACATTAGCTCCACACAGGAGTCCCTGAGAAAAATAATTTCCCTCAGGGCCTATGTCTAAATGACTAACTAACCATCACGCCATTTCTCCACAGGGGTAGGCAGAGAGGATGGACCGCCAAACAACTCGGTCTTGGCACACACTCTTTGCCTCACTCACATTCATACATCGTCTCATACATACTCTTCTATTATTTTGACTTTTGACAGGACCCGACTCAAGTATCTGATTCGCTTGATCGTGCCATTTCTTACTCGGGCGTCCCCGACTTCTTCTACCATTCACATTTGCGTCATATATTCTTCTTACGCTAATTTCTTCATCCATTCGCTCTACATGCCCAAACCATTTGAGGGTCCCTTTCTTAATCTTACTCATTATGCTTACATCAGCCCTACATTCTTGTGGATATCCACATTTCTCACACGATCGTACATGGTTTTACCACACATATGCCTTAAGGATCTCATTTCAACAGCATTCAGTTTACTTTCATCTTTCCTCTGCCAGTTCCATGCCTCACTGCCATACATCAGGGTAGGCATCTTAGAGGATGCTATGTGGAAGGTCTTTTTAAGGAATGGAAGGATAGGAAGTTCTGGGAAAGAAACAGGTATAAGGGGTGGATAGGGATCTGGAGGCCGGTGTATCCAGGAGTGACGGACGTATGAATCCATCCCTCCTACTGCAGTGCTAGGCGTCGGGTCGAAAAAGTCCGGCTAGAAAGGTCAAAAGGCCTGCCACACAGCATCAGCTTGGGCAGACGCATCCTTCACCAAGACCTGGATAAACATCATCCCATGAACCCGGGCACTCCTGCTAAGTCACCAAACTTAGCGAACCACAATAGCAGATGTGTTGGTTATCCAATAAATGGTTCCCATACCCATACCTGCCTTCCAAATTGAATAATACTTTTGGCCGTAAAAATCTCAAATCCTATCTAACTTTAGCTATGCTTAGTGATCAGATCTGAACTTCCACACATCCTTTCTTCGCTTACTTCAGCTTCGCATTATCTTTAAATGATGGGTGCCATCAGTACCGGATTATCCCTAAGGCACGAGAGATGGGAAAGCTGATAGAGATATTGAAAGAAGGGTGAATGCAGGTAACTCTATTAATGGAGGACTGAACGCCGTTGGCAGCAACAAAAAACTGTCCAAAGACGCGAAACTAGCCGTCCATAATGGAGTACTCGTACCTACCCTGATGTATGGCAGTGAGGCATGGAATGGGCAGAGGAAGGATGAAACTAGACTGAACGCTGTAGAAATGAGATCCCTGAGGCGTATGTGTGGTAAAACCATGTATGATCGTGTGAGAAATGTGGAAATCCGCAAAGAATGCAAGGCTGATGTAAGCGTGATGAGTAAGATCAAGAAAGGAACGCTCCGATGGTTTGGGCATGTAGAGCGAATGAACGAGGAGAGGAGCGTAAGGAGAATATATGACGCAAATGTGAATGGTAGAAGAAGTCGAGGACGCCCAAGAAAGACATGGCACGACCAAGTGAATCAGATACTTGAGTCGGGCCATGTCAAGAGTCAGAATAATAGAAGAGAATGTATGAGACGTTGTATGAATGTAAACGAGGCAAGGAATGTGTGCCAAGACCGGGATGTTTGGCGGTCCGTCCTCTCTGCCTACCCCTGCGGGGAAATGGCGTGATGGTTAGTTAGTTAGTTAGTCAGAGTAGGCAACTGCCTAGGGGCCCCGCATCGGCTAGGGGCCCCGCGTCGGCTAGGGGCCCCGCGTCCCGGGAAAAAATGACTTGCTTCAATTAGTGAGCAACAAAGTTTCGGAAAAAGTCAGCTTTCAAGATATTTATTTTTATTTTTATTAGGAACATTTACTGGTTAATAACATTAGGTACACGCATTAAAGAAAACAACAAATTATAATAATTATGTTATAACCTAATAAATAACTGATGTTCACATCATGCGCAAACAATAAATAAAAAGTCTATAATTAAAACAAATATGTAAACATAGTTGTATTTTACTTTTCTTTCTTTCTTTTTGTTGCAACATTACTTACAGCCGTTGTGTCCAACATTTTCGGATGATTAATCCGAGTGAAGCTGAGCCTAGCGCCTTGCGCCGCTAAGCTAAGGTATGTTAGAAAAATGCTCCATTTTAGCTGTGTCCAACAACTTGATCGTAGCGCTCGGTGTGTAGCCCCATTTGCTTTCGTACACCAATAAATTTATTTTAAATAGTGTAATACATAAACCGACATTTTACATTTTTAAAACAAACGTATTTAATATGTTAAAAATAAGGTGTTAATTGACTTACTTTTTTGTTTACGTGCGTTTGAAGTTTGACATTAGAATCAGTTGAAATTTTGTATTCAAAATGGACAAGGCGAAGCGTTCGAAAAATTTTACGCCAAACGAAAAAATGAGACTTGTAGACCTAGTTACCTCGTCGCAGGTCATTTTGTCGAAAGCGACAGGTGGCCCAAACTACGCTACGCTTGTAAAATCAAAAGAAGCTGCTTGGAATGACATTGTCCTCGACAAGTGCTAATTATATTCCACATATTATTACAAAAATGACACTCGAATAAGTCAAAACTTTACCTTTCGCTTGCGTAAGTTAAATTATCTTCTACTTGGCTCAAAACATATAAAAAAACACGCTTTTGTCATCCTAAAGCGGTTATAAAAATCGCCGTCATTTAATACTTCCATAAAATTTATATCGGCATCTTGCCGCCGCCTATATAATCCAATATTATCGTCAACCATAATCACTATATTCAATATAGGATTCATATTTCAAATTGAAAAACCAAATAAAAAAGCCGACAAAAGAGTGAACTGATGACAGATAATTACGATAATTAATTGACATTGACAGCTCGATTGTTTTCGCGGATTTTTGTTCGCTCTGTTGTCAGTTTTTATAAGTAGGTCTTCCTTAGCAACTTTAATCCACCCGGCTACCTTCCTTACATTTGAGTGTGGTGGGACGATCATTGTGTTTCGACACAGCGTATTTGGGCATTTGAGCAGGGCTGAGCGGAGATCTCGGCTGAGCATAGGTTGGACACAACGGCTGTTAGTATCTGAAGTGATTGAAGGTGCCGTGTGTGGTTTATATTGGCATTTGTTTCATTTCATTTTTAATTATATATGGTGTTACGATACACAAAATACGCCCCTGCAAATTACTCGGCCCCTCCTCCCAAGTTGTAGCGCACGCCACTGCGCAAACTACAGTTTCGCTCCCCCTCCGCTAGCTTGCCGGCGCGCTACCGGCGGCGGAACCCAAGCCACCGGGTAGCCAGCCGCCAACCGCCACTCGCCCGCAGCTCCCGGTCTAGTAAGCACGTATAGTGTGAGGACCGTTCCGCGCCCATTCTAGAAGGTTCCGCGCGAGAACAATGGAACGTGTTTTGCTAAGTGATACACTAGGACACCAAGAATGGCCGAATTCTTTCCCGACACTGAAGATACAAGAGTCCAGATGCTCACTGTGAGTACCCAAGCCGTTATATTCCCCCATATTTGCGTGTGTTCGCTGTAAATTCACCGCGGAGATAAATAACCCCTTCCAGAGAGATTATAGGGACAGATTCCTCCATTTTAGACAGAACTGTTGTTGCTACCCTGTATTACTCTGTGTGCATTATTGTGATATTGTGTATACGCAAGTGTTTTACCCAATATAACTGTTGTTTACCCTGGCTACTGTTTCACTGCCTTCCCCCAGCCCGTAGAAATTTGAGCTTTATTTCAGGAAAGACACACACACGCCTCACAGATCCTACCACCCTGGTGGTGAGGGCCTCTCCCGCTCTGCTGACTAAAACCTGAGCTAGTCTGTCGGCAGAATGTAGGGACCCCCAGGTAGGTCCGCTAACAATACATATGTTTAAAATATAAATGTTGCACAAACTTCAGTACGCACAACCTATCTGCTTGGGGAAATAAAAGTGAGGGCCGGTCGCTTGAAACGCTCTACCATCGTTAGGTTTGCTCCGATTTACTTGAAATTTTGACACAGTACTCAATATACTGACATATTTTACATTCAGAAAAAAATGAAAAGTTTTAAAACCTTACCCCCCCCCCATTAAAGCCTTGTTAAGGATTTGATCAAGGGAACAAGGAGGCGTTTGGAAGCCCCTTCAACCCCTATCCCCCCCCCCGTTAGTTCGCCATTGGCCCCGAGACATGCATTGCCTAGGGGCCCCGACATGGTTAATCCGGCCCTGGGTGCCATAGTCCTGCTGGCCAGGCAGTCGGAACTCTCACATAAATCTGCAATATTCTTTCTAACAGTCTTTCATTTACATAAAAACAGTGTTATCAAAATTACAATCTGGCCGTTGGTAAATAATGTATTGTTTTGAATTGACACAATTGGGCGTGATGACTCGTCGCCGGTGCAATACAAATATTAATGAGTGGTGGATCATTGTTTCATAAGCAAATATTTTATGTATTGATTTAACATACGGCTTTGTCACACCTTTTTATTTTTTAAATTAATACCAGAAGTCACAGCTGCTCCCGTCTGAAGCCAGTGAGACTATGGCATCCCCAATTGGGGTACGTTGTGAGGCTGAAGGTAGTGGGGAGGGGAAGGAGATGAGGAAGAGGAAGGTGGGGAATTACCTGGCTGTTCAGATCTGGTCACCAAACACGGCTAACGCCATTTCAAGCAACGTTTCAATTCTGATTTGTGGTCTTACACCAGAGCGATACTGAGTGTATCCTATACATACATTATTTTAAATTAATTAATTGTTCAAATAAAATTTATTTGCCCACGACCTTCAGATTGCGAGTCAAGAGCCTTACCCCTAGACCACGCCCCAGCTGTCAACCTGTTTTATATGCCGTTTCTCCACAGAGGTAGGCAGCGAGGATGGAAGGCTACACCCCATCTTCATACCTATTCGTGGTTTCATCCATTTTTATACATAGTCTCTTACATTATCTTCTGTTGTTTCGATTTTTGGCTTTCCATTTTTTTTGCATTAGCTCCACACAGGAGGCCCTGAAGATTTCCCTCAGGACCTATGTCATCTCAGGGGATGCTGTGTGGAGGGTCTTTTTAAGGAAGGGAAGGATAGGAAGTTCTGGGAAGTAAAAAGGTTTGAAGGGTGGGTAGGAATCTGGGGGTCAATCTGTCCAGAAGTGATGGACGTGTGAATCCATCCCCCCCCACTGCGTATCAAGGCTTGCGAGAGAGTTCAGCTGGAGAGATAAAATGTCTCCATCAACCAGTCAATCTCCCGATCCGATCCGCCATACTTTATGTGGCTAAAGCATCCGCTGCCAAGACCTAGGCAAACCTCACCCCAAGAACACCAGGCCCCCCTGTCAAGTCACCAAACGTAGCAAACTACTTGGGGTGACTTATAGCAGAGGCGTTGGTTATACACCCGCTTCTTCTGTGTGCAGTATTGAGAAATACTGCACAAGCTCCCAACTGCTCCCTGCTAACCAGAGCCAGTGAGACTATGGCACCCCCAATAGGCCACTTGCACCACATTTAAAAAAAATCCGGTTCAGACAAACATTCTAAGATATTCTGTATTTTTGTTTTTTTTAATCGTATTTTTGAAACGGCGATTTTTTGAAAATTTCAATCCGAAAAATCAGACCATTTTTTTTAAACCGGAAAGACGGGACATAATTTAATGGGTGCGAAAAAACGATAATTACATAGCCGAAAATCATTTAAAAAAAAATATAACGTTTTCCACACGAATACCACATGAGAATGACGAGGCATACCAAAAATATTACATCTCATAATTTTTTTTTTCCTTAATCCATCTTATTGATCATAAATCATTATAATGTACAACGTCTATATTACTAAATCCAATGTAATATACTTGAACTTGTAAATTATAATAATAATAAGAATATTATAAAATTTGATTTTATTAAAATCAGCACCATTACCATTATACCTCTAAAACAGGCACAGAAGGCATTCTCTTTGTAACATCTGTCAAATGTCAAACCAAATGATAAGTTCGCAGAGAACAAACAATAAATTTAGTGAATGTTAAATGTCAAATTCAAAAATTCGCCTGAAATCAAAGTGTTGCCATATAAATAATAAATAAATCAGTGTGGAATTTTACACAATTAATAGAACATTATCGGAGACGGGACATTTTCATGTAGTGACGTCACGAGCCCAAATAATGGATTTTATTGTTAAAAAAAAATATATATTTCTATAATTTTTTAATAACATTTTCGTAGGCTTATTACGAATAATTTTTAGAAAAAAACTTTAGATTTGCCTTAATCACTATAAAAGGAAACTTTTTGCGTTACGGGCGGCGGAAAATGATGCATTTTAATTTTTAATTGCGTAAAACCAAAATTCACTTCTCGAACCGATACGGCGACAATCCGCGACCATTCCGTCACTGTTTGTTATGTTGGTATCCCTGATACAAACAAGAGCTAGATACGACTATAGCCGACTTCGTGGGATACATGAAAAGGCACGTAATTATGAAAAACATAATTAATAATATAATGTAAACGAACCTCTAATCAGAATCACTTCCAGAGTCCAGCTGAGGCACTGGAATCATGTTGGATTTTATCGTCATTATAATTGGAGGTGTTGGTATTCGTCGTCATTATAATTGAAGAATAGAAATAATAATAGAATGGAATCATGTTGGATTTCATCGTCATTGTTAGGTTAGGTTAGGTTTTTTTTACTTAAAAAATTTATTTTCAAAATTAAAAAAAAATTTCAATGTTAAAAACTTGCCTAAAGGCCTTTATTCATTTTATTTTCAGAATTTTGTCAAAGTAGTGCTTTACGCATATTTTTTATTTTACGTAACTTCTAGCTAATCGTTATTTTATGATAATAATAAATATATACGAAGAGAGGTTTGTTAACATTATAATTCTGTTGTGTTTTCATAATTACGCACATTTTCATGTATCCCACGAAGTCGGCTACAGTCGTATTTAGCTCTTCGCTAATATTATCAGGGATACCAACATAACAGTGACAGAATTGCTGCGATTTGACGACGTATCGGTACACGAAGTGAAATTTAATTTTACGCAATTGAAAATTAAAATGCATCATTTTCCGCTGCCCGTTATGCAAAAAGTTTCCTTTTATAGTGATTTAAGGCGAATCTAAAGTTTTTTTCTAAAAATTATTCGTAATAACCATGGACATTAATATCGAAAATTTACCAAAAAATCTATCCAGACGATTTTTTCCAAGTCATTATGAAATCCATGCAAGTGGTGTCTATTAGATATGATGTTAGGCTGAAGGTTGTGGCAAAGGGAAGTAGCCGGAGAAGTGAAGCATGAAATCAATTTCCTGACCGTTCAGTCAAACTTTTCAATATTCTACATATTTATAATTGAATAAATAAAATTAGAGATAATGTAAAAAGCGTAGGCGTTGGAATGGACGCTAAACCAAATCTTCTGTTGTGGTTTGGTTTGCTTCCTCCACTCGTTGTCATATTGTGTTCAGCTTATCAAGGTAGATTATTTGGGTTGTGGTCGGATCATATCTAATAATACATAGTCCTTCATAATACATATATATAGTATTAACATTTAACTGTGACTGAATAATTATTATTCACGTTGATTAAAATATGACAAGAATAATGAATGATTCTTGTGGTTTAAAGTTATTCCAAATGAAATATCTTTGTGTACTTTTAAAAATAGTGTCGGACGCAAACGTGCATTCTTCGGGCAAGTATAACAATACAGTCAATTCCGCTTAAGGCTCCGCAACCGGGCTTGAAAAGAAGAAGATGGAGAGATACGAAATTACGAATGTTAGAAGAGAGCGCCAACATTTACAGCGACAAAATCGATGCACAAATTGCGAAAATGTTTAATAAAACACAACTCATTTAAAATAGAGCAGCAAAAATCTCACGAGCATTGTCTGAAACGGCATTTAAAGAAACACTGTGAATTTTTTCACACGTATAACTTGTAAAATAACTGAAACAAACGTGTTTAAAATAATTTTTGGAGCATACTTTGCGATTTTTTTCTATCGAGGGAATTTTATATAATTTGCGTTTCGGCGCGGGCAATGTCTAGATATTATCTTCAAGAATAACATATATTTTTTTAAGAGCTTTAAAACTTAACGTATTTAAGGGAGATATGTAAGAAATCGGTAGAAATTCGGGTTGCGGGCCCTTAATCGGGACATGAGCAATTTTACATTGACGAATATCGGCGGACAATCGGTAGAAATTCGGGTTGCGGGCCCTTAATCGGGACATGAGCAATTTTACATTGACGAATATCGGCGGACAATCGGTAGAAATTCGGGTTGCGGGCCCTTAATCGGGACATGAGCAATTTTACATTGACGAATATCGGCGGACAATCGGTAGAAATTCGGGTTGCGGGCCCTTAATCGGGACATGAGCAATTTTACATTGACGAATATCGGCGGACAATCGGTAGAAATTCGGGTTGCGGGCCCTTAATCGGGACATGAGCAATTTTACATTGACGAATATCGGCGGACGGCATACTGTTACCGAATTACAACTGAATGAAATAAACCCTTATCCACGCTGCATATCTATTTTTATGATCTTTATCCTGCTTTGTCCTGCAAGATTATTATCGAACTTAATTTAAACGCAAGTGATTCCCGCCCAAAACTACACAGTAGTTTGTCGTCGTGGGGATTTATTGGATGATCCCCACAGTATGTGAAATTCGCATACGAGTGCGCTATGCGTGGTTCTCGCGGATTGCATTCTATTGCTAAATAAACGCAAGGAATTAACCAAAATTCCTATCATTCACCGCTAGTGCGTTTTCACCGAACTGCCAATATGTATACAGACTAGAGATGGGTAAGTTGTACATTTTTCCGGAGGCCTCCGAGACGTGCTCCCTTTTAAAAGTACTTAAGTTCTTGGAGCAGGTCCCGGGAGCCATTCTCGACTCGCGAATGGCCTGAGCGCGCAAAATAATTTGAACCTGCTTTCGAATCGCAAATGGCTCGAACCAAGACGCTCGGGTTCCACCCTAGCCGGACCTCGGAGCCGGAACCCGCACGCAAAAGAACTCGAACGCGCCACCTACTCCCGATTCCCACATGTGGCTCGGACCGTGACGCACGGGTTTGACGAATGCGAACTGCCAACGCGCCGCGCCGCACCGCCACCCAGCTGTGGCTCGGCCCGCCGAGTTCTGGCTTCAAGTACTGTACCGGGTTCTTTGGGAGTGGTCGATTTGAAAAGGGAGTAGGAGTAAGAGCCGCTTCGCGCGAAGAACTCGAGTTTAAGAGTCCACTCCAGCTGAACCTACACATCGCTAATACAGACCTTTTTGATATTTTCAAAACCTCACCGTCTTGCATCAAAGCAAAAATAATTAGTTATTTATGTAACTGATATGTTTTGTAAAATGATAAATATTTGTTGTACTAATATGCATCGTATGTATGTACTGTATGTTATTCTATATATATAATGTTTGTAAATGTTCAATACACTTGTATTATGTATGTAAAAGCCCTATCTACGGGCGTTTAAATAATAAATAAATAATAAAAACGCCAGGGGACAGCTCGGATTGTCTCCCAAGTGCGCAGTAGGTCCTGCGCACTGAGAAATGGACTTTGATAGTTCGTGCAATTGTCGGCTTTGTCGGCTATCATTCCGGTCCCGCTGGTCAACGTGGGTTGTCGCCGGGGCACATTAAAATGATCCGGAATATTTTATTTCTGCAAATGTTAATTACTTTTAAGTTTAAAGAATTCATTCATTTTGGTGAAGACAAAGCATCGACTGTTATTTCCTTTGGTAGGTTTCTGGTGGGGACTGTCCTCATTGTCCCCCTGTGAAGAACCACCACTGTAGAATACAGAAGAACACAAGAAACGCCATGTGGGCATAGAAATATTCAATTAGAGGCCCTAAATTGTACTAATATCTCTTTACCGATTATCGCATTCACGATTAACATCACAATCTTCCGAACAGGCCCTCCATTGATATGCTTGGTGTAACCCTAAGTGACCAGCTCAGATATGGGGGCTCCATCGAAGCCAGAGTTAAGTTAGTCTCTCAAAAACTGGGCGTACTGTACAGGGCCCGCAGATACTTTAATAGTACACAACTGCTAACCCTGTTCAAATCACAAGTGCGCCCCACGGTTGAATTTGGCAGCCACCTCTGTTCTGGAGCTCCAAAATACCTGAAAAATACCCTCGACTCTGTGCAGAAACGGGCGGTCCGTTTAATAGATTCTCCCATCTTAACAGACGGATTGCAATCTTTAGAGCACAGGCGTCGGGTGGGAATGCTATCCTTGTTTTACCGGTATTAAAATAGAAGATGCTCCGAGGAACTAGCATCATTGATCCCTTCGGCACCGGTGCATAGTCGGGAAACACGCCAAACGCGTGCCCAACATTTGTACACAGTTGACATTTGTCACATGAGAACAGGTCGTTTCTTCGACTCGTTCTTGTGTTCAACGGCCCGGCTGTGGAATGATTTGCCGGCCTCTGTGTTTCCTCCTTCCTACAACATGGGTCTCTTCAAGACCAATGTTCATTCCTTCCTCTCCTCAAAAAGACCCTCCACACAGCATCCCAGATGACATAGGCCCTGAGGGAAATTATTTTCCTCACGGCCTCCTGTGTGGGGTTAATTTGACTTTGATTTTGTAGTTTCCTGTTGTTCGGCGTTGAGTGTGTTGGAGGCCAAATCTTACTAATTGAACATACAAAAGTGGAACCTATTTTTTCTCTTAATGTCTAATCTAAATATAACACGTCAACGTATTTCACCACATTTATGAAATTCAAATGGGGTGGCGATATAAGAAGTCAGCAAAAATAAGAAAGCGACAGAACTCATCCTTAAGCCGCTGTCCCAATTAAGCAAACTTTAAGGTTTATGGAACCAATTGCAATATTAGTAATTATTGTTTCCAGGCACCAGCGCTCAGATAGTGGAGGTGAAGGCGGAGGGCCGGCTGGGCTCCAACTGCACCCTCTCCTGCGTCATCACTCCGCCCGAGGTGCCCGTGGAGTGGACTTTCAATGATGCACCCATCGTGATCGACGGGAAAGAGTAAGTCATCCATCTATGTACTATCTTTTTTTTTTTACTATAGCTCCATACAGGATACAATCATCTTTGTGTGAAGGGTCTTTTAACGGGTTGTTTGCCGTTTGTCACCCGGTGGCCGCGGCACTTTGAAATGCAATTTTGACCCTTATGTATAAAGAAAGTGTATGAAGAACAAAGTCAGAAACGCTTGCTCTATTATCATCCTTTACCATAGCGAAACCCGCAATGCGTCTAATCACTCGGAATAATTTATATTTAATTTGCCGTAGTTCGGGATGTGAACAGTTTCTGCGCATGCGCGGGGAAAAAAATACGTTTTTTCTACTATTTTGACCCTTCTATGTACAAAATTTGTAAAGGAAGTGTCAGAATCGCTTGCGCCAACATTCCCTATGGGATGGGTAAAGATTTCATTCACCTTGTAACCACAGATTATTTTAAAATAATTTTTATCTGTGGGCACCTCGAAATGTCATTTTGGCTGCGTCACATTTATGAGTTCCTCGACTAAAACATCGCAAAACCTATCAATTTACGTAATTAACGCAAGTAATGTTGTTTTGGTAGATAGTTTATTGTTCTAGGAATGTGTTTCGGTCAATAAAATATACGATAGGTAAAAATTAATCCACAAAACATTCAATTCAAATTGAAGGTCGTGAAATTTCCGTGTTGTTCCTCCGCGCTCCAAGAGGTTAAAAGAAAGGAAGGAGAGGATGTTTTAGAAAGGGGGCCTACATTAATTACGTGAGCAGTTTTTCTTCCAATCTAGACCCCCCCCCCCCCCTGGGTGAGATAAATTTGGGCCACTTCGTATATTTTTTTCAGGTACCGTGAGATTTTGCTGGATCCCCCCCCCCCCCTTTTGAGCTCACGTAATTAATATATGCCCCCGAAGGAAAAAGGTATGAAGTATGGATATGAATCAGGGGGTCAGTTTGGTCGTATTCTCTATTTTTTGTGGGAACGAGATCGATATAGCGCGAGATCTCCTGTCAGATTTGTGTGATTTTCAATGGCTGTTATTTGCTTTTTCTACGGGCCGATGTTAAAATTTCAGCTGTGAGCTGTCACGTATGTTGGTTTAGGTCGTTTTAAAAAACACATTCCTGCAAGTATGCTTGCTTATTTATTCATTTAACAGCGATAGAAAATCCCACAAATCTGACAAGAGATCTCGCACGAGATCTATGTCGATCGAGATAGATATCGGGCGAGATATCGAAGATTTAGATTCTGTAGAAATGAGATCCCTGAGGCGAATGTAAAACCATGTACGATCGTGTGAGAAACGTGGAGATACGCAAAGAATGCAAGGCTGATGTAAGCGTAATGAGTAAAATTAAGAAAGTTACGCCCAGATGGTTTGGGGCAGTAGAGCGAACGAACGAGGAAAGGAGTGTAAGGAGAATATATGACGCAAATACAGCGCTCTTGAGGCGATTTTTCGCAAAAACAGCGCTATATAAGTTGTCCAAATTTATCTATATAAATTAAAGTGAATCGCCGAAATGTATGTACGCGCATAACTTTCGAACGACTGCACCAAATTGGATAATTCTTTTTATTGTGTGTTCGTTATTGTCAGGACAAGGTTTGTATAAAACTTCTGGTGAGCTCTGGCATTATGAAATTTGTATTAAAAAATTGCTATTGGTGGCACGCGAGCAGTTTGAAAACTGAATGTATGGAAAGCGGGAGGGAGGGAGCGATGGGGGAGGTGAACCTAGGAGGGGGGAGGGGGGAGGGGAACTCGGGAAGGTGGTTCGCGGGACGGGGGAAGGGGGGAGAGTGGAGTGGGGAGAGGGAAGGTGGAGGTGACGGAGTGGGAACGCGAGAGGGGAAGGGGACGCAGGAGAAGAAGGGGAGGCGGAAGGGGAATGGGACGAATGGGAAAGGACATGCAGGGAGAAACAATTTCTTTATTAAATGGCATAGCAACGCACGCCGGGTACCAGCTAGTTATTATTAAATGTGAATGGCAGAAGAAGTCGAGGACTCCTAAGAAAGACATGGCACGATCAAGTGAATCAGATACTTGAGTCGGGCCAAGTCAAGAGTCAGAATAATAGAAGAGCATGTATGAGACGATGTATGAATGTAAACGAGGCAAGGGGTGTGTGCCAAGACCGAGTTGTTTGGCGGTACATCCTCTCTGCCTACCCCGGGGAAAAGGGGTGATGGTTAGTGGTTAGTTAAATAATGCAAATAGCCATACAAAAGGCAAAGCTATTACAGTGAGTGTGTTATATTTCAGGTTTACAAGCTCCCTGGAGAACATAACGCTCTCGTCGGACGTGGACGGCAACCGGCTGCGCGGGGTGGTGGCCCGTCTGCACGTGACCCGCTCTACGGCCCTGCAGCATGGCCGGTACACGTGCCACGCGGGGGGCGCGCAGAGCAGCGTGAGTCTGGACCTGGCGCTGACGGCCCGGCTCACGGGGACCAGTCCCTCGCCCCTGAGGGTGCTGCCCTCCTCGCAGGCCATCATCTACTGCGTCTTTGAGGGTGAGGATACTGTTCAATTCATTTTAAAAACATAATAAAATTAATATTTTAATTCGTAAGGAAAAGTTAAATGCCTTACTGATAAATGGGCTTCTCCTGGAATATGCTTTCCAAATATGGAGTCCTTACTTCGCAAAGGATATAAATCTGATGTCAGGAGTACAGAGACGTTTTACTAAAATACCAAGAGCTTTGAAAGATCGGCGATATGAAGATAGATTCAAGGAATTAAGATTACCAACCTTAAAATATGGAAGAGAAAGGGGTGACTTGATCGAGACTTTCAAATTTTTTTATCTGGACACTACAGCTGCCCTGGCATCCAAGGAATCTTCACTACTAATAAAAATGTAATTCTCCGTGGACACTCAAAAAAAATTACCAAAACGTCTTTTGCATCTAATCCTAGAAAACACTTCCTTGCAAATAGAGTGGTGGATGCTTGGAACACACTTCCACAACATGTCATCGATGCAACTAACATAAACCAATCCAAAGCTCTATTGGATTTGTATTTGGAGAGAAGAAAGGACTAACTTAGTTAATAATTAAAATTTACTGTCAAACTATTGTGAAATTAGATATGAGCGCATCAGCAGAATGCTGCCTGCTCATTATATAATAATAATCTATCTATCTATCTATCTTCTATCTATCTATCTATCTATCTATATATCTATCTATCTATCTATCTATCTATCTATCTATCTATATAAATAAAAATGAATCGCCGAAATGTATGTACGCGCATAACTTTCGAACGACTGCACCAAATTGGATAATTCTTTTTTTTGTGTGTTCGTTATTGTCAGGACAAGGTTTGTATAAAACTTTCGGTGAGTTCTGGCATTATGAAATTTGTGTTAAAAAAATTGCTGTTGGTGGCACGCGAGCTGCTTGAAAACTGAATGTTCAGAATGCGGGAGGGGGGAAGGGAGAGGGGATCTCGAATATGGGGTTCACGGGAGAGGGGAGGAGAACTCGGGAGGGGGGTTCGCGGGACGGGAGAAGGGGGGGGGATGGAGTGGGGAGAGGGAAGGTGGAGGAGACGGAGAGGGAACGCGAGAGGGGAAAGGGAACGCAGGAGAAGAAGGGGAACGGGACGAATGGGAAAGGACACGCAGGGGAAACAATTTCTTTATTAAATGGCATAGCAACGCATGCCGGGTACCAGCTAGTAATAATAATAATAATAACCCTACACAACTGACAAGCAACCAACAATCACCTATTAGCCGTGCAATATCCAAAATACACCAATCAGCAAGTGGTAAATGTGTAAAAGCAGATTTTATACTAGCACACGGAAGCTGCTTCTGGCAGAGCAGACAAATGCGTCAAGTTCCCAGATAGTTCGATCTTCTGCTAGCTAAATCCTCCGTTGTAGCACTAGCATCATTTTTACATGTAAAGACGAAATAGGATGTTGCCAGATTATTCGTAACCTGGAATGTTTTTTTTTTGAGAAATTCTTCTCTTTTCTCATAATAAAAGTGGTTAAAACGGAGGTGGCATTATTTTTACATTAATTCCACACAGAAGGCCTTGAAACTTCCCTCATCTTTGAGGATGATGTGTGGGGGTCTTCTTTAGGAAAGGAAGGAATGAACACGAGTCTTAAAGATACCCATGTTGTAGGAGTGATGAAACAAAGAGGCTGGCAAATCATTCCACAGCCGAGCTGTTGGACTTAAGAATGAGTTGTAGAAATCCCGTTCTTCTGTAAAAATGTCAACTGTGTACAAATATTTGTCATTTTTCCTGAATGTGCACCAGTGCCGGTGGGATCAATGTGCGCTTGTTCCTCAGAGCTTCTTCCATTGAAATATCTTTGGGAGAACAGGAACAGCATTCCCATCCGATGTCTGCACTCTAAAGATTGCAATAGGCCTGAGTGCTCGCCATAAACCGTCCGCTGTAAATAAAATAAAAAAAACCCTACTTTTAACATCTCCTGCCGTCCAATGATCATTCACACCTTTGCCAAGATCTCTGCTCCATTGCGATACCATCATGTTGTATAATGTTCTCCAGGATTCAACCTGACGGAAGTGAAGTGGCGCAAGGACAAGGACATGATGATGAAGTTCCCCCCGGAGAATCAGGTGACACTGCAGCTCAACGAGACACACGTCAACGGATCTCTGAAGATACCCGACATTAGCAAGAAGGACAATGGTAAGCTCGAAAGTATTTTAAACAAGTATTACATTTCGTTTTATTTTAACTCCACATTGAGAAACACCATCTTGGGGAATTCTGTACAAAGGACTATAAAATATATATCAAAACCAAATTTTCAAATAGAGTTTCCATCCCTCCCTCCGTATTTCTCGTTTTAAGGTAAAAAAAAATAAATAAAAAAGAATTAAATAAAATTTAGACAAAAATAAGACCACCTTGGCATGGCACCAATTTTTTATTAAGTTTAAGTCTAATTTAGCTGTACTTTGAGTTTCGTCAGAGGTTAAACCCTCAGTTAAAATTGCTGTGTCATCAGCGTATGAGATAAGTTTTGACTTAACCTCTGGGAGGCCAGGCCATTTCACGAAAATTCACTAAAAAAGCACTACTTTGAATTTTGAATTGAATGTTTTGTGGATTAATTTTGAGCTATCGTATATTTTATTGACTGAAAAACGTTCCTAGAACAATAAACTATGTGCTAAAACAACATTACTTGCATTATTTACGTAAATTAATAGGTTTTACGATGTTTTTTGACAGCTAAAATTCGCGGCAAAAATGACATTTCTATGTCACAGATAAAATCGTTAAAAAATATTCTGGGGTTGCAAGGTGAATGAAATTTTGACGCATCTTATGGTGTAATGTTGGCGCAAGCGATTCTGACCCTGTTCTTCATACAAATTCTGTACATGGAAGGGCCAAAATCGCAGACAAACATTTTTTGTTCAATATTTTTTCGAATTATTTTCTCGCGCATGCGCACAATACGCGCGCGCCCGCTCGTCTCCGGCCTATTAGAGGTTAATAGGGATTAAAAAAATATCATAGATATAAAAATAATAAACAGATTAGGTCCCAGTGCAGTTCCCTGTGGGATGCCAAAATTTGTTGTCTCAGAATCGTGAGAAACACTGCCATTAACGCATTAAACATTGACTTATTGCCGACTAATTGTTCTCTAGGAACCTACTTCTGTGGAGTGCGAGATAGCAAGAAGTTGCGGGACAGCAAGAATCCGATGGTCATCGAGCAAGTGGATCTCCTCGTGCTGGAGAAGCCACAGATCAGCATTGACTTCATGAAGGCCGTCGGAGCTAGGAAGATATACCTCAACTGGACTGTGAGTAAAACCATTTCCATTTCTTTCAATCTTCAATCTCTACCTCGAATTAATATATCTTCTTCGTGAGCCTCTGTGAATATACCCACTTCTATTTAATTCAACTTCCATGCTATTCTTTGAATTGTTCTTCAAATATTTCTTCTTCGTAAGACTTCCTCCATCTGATATTAATTTGTAATAAAATATAATATGGTCCCAAATGGGGACCCTGTGGAACACTGGCTTCTTTTTCTTCATAAAACTTGGGTGTTCAGATTTGGATGTAGGTCCTCCATAATTGTCTTCATTTGTGTCGAATCCAAGTGTTTGTCGAATCCAAGTGAATCCAATTGTCTGTTATCTGTGGGTGACATCTGTTTCTCTCTCCCTACCAAGGTGTGCGCCCATGTTATGGCAATATGGCATATCTACAGATACAGCATTGTGGCCTTACAGCGCTCAATCAATTCCATTCGCCGAATTACGTCATACGAATATACTTTTATGTTAACTGTGATAAATTTCCGAAGGAATTGACCACGGCACAATGCTTTATTTGCACTTCTATAATGATAGAACATTTTAACTTAAAATACAGCATTCTGCCAGAAAAACCACACAAAATTTGTGTGGTTTTTCTGGCAGAATGGTAAAACAGCATATTTAATATGCTGTTTTACCATTTTTTTATTTTTATTTTTTAATTATTCATCTTTATTAGTTTTGAGTTACAATTTGTTTTATTCTATGCCTGTCTCACTAGGAGAACCTGTGTTGAGAGCAGGCGCTTAGTATGAGCAGTTTATAATAATAACACATACAAAGTACAAATAATAACACAATATTACAAGTAACAGTTAATCATCAACGTAAAATTGAAAAAATAAATACTTATAAGTTAGTTTTGATAAAATCTTTGATGTTGGATCTATTTTGGCTGGTAATCCAGGACTTGGTGTCAGATTTATATTTAAGATACATTGTGTTTTGTCTAATTGCCAGTGGAAGTGTATTATATAGTTTTGTTGCAAAGTATCTAAAATTTCTTTGGCCAAAGGTTGTTTTAGCAAAAGGGATAAGTAGGAGATTATGCCCTTTGGTTCTAGTATCGCGAGCAGTTTGGACATTTTCAAAGGTAGTACAAATCCGTATTCCTTTAAATATAATTCCGTTGAAGAAGGTTTAGCATGTAGGGAGGCCGCCCTCGGTCCAGATGAGAGTCAAGGTCGGCGTAAAATTACATTTCCGCCACAAAGAACAGCGAATAACATCGCGGGCTAACGGTACACCGATCATCCATCAAAACGGGGCTCTGTCCCAAGTGTGATCGGACGTATTTATCATGGATTAAATCTTTTCAGGCTCTGGCAACGCCTGGCCGCCATACAAGTTTCCTTACGGTTGCAGGAATCACAACTAATCCCACCAAGGGGATTCAAACTCTCGATCACACAATACGTACTCGTTATCACTTTTACCGCCCGGCATTATCTAAAGTAAAAAGGAATTTTTTTCCCGTTCAAAACTCAAATCTCACAAAAACTCCCTTGACTGTCGCATAGCTAGATTCCGGGCCCAACTCTCCGAAATCTACCTACGCAAGAAGTGAGGTATTGCCGCGAAACCGCTCCAGGTGTCGCCTCAGGCCGTCGATAAAATCAGAGCTGGCACTCTAATAATTAATAAACAAGTTCCTACCTAATGACGATTTCGACGGGTAGAGTTGTTAGGATGCAGTACAAATGATAAGGATGTTAATAATTATATTTAAAGGAATACGGATTTGTACTGCATCATAACAGTAGTTCTGTGTTTGAAGAGGTATGCTAATATGTTTTTGGCATAAATTTGCCTAACATTACAATGCAGTTGCTGTGGGGGAGACAGGATGCTTGAGTTACAGCGTATTGGCCTCACATCTCGTCAGCTATCCGTGTAATGTGCACATCACGTGATGTATCAATATGCTGTATCTCCCACAAAGCTAGTTTTGATATAAATGACTTAAATTTTTTTGGCCAATTTGTTATTATACAGCATATTGCCATTACAATGGTGACAGCTATATACAGTTAACCTGTTAAATGCCAGCCAGGCCTTTTCACGAAAATTTGCTAAAAAAGCACCACTTTGAATTGAATGTTATGTGGATTAATTTTGAGCTATCGTATATTTTATTGACGGAAACACATTCCTAGAACAATAAACTATGCACCAAAACAACATTACATGCGTTAATTACGTTAACCCTTCGAATAATAAGAAAATAATTTTCTGTCAACTTTTGCCTGTCAAAGTTTGCGCGCAAAATTCCTGGTTCTTCCCATGCATTTTAAATGTTTCTATTTATTAGTTTTTTTAACGCTTTTGCAAAAATAAAAATTGATCTAAAATTTAGGTAAAATAATCTTTCCGATATGTTTATTAGAAATCATCATTTTTGTTTATAAATATTAAAATTTTAATATTGGAAATGTAAATTGGCTAAAAAATGCATACCTGCGAATATTTGAATTAAAGTAATTAAAATATAATAAACTTCAAATTTTAAATTCAGATTCCTTTTCTAAATAAAATTTGTAATAAAACTGTCACCTCACTTTTTATCACTTTCATACAATTTTATTTTAAAATTAAATGTGGATTACGTCACAAATAGGCGCAAAATCAAACCGTAACTTTTGATCAGGTTTGTAAAATATCTGAACAACCTAGCTCATATAATTCTAAGACAATGAGAAGCATTATTTCTTTCCGTTTCTAACATAAAAGAAATCACAAATATTCGCATTACAGAAAGAGAGATATCTAACTTTTAATAATGCACGGTCGCTCTGGGACAATCTGGGTCTCCTGTTATTATAACGGCATATGATGTTTTGGGACAACTTGGGTCTCCTGTGATTAAACGGGTTAATTGAAGTAAAATGCATCGACTTTGACAGATAAAATTCGCGGCAAATTTGACATTTTGATGCCACAGATAAAATGATGTAAAAATATTCTGGGGTTGCAAGGTGAATGAAATTTTTACCCATCTTAAGGGGAAATGTTGGCGCAAGCGATTCAGACCTTGTTCTTCATACAAATTCTGTACATAGAAGGGCCAAAATCACAGATAAACATATTTTTTTCAAAATATTTTTTTCGCGCATGCGCACAATACGCGCGCATCTGCACATCTCCGGCAAATAAGAGGTTAAAAAGCAATTTCCACACTAAAATTATGTGTAAGGGTTTCCTTCGGGCTTAAACGATTAAAGCTCATGTGTATTCCAGATCAACGATGGCAACTCCCCGGTGGAGGCGTACAGTCTCCAGCTGCGCAAGAACGGCACGGAGACGTGGACGTACCACTCGACGCCCATCAGCGCAGCCAGCACGCAGTTCGTGGTGGCCGACCTGGAGCCCAGCACGCCCTACCAGCTTAAGATCATGGCCAAGAACTCTCAGGGATATGGGCAGGCGTACGCCGATCCTCGCTGGATCAAGACCCTCGACCAGGGTATGTAGTCTCTAATCATTGAATTTTTTTTATTTATATTGCATGCAACAGAAGGAGTTAACAGGTTGATATAAAAAAAACGAGTGTGCTTTAGACCACACAACTGAAATAAAACTACAAGACAAACCTCGCCCCATGAACTCAGGTATCCCTGCTAAGTTACCAAACGTAGCGAACGGGGTGGCCTATGACCTAGGGGTGACATACGACATTGGGGTGAAATATGACCATGGGGTGACCTACGACCTTGGGGTGACCTACGACCTTGGGGTGACCTACGACCTTGGGGTGACCTACGACTTTGGGGTGACCTACGACCTTGGGGTGACCTACGACCTTGGGGTGACCTACGACCTTGGGGTGACCTACGACCTTGGGGCGACCTACGACCTTGGGGTGACCTACGACCTTGGAGTGACCTACGACCTTAAGGTGACCTACGACCTTGGGGTGACCTACGACCTTGGGGCGACCATCCTTATCACTCCCCAAGTCAAGCGTGCATAAAGGCCCGACCGTTTGCCTCGCCATCGATCACCATTCGCATCGATTACCATTCGCATCACACTTTTTGTAACAATCACCACTTTTCGTAACAATCACCACTTTTCGTAACAATCACCACTTTTCGTAAGGCTACGAACGCACAGGCAGGTGGCTTGCTTAGCGCCTAGAGCCTAGATAGGTAGTTGATAGCTGATGGATAGCCGCTTAGCGTGTATCCAGGTAAACCAACGTGTTGGTTTTTTGCCACTAGGCTCTAGGCGCTAAGCCAGCCACCTGCCTGTGCGTTCGTAGCCTTACGCATTCACCAGCTTACCCCTCAAGTCGAGCGTGCGTAAAGAAGTTTTGCTTCAAAAAATACAAAGAATACATACCAACTGTATGAATTGGCACGTTGTTGGTCCCACCTTATCAGGGTCAGAGTGGGTCCTCAATGTCCACTCTACGCTAACAGTGCCAATGGATCTTGACAAATTCATCAGCACAAACCGAGTGGCAAGGTCCGTCACAAGGGTTCTCACTATAGGTTATCGAGCTTGTTTTAGGTTAGGATCCCTCCGAATGAATGAACCACAGGCACTTGCAATAAAGAAAGAAAGCGGATAGACGCCCTCGAAATGTGGTGCTGGAGAAAAATACTCAGGATTTCTTAGACAGCCAGACACACAAATGTGTACATTCTGGAAGAGCTAGGCATCCGCATTATATATATAAGCTTTCAATTATCAATTTTCTTATAAGAACAACTATCTTTTTATAACTTTTGAAGGTTATTCCCATCAATGTAATATATCATTGAAGAAGAAGATAACACTAATAATAATCTAATTGAAAATATGAAAGAGATCAAGACACAGAAAAATAAAAAGATAAAGGTTGCAACTGGGACACGAACCCAGAACCTCTCATCTTATCAGGACGGGTGCCTCTTCCAATTCGGCAACAGCCACCTTCCATCAAACCGTTTTTGACAATCTCATTTTTTCAAATTTTAGAATTAACAATATTATCTTGGACTAATTTTTCCATATTAAAGGGAAACAATCATTCTAAGAACTGGTTTTGATCTTCTTCCATTATTCAAATTAAAATATAGTCACATCACCCTATCCCCAACAATTTTAGAAGGGATCGGCTTCCTTAACCCCCTGAGGGCCAGGCTTTTTGCCAGAACAACACCGAAATTTCACGATCTTCAATTGAATGTTTTGTGGATTAAATTTAACCTATCGTATATTTTATTGACTGAAACACATTCCTAGAACAATAAACTATTTACCAAAATAATATTACTTGCGTAATTACGTAAATTGATAGGTTTTATGATGTTTTATTCGAGGTCACGCATCGGCATTTTGACGCGGCCGCCAAAATGACAGTTCGAGATGCCCACAGATAAAAATTATTTTAAAATTTTCTAATGTTGCAAGGTGAATGAAATTTTTACCCATCTCATAGAGAATGTTGGCGCTAGCATTTCTGACCGTGTTCTTATTCAAATTTTGTACATAGAAGGGTAAAAATCGAAGATGAAAATATTTTTTTTTCGCGCATGCGCAAGACCTGCGCACATCCCGCCCGACGAAAAATTTCATATAAATTATTCGGAGTGACCGGCTGCATTGCGGCTTTTTCTATGGTAAAGGGCGATAATAGAGCTAGCGATTCTGACCGTGTTTTTCATACACTTTCTTTATACATAAGGGTCAAAATTGCGTAAAAATTTTGATTTTTCATTTTTGTGCGCCGGCGCACAAGCGGCACAGGCCGGGTTAAAAGTCATTCCAATCTCCCAGCCCATACTGTCAATATGTAATATGTTCAATGACATTATTTCTTCTAAATGGCCCCAACACTTCTCTTTTATTTACTGATGGCTCCAAATCTCCAGACTCTCCTAACTGTGGTATAGGTATTAACGTTTACCACAATAATTCTAATGAAAGAATATTTAATTCAATTTCAAACCAATTTTCAATATTTTCTGCCGAGTGCATTGCAATAATTGAATCTCTCAAATATGTAATAAAAAATAATTTTAACATTCTCTTGTTCTCTCTGACTCTCTGAGTTCCCTCCAAAAACTTAAATCTAGTCCTCTTCTTCATCCTGATGATCACTTTGTATGTCTTATTCTAGTACTGATAACCTCCATTCAAAGCTTTTGAAAAACTATCACTCTGATTTGGATTCCTGGACATGTTGGCATAGTGGGTAACGATATTGCTGATTCCTTGGCAAAACAAGGAGCGTCTAACCCTACCGTTACCCTCGTAAACCATATTCTGATATTTTTTCCATCATCAAAGATAGATCCCGCAATGTTTGGACAGAGTATTGGAACATTGCTAGTCAATCCAAGGGTGCCCGCTACGCCTCAATACAAAGGACTATCCCATCAAAACCGTGGTTTCAAAAATTCCCCCATTTTTCCAAAAAAGAAATTTCCTTACTTATTCGAATAAGAATCGGACATTGTTCCGTTCCTTCTCACCTTTTTAAAATTCATGTGCTTGACTCCCCAGATTGTACGTTCTGTGGTCTAGGCGTGGGAACTTTAGATCACATATTTTTTGATTGTCCCTCTCTAAATAAATATCCTCTCTTCTATCAAGATTTATCCAAAATTGCCTCTCCTCCATTCAACATCTCATCTCTTTTAAGTCTGAACTCTACTCCAATCTTCCATAAAATTCTGAAATTTGCACATTTAAATAAAATGAATATATAAATTCACCCTTCCTTTCTCTGTAATTATAAATGATGGCATAGAACATCCTTGAAGGGTGAAAGCCAGAAATAATTGAAAAAAAAAAAAAAAAGAACTGGTTTGCAACCTAGATAGTGTCTCGGATAAATATATCTGATTTTATTTTTATATGGAACACATTGATGACCATGACCTTTTTATAAATGTCTAAATGAATATTAATTTTTTTTATAAGAACATCTCTCTTTTTATAACTTTTGAACTTTTGAAGGTTATTCCCATCAATGTAATAATATATCATTGAAGCAGAAGTCCCAGTTATGACCGTTATCTTTTTATTTTTCTGTGTCTTGTTCTTTTTCATATTTTCATTTAGATTATTAGTGTTATCTTCTTTTTCAATGAAATTTCAATTATCTGCCTACAACGTATCTAAAGATAATGTTGCTCGCAAAACCGAGGACTCCAACTTGGAGAAACTCGTAGTCATTGGGAAAGTGTTTGGCAGAAGAAGCAGAGGAAGGTTACCAATGCGCCGGAGTGACCCAAGTATCACTGGTATCCGGTACTAGGGTGTCCTTGGCTCTCCACGCAGCGCAGGACCGTAAGAAGTGGAGTAGTCTTGTCCACCGTGAAAATTGGAGCAGGGGTCATGATGCTCAGCCTTGAATATGGAAAGTTTCAGAGTTTCTTAGTACTTTTTCTGTTTTCGCCCTGTGGATATCAGATATTCTTTTTTCTGCCTGTCATATTTTAATGGCTGCCTTTCCTTCATCGGCAGATCCTCACTTTATCCCCGACATGATGGTGAAGGGTTTCACCATGTCCTCGGTGACGGTGGGCTGGAGCCCGCCCCCGGAGCCGCTGGCGGAGTACGTGCACTACTATGAGCTGCTGGCGAGCGAGCCGGGCCGGCCGGAGCGCGCTGACAAGGAGGCCGTGCACTCGGGCAATTTCCGCAACCTGCCGTACATGTTTGATAATCTGACGCCGGACACCAGCTACATTTTCAGGGTGAGTCTACGTTATCTGATCGCCGACAATTCAGTCAATATATCCTGAGCAGTGATGGTTTTGGGCAGTGAACTTCCGTAAGAAAATGAAACAAACTTGTATTATAATTTTAGCAGCGCACACTTTGACGCCATCTGTTTGAGGGGTAAGGCTCTCTGATTAGCTACCCGGGTCACAGGTTCAAAACCCGGCGTGCGCAAGTTCATTTTATTTGATTCATTTGTGTTATATCATTTGCGGTACATTCCACCGTGGAAGATACCCTCAGTAACGCCCTGGTATAAGACCACCACTCAGAAGTGAAAGGTCACTTGAAATGGTTGTTGCCGTGTTTGGTGACCAGATCTGAATAGCCAGGTACTTCCTTACCATTCTTTTCTCCGTCTTCTTTCCCTCCCAACATCTTCAGTCCAACAACATACCCCAATTGAGGATGCCATAGTCTCACTGGCTGATGGTTGGGAGCAGTTGGGACTCTTGTGCGGGATACACATAAAAGAATGAATTAAAGAAAAGTGCGCCATTCCATGCTAAAAAATCCACCCGTCTGAACGATACCTACTGCCCAAAAGCGAACCTGAAATGAACCCCATAAGTGTATTACGCATACGGGGGCATACATTAATTTATTTATTTATTTATTTCTATGCTTTTACATACAGTTAATAAATACAATGATATACAGTTAATAAGTGCAATGACAATGACAATAGGTGGAAGTAAAAAAAAATATTCTTAATATGAAACATAGTAGGTAGTAGAGTGAAATGTGATCGGCAACTGTATGTAATTAGTTAAAACGAATGTGGTTATGGATTGTGAACACCTCACTGGGAGAACCCGTGCTGAGGTGTACGCATGTATTATCATGCCATCATAAGTGATAGCACAGTATCCCCCTTGAGACTCTCAAGGAGGACTCCGTGGTACCACCCATGGTGGCAGTATTGTACATATAGTAGGTGTAGGTAGCTGTGTTGAGATAGTCATCATAATATTATGCAGACACAATGTAGTAAGTTGAGGTAAGTTGAGCATCATAATATACTAAAGTCGCAATGGATAATACATTATAGTAAAAAGAAAAAATATAGAATATACAAGAAGAGTGAACTTGAGAGCAGTTGTGACGAAAAGAGAATAAAAGAAACAAACAAAAGTAGATGATATTAGTGCCAATATTTTAAAAATAGTTATGCAATATTAAACTATTTTGTAGATCTAGATCTAGTGGTATAATTTAAATACCAAGTTAATTTTTATGTTTGGTTTGGAGTAAATAGGTTTTGGAAAAATAGTGTTCCTTTAGTTTTTATCCAGTCTGTGATTTGTTTTTTTAGTTTATATGTTGGTGAATAATCAGCAAGTTGTTTTAAAGAAGGTGGCATGCTGTTATATAGTTTGATGGAATAATAGTTAAAGGATCTTTGTCCGTGGGTCGTGTGCTTTAGCGGGATGTTAAGTGTTAGATTTATTGAAGACCGGCTTGTTATTGAGGACTGTGAAAGTAAAGGGATATGCAGTTTGAATTTGAAGAGGTGAAGAATAGACGATTTAGCGTAGAGTTGTCTGATTGACAAAACGTCGAGCATCTTGTAAATTTTTTCAGAGTTTGTATCATACGCTACTTGAAGAATTAGTTTGATTGTTGCCTTTTGTGCTTTTTCTAATGGATCTAGAGAAATATTACTTGCACTTCCCCAAGACAGAAGACCATACATGATTATAGATTGGGAAAGAGCAAAGTAAATAGATCTTAGTATAGTGCGTGGGAAGATGTTTTTTATATTATTTAAGAGATACATGATTTTTTTAAGCTTGGATGTAATTAAGTTGATGTGGTCATTCCAGCGTAGGTTTTCGTCAATTATGACACCTAGATATTTTATTTGTTTGACATTTTCTATGATTTCGCATTTGCATATTGAGGAGGGTTGGGAGCAGTCGTGTATTTTCAGAGCGAAGGTTGGAGGAGGTTGACCTCTTTGAGTTATACTGTGTGTTATGAATTTAGTTTTTTTTGTATTTAGAGTAAGTTTGTTTTCATTGAGCCATTGTTTGATGACAGCAAGACTTTTCTCAGCTTTAAGGAATGCCTTGATCCATGAGTCAGCTTGACAAAGTATTACGGTGTCATCAGCGAATGTCACAATGTTGCCTTCTGTAATTAGTTCACAGATATCATTGATGTAGATAAGAAACATTAAGGGACCTAGAACACTACCCTGGGGCACTCCGTAACTGATCGGAAGGGGTTCACTTTTCACTTTGTTAATAATGACTTGTTGAGTTCTCTCTGACATAAAACTTTTCAGTAAGTTAAGTTCATTTCCAGTTATGCCAAGTTTAATAAGTTTCTTAAAAAGTATATTGTGAGATATTGTATCGAAGGCTTTACATAAGTCTAGGTATATTGAGATTACTTTTTTCTTTGAGTCAAGGTTAGAGTTAATAAAGTCTGTTACTGAGGTTAAAGCGTGTTGTGTATTACTGTTCTTTCTAAAGCCATGCTGGTTCTTCGAGAGTAGATGGTTTGTTTCTAGGTAGTGGTAGAGCTGTTCTTTGATGGCTTTTTCCAGAATTTTGGACATAGTATTTAGAAGAGTGATGGGTCTGTAGTTGTTGATGTCATTTTTAGGTCCTGACTTATAGATAGGAATTACCAGTCCATTTTTTAAGCAGCTAGGGAAAATACCTTCTTTTAGGCTACGATTTATCAGGTATGTAAGTGGATTGAGGAGTTGGTCACTTAGAGTTTTAATGGTTTTAGCGTCTATGTAGTCAGTACCTACAGCTGAGCTATTCTTTAAGGATTGTATTATTTTAGATGTATTTTCACATGAGATGGTTTGGAGTTTAAATTGTATATCATTATTGGAGTTAGGAGTATCTTGTTGGATAGATGAATGTAGATTCTCTGCCACAGTACTTGTAATGTTTTCTGCCAGAATGCCTCCAATATTTGTGTAATGATTGTTAATGTAATTTAAAACTAATGTGGGATTGTCGTGGAAGAGGATTTCTTCATTGTTAATGACAATATTTTTGATATTATCATCATCGAATTTATGAGTGCAAGTACTTTCCTTTAGTATTGACCATACACTTTTGGGATCGTAATTGGATTCTATCAGTTTATTTTTGAAGTGTAGCTCTTTAGCTTTTCGTATAATTAGGGTGCATAGATTTCTATATCTTTTGTAGAATGAGTAGAGAGTAGTATCAGAAGGGTTGAGTTTGACTTGTTTGTGTAACTTATCTCTTTTTTTAATACAGTTTAAGATGCTTTGAGTTATCCAAGTTTTTAGTTTTTTTTGGCGGTGGGGAATAATTTTTGTTGATGTTTTAGTATTTTGCGTGATGATGGTTTGTAGGTATGTAATAAAGTAGTGCCAAGCCTTATCTGTTGACGTTATACTCCTTAAATGCTCCCATGATTGTTCATCTAAACATGATTTTATGTTGTCATAGGCAATATTCTTAATTGTGAAATGGCGTTGAGTAAGCAAATTTGGAGTTGGTGTAGTCAGGCCTAGTAAAGTTGTGTAGTGGTCCGTAATGGAGGATTCGTAGACTATGCTTTTGATATAATGTTTTGATTTTACCATAATGTGGTCTATACAAGACTCAGTGTTATTGGTTACTCTAGTGGGGGTATTAATAGTACTGAAGATACCATGTTGCATCAGCATCAAAAGGTAATCGTGGTTTTGTGGGTGACCATTAGGCAGTAGATTAATATTAAGGTCACCGGCTATTATGATATTTTTAAAGGAATTTAATTTATTAAGATGACTATTAAGGGAAGATATGAATGGTGCGATATCATAGGTGGATGGTGATCTGTATAGTGCAAGTATACAAGTTTCTTGGTTGACGATTATTTGTAAACAGTTTGAGTTATCAATGAAAATTTCAGAAACTAAACTACTAAGGTTGTTATGAAGATAGACCACAACACCGTCGTTTTGTTTTTTATTATTTAATGTGTGGTACTGGGTGTAATTTTGTTTGTGTTTCTGGGTGAAGGCGTTTGTAATCCAACATTCTGTAAGAATAATGATATTAAAATCTGTAGTAAAGGTGTTGGTTAGGATGTCGAGTTCATCGTAATTTTTGTTGAGAGAACGTATGTTTTGATTTAGTATAGTTAGTGAAGGTGGGCTAGTGAGGATTGTATCACATAATTTCTGATCCGCAGTAGTGTAATGGTGGTGCAAGTTATTAAGATTCATTTTCAGTAGGTCAGCCATGTTAATATTCAGTAAATTAGAAAATGTAAATTTGATGGGTTAGTGATTTATGGATGAGTCCCCATTTTTTTAAGATCATTTTCGTGTCTAATCTGGATGGTTTTTTCCCCGGGTCCTTTACGTACAAGCAGTCTACTCGCTTTGAACCACACGAATTGGAAAAGAGTTTCTTTGGCAGTTTGTTTGGTTTTCCACAATAGTTCCTTAAAGTAAGGTGAAAGCACTTCACTGATGTAAATCGGCGAACTCAAGTTAAGTGTTTTGGCCGCACTTTTTACTGAGAGAATCGAATCCCTAGTTTTAGGGTTGCGAAAAGCGATATGCAGTTTGTCCGGGGTGTTACGTCTGCGGTCTTGGGTCCTGGTCACCATACGAATGTCCTGTTGTAGCAGGGGCAAGCCCAGCAAGCTGGCTACCCGTAGTACAGCTTCCGTAGGTTGTTCGCCCGGCTGCAGCTCCACTCCCGCCATCTCCACACTGTCAGATAACTTCTCTTGCTCGAGTTCTGCAAGTCTACACTCAAGGCTAGAAATTCTAATGTTATTCTTATCGTTCACCTCACGTAAAAACTTGGTTTCTTTATGCAGATCCTGCATTTGTTTGAAGCTCGACACAAGGTCTTCATACTGGTTACAGATGAATTCGCTGCTTTTCTTTAAGTCTCTTATTTCTTCTTCAAACATTTTTTTCATTTCAGTAATTTTGTTGTCAAAATGTTTGGTGATTCGTTCGAATAAGACATCAGTTTCTGAACCGGACTTCGAGGATGGTGAGCTCGATCGGCTTTTGCATTTCGGACAGTTCCAAGTTAATTTATTTTTAACCGCCATTCTTTTGAAATTTGTATCGGTGATGTTGACACAGGTATTATGAAACGCGGTATTGCAGATGGCACAGGTGAGTGCAAAGTCATTATTCGAGATCAAGTTGAGGCAACCTTCGCAGTTCATTTTTAGAGTATAATTTAGAAAGTTTATATGTGAAGTCACAACACTGTTTCAGGTATTTAAACTTTTGATGTGTTAAATCACTGGTATAAAGTAGAACACAATGTTCAGTGTTAGTTTGCGCACTTTTCTAATGTTTTCAGTAACTTTTAATACTTAGATTTCATTAGTTTAGTCAGAGCACTGTTTTTTTGTTTCAGGTATTAAAACTTTAGATGTGTTAGATCACTGGTATAAATTAGAGTACTATGTAGAAGCACAATAATCTGTGTTAGTTTGTGCACTTTTTTAATGTTTTCCGTTACTTTTAATACTTAAAATTCAAAAATTTTGTCAGACCAATTATTTGAGGTTGTTTACAAGATGACGTATTATTGTTGTATACGTGAGCAGTTTTTCTTCCAATCTAGATTCCCCCCCCTTGGTGAGATAAATTTGGGCCACTCCATAGACATATGAATATTAGTAGAACAGAACATAAAGGTGAGGGGGAGACAACAACTACAGCGGGGCGCAGAGCGGGAAGATGACTTTGGAGATATGTGATTTGTCGATAACTCAATTCGACAGTATATAGGCATCTCGCATTATAATATCACCATTTAGTTCTTAAAAGTAAACTCTGCTTTTGAATGAATAGACCTTTTTACATGGGAGCGCAAATTGCTCGCCGATTGAACAAATTTGCAAAGTCTAAATACGGCAAAGTAAAGTTCGTTTATTTTCAGTCTCCAATATTTTGTTGCCGTATTTAGTTAGGACACTTTCACAAATGTTTCATGATTTACTTACCCCGTAAACATCGACGAGCACACGCCATGTATCTCGAGTGATAGTATATATTTACACGTTTTCAAAACACAAACTACGTTTTTTGCGGTGTTATTTCGTAAAATGCATCGATGAGCTGTAACGTAATTATTTTCATGGTTATTCAGTCAGTACTTGCTCAGAATGAGTATTATTAATTTCGGCGTGCCGTTGGAATGACTGAGAACAAATTCAAGTTGCCTGGACGTTTCTCGATTGTTTTAAAGAAAAAACTGTTATAAGGGCCACGTCATGACATATCAATGAATTGGTCGGAAGTTTGATTTGTAAGGAGTTTTGATACTCGTAAATGAGTGTGTAAATTTGCAATATTATGCGACTACACCTACAAATTAGTGCTGTGAAGAAATATTGCTTGACGCTCGTAATGACGCGGCAAACAACCCACCGAGAAATAGCCATCGAGATTACTGATTACAGCTTGATAAATTGATGTTTTGGTCGGGCGTGTTTACAGCCACGTAAATCCAATATCACCGAGGACAACTTTGATGAAGATTGCAGGCGCTTCTTAAATGACTTCAACAGTCTAGAACTGCGGGTTATATCCTTTCAATGCTCAGAGCTGGCCATCGGACGCATTGTGATCAGCGGGCCTCTGTGGGTGGACTGGAATCTCGGCTCCTTCACGGTGTCATGGGCATGCGAAGCGGCAGCTCTGGGGCTCTTCTCCAGCTATCTGGAGCCCTTGTCGCTGAGGCTGGAAGAGGTGCGCCATATTAACTATCGCAAGCTACGAATGACCATTTGGAGTGGATTCTACTAAAATAACTGAATTATCTCTCTCTCTCTCTCTCTCTCTCTACACCTTTTTGAAGTTGCAATTGAAGGTATAAATGTAGTTACATTTTGTTTAATGTGAGTTCTTTTATTTACATCAGATAGTAGCTTTCTTTTTATCCCACGCAGGACCCTGAAATGATGATGAGAGCTCATGCATATGGAATTTCTTTGCTAACTGAGCAAATGTACGTGTCAGAGCGCTCGACGCTGGCTCGCAGAAGAATGATGACGTCACATTTTTTAGATTCACGCGAAGCCATACTCAATCCTTGCCGGTTCCTAGGAACCGGTATGGGGATGGGGAAATAATACGCTTTTATCACATACGGCAGGTCTACTAATATTCATATGTCTATGGGCCACTCTGTATATTCTTTTCAAGTAACGTAAGATTTTGCTGGACCCCACCCCCCTTTTGAGCTCACGTAATTAATGTATGCCCCCTATGGTAATTTCTGTCATATTTCTTAACTTCATACAAAACACACTAGCGGCTCCAGAGTGGTAAACCTGCAAACCTTGGGAATCTTACTCTCACAAGAGGCCCTGAGGAAAAAACATCAGAAAGTGAGGAAAGATAATATAATCGTTTTACGTTATTATTAAAATTAGTAATTACTGAAGATATTATTTTTTTTGTATAAAAACCAACAGTTTCTTGCGTAAATTGTGATTTTTGTATTTAACCAGTCAAAGGACAGGCCATTTCACGAAAAATCACTAAAAAGCAGCACTTTGAATTTTGAATTGAATGTTTTTTGGATTAATTTTGAGCTATCGTATATTATATTGACTGAAAAACGTTCCTAGAAGAATAAACTATGTACCAAAACAACATTATTTGCATTATTTACGTAATTTAATAGGTTTTACGATGTTTTAGTCGAGGAACACGCATAAACTGCGACGGGTAAATTCGCGGCAAAATCTGACGTTTACGAAGTCACAGTTAAATCGTTTAAAAATATTCTGGTGTTGCAAGGTGAATGAAACTTTTACGCGTCTCATAGAGTAATGTTGGCGCAAGCGATTCTGACTCTGTTCTTCATACAAATTCTGTACATAGAAGGTCCAAAATCGCAGACAAAAAGTTTTTGGTAGATAATTTTATTAAAATTTTCTCGCATTGCCCGCGCGCTAACGGCCACTTAGAGGTTAACCACAGGCGTTTCAATAAATCACGCAATTATATCTCATGGCTAGGTCGCTAATCTCTGGTGCAGTGATGTGACGAAATTCCTTTAAATCTAGGAAAAAATATATTATATAATATGGAAAAAGAATGTGAGGATTTTTTTCTCTCATTTTTAATCTCCGATTGAACTCCAAATTAGATAGGACTGGAGTGAGTGAGTCTGATCCCCGTATTCTCTTACTAGGTCCGTTCCTGCTCGGAACTGACGAAGGAGTGTGGCTCGTGGAGTCCGCCTGTGAACGGCTCCACCATGGACGGCGCTGCTGGGCCTTGCTCTAACCTGACTCTGATTTGCCGCCACGACCCCGTGAGTGGTGTGGGACTGCTCTTCGCTTCCTGGCTGCCCCCCGCGGAGCCCAACGGGAAGGTCATCCGCTACAACGTGAGTGCCTGTTCTATTACCCCGCACTTTAACTTGAATTACCCAGGGAGGGCATCAATATAATTAATTAAAAAGGTGCAATTATTAATTTAACTAGAATTAATTAATTTCTTTTTATCAATATATTTAATATCTTACTAACACAAACAAAAACTTATGTTACCCCAAATAACTTGAACTGGCTGTTCAAAAGATTTGTAATATGGTTGACTGAAAAGGAAAGAACAGACATTCGAAATATCCTACATAACTAACACGAGTACACATAATAGACACATTTCATATAATTTCCTCACGCAGGGCAATGCTTGTTTACAATATTAATTATCATGTACCTACTGTATTTATATTTTCTTATTTCCACGTGTAATTTTAAATTAGATATGCAATCTTTTTATGGAAATATATGAAATAACAAAAACAAAATTTGTTTGTTTGTTTATTTTGTTTATTTAGCACAATATTATACATTTAAATACACTATTTATTAAATTTTGACTGCCCAATTAGGAGTATTTTCCCGTTTTAGGACAGTCAAATAATTATGGGTATGAACATGTGGAGAATGCTTTGTACAAAAAAGGAATAAAATTGATGAAATAAAATAAGGAAATAAAAAGAAGAGTAAGGGAACGTACCCAAACTACGTGACCAACTTTTTGCAATTTTTAACCCCCCCCCCCCCCCCCCCGGTGACCAAAATCCTAAGGAACCCGCCGCTCATTTGTATGGAGCGTGACCTTTTGAAGACCCCCCCCCCCCCCCAAAAGTGTCACGTAGTATGGTACGTTCCCTAAGAATATAAAATAAAATAATGAAAAAGTTGAAAATATAGTAGCTAACTGTTATTTGTATGTAAATATTTAATACAACAACAATATACAATATATGTATATATGCATGTATGTATGTTGATGTGTGTACATATATATGCATATATTTTATATTATTTTTTGTCTTTTTATATGCATGTCTACTTTGATACATATCTTTTTTAATAAATATAATATGTGAAGTGGGTAAAAAAAATCTCTGTATATAAATGCATCAATGAAACAAATTCAAAAGGTGTAATTATTAATTTAACTATAACAATAAAACTGAATACAAATATGTATTTTATATTCAGGTGGAATTGTTCAGCAATGCGTCCTTCCTCAATGCTGAAGGCGCAATGGAGTCCCTGTCATGGGGGCCCAAGATTCGCCATGTGGCCGCCACCACACACAGCACCCGCTTCGACAACATGGCGCCCAACACTAACTTCACCGTCAAGATCAGTGCAGTCACCAGAACCAAGAGGCCTGGAGAGCCGGTAACAAACACATACCTACACAATATCTTGTCACACTTTATTCTTTCCGATTGCGGTTGATTGGAAATACAATATCTGAATGAAAATATGTACATAATATTATGTCACACTTTATTCTTTCCAATTGCGGTGGCATGGAAATACTATATCTGAATGAACAGTGATGAATGATGGTGAATGATGATGAATGAATAAGGAATGACGGTGAATGAATGATGACGAATGAATGAGGAATGACTGTGAATGAATGATGGTAAATGATGAATGAATGAGGAATAATGGTGAATGAATGATGAACGATGGTGAATAATGAAGGGGAATGATGATGAATTATGATGAATGTATTATAAATGAACAATGAATTCCGACGAATGAACATTTGCTGATGGCTAATGGATGTTGAGTAATGAATGACAGAAGATATTAATAATTTGGATGATTTTTATGGTGTCGTTTTTGTGAAAAATCACCTCAAGGGCGTTGGATAGCGGGCAATGGTTGATGAACGAAGGCAAAGGAATGACTGATAATAAGAAATGTAAAATAACTAATGAACAACGAATGACGAGGAATGAACAGTGAATGATGACAAATGAATGAATGAACATTGAATGGCTAACAAATGAACGATAATGGTTGATTTTTATTATTTTTACCAAATGACCGATGATGAAGAATTAACAATGAATGAATGAGTGAACAATGAATGCTGACGAATAAGCATTGATTGATGACGAATGACTGGTGAATGAACATAGAATGATGACAAATGAAAAATGAATGGTTGATAACAAATGAATGACTGGTGATGTGGAGTGAACAATTAATTAATGAGTAAACAATGAATACTGAAGAATAAACATTGAATGTGATGATGAGGAATTAACAATGATCCATGATGCTGATGAATAAGCATTGACTAGCTGGGCCCGTTGCAAAAGCAACTAACGGGTTAAAACACTATGCGATTTGACGTGTGAACATGGATGAAGCGAGGAGGAGTGTGTGTTAAATTAAATATATGAAGAAACCTGAGGTTACAGTGACCTTGCAACGCATGCCGGGTACCCGTTGTATATAATGTTATTTTTTTTTTTTTTTTTTTTTTTTTTTTTTTTTTATTAGGTTTGTCAACAGCGATTTACATCAAAGCTTTCACAGATACAATTACACTGAACATGGTTGATGCTATCACTAATTAAAGACAAACACAACATTGGTAATATAATATTACATTAATTCACACAAACACATACTATACATTACAAAATAATAATTAAAAAGTTTTACAAGAAACAATTTTTTAGAACATTGAGTTTATAGGTTCATAAGTTTATAGAACAACGTAATAGAGAGCTTTAAAGCTTGTTAAGAGCTGATTTGAAGTTGGCCAATGTTGACATTGTCAAATTAATCGAATGTTTTTTGTAAGCCTCATTGAAATTACGGCACATTCTCGATAAAGCTGAGTCATACCCCAGCTTAGTTCGATATTTTTTAATATTTAACGGAACATAATTTACCAGTCGTGAACCAATTCTAGGAACATTGAACCTGATTTGATGAAGTAGAAAAGGACAGTTTATTAAACCATTTACAATTTTGAATAGAAAATTTAGATCAGTATTTAGTCTTCTCTGTTCAAGGGTGCGTACATTGTAAAATTTTAGTCTATCAGTGTAGTGAGGAAGTGATCGAGCTTGCCTATCGGAATACGCCAGGTGGTACATAAAATGTTTTTGAACCTGCTCTATTCGCTGAATATGAACTTTGTAAGTTGGACTCCATACAGCACTTGCGTACTCCAACACGTTGCGGGTGAAGGAATTGTACAGCGTTATTTTTGATGTGGGATTTTTAAAATGTTTACTGTTTCGTTTGATAAATCCTAGCATTTTCATAGATCTAGAAATGATATTGTCGATATGAGGTGTGAAAGTAAGTTTTTTATCAAATAATACGCCTAGGTCCCGAATGGTTGCGACTTCCTGGAGTTTAGTACCGTCGATAAAATATTGAGTCGGAATAGAATTGTGTTTACGCGTAAAGGTTATGTGAACACATTTTAAAGAATTCAGAAACATTCTATTGTCGTTACACCACTTTGAAACTCTGTTTATATCGTTTTGGAGAAGTATTGAGTCTAGTAATGTATGGATAATTTTGAATATCTTACAATCATCCGCAAACAACAAAATTTCAGAATCCAAAATAACATCGCACAAGTCATTTATAAAAACAAGAAACAAGATTGGGCCCAAATGGGACCCTTGCGGCACTCCAGATGGCACATCTAATCCTCTTGACTCATAGCCATCAAATACTACTCTTTGTATGCGATCAGTTAGATAGGAGTAAAACCAATTTAGCAAGGTACCATGAACACCCATTTGTTATAATATAGTACAGGCGTTTGCAAGGCGCTTGCATTATAATGTAGTTTCCCGGAACTTGGAATGGAACCACCCCGAGGTCAGTGATCTTGCAACGCATGCCGGGTACCTGTTGTATATAATGTTATAATATAGTGCAGGCGTTTGCAAGGCGCTTGCATTATAATGTAGTTTC
Organism: Limnephilus marmoratus; assembly: GCA_917880885.1. NCBI lineage: Eukaryota > Metazoa > Arthropoda > Insecta > Trichoptera > Limnephilidae > Limnephilus > Limnephilus marmoratus. The sequence goes on from OU862935.1 coordinate 7,898,627, forward strand.
GCGGAACTTGGAATGGAACCATTACAGTTAAGTTGACCCCGAGGTTAGAGTTATCTTGCAACGCATGCCGGGTACCCGTTGTATATAATGTTATAATATAGTGCAGGCGTTTGAAAGGTGCTTGCATTATAATGTAGTTTCCCGGAACTTGGAATGGAACCATTACAGTTAAGTTTACCCCGAGGTGACAGTGATCTTGCAACGCATGCCGGGTACCTGTTGTATATAATGTACTGTAGTGCTGGCGCTTGCAATAAAACGTAATTTCCCAGGAATTGGGATGGAACCATTACAGTTAAGTTAAGTTGACCCGGAGGTAACAGTGCCTTGCAACGCATGCCGGGTACCCGTTGTATATAATGTTATAATATTTGCAAGGCGCTTGCATTATAATGTAGTTTCCCGGGACTTGGGATGCTAGAGCTCACTATTGTATATAGAAACCAATGAATGGTTCCCGGGGCAGCGGTACCAATCTCACGTTCAATGATTATAATTAAAATGCAAAATACAAAAAAAGCGTTATGTCAATTAAATATTTTTCATAATAATTATCCCGTTCAACTCCACCAATTTCGGTATACATTTACAAAAAAAATACATAAGCAAAATCATCAGATGATTCCGAGTAGTTACAGTTTGGCAAGAAAGTGTAGAAAATAAATGATGGCGCTGCGATCGTTTTCTAGTTTTAAATGGCAACACCAAGATGGCTCATAAGACAAAGAACGTATGTTTTAAAAAAACACTTCTGGCAAAATGCATATTTCATAGCGTATTTGTATTTTCAAAAAATTTGCACAAAAAACTGTAATTTAATAGAAGCAAAATAAAACAAAACAAGTTTTAAGTGGGCGTTTATTCCGATATAAAAACGTAGGTACTTAAAAATTTAAGTCTATTAATTCAACACCCGACATGTAATTATTGTCTTCGTCCTCGTGTGATTCTTCTTCTTCCGTATCTTCATCTTCATCTAAGCGCAGTTCATCGATATCATATATATTACTGCCTCATGCATAATATTCTGCATCAATTTTCATCACGTGTTTGCAACAATTTTTCCAATCATCAGCACTTATGCTATTACATAATGCCCATTTTCTGTTTTCCCGGTGTTTCAAATTTTCCATCTGCCTTTTCCCCTTCCTTGACAATTCGTCTTACCGTTGATTCAGATTTACCTGTGTGTGAAAAATCATTAAAATTATTATTATATAAGGGAGTTTTAAAAACACACACTAGATAATATTCACTTGGAAAGAAAGAAAGAGAAAACGAGAAAAAGGTAACTTTTCTACGAGTTTAATATTTTTTTTTTTATTGAGTAATTCCCTTTTTCTTGTGGCCGCATATTATCTGTCAAAATGAAGTGTCAAAATCAGATTTTTTTACCATAACCTCAAATCAGATTGTAATGGTTATTATCGCTCGAAAATTGGCATAAATCTTGTAATACTAATGAAATTTATTAAACAAACTATACTACGTACCAGTCATTTCAGCAGTTCGTTTGCAAACATCTTCTAAATTAAAAAGAAGCTTCTTCGCGTGACACTCGGCTAGGCTGCGTTGAAAAACGCAGAATATAACCCCTCTTGTATCACTATGTAATAATTTATTCATTTTAATTAAATTCAGGCAAACAATGAATAAAAATATTATCAAATCAGCGATATTCTACTCAGATTTAAGACAAAAAATCAACCGTAACACGTTGATACACACAATATGATAACACATAATATGACAGCCATAAGAAACGTCATATAATTCGGTGTTGCCATAGTAATGAACACGTTTAGTTCCAATTGAATTAATTTCTACACTTTCTTGCCAAACTATATGTGCAGGTAGGTACCTACATAGATTCTATGTAGAATATAATTTAAGCTGTGTTTAAATTTAAAATCTTCCATTTTTAAAGTTAATTTTAACGTTTTGTGAAAGTTCTGTTCAAATTCTATTCGAGTCCTGTAATTATTTCTGTTTCCATAATAATTGGAAGGCTTTTGACCTCTCCAGCCAGATTCTCCCAACCCTTCGCCTTGCACCGCAGTGTGAGAAATAGATTCATACGTCCGTCACTCCTGGCCACACTGTCCCCCAGATTCCTAAACACCCCTCATACCTTTTTCCTTCCCATATCTTCTTCTCCTTCCTTTCCCTTAAAAAACCCACCCCACAGCATCCTCAAAGATGACACAGGCCCCTAGGATTCAGAACGGGCCTTTTCTCGCGTAATTTCGTGATGCCAAAGCTCACTATTGTATTCTGAAACTGTGTGTATTTGTCTAGGTCTTAGTGGCGGATACGTTTGCCCAACCACTGCGTGGCGGGCTGGATCGGAGGAAACTGATTGAGGGAGGATTTTGACCTCTCCAGCCAGATTCTCCCAACCCTTCGCCTTGCACCGCAGTGTGAGGAATAGATTCATACGTCCGTTACTCCTAGCCACACTGACCCCCAGATTCCTACCCACCCCTCATACCTGCCGGGTACCCGTTGTATATAATGTTATAATATTAGCAAGGCGCTTGCATAATAATGTAGTTTCCCGGGACTTGGGATGCTAGAGCTCACTATTGTATATAGAAACCAATGAATGGTTCCCGGGGCAGCGGTACCAATCTCACGTTCAATGATTATCATTAAAATGCAAAATACAAAAAAAAGCGTTATTTCAATTTAACCCGTCTAATCACAGGAGACCCAAGTTGTCCCAAAACATCATATGCCGTTATAATAACAGGAGACCCAGATTGTCCCAGAGCAACAGTGCATTATTAAAAGTCAGATATCTCTCTTTCTGTAATGCGAATATTTGTGATTTCTTTTATGTTAGAAACGGAATGAAATAATGCTTCTTATTGTCTTAGAATTATATGAGCTAGGTTGTTCAGATATTTTACAAACCCGATCAAAAGTGACGGTTTAATTTTGCGTCAATTTGTGACGCATCACACGTTTAATTTTAAAATAAAATTGTATGAAAGTGATAAAAAGTGAGGTGACAGTTTTATTACAAATTTTGCTTAGAAAAGGAATCTGTATTTAAAATTTTAAATTTATTCTATTTTAATTACTTTAATTCGAATATTCTTAGGTATACATTTTTTTGCCAATTTACATTTCCAATATTAAAATTTTAATATTTAGAAACAAAAAAGTTGATTCCTAATAAACACATCGGAAAGATTATTGTATCTTAATTTTAGAACAATTTTTGTTTTTGCAAAAGCGTTAAAAAAAAACAATAAATAGGAACATTTAAAATGCATGGGAAGAACCAGGAATTTTGCGCGCCAACTTTGACAGGCAAAAGTTGACAGAAAATTATGTTCTTATTATTCGAAGGGTTAATATTTTTCATAATAATTATCCCGTTCAACTTCAAGCAATTTCGTTATACATTTACAAAAAAAATACATTAGCAAAATCATCAGATGATTCCGAGTAGTTATGTTCAGGTAGGTACCTACATAGATTCAAAAAGTGACCATCTTGAGTGATTTATTTAATTTCATATCATTAAATATTTAAATGAAAGAATACTGTTCCTAAGCCGGTAGGTACCTACCTGGTAAACCCCGAGAAAAATAATATTGCTGTAGGTACCTACGCGTTTTCTCAATAAAAATTGCGTCAACATTACGTATTTTGTTACTTTTCTTTCGATGGAATGGTAGGTACCTGCCCCGTTATAAATTGAGTTTTTTTCATATGGCCAGTAATTTAATACTCTCGGATAATTTGAGAACGCATTTTCAACATGAATTTTTCAGGAAATGTGTGATATTTGTCAGCTTCTACTGACATATTTTATAAGAGATGCGTATATAATTTTGGTATCAAAAGTTGCGTATTCCTCTACTGTATTATATTTTTTAAAAATATCAAAGCTGGGATCGCTTTTTGGGCCGTAATGCAGTATTCCCCAACCGAAACCGCTGAGAGGTCCGTTTCGGTAGCATAAAACTGACATTTGAAATCTACATATACCTATCTCAGCATTCGCAAACATGCAAAAAGAGATGGGTTAATCCTGACCTGACTCGATATTCCTAGCATTTTAATTTGCATTGAAACTAATGGAAAAAAGACATCTCTTGTTTTTTAATGCGAACCTGTCGGCGGGAAGTGTAACCGAGCCGAATTGAGTGATTTTATAAGAGTTCTAGTTTTCGCCGCCAGTTTTTTCTTTAAATTTTGTAGGCCAAAAAACGCTTAATTTTTGTCGCAAAGTCAAAGTACTGAAACGTGCACTGAATTTTTTATCTGAAAGGGCGTAAGCGACTTTTTTTTTTTAAACGACAAAACGCCGTGAGGTCTTACGGATCGCGGGGGAAAAGTGTCGATTCATCAAAAGCATCATCAAAACACAATTTTTTTGTATGAGATCGCTGTCCATGCCCCCTGTCCGGCCAAATCGATCTCTGCGGTCGGTGAAACTGGATAGGCAGAGTGGTCGATTTTCGCCTGTCTCTAAAAGCCCACGTTTCCATAGTGAGTTTTCGAAAAACAAATGCCAACTGAGTAATAATATATATAATATTGATGACGAATGACGGAAACTAGTAAGGCAAGCTTTCAATAGGGCCAAAAAATCTGGAAACTGGGATGCTCACAAGCAATACCAGAAAGAGTACAAGGAAGCAATCCGGATAGCCAAAACAAACTCCTGGGAGAAGTACTGCGGGGAGGTGGAAACCATCCCGCAGGCGGCAAGAATTCAAAAAATCCTTGCTAAAGACCCAGGGGCAGCTAAAGGCCCATTTCGGAAAGCCGATGGAAGCTTCACCGATAACTGCGAGGAGGAGTTGGAGGAACTGCTGGGGAAACATTTTCCCGGCTACAAAAAGTTAGAAGCAGGTGACACCGGGCCACCACCAGCCCGAGTTATGCGGGAAGGTAAGGACTGGGACACTGCAGCTAAAATAGTGACTCCCTCCAAAGTTAAATGGGCAATCGAAGGGTTCGACCCTTTTAAAAGTGCGGGAGAAGATGGTATCTTTCCGGCACTTCTTCAGAGGGGCCTAGATACAATCTTGCTTCCGGTAACTAAGATTCTGAGGGCGTGCTGCGCCCTCGGATACATCCCCACACCATGGAGGAAAACAAGGGTAGTGTTCATACCTAAACCAGGGAGAACTGACTACGACCAACCAGGCGCATTCCGTCCAATTAGCCTCACCTCTTTTCTTCTAAAGACAATGGAGAGGCTAATGGATAGGCACATAAGAGACGGGGCACTGAGAGAAAATCCCCTCCATGAGTTACAATTTGCGTATCAACCAGGTAAGTCGGTTGACACGGCACTGCACAGGTTGGTATACAAACTGGAGCAGGCGCAGGCAACCGGGGAACTAGCGGTTGGACTCTTCCTGGACATAGAGGGAGCATTCAATTGCACCACTATTAAATCCATCGATGAAGCGGCAGAAAGACATGGACTCGACAAAACCACTAGAAGATGGCTGAAGAACATGCTTTCAGGTCGGATTCTTACGATGAAAAGGGGTGAGGTGATACTCAGAGTATTGGTGACGCGAGGGTGTCCACAGGGGGGGTTTTATCACCCTTGCTGTGGAGCCTGGTGGTGGACAACCTCATCAGGAAACTCAACAACAAGGGCCTGTATACTCAAGGGTACGCGGATGACATCGCAACCATAATAAGGTGTTGGGATGCAGACCGACCAGAGGCCTCATACAATCAACACTGGCAACAGTGGAAGAATGGTGTGAAGAAACAGGGCTGTCGGTCAACCCAGACAAGACAGAACTAGTCATCTTTACACGCAAAAGGAAACTAGAAGGATGGAGCAATCCAACCTTCTACGGAAAGGAAGTAGAACCCTCTGACACGGTTAAGTACCTCGGAGTCATCTTAGATGCCAAACTGAGCTGGAAAAACCAGGTGGAGACTGTAAGCAGAAAAGCCTGTGTTCTCATGTGGGCAACTAGGCGAATCTGCGGCAGAACGTGGGGACTCAAACCCAAAATGATGCGATGGCTGTACACAGCCGTTGTAAAACCAAGACTCATGCATGCAGCCTTGGTCTGGTGGAGGAGAACAACACTGAAAACAGTGAGAGCCACACTCAACCACATACAGGGACTTGCATGCAGAGGAATCACAGGAGCTATGCGAACCACTCCAATACTAGCCATGGGAGTGCTGCTAGATCTACCCCCACTAAACTTAGAAATAGAGGGGGCGGCGATGGCGGCAGCCTACAGGTTACAATGCAAAGGTCAATGGAGAGGTGAGTTGCCCAAAAACAGTCATACGGAGATCGGAACAAGACTGAGGGCAATTAGTCCGACAGCTGGAATGAAACAGGACGGCAAACAAGCCGAATACTTCTTCAGACAGCAGTTTGATGTGATGTACCCCACCCGGGAGGAGTGGGACATGGTCCCAGGTCCAACCTCCAGACAGGAACTAATCTGGTTCACAGATGGGTCCAAAATGGAGGAAGGAACGGGGGCTGGGGTATGTTTACAGGGTTCCAAGAGGGAACTAAGTATACCTCTAGGAATACACTGCACTGTGTTTCAGGCTGAGATGAAAGCCATCTTGGCCTGCGCACAGGAGAATATACGTATCGGGTACAGGAATAAGAACATAACTATTTGTTCTGATAGCCAGGCAGCCCTTATGGCACTGGAAAGTAACCGATGCGACTCCAGACTGGTGATGGAATGTAGAACCGTTCTTACAGAACTCGCTACCATCAATAAAATAACCCTGATATGGGTACCAGGACATAAGGGTATTGAGGGCAACGAGCGGGCTGACGAACTAGCAAGGAAAGGGGCGAAAGCACCACTTGCGGGATCTGAGCCGGCCGTAGGAGTAGCAGCTTGCCACACCAAATTACATATCGAGAGGTGGAAGGAATGGGAGAGGGCACCCGGAATGAGACAATCCAAAGTACTCATAAACAGACCCGACCCCAGACGGACCAGGAAACTACTCGATATGGACAGAAACTCGCTGAGGGAACTGGTAGGCCTACTAACGGGACACTGCCATCTCAGGAAACACATGCAGCTATTGGGAGTGGAAAGCACCAGTAGATGTAGAAAATGTGAAGAGGATGAAGAGACTCCAATTCACTTATGGTGCCAATGTCCTGCCCTGGTGGGAATTAGGCTCAGATACCTGGGGAGACATGTTGTAGAACCAGAAGACCTAGCCACATATCCGATAACAACTCTGGTGAACTTTATTAAAGGGACTGGGTTATTGTTAAAGGATTGAGGTAAAATGGGAGAAAGTACAATGGGCCCATGGCCTAAGTACTCACGGGAACCAATGGTAAACCGTCTCCGCTTTTAAAAAAAAAAAAAAAAAGATGACGAATGACTGGTGAATGAACATAGAATGATGACAAATGAAATATGAATGGTTGATAACAAATGAATGACTGGTGATGTGGAGTGAACAATTAATTAATGAGTAAACAATGAATACTGAAGAATAAACATTGAATGTGATGATGAGGAATTAACAATGATGAATGAACAATGAATGATGAATGAATGATATTTTGACTTATTGAAGGAAATTCATAGGTTGGCTGTCTTTATTGTGTCAACCTGTAAAGATGTTGAATAATGATACTAGTTTACTAACCGGTTTCACTTTCAGATGACAGTTTGGTGCACCACCCCCCCCTTCCACCCCGCCCAAGGACTCGCTGCAAGGCTTCCGCTGGGACAAGGTGCGCGAGTATGATGGGAGATGGCTGTTCCGCCTGTACATGCCGCGCATCAGCGAGAGGAACGGCGCCATCTGCTGCTACAGGTACCTACATATCTAATTAACTGTTGTATCTGTTAATCTCAATAATTAATACAACTTTAGACGTGTTTAGTAACTTGAGGTCATGCGATTACTAGTTGATTCATTAACCTGTGGAATGTCGGATGATATTTATATGTGAAAGTGATATCACTTTCCCATTTGCTTGCCTAACAACATACCCCGATCCCGGGATGCCATAATTCTACTGACTCCCGACGGCTGGGAGCAGATGCGCCTCTAGTGCGGTATGCATATAATAATCTGTTTTTCCCCTCTACAGGGTGTTTGTGGTTCGCATGAAGAATGAGCAGCGTCTGTCCGACATGCCGTCTCCGGAGCACCTTACTGTGTCGTCCTACCGTGAGGTGCACAATGGCAAGGCGGGCGCAGGGGCTTATATCGCCGAGATCTTCACCAGGTGAGACAATAAAATTCATTTTAAACAAGACTTTGGGCTGCAAAACGCGCTCTCTGGAAATTTCTGCTGGTTTTGGTATTTGGGAGGCGGGTATGGGTACCGCTGCCCCGGCAACCATTTATCGGATTACCAATATAGGTACAGTTGCCCAAGTGGTTCTCTACATTTGGTGACTTAGCAGGGGTGATTGGGAGAGACTCGTTGAGGGAGACCTTTTGACCTCTCCATCAGCACTCCCTCGGAACATCGCCTTGCACCCCAATGGGAGGGATAGATTCATAAGTTCTTCACTCCTGGGCACACTGATCCCTAGATTCCTACCCACCCCTCATACTTTTTTCCTTTCCAGAACTTCCCCTCCTTCCTTTCCTAAAAGACCCCCCAAAGAAGACATAGGCCCTGAGGAGAATCATTTTCCGCAGGGCCTCCTATGTGGAACTAATGTAAAAAAAATAATATTACTGTTTTATTTTCCCAGTGACACTCTTCACTCGGAAGTGATCCTCGGAGACGGCACTTGGCTCAATGCGGCCAACCCGCACTCCTTTCAGCAGTGTGGCAAGTGTGCGCACATGGCACCCGCTCGCCCCACCGCCCCCCCCACACCGCCTCCCACCACCCCTAGGGAGGAGGAGCTGCTCACCGAGATCGTGGATGTCAAGGAGGTGGAGAGCAAGGAGAGGTGAGTTGGACATACATAAGAAGTGAACAATATTCGATTATCTTCAACCGAGGTCATTCAACACAGTTCCTAACCTTCCTCTCCCCCGAATGAAGATTAAAAATGATGACGAATGAATGATGGATGATGATAAATGGTTGATGAATGAAGACGAATGAATGACTGATGATGATGAATGAACAATGATCACATATTAACACTGACACTTCCTGGCCTTCCCTGAATGATGATTAAAAATGATGACGAACGAATGATGAATGGTTGAAGAATGAAGACAAATGAATGACTGATGATGATTCCTGACTTCCTCTTACCTGAATGAAAATTAAAAATTATGATGAATGAATGATGAATGAAGACGAATGAATGTCTGATAATGAGGAATGAACAATGATCACAAATTAACACTGACCCTACTTAACCTCCCCTACCCTGAATGAAGATTAAAATGATGATGAATGAATGATAAATGGATGATGAATGAAGACGAATGAATGACTGTTAATGAGGAACGAACAATGATCACAAATTAACACTGACCCTACTTAACCTTCCCTTCCCCGAATGAAGATTAAAATGATGACGAATGAATGATGAATGAATGATGAACGGTTGATGAATGAAGACGAATGAATGACTGATGAAGAACACTGATATTTCCTGCCTTCCTCTTCCCGCGAGAAAATAATTAAAAAAAAATTCGAGTAAATTATGTTTGTCTGCAATTTTGACCCTTCTATGTACAGAATTTGTATGAAGGACAAGGTCAGAATCGATTGCGCCAACATTTCCCCATAAGACGGGTAAAAATTTCATTCACCTTGCAACCCCAGAATATTTTTAAACAATTTTATCTGTGGCATGAAAATGTCAAATTTGCCGTGAATTTTATCTGTCAAAGTCGATGCGTGATCCTCGACTAAAACATTGTAAAACCTATTAATTTACGTAATTAACGCAAGTAATGTTGTTTTGGTACATAGTTTATTGTTCTAGGAATGTGTTTCGGCCAATAAAATATATGATAGCTCAAAATTAATCCACAAAACATTCAATTCAAAATTCAAAATGGTATTTTGTTAGGAAATTTCCGTATTTTTCCTGGATTTTGATGGCCTTTGACCGGTTAAAAAATGATAAAGAATGAAGACGAAGGAACGATGATGAATGAATGAATGAACAATGATATTTCCTAACATCCGTCTTCTTCATGTTCAATGACAAATGAACTATATTTGTTATCGAATAAACAAATTTTGATGATAAATCAAAAATGAATTACGAGGATTACTGATCAGTGAATGAATGAGTTCACAAAGAATGAAATTCTTAACCTTCCTACTTTCCATCTCCTCCCCCACCCACTTCCTCCAGCTTCACAACCTTCCCCAAATTGTTGATGCCATAGTTTGCTGGCTCCAGTCAGTTGAGACTGCGATAATCATATTTAAAATAAATTCTCACTGTAAATTTTCTTTAATGTTATTTGAATGATTTGATGATTCTTTGTTTCAGCGCCTCGACTACCACGGAGGTTCCTACCACCACTGTGCCGCCAGCCATCACCACCCTGGTGCCCGAGGAGCCGGTGGAGGCAGTGGACACCCTTGAGGTCACCACCGACGGAGCACAGGAAGATTACAGTGAGCAACATTCATTCTGTCATTCCACCATCAGTAAAGTTCATCAATGTGGTTCACCGACAATAGCACTGTCTCTTTATCATCTTTAGTTGACCTCCAAAATTTTTAGATATTGCTGTGAATGGTTCTTGTGAATAATTTCACCTTCTTCTTAACACTTTTAGACTAAAAACTTCTATGAAGCAAATGTTTAGGATGTTAACATCCTCTCTATTATGCTCTCAAATCTCTCTGATGCTAGAAACCTAACTGCTAGCCCACTTGGGTTATGTACAAATGGAGAGGGGCAAACTTGGGTTATGCCTGGAGAGGGGCAAAACTCTATACTACCGACATCTGATATAAACATCATAAAAAAGTGGTTAGATACAAATACGCTCACATTGAACACTGAGAAAACTAAATATGTCACATCAAGCATAAATATAACAGGTCAACCTCATGATGACGCCTCTATTAGAATACACACATGTTTAAATTCCGATGAATCTTGTCAGTGTCCCTACATTGAGCGCACTACACAGATGAAGTATCTCGGCCTCACAATTGATCCATATCTCAAATGGAATATTCACACTCAAATAATTGCAAACAAAATAAGAAAAACCATGCACTTTTTCAGAACGATACGAAACTTTCTCGACTTACAACACTTGAAAATGATTTATTTTGCAGTGTGTCAATCTATTATTGAGTATGGTATCATAGCATGGGGAGGCGGTACTGCATCAGCACTAGACCCAATCATAAAGGCACAGAAAACTATTATAAAATTAATTCTTAGACTACCTCTAATTACAGACTCGAACTTAATCTTCAATATTATGAATGTGTTTGACGTTCGGCAGATATATGCAAAAACAATCCTCACTCATCTATATACAAATATACACAAATACTATGAAAAAAGATTAAATATTCGCTGTACTCGAAACAATAACAAAGATTTACTACAAATTCCCATAACTCATACTACTTTTGGTCAACGAAGCTTCAGATACCTTGCTACAAGACTTTACAACATCCTTCCAATTAGTATAAAAAAATGTGATTCACAAAAAAATTTCAAAAAAAACATAAAAATTTGGATAAAAAATAATGATAGAGCATTTACCGGTGCACTCACCCAAATTCGAAATTAGTATTGAACCAATGCTGTTATTATTGTACCAATATTATTGTTATTATTAATGCAACCATTGTATTGCGTGATTTTATTCTAATATAAGTGTAGGTATGTTCACAGTATAATAAATTGACGTAAAATTACTGTCTCAACACAGGCTAGCCTAGTGAGGCAGGTTACGAGAAACCTAAATTTATAATTATAAATCTCTATTGTTTAAGTACCTACTGTATATATGTATTTTGTTTTCTGTTATTAACTTTTGTCATTATCCAACTTCTAAACTCTACTTTTACTGTACTTATGATGTACTTTTTGTTTTTGTAGTTATAAATCTTAATTTTTTTTGTTCAATAAAGATATATTATTATTATTATTATTATAGGTCTACAACCTCTAAGATCTATCTGAACCAGAGCCATCTCTGTCTTGTAGCTCAAACAATCACAGATGTAAAGATTAAGATTCTCACAGCCAAAAGCAAACTTGTTTTGGGGTGTTGAGAACATGGCTCAACCTACATAAGACATAATTTGTTGCATTCCTAATCTAATCGAAATTCTTTTAATTTTGTTCTAGCTTCCACCGAAACCAATGAATCTGACAAGAGCCGTCTACTGAAGAAGAAAAAGAAAATCAAACGTCAGTTCCCAACCGACGAGACCTCCAAGAAGCTCGCTCTTCAAGACTTGCAGGAGTACCAAAACGCTCAACCCCAAGCGGAAAACGAGCTGGACAAACATCAACCGATTTCCAGCTACATTGACAACCGAAAGTTCACTCTGGACGACGATTTCTACATCAACCGACGGATCTCTCACCAGAACAAACCCAAAATTAAAGACGACCGAGAGAAAGATGAAAACAACCGGAGAATGTGGAGAGATGACAATGAAAATGTGAATAACAACGAATACAGAGAGGAAAGTAAATGTGACGATAGTAATGATTGCGACGAAGACGACGTGGTTTGGACAAACACCGATGAAGATGATATAGAAGAATTCATTGTACGACCGAAAGACAACGACATCGAGAGGAAGCGCCGAGAGCAATTATCGTCCAACATCGATGAAGGTTACCTTGGACATCATAAGATCGTGGCTAGAAGTGTAAACAATGATAATGATCGAACGTCCAGTGAAAAATTGGAGGCCCCATTTGATTCAACCCAGTTCTCTGGAGGTAATAAAGTCATAGCTGTGGATTTGCAAGGTGAAGCACTGAGGGCGTACACATCCAGTGAGATAGATTCTGCTGAGGCGGGTCTGCCTGTGCCACAGATTGGACTTTACAGACGTCACGCTGTGTGGAAACGACAAGTTGAGGATTCCGATGACTTTGCAAAACTGATGACTGATCTAGCAGCGCAGGAGAATCCCAATCAAGGTATGTATTTATAATTATTTTTATTTATTGTATTTGCAGAATCCATTAACCTGTCACAAGCCGTAAAAACACGGAAATTCCCTAACAAAGTACCACTTTGAATTGGATGTTTAGTGGATTAATTTTGAGTTATCGTATATTTTATTGACCGAAACACATTTCTAGAACAATAAACTATGTACCAAAACAACATTACTTGCGTTCATTACATAAATTAATAGGTTTTACGATGTTTTAGTCGAGGAACACGCATCAATTTTGACAGATAAAATTCGCGACAAATTTGACGTTTTCATGCCTCAGATAAAATCGTTTAAAAACATTCTGGGGTTGCAAGGTGAATGAAATTTTTACCCATCTTATGGGGTACTGTTGGCACAAGCGATTCTGACCTTGTACTTCATACAAATTCTGTACATAGAAGGGTTAAAATCGCAGACAAACATATTTATTTCGAAATGTTTTTTTCGCGCATGCGAACAAGCTGCGCGCTCTCGCGCGTCTCTGGCCGATTACAGTTTAAATGAAAATCCATTAAAATTCCATGCCTTTTAATGTAGGAAACAGTGCAGATTTGTGATTTATAATAATTAACCAAAGGGACGCTCAGATGGTTTGGGCACGCGGAGCGAATGAACGAGGAAAGGAGTGTAAGGAGAATATATGATGTTAATGTGAATGGTAGAAGAAGTCCATGATATGGAAGGGCTGACAGAGATATCGAAAGAAGGGTAAATGCAGGCAACTTTCTTAATGGAGGGCTGAACGCCGTTGGTGCTAACAAAAAACTGTCCAAAGAAGCGAAGTTAGTCGTCCATAATGGATTGCTGGTACCTACCCTGATGTATGGCAGTGAGGCATGGAACTGGCAGAGGAAGGATGAAAGTAGACTGAACGCTGTAGAAATGAGATCCCTAAGGTGTATGTGTGGTAAAACCATGTACGATCGTGTGAGAAATGTGGAGATCCGCGAAGAATGCAAGGCCGATGTAAACGTAATGAATAAGATTAAGAAAGGGACGCTCAGATGGTTTGGGCATGTGAAGCGAATGAACGAGGAAAGGAGTGTAAGGAGAATATATGATGCCCGAGGAAGGGAAACGGCCTGCGGGGAAACGGCGTGATGGTTAGTTAGTTTAGAAGAAATCGGGGACGCCCGAGGAAGACATGGCACGACCAAGTGAATCGGATACTTAAGTCGGGCCATGTGAAGAGTCGGAATAATAGAAGAGCATGTATGAGACGATGTATGAATGTGAACGAGGCAAGGAGTGTGTGCCAAGATCGAGTTGTTTGGCGGTCCGTCCTCTCTGCCTACCCCTACGGGAAACAGCGTGATGGTTAGTTAATTTTTTACTGTATTATTAAAAGTAGAGATTATCGGCGTGATGTTTAGATGGATCGGTTAGTGGCTGAGTTGACAAATGTGCCTGGTTCCCAAATGCAAACACTTATCCAATATAATGACTTGAACAGGGCGACTGGAAAGACTGAAGAAGTTGAAGGAGCAGAAGGGGCTGATGGCGGGCGGCGAGGAGAGCGGCGCTGCGGAGCAGGAGGTGCTGGTGCTGGGGGCGGATGGAGCCGTGCAGGAACAGTTCTCCGTCACCACGGCGCCCAACTATGACACCAAGATCTTCGATGGCCAGCTGGACACCGACTCCAATTATACAGGATTCGTCGAATTACTGGGTAAGTTTTTATACATTTCCACAATACTAGCGGCCAAATTCACTTAAAATCATATGGCAATATATTTTGATTCATCCTAAGATTTAAAATTTAAAAACTAAAGATTGTTAAACAATCTGAAATGTAGCTCCCCTAAAGCCTCAATGACATTGAGCGAGTTTACAAGCTACTATCTGGGAAATTCACTACCTTTTAGTAAACTCGCTCAGTGTAATCGTATTACTATCCAACTAGCAGATTGTGGACAATCTACGAAAAAAGTTGAAAGGTCGTATTTGCTACTCACTTACTCGTGATTGGTTTAATTATGCGCTTAAAATGGCAGCCAACAAACAGCTGATTTCGACTGTCAAACATCTGACAGAATTAGTTCACGCAGGCGTCATTATTCTCGCAATTGGCTAGCTGTGGCACTAGCAGCGACCTGCAAGCTCAGTTTCCTACGCTACTGAGCGAGTGGACAGTTTTGTGTGTCATCATGACAATCTCACTCGCCGACTCACCCGCTTTTAAACTTAGTAGATAGTAGCTTGTAAACTCACTCAATGTAATTGAGGCTTAACACAAACATATTTTTCATTAAATTTTTCACACTCTTGTGTATCTCATTAGGGAAGGTACCCATACTACGTGACAAACTTTTTGCAATTTTTAACCCCCCTCCCCCCGGTGACCTAAAACCTAAGCAATCGAAAGATCATTTGTACCAAGCGTGGTATTTTGAAGACCCCCCCCCCGAACAGGTCACGTAGTATGGGTACGTTCCCTTAGTATAATGTGACATTTGCCTATTAACAATTTGGGAGGCGGGTATGGGTTCCGCTGCTTTATTATCTATTTCGATTTTTCGGAGATGTCTGGATAATCGACTGGACGATCGATATTCAATTTGGAAAGCGGGTCTGGGTACCGCCGCCCCGGGAACCATTCATTAAATAACCAACACTTCTGCCTTAGGTCACCCTGGGTGATTCGCTATGTTTGGGTGACCTACGACCGTGGGGTGACCTATGACCTTGGGGTGATGTATGACCGTGGGGTGACCTACGACTGTGGGGTGACCTACGACCTTGGGGTGACCTACGACTGTGGGGTGACCTACGACCTTGGGGTGACCTACGACCTTGGGGTGACCAATGACCTTGGGGTGACCTACGACCTTGTGGTGACCTATGGCATGGTTATTCAAAAAATGATTCCCTGTGTTCGCACCTCTCTCTCTTGCCCTTTCAGTAATATACGAAACGTAACTCTCTCTCTTTCTATCTTCACTAACTTATATCTCCCTCTCAACTTCAAGTGTGCGTAGAGGCCTGACCGTTTGCCTCGCCCGATCACCGTTCGCATCAATCACCGTTCGCATCGATTACCGTTCGCATCACACTTTTCGTAATGCATTCACCAGCTTACCCCCAAGTCGAGCGTGCGTAAAGAAGTTTTACTTCAAAAACTTTGAAATTGGCTACTAGCCGAAAACTGAAAATAAATGTAGTATACTAAAAAAAACTTTGTTGATTTTTTTTGCAGTTCACTCTGAGGGCACGGAATGGGCGCCGGTGTACAGCAACTATTTTGCGGTACTAAATCCCGGTCCAGACGACGTGCCGCTGGAGGAGAATTATCTTCTCGAGGTAGTACTCAAGGTATTACACTAAGCCTTTTGTTGGGAACCTCTTCTCTAATCTTATTTGCTCCCGGGAGGGTGAGTCGGTCTCTTTTGCGGTTAAATCAGCGTCAAATGACTCGCTTGTAATGTACGTAACAGACTATGTATATGTGTTGCAAGCGACTCATTTAATGTCACATAAGCCAACGCAAAAGATGCACACTCACCCCTCTGGTCAAATATCTTTCCTGAGAAGAAAGCCAGGCCTTTTTATTTAATTTTTAGTTCATTTCATATTTCATTTTGTTATTCTTTGTATTTCTTGAGCATTAGCAACAATTTGTCAAATAAGAGTAGAAAACATAGGAGGGCGACACTGTCGTCCAAATGGCAATACAAAAAATATAATCATGGTGTTAATTCAAAGCTGTGTAACCTACATATTTATTAAAAATTTAAAAGGCATAAAAGTGAAAAAAATATTTTTTCATTCCACTGATCTCAAAATTAGAATTACATATAGGTATATTATTATATCTTTACAATGTTATGTTAACATGAAGAATAACGTAATGAATAATGTAATAAAATATAAAGCGCACTTAAGAAATTGCTCACATTTATTTAATATTAGCTTAAGTACCTACTAGCGTTGTCCGGGTTTTAGATCATGTCTCTAATTTTAGATCTGAATATATTTAACTCATTCAGATCTAAAAGTAGTGTAACTAAACTCACCAAATGCTTCTTCCTTTCACCTACTGTTAAATTCAAATTTATGTTAAATTAAATGGAAGCCAATCACTTTGTAAAACACGATTTAATCAAATTTTTGTCATTAAGTAGGTGCTTTTTCGATTTAATTTTTTTTTAAGAACAAAAAAATGTATTTTTAAATGTGCGTACAGTAATGTGTAATTTCAGTGACATTGTACATTGTAAGAATATTTGACAGGTGAATTGGTGTTGCCAGCCTACAAATTTTTTAGTTCAATTTTTTATATTTTCTACTCTTATTTGACAGACTCTATGTGATGTCTTTGTTGAAAATATAAATTGGAAAGTAACCCCTTTTCTGGATAAAATCAGTATTCTTGTAGACTTACTTGTGTTCATAAATTTGATTTTTTTTTTCATTTTGTCAGCTATACATAGTTTTTAAAAACAAACGTTAAAAGGTAAATTATTTTAAAAAATATATTAACATAATTTAAAAATAAATGTTTTAGGGTTTTTTCTGATTTTCAATGCGTTTTAGCAAGCAAATAATCATTTAAAAAAAAATTAAATATACTTCTCATTTTATTTGTAAGATGCAACTTTTGAGATATCAGGCGTTTCTGAATTCAAAAGTTGAAATAATTGACACGGAGAGTAAAACTTGAAAATAAAATGTGATTTTGTTATATTAACTCCACTCAAGGAAATAACTTCCCCCAGGGGGGTCGGGTTGTCTTTGGTGATGCTGTTAGAGTGTCTTATAGTGTCTTATTGAAGAAAGGAAGTAGTGAACCTGTTGCTGTATGAGGGGGAAAACGCAGGTCAGCAAATCATTCCACAGCCGAACAGTTGAACGCGAGGACGAGTCTTAGAGTAGCCCATTCTCATGTGACAAATGTATCTGTGTATAAAAATTGGGCATGTTTCTCGACTGTCCCACTGGTACCGAAGATATCAATGACTCTGCAACTTCCATTGAAATACTGGTAGAACAAGGACAACTTTTCCACCCGATGTCTGTGCTCTAAAGATTACTGTCTGTCTGTTAAGATTGGGGAATCTATCAAACGTACCATTCATTTCTGCACTGAGTCAAAGGTTTTTTTATAGGTATTTTGAGCCTCCAAATTAGAGGTGGCTGCAAAATTCAACAGAAGAGCGCATTTGCGATTTATTGTACATGTTCAGAAGTTGTGTACTATCTGCAGTATCTGCGGGCCTTGTGCAGTACACCAGCTTCTGAGAGGCTAACTTAACCACCCGTCTGCTTGCTTCAATATATTCTCACCTCACAATCCGGAAGCCTCAGTTTCACGCGAAAATTCTGAAACCGTCACTTTGGATCGAGATTGTAAAACATCTACGCAAGATAGCTTTCATACTTCAAAGACAATATGAAGCATTATTTTGCTACTTTCTGGTTAAAAGAAAAAATACATATGTTTGCATGAGAGGAAGAGAGATATGTAGCTTTTAAAATGTAAGGTCGCTCGGGACGTTTTTGGTCTTATGAAAGTATAAAGCGATTAATTGTTTTGGGATGTATTTATTCCTAAACAAGCAGACGGTTTAACTCTGGCTTCATTGGAGCCCCCGTACCTGAGCTGTTCATTTAGAGTTACATCAAGAACAATTGTTGGAATGATTGCTTCTATTGAAGTTCATTAGATTGTAGTTTCCGTCTTCCAATATATTTTATTGATCTGGATTTGTTTACAAACAGGCAAATAAATGTGTTGTTAAATTGTCATTGTACTTGCAGGTAATTTGCGGATGCGTTGGCGTGGCGCTACTGCTAGTGCTGGCAGTTTGCGCAGTGCATGCCCACAACAGACGCAAAGCCCCACACCATGGCGTAGAGATGAACACCCTGCAGACCACACTCAGGTTATAATGCACATGCATTTATTTATTTCATATACCAACAGACCATATGTAATATGAATGAAGGAACAGTACCTACATAAATTATAATATGAATGAAGTGAAGACAAAAATGGGAGATTGTATACAGGGTGTCCGGTGGTAAAGTGCATTAACTTCGGGAGGTGATTCTACATGATGCTAGGAGTAAAAAAGATAAACAACTTTTTCCGAAATTCCAACTTTTTTTTTTCCATACAAAAAGACATACCTACTAAAAATCGTTAGTGAAGGTACACACTTACCAGATAAATTCGCTGTGAGTTTGACAGTGTCAATGTGGCAACGTTGCATATTTATGAGTGGCACGTATCCATGGAAACAACATGTAAATTGTAAACAATAACAAGACTGACAGTTCGCCGTTTTACAATGTGCAACAAAATCGTATGTTTTATAATGTTTTAAACCAAATTCAACTGAGAACTGCACTAAAATAACAATATTCATATGAATTTACACTTTTTACTGTACAAATTATTAATAACTAATTGAACACTTAACTAATATCATCGTTTTTCACTAATGTTAACAAATTTTCAAAATGTCCACCTTCTGCTTGCAGGCAAGTATTGAAACGTCATTGACAAGAAGAAAAGAAACACGCGTTGAACAAACATGTTCTTTTAAGTCAATAAATACACACTAATGAAACAAGTTTCGAGTATTAATAACACAATTCTTACAGAGAAACACTGCAAGATACATTGTATTTGCGAATAAACGGTAAAATTCATCGCGAAAGCATCTGCGGCGTATTTAAATATCAACAGCTGACTGACGGAATGGGGTAGCGGGGAGTTCATTGAGCGCGGGGGGCGCGGGACGGTAGATTTGGAAACTATGCTAAATAGTAACGCCGGCACTACACAGCGGACCGATTTTACGTTTTTACCTTTTTTTTTTTTTTTTTTACAGTGTATACCGCACAAGAATCTCAACTGCTCCCGTCTGGAGCCAGTGAGACTATGGCATCCCCAATTGGGGTATGTTGTGAGGCTGAAGGTAGTGGGGAGGGGAAGGAGGTGGGGAAGAGGAAGGTTGGGAAGTACCTGGCTATTCAGATCTGGTCACTAAACACGGCTAAAGCCATTTTCAAGCAACGTTTCAATTCTGAATGGTGGTCTTACACCAGGGCGATACTAATAGTATCTTCCACTCTGGAACATGCCGCAAATATACTATATATTATTTAAATGAATTAATTGTGAAATAACACAAATTAATCAAATAAAATTTATTTGCGCATGCCGGGTTCGAACCCGCGACCTCCGGGATGTGAGTCAAGAGTCTTAGCCACTGGACTACGGAGGTCGTCAAAACGAGTACCTGAAAAGTACTCTTAAAAGTTTGAATTTCGGAAAAATTTATTTATCTTTTTTACTCCTACCATCATGTAGAATCACCTCCCGAAGTTAATGCACTTTACCCCCGGACACCCTGTATATGGGGACTAATGCTAGAAATGCCTATGTCAAATTTCTGAATCAGCAAGGGATGAAGATTGTTCATCTTAGCACAAAAATGTTGCATCAAAATTTGATTTCTATATTAGATTTTTTTTTTTACATTAACTTCACTCTGGTGACCTAAAGGCAAATATTTTCCCTCAGGGTCTTTTAACCAGTGGAGAGCCATGCCTGAAACCTGGAAATTATGCAAAGCTTCACTTTGAAGTAACATTTTGTGGATTAATTTTGAGCTATCGTATATTTTATTTATCGAAACACATTCCTTAAACAATAAACTTTCTTTTAAAATAACATTATTGCGTTAAGGTTTGCTATTAGTCAATTGATAGGTTTTTCAATGCTTTTGTCAACTATCCCTCATCGGACTTTGACAGTTTAAATCGAGGCAAAATCTGACATTTAGATTCCACAGATAATTCATTTTAAAATATTCTGGTGTTGCTAGGTGAATGAAACTTTTGGCTATATCAAGAATGATGTTGGCGCAAGCGATTCTCACCTTATCCTTCATACAGTTGCTTTATACGTAAGGGTTAAAATCGCATAAAGTTTTTTTTTATTTTGAAAATTTGTCTCCGGCCAATAAGAGGTTAAAGGGAAGGAAGGAGAGGAAGTTCTGCGAAGGAAAAAGGTGATGAGTACGAATCTGGAGGTCAGTGGGTCCAAGAGTGAGAGGACGTATTAATCCATCCCATCCACTGTGGTACAAAGCAGGAGGGGATTCTACATGATGGTAGAAGTAAAAGGATAATTTTTTTTTCTGAAATACCAATGTTTTTTTCTCGTCCCGACTTTGTTCTCCATGTCACTCATTTTGCACAATTAAACATGCTAAAAAAGGACTAAATAATGAGCCAATTTCTCAGAAAACGTTCTGTCACAGTATATTTTATGTGTAAAATGAAAAGGGCAGGGAACAGACTATGATTTTTGACTTAAAATTGCTTTTTAAGTACAGCGAAACACTAAACTACTTCTGGCGCAAAATAAACAGCGTCATATGAACACAAATATCACGTGACCTGAAATGCGCCTTGCTACATTGTTACCAGTACAGAAAGAAAGTGTGGCAAGCCGAACAAAAGGGTATAGCGGGGTATTAAATAAATCCACACTTTTCTTCTATAAACACAATTAATCTTTTATTGGGTGGGTACAATCAATTACACAAGTAGCCAGTTCAATAAACGTAAAAACAGTAGTAACTTAAACGTACCTACTACAACAGTAGCTTTATGGTTATTATCACTATAAAAACCCCCAAAGGACACTTGTTATTCTTAATTACCTACTCGTCACTTTATACAAAAGATTCACGAGTTTCTTGAAGCCGCGCGAGCTGATCTCGGAAGGCGGACTTCGACTTTTATTATTTTCCTGGAGCTTAGCGCGGGACTCCCTGGCAGGCTAAAACACAAAACTCTAAGGTTTCGCTTGTCTTTATATACCTATGGTCCGCTGCCCTAGCGGCAGCGGTAATAAGGGACAACCAATGCAAGACAGAGAAAGTATTTGAGCGTGAACACTTCTCAAAATGCGCTCGAAATAACTATACTTGTTACAAGGGCAAATATAGGGAATAAACATGTGCGAAATGGAAATAAAAAGGGTGAAAGAGGGACCTCTCTCTCTTGATGGATTCCAGGCATCGATAGGGGGCATATATTAATTACGTGAGCTCAAAGAAGGGGGGTGCTCAAGCACCGGCGGAAATCCACAGTCACATGAACTCGGAATGGCAACACATGTTTGGCGACAACAGAAATGCGGCTGAAGCGCAATATTCTTCATTACTATCAAGAGGTTTGTTGTTACATGTGTCAACAAAATCTACAATTTCATTACTACAGCAACACCAATTTAAAAAAAAATGTAGTATGTAGATTTAAAAGTGAGGTTATGTTTCAATTCCAAATCTGAAGTAGTATTAATAATAATAATGTTATATTTGTATAGTGCAGTTTTGTGTTCAGCAAAATCTCACGTTACTTGAAAAGAATATACGAAGTGGCCCAAATTTATATCACCAAGAGGGGGGGGGGTTAATTACTGCTCACATAATTAATGTATACGAAACATATTAAGCATACGGAACACAAAATATAAATTTTATTGGTAGGTAAAATTCTTTTATTTTATCTGAAAAAGAATACCACATTCACAAAATGATTATTTACACGTGTTGAGGTTTTTCCAACCTCATCATTTATTTTGATTTTATTTTTAGCAGGGGTGGCCAACGCATTGATTGTTAAATTTCGGTGCTTTTCAATTGCCATTTCTACAACGTGTCCGGAAACTCGTAGTACAAGCGGGAAACTGGTGAATCTACATCACGTAGAGAACCCAAAAAACTTATTTTTTTCGATCTAAGCATTTCGATTTTAATATTATTTTTTTTCTATTTTTCCATTTTTTCGGCAACTAAAGGGTTAAAAAAAATTTTGAGCCCGGTTTACCCTTCGTTGCATTTTATAAGACATTACACAGCTGAAATCAACCCCCTACTGAAATTTTTTTTCAAATTTAACCAAAAAAATTCCAACTTCGGTCTCGATTTACTCGAAAACGAAGGCTCAAATCAAAAAAGTTATATCACAAATCGACTCCGAATGTGATGTAGATATATATAATATTTAACGGCAGATCTTACATTTTCAATCTACATATTTGCAATCTACATATTTATGTGTAGGTACCTTTTTTTTTTTTTTAAGAATTAATTTTTTTTAATATTAATTCCATACAGAAGGCCCTGACAAAAACGTGGGGATGCCATGTGGAGGGTCGTTTTAGGGCTAGGAAGGTGAGAAGGAAAAAGGTACATTGTGAGAAGGAAAAAGGTACGAGGGATGGGTAGGAATCTGGGGGTCAGTGTTTCAAGGAGGGACGGACATACGAATCCATGCCTCCCACTGCGGTTTAAGGCGATGGGTCAAGAAAACTGGCCAGAGAGGTTGAAAGGTCTCCCTCAACCAGCCTCTTCCAATCTGGCAAACGCATTCCTGCCAAGACCTAGACAAACCTCACCCCATGAACCCGGCCTCCCTGCTAAGTCACCAAATATAGCAAACCACTTGGGGTGACCTACGGCAGGGTTATTTAATAAATAGTTCCTGGGGCGGCGGTACCCATAACTGCCTCCCAAATTGATTGTTTTCTCGAAATAATACAATTCTTCTGAAAGATCATTCTCTTACACCACTGGGGCTTGACTTTGTAGCATTTTGCAAATTATGATTTTATTTGTACAAAGTTAACCACAACTAACAAGCAAGTTGGACATCCCTGGTTTATAGGATTGCTTTTTTCTGTTGTTGTTATTGGGTTAATATTTTTTTGTGGTCTTTATTGTATAAATGGATTTTTTTAAATAGTATATATACACTAAACCTTGCGCATAAGTTCCAATATAGTTAGAGAGGCAGATGCTATACGTGTTTGACCTACTTTCTTTTCTTTTCTGAAAACTTAATCCTTTTTATGTCAACTTGTCTTTTAAAATTTTTTCTACTGTGACAGTGCTATCGTCGGAGTGAGGTGTGAATTTACCTTAAAATAATTTAAATTTATTACCTTACGTGTTAGTGTAGGGAGTGTGGCGAACCCATCGCTCGGGGAGTGGAAACACAAACCTGCAATAGCCATCCCAAGCCAAGGTGCGAGCTACCGTGCTCAGGCTGAATGTCCTGGGGAACAATGTCACGAACGGTGCCTCCGAGAGACAAGGTCGCATCTCGGAGTATTTAGACCTTATTCCAGCACTCGGGGCTTTTTTTTTTTTTTTTACAGTGAATACCGCACAAGAATCTCAACTGCTCCCGTCTGGAGCCAGTGAGACTATGGCATCCCCAATTGGGGTATGTTGTGAGGCTGAAGGTAGAGGGGAGGGGAAGGAGGTGGGGAAGAGGAAGGTTGGGAAGTACCTGGCTATTCAGATCTGGTCACTAAACACGGCTAAAGCCATTTTCAAGCAACGTTTCAATTCTGAATGGTGGTCTTACACCAGGGCGATACTAATAGTATCTTCCACTCTGGAACATGCCGCAAATATACTATATATTATTTTAAATGAATTAATTGTGAAATAACACAAATTAATCAAATAAAATTTATTTGTGCATGCCGGGTTCGAACCCGCGACCTCCGGAATGTGAGTCAAGAGTCTTAGCCACTGGACTATGGGGCTCTGCTGGAGTGGACCTTCTATTTCCCTGGTCACTCGTGGAACAAAAAAAATTACCTTAGAGAACGGACCCAACCCATACGTAACCCGTTCAGGGGGGGGGTCTTCAAAATACCACGCTTGGTACAAATGAGCGGCGGGAGGCTTAGGTTTTTAGTCACCGGGGGGGGGGTTTAAAATTGTAAAAAGTTTGTCACGTAGTATGAGTACGTTCCCTTACGTGCCCAGCATGCGTTGCAATACTCCTCAAAAAAAGAAAGTGTTGATTTTAATTCTGTTTATTGAAGTGAGCAGGCCACATACAGCTGTCAATGTGAAAAGCATGGATTTTCAAAATTCACCTCCTGCTATCCCCTACCGCTATTATGTCTCCTTCGCAATCCCTCCCTACTCTCCCTCTGCCCCACTCTCCCCCCTCACCCCTCTGTCACAGCTTCCCCTTTCCCGGATTCCCCTCCCCCTCCTGCCTTCCCTCCCTGCTGCTAAACTATATAAAATACACATGTTTTTCAAATAACTCGCATGCAACCTCTTGTAAAATTTCATAAAACCAGAGCTCACCATTATGTATAGAAACCTTCACAGACATGCGCACAACAAATCACAAAAGTTTGATCACAATCGGATGAATGGATGCGTACGGGATATACAAAAAACATTCATTTTTATTTATGAAGGTTTTCACAGCCTTAATGGCTTTAAATAAATTCAGTTTATAAAACCAGACAAGCTAAGTATCACAATGTATGAATGTGAATGAAGCAAGCAGAATGCAAGAGCAGAGTTGTGTGAATGGTTAGTTATATATGAGTAGGACTCTGGCTGTGCTCAGAAAGGGCGTGATTTATTATTAGGTCGCTAGCATTCATTGGTGGCTTATCACTTGCTTTATTCTGGACGACGCTAGTAAATGGTATTTTGTTTGTGGTCATTAAATATTTTTCTTCTGTTTTTCTTAATTTCTGACCGATGTCTGATATCCATGTTGTTTGTTGCAGAAACATCTACCAGGGTCTTCGAGGAGGTCGGCATCAGCTGGTGTCGCACAGTCCCCCGGACATGGCGCCGATAGCCAAGGATGACCTGCTGGCTGCGTACACGGAGAGGCAGAACGACTCCGGCTATGGCTTCCAGCACGAGTTCGAGGTGAGCCTAGCCACATCTCATCTAACATATACCAGGGTCTGCAAGGAAGCTGGTTACTTGTTTATTTATTTTTTCAAGTTCGGTTATTCACCAATGTATCACGGAGAAGATTAGTTGCTGAACTGTCTGTAAGTTGAAATGGTTAACATTGACAATGTCGATGGTCAATGCAGAATCATTGAGCAGTTGAGTCACTCTGTTTATTGGTGCATTCTGATAGGCAGAAGTCCTCACATTAGGAGCATAAAGAAGTGCATGGGATCTCCCAAGAGTATTCTTTCAACACAGAGGATTAAATATATATCCAGAAATTAACTTTAAAAAATGTTTACCTTAAAAAAAATTTCAGTGAATTCTAAGATGTTGAAATCGAGCGTTCCTGTTAAAAATGTGGATGGATACAAAAATGGATAGGATGTGTATTCTCTCATATACAGGTAACGCATAAACCTCTTTTGTACTATTTCTATTTCTAGGATATAGTTTTGTTCAGAAGGGGGCCAAATAATGGAGCTTTATTCGAACGAACAAGTGCTTCATATGTTGTCAATAGACATGTAGCTGATGGCAGTCCCTTTATGTGTTTCAGCTTCTGCCGGACTGCTTCCCGGATCGCACAATGGAAGCGTCGGAGGCCAAGGAGAACCAGGGCAAGAACCGCTACCCCGACATCAAGGCGTACGACCAGACCCGCGTGCGTCTGTCCACTGTGGACGGGGTGCAAGGGAGCGATTACATCAATGCCAACATCGTACTGGGATACAAGGTCATTATATATATATTTACATTAGCTCCGTACAGGGGGCCCCGATGAAAAAAAAAGATAATTTCAATCAATTGTCGATTGTTCCCGAGCAAGACTACAGATCGCTAACATACAAACAAAAGTTCACGTCGAATAAATTAAGAACACTTAGCCATTAAAAACTGTTATTTGTTCATTGGCGATCTGCAGTCCAGCATCCATCGAAGCCAGGGTTAAGTTGCCTATCAGAAGCTGGGCATGCTGTACAGGGCCTGCAGATACTTTAATAGTACAGATGCTAACCCTGTACAAATCGCAAGCGCACCCCACCGTTGAGTTTGGCGGCCACCTCTGGTCTGGAGCCCCAAAATACCTGAAACAAAAACCCTTGACTCGGGCATCCCTGGTGTTTAAATCAACGGGCGGTTCGTTTGATAGATTCTCTTAATATTTCTCCGATTGCAATCTTTAGAGCACAAGCGTCGGGTGGGAATGCTGTCCTTGTTCTACCGCTATTTCAACAGAAGATGCTCTGAGGAACTAGCTTCATCGATTCCTTCGGCACCGGTGCACAGTCGGGAAACACACCAAACATTTGTACACAGTTGACATTTGTCACATGAGAACGGGTCGTTTCTACAACTCGTTCTTGAGTTCAACAGCTCGGCTGTGGAACAATTTGCCGGCCTCTATGCTTCCTCCCTACAACATGGGTCTCATCAAGACCCATGTTCACTCCTTTCTCTCCTCAAAAAGACCCTCCACACATCATCTTCAAAGATGATATAGGCCCTGAGGGAAATTGTTTTCTCGTGTGGAATGAATGTAAAAACAAACGAAAAAAGTCCTCGGGAACCATGACAAGTTACCAATATTATCGATAAAACCTTTATAAATCGAACTTGCTAGATTCCCTGATACACTTGACCCCTTCTGATCCGTAGATGATTAATTTTATGTACGTGAATTGCCTAATCACGGGTGTTGTCTGTTTCAGGAGCGCAAGAAGTTTGTGTGCGCCCAGGGCCCTACGGACGTGACGGTGGACGACTTCTGGCGCATGATCTGGGAGCACAACCTGGAGCTGGTGGTGATGCTGACCAACCTCGAGGAGTACTCCAAGGTCAAGTGCGCCAAGTACTGGCCCGACCAGCAGCACTCGGAGAAGCTGTACGCCGGCTACATTCGTGTGCAGCACCAGGGGGAGAAGAGGTAATAACAGACATTTATTATTATTTTTCCATGTTTACTTACAATCAATCTTTCAGAAAAGTTTTCAATCCAGATATTTTAATTAGAAGTACATATCCATTTTCAATTACATTGTCTCTTTGTCTACCTTAGGTCATCTGTGTATATTTAAAAGTATTTGGCTCAAGTGCCCTGAAAGAATGCAGTACAAATTGTGCTGG
The DNA here is from genome assembly GCA_917880885.1 of Limnephilus marmoratus. Lineage (NCBI taxonomy): Eukaryota > Metazoa > Arthropoda > Insecta > Trichoptera > Limnephilidae > Limnephilus > Limnephilus marmoratus. Next base: position 7,926,602 of record OU862935.1, read on the forward strand.
ATGGTGTTTAAATTAATCAATGAAATGGCCCCATCTTACATCTCTGAATTGTGCGTCCCGGAAAATACTGGTCTGAGGCAGTCAACTCTTGATCAGCAACATATCAGCTATAGGCAGACTAATAGAACCTAAACGAAAGCCAAATACATACTATGTTTGGAGACCGCGCCTTTGGAGTATCTGGGTTTAAGTCTTGGAATAAACTCCCTCCAGAACTGCCCGCCGCCCGTTGCAAGGTGACAGCGGATGATGGGTTGCTACAAAGCAAAGTAAATATGCTAATTAACCGGTCAAAGGCCATCAAAATCCAGGAAAAATACGGAAATTTCCTAACAAAACACCATTTTGAATTTTGAATTGAATGTTTTGTGGATTAATTTTGAGCTATCGTATATTTTATTGACCAAAACACATTCCTAGAACAATAAACTATGTACCAAAACAACATTACTTGCGTTAATTACGTAAATTAATAGGTTTTACGATGTTTTAGTCGAGAAAAAGACAGATAAAATTCGCGGCAAATTTGACATTTTCATGCCACAGATAAAATCGTTTAAAAATATTCTGGGGTTGCAAGATGAATGAAATTTTGGGAAATGTTGGGAAGCGATTCTGACCTTGTCCTTCATACAAATTCTGTACATAGAAGGATCAAAATCGCAGACAACCATAATTTATTTGAATTTTTTTTTAAATTTTTTCACACGCATGCGCGCATAATACGCGCGTATCCGCGCGTCTCCGGCAAATAACAGGTTAAGCTTATTTTCATGCTTATTTTTATGTTTATTTTAGAAGAGGTGGAAGAACAAATTAGTAAGATGAAAATAAATAAACTATGGACTCGAAAAGAGATTAATAGCAGCATAAATAAATTAATTTAGGGTATCATCTTCGCTCTATCACCACGACATTCCACGCGTTCACAAATGAATACTGCTAAAACGGTCGATTCGCGCCTGTCAGTGCGCAGGGACGCGTGGTGGGGGTCGCTACTCGCCGAAAAAATAGAATGTAATGGATTGAATCTACTAAAGAGCTGACTCTACCACTCTACTAAAATTACGGTGTTTGGACGCGTTTAGTTACTACTATACTCTCCACTCGATTAAATACTTGATGATTAAGAACGGGGCTTTACCAAGGGACAAATCACATTTAGGAAGATAAATATTGTGATCAAATCCTTGTACCGCCAATCATAAAATTTTGACCATTGCGAATTGCTTGCACAAAGAATGGGTTAATTGATTCCTCTTGTTTTTGTTGTCCAGATATTCCGATTACATCATCAGGGAGCTGAGGATCAGCAAACAACCGCTGTCCACTTCCAATAGTCAAATCATTGAAGCCAATGGCGTCAAGAAGAATGGAGGTAACTATTTTTTATTCTTTTTGTTATATTCTCTTGGAAGATCTCATGTACGTACGTACAATTATTTATGTACTAGTTTATTATGCTCTAAAAGCGAGCTTTTCATGCCAGGTTTTGATTTTACCTTCTTTAATTCCTCAGGCCTCGGACATGTCAAATTATTTCGGCTTTGCAATAAAATCCGAAAAAATGGGATATGTCTAAACGTATTTGAAATATGCTTTCAAATTTTATTTTAGAAATAAACATGTAATATTTTAAATATAAAATTTTTTAATGCAAACATAAAAAGTTTTATGGCTCACCGTTCATTTTTCGAAATAAAGTTGATTACGAAAAACAATAAAAATAAAACTGATTACGAAAAACAATAAAAATACAAACATATTTTATTGGGCAAATATAACTTTACCATCAACTCACTTTTTTGTCTTTTCATGTAAAAATAATTCATGAAAAATTCCCAAAGTTTTATCATTATTTTCAAATTGCGGTCGTAAACTTTGATTTCATGGAGGTGTACATTTTAATTATTTTGTGGTTAGATTTTAATATAAAGCATAGTGTTTTCTCTTTCTAACAGCTTTTATCATCATATCTCATATTTCTCACCATGATAGTAAGGGAGACACAATGATTTCTATGAGACCTATATGAGTTGTCCCTAAAAGTGAACAAATTAGCCTATTAGGGGTTAAGTTGTATTTTTGGTCAGAATATCAATTTGATGTAATTAATAGTTGTCTCTCTTCAAGTGGGCGACATGAACAATGGCAACGGTAACGGCACGGCCAGCAGCACGTGCGAGGAGAGAGTGGTGAAGCAATACCACTTCCTGATGTGGAAAGATTTCGTGGCGCCGGAACACCCTCACGCAATACTCAAGTTTATCAAGGTACGTTTTACCATTAAAGATGCAGCAGACAGTCAATTGGCCGGGATCAAGTGGTTCGCTAAGTTTGGTAACTTAGCAGGGGTGCCCGGCAGTGGGGGCTCGTAACTTTTGGGTGTGCTAGGGTGCTAATATTAAAAAAATGGCATCATGAATGTTGTCGTAGGCTAAAAATTTTTTTTTTTTTTTTTGAAAAATCGGTATTTTGTATGAAGATTTTTCAGGAAATCCGTGCGGCCAAACTGAAACTTCCTGAAATTTTTCATACAAAAAACTGATTTAAAAAAAAAATATATTTCGGCTACAACAACATCAATAATGCCTTTTTTAAATATCAGCACTCTAGCACACCCAAAAGTCACGAGCCGCCACTAGACTGCCCGGGTTCAATGGGTGAGGTTTGTCCGAGTCTTGGCAGCGGATGTATCTGCCCTCCATGCATGGCAGACCGGATCGGGAGAGACCGTTTGAACGTTTTGACCTCTCCATCAACTCTCAGAACTCCCCTTGGGAGGGATGGATTCATGTGTCCTCTCACTCCCGGACCAACTGACCCCCAGTTCCTACTGACCTTTTTCCTTCCCAGAACTTCTTCTCCTTCCTTTCCTAAAAAGACCTTCCACACAGCATCCCCAAAAGGCCCTGAGGGGAATTATTTTCTTCAGGGCCTCCTGTGTGGAGCTAATGTAAAAACAAAAATTCTAATTGACTTTCTAATTTTTTTCTTCAACTGTTTTAGTAAACGAATTAAAATGGTGTTTATGTTGTGTCTTCCAGAGGGTGAACGAAGCTTGCAGCGGGGGACGCACAGCCCTGGTGCACTGCTCTGCGGGAGTGGGTCGCACCGGCACTCTGGTGGCTCTGGACTGTCTCCTGGAGCAGCTGGCCGCCGAGGGACACGCCGCCGTCTTCAACACCGTCTGCGATCTGCGGCGACAGAGGAACTTCCTTGTACAGAGTCTGGTCAGTTCCTCCTCCCTATCTGTGTGACTGCTTCTACTGACGACCTCCATAGTCCAGTGGCTAAGACTCTTGACTCACATTCCGGAGGTCGCGGGTTCGAACCCGGCATGCGCAAATAAATTTTATTTGATTAATTTGTGTTATTTCACAATTAATTCATTTAAAATAATATATAGTATATTTGCGGCATGTTCCAGAGTGGAAGATACTATTAGTATCGCCCTGGTGTAAGACCACCATTCAGAATTGAAACATTGCTTGAAAATGGCTTTAGCCGTGTTTAGTGACCAGATCTGAATAGCCAGGTACTTCCCAACCTTCCTCTTCCCCACCTCCTTCCCCTCCCTACTACCTTCAGCCTCACAACATACCCCAATTGGGGATGCCATAGTCTCACTGGCTCCAGACGGGAGCAGTTGAGATTCTTGTGTGGTAATCACTGTAAAAAAAAAAAAAAAAAAAACTGTATTAACCGATTACATACTATTTTGTTTATTTCTTGGGCATTAACTATGTAACAATTTCTAGACAGTTTCAACTCTTAGTTGAAGAGTATTATTTCACATACACATTTGTTATTTAACCCTTCGAAAAATGAGAAAATAATTTTCTGTCAACTTTTGCCTGTCAAAGTTTGCGCGCAAAATTCCTAGTTCTTCCCATGCATTTTAAATGTTCCTATTTATTAGTTTTTTTTAACACTTTTGCAAAAATAAAAATTGTTCTAAAATTTAGATAAAATAATCTTTCCGATATGTTTATTAGAAATCAACATTTTTGTTTATAAATATTAAAATTTTAATATTGGAAATGCAAATTGGCTAAAAAATGCATACCTGCGAATATTTGAATTAAAGTAATTAAAATAGAATAAACTTCAAATTTTAAATTCAGATTCCTTTTCTAAACAAAATTTGTAATAAAACTGTCACCTCACTTTTTATCACTTTCATACAATTTTATTTTAAAATTAAATGTGGGTTACGTCACAACTAGGCGCAGAATCAAACCGTCACTTTTGATCAGGTTTGTAAAATATCTGAACAACCTAGCTCATATACTTCTAAAACAATGAGAAGCATTATTTCTTTCCGTTTCTAACATAAAAGAAATCACAAATATTCGCATTACAGAAAGAGAGATATCTAACTTTTAATAATGCATGGTCGCTCTGGGACAATCTGGGTCTCCTGTTATTATAACGGCATATGATGTTTTGGGACAACTTGGGTCTCCTGTGATTAAACGGGTTAACACACTGTATGGGGTTGGTTTTTTTATCAATCTCATCAAGATTACATTGACGTAAAATAGCTATAACTTCTGGAAGTATGAATCATATTTATATAAAATTTTAAGTGTCTTACATTATATGAAATCTTTTATTATTTCGCGTTACAAATTTTAATATTTTTGGATACAAAATTATGAAAATTCAAGGATAAATTAAAATTTTTTGAAAAACTGCATTTGTCTTTTTTTTTACAATAGCTCCACAGGTGGTCCTGAGGTAAAGGATTTCCCTTGGGGCCTTTGTCATCTTTAGGGATGCTATGCGGGGGATTTATTAGGGAAAAGAGAGGAAGTTTTGGGAAGGAAAAAGTTATGAGAGATGGGTAGGAATCTGGGGGCAGTGTGTCCAGGAGTGATGGACGTATGAATCCATCCCTCCAACTGTGGTGCAAGACGATGTTCTGAGGGACTACGGCTGGAGAAGTCAAAAGGACTTCCTCAATCATTCTCTCCCGATCCGGCCTGCCATGCAGTTGGTGAGCAAACGCATCCGCAGCCAAGACCCGGACAATCCTCACCCCATGAACCTGGGCATCCCTGCTAAATCACCAAATGTAGCTAAGCACTTGGGGTGACCTATGGCAGAATTGAACTCTTCAAAAACAAAATGATTACATACTAACCTGTTGTCCTTTCTTTTTCATTACAGAAGCAGTATGTGTTTGTTTACCGGGCACTCCTGGAGTGGGCCACCTTCGGAGACACAGAGATTCCCGCCAACAGACTCAAGTCCTCAGTGGACCGGCTGCGGCAGACGGCCGATAATAAGGACACTTGCGCCATGGAAGAGGACTTTGAGGTAGTCATCATTTGCCATAAGTGTAATCCATACATCAATCGTCCAGTTGATTAATTAGACATCTCCAAATACTAAGCTTTGAAATAATGATGAAATCAATATTCTAATGCTCACCTTAAATCAAATATTATTTATACCTGCCTGCGTTTTATATATTAAATATGCCATAAAATAACCCCGGAAGGTATTAGTTTGGTACATTAGTATGATATTTTGAAATATCCTACTAGTGACCCAGAAAACATCAACATTTTGTTTAACCTGTTATTTGCCGGAGACGTGTGGTGCGTGCATATGCGCGCGGAAAAAATTACGAAAAAAAATAAATTTTTAATGCGATTTTGACCCTTCTGTGTACAGAATTTGTATGAAGGACAAGGTCAGAATCACTTGCGCCAACATCATTGATGAAATAGCCACAAGTTTCATTCACCTGGCGACACCAGAATATTTTTAAATGATTTATCTGTGGAATCGAAATGTCAAATATCAAACTGTCAAAGTCCAATGCGTGATACTTGACAAAAACATCGTAAAACCTATCAATTTGACATAATTTCCTTGATTCAGGGCAAGGCCCGTCATAGGTTAATACATGTTTTGTTGGTGTTTATGAGTAATCTGAGTATTGTACCAGATAAAGGTTATAAAGGGTCCGCCAAATAACTTTTTTTTTTTTGAAAATGCTATAAAAAAAAACTACTGAATATTTTCTCAAATTTCTTTTTTTATTTGAAAGTACAATCCTTCCGGTTAATAATGGAAAATAATTTCATTCAAATGGCTGCCTCGGCTGGCCATGCAGTAGCCTACACGATCGGTCCAATTTTTAAGCACATTATCGATTGTGTGCAGCTGTATTTCACCAATGGCTTCACGAATATTGTCCTTTAAAGCGTCAATTGTCTCTGGCTTGTCGGCGTAACACTTATCTTTGATAATAATAGTCCAACGGTGTCAAATCGCAGCTCCGAGGTGGCCAAACGATTTTTTATATTTTTATTTTTAAAAAATTCCAATTTTCGCACACATTCTGCAACATTACCATGATTTTCAAAGTAATGTCGCAATATTTCCCAGCATTGTTCAAGCGTATACACAACCATATTCGTTCAGCGGAAGGATAACACTAATTATCTTTCAAATCAGACATGAGCTAAGTGTTACCATTCACGAAATAAGCACTAGTTGAAAAAAAAAACGTTAGATGGCAGACCCTTTACCTTTACATTTAATTGCATACTCAACTTATATTTCGATTTTTCGAAGATGTCTGACTAATCAACTTGACAATTGAGATGTCAAGTCTGTAAGTGTCTAGTCCATAAATGTTAGTAATAGGGCCAATGAGCCCAGTTGAAGACATGGGTGGATGATTTTACAAAATCAAATGACTTTTAATATATTTTTTTAATTCAGTGTATCCAAGCACTAGGCTCAAGGCTTTGAAACCCGTGTAACTGGTACGAGTGCTATTCCGCTGGTTTGTTCTGGGCCACAGCCAGCAGGGTGAAGATTTCTCTTATAAAACCTAACCTAATCTCCAATTCACCACCGTATCATCCACTTTTTGTCTTTGGATCTATTGAATTTTACAACTTTTTTGTTCATTTTATAAAAGTTTTCCTTCTTTTCTAATATGTTTTGTATCTTTCTTCTATCTTTTTATAGATTTTGTCTTTTATAATTTTTCTGTTATTAGTAGTTAATGGTATGCATTATACCAAGTCTTGTGCATGACTGACCCTTTTTGTTAATTTAAGCCTTTTAGCCTATTCGTGTGTACATATTTTAGCTCATATTTATTGATTTTGTGCTACTTTAGCTTTTGATAAATGTATGTGGACTCCTACTCCATTAAAAAAAATATTGGGAGGAATGCAGATCCTGCCAATGTCTGGAAATTAAATAAAAAGGCACTTTCTAGATGAGAAAAGTGTGGAAAAGCTGAATAAAACAAAAATTAAGGCGCGCTCGGCAAAATTGAGGGAGATACAACCGTTCAAAGTATTTGAAATTTCACTTCGCAAACTGATATTGACGGTCCGCCCGCCATTTTTTTTATAACCTAATACGCTAAACATGGTTTGTGATACAAAAAAAGTGCCCCTTTATAACGCCTACTCGCGTCAAGGCAAGAAAAACATCCCAGTTTAGCTAAACCCAGTGGTTTAGTGGCTACGCTAGGTTTGAGTAACATGGTTTGTGATTCTGGCGTACTATTAATTCTGTATTAGGTCTGGGATCCAACATAAGCAGTGAAAAAATGGCGAACGAACTGTCAATATCAGTTCGCGAAGTGAAATTTTAAATACTTTGAACGGTTGTATCTCCCTCAATTTTGCCGAGCGCGCCTTAATTTGTTTTTTATTCATCTTCTCCACACTTTTCTCATCTAAAAAGTGCCTTTTTATTAGATTCCCAGACATTGGCGGGATCTGCATTTCGCCCAAAATATTTGCTGTCCATTTTATTTTGACTTTTGGGTTATATGCATCCAGTGAATTTGTCTAAATTAAGTAGTAATCGTTGCCACTTGCAATGTATTCATGGTTAAAAAAAGGATGGAAAACCAGGACGAATCTTATAGGTGTCTGTACTTGGCATTTTTCTCAATATTTATTCATGCCCTGTAATGTTTAAATACGAGGGTAGGCGGGAAAAGTATTGCACACATGCTTGTAGAACACTAACAAAAACAAATAGCAAGATCGGGCAATACGTATATTAAATTACAATTCTTAAGATTCAAAATTGTATATTTATTTTTCAACACAGTCACCGTTAACCCGTCAAAGGCCAGGAAAAACACGGAAATTTCCTTACAAAGCACCACTTTGAATTTTGAATTGAATGTTTTGTGGATTAATTTTGAGCTATCGTATATTTTATTGACCGTAACACATTCCTAGAACAATAAACTATGTACCGAAACAACATTACTTGCGTTAATTACGTAAATTGATAGGTTTTACGCTGTTTTTGTCAAGTAACACGCATCGGACTTTGACAGAAAGAATCACGGCAAATTTGACATTCCGATGCCACAGATAAAATCATTTAAAAATATTCTGGGGTTGCCAGGTGAATGAAATTTTTGCTTATTTCATGGGTAAATGTTTGCGTAAGCGATTCTGACTTTGTACAAATACCAATTCATACAAATTCTGTACATAGAAGGGTTAAAATCGCAGACAAACATATTTTTTTCGACATTTTTGCCGCGCGCATGCGCACAAACCGCGCTCCAGCAAATAAGAGGTTAACTTGGGTTGACATAGCATTAGAACACGTCTCCATACTTCCGCTTCTCAAACGACCTCAAACCTGTGCTTGCGTACAGAGGAGAAATGTCACTTCCACATTCCACCTGGTGCGCTTCTGAAGATTATTTTGTTTGCGCTGACAAGCATGTGTGCATTAGTTTTCAGCCTACCCTCGTACATCCAGACTCCAAATGTGATGTAGATTCACCAGTTTACTGCTTGCATTACTAGTTTCCAAACACTATGCATAATAGATTCCTGCGTTATTATTGGGTAGTGTTCACAGGGTTGAGAAAAATCAAGGTTTCTAATGGATCATGTTACATATTAAGTCCTTACATATGAAATTGGCATTTTGCCATACTGGCAACTTTGATCTCAAATATCTTCTCTTTGGTTAGGAATTCCAAATTCAAATTTATACAGCTATTTACTCATGTATTTGTGTTTCGAAAATTATAATTAATTTGTTTTTTCCTTAATTGTTTTTTTTCTTTGCGTCACTTAGTTTACAAAATGGAAAACTTGAAATATCGCATTATTTACGAGTACGAGTTCCACCGTGGCACCAGTGCTGCAGAAACGGCTCGAAGGATTAATGATGTGTATGGCGACGGTGCCGCAAAAGAAAACACAGTGCGTTTTTGGTTCCAACGTTTTCGTTCTGGAAATTTCGACCTGCAGAACAAGCCCCGTGGACGGCCGGAGACCAAAGTTGATAATGAAGAATTGAAGGCTATTGTGGAAGCAGATCCATCGCAAACCACGTCCGAGTTAGCTGCAGGCTGCGGTGTTAGTGATAAAACTGTTTTAATCCACTTGAAGAAAATTGGGAAGGTGAAAAAGCTTGAAAGGTGGGTACCTCACGAATTGAGTGAAGCAAATCAACAAACGCGCGTTAGAACGCTAGACCACACACTGCACAACAGACGGCTACCAAATTAGAGGAGCTTCTATTGGAATGTCTAAGACATCCACCGTACTCTCCGGACCTTGCCCCAACAGATTACCATTTTTTTCGAAATTTGGATAACTTCTTGCAAGGGAAATCCGATGGGGCAGTCCAAACCGCCTTCAAAGATTTGATTGATTCCCGTCCAAATTTTTTTTTTTAGTGAAGGGATCGATGAACTACCTATGAGATGGCAAAAGTGCATAGATAGCAATGGTACATACTTTGATTAAATAAATATATTATATTAAAAAAAAATCGACTTTATGTTCCTTCCATACAACACGCCAATTTCAAATGTAAGGACCTAATATTTCAAAACCTGCGTAAAAACAGATTGACTGTATTAACTTAATTGCTTTGTAGAGCATCTTTGTTTGGTGTTTGTTATTTAGCTGTTGTTATTTAGTTGCTTTTTAATTGCACAAGCATAACCCATCTGCCTGCCACCTGCCTGTGTGCCTGTGGGGTGTCCAGGCTCAGTTGGTGTTCTCCTCTTTGCAGAAGGTGAAGCAGGCCCCCCTGGAGCCCAGCAAGCCCAGCCTGGCGGGCCGAGCTCCCGAGCATGTCAGCAAGAACCGCAGCGAGGCGGTGCTGCCGTACGATCACAACCGTGTCATACTGGCGCCCATACCTACCAAGGAGCATTCCACCTATATCAACGCCTCCTTTATTGAAGGTCAGTATCTTTAAAACCTTAGTGTAAGGAGTGTGGTGAACCTGTCGCTCAGGTTGTGGAAACACAACGAGCCAAGGCGGAAGCCACCGTATTCAGGTTAAACAATACTGGTGAACAAGTGTCACAAACTTGGGTCGCATATCCGATAACTATATCAAGCAAGCCTAACCTGCGGCGGCCCGATTGAAGACTTTTTGCGACCCAAAATGAAGTTTTCAGCTTTTGGATGCTTTTGGATTTTGGAATTCATACAAAAAAAGAAAAATCACTCTCGTCAATTCATCACATTTATATTATATTTTGTGAAATTAGAACTTTCTTTTTATTAGACTTCGGATTCTCCATGGGGGTTTTAATTCATATTGCTTGAAAAGTGCCAGGCGCATGGCCTCACCAGGAATTTTTTTTACAATCAAATCCAACCAGTAAATTTTTTCAAATATTACAATTTGAGGTTTTACTCATCAAGTTAAGAGGGCATTAATTAACACTTCGTATATTTTTTTCAAGTAACGTGAGATTTTGCTGAACCCCCCCCCCCCATTTGAGCTCACATAATTAATGTATGCCCCCTAAAATAAAAATTTATTGTTATTATTAAAATAAAAATAAAAATTTATAATATTTGTTCTAGATAATAATCCATGCTTTGTTTTTTTTATCCAATACATTTTTATTTGTAGGTTATGACAACTCAGAATCCTACATCATAGCTCAAGACCCCCTGCCTACCACCATAGCCGACTTCTGGAGAATGGTCTCCGAACAGGAGATATCCACCATTGTCATGCTGAGTGAGGTCAGTCCAGTCATTTGGCATTTAAGAAAAATTATTTTTTACATTAGCTCCACACTGGAGGTCCTGAGGAAAATAATTCCCCTCAGGGCCTGTGTCATTTTTGATGATGCTGTGTTGAGATGATGGTGTTTGGTTATATTTGCAGCTGGGTGAAGGCAAATGCCCTCGCTACTGGGATGACGAGGAGATCCAATATGAACACATCAGCGTCAGCTACCTGCAGAGTGAGTCCTGTCCGTACTACACCAAGAGGGAGTTCCAAGTCACCAATACAAAGGTAAATGTACCTTCCATCATATTGCATTATATTGTTCATCATCATCATTATCTTCTTCCCCTTATCCTATTGGGGTCGGGGACCCACTGCACCGACAAGGCTCCTCCAAACGTCCCTGTCTTGTGCTGATTGTTCGACCTCCGTCCATGGCAGTCCCATACTCACCTCACACAGTTTCTGGAGTTGCCTCACTCAACTCTGTCTAGGGCGACCCACTGGACGTTTACCCTCTGGAATCGCACTTATTATTTTCCTCAGAATTCGGTCATCAGACATTGTTACTACGTTCCCAAGCCACCTCAGTTGCGATTTTTCTATGAAAAATAGCAGTGTTCAATGTTTAGATCGTCTCGGATCGTCGAGTTTCTTATATGATCCCATTTCGTAACTCCTGCCACTCCTCTCAAGTACCTCTTTTCAGCAGCTTGGATTCTAGAGCGTGTTCATTCGTTTAGCATCCATATTATTACTAAAATAAATCTATTATCACTGTTTCTATTGTCACCATCATCCTGTCAATCTTTGCCTGCCCATCTAACATCGTCAATCGTTCTGCTCTTGTATGTCTATGTTATTATTGTTCATTCTTGTCCACTTTTTTCCACTTCCAACAATATTGAGCATTCTTATCTGCTCTTGTCCATTTCTCACATTTTTGACTATTCTTGTCTATTCTTGTCTACTTTTGTTCATTTGTCTTGTCTACAATGTCATTCTTGTCCATTTTTGTCCAACTTTCACAATATTGACTATTCTTGTCTGCTCTTGTCCGGTTTTGACAATATTAAGCACTCTCATCTGCTCTTGTTCATTTCTGATATTTTAACCATTCTTGTCTACTTTTATTAATTTATGATATTATTGTTCGTACTTGCCCATTTTTGTCTGGTTCTATCGATTGTAATGTGGATTCTAATGTAATGTGAATTATTATTTAAGGTAATAGCATTTATTGTAGGTACCTATACCTTTTGTCATCCGACCGCTCTCTTCCCAGAGCAAGAAGATCTCCTTCGCAGGATAGTGGAGAAAAGGATTTTGAGGTCATGCATATAAAACGCTGGTTTTACTAGTGAAAATTAATGTTAAGTTTATTGCATTTTGCAAGAGAAAAAAGGAACCAAGGAAAAGTAAACAATACATAAATACCTTGAGCAACTATTAACTGTGGTAGAAAGAGAGAGTCAGCTAATTACGTTTAATTATTAATTCCGCACACGTCCCGTCGCCGTGATAGTCGTGACACTCTTGCAAACGACGACAGCCAACCCCTAGACTCCGTCCAGCACGTCATGGGGCCACCAGTTTCAAGGAAAACCATAGCTGATCTACACCCATCAAGCGGCGTGTAAAAATCCCACCGGCCAAGGAACAGCAACGTCGGCGTACTCTTCAAGAGTCGCAAAGCTGCATCATTTAAAGGGATTCCACCCAACAATCAGGCACACGGCGGATCTACACCCATCAAGCGGCGTGTAAAAATCCCACCGGCCAAGGAACAGCCAAGTAATCAATACATCTCCGTTGATTACCGTTTAAATTTTCTTCCGCATGCGGATACAGCAATCTCCCGGCATCCGGCGAGGAATTCAACAAAAAAATAAGGCTTCTATGCCATTTAAGTCGTCCCACACTCACAGAACGAAAAATAAATAACTTTCTAGGCTACATTGCACTAGAATCTTTTTACAACCAAACTTCTCCTCCAAAAATCTCCTCTCGCCTCAAAAAATTACGTGACGTCCGCCGCCATCTTTCCTCGAATGACGTTTCCGGTGTCGTTGCAGTTTCGCCAACCAACAAAGTTAAAAAAAAAGAAAAAATAAATAAAGCATAGACAATAAACGGTACCTATTTTGAGCAGTACCTGCTCATGAAATAGATATGTTACATTTCCCCGCAACCCCCGAAAATTTTACGCCGCGAAGTGAAGTAAAATTATTAGGACACCGCCCAACAAGACTCTCTCTTTCCACAACTGTTAAAAGAAAAAATAATACATCACAGTATCAGAAAAACAATAACATAAGAAATACCAAAGTAGCAAATTAAAAACAAACACCCATTCACAGAATGGCATACAAAAGAAAACCTTGAAAATGAGGTAATACCTCCACTTTTACAAGCTCGCTTGTAAGATTACCAACACGTTACTCACATGACGAGATAAAATCTCTCAAGAAAACACTAGTGAGTATGGAGAACTTAAGCTCCCACTTTCCTTTATAGAAAAAAGCAACACTTAGTTATTATTAACATATAATTAACTCTCTCTTTCTCTATCCTTATATTCTAAACCAAAATGATATATGGAAAAAGTAACGTCATACAAATTATACCCAATGCGTCTTAAATTATCAACTAAAACTAATCCAAGGTATAAACAAATATACAGAATCAACTCGTTCAATTTGAAATTGATGTCTAGGAGGTCAGATCAAGTATAATACAATTATTACTTGTCTATCGTATAACAAGTTTTATAAAAAAACTGTCAATTACAAAGTGGTCAGAGTAGGGTTTACATATTTCAATTACCTATCCATCAAAATTATGAAAAAAATCATTAGGAACACAGAAGCAAAACAGGATCTAGAATGTTAGGCTTAGAGCTTAGGGATTACAATTAAACAAAACACCTAGCTATTATAAAAGTGAACCTCAAAAGGTACTCTTGATTTTATACAAAAATACAAGATGTAACTATGATAAATCATCCTCAGGGGACGTTGCTTGTGCAAGAAAAGACTGAAGCTAAACCCAGGTGGCATTCCTTCAAAAAAAATAACACTTAATACATCAAGTAAGTGAAAAGTCATAAATTTCTTGAACAAACAATGATATTTTGGTGATCGAATATACTTATTAGATAATCGACACTAGGTAAGGGGTGATCGAACAATATCCAAATGAACGACACTAGTAGACAAAATTAACAGTACAACACTGGTTTAAGCAGTGAGAGACCTATATATGTAAATGCTTAATGTTAACTTAGAACTAAAAGACAAAATACACTTTCCTGTATTAGAGGTAAGGTGATAAACTTCAAATATGAGTTACTTTAATGGGTAGGTATGCCAGAGCAGTACCACCTTTGTTTGTGACAAGAAAAAAAATTTCTTAACAAATATTCTTAACAAACTTAATTAACTGACTTTAAGGAAAGTTATACCAGACTTAATCTATTTAACATAGCTATGGTATATTTAAGAAAAACTTTACTTAATCACTAATTGTTGAAATTTTAACAATCTGTACATAAGAAAGTCGCTCAAATCTCTCATAAACAGAAGTTTTGAATCATTCTTTCCAAGTGCTTGGAAAGTCATTATTCGGGAGAAAATTCCAACGAACTTGAGAAGAAGGATTCAGACTTAAACGCTAAAACAGTACAACATAACCTATTGTTTTACGAACCCATCAGTGTGTAAGTATAATTGTAGCCTATAAGGAAGGCGAAACGACTCATTTCATACAACAAATTATTTAGAGTTTAAATAAAAAAAAATAAAAAAAATCTCGTCAAAGACTAAGTCAATTACAAAATATGACTTAGACAAAATATTGGGCGCCACTGATCACACGGATCAGAGGAAACGACATTCATTATAAACGACGTCTCCTATAGAAAAAATTCCGAAGAATTTAAAGAAAAAAAATAAAAAAATATGGTAGCAAGATTGAAGAAATTTTTTTTTGTGAAAATTCTAGTCCCAACCTCTTGAGGTTACCAAGCCCCAAAAGCAAGTGAATAGAAAAATACTGACGAAACAAATGGAACAGCATGCAGGGTTGGTAGCCCCGCATACTATCACGTTGGTTTCATCTATACATAAAGAGTAAGAAATATTTAATCAATGCGAACAATATCTTTTACATGAAAATTTCCAACAATTTTACCGTTCATATCAGCTAGAGTATAGACCAAATTAGAGACTTTACCTTTAATAACATTGCGAACGAATCTAGGGGCCAATTTGTGAGAGAAATAATTCGGTCCACTGGATTGAACGAAATTCTTCCTCCAAACGACATCGCCTACTTCATAATTAACCGTCTTACGGCGTAAATTGTAGTGTTGGGCATTTTTCTTAAAAGCTTGTAACAAAGCATTTGAAACTTGTTCATAAATTGGAACTAAGTCTTCCAACTTCTTAGCAAATTCGTCCCTAGATTGCTGCAACGTAGTGTCTACGACACCAGAAGATAAGTTATTTTTATGAAAGTTTCCGTCAATAATTTGTTCCCTACCATGCATGAGGAAGAAAGGGGTGAAGCCGGTTGCAAAATTAACCGTGTTATTGAGAGCTGATTGAATTTGAGGCAGAAATCTGGACCAATTACGCTGGTCAGATTCGGTTAAAATAGACAAAGCAGTTCCAATGGTTTGGTTATAGCGTTCGACCACGTTATTTTGGGGAGTATAAAAAGCATTATAAAAAGGCGGAGGTACGTTATACTCTGCTAACAATTGTTTAAAGTCTTTTGAAATAAATTGTTTCCCGTTGTCGCAGACGCACGTTTGCGGTACCCCGTGTACAAGGAATATGTATTGTTCAATGTTTTTAACAATGCTTTTAGTAGTTGCATTTCTAAGCGGAAAAATCCAGGTATATTTAGAAAATACATCAACGACTGTTAGAATATACATAAATCCTGCATAGCTACGCGGAAGAGGACCGACAAGGTCAATAGACAGCATTTGCATAGGTCTTGTGACTATTTTCGGGTTCGTAGAAATGCCTGCCGGCGCAGCAGTGTTAATTTTATGTGCCTTACACGTTTTACATCTATTGACAAAATTTTTGACGTCATTATACATCCCTGGCCAAAAATAATGAAGTTGAACCTTCTTATATGTTCTAAAAACTCCTGGATGACAAGAGATAACCGACTCATGTTCTTTAGATAGAACAGCATTACGGTCCTCAAAAGGAACAACAAGCTTCCAAGCTGTGTCCTCCTGCAGAGCGAAACGAGATTTAGTGTGACGAAATAATTTATTTTCCTTAATTTGAAAATTATTAAAACGTTGTGGATTTGATTTACAATTAGAAAATAAGGTATTATACCAAGTATCTGTACTCGTGGGAGCGGAATCAACGGCCGAAATTAAAGAAACGTCTTTACGTGAAAGAACGTCCGGAACCGTATTTAATTTACCTTTCCTATGTATAACATCAAAAGAGTACTGTGACAGCCGAGTAGACCAGCGAGCAAGCCGACCTGTTGGATTAGATAATGAGACTAACCATTGTAGACTAGAATGGTCCGTTACCACAGTGAAGTGAGCACCTTCTATGTAGGGCCTAAAATGGTTGACTGAATCTAACACCGCTAGGAGTTCGCGCTCCGTCACGCCGTAGTTTCGTTCATGCACATTAAGACACCTAGAGAAATAAGATACAGGGTGCTCCTCTCCTTCAAAAATTTGTGTAAGTACACCTCCGATCCCAACGTTGCTCGCGTCACAGTGAATCGTGAAAGGAAGCGAAAAATCCGGACAATTAATAACAGGGGCAGAAGTCAACGCCTTCTTTAATTTCTTAAAAGACAACTCCGCTTCAGGAGACCAAGAGAAATTACTAATTCCCTTCCTTGAACCAGTGAGTTTTGTTAAGGGAGCAGCAATGGTTGAAAAATCCTTTATAAAACGCCTATAATACCCGCACAGGCCAATGAAAGCTTTTACCTGTTTAGAATTCTTTGGAATGGGGTAAGTACGAATGCATTCCAACTTAACTGGGTCTGTGCGAAGTCCTTTTGCATCCACAACGTAACCGAGATACTTCAATTCATCCTTGCAAAACTCGCACTTTTTCAAATTGACAGTTAAGCCTGCTTCTTTCAGACGCAAGAAAACCCTATTTAATTGCTCTAAATGTGAATCGATATCTTCTGAAATTATAATTAGGTCATCCAAATAGCAAAAAACGTTTTCGTCGAACTCTGGACCAAAAAGTGCATCAACCAGACGCTGAAGTTCACTAGGAGCGTTTTTTAACCCAAACGGCATCCTAACGAATTCAAACAAGCCATGTCCAGGTACTACAAAAGCCGTTTTGCAGCAAGAATCCTTATGTAAAGGGATTTGCCAGAAACTTTTCGATAAGTCAATAGAAGATATGAAGCGTGCACCACGTAGCTTGTCTAAAATACGCGAAATATACGGCAAGGGGTAGGAATCTCTTGTCGTGACGCTGTTAAGCTTCCTGGAGTCTAAGCAGAATCTTGCAGAACCATCCTTTTTAGGCACAATCAAAACCGGGTTCGACCAAGCCGAACGCGAACGTCGAACAACACCTAAGTCAAGCATTTCTTTAAGTTGAGCTTCAAGTTGTTTTTGACGTGTTTGAGACAACGGGTAATATCGTTGCTTAATGGGATCTCCCGTCGTATTAATTTTGTGCTGAACTAAATGAGTACGACCCAATCCACATTTTTCAAAAGAAATTGACTTAAATTTATCTATTACCTTATTAAGCCTACGATTGTCTTGGGGGGACAGTAAGGAAGCTGACGTGATCTTGCGAATTTCACCTATAGTATTCTCAACATCACGTCCACTGTTGGCCTCTGGAAACAATTGAGGAGCGATGTCAAATTGTTTCCAAAAGTCGACTCCCAAAACAATCACAGGTGAAAGAGACGGAATAATAAAAAAGGTAATATATTTCTTAATATTATTATAAGTAACTAGTACTCGCATAGTACCAATTACATCCTGACGTACCCCATCAGCGGTGGTAACGTAAGATTCAAATTTATCTAAACTAAAGCCTAGACTAATAAAGAAGTTATAAAGAGAACCGCCAAAACAACTGACCGTCGCACCACTGTCCAAGAGACCCGAAAAGACAAGATTTTGAATAGAAATATTCGCATGGGGTCTGATGTCTTGTCCAGAACTAGCCATCGGCATGCATGCGTCCATGTCACGCCTGAAGAACCGGTTACTGGAGCTATCAACTACGGGTGATGATCTCCTGGCATCCTTGCTAGCAGGACGCAGAGGATCACACTCTAGTTTTTTGGATTTGTGCGAGCGGGGTCATCTCGGCGTTTGTCAGAATTCTTCTGAGAATCAAACTTCCATTTTCTACAAAAAGGTTTTGTATGACCTTGCGCCTTACAATAAAAACAATTTAAAGTTTTTCTACTATTCGAAGAAGAAGAATGTGTAGGAGAAGAGGATGTTGCTTGAGGAGAAGTAAAATGCGGTAAGGGTTTATCTACGGAGTGCTTTTCAAATCTCCTACACACATTTACCAAAGAAGATAATTCCTTTTCTGCAAAATATGCGATGGCCAATGCGTATTTAGGTAACAGACTATCAGAAACTAGGTCTACCAACTGTTCCTCCGTAAGTTGAACGTCTAATCTAAGATTAGCTAATTTAACTTCATCAACGTAATCCACAACACTTTGGTTAAATTTCTGTTTCATCGCGAATAAAGCTTTTAGGGCCTCTGTTTGATTAATACAACGGTCAAAACGTGCAATGAGGAGATTTCTCAACTCAGGCCAAGATAATGAATCTTTATAAATTGTCCTATACCAAGAGAGAGCTTTCCCCTCCAAAAGATCTGCAAAGGACGTCACAACCGATGACAGTTCTATATGACGGCATCTAGATAATTCCTCCACACGTTGTATAAAATCCCTAACATCAGAAGAACCAGAAAATTTAATACCCCAAGAATGTACGGACGTATTTGTATTTATCGATTGATAATAATTATTGACTATGTTTGTAGTCTGACTCGCATTATCACTATTGCCTTCATTTTGTTGTGGAGAATCACTACTTGATTGTTTTAAACTTTTATTATATATGCGAGCCTGTTCCCGCATAGCTGATAACGTAGGCTCTGGAGTGATATTTAATTCAGATAACATCTGTATCATCTCCTCCTTAGTTGCACCGTTAATATTAGTAATCGCCATTTTGTTTTGTTTTTTTTTTTTTAATTTTAAATTTGAGAAAAAATAATTAAATAATTATTGAATTTAAAAAAAAAAATAATGTACTTTATAGTTTGAAATACCGGACACCCTGTAAAGCAAATTATCCTTCATTAAAAAAAATTATTAGAAAAAAAAATCAAAATTATTTTCCAAAAAAAAAAAAAATTTTTTATGTATGTAGCTCACCGGACATTTTAAAATGTATGTAGCTCACCGGACATTTCATAATGTATGTAGCTCACCGGACACCGTGTAAAGCCGTGAATAAATCGAACCGATGAATACAGAAGTAAAGAATAATTAATTTGAAAACAATTTCATATATTGTACGTTGGGAGTATGTTGTTTAAAAAAATTATACGTTGCTTTACGTATTTACAAGGTATGTTGATAAACAAACACGTCAATTTGGCAGGTGACAGTTGACATTTGAAATTCATGTATTGCCAGTAAAGATGAAATATTTTCCCCCACAAATTCGTAAGTTTGTCACTGCTAACAAAGTACTTTTAAATTGTCAAAAACAATATATTATCACGCATTTATCTGTGTGGCAACACATAAACTAAGCAGAAACGTCAAACAAGTATAAATGCGTATAAGAAAACATGTACCTAACCTAAAAAACTACACACACTGATGCGTTCTATAAAAGATACATCGTAAAATACAGATAACTTACAAATTATCAATACCATCCTAATTGATATATGCATGAACTGAAAATCCCATCCGAGCACCAGTTATTAAACTTAAAAAACTCATAGATTGGGCCGCCAAATGTAATGTGGATTCTAATGTAATGTGAATTATTATTTAAGGTAATAGCATTTATTGTAGGTACCTATACCTTTTGTCATCCGACCGCTCTCTTCCCAGAGCAAGAAGATCTCCTTCGCAGGATAGTGGAGAAAAGGATTTTGAGGTCATGCATATAAAACGCTGGTTTTACTAGTGAAAATTAATGTTAAGTTTATTGCATTTTGCAAGAGAAAAAAGGAACCAAGGAAAAGTAAACAATACATAAATACCTTGAGCAACTATTAACTGTGGTAGAAAGAGAGAGTCAGCTAATTACGTTTAATTATTAATTCCGCACACGTCCCGTCGCCGTGATAGTCGTGACACTCTTGCAAACGACGACAGCCAACCCCTAGACTCCGTCCAGCACGTCATGGGGCCACCAGTTTCAAGGAAAACCATAGCTGATCTACACCCATCAAGCGGCGTGTAAAAATCCCACCGGCCAAGGAACAGCCAAGTAATCAATACATCTCCGTTGATTACCGTTTAAATTTTCTTCCGCATGCGGATACAGCAATCTCCCGGCATCCGGCGAGGAATTCAACAAAAAAATAAGGCTTCTATGCCATTTAAGTCGTCCCACACTCACAGAACGAAAAATAAATAACTTTCTAGGCTACATTGCACTAGAATCTTTTTACAACCAAACTTCTCCTCCAAAAATCTCCTCTCGCCTCAAAAAATTACGTGACGTCCGCCGCCATCTTTCCTCGAATGACGTTTCCGGTGTCGTTGCAGTTTCGCCAACCAACAAAGTTAAAAAAAAAGAAAAAATAAATAAAGCATAGACAATAAACGGTACCTATTTTGAGCAGTACCTGCTCATGAAATAGATATGTTACACGATTTTGAGTATTCTTGTCTGCTCTTATGTCTGGTTCTGACAATATTGAGTATTCTTGTCTGCTCTTGTTCATTTCTGATATTTTGACCATTCTTGTCTACTTTTATTCATTTGTGACATTATTGCTCATTCTTGACCATTTTTGTCCGGTTCTATTGATGTTGAGTATTCTTTTCTGCTCTTGTCCGGTTCTGACAATATTGAGCATTCTTTATCTGCTCTTGTCTATTTCCGGAATTTTTTACCATTCTTGTCTACTTTTGTCCATTTGTGACATTATTGTTCTTTCCTTTCCATTTTTGTCAGGTTCTGACGATACTGACTATTCTTGTCTGCTCTTTTCCGGTTCTGACAATATTGAATGTTCTCATCTTCTCTTGTCCATTTCTGACATTTTTAACCATTCTTGTCTATTTTTGACAATTTGTGACATCATTGTTGATTCTGTTTGACATTTTTGTCCGCCTCTCAGAATATTGAGTATTTTTGTCTGCTCTTGTCTTTATTATTATTGTGTTTCTTGTACTTTTCAGAGATTTTTATCCAAACTCTTGTCTTTTGTTTATTTATTTTAATCATGGCCATGAGTTTGACAGCAGTTACTAATGATTGATCTCACACGACAGAACCAAGAAAGAACCCGCGTAACGCAGCTGCAGTACCACGGCTGGCCTACGGTGAGTGGGCAGGTACCCGAGGTGACGCGCGGCATCATAGAGCTGGTGGGCTCGAGCGGGGCATGCAACCCGCCCATCGCCGCCGCCCCCCCCCTGCTAGTCCACTGCAGGTATGTCGCACGTGTTACCAATCCACTGAGAGTATATTATGTGCCAGTGTGCTGTATCTGTAACAATGTTTGTTTGTTTGTTCAGCCTGGGAACGGACAGATCGTCCATGTTTGTGGCGCTCAGTATCCTCATCACGCAGCTGCGGACGGAGCGGAGAGTGGACGTGTCCACCGTCACCAGAAAGATGCGCACACAGCGCATGGGATGTCTAGATACCTTTGTGAGTACCATGCACTTTGTTCTGTATTATCATCCACAGATACTAGCTATGTTCATAATGTGCTGTGAATGCATCAACTCTTTCTACTAAATAAATCTACTTTCCTTATTCAGTCTTCTTTAGAGACCCCATTTCTATATTAATCTAATACTAGCACTTGTAAACCGCTCCACAGGTTTTTGCTGCTAGGCCCTGAGGGCGGCTTTTTATTCGCCTTCGCCCGGTTTGATTGTTCGTGACCATTTTATAAATCCAAAGGAACTGGTTCCAAAAATAGCCGGTTCGTCGGATCCACTGGTATCCAGTGACAGCTAGTCACCGGGACAAAGTTACCAAGACAGGCAATATAGACGTATAATATATAGACGCATGGTATTATTATTCACAACTTCCAGTTATAATAATAATCATATTATCGTCAATCTCTTCATATCCGGAGAGATTCACGAAATTACAAATCCAATAGTATTAACGCCTGTCAGGCGACGCTTCTCACCTAGCTGTTAACGTAAGTTGTGCCATCTTTTGGCATTGCTTTAATTCGGTTCTATTACAAAAGTAGATTTGTGAAGAAACTCCACGTATGAAGACGGTTTTGCGTAAGGCATGGCGTCAGAGTTGTATTCTTAGTCGGATTCTTAAATTTCAACTATACAGTCGCTAGACTATTAATACTGTTTGATAGAGAACCATTTTGCATTCATTCTAATATAGAGTACTCATTCCATATTCATTCAATCTGCACAGAGAACCACCTCATTCTATCTAATATAGACATCTATTTTCTGAAACTCAAACTAATAAACCACTGTTTAACAATGTTATTTTGTCCGCAGTTGCAATACGAGTTCCTCCACCGCGCCATCGTCAACTACGCAGAGTTACACAATCTCCTGAGTGACAGTTAAGTGCACACTCGAGTGTCACTCCAACTCGTACCAAACCCCACTGGCCCTACCGCACACAGCTAACTACTGCACACTCAAGTGGTAACTTCTACGGTTATTCAACACAAAGTGTGCATTTCAGTGCTCATGCACTCACTTGATTGATGATGTCACTTTAATTGCACACTCAAGTGATGATTTTAGTTAAGTCACAGCTAAGTGATGATTTCACTCAAGTTACAGCTAAGATTTACACTTGAGTGGTAGCTCTAATATGGTAATAATATGTAAAATATATGGCTCACATGAAATATATCACCAACAGCTATTTATCATGACAAGTACATTTCAGTGGTAATTTTTTTTAACATCATTGTATAAAGGTCGCTGTAAATGCACACTTGACAATAGACACTTGTTCTTGAGTGTACATTTTCTTGAGCAATCCATCACTTGAAGTGTGCACTTGAGTGATCCATCTCATGCAGTGTGTACTTGATTGATCCATTACACTTAGAGTGCGCTCCACAAGGTACTCAATCCGGTAGATGGAAAGTGGAGCACAAATAATCATTTAATGAAATGGCCGTGTCGATATTCAAAATAAAAATAGGGGCGAAACTTCAACAAGTCTGTTAGGTTTAAATGTAACTAGACTATTTCTCTCAGGTTTAGTTATAACTCACATAAAAAAAATAATATAAAAAAACTAGTTTGTAGTGCGCTTGAGCAAAGAAAACCTTTTATTTGTTTTGTGCATATAAAACTATAATAGTCCTTATTTATTATATATTTATTTTTAATTGCTAGGTATAATATATATATTTATGAATATTTGAAGGTTTTTTAACGTTTGATATTTAAAATGTAAGGAAAATATACCACTCTAGCCCATTTACTAATATTAAATATACGAGAAAAAGCATGTTGTTAGGTTTTGTATTTTTTAATAACTGAATTTAGAGAGTGAGTATCGTCGCATAAGTTGGGAGAAATTTAAAATTAGGATTTTACAAAATGTGTAATTTGTAATTTTTGTAAAACTCTCGGAAAATAATGATGTATAATTTTTTATTTGGCCGTAATCGTGGATACTTTTGTAAAAATGGACGAAAATAAACTTCTGCTACTAATACTGCCGTAATCTGTTTTGTAATTTGATACTATGTTATTTATTTATAACCTAACTTACTGTTTTCTATGTTTCAATGAATTCTTACATTGAAAAGCGCTTTCTATATCAAAATGAAATGTTCAATTGGTAGATATTTTTTTTATCTTCTTTTAAACAATTTCTATCTCGTAGACATGTTCTCTCTCTGGTAATGAAATGCTTGACATCTCGTAATTTAATATTTTTTTAATCTTTTTACAATCAATTTCTATCTTGTAATAATTACATGTTCTCTATCTCTTGGTGAAATGTTTAGTAGACATATCTCATGGTAGAATGTTTTTATTTCATCTGTAATTTTTCAAAGAAATGTTTTTTCGACATAAATGCTTTCTATCCTGCAATTAAGTGTATACGCTAATTCTTTTTTTTCGATAATTTTTATTTCGGAATGGAATATTATTTTTATATCCGGTAATTGAAGTGCTTTCTGTCCCATAACATTTTTTTGTAAATTCTTTATTTCTATATTTTAATGAAAACCCTTTTTTTATCTGTAATGGAATGTGGAATATTTCTATTCTGTAATGGATATTTTCCTATACTGTATTGGAATGTTTACTATCCCGTATTGGAATGGAGAGTCTTCTGTTGTGTAATAGAAATTCTCCTTTATTATAATGCAATATTTACTATATCGTATTGGAAATTCTTCTATTCTGTAATGGAAAGTCTCCAATACTGTAATGAAATGTTTGCTATCCCGTATTGGAAAGTTTTATATTCTGTAATGGAAAGTCTCCTATACTGTAATGAAATGTTTGCTATCCCGTATTGGAAAGTCTTCTATTCTGTAATGGAAAGTTTCCTAAACTGTAATGAAATGTTTGCTATCCTGTGTTGGAAAGTCTTCTATTCTGTAATGGAAAGTCTCCAATACTGTAATGAAATGTTTGCTTTCCCATATTGGAAAGTTTTATATTCTGTAATGGAAAGTCTCCTGTACTGTAATGAAATGTTTGCTTTCCCATATTGGAAAGTTTTATATTCTGTAATGGAAAGTCTCCTATACTGTAATGAAATGTTTGCTTTCCCATATTGGAAAGTCTTCTATTCTGTAATGGAAAGTCTCCTATACTGTAATGAAATGTTTGCTATCCTGTGTTGGAAAGTCTTCTATTCTGTAATGGAAAGTCTCCTATACTGTAATGAAATGTTTGCTTTCCCGTATTGGAAAATTTTATATTCTGTAATGGAAAGTCTCCTATACTGTAATGAAATGTTTGCTATCCCGTATTGGAAAGACTTCTATTATTCTATAATGGAGACTTTTCAATCCTTTAATGCAAGGGTTCCCAACCTTTTTGAGGTTCTTCTAACGAGAATCTTGCAAGAATTTTTGTATGTAAATTTTTATGTTTTTAAAAACTTTGAATATTAAACTATTTAATTAACAGAGAAGCACGAATCTACTAAAACTAATTCGTCCTATGACCAGGATAGTAATTTTTGTATCCATGACTGAAAAATTGATATACGGAAATATTAATCGTTTTTTAAATTAGTTACAATTGTAATTGTTGGAGAGAACCAAATTGAACTCAGCGATCGACCGGTTGGGAACCCTTGCCGTAATGAAACATTTTCTAGAATTTTTTCTTCCTTTTTTTCAAAATTATATATTTTTTTAACTATCCGAAAGCACTGCCGCTTTCGGTCGTTAGTTTTCAACCAAATATTTGGCAGAGTTGTATAATAAACTAAAGTAAAATAATAAATACTTAATAATTATTATTATAACTCTCCGTGGATTGTATAAAGTATAAATTTCACAACAAATGAATGTAAACCGCTCAAAGTTTGGTGTTTTTTTGATAAGTTTTGGTTTTACCTATGTTTGGTGCTAATTCATCAGATCACTTCACTATCTCTCTCTTCACAACCTACCATTCACTCACAAACATCACTACATATTATATATCATTGCACAACTAAATGCCCGTACCACAATTTTTCTTATTGTCAATCTGACAGGCTTTCCGTATGAACGTCTCCAATAAAAAACACATTGCAGACAATTGACCAACAAATTAAGAGATAGATCTATATTTATCCCTTTCTTATCTGAATTTGTGCTTTGATTGGACTGCAAACATGTTTGATTTCTTTTCAAGGACTTAAAACCAATAAAATTGTCAAAAAAATAAACTGATTATGTGATTTAAATCATCAGCGGTTGAGAAAGGGTTAACCAATAGTACGTGCCAAACTTTAAAGCCGACCCAAGTTGATACGATGAATTCTCGCCCAGACACAGTAAAACACTAAGATTATCGCATAATTTTTATAATAAAATTTTTTTTTTTTTTCCATATTTCGGAAAATTTTATGAAATAATATTTAGGTGTTTACTCCAGACCTGTGTTTGGATCAACAAAGGAATTAGTGGAGCTAATTGACGAATCAGATTCAGAAACGCTATCAGTGTCACTTGCATTATTGATATGAAAGTTTTAAGGTTAGTCAAAAAAAAAGGTCAAATTATCATATTTTTTTTAACAAAATAGCTGTTATAATGCATTATTTTCAAATTTCGGCTACTGAAATGCAGAGTAATTTCTCATCGTTATCTAATTTAAAATAAAATGTGCCAATTAACTGTGTCTAAAATCACCGAATCCACCATCAAATTTATAAAATTTTCATTATTTAGTAAAACAATTATAAAACATTTTTCCACTTAATTTATTTGTGACCGTAACGGGTTTCATCCTGTTACGGCCATCTAAACCGATTACGGTCACAAATAAAAATAAGTGTAAAAAAGTTTTATATTATTATGTTTACTTTATAATGACCGTAAGGGAAAGAGCAAGGTGCGACAGAAAAGGTATAGGCGAATGTCCGTATATAAGCCGAATACACGGCGGGAAGACTCTCTCTCTCTCTCTCCATCCGCACACAGTAGAGATGGGTAAGTTCTGCATTTTGCCGGGGCCTCCGAGACGTGCTTCCTTTTAAAAGTACTTTACTTCCGACTCGCGAATGGCTCGGACCGAGATGCACGGGTTCCCCGAGCGCGCAAAAGAACTCTAATGCGCAACATATTCCCAACTCGCGAATAGCTCGAACCGAGACGCTCGGGTTCCACCCTAACCGAACCACAACGCCGGACCCTGCAAAAGAATTACACTCCCGACTAGTGTGTGGTTCAGACCGAGAAGCACGGGTTTGACAAGTGCAAGTGGCTCGGATCGCGCCGACTCGCTAGTGGCTCGGTTTGCCTAGTTCCAGGTACAAGTACAAGACCGAGTTCTTCGGGAGTAGTCGATTTGGAAAGGGAGTAGGAGTAGGAGCCGCTTCGCGCAGAAGAACCCGAGTTTAAGAGCCCACTCCAGCTGAACCTACACATCGCTAGCACACACTGCATACCACCTTTGGGACCTAAAACTGCGATGATTTCTGTATCAACGTCAGGTCAGCTTTAAAGTTTGGCACATACTATAATATAGTAACGTTTCTTTACAGCGAAATGATATTGAATCACTCGAGGTAAATGCGAAGTAGCGATTCTATAGAAAGAATGTCTATTTTGTTATTGTTTTTTTTTTTTTTAAATATTATTGTTGAATGTTTACATCACTTTTGTATGTCAAATAAGCAATGTTTATCTTTTATCTTACAAATTTTATAAAACATAATTTTAATATTATTTTTTAACTGCCACTACCCGCCATTCGTGAATACTCCTTTGTTGCATTTTCAGTAGGTTAGCGTCTACTTGAAATAATAGATTTATGTAGTGATAATATCGCACCATTGAAACCAAATACAAGTACAATCATTTGTTTCACTAAATAGTGACATAAACCATTGATAAGATTAGAATACAAAAGATTTGTCTTTGCTTTAAAAGTAAATGACCCCTATTAAACTTGTTGCCATCACAATCCTTATTATTTATGGTCAAGCTACTAAAAAATGTGCCATAAAGGTTGCTTTTAAAATTCCCATGGCGACCCCACAGCGATAGCGATAGCAATGCAATGCTGCATCTCATTTCTTTAATACAAGCGAGGGAGAAGTATGATAATGATTGCATTTCTCCTTTAGATCATCCTAACCGGAAACCATTTATTGGATAACGAACACCTCTGCCGTAGGTCACCTTAAGTGGTTCGCTACGATTGGTGACTTAGCAGCAGGGATGCCCGGGGTGAGGTATGTCCGGGTCTTGGCTGTGGATGCATCTGCCCACCTGCTGCATAGCGGGCCGGATCGAGAGAGACTGATTGAGGAGGTTTTTTGACCTCTCCAGCCAGAATTCCTCGATCCATCGCCTTGCACCGCAGTTAAAGGGATGAATTCATATGTCCCGTCACTCCTGGACACACTGACCTTCAGATTCCTACCCACCCATCATATCTATTTGCTTCCCTTCCTTTCTTTAAGAAAATCCTTCACACAGCATCCATTAAGATGATATAGGCCCTGAGGGAACTTATTTTCCTCAGGGCCTCCGGTGGGGAGGTAATGTACAAAAAAAATCCTCTGTTATGCTCTCAAATCTCGCTTTGCTAGAAAACTAATTTCTGAACTGGAAGGGCAAACCTGTACACCAGAGACATCTCTTGGAGAACTATATAAACTCTACAAGCTACTAGCATTAGAGCCATCTATGCTACATAGTTTGAACTATCACACCATCACTTATCAGTTTGATTTAACTAACTTTAATATCTGACCTACATCATTTGTCTCACTATTATTTAGTGTGTAAGAAAGAGATGCAGCATTAGTGTTTTAAGGAATGTATGTTTTATTATTTGTGCCGTCGCCGTGGGAATTATAAAAGCGCCCAATGTGTAGTTTAACGTTGAACGATGAAAAAAGGCAGTTTCACTTGTCGTTGTGTCAAAAAATATGTCAGTAGACCATCAATGTTTTTTTTGTTTTTAATATATTTGATCAAAAATAATCATTTATGTTGAAACAATATAAATAATATAAAAAAAAAGTTTATAAATTCGAATTAGAAGGACATAAGGAGAGAAATAAAATTCTCAAGTTGTGCTACCAAAACTCATTTCATTACTGCCGTTTTTATCAATCTCATTTCTTTCTTTTTTTACATTAACTCCACACGGGACGCCTTGAGGAAAATATTTTTTTATTTTCCCGGAGGGTCTATGTCATCTTTGGGGATGCTGTGTGGAGGGTCTTTTTAGAAGAGTAAGTTCTGGGAAGTAAAAAGTATGAGGGGTGGGTAGGAATCTGAGGGTCAATGTGTCCAGGAATGACGGATGTATGAATCCATCTCTTCCATGCGTTGCAAGGCGATAGGTCGAGAGAGTCCAGCTGGAGAGGTCTAGGTTAGGTCTCCTTCAAACCAGTCTCTCCTGATCTGACCCGCCACGCAGTAGGTGACCAAATGCATTTGCCACCAAGACCTTGACCAACCTCACCTCATGAATCCGGCATTCCTGCTAAGTGACCAAAAGTAGGGAACCACTTGAGGTGGCTAATGGCACCATATGTTGGTTATCCAATAAATGGTTCCCGGGGCGGTGGTACCCATACCCGCCTCCCGAAATTTCTTGAAAATTATTAAAATTATTTTTTTCATGATTGTCATCTTTAACTTTGTAAGTGGAGATTTCAACCGACCCTAACCACAAACAGAAGATATCTAAGTTAAAGTTAAACATTTTTCTAATTCATATTATTGTTTAAAATTATTATTAATATTGTTTCAATAATGAGGCATAAACCTTTAAAAAAAATATTTAAAAAAAAAAATCCGTATTTTTATTTTTTTTTCAATTTTGTTAAGTTTATTTTTGTGAATAAATAATAAATACAATACTTAGTGGCGATGCAATAACTTATGAATCAATCTTCTATATTTGATGATAATAATGATTGTTGCCTGTTTAGAGATGTTTATTTAATAATATGATGTTATGTCCCACGCTCAACTGCCCACCCGTAATGTTTACCACCGTAGTTTTCAACATTTTCAGTAATTCAACCCATCGGTAATGTAATGGACCTTCTTGGTAATGCAAATGAAATTGATGGTTATGTCATTAACATTGTTACATTGTCAATAATAGATTTGAAAGATTTAAATTGACATTGTTTATCATGACGTTAATCATTGTCAGTAATAGATTTGAAAGAGTTGGTACATAATTCAATTGACATTGTTGGTTACATAATTGACACTGCCGTTTGAAAGTGTTTGTAATTGAATTGAAATTGTTTAATAATAATAATAAATTTGGACAACTTATATAGCGCTGTTTTTGCGAAAAATCGCCTCAAGAGCGCGTTTATCATGACGTTAATTATCATCTACTTTGAAAGAGTTGGTACGTAATTCAATTGACAGTGTTGTTGGGTACATAATTGACACTGTCATTTGAAAGTGTTTGTAATTGAATTGACATTGTTTATCATGACGTTAATCATCGTCTGCATTGTCGGTAATAGATTTGAAAGAATTGGTACATAATTCAGTTGACATTGTTGGTTACCTAATTGACACTGGCATTTGAAAGTGTTTGTAATTGAATTGACATTGTTTATCATGACGTAATCATCGTCTGGTTATCATCCAATTTACACTGTTGGTAATGTTGTAATCCACAATCTTAGTAATGTAATGATTGTCATTGTTGGTTAAGCTTATTACACATTTGGTAAATGTAATCATTGACATTGTTGGTAATACAATTGACACTCGAGTAATATTATGATATATAGCGACAAACACAGTACCCGACTGGCCGACCGTGATATTTTGAATAGCAATTATTTAAATTTAAATGGGACGAGGGAATCTCTCGCGGGAGCTTTCTCCTCGTGACATAATTTAAGATTAATTTGTTATATGTAAACTTAACTGAATCTGCCCCATTTAAAAAGAGGAGCTTTTTTCTGCAATTTAAGAATCTTGTTTAGAAAAAAAAAAATGTTAACTGGAAATACATTTGAAAGAAGAGACTACGTCCCACAGGAATTGGCCAGAAAATAAGTGGCCTAGTTCCTGGGACGCGGTCTAGTTGATAATAGTACTATTATTATTATAAAAGCAAAGAATTTGAATTCTGTGGGTTTATTATTTTGCTTTTTTCCAACGTTTTTTTTACAATTGGAAAATAGGTTAGCGCTGTAAAATAATGATTTTTCATACAAACTGTCATCACATATTACTTGTAAGAACTGGTCATTATTATGTATATTTATTTATGTGTAAAATAAACGAATTTTTAATGTAATTCATTGTTTTTTTTTTTCAACTGTCTGAAACCAGGAGATTATAGCATCCCCAATCGGGATGTTGTGAGGCTGAAGGTAGTGGGGAAATCAAGGAGATGGGAAAGAGGAGGAAGTAGATCTGATTGCCAAACTAGAGGTGGGTTGATTCACTCATTTTACAGAATCGATTCCGGACCCGTATTCGACTGAGTGGACTCGATTCACTGGACTCGCTCCTTTGATTCCGGCGATTCCACCGGACTCGCCGAATCAAACTCATTGTGGCGCTCCGCTGGAGTCGTTGAATCGGCCGGAACCAAACTCAGTTTGGCTCCTGCTGATTCAATGCCTAGAGTTGATTCCGCCGGACTCGCCGAACCAAACTCATTGTGGCACTCCGCCGGAGTCGTTGAATCGGCCGGAACCAAACTCAATTTGACTTCTGCTGATTCAATGCCGAGAGTTGATTCAGCTGGACTCGCCGTACTCGGTGGAATCGTGGAACGTTACGGAGTTGGGGAATCGTGTTTATGTAGCCGGGCGTGTGTACATTAACATGTTATTGTTTATTGCGAGCGAGAAGTCTTATCTTTATATAGTTAATAATAATGTGTTTGAGATGATTGATATCTTTGTCGGCTTTATGAGAACCGTGTAAGATATTTACGTTAAATTTGAAACTTACGAACAATGGAGTCCTTGTATAGCAGTGAGCCATGGAACTGGCAGAGGAAGGATGAAAGTAAACTGAATGCTGTTGAAATGAGATCCCTGAGGCGTATTTGTGGTGAAACTATGTATGATCGTCAGAGAAATGTGGAGATCCGTAAAGAATGTAAGGTTGATGTAAGCATAATGAGTAAGATTAAGGAGGGGACCCTCAGATGGTTTGGGCAAGTAGAGCGAATGAACGAAGAAAGTAGTGTAAGAAGAATATATGGCAAAATGTGAATGGTGGAAGAACTTGGGGAAGACATGGCAAGATCAAGTGAATCAGATACTTGAGTCGGGCCATGTCAAAAGTCAGAATAAAAGAAGAGTATGTTTGAGACGATGTATGAATGTGAGTGAGGCAAGGAGTGCGTGCCAAGATCGAGTTGTTTGGCGGTCATTCCTCTCTGCCTAAAATGTTTTCATGCACGCTGTCATCACGCCCCGCTAGAGCAATACAACGCCGCCCCGCTCACGCCGCACACCTCATCCCGTGAATGAGTCTGAGGGAGCGGGAGACAGAAATGAAAAACGGCAAGTCGAAGTGGTGAGTCAGTCGTTTATTGGGCTACGTAGCAGATGGTCGGTGGTCGGTAACAAGATGTAATGCAGGGTGCCGTAGATGAGATGCTGCAGGCGTGCGGTGGAGATGGAGATGGTGTGGTGAAGGTCAGCGAGTTGCTCGACACCATGGCGGTGGAGATGACCTATCTTCCAGGCCGTTGCTCGACGCTTTAAATCGCGGAGATGAACGGTGAGTGGCTCGGTGAGCTGAGCCACCAGCAGGTAGTCCTGGCGAGGCGGAGCGTGTTTCCATGGCAGCGAAGCACGGTGAGGCTTTGGGGTGCCATGAAGTGGAGAGCTGATCCCTGGACTGAAGGTGACGCAAACCTTGTAAGTCGCGGGATGGAGCTGATCTCAGGAGCTGAAGACACGATGGGCCTTGTAGCTGAGACGTGGTGATGGACCTCGAGGAAGCTGCCCTGGATGTGTGTAGATGCCTGCAGGAGCACGTTACATGCTGAGATGTTGGCCGACTGTAAGTGTGAGACTGAACTGGACTGAACTGCAGCGGGCGAGCGATCGGCTGCTTATATAGCCGCGGTAGAGTAACTACCTCGCGGTAGGTAATACGAGCCACTTCGAGAATATTCGGCGCCGTACAGATATTGTACGGTGCTGTCTCGAGACCTTTCTAGGCGAGGGCGATATTATTAACGTCGGGCTGGCACGGCAGGCGAGAATGTACATCGCGGCCAGTATAGGTACGAAGGTACCTAGGCAAGTAGGTTTGCCGATGGGCGCGGATATTAGGAGATGTTTCTCGATTCCTCTTTTGGTGGCGAAGATAATAATGATGTGTCGCCACAAGTCCTGTATTCTCACTCTGTCACTCGTTCCAGAGTGAGAGGGTGACAAAACCCTGCCCGGCCCGCGCTGCGCATCTCCTCCCGTAAATGATTCTTGTACTATCACTATCAACGCCGCGGCCGCCCGGCCGCCCGGCCCGTGCCGCAGTCCGCACACCTCCTTCCGCCTTAACCTCTCCCGTGTGCGAGTGACTCCGGAATCGATTCATTACATTTTGCGGACTCGGAGCGAATCAAACGCATTCGGACTCGGAATCATCGGATTCGTTCCGGCCGGAACGACACACTTCTACGCCAAACATGGATAAAGCAATTTCAAGCAGCGTTTCTATTTTGAATTACTGAAAGTATCTACCACGCTTGATTCTACTTTGAATCTGTTTTCACCAAAATCAGTTCCTGCAATTATTTAACTTGATCTTCTGGTGTCCTCTCACATCAGAGGTTGGCCATCGAAAGGGCGATCTTCACTCTGCACCGGAATTACCTTGGAACTGCACTCGTACCAGGCTACGTCACCTTTGGGGATGTGCTGCGTGGAGAACCTGGGACTTGAATAAACATCTCAGAAGTCAGCAAATCGTTCTACAGCCAAGCTGTCGAATATAATAACGTCCCACTGTCATGTAGAAAAAATCAATGACACGCTAGTTCTTCGGAGAACCTTCCACAGAAATACCAGTAGAACAAGAACAGGTGACGCAGCAGAAAATTACAAGTTCAAATTAGCAACCAAATGTCAAACTAAATGTGACCAGTGGTGTCCCTCAAGGATCAGTTCTGGGTTCAGTTCTGTTTATTTGTATATCGCAGATCTGCCATACGTTAATAAAATCAGACTCCAATCAGACTATTATGTTCTGAAGGCTGCAATCCGTCAGATACTATTAAGATGATGGAGAGAAAAACGTGTTGGAGATATTTGTGTATGAAGAAGAATACAATCTGTAAGAGAGTGATTGAAATAATACAAAGGATATGATATCCATTTGCAACTGGTGAAACATTTTAGAATTTTGATGGGCCACACCAGTAAAGTTCTTAATTATGATTCCATTAAGGTACAGACTGGGCCCACGCACGCGATACTATGCCGGTCCACTCTTGTATATTTCGCAGCCAAAACATTTGTCACCTACCAGGCCCTCGGCGACCCTCTATCTTGTCTTTCAATATTAAATGGAGCAAGTGATACTTGTCCCCTCGAAGTATGAAATATTCCAGATTTTTATTAATGTAAGCAGTTCTCTATCTGCTCTAGCCCGCCTGAGAATACTTCCATATGAGTAAAGTGAAGTTATCAGTTGTTCTTGGATCTCCCATTTTACTGAATGAGCTATAAATGCTCATGCAAATTTCAAACCAACTGTCAAAGCAATACGTCTAAATAAACATAACCACAGATATACTGAACATAACCTTAGATGCATAGATAATACCACTGACAGATGTGAAATCAACTCATTGAAGGCATGACCCCTCCACCTTCCACACGTCTCACACTGATCTGGCTGGATTGTGATGCATGTGACAAGTGTATGAATTTGAAGCATCCATTTCCACAGAAAATGTATGGATTATAAGTAGTCCAAATAAGGTAATGTGTTGCTTATGTAGCGTACGTCAACCCAGAGTGTTCTTACCTCTACTGGTTCAGAAACACAGATTTTACCGTCTATCTGAAACAATGTTTACACACAATTGTTTCTGGTGAATACATGGCTTAATATTGTTGGGATTGAAATAAAATAAATAAAGCATGTTAGAAAAAAATTATTTAATAATATATTTCTATACATTTAGTTTAACAATGGCTTTAATTAATGAATACGTATGAACTAACTTTATGTATGTGGAATAAAATCAGACTCGTTTGCAACACAATACTAGCGCCAAAACCATAAGTGTTGTGTTCGCTTCTGCCCCACAGTCAATCTAGTCTTAACAGGCTTGAGGCATGTCTTAATAACAAGTCTTAATGAGTCTTAACAAGTCTGCAGCGTGTCTTGACAAGTTTACAAAGAGTCTTTACAAACTTGTAGCTTGTTTTAACAATAGTTTGTAGTAAATGTTGACTACCTTGTAGCAAGTCTTAAAGTATGTAGCATGTCTTAAAAAGTTCATAGTGGGTCTTAACAAGTCTGCAGCAGGTCTTAACAAGCTTACGAGAAGTCTTTACAAACTTGTAGCTTTTTTTAACAAGCTGAAGTCTTAAAGAATTCGTGATGAATCTTAACCAACTCTTGACCAATCGGAATATCAATTTTAGTTTTCAAACCAATTTCCCAAAATGATAATGTAATTTGGAGTGACATTTTGCTGCCCCGTTCAGAGCATATTTTCTAGTTTCTAGCGAGAGTTAACTCTTAGCATACTGGCCAGCACACTATATAATATTATGTATTATAAAAATACAATAGAGTTAAGAGTTTGTCGGCAAGCTCAAACTAAACTCTTTACCATTCCCAGTTATTAATTGACAGTGGTTCTTGCAGGTGATTAAAATCATTATTATCAATGTATAAAATTGTAAAATGTTGTATGTAATTTCGTATGTTGGAAGTGTAATCTGTGAAGGAATTTTGGAAGAGATTTATTGTTGTTTGACTGAAAATGGATGTCTTACATAGGTTTGGGTATTTATATAACCATCAAATCGAAGATCAGCGCCATTTTTAATTTTTGACATCTGAATGGTCCTTTGTTAAATGCACCTCGGCCTGCTCCAGCTTTTGCTCAGATTGTGATCAGCCGAGCGATTTTATATCTTTTGTGGGATTTTGTGAGATCTCCTGTCAGATTGTGTGATTTTCTATGACTATTATTCGCTTTTCTATGGGCCAATGTCAGATTTCAAGCTGTCACAAATCGGCGAAGCTGGGCGGCTATTTCCGAGCAACGATCAATAGCGTGCGAAAAATTACTCGTCGTCGCGACGAACTTTGTTGAATGTTTCAATTTTACGTATTCTTGAACGTCGAACGATTGAAGAGATGGTTATATTGGCAGCTCCGTGAATATTGTCTATGTTCCTGATGTTTTTGAGATTTCTATGGTGTAAGTTTGAAATAATATTCGACATGGTCGGGTAACCAAATCAGTCATTGTAAAATGGAACCTTATAACGACTTTATAAAAATATACAATGCCTTGTGCGATAGTTAGCGTGGGAAAAAAATACTAGATTTTGATAGCCATAGATACGCAATTAACCCACCACTCGCTGCTTTGTTTCTACTGGTTTGGCCCACTCGTTGTGTGGAATGACTTTTGACGTTTGGCGTCTAAGTATGTACCTTCGACCAAGCTCAAGAATAACCAAGTCGACCAACGGACGTACTTTCGACGGCGATTGCGAGCGACGAGGCTTGGAGAATAGCTAGCCTGGCCTGATACCCATAGAAAAGCAATTGAGAGCCATAGAAAAACACACAGATCTGACAGGAGATCTCACAAAAGAAATAGAATTGCTCGGCAGATGTCCCAGCTGTATTGTGTTTGTCAGCAGATCACAGTTTCAATCGAATTTGAGTACCGGAATTTAACGGGGACCGTTCAAATCTCAAATGCATATCAATAACAGCACTGATGTTATATATTGTTTTCTGTCAGTTATTTCAATAATAACGATTTAATTCATTTCAATTTCATTCAATCTAAAATAATTTTTTTTCATGTTTTGTGCAGAATTTAAATTTATTAACCTCGTTTCAAGATCATACTGCAAAATTACAAGAGCTAATCATTTTCATGATGAACTAACAATATACTCCCCTATAGAGGTTGGCTATCGTCAGAGCAATCTTTCACCCTGTAAGTAGATTATGTAAAAAAAAAATAAAACAATTTTAATTTCAAAAATATAAAAAAAAATTGTTGAAAATGTAGTATGACCCAAATTTTACGTTATACTTATTGAGAGTTGCGTATTATTGCGTGTATAACTGAAATTTCACAGAATGATCATGAAATATGGGTGTATAATCATTATTGGTCAATTTGTAATCTTTAACCTAAATAGTCTGGCAATGGTCAGCACTAAAAAATTCACACACTGTATTTGTTAACCCCTCAGGCTAATTTGTTCGCTTTTCGGAATAACTCATATAGGTCTCATAGAAATCGTTGTGTCTCCCTTACTATCATGGTTAAAATATGTTAAAAACAGTGTTAGAAAGAGAAAACACCACGCTTTGTATACAAATCTAAAAGTTGACCGCAAAATAATTAAAATGTACACCTTTAGGAAACCAAAGTTTCCAACCGCAATTTGAAAAAAATTTATGAAACTTTGGAAATTTTTTATTAATTATTTTTACATGTAACAACAAAAAAGTGAATTAATGATATCGTTTATAATACATTTGCCTAGTAAAATATGTGTGTGTGTATTTTGTCATTATCAGTGATTTTAGTTTAGCCATTTTTGAAAATATTTTATGTCTGCATTCAAATTTTTATATTACAAAAATTGTATGTTTATTTTGAATAAAAAATTTTAAAGGGTATTTCATCATCTTTCAAAAACAGTATTTAGTTTTCGAATGCTTTAACCTCTAATTGGCCGGAGACGTGAATCCACGCGCAGTTTGTGCGCGGAAAAAAATATGTTTGTCTGCGATTTTGACCCTTCTATGTACAGAATTTGTATGAAGGACAAGGTCAGAATCGCTTGCGCCAACATTTACCCATAAGATGGGCATAAATTTCATTCACCTGGCAACCCCAGAATAGTTTTAAATGATTTTATCTGTGGCATCAAAATGTCAAAGTCGATGTGTTACTTGACGAAAACATCGTAAAATATCAATTTACGTAATTAACGCAAGTAATGTTGTTTTGGTACATAGTTTATTGTTCTAGGAATGTGTTTCGGTCAATAAAATATACGATAGCTCAAAATTAATCCACAAAACATTCAATTCAAAATTCAAAGTGATGCTTTGTTAGGAAATTTCCGTGTTTTTTATGGCCTTTGACGGGTTAACGCAAGAAATACTATGACAAATGATTTATCTGTAAATTCTTAAGAAAATGTATAAAGGTTCCCAGTGAAAAGAGAGTAAGATTTTTATGTTATTTACTGACTGGAATGTTAGGTAAAATGCTAGAATTTACGGCAAATCATTTGCAGTATTGTTTGAATTATGATCAGGGTTATTTTGAGTGCTGAACCTTGAGACTACACTTATTAAACTCGATAAGGTTAAAGGAGATAAAATTTCAAATAAATAATGGTACATAATAATAATTTTGATTTCTGAGCAATGCTATTTATTTATTTAAAAAATAATATATATTCCATCAAATTGATAAAAATCATTTTTTCATCAAACTGTCATTCAGCACAAGTCAAGTACGGATAACAGTCACAAAAACAAACACTGAAATACTGAACGCCCTGTACTGTACAGTGCAACTGGTTCTGTAATAGTAAAACACCCAGCCCTTCGTAATATAAAATAATATAATATACATATGTATTGCAGTTCCAAAGTGAATATTATCCTAAAGGCTATTATAATGTAATAGTAGTCCATAACGCGCACAGTAGACCTTCTCAGTTGGGACATTTTCAGCTTAACATTTCTAACATGGTACACTTTCAGCTTAACATTTCCAACATGGGACACTTTCAGCTTAACATTTCCAACATGGGACACTTTCAGCTTAACCTTTCCAATATGGGACACTTTCAGCTTAACATTTCCAACATGGGACATTTTTAGCTTAACATTTCCAACATGGGACATTTTCAGCTTAACATTTCCAACATGGGACACTTTTCGCTTAAAATTTCCAACATGGGACACTTTCAGCTAAATACTTCCCATTTGTAACACTTCTTGAGCTCTGTCAGATAAACATCGTCTCCCGCGTGAAACACTTGTCAGCTAAATATCTCCGGCATGTGACACTCATCGCTTAACATTTCCCATATAAGGCACCTTACGGCTAACCTTGTCAACTAAGCATCTCCCCTAGGAGACTATTTGTCAACTTAACAAATTACACCTCATGATATATTTGTCAGTTAAAACAACCGTTAAAAGTGAAGTGACAGTTGGCTCACTGTATCAACTGCCACTAATCGGCTAATGTGTGTTTTATTAGCCAATGAACTAGAAGGCACTCTTGTAAGCTATCATTTTGAAAGTATTTGTTGAATCTTTTGTCAACTGAGAAAAATCACAATGGAAGGTGTTTCACTTCAATCCACAATGGCCACAAGTCAGTAAGTTGCCATTTTTCAGCTTTTACGATATACCAAAAATTCCATTGTCTTGATCATAGCATCCAAATTGAGTAATAATTTATTGCCGCTTATCAGCTTATTAGTGCCATTGCGTTTACCACTTGTCAGCTAGTAAGTATCGCGGTGTTTGTCACTTGTCAGTTGATAATGACAAGGTCCAGCTTATAATGCGTCTCATTAGCTCGCAGTGCCGCAGAATTTGCTGTTTGCCATTTGTCAGTTGATAGTGCCTAGACAGTGGCCAAGGTGTTTGCCACCTGTTAGCTGAAGGAATTTTGCTGTTGTTTGCCATTTGTCAGCTGATAGTGCTTAGACAGTGGTAAAGATGTTTGTCACTTGTTAGCTCATAGTGCCACAGTATTTTGCCATTTGTCAGCTGAAGGTACCTAGAAAACAGGCAAGGTGTCTGCCAGTTGTCAACTGCCAGTGTTTGGTGTGATGTGTGTCCCAGGAGATGGCGTGGTACCAGAGACTAGTAGTTGAGGTAGGTCCACTGCGCGGTGAGGTGCCCCTATAGCAGGGCGCGTATCTCCTTGTGCACGTGGCAGAGGAAGTCCACGTACGAGGCGGACCCGTCCTGCCCCTGGTCCTCCACCAGGAAGTGGCGGAACACCGTCTCCAGCTTGTCGTGCTGCCGAACCACCGTCAACTGCAACACAACACAACATGTTGACTCTATGTAGATTATACAGCACGACACGAAACACCGCAAATACACTGCTCACCAGTTTGTAAGACAATACATACATATTACATTAATAACTATTTGACGTACCCGGCATTGCTCGGGGCTACGATTTTTTTTACGTTAGCTCCACACAGGAGACCCTGAGGAAAAAAAATCCCTCAGGACCTATGTCATCTTTGGGAATGCTGTGTGGAGGGTGTTTTTAAGGAAAGGGAGGAGAGGAAGTTCTGGGAAGGAAAAAGGTATGAAGGGTGGTATGGGGATCAATGTAAAAATAATGGCTATCCCTCTCACTGCGGTGCAAGACGATGGGTCGAGAGAGTCCGGCTGGAAAGGTCTAGGTTATGTCTCCCTAAACTAGGCAAAAGCATTCGTCGCAAAGACCTAGACAAACCTCACCCCATAAACCCTCGGGCATCCCTGCTAAGTCACCAAACATAGCGAACCACTTGGGGTGTCCTACGGCAGAGGTGTGTAGGAATAAAAGAAATATAACAGAAATTTTTTGCGAAATCAGTTGAGTAGTTCTTGAGTGATACGTCACACATACAAAATTGCCTTTTATTCAAATAGATAACCCACCCGCATGTGTCTCCTTCTTTGGCGGCGCAGTCCATCCACCAGGTCCCTGAGGGCCTGGTTGGGTCCCTCGGCCAGCTCCGGCAGACTCAGGGCCTCAGCGTCCACCTCCTGCGCTGTGTTCACCCCAAACACACTCCTCACCAGCTCTGTGGGGCACTGGAGTCCTACCCACAGCAGCAAGTGCACTCCGTTCTCTGAAAACCATAATAACATTTTACAATCAAACTGATTTATATTACAGATTTATTAATTGAAGTACTGGAATATACTCAGTATGATAGATAAGTGGTTTTGCAAGGCATATGCAGTATGAAAGATAAGTGGTTTTGCAAGGTATACTCGGTATGATAGGTAAGTGGTTTTTCAAGGTATGCTCAGTATGATAGGTAAGTGGTTTTTCAAGGTATGCTCAATATGATAGGTAAGTGATTTTACAAGGTGTACTCAGCATGATAGGTAAGTGGTTTTACAAGGTATACTCAGTATGATAGGCAAGTGGTTTTACAAGGTAGACTCACCTAGAAGATATAGTCCGTCATCCCGCATCTTCTCTGCGGAGCATCTCAGGGGCTGGGGATTCTCTCCGTGCAGGAGGGGCGCCAGGGACGTAAGGGAGGGGTACAGGGTGGCCAGGCACGCCGACACGTCCGCCGCCAGAGCCGTCTGCATGGCGAAGCTGCGGTCATCGCATGACATGTCCGCTCCTGGGGAAAATACACAATATTGCTTGATTATCAGGGTATAAAAGAAAGCATAGAAAATTCAACATTTTTTTGTAAATTAGGAATTTATCATTTGGATTCATCAACAGCAGGAGCTACTTTTCAGACATCTAGATTTGTACGAGGTAAGCCATCGGTGTAAAACAAGTACGAAGATGGCTTGGGATTGGCATAAGGCGTTGCGTCAGATTTGCATTTGCTCAATTAGAAGTTCATTTGAATTCGCGGGATAAGTCATTTGTATGTGTTAACTTGTATTCTCTTCTTTGCCATCCCCATTTATTTGATCGTAGTTCATTTCCTAGCCATGTTTGAACTAGGAGGTATGTCCTTGGAGATACTGGCGGGCCACGTTCTTTACAGTTATACAGTTTTCCATAAATCTTGTAGCCCTCTTCCTTCCATGTTGCGACCAATAAATCCTAAATATGACATATTAACAAATGAAAACCTCCTAGTCGTAAAATAATTTTTGAAATTTCCGATGATCCATCAGCCCCCGCTACCCGCTACCATTTCAATAGCTCTAGAATAGTGTAAATATAATAACAATAAATTGTAAACTTATTATTATTATTTTACAAGGTGGGGCAAAAGTAATCACCCGATTGGAAAACGCTATAACTTTTGCAAATGGCGCCAAATGTCAATTCGGTTTTGACATTTGTGAAGTAAACAAACGCAAAATACAAATTGACTAGCCATGAATCGGTTTGCGGAATAATTGGTCCCATATTTTGCGCAACAATTCGTCGGTTGTGTTTGCGCAGCGTGAATTTCGTCGCAGATTTCCTGGCCGTCCGACACCAACTGGACAAATACTGCGGCGTTTGGCCACTCGCCTTGAAGAGACTGGGACAAAACGGGATGTTCCCAAGGCTGGCCAACCCCGGAGCAGCCGTTCTGCTGAGAATATCGCTGCTGTTGCCCAAGATGTCGAAGATGAGCCCGGAACATTGACCAGACGACGTGCCACGCAATTGGGCATTAGCCGGCGGTCCCTACGCAGAATTTTGAAGAAAGATTTGAAGATGTTCCCTTAAAAAGTGCAGACAGTGCATAGCTGTTAGCTGTTGACCGCCAAATGCGGATAACCTACGCTCAAGTCATCCTGAATCTCAACGAAAAGGTGGACGATTTTTCATCGAAAATTGTCATGAACGATGAAGCTCATTTCCATAATAGCGTTTACGTGAATAAACAAAATAATCGTTTCTGAGGCACCGAAAATCTGAGTATCACCCACGAAGAGCCATTACACCCGCTCAAAGTTACTGCGTGGTATGCTGTTTACGCTGGAGGAGTCATTGGGCCATTTTTTTTAGAACGCTGCGGGCCAAACGACGACTGTGGACGGCGCGCGCTACAGAGCCATGATAACCGATTTTTTTCTTCCTCAATTGGAAGAAGAATTTTTAAGTCGCGGGTTTACGTCATCA
The DNA here is from genome assembly GCA_917880885.1 of Limnephilus marmoratus. NCBI lineage: Eukaryota > Metazoa > Arthropoda > Insecta > Trichoptera > Limnephilidae > Limnephilus > Limnephilus marmoratus. The sequence continues at coordinate 7,969,559 of OU862935.1, forward strand.
AGCCTCAGACTCTTGAAGCCTTGGAGCCTCATAATTGCGCGCCTTTTCATGTATCCCACGAAGTTGGCTAGTCGTATTTTAGCTCTTCGCTAATATTATCAGGGATACCAACATAACAGTAATGCAATGGCCGCCGGATTTTCGCCGTATTGGTTCGCAAAGTGAAATTTTATTTTATGCAATTGAAAATTAAAATGCATTATTTTCCGCCGGCCGTGATGCAAAAAGTTTCCTTTTGTAGTGATTAAGGCGAATCTGAAGTTTTTTTCTAAAAATTATTCGTAATAACCATGGACACTTTGGTCCAAAAATTACCCACTGAAGTACTGCAGCACTACAATAAAGTACTGAAGCACTGCAATAAAGTACTGAAGCACTGCAATAAAATACTAAAGCACTGAAGTCTCAACTCTTTCTTATTGATAGAGAGATGAGTCTTTAAAACAATGGAATTGAGAGTCAGAAGCAATATAACAGGAAATGGTTGGTGCGTACTAACCTCCGCTGAGCGCGTCGCTTCGAATCAGGCAGTTGGCGTAGAGCGGCAAGAGCTTCATGCTCTCGGGCAGCACCAGCTGTCCGGCGCTAGTGGGCGAGGCGCAGTGCTTGCGGTAGCATACCAGCGACTGGGCGCAGCGGGCGATAATGCCTTCCTTGATGGACTTGGGGGAGTGTTCACTGAGTCTCCACACGGCTGGAATCATAAAAAAAAACATTTATTCAAAAATACAAATAATTGGCCACTATATCCGGTGTTCGGCCGCGCTCATTCCATAAATCATATCTTTATTCAATTTTTTTTATTTTTTTCATGTGAATACCGCACAAGAGACCCAACTGCTCACAACCACCTGGAGCCAGTGATAATATGTCATCCCCAATTGGAGTATGTTATGAGGCTGAAGAAAGTGGGGAGAGGAAGAAGACCGGGAAGAGGAAGGTGGGGAAGTAATTGGCTATTCAGATCTAGTCATGAAACATGGCTAAAGCCAAAGTATTATAATTGTGGGATTTGTGAAACCTAGTTTATAATTTTTTTATGTGAATACCGCACAAGAGTCCCAACTGCTCTCAACTAAGAGCAGTAAGCTGAAGCCAGTGAGACTATAGCATCCCCAATTGGGGTGTGAAGTGGCTGCAAGAAAATGGAAAGGGAAGGAAATGGGAAAGTACCTGGCTATTCAGATCTAGGTGCCACAAAACACGGCTAAAGCAATTTCAAGCAACTTTTCAATTCTGAATGATGGTCTCACACTCTGAGGGCGATACTGAGTATCTTCCACTCTGGAACGTGCCGCAAATATACCTAACATTATTTAAATGATTAAATTGTGAATAAACCTCTGGATCGCTAGTCGAGAGCCGTAACCCTCTACCACGGAGGCCGTATTACTAGGGAAACATATGAACTGCTTAGTGTAATTTAAAGCCAATGAACTCACCTAGATTTCACAAAAAATGCCATTATGTCAGGGAAATTAATTTTAATTCATAAAAATCACCTACATATAACTACTCAAATTTGGGTAGATATGGCTTGGGTGATATCGCTATCCTGGACAAAAAATCCCCGGAAGTCTGATATACACTAATTTGAAGAGAAAAAAAAACCCGCGTTGCCAATTTACATGACCTTTTGACTTGTAGGCCGCAGACATTCAATGAAATTTGTTATCAACTTCCTCTCTCCGTGTATAATATAAGACAGTGTAATTTCAGATAAGTAAGAGTTGAAGAAAGTCAAAGGTCAAGTTTATTTTATTTACAGATATTGTCAGAAGTTCACAGTATTTCCGCTTTACAATAAAATTCAAACAAACGGTATATTTCTGAATGTATCCGAAAATCAAAAACTGTTTTTGAAAGGCAATGAAATAAGCTTTCAAATTTTATTTTTAGAAATAAACACATAATTTTTAAAATATTAAAATTTTGAATGCAAACTTAAAAAAAGTTATAGAAATGGCTCACTTTACGTTTTTTCTATTAGTATAACAAAAAAACTTAGGCTTTTTTGAACGGATTTTACTAACGGAGCTCTTAGAAATGAAAGAAGTCGTATAAGTGATCATAGACTTAAATCAATTTATCCGTTCCATCTTTGAGAAAATAAAAAGGTTGAAATATGACTAAAGACCTCATTAACTAATTAATCCCATTTAGTTTAAAAAAGTAAATGCGGACTGCCAATGCAGGTTTAGGTTAGTATTTCAATTCAACATTGCCAATTTGTTAATATTTTTACATAATTGTTTGACTATTTGAATTTTTTTTTAATAATAATAATAATAAAACGTTTATTTGTTATAGAGAATACATCAGTACAAAGAAGCTTTGACTGTCCAACTAGGAAGGTCTCCCGTTCTAGGACAGTCAAATGACAAACATTTTGATAGGCGTAAATTTAATTTAGAAATTACCAATTTGGGACACAAATCAACAAATCATCGCCAAAAAACTTTACCTTATTTACTAAAGCTCAGGCAAAAATATTTAATTATTTATAATGTATGCATAATTTAATTATTTACTAATTTAGTTATTATGAATCCAAATAAATAAAAATGAATTGCCGAAATGTATGTACGCGCATAACTTCCGAACGACTGCACCAAATTGAATAATTCTTTTTTTGTTGTATTCGTTAAGGTCAGGACATGGTTTGTATAACACTACTGGTGAACTTTGGCATTATGAAATTCGTATAAAAAAATGCAATAGGTGGCACGCGAGCTGTTTGAAAACTGAATGTACCGGGACTGAGTGAATGGAATGAGGGAGGGGGGTTTGCGAAACGGGGGAAACGGGCGAGGGGAGTGGGGAGAAGGAAGGCGGTGTGGGACGCGAAAGGGGAAGGGGACGCGGGAGAGGGAGAGGCGGAAGGGGAACGAGACGAATGGGAAAGGACACGCAGGGAGATACAATTTCTTTATGAAATGGCCTTGCAACGCATGCCGGGTACCAGCTAGTTATTTATAATTATGCACAAGTGTCCTTTACGTTCATGTTTTTTTTTTCAATATAGAAAAAAGAAAGAAATGTAAAATTATAAGTTTACTTGTAAATAAACCAAAAGAAAAATAATACATATTACCAAAATAAAAATAATACATTCTACCAAAAGAAAAATAATACCTATTAATTATAAATAAACCAAAAGAAAAATAATACATATTAATACAAAGTTATTGAAAGCAGTGAAGAAGAAGCAAACAGAAATACCTATATATACGGTGACCTTGTTAAAAAACGTACTGCTAAATTGTTTAATTAGTACAGCTTTATACTTCAGTAGAGGCATACAAATTCATAGACATGTTAGCCAGTATCGCCAGCGTATTATCGATTTCTTATTTATTCCCTGTCAATATCAGTTCGGCTGTCAACAGCGAAACCATGCTTGATATATCGATATAAAATCGTCAGAAGTTACGCTTATCGATCCAATATTGTAAATCTGCAGACTTCAAGAAGAAATAAATGGAGGACATATACTTGTGTTTACCTTGCTTGGTGAGGAAGCTGATAATGGTGTCCAGATCGCAGCACCGATAAACATCGGCCATTTGCGTGGCCACATTGAGAGCGAGGTTGCAGATTCGCAATCTGCGCTGTCCGCTGACGTGGGTGTACAGGAGGGCCACCTGCACACAATATAACACAGTTAATTGAAATGAGTATTTGGAGCAGGTGGATGAGTTTGTGCACTTGGGAAGTATGTTTACGAGAGATAGGAAGGCCTGACAGAGATATCGAAAGAAGGGTAAATGCAGGCAACTCTATTAATGGAGGACTGAACGCCGTTGGCACCAACAAAAAACTTTCCAAAGAAGCGAAGTTAGCCGTCCATAATGGAGTGTTGGTATCTACCCTGATGTATGGCAGTGAGGCATGGAACCTGTAGAGGAAGGATGAAAGTAGACTGAATGCTGTAGAAATGAGATCCCTGAGGCGTATGTGTGGTAAAACCATGTACGATCGTGTGAAAAATGTGGAGATCCGCGAAGAATGCAAGGCTGATGTAAGCGTAATGAGTAAGATTAAGAAAGGGACGCTCATATGGTTTGGGCATGTAGAGCGAATGAACGAGGAAAGGAGTGTAAGGAGAATATATGACGCAAATGTGAGTGGTAGAAGAGGTCGGGGACGCCCGTGGAAGACATGGCACGACCAAGTGTATCAGATACTTGAGTCGGAATAATAGAAGAGCATGTACGAAACGATGTATGAGTGTGAACGAGGCAAGCAGTGTGTGCCAAGATCGAGTTGTTTGGCGATCCGTCCTCTCTGCCTACCCCTGCGGTAAAACTGCGTGATGGTTAGTTAGTTAGTTAGTTTTAGTTGAGAGGGAGAAGAAGGCATGGAGGAAGATTGGAAGAACCTGGATATTCAGATCCGATCAGTATACGGTACTGAAATGGTTTATTTGTGAAAGAGAGAATAGTGTGGTTTTAGTGACCTGAATATAGACTCCATCTTCTCCAGTTAATTTATCATCATGCTTGATTTCCACTCCGATTGCTTTGTCACTATCTGGAACCAAAAAATATAACAATGTCAGTACATGTTACAAATTTCTAAATGAAGGTACTTTGAGGTAAAAAACAAAAGAACAATGTTGTATAAAGTGTTAAATTGTTTTTTTTTTAACATCAACTTCACACAAGGAAAATGATTTTCCTCATTTTCCTGTCGTCTTAGGGGATACTGTGTGGAGGGTCTTTTTTAGGAAAGGAGAGAAAGTTCTGGGAAGGAAAAAGATAAGATGGATGGGTAGTTATCCGGGGTCAGCGTATTCAGCAGTAACGGACGTGTGAATCCATCCCTCCAACTATGGTGCAAGACGCAGTGTAGCCAACTCGATTTTGAAAATGAAGCCAAACGTCACCCGAAGAGGAGCTAAAATCTTGTATATCCTAAGTTGGGACCGAAAATTCACCATCCTGTGGGGGGGGTTGACTTTTGAGTGGGGAATGAGAAACAGGTACTCACCCAGGGTTGCCAGCTCCACGTCAGTGGTGTTGGACATGAAGAAGTTGCCGTAGAAGTCGGTGGCGCGCACTCCGGTGGAGGTACGCACTCGCATCACCGCATCGTAAGCCGTGGGCCGCGTCAGAACGTGGCGCAGATCCCACAGGAAGCGCTCTCCATCAATGTCCGCCTGCAAGAAGAATAAGATAATAGGTTCCACGACAAAACAGAAGATCGAAGAAAAATAACAAACAAACCAACAAACAAACAATATCCCTAACCTAACATAACCTAACCTAAATAATCATAATGTTCTCTTATGTTTCGAAAAGCAGTGGATTTTAACAAACTTTGAAAATGAAGGGCAAAACTTCAGAATGTAAAGTTCCTCAAGGAACCCGCTTGGGGCCACTTTAATTATTGAAAAATTTACAGGTAAACGGTTTCTATTTTATAATACGTTCAAATAGATTCCTGAACAAACCAAAATAACAAGTTGAAAAGAAGAGATATTTAGCTCCTATATTTTCTACAACATTAAAAATTTCCGAAAATTCAGAGTGCCATTAGGAACCATTATCTTCCCTTTACTGTTTAAAAACGTTACAGGTAGACTATATCTATTTTAGAAGATGGAATGAATTCCTGATCAAACCAAAATAACAAGTTGAAAAGAAGAAACTGTGTGGAGACCTAGAACATGGGACTAAAACTTTAATTTAGTGAGTTAACAGCTGGAACTAGGTGATAAAATTGGGAAGATGGAGAGTGCTTGCATCTACATATTATGTAGATGCCGTTAATAAGGAAGAGCTCCAGAAATATTCAGAATCAGGATTACCCCAGGGAACCGATTTAGGTCCATTTCTATTTCTTTTCTCTACAACACTTGAAATAGTTACCTGGAAATAGGTATACTTGTAGAGGGAGCCTCCGGTGAGGCGGGGCAGCTGGCCGAGGGTGGCCGCATCAATGTAGGAACTGTTGAAGAGGAAGAGTTCCACTCCGCAGCCAGCAGCCACACATTCTTGGGCTACTTCATTGTAAACTTTAGTCTGTGGACCTGAAATTGGACAGAATCATTAGTTAAAAAAAAAGTTACTTGATTTGAAAGAACTTTGTATTTTTTTAGATAAGTTGCTGTGTACTTACTCAGAATGCTCTTCTCCTTATCGGTGCCAAGAAGTTTCCTATCATCTCTGTTTGCCAGTTTTCCTGGAGCCTGTCCTGTGGGTAGTGAAGAGTGGAAGATCAGCAACTTTCCGCAGCACTCTGCTGCCTTGAGCGCTTCTAAACCAGCCTGCAACCAGATACACAGTATATTAGTAATTAATACAAAAGAACCAGCAAAATCATAGAATTGAATGGAATCAATCGGAAGAAAAGAAAATCTAAAGTGCTCGTAGATGGACTAAAACCCCTACAGATAATTCACTCGGAGAGATAGTATGAATACTAACAAGTCATTGGCATCTCAATATACGCTGTTTCGTATATCTGTTGGGGAGAAAGCCAATATAAGCTGTAGGGAATGAGAAGAGAATGAAAAAAGGCTCATCACAGGTACCGTCAATGGTGGCACTGGAAAATATCCAATCTAACTCTTCAAACCAAACCCCAAAGGAGTCTGGCAATTGAATATGGATGGAAATTCACTGGGGGAGTTTGGGGAAAAAGGCTCAGATACTCGGGGAGTTGAATGCCATGTTGTGCAACCAAGAGAATGTTAAAGGAATAAGGTGAATCATGAGTTCATGACACAAGTGCAGACTGCCTCCGTATCAATAATAACAATATTAGAATCAATGCCATGTTCCGATGGAGAAAAGACTGGACGGAAAGATAAGTGGTGAAGTCATCAGACAACTCACTGACCTGCACAGCGGGTAGAAGGATAGTCTCAGTGTCCTTGGTGTCTCGGAACATGGTAGGAATCTCCTGCGCCAGGGCATCCAGCAGATGCGCCGCCTTGCCCGGCTCCACCAGCAGTCCCTGGGACAGCGGCACAAACACTTCCTGCACATCTCCCACCACTAGCATCTGCGGCAAAGCCAACGTCTCCTGGAAACAAACAACAATCAATTTGAGAGGCAGGTATGACTACTGGCACCCTGAGAACCATTTATTGGATAACATGACATTTATTGATATCTCTGCTATGCATAGATCACCCCAAACGGCAAGCAATGTTTGATGACTTTGCAGAGTGCCCAGGTTGTCCCAGGTGCCTCAGTTCACGGCGTGAGTTCAGGTATGTCCAGGTCTTGGAGGCAGATGTATCTCATCGAGAGAAGTCAGTTTGTAGAAGCGAAAATATACAATTTTATTATTAATTCCATATCAGGAGGCCTAGCCTAACTTAGCATGGTTGATCGATAAAATCCTATATCAATACAATATTGACCAATTCTATCATCACGGTCAGTTATCAATATTTGCCATCACAATCAACAATTGGTAAGAAATATCCCGATCGATGATTGATAAATTTTAGCCAGGACACCATAGTATCAGATAAGTTTACTGTCAATATAAGCATTTATTTGGATAATGTCATTCGTAATGCAAAATTACTCGCATATTAACCTACGACAAGCCAGGAAAAACACGGAAATTCCCTAACAAAGCACGACTTTGAATTTTGAATTGAATGTTTTGTGGATTAATTTTGAGTTATCGTATATTTTATTGACCGAAACACATTCCTAGAACAATAAACTATGTACCAAAACAATATTACTTGCGTTAATTACGTAAATTAATAGGTTTTACGATGTTTTAGTCGAGGAACACGCATCGACTTGACAGATAAAATTCGCGGCAAATTTGACATTTTCATGCCACAGATAAAATCGTTTAAAAATATTCTGGGGTTGCAAGGTGAATGAAATTTTTACCCATCTTATGGGGCAATGTTGGCGCAAGCGATTCTGACCTTGTTCTTCATACAAAAGGGTCAAAATCGCAGACAAACATATTTACTTCGAAATATTTTTTTCGCGCATGCGCGTCTCCGGCCGATTACATTAATGAACGGATTGAACTAACGAAGCTTTTAGAATTGAAAGACGATCCGTAGACTTAAATAATTCAACTGCGACATGAACAATTTATTCAGTACGATCTTTAAGAAACTGAAAGTAGCTGAAATATGACTAAAGACCTGATTATTTAATTGACTCCCATTTAGTGTCAAAAGTAAATGTGGACTGCCAATGCATATTTAGGTTAGTGTCTCAATTCAACTTTGCCAATTTGATATATTTTTCGTACATAATTGCTTGGCACTGACATTTCATACTGTCAATTCATATAAAATACCTTGATTGCTGCCAGCGTATATCGATTTCTTATTTATTCCCTGTCAATATCAGTTTGGCTGTCAACGATGAAACCGTAGGGACTTATGGAAGTTAAGCCTATCGATCCAATGTTGTAAAGATATCAATTTCATGGCGCTAGAGCCCCAGTAGGAGTTTGTGTGATACTCACATTGATGTTGTAGAAATGCACGGTGGCGCCGTATGTGATGACTCCCACCCTCTGGTAGGGAGGCAGGCAGGCCAGGGTGCCCCGGAGTTGCCCCAGCACCAGCTGCAGCAGCCCGCTGCGCACTGCATTGTACGAAACATCCACCACGAAGATGAGGGCAGGAGGTTTAGGAAGCACGTTGTTCTGGAAGAGAAAGGTCAAGTCACAAAATATTGCACAAATTGTCTAACAGCTAATGCCCAATCTAACCTATTACTATATTAAAACTGTAAAATGGGGCCTCAGCAGTGAGGTTCTCATTATCTATTTATATAGAGAAGAGTGACTGGGATTGCAAACTTTAGAACAATCATCAGGTAAAGGAATGCCTTGTTTGTTGGAGAGATATTTCTCTAGGGAGGCTGCTTCAAAGTGTCAGAAATTTTCTGGAAGGAAGGAAAATGTAATGGCATAAAACTCACAGCAGCAGGATAATGGTGTCACTTGCATTCCCATTTCTTTGGGTGGTTTTGAAATTTGTCACTTAGCTTGGAACTCGAATTTTTATCGAAGAATTCAATCTAACAATAGAAACTGATCATAGAACGTGGTTGTCACTTTGAAAACTGTCACTTCACAACTTGTGACAATTATGCTTATTCCAACCCACATGTGTGGAACAAATGTGGGTTGGAATAAGGATAATGACAGGAATAATCCCTAACAGCTCCAAAGAACTAGTATAATTTATACCTTGGGCACTGGTGCTTTGCTGGGAGACATGCCAAAGATGCGCCCAGTATTTGTATATTGTTGAGGATGTGAAATATGGGGATAGATACGTATTTTGGATTGAAATAATGTAGTTACCCGACAGTATTCCTTTGTGGCAACAATTTCGTAACATCCCAGGGACATTTCTGGTGCAGACTGTCCGTACTGCTGACCGCTGTTCAGGTATTGGGTGTATTCCATCGGAACTACAAACAAAAAAGAAAGTTAGTTAGACGTGGTAAATTGATGGTGCAAGGGGGGAGGGGGGGGGGGGGACAGCACAGGGGCGGGCGGAGGGGAACGAAAGAGGAGGGGATTCTCGGGAAGGGGGAAGGCGGGGAATGTATAAAGTGAACGCAGGAAGTCGGGAGGGAAACTCGGAAGGAGGGGGGGTTCGCCGGAGAAGAGCGGAGTGGGAAGCCGGGGAACGCGGGAGGGTATTTAAATGGCATTGCAACACATGCCGGGAAGTCGCTAGTAACTTAATAAATCAACTAGTCTTAATTTTACACAAATTTTACACTTAATTTTAAACAACTTAATAAATCAACTATAAATCAACTCGAACCTATAACTTATTTTGAAAATACACATCTTAAGTTGTCTTAATATTGGAAATTAAAAGAACCTATAAAATTAATAGAACCTATAAAATGAAGAGGAACTACAAAATTAAGAGAACCTATAAAATTAAGAGGAACTATAAAATTAAGAAAACCTATAATAAGAGGAACTATAAAATTAAGAGGAACTCTAAAATTAAGAGAACCTATAAAATTAAGAGAACCTATACAATTAAGAGGAACTATAAAATTAAGAGGAACTCTAAAATTAAGAGAACCTATAAAATTAAGAGAACCTATACAATTAAGAGGAACTATAAAATTAAGAGAACATATAAAATTAAGAGGAACTATAAAATTAAGAGAACCCATTAAATTAAGAGAACCTATAAAAGAGAAACTATAAGATTAAGAGAACTCATAAAATTAAGAGTAACTTTAAAATTAAGAGAACCTATAAAATTAAGAGGAACTATAAAATTAAGAGAACCTATAAAATTAAGAGGAACTTTAAAATTAAGAGGAACTATAAAATTAAGAGAACCAGTAAAATTAAGAGAAACCATAAAATATTCAAGTTTGTAATAGGGGTGCTGGGCGCAAGGACGGTACCTTCGGTGGTGGTCTTGCAGAAGGCGCACTGGAAGTGCCTGCCGGCGTCCACGAAGCGCATGGCGGGACACAGGTAGGCCTTGCAGCGGGAGCAGCGCACGGGGCCCAGGCCGGGGGAGCCCGTCAGCGCCGCGATGTCCAGCAGGGGCGGGGGCCGCTCTGTCTCCAGGACCTCCGCCATCGGAGACACCTGGAACCATCACAAGCACCTGCTTACCAAACATACATTTCTTGGAGTCTACTGTTATCCGGCGTGACATCTGAATTTGCCTACTAATTCGTCACCCATCAATAAATGAACAGCTGCCCAAATAATAAAATGGAGAATAATAATTATTTTTTTGGAATATTAATAAGTCGGGAACGCCTCACACGTCATACATATGTCTGGCAATGTTACATTACCGTGAAAACAAGCTTATGGGTCCGTTTACTATGTTATTATAATGTTCTTATTTGTATTATGTTACCACCACAGTACGGGCATTTGCCTAGTTTGTGATATTTTTCATAATAAATAAAATAATAGCTAACCCCTCAGGCCGTGGGCATATTTAGTCAGAAGACTTTGGTTTCATAAAAGTGTACTTTTTAATTATTTTGCGGTTAACTTTTAGATTTGAATGTAAAGCATGGTGTTTTCTCTTTCAAAGACCATTACGATCATATTTCTCACCATGATAGTAAGGGAGACAAAAAGATGTCACATAGAAATTGTTGTCACCTTCAATTATGAAACTTCGGGAATTTTTTATTAATTATTTTTACATGAAAGGACAAAAAAGTGAGTTGACGATAACGTTTATAATACATTCGTCTAATCAAATATGTGTGTTTTTATTTTCTTTCTTTATCAATAATGTTAGTTGTGAGCCATTTTTAAAACTTTTTAAAGTTTGCATTCAAAATCTTAATATTTAAAAAATTATATGTCTAATTATAAAATTGAAAAGTGTATTTCATTACTTTCAAAAACAGTTTTTAGTTTTCAGATGCATTCAGAAATATTCCGTTTATTTGGATTTTATTGCAAAATGAAATTATTTCGATCTTCTGAAAAAATATGTCCAATATATATTCACTAAAACATATACACTGTGACAAAACATGACACATGAAGAGTGTCGTTGTGAAGGAACATAATTGTGTGCTATAGTATACAAAACTGCATAATTGTGCTCTAGTATACAAAACTGCATAATTGTGTGCTATTGTATACAAAACTGCACAATTGTGTGCTGTAGTATACAAAACAGCATAATTGTTGCTATTGTGTACAAAACTCCACAATTGTGTGCTGTAGTATACAAAACTGCATAAATGTATGCTATAGTATACAAAACTGCCTAATTGTGTGCCGTAGTATACAAGACTGCATAATTGTGTGCTATAGTATACAAAACTGCCTAATTGTGTGCCGTAGTATACAAAACGGAATAATTGTGTGCTGTAGTATACAAAACTACATAATTATGTGATATAGTATACAAAACTGCATAATTGTGTGCTATAGTATACAAAACTGCATAATTGTGTGCTTTAGTATACAAAACTGCATAATTGAGGTGAACAAAAACTAAATACCTCAATGTTACAGATTTCATCTTCAATATGAAGTGCGGCTAAATTAGGAAAATGAAAGTGTACTTACGACAACACAGAATGGCACGGCAGTTTGCTTGATCATGTCAGGGGTGGCGGGGACACTGTACATGGAGCTGCGAATGTAACGAGGACCTGGAATTACAAAATAACTTGAATATGACAGAAAATAATGTTGGGTATGATTTGAGATTTTCACAGCCAAAGTATAACATTTTTTTATCACAAAAACTATCTTTTATAATAACTTTTGAATATTAATAAATCGGATATGTTTATCCAAGACACTATTTAGGTTACAAACCAATTCTTCGAACACATGTTATCGTTTAAAAAGGCAGCTATCAAAAATATGAGAAAAAAAATTACTTAAAGATAATATTGTTATGTCTTAATTTGAAATATGAGATTGACCAAAATTATTTCAAAATACGAGGTCTCAGTGGCCGAATTGGTTGAGGCGCTTGTCCCGGTAAGACGAGAGATCCTGGGTTCGAATCCCAGTTGCGACTGTTAGCTTTTTACTTTTAAATCTCTTGTTTAATTTAAATTTTTTTTTTAATTTTGAAGGTCTCCATCAACCGGCCTCTTCTGATCCAGCCCGCCACCCAGTTGGTGGGCAGAAGCATCCGCCGCCAAGATCTAGCCTCGATTGCCTCACCCCATGAACCATGCACCCCTGACAACCAGTGGCGGCCGCTGCCCTGAAAACGTGGTGGTTCACTGATAATCCATAACTATGAGATAACGATTACTAAGCAACATTAGGTAAAAATGATCCCACTAATCTTATTTGGAGAGAAGATCTATTTTAAGCTGTTTTCGAAGTGCGAAAACTTCTACATATCGCTTTTTAATTAAAATTTTTATTTTTCGGTACTAAGAAAATAAAAAAAACAATACTATTTTTTCGTAAATAAATCTTAATTTTCAACCCAAAAAACACTTTTTTTTTACAATGTTTAATTTATTTTATTTTATATTTCATGAAATAAAATAAATTTGAAAGTAGTGTAAGAAGAATATACGACGCAAATGTGAATGGTAGAAGTCGGTGGCGCCCGAGGAAGACATATCACGAGCAAGTTAATCAGATACTTGAGTCGGGCCATGTCGAAAGTCGGAATAATAGAAGAGAATGTATGAGACGATGTATGAATGTGAGTGAGGCAAAGAGTGTGTGCCAAGACCGAGTTATTTGGCGGTCCGTCCTCTCTGCCTACCCCTGTGGGGAAACGGCGTGATGGTCGGTTAGTTAGTTTTATATTTCATTTTAAACAGGATACAAACAGTATTTATAAACAATGTATAAACAGCACGAGGGCAAAATTGTCAAAGTTACCTATAAAAAAATTGTATTCCTTAATGATCAGTGTTTTATAATTTAAAACACCAATCAATAAAAAATCAAATATATGTAAAATTTAAGTATTTGCTGTACCTGTTGATTAAAAAAAGAATCATTAAGTTTGGTTAAGTATTTTTGCCTTAAATCCAAATTTAAGTTTGTATGAAAAAGGCCGCTGGGTGGCACACCGATATAGCTTAATTTTTCATACATATGGCCGGCGTTGCGCGCTGGCGATGTTTGGGACATTCGATACAAAAACATAATTCATTCCGCTTGCAATGGGCCTGCACACCGGACAGGGTAACTTCGCACGGAACTTTGAGAATTTGCTCTCCCTGATTCATATTATATTATGCATTATATTGGTAGGTGATATTTTTAATGAAATTCATAGATTTTATATTTTTCGGTAAGATATTATAAAGTAATTTTAGACGATATAATTTACCAGTGCTGCACACAAACACACTGTTCAACCAGCCGCCCTTGCTGACAACTTGGCGAGACCGAGGCAGAGGTGTGGGTTATCCAATTAATGGTTCCCGGGGAGGCGTACATCATCCGAAGATGACATAGGCCCAAAAGAAAATTATTTTCCTCGGGGCCTCCTGTGTGCAGCTATTGTAAAAATAAAATAATAAAAAAACTATACTCACTGGCATTTCCCTGGTCATCAACGGTGAAGTCCGTAGCCACCAGAGGGGGGACCTGCCCTTTCTGATTGGTCACAAATATGCCTCCATTGTTGTTCTGATCGTCTATCATCACTTGGATCTAAACACAAACAGAAGCAGACCGATTAAAAGGCTGAAAATTTTTCAAATGCAAAAGGTGTACATAATTCCTATTGGGGGTAACATGGTTAAACTGGCTGTACAGTGTGACACTCTTGGGCTGCAGTCATATAATTTTTTTGTTTTTTGAATTGACGGATGAAGAAATATTTATGATTTTTTATTTGGATACTATTGAACTTGAATTTTTTTTTACAATAGCTCCACCCACATAGGAAAAAAATTTCTCCCAGACACTATCTAGTTAGCATTTAGTTCGGGTTTGAATCTTGCAATCATACATAAAGACGGCAGCCAATACATTAAGAAAATGAAGATAATGTTGGTAGTTCTTAGTCGAAGTATGATACAGTTAAAAATGACCGAATCAGTTGCTCAGTTAGTAGAGTTGCGGCCCAGAAAGCCGAAGGTCCTGGGTTCGAGTCCCAGATGTGCCCATATTTTTGTCTAATTTTTCTGTTTCCAAATTTTTGATTGACTTTCGCTAATATTATCTTCATTTAATTAAATATTACTTTTTTAGTTATTTTTCATTGGTTTTAGCCAAGTAATCGTACAATAATAGCATGTTGTAAATTTTTTGTCAGTTTTTATAAATAAGGTTTTCACATACACAGTTGTTTATCAATTGTATAAAATATTCACAAAGTATCTTAGTAAAAAATGCTGTAAACGCTGTAACTCCTTCGATGCAACTGGATGGAGTAATATTAGCCAACTGTGATTCATTTAAGTATCTGGGCTCACTAATCCACAGAGACGGAGGATGTGCAGCGGATGTCATCCATAGAATAGGTGTGGGGTGGATTAAATTCAGATCTGTAACAGGAATATTGTGTGACTACCAAACGTACCAAACTATGTAAGACCCGCAATAATGTATGGCTCCGAATGCTGGACTATGTACAACTCCTACTCTAGGCAACTCCATACAGCAGAAATGCGAATGCTTAGATGGTCGGCAGGAGTATCACTAAAAGATAAGATCAAAAGTTCACACATTCGTGGTAGCCTGGGTGTCACAGACATAAACAGTAAGCTGGAGGAACGACAGTTGAGATGGTATGGGCACATGAGACGGAGACCATCAGACCACACAGTGAAGCAGGCAATGGAGCTTCATCGACAGTCACTGTCACCAAGAAGAACTCCAGGATGACTCAATGCTCCAAAATTCTTCAGAGAAACGGCCTGGATGAAGGCGATACTCAGAACAGAATAAATTACAACCTGAGAATGAGAAGAGCCGACCCCAACAGCCTACCTAGGCAATGAGTTGGGACAGCGCAAGGAAGAAGAAGAAGATTCACAAAGTATTTTAGTAAGGCTCATAATGCATTAGTATAATGAGAAAATCTGTAATTGTTTTCTCAGTTAAGTAAATTGCACATGTGCAAACCAACCACATTGTAAACTGTTTATTCCCCTAAAATAAAATAAATAATATAACACAATTTAAATTGCATTTTCTCCAATATTTATCAAATTCACATTTCAAATGCAAATTAAAGTCTGACATGCGAATTAATGCATTTTTAACATTATGTACATGCAAATTTTAACAGCCAAGCATGTCGAATGATCGGAGAAAATTACTGTGGAGTCGAAAATATCTATATCTAAAACTTTTGCCAGTCAGGGTTTGCGTGCAAAATTCCCGGTTCGTCCCATGCATTTTAAATATTCCTTTTTATTGGTTATTTTTTTAACCCTTTTCAAAAACAAAAGAAACTTAACATTTTAAATACAGATTCCCTTTCTTAAGAAAATTTGTAATAAAAGTGTAACTTCACTTTTAATCACATCCATACAATTTTATTTTAAAATTAAATGTGTGTTACGTCACAAATTGGCGCAAAATAAAAGTTATGATCGGGTTTGTAAAATATCTGAACAATATAGCTCGTATATTCCTAAGGCAATAAGAAGCATTATTTCTTTCGCTTTCTAACATAAAAGAAATCACAAATGTTTGTATATTGTGCATTATTAAAACCGTGCATTATTAAAAGTTCTCTCGATAGAGAGAACTTTTAATAATGTCGCTCTGGGACAATCTGGGTCTCCTGTTTTTATAACAGCATATGATGTTTTGGGACAACTTGGATCTTCTGTATTTGGGCGGGTTAAAAAGAGTTCAACTTACTGGACTGGGCATCTGGTCAGGATTCAGCCTCTTGGGCGCCTGCTGGTTGTAGCCATACTGTCCCTGCTGCCCGGGGTATCCTTGCTGCATCTGCGGCTGAACAGGCTGGTTGTTGTACCCCGGTTGTTGCTGGGGTGGAAATCCCGGTTGCTGGGGCGGATATCCAGGCTGTTGCTGTGGTGGAAATCCTGGCTGTTGGGGCGGGAATCCCGGCTGTTGCTGCGGCGGAAAGCCTGGCTGTTGCTGTGGCGGAAAGCCTGGCTGTTGCTGTGGCGGAAAGCCCGGTTGTTGTGGCGGGAATCCCGGGGCAAAGGAGCCCTGCTGAGCCGGGAATGGCGGCTGCTGCTGCGGGAAGGCAGGTTGTTGCGGCGGGAAGCCCGGTTGCTGTTGTGGGAATCCCGGCTGTTGGTTTGTGAATCCTGGTTGTTGGGCTGGCTTCTGGTACTGCTGTCCAGGTAGTGGGGGCATGTTTCCAGCTTGGCTACTAATCGGCGGTGGCATGTGCGGTAAACCCTTCATGGTCGGGGCCTGGCCGGGATAGTTTGTGGTTCCCTGACTGAATTGTCCTTGCGGCGCCTGGAACTGGCTGTTTTGCTGGCCACCTTGAGGAGTCGGGGGCATGTTTGGTCTGCTCTGTGCAGGTGGCTGGGGTTGCATTCTCTGCGGCTGTTGATTTGTTTGACCTAATGGTGGTTGTTGCATTTGATTATTGGTGGGAGGTGCGGGTTGTTGTTGTATCTGGTTTGGAGTGGATACGGGGGGAGGCTGTGAGTTAAAGTTTGAAGGTGGCCTTTGGGGCTCCTGTGGGGGGCCACTGAAGGAGGGGAGCGGCCCCGTTGGCAGTTGTCCCGGTGGTAACTGACTAGGCGTCATCTGTCTCGGCGGCATTTGACTCGGTGGAAGTTGTCCTTGTAATTGGCCCGCTTGGGGTGGTGCTTGTTGTCCTCCTTGCAACTGTGCAGGTTGCAATGGACTAGGTGGCAGTTGTCCAGGTTGCTGCAACTGACTCGGAGGCAGCTGTCCCGGTTGCATTTGATTTCTAGGTGGCTGTCCCTGGCTGGGGGGAGATTGACCGGGTGGCAGTTGACCCGGAGTCATCTGTCTTGGGGGAAACTGACTGGGGGGAAGTTGTCCCTGATTTAATTGAGCAGGAGGCAACTGACCCTGTGGCGCCTGTCTGATCGGCATCTGACCCGGTGGCATTTGCCCTGGAGGCATTTGACCGGGAGGTAACTGTCCAGGTGGCAGCTGTCCCTGTCCTTGTGGGAATTGTCCTTGTTGCATACTCCTCTGTCCGGGTGGCATTTGACCTGGAGGCATCTGACCGGGTGGCATCTGTCCGGGTGGCATCTGTCCAGGAGGCATCTGCCCGGGTGGCATCTGACCAGGGGGAAACTGGCGGCTGGGCCCATTGGTGAAGGGGCCATTCTGTGGCGGGGGGCCTTGCGGCTGCTGGTCCAGACTGAGGCCCTGCATCTTCTGACTGAAGTTGGCATTGAGATGGTTGGCATGTGCCCCGTTGGGCAGTGGGGGGAAGGAGCCCTGGGGCTGCATGGGGTTGTTGTTGAACGCCGGAGGGGCGCCGGCCATGAATTGTGGGTTCATCGCTGGACTGAGTCACGCCTGTCCGGCTGAAACAAAAAAAACACAAGAGCTGAAACAACCAGTAGATTTTTCATTTCAAAAGATACATTTGTTTGATTACTATGTTAAACCAATATTTGCTGCGATACATACACAGTACACATAATATTGTGATTCTTGAAGTGTAAAATAAAAAAGATGAAAATAAATAAATTTATGTCGACTGTCTACTAACTGACATCGAAAAATATAACGGCTATTGCACAACCTTGCGATTTAAACGAAAAATTCTATATCAAATTATAGAACTAGGAGGACTAGCATGGACGACCGATATAACCTTATATCAATATTTGCGAGCATGGACAACGATTGTTAGCAGACATTACTAACGGCGATTGATAAATTGTATAAGATAAGTTTTGGTTAGCTGTCAATAAAGACACATTTTTTAATGATGTCATTCGTTATGCAAAATTACTGGCTTTTTTAATGAATAGATTGAACGGTAATTTTCTGGGATTAGTGTCCATGGCTATTACGAATAATTTTTAGAAAAAAACTTTAGATTCGCCTTAATCACTATAAAAGGAAACTTTTGCATCACGGCTGGCGGAAAACAATGCATTTTAATTTTCAATTTCGTTAAATAAAATTTCACTTCGCGAACCGACACTACGACAGCCCGACCGCCATTATTGTCACTATTATGTTGGTATCCCTGACCTGATACAAACAAGAACTAGATACAATTGTAGCCGACTTCGTGGGATACATGATGGGTGCGTAATTATGAAAAACAGAATTAATAATATAATGTAAACGAACCTCTAATCAGGCACTGGAATGGAGACAAACCATTCAAATCCTGGGATGTTTTTTAAAATAAAGATAATATACACAAGCCCGCTACACAAACCCTGCTTTGCCAGACAAACCATTCAAAAACGTAGGCTGTTTATTAAAGTAAAGATAACATACACAATCCCGCTAGACAAACCCTGCTTTGCCAGACAAACCATTCAAAAACGTAGGCTGTTTTTTAAAGTAAAGATAACATACACAATCCTGCTAGACAAACCCTGCTTTGCCAGACAAACCATTTAAAAACGTAGGCTGTTTTTTAAAGTAAATATAACATACACAAGCCCCCTAGACAAATTTCATAATTACGTGCCTCATCATTTATCTCACGAAGTCGGCTACAATCGTATCTAGCTCTTGTTTGTATCAGGTCAGGGATACCAACATAACAGTGACAAAATGGCGGGCGGACTGTCGTAGAATCGGTTCGCGAAGTGAAATTTTATTTAACGAAATTGAAAATTAAAATGCATTATTTTCCGCCGGCCGTGATGCAAAAAGTTTCCTTTTATAGTGATTAAGGCGAATCTAAAGTTATTTTTTTAAAATTATTCATAATAGCCATGGACACTAATCCCAAAAATTTACCGATTGAACTAACGAAGCTCTTAGAATTGAAAGAAGTCGTGCACACGATCCATAGATTTAAATAATGCATATAAAATGCAATCAATTTATTCTGTTCAATCTCAAGACCTCATTAACTAATTTACTCTTGTTTAGAATCAAAAGGTAAATGCAGACTGCCAATGCATATTTTGGTTAATATTTCACTTCAATATTGCCAATTTATTAATATTTTTAGGTAGTTAACATTTTGGAAAGTGAATACGTAGACAGATCTGCCAGTGTTGCCAGCGAATATCGATTTCTTATTTATTCCTGTTTTTATCGGTTCTGCTGTCAACAATAAAACCATGCTCGGTATATCTATATAAAATCGACGGAAGTTACACTCATCGATCCGATATTGTAAAGTTATCGATTTCTCTATGCCCGACATCCAGAAAAGTTTAAACGCCACTTTTTCATACACCTTTGAAAAATTTTAAACAAACAATGAGGTGTTTTGTTTTTTAAGAAGTGAATATTTACAGATTGTCTACTTTATGATTGATACAAAAAAAAAGTCAATGTTTCAACAGTCAAAAAGAAGAATTGGTAAATATTTCCCTATCGAGTCCACGCTCAAAACGCACTTTAAAAAATTAACAAAAATTGTACTAGTGGTTAGTAATAAGTAATTCAGTAACCGGAATTGAAAAATACTGCGTTTTAATGGTTTTCTTTTAATTTAAAGAACAAGAAATGTCATTTTTCAAGGATGTTAATTACTATGATGAAATACGCACTTAAGGAAAAATCACTTTCTATCAGTAAGACAATAATAAGTACGAATTGCAATCTTCAGAAATGATAAATAATGCGTATTAATCTTTATTTTGTTCAGTTTCATAAACACGAAAATCACGTGAGACGTTTGCCGTCGTAATTAACAACATGGTGTTCCTTGAGAAATGACATTTCACGTTATGACAATTAAAAAAAAAGGTAATTATCGGTTCGGACTGGCCACGCTTATTACGAATAATTTTTAGAAAAAAACTTTAGATTCGCCTTAATTACTATAAAAGGAAACTTTTTGGCTTTGGGGCGGCGGAAAATAATGCATTTTAATTTTCAATTGCATAAAACCAAAATTCACTTCGCGAACCGACGCAGCGAAAATCCGCGGCCGTAGCTGTCACTGTTATGGACTGTAGCTGACTTCGTGGGATACCTACATGAAATACCGCGAATCACAAACCATGTTACACAAACCTAGCGTAGCCGCTAAACTACTTGAAAACTAGGATGTTTTTCTTGCCTTGACGCGAGTAGGCGTTATAAAGAGGCACATTCTTTTGTATCACAAACCATGTAACACAAACAAGCCCGCTAGACAAATTTCATAATTACGCGCCTTATCCCACGAAGTCGGCTACAGTCGTATTAGCTCTTGTTAATTTATCAAGGATACCAACATAACAGTGACAGTTACGGCCGCGGATTTTCGCTGGGTTGGTTCGCGAAGTGAATTTTGGTTTTATGCAATTGAAAATTAAAATGCATTATTTTCCGCCGCCCCAAAGCCAAAAAGTTTCCTTTTATAGTAATTAAGACGAATCTAAAGGTTTTTTCTAAAAATTATTCGTAATAAGCGTGGCCAGTCCGAACCGATATTTACCAAAAAAAAACATTAATACGCAATATTTTTCAATTCCGGTTACTGAATTACTTATTACTAACAATTATCTACCCAGTACAATTTGTTGTAATTTTTTAAAGTGTGTTTTGAGCATGGACTCGATAGGGAAATATTAACCAAATATTCACATATTTACCATTTGGAGAAACACAAGGAAATAATCAGACTTCAAATTATAGTACCTACCTATAGATTAAATATCACTTATGTCTTCTGTAAACATGACCTAATTCTATAAAAAGAATTAATATCAACTAATAAAAATACCAAACTGCAGATAAAACAAAATATTATTGCACAATAATTAACCCCAATCAATTTAATTTATAAAATCTGAAAACATTGCATTAATTTAGTTTTAAATTGGGTTTGACAAATATTGCAAATGAAAATAGTATATTCACATTAATAAATAATGACATTAAAAAAGGTAGGCAGGTTTTAAAAATCACATAATTATTCTCGAAAAATGTATAAAAAACGATTTGTTAAATTAAATTTAATGATTGCAACAGACGCTCTATTAATTAATTGCGAAATCATTCAAAGTACACATCATCCCGTGGCACATATGTGTGAGGATAATTATTAAATTCCTGTCAAATTTAATTATAAATAATGACATTTAGTTCAAGGTCCATGTTGGATACATCACATAGAATCCTGGTAGAGTCAGTGAAAATGCCAAACTGGGAATTATTCCCTTGAAACATTATAAAACCAGTTCAAAAAGAAAGTGATATTTGTGTAAAAAGTGACATGTCATTATACATGTAAAAGATTTAGAAATTGAGAGTACGCACGTAATGCTACAAGAAATGTTGGATATTTGACAGAAAGCTCAAGATCTTTACGCATTGAATCACGCTTTACATAATTGTTATATCTTTTTATTAGCCGTGTAAAAGATATGAGTAAATAGTAAGAATTATATTATCTAAAGATGTCCGGTTGAGAGGTGTAACCAGTCTGTCATTTTTTAAATTAATTACGTAGTTTTCAGCGGAGATTTTTGCACAGATGGTAGAATATATAATTTAGAAGGTTTACCTGGAATCTGGAGATTCTCCGTGGTTCACAAATATATGAAAATAATAAACAAACAGCCGCGGTGACACGAGAATAACATTCGGGCCACGTATTCCTGGACGGTGTTGCCAGAACTCGCTGAAGATGTGGAATTCGGGTAAAATGGCTGCTCAGTGCGTATTATGTTTGACGTATCGTAAAGTACTTACTTAGTTAATTTTAAGAATATTACAATATAATCACATTCTACTTATTACATAGTTTTATCATCATTATATTATTACCAATAAATTAGTGAGAATTCCGATAAAATGGCTGCTCAGTGCGTAAAAGTTCTTACCTACTTATTTTTTTATAGTAATAAAAGAATTGAAAGGCAAAATAGAGGGTCGCCGAGGGCATGGTAGGAGACAGATGTCTGGGCTGCGAAATATACGAGAGTGGACGGGCATTAGAAGTGTGGAGGAGCTATTCCGGGCAGCGCAAGACAGAGAGACATTTTCAAGAGTGATCGCCAACGTCGCCAATATGGCACACAAAGAAGAAGAAAACAGTGGAAACTCGATTTACGAACATAATTATTATTCATTCATTCAAAACACCAATGCATATTTCCCCTTTTTATATTAGCTCCACACAGGAGGCCCTGGGAAATAATTATGTCATTTTTGGGGATGCTGTGTGGAGGGTCATTTTAGGAAGGGAAGGACAGGAAGTTCAGAAAATGTAAAAGGTATTAGGGGTGGGTAGGAATCTTGGGGTCAGTGTGTCCAGGAGTGACGGATGTATGAATCCATCTCTCCCACTGCGGTGCAAGGCGATTTTCCGAGAGAGTACAGCTGGAGAAGCCAAAGGGTCTCCCTCAATTCTCTCCCAATCCGGCCTGTCATGCAGATGGTGGGCAGACGCATCCGCCGCCAAGACCTGGACATACCTCACCCCATGTCAAATATATGTCATACCTCATCCCATACCAAAAATGTCATGAACATATATAACATATCGTGACACGAGAAGGGGTGGACTGTAAATCTACATTTATGTGATGTAAGACAATTGACGGCGTTTATAAAATCAATCACAGGATTTGACAATTTCAAAGGAGAAATCCCTACCTTTGCTATGGTCATATGCTCCAATATTGATGGTGGCTGGTCGTGCATGATGATGGCACAAAGGTGGTTATACTTTACTGTCACTTTATGCATTAATTATTATTTTTTTACGACTTTTAAGTGAGATTTACACAGAGAGCTGTGTTCAATTTCACAACAATTTTTCGACTTAGGGGGCATTCAAGTATTGCGTAATGCAATTTTTGAAGATTTTTGACCCCCTCTCCCCCCTAAACGTTACGTAACGCTCAAGTGACAATTTTTACCTGAAAGTCACAATTAAGTTGCGCAAAGTACTGGAAAGTCGCTTAAATACCTTTTTATTTCTTTAATCGCATTTGCGGTAATAAATAAAACAAGAGATTTCGAGAACGAAAAGGATTGCCAACTTGGAAGATTTTAATTCCCTAGTTTTTTTTTATCTAAATAAAGAAAAACATGTTACGTAACGTGTTGTTCGAACCCCCCCTCCCCCCCTCGTAACGCACAGTAACGTTTCACAAGACCCCCCCCTCCCCTCCCCCAACGAAGTGTCAACGATTTCACTTGGAAAAACTCCTCGTGAACCCAAGTCCGCAGGATTTTCTTGGGATGAAATGTGATACCAATGCTCACAAGGTATATTTTGAATTATACTTTCAACACGATTTGCTACAAAAGTTTGCAAGAGAAAAGAAGGTGTCTTCAACCATGCCAATACAATGGTTGATGCGACACTTCTTTTAATTTGAAGTCTATCTTTGTGTACTTCTTGACAATAAGTCAACAAACTTGCTAATAAAACTGCTCCCAGCAACTCGGGATTTGGCCAATAAAATATGGCTGGATATTACTGGCGAGATACGGTCACTTATTTATTTTATTCACTTATTTCAGATATTGCTGTCATCGTACCAGATAAGAGGGTAAACTTTTACAAATGACTGCTTACTCAACTCAAATTTCGATTTTTTGGACTAATCAACAGGATGATCAATATAGTTATGGGTCATTCCGCGGTTTCGTTCAAATTTGCCTGATTCCGCGGAAAAAATTTTTTTGCGTTTTTACTATATATTTTTTTAGAAATGGGTTCCTGTACCTACCAGATGTAGAGAGGTGAAAAGGGCACCTTTGTACGACTCTTAGATACGAAGAAAATTGATGGATGGTAATGAAGGTGTGGATGGTAATGAAAAACTGTTGGATGGTAATTTATAAATTTGGATGGTGATGAAGTGTGGTAATGAAATATTAATAAATGGTAGTGAACACGTTCAAAGTTCTTAAAATTTCTGTGAATAATGAAATATGAATTAAAATTGAATAATATAATAGATTTCAAATCATGCCAAGTATCATTTGACCTGACGTGATGAGCGGATTAGGAAAAAGGAAGAAAAATCTATTATAGTGAAAAACTAAAAGCTTTATTCAGACTTTCGAGTATTGGAGACAAGAAATACATTTGTTCATACGTAATCAGTTCTGCTTACTTATGCTTTTGCAATATTTGTGTAAATTGTTGAAAAATAATGGACAAAATATCAAAATAGGTACAAATGAAGAAAATGCAGCTGGAACATCACAGGCACACCATAATTTCCCTACTTATTCTACTTACCCCGAAATTATAAGGCGTAGTCAAATTCTTTATAATTCAGTTTTATAAGTGGGTATTGGACACAAGAAATTCAAAATTTTCACATTCCTTGTAATAATTGAAGAATAGAAATATTTAAATATTAAAAATAATAATTAAAATAAGAAAAGAACAGAACTCAATTGGAATGCAGTTAAAAATAACATCAGAGACAATACTAAACAAATACAACATAACTAATACATAGTAGGTACAGGTCTTACATCTAAATAGGAACATGATATTTAAGGAACTTTAATGAGATCACGAGTTGCTATTCTTGTGAAGGTTTTTGCTCGAAAATTATTTAAAATTAAAGTTCGGCAAATTTTTGAAAGTGAATTTTCCTCTTCCATTCTCATATGGATCTTGCAAGCGCTGAAGAATTTGTAATTCCAGAATGAAATGAAATTGGCCAGACAATTTTTTTGGAATTTCCTTGAGCTTTTTTCAAAAAAATTACTTTGTACTCTAGTGTGTACTAATATTTCTCAATAATTTTCCCAATGAAATGATGTGTTGTGTTATTTATTTTATATTGAACCATTATTCAGTCTTCGAAGTCATAGTTGAATGGCGCCTCCTTATGCTCTTTTCGTCAATTTCCATGTGTGGGATTTCCATAGTTTTGGGAGACGGCTGTTTTGATTCATTGAAATCAGGATCTTCTACTCTTAGGGATCGGAAAAAACTTCTCGAACTGACATTGATCGAAAAGATTGAATTCTTGGGTACTATTTTTATAAAAGGAATAATGCTGACAGTCGAACGGGACATTTGAGAGTATTTTCACTTTACATTTCTTTTCTATAGTTTTAGCAGATTCTGGCGTTGAAGCAATAGTATCGTCCAAAAACATGGAGCCGTCGAATTCGCTCAATAGCATATTGTCATCAGTATTTTTGAAAATAGTAGGCGAGTCAATAGTAGCTATGTCGTTTACTTTTTTCTCTAATGTATCTTCGATTGCTATGTTTGCGTTTCGTAGCTGCAACGCTTCCATTTTCTTTTGTTTGTTTTTTTTCTCTTTCTTAAGTTGGTTTATCTCATCCTGTAACTTGGTAATGTTTTTCCTAGATCTGTACCTTAATTTTCTAACATTCGTTAGACCATGCATGCTTTTTTGTGTGATTCGTTGTTCATTCTCGACTGCGAAGAGGTCAGGATCTAGAGTGTTTCGCACATTATTGGGTACTTCCTTAACAATGTCACTAATTGGAGGCATACTTTCTAGTATAATCATTTCTATTTTACACTGCTCCTCTTTTTTCTTCAAATAATTTAGAAAGTTCTTTCGCCATCTTCGTCCTTGCTTTCTCTGGGCTCTTTCACTCATATCTTTTTCACGAAAATGGCGCTATAAAAATCATCCAAACAATTATTAGCTTCAACGCTGCATATCTTTTTTGCGCTTTTCGCAGAGTGTATCTTTTTTTTCTTTCGCTTTCTGAAGACTGTACAGTTTCGGATTGTTTTTAATCTCTGCATATTTTTGTTGCTTATGTAGTCTGTCCTTGGAAAGATTTTCTTAATTTTTCAGATTTTTATTTAACTTTGCCATTGTGGTTTATAGTGGTTAAGCCTGTAACAAATAACAAAGAAAAATTATCAAAAGTATCGGATTAAGTGAGAAGTCGAAGAACAAAAATGGATATTTTCATTTTGGTATCTTTTACAGGAGAGTCCAAAAACTGTTACCACTTTTATATCTTTGTTTAATAATTTTTTACCCTAAATGATTTAAAATGTAAACTACTGTTACATTTTTTGATACCGTTTTTTAATCAAGAAATTTACGTTGGACTCTTGATGCACAGTTATGTAGATTTTTGTTTAAATTTGGCTTGGTTTAGAAACTTAAATTATGTAAAAATTCGTCAGTTTTGAAAGACAACTAACTAACGAAAGATCTTGAGACTGTAGGGTGAATAGTTAAATCATTTGTATAATATATTCGTTTTGTTTAAAATAATTATATCATTGAATAAAAAATCAATTTTTAAATAAAAATTTGCTGGGTAAATTTTAACTGATTGTTTTTCCACATCAGAAAGAAAATAAAATGAAAATATGTATTTCACCAAAACCGAAATTGTCCGACGCAGAAAGTAAGAAACTGCATTTATTCATAATATTAGCTTTTATTAACCCCCAAACATGGTCCCAGATGCTCGTAAAAATAACCCTTACAAAAGTTTCATTACCCTCCAAACCTCCACATTACCATCCGGCAAAAATTTTGACGATACGGAAGGTAATGAATCGGAAGGTAATGAAGTTTTGACAGTTTTTTCTCAATTACTCGCTTAATATTGACATTACAAATCTGTTTGATTCAATCAAAAATAGTCCGACTAAATACAGTTTCTAGACATATGATTGGAATTTTTAAAACCTATACTTACTTTAAAAAATGCTGGAAGGTAATGATGCCTGGTCGGTGACAAAGTTGTTTTCGAGCACGGAAATCGCAGATATTTCTTTATTCAGCGACGCACGGCTTCCCCCGTCTAGATGTAGTGATACACTGGTTAGTAACGGAGGTGCGGGGCGGGATACAGCTGACCAACAGGGACAAACGCGGTCACAATTTTAATTACCGCTTTCGCGGAAGACTACGACGATTTTCTCTGGACAAAATCAAAATCTCAATTCTTTCTATGATACAATAGCTTTAAAAATAAATTAAATACAAATAAACACGCATAATTAGTTGTACATACAGGTCCATTAATGAATGTAGTAATTTTACGAGTGTAAACTGTTCTTATTTGTAGATCAATTTACCGGTCCCTCATTTTCATGGGGAAGGTAATGAGATTTTAGCATGTTTTTTGAATATCATAAAGTAATTAAGTAACAAATGGCTAATCTGGGAAATACTCCTTTTTCCTTTTTTAAAAAGCTACATTTTCCAATAAAATTTTCTTGAAAAACATTCACTTTCATATGACTTTTTTGCGAGAACATGCGATTTGAACGAAACCGCGGAATGACCCTTATACAGCACCCTGTAACAGTTTGAAATTACAATACTAAGTAAGCACTCAGTCATTAAGTCGGTTGCTACTAAGGGTCGACCGAGATCTCGGTCTCGGCATTCTCGGCTACAAATTCTACCGAGAACTCTATCTCGGCCAAAGATATTCAAATACAGAAGAGATATGCTATGGTGTCCGCGCAACTGTCGCCGGACTATGCGCTAATTAGCGTAGTTTTCATACAAAAAGAATTTGTTCATTTCGTTGATTTTTTGAAAATGTGCATTAATATTGGTTAACAGTATATTTTGACTAAGGAAAGAATTCGTTCATTTAGTTTAACGTTCGTTTGGTTTATTCGTTAATTATTTGTTAATTGGTAAACAATATCGGCGACACCCGGAAGCGCAGACCCACATAGTAAAAACAGCAGATAGCACATCTACTTATATTTCAATATCTTTGATCTCGGCCATAACCGAGACCGTTGTACCTAAAGGAAATTTGTTTGAATTTTGTTCATAGTAGAAAAAAAAGAAGTTCTTTTATGTGCTGTTGTGATTAATTATAATTACTAGCCAAAATAACTACATAAACTAGTTAAGTGAATATCAAGATCATTACAAATTATTTTATACGTATGTTGGAAAGCTGGTAAGTGTACGAAGATTTTTTAGATTCAGTGGCCACATTCATCATTCGCTGATTTGTATGTTCGTTGCTGTTTTTCTTAGAACTTAGTTCATTATAAACTGCCAAAAACAGCAACGATCATACAAATCAACTAATCAATGTGTTTTGATGTATGTGGCAATTGATTCGCAGATAGGGTTTGTTATTTCAATTTAATATGTTTACTAAGTAGGTATAATGTTTTATTGTTGCTATACTATGCAAAAATAGCGCATTTTCATTTTTTTCTTCATTTATCTCTTCTCGGCCGACCCTTAGTTGCTACACATTAATTCAAATTGTTTTTTTAATTCCTAATTGGAAAGACAAATTAGAACAAATGAATCCTGCATTCTTCTGTTGCATAAAACATACTATGGGCAAGCTAATTTTTCAAACAGTTCCCGCAGATACTTTAATAGTACACAACTGCTAACCCTGTACAAATCACAAGTGCGCCCCACGGTGGAATTTGGCAGCCACCTCTGGTCTGGACCTCCAAAATACCTGAAAAATACCCTCGACTCTGTGCAGAAACGGGCGGTCCGTTTGATAGATTCTCCCATCTTAACAGACGGATTGCAATCTTTATAGCACAGGCGTCGGGTGGGAATGCTATCCTTCTTCTACCGGTATTACAATGGAAGATGCTCCGAGGAACTAGCATCATTGATCCCTTCGGCACCGGTGCATAGTCGGGAAACACGCCAAACGCGTGCCCAACATTTGTACATGGTTGACATTTGCCACATGAGAACGGGTCGTTTCTTCGACTCGTTCTTGTGTTCAACAGCTCGGCTGTGGAATGATTTGCCGGTCTCTGTGTTTCCTCCTTCCTACAACATGGGTCTCTTCAAGACCAATGTTCATTCCTTCCTCTCCTCAAAAAGACCCTCCACACAGCATCCCAGATGACATAGGCCCTGAGGGAAATTATTTTCCTCAGGGCCTCCTGCGTGGAGTTAACGTAAAAAAAAAAAAAAAATAGGAAGCCAGAGGGCCAGAGGGAAGACACGTACTTCATATTAATGTTGATTTACCATTTACCATTTAATATTCTGTTCAATTTGAACCCACGCTCTTGTAATAATTTTCAAATCATGATGATTTTTTTTAAAACATTTGATTCTATTTTAAACGCTACAAGCTATTGATAGACTTTATTTGCTTCAAATAATTCAATTTTAGTTTCTTTTAGGCTAAACACGACCCTGAGTTTAAAATATTAGAATAATATTATTTTGTTTATGAATTAGAGCCCGTGCTCTAGTTTCCTTAGGGAACGTACCCATACTATGTGAAACGTTTAGGGGGGGGGGGGGTCTTCAAAATGTCACGCTTGGTACAAATGAGCGGCGGGTGGCTTAGGTTTTTGGTCACCAGGGGGGGGGGGGGTGAAAAATTGCAAAAATTTGGTCACGTAGTATGGGTACGTTCCCTTAATATTGAATAATATAATTTTATTGTTTTGCCACAATTCTTTTCATTTTAACAATTAATGTCTTATTAAAGTGTTGTAGCATTTATAAAGCATTAAGGGGCACACATTAATTATGTGAGCTCAAAAGTGGGGGGGGGGGTCCAGCGAAATCTCACATTACTTGAAAAGAATATACAAAGTGGCCCAAATTTATCTCACGAAGGCGGTGGGGGGGTTCTAGATTGGAAGAAAAACTGCTCATGTAATTATTGTATGCCCCTGTTAAAAAGAGTGAAGACTACTGCCATCTAGCGGCATATTTTTGTAGCATATTTTTAGTTGATATTGCATTTTACAGATTAGCGACGTAAGACTAAACTAAAACGAAATGTTAGACGGTAAAGTAGATCTCTGGTTTTTATATCGTATAATGTGTTATGGTGACACGAAAGTGTTGTTTATTTTGATTGTGTTAGAAAACATTATTATAAATAGTCTGCTTTTCTAGTTTAACTCTCTCTTAATTCGTGGATCTCCTATAAACAGCTAGCATTGTCTAGCAAGTGGTCAAAGTGACCAAATTTAGTGTTTTGTCGGGTCGGGACAAATTATTGTAACAAATGTGCTTTGTGAATAAAACCAGGAATTCCTCCATTGAAACCAGATGTTTTTCCTTGACGTCCTTCTGCTGAATATCAATTTATAACATGGTCCTCCAGCCGCATCTACCTTACGATCGGATTAAGGCATTAAAAGGAAACAATAAAATGAACCAGCGAGCTATCCAAAAATCCAGAGAGATGAAAAGATGAAAACATGAAGAACAAGGATCGACATCAATATAAGTATCCCCTGCCCATTATTTCCTTCTATTCCGTGAATTCCTGTTCAAACAAGTGCTATTTTTTGTGTGTCAATGTACTTATTTAAAAACAAAAAAACTAACTACCCGCAGTGTAAATGCAAGTCATGCGAATTATTTTAGGTTAATTGTTTTAGAAGATGATTATTGTAAGATTCTGTCATTGTTCATAGCTTGAATTGGTTACTACGGTTTTCTACGCGATTATTGCACAGAAATTATTTTTTAAGGAACATTTTTAGAATTTGTTGTGTTGAATTATTGTCAAACGTATAAAAAATGGATAATTTAAAATCGTTGATTAACAAACGCGGAGTGTTGAAAGGTAAACTCACGAGATTTGCGGATTCATTAAACGCATTATCAGTTAACGAAATTAAAATTCGCTATGCGAGAATTGAAAAAATAATTGATGATTTCGAAGAGGTCCAGGAACAAATCGAAAGTCTTCCGGATTCCAACGAAATTGATAATAATTTGCAAAGGGAAAATTTTGAAAATCAATATTATTCAACCTTGGCGACTGCTAAAGGAGCAATTCAGTCTGTAGAGACTCCCAAATTAGAAATCAAGTTACCCAACCTTCAGTTACGAGAATTTAACGGAGATCCCAAAAATTGGATTAATTTTCTAGAAACATTTAAGACATTAGTTCATAACAATACTGCCATAAGCAATGTACAGAAGTTTTATTATCTGCAATCCTGTTTAAAGGGGAATGCAGCAAAGATCATCGCCAATTTCGAGGTATCAGACCTGAATTATATATCGGCTTTTGAATTGTTGCAGCAGAGGTTTGCAAATTTGCGAACTACCGTACAAAGACACATCCAAGCTCTGTTTCAACTTAAAGAGATGAAACATGAGGATCCAGTAGCCATGCGTTATCTGATTGATGAAACTAATGTAAATTTGAAAGCGTTGCAAAATTTAGGCTTGAAAATCGAACAATGGGATGCTTTAATTATATACGTAATTTCTAATAAATTGGATGCAAGTTCTAGAAAGCATTGGGAACAAAACCCATTGCAGGATGAGCTACCTACATTACAGGAATTTCTTAAATGTTTGACCTCGCGTGCGCAAGTTTTGGAATTAATGTTAAATTCAGATTCGAAAAAAATTCCTACCTACCCGAAAGCAAGTGGTAGCAACAATAATCCCAAAAAGGAATCGGTATTTTTAGCTGCTACCCACAATAATTGTATTTGTTGTAATGACAAAGGGCATAAAATATATTTTTGTAAAAAATTTTTAAAATTAAATTCAGGAGAAAGAGCCAACGCAATAAGCAGGTACCGTGCCTGCTTCAAATGTTTGAGGTTAGGACATACGGCCCCATATTGCAAAATTAATTTAAAATGCAAGCATTGTGATAGCGAGAGCCACAATACGTTATTGCACAGGGAGATGCATCCGAGCGATGACTCCATGAATAAAGGTGAAGATCACCCAGGAGGTGACTGCCAAATGGATGCTGAACGAGTTTCAGTATCAAACCATTCAGCTTTAGCGAAGGCTGAAAAAACAATTTTATTGTCGACTGCTATCATTGGGGTAGTAGGTCACAATAATAAAGTGCATGAGGCAAGAGTCCTAATTGACTCTGGAGCTCAAGCCAATTTTATGTGCGAAAAGTTCGCAATGAAGTTAAATTTGAGATGCGAAAATATAAACAAGCCTGTGTTAGGTATACACAACAATGTTACCCATATAAAGAAACGTGTTGCGATAAAAATGAAATCTCTGAGGACAAATTATAATCAAAATATCACTTGTCTAATATTGCAGGAAATAACCACAAACCTACCTCAAGCAACAGTGGCCAGAAAAGACTTTAAGCTGCCGCCGGGATTACAAATGGCGGACCCAAATTTCAACGTAGCGGCGCCTATTGATATCCTGTTAGGCGCTGAGAGCTTTTGGGATATACTACAAGATGATCGGCTGAGATTGGATACCGGACCTACTCTGCAGAGGACTGAATTAGGCTGGGTTATATCGGGCCCGATCAACATTCATCAGAAAAAAAGGCCAGTACCGCAATTTTGTAGTTTATCAATAAACACATTATCTAATCAGATAGAAAAATTTTGGAAAATGGAGGAGGTGAATTCTGCGAGATTTCAAAATCACGAGGAGAAGGCGTGTGAAGCAGATTTCGTCGCCACGCACTCTAGAGAGAGCGATGGTAGATACGTGGTAAGTCTGCCGCGCCGCCCATGTGTGAGTCAACTTGGTGACTCGTTAAACACAGCGGAAAAAAGATTTAAGAACCTAGAGAAGAGATTTTTAATAAATCCTGAATTGAAATTGCAATATGTACAATTTATGCAAGAATATGAGCAACTAGGTCATATGGAGTTATGTGATAAATGGAGAGGGGATGAGCAATCCTATTTTTTGCCGCATCACGCGGTCATAAAAGAAGCTAGCACCACGACGAAGGTGCGTGTAGTGTTTGATGGTTCGGCAAAGACGTCGACCGGAATATCCCTGAACGATGCTCTGATGGTGGGAGCTGTCATTCAAAAGGACTTATACAGCCATTTATTACGTTTCAGAATACATCGATACGTCATGACTGCGGACATCGAAAAAATGTACCGTCAAATCAACGTATGCGCAGAGGATCGCAGCCTTCAGAAGATTGTATGGCGCGAATCACAAGAGACTTGGCTTGATAATTCAATATTTAATGCACAATTATTCGATAGCAGGTACATAGTATTCCGAAAAGACCGAAGCACCGGGAAAAACCGAGGTGGTGGACTACTGTTGGCATTGCTGAATGACGAACATATGCGAGCTGAACGACTTTCCCACCTGGAAACGGGAGATGAAAATTTATGGGTTAAAGTTATTATTCACGACGTATGTTTTTTAATTTGTACTGTTTACATCCCACCCAGTTCTAAAACAAATGTTTACACGATTTTTTTTGAAATGTTAATTAGTAACTTAAGCTATCTTGCTGATAAAAAAATTTTAGTGATTGGTGATTTTAATATCTATTCGTCACAAAATCCACGTGCAGTGAATACCGAACTTTCGTATGTTATGGAGCTTTTTCAGCTGAAGCAGTTTAATACAGTACTGAACTCATGTAATCGTACCTTGGATCTAGTATTAAGTAACTTCAGTATGTTAACTAAAAAATCCGATTTTTATCTTGTAAAAGAAGATAATTATCATCCAACACTTTTGACGGAATTTAGTCTTAAACACAACAGACCGTTAAAAAATCGTTGTTTACATTTAGATAATGACTTCCGTGGTTGGAATTTCTACAAAGGCGACTTTGAGAAGCTTTACAACCAACTGCGTGCCCACGATTGGCAGGCTATGTTGGAGATTTCCGATGTTGACGAGGCAGTTAAATACTTCTACGATACCCTATACGCGTATTTTGATCAATGTTTTCTAAGAAAAAAAGCTCCGCGAAATGAAAACTATCCTAGATGGTTTTCGCGCGAGATTATCGGGGACATAAAGATGAAGCTCATACACCATCGGCGGTGGAAACGATCAGGTTTGGAAAGTGAACACGAGTTATTCAAATGTTATCGTACTAGAATTAAACGTAATATTTCAACAGCCCACAAAAATTATATTTTAAAGGTAGAAAATAATGTGAAACACGATCCGAAGTCATTCTGGAAATATGTTTCTGATAAGAAACACGATAGAGGCCTCTTAAGTCATATTATCCTAAATGATTGCACTTACAAAGGAACCGACATACCGGAAGCTTTCGCAAAGTATTTTCAGTCTGTATATAATCAGGAAAAAGTTGATTTTGAATCATACGTGCCGGGACAGATTGGATTAAGAAATGCTCAAAATATCTCAATTGAAAACGTTAATACCGTGGATTTCAGCTTAGCAGTTAAAAAATTGAAACCAAAAACATCGTTTGGTCCTGATTTAATTCCACCCTTTGTCATTAAGGGATGTTCTGAACCACTATGTAAGCCACTTCTACATTTATTTAATCTTACCATTAAAAACGGAATTTTTCCTAAATTATGGAAGCTGTCGAAAGTCACCCCCTTACACAAAGATGGTGACAAGTGTCAAGCAACCAACTACCGTCCTATAGCGATTCTTTCCGCACCCGCCAAGTTACTTGAAATAATTATCCATAAATATGTTTACGCCAAAGTTGAACCATTCTTGATCGATCAACAACATGGATTTAGACGTGGCCGATCAACTACTACAAATTTAATGGTTTTTACAGATTACATAGCGAGAGCACTCGATAACAATGAGCAGGTTGATACGTCATACCATGACTTTGCGAAGGCTTTCGATAAAGTGGATCACTTAGTGCTCCTAAGTAGGCTTGAAGAAATTGGTTTTTCCGACAACTTACTAAAACTCTTTAGTAATTATTTGAACGAAAGGGAACAATTCGTGTCCTATGGTGAGTTTAACTCTAACACGTATCATACAAACTCTGGTGTGCCACAGGGATCCAATTTAGGACCCTTATTGTTTCTAATTTTTATTAACAATATTCGGGGAAAAATCAAATTTGTCCGTTTTTTACTTTTTGCAGATGACATTAAACTCTTTCTGAGAATAAAATCATTAGAAGACTGTCGAAAACTCCAGGAAGATATAAATTCAATTATTGACTGGAGTATCGACAATAAACTCGAATTTAACTTCCAAAAGTGTTCAGTTTTGTATTTTACGAGGTCACAAAAAACCATATACTTTAATTATAAAATGAAAGACACGTCTTTGAAACACATGGTGACTTGCAAGGACTTAGGAATTGTGTATGACGCTCGCTTAACATTTCATGCTCACATTGAAAAGATTTGTAAATCAGCCACAAAGATGTTGGGTTTTGTCATACACAATTCTAAGGAATTGACCAACCTTACAGTTATAAGGCTGCTTTACTTTAGCTTGGTGCGTAGCATTCTCGAGAGTGGATCTCAGATATGGGGGCCAGAGGACATCGTCTATGTACTAATGGTTGAGAAAATACAAAAGAAATTTCTACGATACCTCTATATGAGAGAGTTAGGTTTTTACCCATGGCTGTTTCCAACAGCATTTATCTCGGGAATGCTGGGTATCTGCAGCCTTAGTTCCAGAAGAGATGTCGCATTACTGCTGATGGCTTATAAGCTTCTAAATGGTTTTATATCGGTACCAGATACTCTAGCTGAAATAGGATTCTATGTCCCGGATAATTTCACGCGAGGTCGCCAACACAGACTTTTGATTCTTCCCAGATGCAGAACTAACTTACCAATGGTGATGCCCCTGGGAAGACTCACTAGGTTAATTAACTGCCTCGCAGGAAATGTGGATATTTTCCACATTTCCTACAACGATTTTAAGCGTGAAATAACACTTATGTTTTAACTAAATGTTTTACTTTAAATGTATTTATTATGTATCTTTTCTAACCGCTTTTGCAATGTATTGGTTTTATGCTGTTTTTGCAAATAAATAAATAAAAAAAAAAAAAAAAAAAAAAAAAAAAAGAAGAGGAACTCCGGCATTACAAATTGAAGACCGTCACATATGGGCTGGGACCTTCCTCCTTCCTAGCAACGAGATGTCTTCGACAAATCGGTTTGGATAACCAAGTTAATTTCCCAGTAGAAAGTCAAGTCATAGAAAATGATTTTTATATGGACGATCTCTTGACTGGAGGGGATGACTTGGAAGTTTGTTTCAAGTTGGAGAAACAAATAAGTGATATCTTGCTGTCCGCAGGGATGACCCTGAGGAAGTGGAGATCAAATATTTTGGAATTGTCATCTGGGCGGAGCCAAGGTGAAATTGCCAAACAGGGCAATTGTGAGAAAATGATCACTGACAATTCCAAGAATGAAAAAATACTTGGATTAATTTGGAATAATGAATTAGATTACCTGTCATATGAAATTACAAAGCCGTCAGGTAAAACGGAGAGCAAGCGTCAAATATTATCGTGCATAGCTTCCACCTTTGATCCTTTAGGACTTTTAGGGCCCATCGTAGTGGTAGCTAAATTAATTATGCAAAAATTATGGCAGTCCAAGGCATCGTGGGATGACATACTACCTGATGAAATTTTACTACCTTGGAGGGCTTATCTAGACCAATTATCGCAACTAAATGTGTTAAAAATCCCGAGAGGAGTTATTAGCGGAACACCAAAGACTATACAATTGCACGGGTTCTGCGACGCCTCTCAGAAAGCTTTCGGAGCATGCGCCTACATCGTCTCAACAGATTCGGAAGGTAAGAGGCACGCACAGTTAGTTACCTCCAAGTCTAGAGTGGCACCATTAAAGTGTATATCACTACCCAAGTTAGAGTTGTGTAGTGCATTACTATTGGCCAAGCTAATAAAAAATATCAAGTTGACGCTAAGTATAGAGGAATCGGCCACCTATTACTGGTGCGATTCAACAATAGCGTTGTGCTGGTTGAGAGGACAACCAGCTCGTTGGAACACCTTCGTGGCAAACCGAGTCGCTGAGATACAGGAAATCAGCGATCCAACCCAGTGGCGGCACGTATCATCGTCAGAAAATGCTGCGGATATACTGTCCCGAGGTACCACAGCTGAAAGGTTAGTCAGCACTTCAATATGGTGGAAGGGGCCAAGCTGGTTGACGGAAGATGTCAGCACTTGGCCAGTATCCAAGATGTCATGTTTGGATCCCCCGGAAATAAAAAGTAAAAATGTACTACTGGTAACTGATACTCAAGAATGGGATATTTTCGAAAAATTCTTATCGCTAACCAAATTGAAAGGAGTAATCGCTCAAGCGTTAAGATTTATAAATAATTGTTGTAACCCTAAGCATAAAACGTATGGCAGTAGATTGAAAACTCTCAATCTCTGTTTAATGGAAGTTTTAATTTGTGCAAGTGGAAGATTAAAATTAGCTACTTATTTATATTGGCAGATATTTGGGAGAAACAATGTTAAGCGTATCCTACATAAGTGTGTTGTATGTTTTAGATACCGACTTCAGGTTTGCCGGCAGATCCTGGGAAACATTCCAGTTGAGAGAATC
Source organism: Limnephilus marmoratus (assembly GCA_917880885.1). Classification (NCBI taxonomy): domain Eukaryota; kingdom Metazoa; phylum Arthropoda; class Insecta; order Trichoptera; family Limnephilidae; genus Limnephilus; species Limnephilus marmoratus. The sequence goes on from OU862935.1 coordinate 8,007,279, forward strand.
ACTCCCAGTCGACCATTCTCTGTCATGGACGTCGACTATGCCGGACGGATAGACACGAAGGCTGGAGCGCTGAGAAAATCTCCGCTCCTTAAATCGTATCTTTGCATATTTGTTTGTTTTTCTACCAAAGCGGTTCATTTGGAACTAGTAACAGATTTGTCAAGCGATGCTTTTTTAAATTGCTTAAAGAGGTTCATTGCCCGTAGGGGGCAACCGGAAAAAATATTTTCTGACAATGCAACCACTTTCAGAGGAGCTTCCAATAAGCTCAAAGAACTATATGCCAGTCTAAGATTGAACAATGACAAAATCCATAGGTTTTTAGCTGATAAGGGAATATCTTGGAGTTTCATACCGCCTAGGGCGCCGAACCACGGGGGGCTGTGGGAGGCCGCCGTCAGGTCCACCAAGTTTCATTTATATCGAATTACTAAAAATAACCCATTGCAGTTTGAATTATTGTATACTTTGCTTTGTCAGATAGAGGCTTGTTTGAACTCACGTCCCTTAACTTCCCTGTCTGATGATGTAGATGACCTTCTCCCTCTAACTCCCAACCATTTCCTCATGGGCAGGGATGCTTCGGTTATTCCCGAGTTGGATGTCCGCGAGCTCCCGGAGAACAGACTAAGCAAATATCAACAATTAAACGCTCTAATTCAAAATTTCTGGTTCAGATGGAAACGAGATTACCTTGCTGAGCTGCAAAAACGGACCAAATGGCAGGCCAACAACCAAAAGGCCATAAAGAAGGACGATCTGGTAATCCTGATGGAAGACAATCTGCCTCCTGCATTATGGAAGTTGGCGCGCATAGTAACTACTCATCCAGGCCCGGATGGAGTAGTGAGGGTAGTTACCCTCAAAACAGCACAAGGCACTTTTGTGAGACCCATCACAAAAATATGTTTGATGCCAATAGAATCAAACTTGGATCCAAATTTCCCGACCCGGCAAACCACTGACCTTCCCAAGGTCACAGCCTAACTGCAATTAGGGCTGAACCGATGCAACCAAACCACATCAATAATTATGGAGCATCGGTATTGGTGTTGTTGACACCACTGTATCCAGCCTGAAGCCACTGGGGCTTCAAGTCAACAACCGCGAGATGATCATCCTCGCTGCAGATCTAATGGTACTATCTGCTTACCAGGGCACGGCCGCCCCTTAATTTATGATGATCTACCCAAAATGATGACATACAGAAGTACATGCTGATGTACTTTTCTAAAACGATGACCACCCTGGACAAGATGGCCGAGCAGTCTACCCGGTGAAGTGTTCATTCGGTTTTTTGGCAGTGCCATGCCAGTGAAAGTTAATGAACTGATAATCAGTCAACAGCGAACTAACAATGTGTTGCTATTTGTGAGTTGGTGTTAGTTAAAAAAAAAAAAAAAAAATATATAATTGAAGTGAAAATTCTTCATAGAGACAATGAGACATTACTGATTTGTCAATTTTACAAAATTATTATTAATGTTGTGATTTTATTATTTTATTATTTAATTTTTTGCACGATTTTTTAGAAATTTATAAATTTTTTAGGTTATTTTAATTGTTGGTTAGGTTCCCGGACCCTTCAAACTTAGATAGTTACACATCTTGTAAATTTTTAGTATATTGTGTGTGGATTTAGGAATTTGTAGTTTGATTTTAATTTCAAAAAAACTTATTGTTTTTTCTCATTCCCCGCCGGGCAGTATGTTAAAAAGAGTGAAGACTACTGCCATCTAGCGGCATATTTTTGTAGCATATTTTTAGTTGATATTGCATTTTACAGATTAGCGACGTAAGACTAAACTAAAACGAAATGTTAGACGGTAAAGTAGATCTCTGGTTTTTATATCGTATAATGTGTTATGGTGACACGAAAGTGTTGTTTATTTTGATTGTGTTAGAAAACATTATTATAAATAGTCTGCTTTTCTAGTTTAACTCTCTCTTAATTCGTGGATCTCCTATAAACAGCTAGCATTGTCTAGCAAGTGGTCAAAGTGACCAAATTTAGTGTTTTGTCGGGTCGGGACAAATTATTGTAACAAATGTGCTTTGTGAATAAAACCAGGAATTCCTCCATTGAAACCAGATGTTTTTCCTTGACGTCCTTCTGCTGAATATCAATTTATAACACGACCCTTGTGGTCATTTTTCTCAAAAACGGTGCTATATAAATCAGTCAAAGATTATCGAAGGGTGTAGGACAAATAAAAGACGGGAAGGAATAAATACACCAAATAAAAACATTAAATTCTTATAAAATTATATACATTTAATAATTTATTAACAAATTTAGTAGATCTACACATCTTGGTAATACATCGATATTTTCAAATCTAATTGTTGAAAAAACAATATTTTAACAAAATACAGCTAAAATAATAGGTAATGTAAAATTGGTAAGTATATTACAAGCCTAAAACATGAAAATGTTTTAGGAAAACTTATTTTAAATGTTTTAAAAATAACCCATTCAAAGATTTAAATATGTTTTTCTAAATTTTAAATCATTAAATAAAGTTTTACTAATGGCGTTGTGAATTTTAGCAATTGAACCCACATTAATTCTCTTGAAAGCATTAAAAACAAAATATCAAAATTCTTCAAGATAAAAAGCTAAAATGGCAGATTTTATAAAAATAACCTAAAAAAGTAAAATTATAAAATTTAGTGTTACAGATTAATAATTTGTTAAAAGGCTACACAGTAATTGATTTAAAAATAAATTTACGAATTATTTAAAATAAAGTAAAAATTAAGCACTATTACAAATAAAGTTTTGATAGCTGTGGGAAAATAATTTAAAAACACAACCATTATAAAATAATATATGAATAATTTTTTAATTAAAGAGTCAATAAAAGAAATACTTGTAAATTATTTCAAATTCTTATGAATAATTCGTTGTTATGTCAAGGGTATTTGCTTTATTAAAAATTTACTCAAAACTATGTAAAATTCATGCACTGGTAACATTATAAATATTTCAAAAATTTTAACAAGTGTATTTTAAAATTAATTTTATCTCCTATCGGATGTTGGCTATCATCCGGGCAATCTGGAGTCTGCAGTCCCCAACAATTAATTTTATATTAATTATTAAAACAACTTGTTGAGTTAGTTGTATAAAATTATTTTATATTAGTGTTTATTAGAATATTGATTTAAAAAATCCATTATAAATTAATATTGACGGCAATGAAATTCTTTAGAGATTCTTCCTTCACTCCATTCTATTGCTACTCCTCTTCCTATAGGAGGTGGGACAGCATCGTGATCATTTTCTAGATACAGCTGCTAGAATCAAAGACTGGGAAGTGCTGGGAATTGACTGCTACAAGCAATCGTAATTAGAAGTACACAAACTTTTTATTGTTTAGTAATGTTTTTTTGCCCAGGTACTGCTTGAAGCTGTCAATATGGACTGCTTGAAGCTGTCAATATGGACTGCTTGAAGCCGTCAATATGGACTGCTTGAAGCAGTCCATATAAAATTCCCAGCCTTAATCAGGTTTTCTTCATTTAGCAACACTTTTTTTATCCAACTTTTTTCTTCTTATGACATTTTTTATAATATATTATTTTAATAACATACTTAAAGTAGGGTAGGCATTTCATGGCAATATATTTCACTATATTTATATAATGTGATATTACAATACTTAAAGGCACAATTATTTCACCGTTAAGATTTTAGCACCAAGAAAAAGTAAAAATCAGTTTACATGAAGTTCGGTTGACACGCAATTGTTAAATGAGACATTCAGTTGACAAAGTATTAGGTTAAAATGAAATTCAGTTGACAAAGTATTAGGTCAACATGAAATTCAGTTGACAAAGTATTAGGTTTACATGAAATTCAGTTGACAAAATATCAGGTTAACATGAAATTCAGTTGACAAAGTATTAGGTTAACATGAAATTCAGATGACAAAGTATTAGGTTAACATGAAATTCAGTTGACAAAGTATTAGGTTAACATGAAATTCAGTTGACAAAGTATTAGGTTAACATGAAATTCAGTTGACAAAATATTAGGTTAACATGAAATTCAGTTGACAAAATATTAGGTTAACATGAAATTAAGTTGAAAAAATATTAGGTTAACATGAAATTCAGTTGACAAAATAATAGGTTAACATGAAATTCAGTTGACAAAGTATTGGGTTAACATGAAATTCAGTAACCACGAAAACATCTTACAGTCCCTCTATTCTAATTTTATAATCTTGACTGTTAAATATAAATATTTTCAGTTTTGAGTAATCTATTGATACAATTCATTAATGGCACATTTAAAATGAACACCCTGGAGTGTTAATATACATTAGAAGCGGGGTTGAGTGCGCATGGTGCTCGTGTGTGTTAGAGCAGGACACACGGCATGGCACAGCAGAGTGGGAGGCAGACAGGGACAACCGCAGCGCCTGAAGAAGACTTGGATTTGCTGCTGGATTCCGCCTCGTACTTGTATGCCCCTTTGGCTTTCATGTAACCACCCTGAGAAAGGAAAAAATAATATATTAAAGTAAGGTTATGTTATCAAAATCTTGCTAAAGCTATCAAGAAATTCAGCAATATCCAATTCTCAAGCAAAGTAGTGAGGAAATTTATTGTTTGCAAAAATGGGAGAATTGTTGAAACCGCGGTTTTGGTGGGATAGTCGTATCCTTCATATCGATGTATAGCAGGCTGCATTGAATTAATAAAATACACTTTGAAATTTTATAATTTGAAATAAACATCACTTGTGAAATATAAAAATTTTGTATGCAAACATAAAAAAGTTTTAAAAATGGCTCACCTTACTTGTTTTCTAACTAAAATAACTGATAACGAAGAAAATAAAAACACACACATATTATGTTAGGCAAATTTAATATAAACGTTATCGTTTGGCAAGGAGGTTATGGTTAGATATTTAGCAGTTTCAGTCCTTGCCAAATCTGTAAACTGTGATCAGTGATTCCCAAAGTGGTCCAGGTGGACCCCAGGCGTGATAAAAAAATGGGGGTCCACAAGTTGTATGTGGGGGTTCACGAAAATTTATCTGGTTTCGATAGTAAAGAACAAAAATGTTGGCTTGGCTTTACTTAACAATGTAGGCAGATAATACACAACTCAAAAAAATTAAGGGAGCAAAAAAAATCTCAAATTTTTCGGTGATTTCTGACAGGCTGTATTTTGGTGAAAAATGGTCATATTGAGACTTTAAAAAAAGCATTTTGAAGCTTTAAGATTATAATTTTTATATTTTTGGCAATTTTTTTAGGACCTACGGTTCTCATGCAATCCTATTTTTTTGCTTGAACTTTTCAACTTGAATAGAACTTATACAGAATGTGAAAATATTTGATGAATTCGTCAACTTTTCTGGAACAACCCATCCTAAAACTTTGGGAATGTATTCTTAAATAGTTATTCTACTCGTACATTAACCCCTCAGAAAATCGCCAATTTGCACTTTAAATGTCTTAAACGAAATGACATTTTACGAAAACTTTGTGTTATTACCATTACCTATAAATGAAACATTTCTGAACGTAGCCGAATAGTAATAACTGTTTTAGACAGGTTACAAAATAAGCTTTCGAATTATTATATTGTAAATAAATATTAATATTTGTAAATATTAAAATTTAGAATGCAAACATTAAAAAAATCTCAAAATGACTCACGTGATGTATTTATGTAAAAACGGTACTAAAATCACAGATTATGTAAACAACAATACTTATTCTATTATATAAATGTGTAATAAACATTTTTGTCACCTCACTTTTCAATCATTTCATATAAAAATGTTTAATAAAAATTAACAATGTCGGGAGCGGGCGACCCGCCCGTGGGAAATTTCGCGGGATAAATTATCTGTCAGACTGCGCGTCTGACAGAATGTTCTTTTTAGGTATTTCTATGGACAACTTGAATAGAGATGTGCAGCATGATTCACTATCGACCTTTCACTTTTAATTTTACGGATGTAACTAAAATAATAACGGAGTTATAACGGTTTCTATGGAGACACACGCGTTGACGAGTAAACTCGCTTATTGTACTTGACTGCTATCGTTATTTTAACGAGTATACTTGCTTACGTTGCTGAGGGGTTAATATAAAATACATAAATAAATTTATGAAATTAAAAAATAAAAGCATTTTTTAAAGTCATCTACCTACAGTATCCCTAAGTCTATAATCATATTTTTTTAATAAATAGAACACAAGAAATATACTATTTTTCTTTTTATTTATACCACTCCGAATTTCGGGTAGGAACTCAGCCGCGATGCAAATTTCCATCTTTTGATATATCTTCACATTTTTTATGAGTTTTGGGAATATGGTAGAAATGTAGCAGCAGGGGGTCCACCGAAATCAGTAAAATTTTGAAAGGGGTCTATGAGAAAAATAAGTTTGGGAACCTCTGGTTTAGATCATATTTCTAACCGTGATAGTATTGGATTCACAATGATTTCTATGAGACCTTTATACGAGTTGTTCCGAAAACCGAAATACTAAACAAATTAGCCTGAGGGCTTAAAAAAAGTTGTGTTAACTAAATTAATGTTGTATTTTAAATTAAAAGAAAATTAAATTATTTACCAACAGAAAAAAAGTCAAAATTATCATAAAAATAAAATGCAAAAGCTTTCGGTGAGTTCTGCATACGTTGTTAGTAAGCAGTATGCAACAAATTTGCACAGCTGAAATTTCAACAAACACAAGAATTTTAAGCTCATAACATCATTGGAATATCCAAGTAATGGTTGTAAGGTGTAGTAAACATAGCCAAGAGAATGAAGGTGAAGGTATGAGAAGTTTACTCACTCCGGCTTGTTGGTAAGCTGCAGCCTCGTCCTTGCGAGCAAAGTTCTCATGGCCCGGGGGGTAGTAGACTGCTGGTCCCGCAATGTTCTTGCTCAACGACATGGCCTTCTGCAACGGAGAAAGCATGGCCTCATTAATACCATTGAAGAGGAAAACAGAAGTTCCAGAAGTAAGCTCTATTTTTCCTTACTTTTCGAGATTATAAAACAATTTCCCTCAGGGCCTATGTCATCTTTGGGGATGCTGTGTGAAGGGTCTATTTGAGGAAAGGATAGAGTGAACCTGGTCTTGAAGAGATCTATTCTGTATCATAACCTCTATGTTGTAGGAAGGAGGAAAAACAGAGAACTTTAGGAAAAAGGGAGAACTTTAGACTTCAGTGCAGTGGACCCAGATTCCTACCCATCCCTCATACAGAACCTACTCTCCTTCCGTTCCTTAAAAAGACCCTCCACACAGCAACCCCTTGAAGGAAAATTTTCCTCAGGGCCTCCTGTGTGAAGTTAATGTAATTTTTTTTTCAGAAAGGACGCCAGAAGGCTTATGAAGAAGATAAAGGTGGTTACCTGTTCATTGGCCTGGCCAGCTTGGTTCTGCACCGCTACCTTCTCTACTCCCAGCCCGTTGATGGCACCTCCGGGTCCCCGTGCAGGGTTGGGGCGGCGTCTCAAGTCATTCTCTGGCGGGAAGTTCTAGAATAAAAACATTTACATCAAAGTTCTGCTGCTGCACATGGACACATTTACATCAAAGTTCTGCAACACATCCATGATCACATTCACATCAAAGTTTTGAAGCATACACATCAAGACATGTACATCAAAGTTCTGCAACACATCCATGATCACATTTACATCAAAGTATTGAAACACGCACATGGAGACATGTATATCAAAGTTCTGCAACACATCCATGATCACACTTACATCAAAGTTCTGCAACACACATATGGACACATTTACACCAAAGTTCTGCAACACATACACAATCACATTTACATCAAAGTTCTGCGTGATCAACACATCCATGATCACATTTACATCAAAGTTCTGAGACACACACACGTGGAGACATTCACATCAAAGTTCTACCTGAAACGTCAGCTAAAGGAAGGGGAAGCACAACATGGCGTAATACTTCAAAAATCAATTGAAAATACTTTTGGTCAAGTGTTACCTCATGTCCAGGGAAATCAGCAAGCAAATCATCCAGTTTCTTGGGGGGCTCCTGATTGCGGGGAGCTGGACTCTCGGTGCGGGGGAAGGGAGAGGCACGGGGGGCCCCGTCCACTGGGAAGGGTGGGGGCCCACCGGGACCCCCTGGGCCTCCTGTGTTGCTGCTGTTGTACGTGTAGTTGGTAGTGGTGTACTTGTACACTGAGGGACCCTGGAATTATCAAACAATATCATTAATAATGTTGATTGGAGACAGTAAGCCATAGGACTATTGTGCTATCTCCCAAGTTTAACAGTAACCAAATTCCATTAATAAAGTTGACAATGTTTTTTTTTTACATTAGCTCCACACAGGAGGCCCTGATGAAAGAAAATGTCATCTTTAGGGGATGCTGTGTTGGAGATCTTTTAATGGAAAGGAAGGAGAGGAAGTTCTGGGAAGGAAAAGGTATGAGCGGTGGGTAGGAATCTGGGGGTTAATGTGTTTAGAAGTGACGAAGATATGAATCCATCCACCCACTGTGGTGAAAGGCGATGGGCAAGGTGCAGGGTTGAGAGGTCAAAAATCTCAACCAGTCTCTCCCGAACCGGCCCGCCATGGAACAGGTGGGCAAACGCATCCGCCTCCAAGACTTAGACAAACCTCACCCCATGATGGGGAGGTGTGTCTACATTGGGAGGCGGCTATGGGTGCTGCCGCCACGGGAACCATTTATTGGATAACCAACACCTCTGCCGTAGGACACCCCAAGTGGTTTGTTGACTTAGCAGGGGTGCCCGAGTTCACGGTGTGAGGTTTGTCCGTGTCTTGGCGGCGGATGTGTCTGCCCAACGGCTGCATGGCAGGCCGGATCGGGAGAGATTGGTTGAGGGAATCCCTTTGACTTCTCCAGCCGTACTCTCTCGACCCATCGCATTGTACCACAGTGGGACGGATGGATTCATACGTCCGTCACTCCTGGACACATTGACCCCCAGATTCCTAACTACATCACACTTATTTCCTTCTCAGAACATCCACTCTTTCCTTTCCCTAAAAAGATCCTCCACACAACATCCTCAAAGATGACACGTACCGCGAGGGAAATTGGATTTCCTCAGAGCCTCCTGTGGAGATATTATGGAGATAATGTAAAAAAAGGGCCTAAATGTTAATGCAACGTAAAATTGATTGAATTTTAGATTGCACCACATTTTATAAAGATTTTATCGCACAATATTTAAGAAATGGTTAAAATATACTCACGTTAGGTCCCTGATTCTTGGGCTCCACAGGTACTGCATAAGTAGGACTGTTAGACGGATACAGCGTCGTGTTATCAGGATACCTGCCGTCCACCGTGTTGGAAGTATTGGTGGTGTAGTGGGTGGTGCGGGTGGTGGTCTTGCTGCTGTCCAGCTGAGTCTGCGGGGGTTGGGGGGACACCTGGGTGTGCGAGTAGTGAGGACACACGTGAGGGGGAACAGTACCCACTAGGGTGGTGGTCTCGCGGTATTGCGCGGGGAGGGGGGATTGGCGCATCGGAGACCTGGAAACAAACATTTGGTGAGATATTAATATTAGTGAGAGAATTCATTTCTTTGTGACCAAACTGTTCCCATCTGGAGCTCGTGAGACTAAGATCCCCAATAAGGAACTCCAGTGAAAAATATTATGGCTTTAAAAAAATATGGTCACATACACCAATAAACGCTGATTCTGAATATGTACATAAGTTTTATTTAATAATATTAAACACAGAGTTTTTAAAAATTTATTAAAAAGTTTATTTTTATCGGGTCGTAAAAACACGCCGTCAAGTTGGCATTATTGAAATGTTTAGTGGTGACGTCACTGTTCGTCGTGTCGTGACGTCACCGTAAAGTCATTGTGTGGGAATAAAGGTATGACACAAGCCGTCGTATTATTAACCCATTCATGACGAACTATTTTTTTCTCGAATTTCGTGCTCAAATTTCACAGGGGGGTTGGTTTTGGAGGTAGAAAACGGAAATTTTTTTCAGAATTTAAAAAAATGGTTTCTTCACCCCCCAGGAAGCTAGAGAAGGGTGAGTTCCATATGGCACTTTCGGCAAATAACTAGTCGGAAATTTATTCCCTGAAGGCCCCACGAGGGAAGAAAGCTTCATCTATCCTCTCCACTCCTAAGTTCCCCGAAGACTCCACAACGGAGAGTTCTCCTCCCTTTGGTTCCTTAAAGGCCTTACAAGGGAAGAGTCCACTCCACCTTGGTTCCCCGAGGACCCCAAGAGGGAAGAGGACTTCACCTTCACTCCTCTGTGGTTCCCTAAAGGCCCCATCAGGGAAGAGCTCACAGAGGTGGCCTCATTTCTCCTCTTCACTCCTACGTGGTTTCCTGAAGGCCCCACATGGGATCTCTCCACTTCACTCCTCCTTGGCTCCCCGAAGGCCCCACGCCGGAAGAGTGCACTTCCCCTTGGTTACCTGAAGGACCCACAAGAGGAGAGGTCATAGAGTTGACCTCAGCTCTCCTCTCTACGGCTTCTCCTCCTAGTTTCTCCAGCAGGCCCCGTGAAAAAAGTCCACAGAGGTGGCCTCAGCACTCCTAATTTTCCCAAAGGCCCCTAGTTTTTATGGTCCAATGAAATCTTTGAAAATTACATTTTATGTATAGTGAGATCTGCCGAAAGATCCATATGGAACCAAAAATCAAAACCTTTAATTCACAGTACTCGTTTGAATATAATAATGATTATTTTTATAACAAAATGTTTGTAAATAGGCAGAGAATTTCATTCTCTACAAGTCATATTCAGTTTTGGAGAAAAAATCAAATCTACTATATAAATTTAATGGATTACTTACTTCACATGTTTTGACATTTTGAAAAAATTGCACTTTTTTTCTAACTCAATAAAGACACGTCTGTCCACGTCGGCACACACAAACGAACTGAACGCAACCAAGACAAACGTGTTCATACATGCCTGTAGACTATGTCAAACTGTATTTGGCACCACTATTTTAACATATCGGCATGATGTGACTAAATGAATGCCAATACTTTTTCGAGTTCCATATGGAACCTTCGTCATGAATGGGTTAATTTATTTGTTTATTTACATACTGTATAGAGATTTAGTTGTTGTGTTCATAGGTATCTCTTATTAGTTTATCTCTATTATTGAAAATATTCAAAAACTACTGCACAATAAAATAGTAATGCTACTCTAGGGAGAATACTTCGAACTCTGAATTTCAAAATGGCGCCAGTTGAACAGCTGATTGCCCGATCCTATACTAATTTTTCAAGAGTGATGACGTCATACGATTCACCATACATACGGTGATTTTCGGGGGATCTTGAAAAATTAAAACTTTGACAATTATTTTAACTATTAAAACTAACTCTAAAAATCAAAATAAAAAAGGAAGTTATTTAAGTTAGAAAGTCATTATTCATAAAAAAAAATATTAAAAAAATTGGACTGGAGTTCTCTATTGGGGTATGTTGTGAAGCTGAGGGTAATGGGAATGAGAAAGGTGAGGAAGTATCTGGCTGTAGTGTAATGTAGTTAGTTAATGTAGTTACAACATCCTTCAATAGATGTCACTAGTATAGTAAAATGCTGGATTCACTCATCAGCGCTTGCCGCCTAGTGGACTTTCACCAACCTGTCCCATTGTCTTGTCTATATTCTGTCATACTAACACATATTGTATCTTGTATATTGCATTTGCATACTGCTTGCTAACAACGTATGCAGGGACATTGGAGGTCTAAATTCGTTCTAAACTAAATGTAACTTCGTTCTTTCAAAAAAATTAGAGTCCTTGCGAGAGCCTTGAAGGAGTAACCATCTGTTACTTATACCAGGGCGGGTAAGTGGTGGATAACCTCCAATGTCACTAGTAAAGTTAGTTAAACATAGTTTTATGATAAATCAACAGATGTCAGTTAAGTAGTATTTTATAAGAGTATGTATCATCTATAATCGTGCGTGTCTAATGTTTGTCGTAAATTGAACACGATTTTAGATTCTCATTGCCAAAATTTTGATTTAATTATGGGATATAATGCCGTGTGGCAATGCCTCTTTGTTTAGCCAACGTTTTGGACAGAATGTAATAAATATACTATCTGCACTATGAAGATCGAATTATTAATAGCCATGTAGACCTGACTGTTTTCGTACAAGCCTAATCTACAAAGAAATAACTATGAATATACGTAGAAGAATACAATTCTGTCTGTACAGTGCATTTTTAACTCCAATTCAACTGGCACTATGCAGTTGGGACTTTAGTGCAGTATTTTAGATTTAAAAAATAATAATATATGGTATACTAGTTGACCCGACAAACATTGTTCTGCCATGTAAATTATTTGTAGTGAATATTTTGGTTGTTAAATAAAAAAATAATGAATGTATGTAAGCGTGTGGGGATGGGATCTATGACAGAAAGAGGAATGGAGCGCTGTAGACGATGACCGCCGATAAAAGCAAAAAAACACCAACTAAAGTAGGAAAATGAAATAAAGAAAATTAATATGAATTTCGAAGATCTATTGAGTGTACGATATTTTTAGTCAGTCCGTCTTTAGCCAATACAAATAAGCTCGATGGTTTGCCCACACAAGAACGTGATGCCGAATGAAATATCAAAATGAAGCGACACTTCTCTTGAATGTATTGCGCATGTGTGAATGAAAGTTCGATGAGGCGGACGTAGCGCCATCTGTCATTCAACAACATAAATAATTTCGTTCTGTTTGAAATACGAAAGACGGTTAAATTTATTCATACAAAAATACTAAAATTGCAAAAAAAAAATGGGAGGGTGGGGGTAGGAGGGTTAAATTTTGGGATTATAGGTATTTTTTGATACCAAATAAAAAAAGGAACTAAAAAAAAAATTGTTAAAAAACAGATTTTTTTTTTCTGGATAGGGACACCCTAATCACCTAGCGGTATGAAATATACTTTAAAACCTATTCTCATACCTACCAAATATACATAAAAAAATCATGAAAATCGGTCAAGCCGTTTTGGAGGAGTGCGACCACAAACACAGTGACACGAGATTTTGGTATGTTTAGTGCCTCTGTTCACGGAGATACTTACAAGATACTCAATCCTCGTGCGCATATCATACGCGCCGATCGTAAGTACCCCCCGTACGATTTTGCCGGTGCCCGTTCACGTCGGTTTCCAATCAGTATCACGATACCGACAGTGCTGACCGCACGCGACGCGTCGCATCATTTGTGTCTGATACTTATTCGTTTGACGTTTGACAGAATGGTGTCCGAACATGAAAGTAATGTTAGATTTGTTCTGGAAGTGGAAAAAATGCATGTTTATGTAACTATACTTTACCAGAATTGTATGATATATATAAGGCACCTAGCATCTCAACACATATGAGACTCCTCAGGCTGAGATGGGCTGGACATGTACAGAGAATGCCGGATACACGCGTCCCAAAAAGAATTTTGACTGGACACCCAGGTGGAAAGAGAAAAGTGGGAAGACCCAGACTGAGGTGGGAAGACGAAGTAAGAGGGGATGCAGCACAGCTTCTCCAGGTACCAAATTGGAAGTCAGCCGCTGAGGACAGGAGGAGTTGGAGGCGACTGTTGCAGGAGGCCAAAGCTCGATATGGGCTGTAGCGCCATCGAAGAAGAAGAAGAAGAAGACTTTACCAGAATACGTAAGAAAGGATTTAGTGGAGAAGGTATGGATTGATGTTGGAAAAAAAGTCATATGACATGGCTTGACAGCGTGTTAACTCCACGGCTGCACGTGAAAAATGATCAAATTCAGTACATTTCGGATAGCGCCGTGTACAGAGACCAGCATTAAAAAGTAGTACATCAGCAGGGCACTTGTGGTTTCATCACAATTACGTAGATTGTAAGTATCTCCATGAACGGAGGGCCATAGATTTAGTAGTAACGATTTGTAAAGATTTTATTTTAGATCAGAGGACTTTTGCCAGTTAACATTTTATTTAATGGTAAAGGGTTGATTAAATAATTAATTGATTATTTCTCCACCAGGTTATTCCAGCTTGTTTTAAAGTTATGTTGTTTTTTAGTTAACTTTTTTTTTGATAAATTAAGTTTGTAAATTCTTCTACATGTTAACTGTCTGTTACCACTGTTAACCCCTCAGAAAATCGCCAATATGCACTTATAATGTCTTAAACGAAATGACATTTTACGAAAATTTTGTATTATTACCGCTTCACAATTAAAGCTCTATAAATGAAACATTTCTGAACGTAGCCGAATAGTAAAAACTGTTTTAGACAGGTTACAAATTAAGCTTTCGAATTATTATATTACAAATAAATATTAATATTTGTAAATATTAAAATTTAGAATGCAAACATAAAAAAAATGTAAAAATGACTCACGTGATGTTTTTATGTGAAAACGGTACTAAAATCACAGATTATGTAAACAACAATACTTATTCAATTGTATAAATGTGTAATAAACACTTTTGTCACGTCACTTTTTTATCATTTCATATAAAAATATTTAATAAAAATTAACAATGTCGGGCGCGGTTGAGTCGCCTGTAGGAAATTTGGCGGGATAAATTATGTGTCAGACTGCGCGTCTGACAGAATGTTCTTTTAATGTATTTCTATGGACAACTTGAATAGAGATGTGCAGCATGGTTCACTATCGACCTTTCACTTTTTATTTTAGAGATGTCACTAAAACAATAACGGAGTTACAACAATTTCTGTGATGACACACGCGTTGATGTGTATATACGCTTATTGTACTTGACTGCTATTGTCTTTTTAACGCATATATCTGCTTACGTTGCGGAGGAGTTAAATAATGTGATCACTTAAAACAGAAGACAAATGGCAAAAATTGGAAATAAAGGAATATGATAAAATTCAAACCATAGAACAATCTGACCTTTGACGTCAATTAAGCCGGGTACAGATTGCTGTAATATAACATGCAATGTAACATGAAAGGAACATTTCATAAATGTGGACGCAGCGCGCGCACAAACTGAGCATGTACCTACTCGCATCTGTTTCTGGCAAGCGCGCGGTGAACACAGCTCAGTCTGCCGAGAACAAGTACTCCATTGTTCGCGCGCGTTCTGCAGTATAGACACGAACAAGCCGTCCACACTGACACTCCGTGCACACTGCGCACCCCTTTGTGTTCGGCACTTTGTGGATTGCGGCGCGCACGAGTTGAAATGCTCTGTTCGTGCGCGTGGTGTGCACGGTATGTGCGCGCAAGGCATCCACACGATGGGAATTCTGTTACATTGCATGATACATTGCGACAATGTGGACGGCAAATTCTTTCATTGCATGTTACGTTACAGCAATCTGTACCCGGCTTTATATATTTTTTATTTAATAATAAGATAATACTAATAAATCTAATAAAAATATGAAAAAGAACAAGACATAGAAAAAAGAGAGGTAACGGTCGCAACTGAGACTCGAACCCATGAAACACATCTGATTTTATTTATATAAGATACCTGTTGACCATTTTCTAAAAGTCTAAATGAATATTCATTTTTTATAGAATAACTGTCTTTATGTAAACAAGCCCAAACTTTTGTTTACCCATTTTGGGTTTTGAAGTAAAGTTTTTCACGCAGCCAGCAATTTGCAAGCCATTGTAAAAACAGACAAGTTATTCATATGCAGATTTTATTTTCGAAGAGCCTATGTACTGTCAGATTCATTTAACCACTCCGACCCGTAAGCGTTTTTACAAGAATATAACAATAGCAGTCAAGTACAATAAGCGTGTGTTCACTTTAACGCGTGTGTTCCCACAGAAATTGTTATAACTCTGTTATTGTTCTAGTGACAACCCTAAAACAAAAAGTAGAAGATCAAGAAGAACAAGTTGTCCACAGAAGTACATAAAAAATACTTATTTTATAGAAACAGTTTTCACCTGCCAAATCGCCTACATGCCGTTAGACATTGTTAATTTTTTATTAAATATTATTGTATGAAATATCGGTAAAAAAGTGAGGTGACAAAATTGTTTATTTTACATTTATACAATAGAATAAGTGCGTTTTTTTACACAATCCGTGATTTTAATACCGTTTTCACATAAAAACATCACGTGAGTCAATATTACATTTTTTTTACGTCTCAATTCTAAATTTTAATATTTACAAATGTTAAGGGCCCACAACCCGAATTTCTACCGATTTCTTACATATCTCCCACATGTTAAGTTTTAAAGCTCTTAAAAAAATATATGTTATTCTTGAAGATAATATCTAGACGTTGCCTGCGCCGAAATGCAAATTATATAAAATTCCCTCGATAGAAAAAAATCGCAAAGTATGCTCCAAAAATTATTATAAACACGTTTGCTTCAGTTATTTTACAAGTTGTATGTATGAAAAAATTCACAGTGTTTCTTTAAATGCTGTTTAAGACAATGCCTGCGAGATTTTTGCTCTATTTTAGAAGAGTGTTTTAATAAACATTTTCGCAATTTTCGCATCGATTATGTCGCTGTAAATGTTAGCGCTCTCCTCTAACATTCGTAATTTCGTATCTCTCCATCTTCTTCTTTTCGAGCCCAGTTGCGGAGCCTTAATATAACAATTTGAAAGCTTATTTCATAACCTTTCAAAAACAGTTTTTAGTATTCGGCTACGTTCAGAAATGTTTCATTTATAGAGCTTTAATTGCAAAGCGGAAATGACACAAAGTTTTCATAAATCTGACAGTTTGTTTAAGACAAAAAACTTGCACAATCACAAAATACCTGAGTGGTTAATGTCAAATCAAAGAAAGGGAGATGGACACGCCACTTCCCGCTCCGCACAACTTGGATCATTCCCCTTTCCCTGATGGACTGGTCTATCAATTTGTAGCAGCCAGCCTCTGCTACCTCATGCTTTGGATTGTTTCCGAAAAATAACGATCTTTCCAGAAGCATCGCCTATATTAAAATGTTTGAATGCCGAAACATCGAGAATGTTCTGGTCACCGCTCGTAATTACGTGACTGAATAGTAGGTACCTATCACATCGACATTGAGCCACAGTTTTACCTACCTCTCACGCGTTCTAGAAAAGGTTCGAATCATTGTGCGCCTGAAATGCACAGTTTGGGTACTTTTGAGAAATTCGTCGAATAAAGAATTACTGTCACACAAAGCAACACTCCGACTTGTTGGGCTATATAAAGGCGTCCGGCAAAACACACAGTTCAGTGTTACGGTGTTTTTCATAGCATTCAGCAAGCTTGCCTCAAGCAAACCGCAGTTAACCTTGACCCAGTATGAAACTACGTTCGTTTTGTTTACCAAAGTGCCGGTAGTATAGTAAATCTGTTTTGCTGTTCATTCCTGAATTGATTTGCAAATTATATTTTTGGTAGAACTCAATAAAGACTTCTAACACGCAACCTTATTGTTCTACATTGGCAACCTCCAACCACGAGTTCTACAAATTTGAATGTCTATGTATCCAGGTTATGTTATGTTAATGTATATTAGTATCACCAAATACCAACCCAACAGGCGTAGACGTATTGTTGAAGTGTGTGTTGACATACGTGCGCTGGTCTTCCTCTCTCCTTCTCTCGCTGGTGCCGTAGAACACCTGCTTCTGCTGGTCCAGCAGCAACTGCTCGCTGGTCAGAGTGGGGCCACCCGAGTGCCCCGTGTGATTGGTGTGATTGGTGTGGGTGGTGTGGGTGGTGTGGTTGGTGTGATTGGTGTGGTTCACCCCCGGGATGGGGAGGGTGGCCGGATCCTGGTCAGCGGGCACCTCATAGGTGTAGGTCTTGACGGTGGTTGTCACTTTATTCATTGGGACACCGGTCTGGAAAAATAAAAAGCATTTACATCTTAACATATAAAAATCCAAAGATATTCAAATACAAAAGAGATATGCTATGGAGTCCGCGCAACTGCCGGCGGACTACGACCTAATCAGGGTAGTTTGCATACTGTTTGTTGATTTTTTGAAGATGTGCATTAGTATTGGTTAACAATATAGTTTGAATACGGAAAGAATTCGTTCATTTAGTTTAACGTTTGTTTGGTTTATTCGTTAATTATTTGTTCATTTAGTTTATTTGTTAATTGGTAAACAATATCGGCGACACTTGAAAGCGCAGTCCCACCTAGTAAAAAATGCAGATAGCACATCTACTTATATTTCAATATCTTTGTAAAAATCTCACATCACGAAGTTTGTTCGAGATAAACTCCGAAACTACTTAACCGATTTTGATGAAATTTGGCTTACTGTGTGTAATTTGGTCCAACTTAATAATACAAAACAATGCTTAGTAATTATTTATAAGTTCCATAATTTTCTAACAGATGGCGGCGTGAGTTAATCTATCGACACAAAACTAGGTTATCTAGGGTAACCATCCAGCAGATGGCGTTGTGTTTCGGTTTCATGTCACAGCAACGCGTGACCGAGTCAGCTAGTAGGTTTTATAGAAATTGTTGTATCTCCAAACACCACGCTTTATATTCAAATCTAAAAGTTTCCAACCAAATTTGAGAAAAATTTATCAAACTTTGTGAATTTGTTATTAATTATTTTTTAATGAAATGAAAAAAAAATAAGGTGACATTAACATTTATAATACAGTAAATAATACTTTTTCCTTTGCAGAATTTCCTCTCCTTCCTTTCCCTAAAAAGACCCTCCACACAGCATTCCCAAGGATGACAAAGGCCCCGAGAGAAATTGTATTCCTCAGGGCCTCCTGTGTGAAGCTAACTAACTAAAAAAAAAAAAGTAAATAAAAATCTGCATAAGGAGTGCGTGAATTCACCCGATTTAGAATATTACACGCCAAAGTGCATCGCATTCATTACAAATAGTATAATATATTTACCACAGTTGTGATTTGTCCGGTTGGGGGGCCATGACACTTTTCACACACCAGAGTTCCAGTACTTCCGGGTTTCCCTCCAATAAGGTGTGATTCTGCAATCAGAAAAACATAACCTTCAAATAACAGAAAACAAATCACATCATTGGAAGCTTTTATATATTTACCGTGACGATTAACGGTAACGGAATTGTGACGGCATATAAAAGGCAATAAACATATATTCCTTATCACAAAAATGCTGCAGCTCTTTCAAAAGATGAGATACACAATGTACGTAGGTCTGTTTCCTCCAAAGGAAAAAAGTCATCATTTTCTTACATCTCTCTCACACACCACACTGTGACGTCTCCGTAGAACCCTACAATACCACTAGCCGTAAAGATAATTTTGAAAGTATGGAATATAGTTACAAGGATAGTATTGAAGTGTGAGTGAATTCAATGTCAATGCGCTAATGGTTTTGCTTTTGTTCTTAAAAATATAATGCTGCCACTCTTTCTTACACACTAAATACAACAGTTAAAAATGAGACAAATGGTTAATGTACATTTGCACACCCCCAAAGGAAACATACAATCATTTTCATACATCTCCCTCACATATATAAAGTATTTGGAGATGTCTGACTAATCAACTGGAGATCGATATGTACATTTTTAACTCTAAGTGTAAGATTCATAAAGTCTTTCGGGTATGTGCTGAAACAACCTTTATAGGACACCATTCAACAGATTAAAGGCATTACCCACCTGTTGTGACCTGGTTCCTGAGACTTGGCCTGGGTGAACTTCTGACCCACCTGTGACTTTCCTTGTCGATCTTGCTGGGGGCCTTGGCCAGGGTGGGCAGTCATTCCACCTCACGGTTTACCTTGCTGAGAGTAACATACAAGCTATTTAAGGAGTGACCCATCTGTGACCTGGTTCCTGATGACTTCCCTGAGACCGGGGCGGACATGCACTCCAACTCGCGGTCCACCTTGTTCAGGGTAATACAGCGTGTGACCTGGTGACCTTGCTGGGGGTAATATACAAGTCATATATATAAGTCGTGACTTATGTAACTTGTATATGTGACGTGGTTCCTGATGACCTTCCTGTTGATCTCGTGGGAGACCGTGGCCGGAGCGGGTAACCATTACACCTCACGGTCCAACTTGCTGAGGGTAATGTACAAGTTATATAAGGCATGACCCACCTGTGACCTGGTTTCTGATGACCTCCCTATTGATCTCGCGTGAGACCGTGGCCGGGGCGGGAATCCATTCCACCTCACGGTCTACCTTGCTGAGGGTGCTGTAACCCGAAGACTTGACCGGAGTAGCAGAGGATCTGTAGTCAAAGGACGAACTCTCCATGGTATCTGAAGAATACCCTCCTGAAATTACAAAGACAGAAATACTTATTAACATTTAACAAAAGTATCTCAGCACCCCTACTATATTTTTATCCCTAATAAGTACAATAATGGCGGATTAGTCATTCTTTCATTACTTTAATGTTCATTCTTTGCTCTTTTTTACATTAGCTCCATATAGGAGGCCCCGAGGATAATAATAATAATAATAATAAGAAGGAAAAAGGTACAAGGGGTGGTAAGGAATCTGAGGGTCAGTGAGTCCAGGAATAATGGACGTATGAATTCATCCCTTCCACTGCAATGCAAGGCGGTGGGTCAAGGGAATCCGGCTGAGGAGTTCAAAAGGTCTTCCTCAACCCGTCTCTTCCGATCCAGTCCGCCAAGCAGTAGGAGGACAAATGTAGCAACTGCCAAGACCTAGACAACCCTCACCCCATGAACCTGGGCACCAAACGGCGAACCACTTAGGGTGATCTGTGAAAATAAATATTCCCCGGTTGGTGGTACTCATACACGTCTCACAAATTTAGAAGCAGAAGAGTATTTTTTACCTTTGTAAGGCTTTCTTTCCTGATCTTTCTGCAGATCATCCAGCAAGGAGTCCAGTTCCTCGATGTTCTGGCTGAGGTCTCCCTTGCGCGAGCCCGAGGTGGAGCGAGTGGAGCTCTGCAGCGTGTTGGTGGTGCGGTGAGGGGTGCTGGTGATGGCGGGACGGCCACTGTCCGCATAGCGGTTGCTGGGACTGTGGGCAAACTCGTATTGCTAACGAGAGAGAACAAAACAATTAGAAGACAAAAACAAATACCAGTAGAAGAACATTAAAAATTAACCAATTAAATTTAGAGTCAAAACATCTCCACACACAAGATGCAAGAAAGATGAAGAAAAAAGGTAAAAGGGGTGGGTAGGAATCTGGGGTTCACTGCGTCCAGGAGTAACAGACATATGAATCGTTCCCTTTTACTGCAGTGCAAGGTGATGAGTCAAGAGAGTTCGGCTGAAGAGGACAAAGGATCTCCCTCAACTAGCGTTGCCCTATCTGGAGTGCGAAGCAGCTTGTGATCTAAGATCCGAACAAACCTTACGCTATGAACTCGAGCATCCCTGTTAAGTCACTAAAATTTGAAAACTGCTTAAAGTTAACAGGACATAAAGCAATTTTTTGTATTTATTGGGCATTAACTATGTAGGCAACAATAGAGTACTCCAGTCCAATATTTTTATTTTTTTTTAATGAATAATGACCTTCTAACTTAAATAACCGCATTTTTATTTTTAGAGTTATTAGTAGTTAAAATAATTGTCAAAGTTTTAATTTTTCAAGATCCCCGAAAACCACCATATTATGTATGGTGAATCGTGTGACGTCATCACTTCTGAAAAATTACTATAGAATGGGGCAATTAGCTGATCAACTACCCCCATTTTGAATTCCGTTGTTCGAAGTATTCTCCCTAAAAGTAGCATTACTATTTTTTTTGTGCAGTAGTTTTTAAATATTTTATATAATAGAGATAAACTAATAAGAGATACCTTTGTTTTTGAAACATTATTTAGGCCTAAATAATGTTTAACGAATAAATTAATACGATGGCTTGTGTCATATCATACATTCCCGTACAATAACTTTACGGTGGCGTCACGGCACGTCGAACAGTGACGTCATCACTAAAATTTCAATAATGCCAACTTGACTGCGTATTTTACGACCTGATTAAAAACGGACTTTTTAATAATTTTTTAAAACTGCGTTTAATATTATTAAATAAAACTTATATATTCAGAATCAGCGTTTATTGGTCTGTATGACATATTTTTTTAAAGCCATAATATTTTTCACTGGAGTTCCTTATTTCCAGATATTTGGTTTTGGAAAGTTTTATTTTCTATGTACATTTGTTACTTAAAATTTTTAAATTTTTTGCTACTGGTTTCGACACACCCATATCATTCACTATCTAACATAAAACTAACTTAAAAATTCTATGCAAGTACAAAATAATTACATTTAATTAGGTGTGAGTAGTGGGAGGGGTGATTTTGGGGGAGGGGAAGAAAGGTGGGGGGAGTCGACTTACATGGAAACATTGTTAATAAGGGCGATTTGCAGGGTATTAAGTTAGCTAGTGAATGACACGGATGTGTCGAAACCCGTAGCAAAATTTAAAAAAAAATTTAAGTAACAAATCTCTACGTATTATAAATTAAAG
The DNA here is from genome assembly GCA_917880885.1 of Limnephilus marmoratus. Lineage (NCBI taxonomy): Eukaryota > Metazoa > Arthropoda > Insecta > Trichoptera > Limnephilidae > Limnephilus > Limnephilus marmoratus. The sequence goes on from OU862935.1 coordinate 8,029,715, forward strand.
TCCTCCGCCGCGTCTGTCTGTGGAAGGTCACTGTCCACATTTGATTTCGAAAACTCTGTGTAAAGCCCGGTCATCGCCGGGGACTTCAGCTAGTATACGTGGAAAATAAAACTCTTTTCAAAACAAAAGAACATAAAGCAAATTGGGATGGTATGATTTGAGATTTTCAGGAATAAAATAACTTAGAACTACTGAAAGATTGTGACACCAATGATAATGATGACATAAATTGATCAAAACTAATTGAAAAAATCATGAATCAAGTTTTGTGAAACAACAACGGAGAACAACAATTCAAAATTACAAACGGCTTTCCACAGGGCTCCCACTTGGGACCATTTTAAATTTATTTGTTAAAACTTTTTATCAAATTATTTATTTAAACTATAAATACATAATAATTATTATTTACATAAAGTAAATAAATCAGTCAAATCAGCTAAGAGAAATGAAATATAGCAAAGATAGACATAATATAAAGAAGATCTCACCTCTACAGTGTGTAGGTCTTTTCTGTCATAGGATCCCTTGGGATCCTTCTCCTCCTTGTATTCATAGTAGTACTCCTTGTTGCCTGCTGGAATTTCAAACAAAACCCTCAGAATATTTACTAAGCTTATTACTTAATAGTTATTTTCTAGGACTACAGTAAATATTTTTTACCTGGTACACCATTTCCTGGTTGTATTAAGCTGCCATATTTACTAGGCAGGAGCTCTGCTTTCATCGAATCTGAAATTGGAAAACGAAATATTATTTTATTGCAAACTAAAAACAACATAAATGTCAAGGTTGTCAAAACCACTTTATTCGAGAAAATTGCCAATACATATTTTTTAGATGATTTATTCTAGTGTGTTTACGTAAAATTATCCGATAAGACTGGGCCAATGAAATTATCAAAATCAATCTAATTTATAATAATATATATTTTTATTGCCAGATGTCCTTGCAAAATTCAAATAAAAGTTAACAAAAATAATGGTATGAAATTCGATAGGTACTTTAATAAAATAGAATCGATCTTTTTGCATTAACCCCACACAGGAAGCCCTGAGAAAAATAATTTCACTCAGGGCTTATGTCATCATTGAAGATGCTGTTGTGTGGAGGGTTTTTTGAGGAGAGAAACGATTATATTGTAGCGCCAGCTCGTAGAGGAGTGGAGCTGGCGACACGGTATCGCTCCTAAGTAGATAAGTACTAACATCAGCCCTAACTATTACACATCTGCCCTGATGATGGACACTGCAACGCTGTCCGAAACGTTGGCTAAAGAAGGAGGTAGCGCAACACGGCATAATACCCCAAAAACTAATAACAAAATAATTTTTGGCCGTGAAAATCTAAAATCGTATCAGAGAAACGACTGTTCATAGGTCTTGAGTCTTCTTGAATCATGGGTCTTCCCCAGCGAGCTGTTGAACTCAACAACAAGTCGAAGAAGCCGTTCTTTTGTGACAAATGTCGGGCGCGCATTTGGCGTGTTTCCCAACTATGCACCGGTGCTCAAAGGATCAACGACGCTAGTTCCTCGGAGCAACTACCATTGTAATACTGGTAGAACAAGGACAGCACATCAACCTGACGTCTGTGATCTAAAGATTGCAGCCCGCTTGGATAGGGAAATCTATCAAATGGACCGCCCGTTTCTGCAAAGAGTTGAGGATTTTTCAGACATGTTAAGTCTCCAGATCAGAGGTGGTTGCCAAATTCAACAGTGGGCCGCTCTTGCGACTTGTACAGGGTCAGCATTATGTACTATTCATTTGAATGAATAAACAAAATTCGTTCAACACGATCTGATTCACTGAGGCTATCAACAAGTTCACATTGAAAGTGTCCACCAATTTAATCAAATTGAAAGAGTGGAAGACGAATTAAATTCATTACTGTCACTACCATCAGTGGATTGTTTTCGTAACTCACGAAATGGTACTTATTTGAACAATTTAATAGTAGGTACTTGCCATTTGTTTTGTAGTGCGTGTAAAATTTATGGACTTTATGAGCATTAACATAAATAAATACGACTATTGTTTTTACGGTCATAAAACTTAAATACTAGTAGATTTCTGCTCTGTAAGTGAATTTTATGATACATTAGCATTATAAGTGTAGAAACGTGGAAAAACGTGTGTACTTTTTTAACAATAAACGGTGTTCCTCAGGGCTCACACTTGGGACCACTTTAAAGTTATTTGTAAATTCTAGTGTTATTTTGATATCGTAAATTGTCAGAATTATCCACAAAAAATAAATGAATCGTCGTAAAAAGCAATTGAAATGAAATATGTAGAATGAACTCAAAGAAGAAAGACGTAAGTCTAAATCATCTAAATTGTTTTCGAGAAATTCAGGCTTGCATCAGGCTTCCCTAGATAGAGAAGCCATTACAATAAAACAAATCATTTGTTAAAATGATTGTAAAGAAAAGACTTAATATCCACAAACATCGTACATTTCACGGACATATGAATATATCTGGACCTGCCCTAAGTGATAAAAACGTATTATTTCACCCTCTCCATGGAGCCAGCTGAAGCTCCTCCTTGGAGCCAGCTCGCTCCATGGGGAGGGGAGAGAGCCTCGCTTGAATCTAAAATATGTGACGTCATCATTCTTGTCTTGACCAGCGCGAAACTAACATCCATACATTTTACGAAATAACACGCAAAAAACGGTAGCTTGTGCTTATTATACCCACATATTATGTGCACATAGCGAATGTGGGCGGTTCTCTAATGTGCTCGTCGCTGGTTACAGGGGTAAGTAAATTATGAAACATTTGTAAAAGTGTCTTAACTAAACACGGCAACATAATATTGCTATGTGAATAGGGGCGAATCTTTTCGGGGCGAGAATTTGGCCTTCGCAAATATGTTATTAACGTGGCAAGCAATCCGCGCTCCCATGTAAAAAGATCTATTCATTCAAAGCAGATTTTGCTTTTAAGAACTAAATGGTGATATTATAATGCGAGATGCCTATATACTGTCAGATTGATTTTTTAACGAATCACAGTCGCCTTTCCTCTCTTCGCCCCCCATAGTTTGGTTTTTCCCCTCATCTGTATCTTCTGGTCTATTGAATTCGGATGTCTATGGTACATTTGTATATTTATGTAAATAGGTACTGCACAAGAGTCTCAACTGATGCCAACCGTCTGAAGCCAAACTACAGCATCCCCAACTAGGCTGATGGAGTGGGAAGAAGAAGTATACGGGGAAAGGAAGGAGGGAAGTACCTGGTTATTCAGACATTGTCACCAAACATGGCTAAAGCCAATTTAAGTACGAAACGTTCCGATTCTGAATTGCTAGGGCGAGACTACAAGTATCTTCTGTGTTATTCAATAATAAATATCGAATTGAATCCTTACCAAAGTCTTCATCATCGTACGCCCCCTTAGTGGAGTAGGTCCGGTATTCGCTGTGCTTTGAAAACGTCTTCTGTGCCATGTTGCCGTCTCTGTCTCTCTGGACCTCTGCTTTTTACAAGACTATCTGCAAAAATGAAAAATATTAAATTAGATTGGACCAAACCAACAAAAAACCAAACCACATTTCTAATCATCATCTTCCACACACAAATGCAGTAAATACAAACAAAAATCTTCACCACCGTCAAACACATGAATAGAAAGGATTAGTTCACAACTTTGCAACCCACGCAATATTTCTATACATAAGTAGGTGTCTTGCAAGAATGAAACGAAAAACATCACAATACGAAATATTCCGCTGGCTTGTTAGTTCAGTTGTGTCTGCAGATATAACTATGCCAGAATTACTATATTACCAGCTGTACCAAAGTGGAAAGCAGTCACCTGGATCTTGGCACTTGACGCTGTTTTTTAGTGTCTGTTTGGCACAGGTTGAGGAAACAGGTAGATTCGGCAACGTAATTAGTGGAAACCCACGCGTTTACGAAAGTTTGTAAGTTGAATCGCGTAAAACTATTCTGGTAAAATAGATTTTAGGTTACGTAAAATAGAACTGACACAATTACGAAACTGGTGTCTTGAAAATCTCTTCTTGATCTGAGGTGTCAAGACTGGCTGTAAGAATCTACAAACTCAGATAGGACTAAGGACACAAACAATGGGACTATGTGGAATTCGAATGGCACTGTGGATTAAATCAAATAGGACTATTTATTTATTTATTTATTTATTTATTTGAGACACAAACAGGATATTTATAAAACATTTTTGTGGGTTAAATAAAATAAATTAAAATACAAATATAAATATCCCTAGACTAATGTGTCTGCAGTAATCACATTTGAATTTTTACAGAAGCAAACACACGAAAAACAATGCAAGTATTATTTATACATAACTTTAAAAACAAAAAAAACTAAATACAAAATTGAAATACATTATAAGTATACAATATATATGAAGTATTTCCTGAGATGTAATAAAACAACAATTTTTTTTTTATTTTTTTTAGGTGCACAAATCGTGGAGATAATTTTTGAAACATGTTACATTATTTAGAAAAATATCTATGAAAGTGTGTATTTATGACTATGAACTGCCATCTTCGGAAGAATTAGTTACTACCATGAATCAGCAAAAGTGGACATAATTGAGGAAGGTTTTTATCCAAAGCTACATAGACGTCAGAAGACTTTGTTTACATCAGCTCCAGATAGTAGGCTCTGAGGAAAAAAATCCCTCAGGTCCTACGTCATCTTTGGGGATGTGATGCGGGGGTCTTTTTAGGGAAAGGAAGGAGAGGAAGTTTTAAGAAGGAAAAAGGAATGAGAGGTAGGTAGAAATGGACATACGACTCCATGCCTCCCACTGCAATGAAAGCCGATGACCGGCTGGAGAGATCTAAGTTGGGTCTCCCTCAACCAGTCTCTCTTGCCACGCAGTAGGTGGGCAAACACATTTACCGTCAAGACCTAGTCAAACCTCACCCCGTGAACCGGCAAAAATCACAAAACGTAGCGAACCACTTGGGGTACCCATACCCGCCCCCCAAATTGAAGAAAAATATGAAACAATCTTTCTTAACAAACAAGAACCGGCACCTATTTTGCACCACTTCCCTACCAAAAATATAGATTCACACAGCAAAGCAAATACAATAATCTCCACCAACCCCAATTGTTACAATTTATTAAAACAAATTAAAACTTTAATCTACTAATAAAATTATTTTAATTTCATTTCTATTTCTCTCTTGAATAATCAAAATTGGTGACCCGACAGTTGATCCGCCGACAATTGGCTCCCCAAATTAATATTTGCTATAAAATGATAAGCCATATCAGATGGTACATGGACAAAAGTAGCTAATGATAGAGAGAAATGGCGACAGCTGGAGGAGGCTTTTTTCAACTAGTGACATACAGACAGGGAGTCGATGCATGATAAGTGCTATAAATTTGAAAAGTTTATTATAAACTAGCTGACCCGGCCACGCGTTGCTGTGGCTAATAAAGCACTTTGTAAAATCCAACCTTTGTAACCACCGCCGTCTTTGAGTTTATCGCGAAGAGATAGACAGATGCCGCGGAGGACTTTAATTTATAATGAATGAAGTGCTTAGGGTAACTAACGTATTTAAGTTAATAAGGATTAATACTGTATCCGTCTAAATAACTTTCCAATTATTCCTTTGTACGTGACCATTATTTTTAGAAGAATGGGTATAGTAAGCTATTCGTAAAAGATTGACGTATGCCATCACGGACTTTTTTGTAGATCTATAAAAGAGGAATATCCCACCATGCATTGTTTTGTTATATCTCAAATGGATTAGGCAGTGTTTTTGATGAAATCTCCCAGGCGGCTTGACTTTTTCTGACACTTCCAACCATTATCGTTATGTTTCAACCAATTTACACAAATCCTTGACAAATTACATACCTAACCTTCCTCACGAAACACTCTATCTATTGGTGCCCATTTGTTTGACTTCGACGACCTGTGTTAGCATATATTAAAACAGTAAATAAAGTTGTCACGCACTGACAAACTGATGATAGAAGATTTTAAATGGTAACGTTTGACAGACGACTGCAATATGAAAATCGGAATTCTTTTTTTTTTTGCATTCCAATTCTAGATTACGTTGTGCTTCTGAAAGTAGGTAGAACAGTGGAACTGTTTATATGAGAAAATGAAATTGTTGTTTTTACTATCTTCCTCACATTTTTTTCATATTATCTCACCGTTTAAACCTTCCCTGGACTACGACAAACATTTCAAAACCAAAATCACCTAAATCGGCCCAGCCGTTCTCGAGTTTTAGCGAGACAAACGAACAGTATAAGATAAGAAGATAGAATGCGTATAGTAAGCTATCCGTAAAAGATAGATATATACCTTCGCGGACTTTTTTGTAAATCTATAAAAGAGGAATATCCCACCATGCATTGTTTTGTTATATCCCAAAAGGATTAGGCAGCGTTTTCGATGAAAGCTACAAGGCGGCAGGACTTTTTCCGACACTTCTAACAATTATCGTTATGTTTCAACCAATTTTCACAAATCCTTGACAAATTACATACCTAAACCTTCCTCACCAAACACTCTATCTATTGGTGAAAACCACATGAAAATCCGTTCAGTAGTTTTCGAGTTTATCGCGAACAGACAGACAGACGAAGCGGGGGACTTTAATTTATAATATGTAGAGATAATAAATATGTGGAGTTAATGTACTTAATGTAATTCAATGTCTGAATAAATGCTATTATTATTATAATAAAATAATAATTTATTTATTAATGAATGTAAAGCTGATGTAAGCATAACGAGTAAGATTAAGAAAGGGACACTCGGATGGTTTGGGCATGTTGAGCGAATGAACGAAGGAAGTAGTGTAAAAAGAATATACGACGCGAATGTGAATGGTAGAAGTCGGGGACGCCAGAGGAAGACATGGCACGATCAAGTGAATCAGATACTTGAGTCGGGTCATGTCAAAAGTCAGAATAATAGAAGAGAATGTATGAGACGATGTATGAATGTGAGTGAGGCAAAGAGTGTGTGCCAAGACCGAGATGTTTGGCGGTCCGTCCTCTCTGCCTACCCCTGCGGGGAAACGGCGTGATGGTTAGTTAGTTAGATTTTTCCTTGACGCATTTGAATGAAAATATGTTTTACACTTTTGTTATTTGGCGGTACATCCACTTTGCACATCCCTTCGGGGTCTCTTAGTTATATTTGGTGTAAGTAGGTACTAGGGATGTTATGGAGCTCCGTAACCGTAACCGAAACTATCGGATATCCGAAATAAAAAAAATATCCGTAACCGTAACCGAAACCGATATAAAAGTTTCGGATAGTTTCGGATAAAGGCGGAGTCTAAATGACAGGTTTTTGTTTATTTTCCCCGGCCGAGTCGTCACTTGTCGAGCCGTCATAAGCCGCGCGTGTCTCTTGCAATTTGCATTGTTTATGATTTATTTTGTGAATGTGGATGTACAAACATTACAACTTATTATTTACGAGTACCTACTTACTAATATAATTACTTTTTGTTAAGTATAATTTACCTTTGCTCAATTTTGACTGTTGGAACTACAATTAAGGTTAAAGTTTATTAATAAACATTTTGAAATGGTTTCATTACTGACAAAATTCACTGAGAACTGTTTTTGTGTATATACTTAGATTACAGGAAAATTGTACAAAGGTTTTATTACAACATTATGTTTGTTTATTATAATTTTGTTTTTGTATTTTTAAGTATACACCTTCATAGGTACCTACATAGCACTTAAAGTGGCTGTAATAATAGTTATTTATTTGACTGATTGTAAAAATAAATCATAATATAGACTAGAAATAAAGGTCAAATCTTGCTATATGTATTTTACTTTTATAATTTTAAAATTCTAATATCCGTAACCGAAATTATCCGAAACTAGCGGATAATCCGAAATAATTTCATATCCGTATCCGTATCCGAAACCGGTATAATATTATTCTTATATCCGTATCCGTATCCAGATCCGAAATATCATATCCATAACATCCCTAGTAGGTACGGTGACCCGACAATTCGTCCTGCGACAATTCATCCGGCGACAGTTCATCCTGCGATAGTTCATCCGGCCGACAGTTCATCCTGCCGACAGTTCATCCTGCCAACAGTTCATCCCGCCGACAATTCATCCGGCGACAATTCATCCTGCCTGATCATTTAGAAGATTTTTATTAAGTAAGTATGCAAAGAGGATATACGGCCGTACAACCAAAATCGATATACTTATATCTGAAGGCATCTTGAGTGGAAATCCGCTGTAAAAATATTTTTACTAACAATAATTTCGACTCTCCGAAGAAGCATGCGTGAATAACAAAATACGACATACTTATACTTATAGGTTAGGTTAGGTTAGGTTACGTTAGGTTAGGTTACGTTAGGTTAGGTTAGGTTGAATTGTCAGGATGAATTGTCGCCGGATGAATTGTCGGCGGGATGAACTGTCGGTAGGATGAACTGTCGGCAGGATGAACTGTCGGCCGGATGAACTGTCGCAGGATGAACTGTCGCCGGATGAATTGTCGCAGGATGAACTGTCATGGAACCAGTAGGTATATACCGTATTTTCCCTAAACCAATTGTCGGCAGATCAACTGTCATGGTACCATCAAAATCACTTTAACAGAGCTCACCTAGAGTTTTTAGTTTATTTTAAAAAGTCATTTAAAAGTTGAAGAAGCTACAAAACTTGTTCAGGAGCAGATTTCAAATGATGATTTATTAATTTTTGGGGATGGCTGGCAACGGTTAATATGCACTTTTTTTTAAAAAAACCTTTTGATTCACCTTAATTACATTAAAAGGCAACTATTTGCATTGGGGGAAGTGGAAAATATTTCATTCTAAATTTCATTACGTAAAATTAAAATTAGCTTTCGTCTTGTGAGATTGTACGCCAGAATCACAAACCATGTTACACAAACCTAGCGTAGCCGCTAAACTACTTGAAAACTGGAATGTTTTTCTTGCCTTGACGCGAGTAGGCGTTATAAAGGGGCACTTTCTTTTGTATCACAAACCACGATACACAAAAATATTTTCCACTTCCCCCAATGCAAATAGTTGTCTTTTAATGTAATTAAGGTGAATCAAAAGATTTTTTCAAAAAAAAGTGCGTATTAACCGTTGCCAGCGATCCCCAAAATTTACCGATGATTTTTATGTTCTACTCCTTCTAGAGAAAAATGTAAGAACTTAACTCGAAAAAATAACTGTTTTTTATCGTTTTAAACACACGAGAGAGAAAAAGTGTTGCGAATGACACTACAAAAACACAAAACTAACATATTATTACTAGTGTATCCACTAAAAACCGTTTTCCGTCGCCGAACGATGCCAAGTCGTGACAATACTGAATTAATATCACGCTAAAAATAGTGGCGGGCCGGTGGGGCTAACTCTCAAACGACCGGAAGTTTGGTCATAAATTGCCTCGCAGTTTCGCGGCATTAGCGCAACTTTCAGATGAGTCGCACACTGGGGAGAATTCACAAAAACCTGGACAAAAGATGTTGAAAAAAAAGCCCAATCCGTTCCATTTTTAAACGACTTAAAAAAGGAGGAGGTTCTCAATTCGACTGTGGTCCCATTTTAATTTGGTCCAGTTCCGACAATATCATCCATGAGAAAACCATATAAGTCTTAAATTTGCATAAGTATGTGCGCGACAAATGGACGAATAACTTAATATTACGCCAACCGATTTCGATGATTCTTTTTTTATTGGAAAGGATGTACTTCAAGGGTAATTTAATGAGAGTTTGGTTAGGTTCTGATTATCGGATCCATGACAAATTAACGAAACTCGGCCGAATCTCTTAATTTGACCTTAACGTCGCTATGGTCAAATTATGTCTGTCTCATATGAGCAGTACGTTTAGTAGGTTTACCCATATTCAGACAAATTAGTTAGTGTACTTCAGATTCACTAAAAATCAAAAAATAAACAAAAAATTTAACAAAACAAAAAACGACTTCAAAAAATGCACTAAAAAGTAAAAAAATAATTTCGTATTCTTCTACAACTTATAATCAACTTACTTTTTCTAATCATCAATATGTAGGTACGATTGTTATTTTTGGAGTCGGTGTCAGCAAAGGTACCCGGCCCGGCGGGTTCACTTGACAGCTCCCCGCGCCGCCGCGGCTCCGCTTTCGCCTCGTCAAGTCGCTTGTGCGATACAAGCACACCTCACCTATAACTATGTATGTAGTTACAAACCTACCTTGACTGACACCGATTCCAAAAGTAACAATCGTACCTACATATTGATGATTAGAAAAAGTAAGTTGATTATAAGTTGTAGAAGAATACGAAATTATTTTTTTACTTTTTAGTGCATTTTTTGAAGTCGTTTTTTGTTTTGTTAAAATTTTTGTTTATGTTATTTGTCGTTTAATAAGATACGTAATTTTACCAAAAAGGAATCAGTTGTTATCAAAAAGGAATGAAATCCCTGAGACGTAAGTGTGATAAAACCATGTATGATCGTGTGAGAAAGGTGGAAATGCGCAAATAATGCAAAGCTGATGTAAGCAAGTGAATTTTGACGGCCGGCATAGTCCAGCGGTAAGGCGCTTGACTCGCACACCGAAGGTCGTGGGATCGAATCCCGGCGTGGCAAATAAATTTTATTAGAGTAATTTGTGTTATTTCACAATTTATTCATTTAAAATAATATATAGTATATTTGCGGCACGTTCCAGAGGGGAAGATACTCTCAGTATCGCCCTGGTGTAAGACCACCATTCAGAATTGAAACGTTGCTTGAAATGGTTTTAGCCGTGTTTGGTGACCAGATCTGAATAGCCAGGTACTTCCCCACCGTCCTCTTCCCTATCTCCTTCCCCTCCCCCTAACCTTCAGCCTCACATCATACCCCAATTGGGGATGCCATAGACTCATTGGCTTCAGACGGGAGCAGTTGGGACTCTTGTGAGGTATTCATATTAAAAAAAGCATAATGAGTAAGATTAAAAAAGGGGGGCTCAAATGGTTTGGGCAAGTAGAGCGAATGAACGAGAAAAGGAGAGTAAGAAGAATATATGACACAAATGTGAATGCTAGAAAAAGTCGTGGACGCCCGAGAAAGACATGGCACGACTAAGTGAATCAGATACTTGAGTCGGGCCATGTTAAGAGCCAGAATAATAGAAGAGCTTGTATGAGACGATGTATGTATGTTGTATATTCTAATAATTGCCATCTTCATTTTTTAATGCACCCATTTCATCAGATAACTACATATATTATTATTATTTTTTAATTAGGCAATTCACCCTAAAATATATTATTATTGATTTTAGATCAATTCAATTCTTAAATTTGGGAGGCGGTTATGGGTACCGCCATTAATTGGATAATCAATATCCCTGCCATATGTCACCCACAGTGGTCGCTACGTTTGGTGACTTAGCAGGGGTGCCTAGGTCTTGGCGGCGAATGCGTTTGCTCACCTACTGTGTGGCGGGCCGGAACGGAAGAGACTAATTGAGAGAGACCTAACCTAGACCTCTCCAGCCGGACTCTCTCGACCCATCGCCTTGAATGGATTCATGCGTCCGTCACTCCTGGACACATTGATCCACCTCTCGTATCTTTTTTTGCTTCGCAGAACTTCATTTCTCTAAAAAGTCCGTCCACATAGCTTCCTCTTATAGATCTTATAGGTACTACTGCATCACCCACCATCAATGTTGCTTTTATTTTACAAAATACACTCATCAAAGAATATATTACCTACATATTAATATTAAAATATTTTTCAGGATCAAATAACATGTGTTCACAATTATGTCCTCTGCGTGCGAACTCTATCTAAATTTCTTAAATGGACAATATACAGTGTTAATTTAAAGCAACCTCCCAGGTAAGTATGGTCTTGTTTTAATTAATTTTTAGGCAGCATCGCGTTCATTGGTCAAAACATTGTACATATATTTTCGTATCGGTGATCAATGAACCGGTGTATGCAATTTTTAGCCATAAGTTGTTTTTAATTGTTTGTTTAGCTTGTAGTTTTTTTAGATTTTAGAAAAAAAAATTTAAGTTTGTACAGCGCCCTTGAGGTGATTTTTCACAAAAATGGCGCTATATAAATCATCTCAAGAGAACACATCACAAAAAAATTACGCTGTTCTTTGATTCAAGATTCGGGTATGTGTATTGATTTGATCTAATATAAATTTAATATAATCGAGGTTTTCCAAAAACAACAAAATAATTAAATAACTTTAAAATCTAGAATCCACGTTTTGACCGATTCTGTCCCACTGTGCGGCAGTTGATCCGGCCTCCGCGCTCCGGTAGGACTCGCACAGTGCTGGGTCCGCAAATAGACGGTGAGTAAGACAACCTTACTGATTCTATTGTGTGGTCTGAGTCAAAAGACTGATATAGACCCCCTCGCTCCACCACCAAACACCTGTTTATAGCGCGCGGTCTGGTGCTAACACTAACCTTATCCACATGGAAATCACGGCTCCATAAACAGGAGAACAGTCAACAAAAACAGCATAACCTAACCTAACATCAAGACATCCCAAAACCTACATTTTCCATGTTGTTTTTGTTACTGTTCTGTTTTTTTATTCGGTTACCGGAAATCACGAAGCAAAAAATAATATTTGCGCGGTTGACATTTGTCACACGAGAACGGGTCTCTTTTACTATTCGTTCTTGAGTTTTTAATAGCTCAGTCGTAGAGCAATTTACTGGCCTCTTAAGGGCCCGCAACCCGAATTTCTACCGATTTCTTACATATTTCCCTTAAACACGTTAAGTTTTAAAGCTCTTAAAAAAATATATGTTATTTTTGGAGATAATATCTAGACATTGCCCGCGCCGAAACGCAAATTATATAAAACTAGCTGGTACCCGGCATGCGTTGCTATGCTATTTAATAAAGAAATTGTTTCTCCCTGCGTGTCCTTTCCCATTCGTCCCGTTCCCCTTCTTCTCCTGCGTCCCCTTCCCCTCTCGGGTTCCCACTCCGTCACCTCCACCTGCCCTCTCCCCACTCCACTCCCCCCTTCCCCTGTCCCGCGAACCCCCCTCCCGAGTTCCCCTCCCCCCTCCTAGGTTCCCCTCCCCAATCGCTCCCTCCGTCCCGCTTTCCATACATTCAGTTTTCAAACAGCTCGCGTGCCACCAATAGCAATTTTTTATACAAATTTCATAATGCCAGAGTTCACCAGTAGTTTTACACAAACCTTGTCCTGACAATAACGAACACACAAAAAAAAGAATTATTCAATTTGGTGCACTCGTTCGAAAGTTATGCGCGTACATACATTTCGGCAATTCATTTTTATTTATATAGAAGAAGATAGAAGAAGAAGATAGAAGATAGAAGAAGAAGATAGATAGATAGATAGAAGATAGATTATAGATAGATAGATTCCCTCGATAGAAAAAAAACGCAAAGTATGCTCCAAAAATTATTGTAAACACGTTTGTTTCAGTTATTTTACTAGTTATATGTATGAAAAAATTCACAATGTTTCTTTAAATGCTGTTTAAGATAATGCCCGCGAGATTTTTGCTCTATTTTAAACGAGTCGTGTTTTAATAAACATTTTCGCAGTTTTCGCATCAATTTTGTCGCTATAAATGTAAGCGGTCTCCTCTAACATTCGTAATTTCGTATCTCTACATCTTCTTCTTTTCGGGCCCGGTTGCGGAGCCTTAAAGACCCGTGTTCTCTCCTTCCCCTCCTCAAAAAGATCCTCCACACAGCATCTTCAAAGATGATATAGGCCCTAAGAAAAATGATTTTTTTCAGGGCCTCCTGTGTGGAGTTAGTGTAATGTATCAAGATGGCTGAAAATCAATAAGCTGAAATTAAATACAACAAAAAAAACATAATGTATGGTGATTGGATATAAGAATACATCCAGTGAAAGCAAAATTAAAATTGATGGTGACATTATTGAAAATATTACTGAAATGGAATACTTAGGAGTTATATTAGATTCCAAACTAACATTCAACAAGCATGCTGAATATACACAAAAGAAAATTGGGAAAAAAATATCTTTTTTGGGAAGAAATCGGCAAAAAATATCTAGTAAATGCAATCACTATCTACAAATAAATTATTGCTCCACATTTTAACTAATTCTCAACTATCCTTTTCCTATGTTATGGCCGTTATACACGACATCTGTTTTCAGCCCGATTCCAATTAGACACAAAAGTCAACATTTTTCGCTCTACGCGATCGCTATTTTCATCTCTATTTACATATATCTACGATTTCAGTTGTCATCACTGCAAACAACACACAAACCATGCTGTTTGATGTGATGCCAACTGAAATCGTAGATATGAAAATAGCGATCGCGTAGAGCGAAAAACGTTGACTTTTGTGTCTAATTGGATTCGGGCTGAAAAATGATGTCGTGTATAACGGCTATAACATATGATAGATAGATAGATTTATTTTTCCTTTGGAGGGGAGCAGACACACGTTCACCGTTTGTCTCATTTTCGACTATTGACATTTAGTGTGTAAGAAAGAGGGGCAGCATTATATGTATAAGCACAAAAACAAAGCAATCAGCGCATTGACATTTGACGTTTTTGAACTTTTGGAATTCACTCACTGTTCAATATTACATTTAGCACAATATTCCTGCAGCTCTTTCAAAAGATGAGAATTCGTTCCATAAAAAATGTATAAGGAAAAGAATTTTCTTCATAATTTTATTTCGCGAATTTTTCCAATGTTTTAATAGTTTTTCTGCTATTCGGGGAGGAGACAAATCCAACAAATCAAAGATCATAAAAATCGGTCCAGTAGTTCTTGAGTTATAAATGGTGTAACTAACCCGACTTTGTTTTATGTACTATATAGCTGGTGCCCGGCATGCGTTGCTATGTCATTTAATAAAGAAATTGTTTCTCCCTGCGTGTCCTTTCCCATTCGTCCCGTTCCCCTTCCGCCTCCCCTTCCTCTCCCGCGTCCCCCTCCCCTCTCGCGTTCTCACTCCGCCTCCTCCACCTTCCCTCTCCCCACTCCACTCCACTCCCCCCCCCCTTCCCCCGTCCCGCGAACCCCCCTCCCGAGTTCCCTCCACCCTCCCAGGTCCCCCCCCCCTCCAAGGTTCCCCTCCCCGTCCCTCCCGCTTTCCATAGCAATAGCCGCTTCCAATAGCAATTTTTAATACAAATTTCATAATGCCAGAGCTCACCGGAAGTTTTATAAAGCCCTTGTCCTGACAATAATGAACACACAAAAAAAAGAATTATCCAATTTGGTGCAGTCGTTCGAAAGTTATGCGCTTAGCAACACATTCAGCTATTAATTTTTATATTATAGATATAAGATTATAAAATACGAAAATAAATATACCTTCTCTCTCTTTCTGGTTTCAATCCTGGGATTGGTTTGCAGCAATTTCCTCTATGAATACCTTATTCGAAGACAATTCGATTAGCGAGCACTTTGACCAAACAATAATTAAGTCACACAATATTTTTTATAAACGTTGCTTTGTTGAAACTAGGACTGCCTGACTTAAACTGACTGCTCCTCGATTAATTAAAGTTATCAATAATAACAACGGCGAATAATGTGTATTAATAAGCGACCCGCTCATCGGCGGAGTAATGTAGAAAAGCCGCGAAGGATTCTCATTGAAGAAATTCCAAGAATACAATTGGCGAGTTTCTGGAATTCTGACCAATTATGACCGAAACAGCACGCCAGTCTTACATAAATACAGAAGAATGTCTGATAACAAGCATGTAAGGGAATTCCTTTTAATTTTAAGTGAGGAATTTGAATTTTTCACGTTGTTTCATGGCCACAATCTCAGAAATTTAAAACACTGTCTTCTTGAAACTGTTTCGGAATAGAGAAAAGGCCAAATGATAATGTCATAAATCATGTATGACATCGATCTATCTACAGTATTGTGCAAATTAATGGAATCATTGTCAATTATTTATTTATTTTTATTTTGCAGAAACAAACAGTACATTATTACATAATGGGAAATATTTACTAAGTTATAGAATTAATACAATAATTGGTACCAATGACAAGTCGCTGTTATATACTTAAATTTTTGTGTGATAAATAATACATTATACCTAAATTAAGTTAGTAACTTTTTGAAGGAGAGGGGTGTGGGAAAGTGTTTGTATGTGTGTAAACAAGGGTGAGTGGATGTGTGTGTTATGTGTGCGAGTTCAGTGTGCTAAAAATGTTTTTCTTAAATAGAGGGAGGGAATCAAAAAATATATCAGTATTTGTGGTTTTTTTAATAGAGTTGAAACTTTGAAGGATGCGGGAAATGGGGGAGTTGGCTGCAGCGTTCGTATTATCACTGGTTGTGTAAAAAAGGTTGGTGTGGCGAGTTCTTTTAGATGGGATGTTAAAATTTATTTGGGATAGAAGTTCTGGGCAGTCTATTTCGTTATGTATAATTTTATGGAGAAATGTCATGTCAGCTACCGTTCGCCTGGATTTCAGGGATTGGAGAGTGCAGATGTAATTATTGTTGTATTTATAACCGAGATACTTAATAAATTTATTTTGTATGCGCTCTATGTTATTGACGTATTGGGTGTATTTGGGATTCCAGACAGGCGATGCAAATTCCAGTGTACTTCTGACTAGTGAGGAGTAAAGCATTACTAGAGTATGTGGATTTCTAAATAATTTACTCAGACGTAGTATAAAACCCAACATTTTGTAAGATCTATCTATCTATCTATGAATCAATGTGCGTTTTAAATATAAGTTTACTATCTAAATAGACTCCAATTATAATGGTAAAACCATTTATAGCTTGTGAAATAATATTTTTACATAATTATACAACAACCATTCACTCGTTTTGGCATGGACTCCGTTAGTTTTTGACAATTTTTAGAGATCCTCTCATCCCGAAATCAAACGTGAAAGAGCTGCCATCTTTGTTCTTGTAGTGCAGTCGATTTTGCAAACTTTTGCAAATGGCCCATAAATTCTCAATAGGGTTCATATCTTGTGTATTCCCTGGCCAATCTAAAACAGTTATCTCCCTATTCTGGAAATATTTCAGCGGTCCATAATGGAGTGCTGGTACCTACCCTGATGTATGGCAGTGAGGCATGGAACTGGCAGAGGAAGGATAAAAGTAGACTGAATGCCGTAGAAATCAGATCCCTGAGGCGTATGTGTGGTAAAACCATGTACGATCGTGTGAGAAATGTGGAGATCCGCGAAGAATGCAAGACTGATGTAAGCTTAATGAGTAAGATTAACAAAATGGACGCTCAGATGGTTTGAGCACAGAAGAAGTCGGGGACGCCCGAGGAAGACATGGCACGACCAAGTGAATCAGATACTTTAGTCGGGCAATGTGAAGAGTCGAAATAATGGAAGAGCGTGTATGAGACGATGTATGAATGTGAACGAGGCAAGAATTGTGTGCCAAGATCGAGATGTTTGGCGGTCCGTCTTCTCTGCCTACCCCTGCGGGGAAACGGCGTGATGGTTAGTTAGTTACTTAATATTTAAGGTAATAAGTTCATTTAGTGTTTTCCCTAATATCATTGGTTAACTTTTAGTTACCTTTAATTTCAGTTTACTTTGGATTTTTGGCAGTAGATCTTCAATATTATTTGCTATAATATACAACGTTTTTACACGTGTAAGGACTGAAGGAATTATCTAGAATCTAGATGTAGACAATACGAATGCGCCAAGACTTGGTACTCCTTGCTGAGGTCACATCCATGCCAGAAGTCATAACCGCAGCCCACACAAATCTCTTGCACAATTTGCAAAGGGAATAAATAGATAGGTAAATGGAAGTAATGAATAAAATGTACGTTATTCTACGAGTAGCGCTAAGGAACAGATTATTGATGGAGATTTTCATAAAAACAAGTTATCGTTAGACACTAGCAGACACTACATTGCAGCAAGCGAGGGACGAATTTGCTAAAAAAATAGAAGACTTGTTTCCTATTTACGAACAAGTTTCAAATGCTCTGTTGCAAGCTTTAAAAAAATGCCCAACATTACAATTTGCGTCGTAAATCAGTTAATTATGATATAGGTGATGTAGTTTGGAGAAAAAAATTTGTTCAATCAAGTGGCCCAAATTATTTTTTATGAACAGGGCGCTTACTGAGAGGTTTTGATATAAACCCTCAGATTAAAGTAATTTTGTTTTGCAACAAAAAACATGTAATTTAGATAAGTAATTATGGTTTGTGCTAAGTATTCATTAGTGTCCGACCAAAACAGGACTTTCTACCGAAACCGAAACTTTTTTAGACACGTTAAAAATCTATTGTTTACTGAAATTTGGCTTATTTTTTACACTTATACAGACAGTTAACCCGTGTTAAATGAAAAAAAAAAAAAAAAACAGTAAATGAAGTATGTGATGTTGTTAATATTATCTACTGTTATAAAACTAAAAAAAAATTAAATTAACAAAATATGTTATAATCTACTTCTTGGAACAAAAATTTGGCAATAATCAACACTTACATTAAAAGGAAGAACCTCATTAATTGAATACTTTAATTTTAATTGCGTTTACAATAACAACATTGTTTATAACACGTGTTAAATGAAATAAAATATAATTGAAGTAAGAGTACGTGAACAAATAATTATTTATTATTTGATTATACTGCTGTAAAACCACGGACATATGAATATATCTGGACCTGCCCTAAGTGATAAAAACGTATTATTTCCCCCTCGCCATGGAACCGGCTGGAGCTCCTCCTTGGCGCCAGTTCGCCCCATGTGGAGGGGATAGAGAATCGCTTGAATCTAAAATGTGTGACGTCATCATTCTTGCCGTGGGCAGCGCGAAGCTAACATCTATACATTTAACGAAAAAATAACACGCCAAAACAGTAGCTTGTGCTATACAACATACCTACATATCAGTGTGCACATAAATGTGGGCGGTTCCTTAGTGTGCTCGTCGCTGGTTACAGGGGTAAGTAAATTATGAAACATTTGTAAAAGTGTCTTAACTAAACACGGCAAAAAAATATTGCTATGTGAAAACGGGCGAATCTTTTTGGGGTGTACATTTGGCCTACGCAAATATTTTATTATCGTGGCAAGCAATTCGCGCTCCCATGTAAAAAGGTCTATTCATTCAAAGCAGATTTTGCTTTTAAGAACTAAATGATGATATTATAATGCGAGATGCCTATATACTGTCAGATTAATTTTTCAACCAATGACAGTCATCTTCCCCTCTTCGTACCGCCATAGTTGATTTTTCCCCTCACCTGTTATTTCTGGTCTATTGAATTTGGATGTCTATGTGTAAAACCAACAAAAACTATAAAAAAATAACACAATCACGCCGGACATGCCGGCGAAATCAGCTGATGATGGTGGGTGACACACGAGGCACGAACTCACCCGAAGTCAGCCGAACGACGCGCGATAATTCACGAACGCATAGTTTCAGTGTGGCCGAAGGTTCGGCAGTTTTTGGCCGAAACTGATGCCAAAACTAGATTTTTTGTCGAAACTAGAATTCATTAAATAATAAGTAAACGACGAAAATAGAAAAAAAACCTAAAAAAACAAGTTTGTGTGTTCGACGATTCTCAAGGGGAAAACGCAAGAATTCTGTAAAAAAAAATCTGCCAAATACCGCAAAAAAACTGTCCACAGAAGCGAAGCTAGCAGTCCTCAATAGAATGCTGGTAACTACCCTGATGTATGGCAGTGCGGCACGAAATAGGCGGAGAAAGGATGAAAATAGACTGAATGCTGTAGAAATAAGATCCCTTAAGGGAATATGTTGTAAAACCTTGAATGATCGTGTGAGAAATGTGGAGATCCGCAAAAATTAAAAAGGGACGCTCAAAAGGTTTGGGCATGTAGGTCGAATGAACAAAGAAAGGAGTACAAGGAGAATATATGACGCAAATGTGAATGGTAGAAAAAGTCGGGTAAGCCCGAGGAAGACATGGCACGATCAACTGAAACAGATATTGAGTCGGGCCGTACCAAGAGTCAGAATATAGAAAATTATGTATGAGATGATGTGTGAATGCGAATGAGGCAAGTAGCTCTGCCAACACTGCGGAGATAGTTAATTAGTTAGATATATCAACATAAATATTTGAATTTTATAAAACTTTACTGCTTCTGAAAAAAATGTAGGTTTGAGTTCACATTAACCTACGCCCAGAAATTCTTTCATCTGATTAGTGTCTGCATGGGTTTAAACTGTATTCGCTAACAGAAACCGAAAATAAGTAAGTAAACACAAGTTCTGGCTTCCGTTTATCTGTTCGGACATCAAAGTTGTTAGTTTAGTTAGTTGTAAGTTGTAAGCAGGCGTCGTCTTTTCATCAAGGTATCAAAGAAACCGAGGAAATTCATCAGAAAAAGTATCACAGAACATAATTTACACTAATGATGTTGCTAGGAGTTGATGTTGATGTTGCTCCATAGACATCCAAATGGATATACAAGAAGATACAGATGAGGGGTAAAACCGAACTATGGAGGGCGAAGAGGGGAAAGATTACTGTGATTCGTTAAAAAATCAATCACAGTATATAGGCATCTCGCATTATAATATCACCATTTAGTTCTTAAAAGCAAAATCTGCTTTTGAATGAATATACCTTTTTACATGGGAGCGCGAATTGCCCGCCACGTTATTAACATATTTGCGTAGTCCAAATGAGGCAAAGGAAAGTTTGCCCTTTTTCACAGAGGAATATTTTGTTGCCGTATTTAGTTAAAGACACTTTTATAAATGTTTCATAATTTACTTACCCCTGTAACCAGCGACGAGCTCACTGGAGAAACGCCCACATTCGCTATATCCACGTATATTAGGGTATAATGTATAGCACAAGCTTTCATTTTTGTTCGTAAAATGTATGATGCGTGCTTGGCGCTGGTCAGGACAAGAATGATGACGTCACATTTTTTAGATTCAAGCGAGGCTTTCGTAAGCCCAGCCGGCTCCATGGAACCGTTATGGGGAGGGGGAAATAATACGCTTTTATCACTTAGGGCAGGTCCCGATATATTCATATGTCAATGTGTTGCTCGTATTGTAGGTGTCCACAAAGATACAACTGATATGATGGAAGATTATCACGGTATTATAGTGATTTATTTTTGGGGTATTATGCCGTGTTGTGTTGCATTGTTCTTTAGCCAACTAATTGTCACTTGCAGTTAAAAATCCGCTCTGCTGCTGGGCACTGCGTGCGACTTTTGGTTTGGCTTCACCCAGTTTAAGTATTGGGTGACCGTTTTATAAATCCGATAGGAACTGGTTTCAAAAATAGCCGGTTCCTCGGATCCAGTGACAGCTAGTCACCGGGACAAAGTAACCGCGATATGCAATGACGTCGTATATAAAAGATAAGACGCGTTGTAGAAATCAACGTGGCATTATTATTAACAACTGCCAGTTACAATAATAATCACAACATCCATCTCTCCATACCCGGAGAGATTCACGAAAGTACTAATCCAATAGGACTACAGATACTAATATCTACAGCCTATGTATGTCGGACGAATATCTATAGCTCATATGTTGGACTAATATCTGTGAACTTTAGAGTGAGGACTAATATCTACAGATATAAGGTCGGACGAATATCTATGACGGTCCCAGTGGTGACTAATATCTATGGAGCGTAGGTTGGACTAATATCTACAGAGGGCAGCTGAGCAAGAGGTTGAACGGAAAAGCATAAATTACTTCAATTACGTAAAGGCTTAAACGTTTAAAGTACGTACGTGAAGTTTTTGCATAATATTACGTATTTTGCTGTTTACGAGGATAATAATCTATTGAACAAACATGGAGGTCATAAAACAAAGATATTTATTTATTTCGAAATACACGGCACCACAACCTAACCTAACTTAACCTAACGTAACCTAACCTAACTGACATAGAAATGATCATGGTAACAGACTAAATAATTTAGAAGGACTCGAAATAAAGAAAGCTGTTAAAACAAAAACCCAAATCCTTAACAATCAGCTAAATGTGTCCAATAGTCCGATATTAGGGATTTTTACATACATAGGTAAATAAATTAAGTTTTTTAAACTGCATACGCAATATTACATTATTCCAATATGCTATACATAATTGCAAATCCAACCTCTGCCAGTGCTGTAGATATTCGTCCACACTTTGGTTCTCATAGATATTAGTCAGCAGTTTGAACTGTAGATAGTCGTCGTCACTTTGGTTCTCATAGATATTAGTCCGATTTTTTCAGTTTTTGGAATTCCTGTAGATATTAGTAGACGCCTCCATCCAATAGTACTTACTTACGCCTGCCAGCCGACGTTCCTCAAAATAGAGCAAAAATCTCTATGCGTTTAAAGAAACACTATGCATTTTTTCATACATATAACTTGTAAAATAACCTTCGACCAAGTATATCATCTGGTCGATAAAAATAACCGAAAAAAAAGAGTTTATAGTAATTAATAATTTTCGGAGCATACTTTGCGATTTATTTGAATCGAGAGAATTTCATATAATTACCGTTTCGGCGTGGGGAATGTATAGATATTATCTTCAAAAATAACATATATTTTTTTAGAAACTAAAAACTTAAAGTGATCAAGTGAAATTCGAAAAAACTGGAGAAATTCGGAATGCCGCGGATTAAGACGCCGTTACGCGAATTTCTACCGATTTCTCGCAAACCTCCCTTAAACATTTGAAGTTTTTAAGCTCTTAAAATATATGTTATATTTGAAGATAATATCTAGACATTTGTCGCGCCGAAACGCAAATTATATAAAATCCCATCGATAGAAAAAAATCGCAAAGTATGCTCCAAAAATTATTATAAACACGTTTGTTTCAGTTATTTTATAAGTAATATGTATGAAAAAATTCACAGTGTTTCTTTAAATGTTGTTTAAGACAACCCTCGCGAGATTTTTGCTTTATTTTAAACGAGTCGTGTTTTATTAAACATTTTCATGATTTTCGCACCGATTTTATCGCTTTAAATATTAACGCGCTCCTAACATTCGTAATTACATAGGTATCTCTCCATCTTCTTCTTTTTGAGCGCGGTTACGGCGCCTTAAGTTTATATTTTACATGCATAAAGTCGCAGTACTATACAGATCGACATAGGTACTTTAATAGTAAAGTGTGCCGAGCGTTACTAGCGCTGATTGTCTATAAAGTGTAAAGTGGACCCACCCACGTGATAATAAACAACCGGTGATTTCACTCCTCCAGTGCAAGCAAATGACACGCTCTTTATAAATAGACAAACATATTATGTACCTATATAAGTACATACAATATTGTAGCCACGAATGACCGCTAATTCTGTGGTGAATCGTCTTTACGGGGAATATCTCACATAAACGCACACTTCACAGCCCAGTGCCGAATCGTATCATACTAACCCATAGAATATTTTCTATTCTAGAGCACCCCAATCTTTTTATTTACCACCTGTCGCAAATCTGAAAATTGTTATTGGAGAGGTGGTCCACTGTAACGGAATCGATAATACAAGTAAAATAATTAGTACGTGATTAGCGTGTTTTTTGTTTTTATGAGACCATTTTTTTCCTGACCACGCCCTCACTGTGCCATCTCAACGCCCCCTAATTTTTAAGGGTTTTCTACTGCCCCCCTGAAAGTATCAAACGCCCGTAAAGGGGCGTTATCGCCCACGTTGAGAATCAATGCATTAACCCCTCAGGCTTCGACCAGATTATATCAGAGGGTCAAAATATTTCCGTTTTGCAATAAAATTCGAATAAATTAAATATTTCTGAAAACATATATCCGAAAACTAAAAACTGTTTTGAAAAGGTGATGAATACGATTTAAAATTTTATAATAAAATTAGACATAAATAATAATTTTTGAAATATAAAAATTTTGCATGCAAACATAAAAAAGCTTTAAAAATGGCTCACCTCACGTTTTTTCTAACCAAAATTATTGATAACGAAAAAAATATAAACACACACATAATTTATTAAGCAAATGCATTATAAACTAGTGTCCGACCGAAACCGGACTTTCTACCGAAACCGAACCTTCGGTAGCTGTCTCAGTTTCGGTCGAAACCGAAACTTTTTTAGACATGTTAAAAATCTATTGTTTACTGAAAATTGGCATATTTTTTACACTTATATACAAACAGATAACATGTGTTAAATGAAATAAAAAACAATAATTGAAGTATGTGAAAAAAAAATTGATATTAACAAACATGTTACTACTTCTTGGAACAATAATTTGTTAATAATTAACACTTGTACATTATAAAGGAAGGACCTCGTTAATTGAGTATTTTAATTTAAATTTCGTTTACAATCACAACATTAAGGATTAAGCCACTAGTTACAAGTCTTAGATATAAGTAACTAGTTAAAATTACAAATCTTAGTTTTACCAATTTTATTGCGTATTTACTTGTACTGTAGAGCGCCCTTGAGGTGATTTCTCACAAAAACAGCGCTATATAAATTAGCCAAATATTATTATTATTATTAACATTTTTAAGACTAAATTTACCATTTATTAAGATCTTTTGCAGAGTTTCGATGCGGCCGAAGGTTCGGCGAAACCGAACCCGAACCTTCGGTCGGTTACTATTATAAACGTTATCGTCAACTCACTTTTTTTATCTATTCACATAAAAATGATTAATAAATAATTCTTAATTCTTCAGTGCATGATTTAGTGTTAATCCGGGCCTGTTAAAAGTTAAATCCATATTATTTGGATCAAGGTTCATAGGTTTTTTCAAGTATTGATAGCAGTTCCATACAATATGTATTACCAGTTGGAAGTTTCGGTCCTTTTACGAACTTGGCTAGGTCATCCAGTGCCCCGTGCCCAGTAATACCGTGATTCTAGGAAATTGGAGGTTATGTCTTTTTGTGATGTGTTTTAAAACGATTGGATCATCCTTGGGGTTTTGATTTAAGTGGACACATATTATATTTTGTAAGAAGGTCTACGTGGCAAAAAGGTTAAGATGAATAACTTTTGAGGTTCCTAACTAACTAACTAACCATCACGCCGTTTTCCCGCAGGGGTAGGCAGAGAGGACGGACCGCCAAACAACTCGGTCTTGGCACACACTCCTTGCCTTATTCACATTCATACATCGTCTCACACACGCTCTTCTATTATTCTGACTCTTGACATGACCCGACTCAAGTATCTGATTCACTTGGTCGTGCCAGTCTTTCTCGGGCATCCCCACTTCTTTTACCATTCACATTTGCGTCATATATTATTTTTGCACTCCTTTCCTCGTTCATTCGCTCTACATGCCCAAACCATCGGAGCCTTTCAATATCTTACTCATTACGCTTACATCAACCTTGCATTCTTTGCGGATCTCCACGTTTCTCACACGATCATACGAGGTTTTACCACACATACGCCTCAGGGATCTCATTTCCATTTTTTTTACATGAGCTCCACACTAGGAGGCCCTGAGGAAAATAATTTCCCTCTTGGCCTATGTCATCTTTAGGAATGCTGTGTGGAGGGTTTTTTAAGGAAAAGAAGGAGAGTTATGGGAAGGAAAAGGTTTTAAGGGGTGGGTAGGAATCTGGGGTTCAGTGTGTCCTGGTCATCTGCCTCCAAGATCTAGACAAACCTCACCCCGTGAATCCGGGCACCCCTGCAAAATCACCAAACGTAGCGAACCACATGGGGTTATGACCTATGGCAGAGGTGTTGGTTCTCCAATAAAGGTTCCTGGGGCGGCGACCCGATTATGAACTTTATCTTATCGATGTGGTAATAATTTAAGTTAAATTAATATGTGGATCTGTAGATAAAAGAGTTTTGTTTAGAGTTGGTTTTCCAAAGAGGGAGATGAAAGGTAAGTATCGGCTTATGGTTTCAGCGGGTGTAAGTAAGTCAGATCACACGCATATTAGGTAGTATGCAGTATAATCCCAAACCGCCTCGGCTCCACCAGTTCGGCTCGGTGCCCAAAAAAGGACACAACGCTCGCACGACCTTGTGTTCAAATATTGAGCTTTGCGACAACTTACTTGTTGCTTGCTTTGTATGGTGGACTATGTAAAAGCTTTTGTATGGGATGCAGATATATTACTATTATTAAGAAAAACACGACGAAGCCTTGTCGATGCAATGGGTCCCCGACCCGAATAGGACAAGGGGAAGAAGATGATGATGAAGAAAAACATTCCTAAAAAAGAAATACAAGTATTTCCGGGTTAATTAATGTTACGAATAACCCGACAATATTTGAAAATCTCCTACTACCACTACAGTAAGCGGAAAATGTTGCTTGTGTTGTGATAGAGGACTTAGCCAGCCAAAGAATCGAAGATGTGACGCCCGGGTGGGACCCAAACGCGATGCCAACTGAGACACCGACCGGTCTGCCTTATTTTTTTTACATTAGCTCTACTCAGGAAAACAACTTTCCTCAGGGCCTAAGTCATCTTGGGGGATGCTGTGTGGAGGGTCTTTTTAGATAAGGAAGGAGAGTAAGTTCTTGGAAGAAGAAGGTATGTCGGACAGGTAGGAATTTGAGGGTTAGTTTATCTAGGAGTGACGGAAATGAATGCCTTCCTCCTACTGCGGTGCTCGGCGATGTTCCGACAGAGTCCTGCTGGAGGTCAAAACGTCTTCCTCAACGAGTCTCTCCCTACGCGGCCTGCCATGCAGTTGTTGGGCAGACGCATCGGCCGTCAAGACCCGGCAAATCTCACCCATATGAACCCGGGCAACCCTGCTAAGTCACCAAATCGCTACATTTGATGACTTAGCAGGGGTTCTAACTTTTGTTATATGCATTTTTTACTCCAATAACCTCAGGAATTACTGGCTAAAGTAAGTCAGGTACACCTGCCCTGTATAGAAAATAATATTTTTTAGTCATTTTTCACAGCTTCTCTTGCAAAACTCAATCACTTTACATCCCGCAACATCCGTAGATAAATAAATAGCTCTGCCGTCTAAGTATTTTTAAGGTTAGGTACAGTTTTATGTTGTTATTTACTGTGACATTTTACAAAACTGGCGTCATAAAAATTAATGAAGAATAATTATTACTCATAATCATTATATAAAACCGTTGTAAAGGAATAGTGAAAGTTTCGTATAAGCAAGATAGGTTAAATAATAATTATAGATTATAAGTAATATTTTTTTTTTGTGCATTACAGATTGATATAATCCTATTACAATACACATAACATATACATGAGAAAAAAAATTACAAAAATACATATTTTAGAGTCCTTGCCTAAAATTATTCTTGAAACCTTCAAGACTAATGTTGAAAATGTCAAGAGACCTAGAAATATCATTTAGCAGCACCATACCTCTTGTCATGCTATGTTGGGCCACAACGTCTGTTCTGCCATGAGGGATATAGAGCAAGTCATGGTGGCGACCCTGGCCTATTAACACGTTCTCTAGTTAATTCATCATCTGTGTTAGTTTAGTGTCCATATTATATTACACAGAACTTACAACTCACTACGAGAATCAGGCAACACAGGTAAATAATATATTAAAAACTAGCTGACCCGGCCACGCGTTGCTCTGGCTAATTTAACACAACGCCATCTATTGGATATCCAACTATCCAACCTTTATAACCACCACCATCTTTGAGTTCATCGCGAAGAGACAGACAGACGCCGCGGAGAACTTTAATTTATAATACGTAGAGATGGTGCGAAAGATTATAATAATGTGCATGAAATGCATACAGGTAACTAACGTATTTAAGTTGATAAGGATTAATAATGTATCAGTCTTACAATAGCTTAAGATAAGGATGGTCACCCCAAGGTCTTAGGCCCCCCTAAGGTCGTAGGTCACCCCAAGATCGTGCGTAAAGGCCCGACCGTTCGCCTAGCAATCGATCACCGTTCGCATCGATTACTATTCGCATAACATTTTTCGCAACAACCACCACTTTTCGTAACGCATTCACCAGCTTACCCCCCAAGTCGAGCGTGCGTAAAGAAGTAGTAAAAATATCTAGTACCTACGTTTATGAGATTATTTTATTTAAATATTTTTATTTTTAACTATAGGTCAAAAGATTTCGTTGTATTAAAATTTAAAGAGGTAACTTATTTGTGATTAATTGAAAATAATTTGTTAAACACTTTCTCTTGTAGGAAACAGAAAAAAAATAATTCAACGCTAAAAAAGCGTTTTGTTGCGCCATTTGCCGTTCGGAATTGTCGCAGAATTACAGTCAAGCGTGCAGTACTGCAAAACAGTGCCTCTGTTTTCTTCATAAATGAAAATAACAGCATAAACAGGTCAAGGATTTTCCAATGGCACTGTCACACTACACACCACACACTATTAGCATCAACACAATCTCAATATAACTCCGCTTTCAAAGAAATACATTAGTGATGCAACGATTACAATCGCGATGCACAGAAACCGCAATTTGCAATTATTCTTGAGGTTATCGAAATCGATGGATATCTGAAAGATTACCTTATCATTCATCTACATTTCCATTGACAAAAGCTTTGAATTAATCACTAATAGTCCAGTCAATGAGGGAGGTGTAGAGTGCGTGAGCAGGAACCTAAGCGATTCCTTCAGAAACTCGTTTAGGGTGCTTAGGGTGTGAACATACTAAAAGTCCTGACGTCTAGTCAGTTGGTACCTACGCTCGCAACCTACGCTCTGTAGATATTAGTCAACACTCTGAAGTTCGTAGATATTAGTTCAACATATGAGCTGTAGATATTCGTCCGACATACTAGTATCTGGAGTCGTTTAAATGTACGTTATCGTGTTGTGTTTGTGTACTTGGGACATTTTAATGAATTCTGTGTTTGTATGTACGAGTTTATTTTGTAAATAAGGAGACACGTATTGTATTCATATAGTTTTCTTAATGTTAATAGTTTTGTTTCCATATATAATGTTATATATGTTTTTTCCCATATAGTTGCTGATGATTATCACGATTATTGACTGAACAATCGCAAACTTCACATTTCCAAAATGTACATCACTAGAAATTTACATAAAACGTAAGACTTTTGTGAAATACTTAAAGATTTACATATTTTGTATGTTCAGTCAACTAGCAGGCATACTAAACGCGGCGTATTTGTTGAAGACGTTAAAATTTATCTTTATTACCTGGTTTTAGTAAACACACACGAAATATTAATTGAATGTCGTGAGTCGTAATTGAATAATTCATATACATACCTATTCGGTTTACCTCTAAAATAAAGACTGCCAAAAATAGTAATGTTCTGAAGAAATATCATCCGCAACGTTGGCTAAACAAAGATGTGTAATCGTTTCAATCCAATCTTGTTTACACATTTATTTATTTATTTATTTACGGACAAATAGTCCATGACGGAATAAACCAGAGAAAACCGGAATAATGACATTTTTAAATCAAATTTTAGACGTATTGACTCTTTTCCACAAAAAATTGTAAATTGATTTCGAAATACTGTTCTTTTATCTAGTAAAGGTATGTTTTAAATTTTGAAAAAATATGTTTATTTTTAGAATAATACGTTTATACCGTAGGTCGTTGGCAGATTCGTTAAATTTTCAAACAAAATTTTGTATTATATTAACACACATTTCAAATCATATAATCATCCAGAAAAATAAATCAATACATTATCTGGGAAAGCCATGTTTCAGATTTTTAATTTTAATCTAAATAGAGTCATTAAAAAAAGATACGCGCACGTGTTTTGTGACGAAAATACTTCATTTTGTCTATTTATTTATGATCCTACAAACTACTATATTTAAGTTTTTTTTTTACATTTTATTTTGCTTAGACATTATTGAAAAATTATAAATACTTATGATCAAAAAGTAATTACAAAAACTACATAATTAAACGACTTCAAAAAGGAGGAGGTTCTCAATTCGACTGTATTTTTTTTTTTATGTTTGTTACCTCAGAACTTTTGACTGGGTGAACTGATATTGATGATTCTTTTTTTATTTGAAAACTGGTGCTTCCTGTGTGGTCCCATTTTAATTTGGTCCAGTTCCGACAATGGCATCCATGAGAAAACCATATAAGTCTTAAATTTGCATTAAGTATGTGCGTGACAAATGGACGAATAACTCAATATCACGCCAACCGATTTCAATGATTCTTTTTCTATTGGAAAGGATGTACTTCAAGGTTAATTTGATGAGAGTTTGGTTAGGTTCTGATTATCGGATCCATGACAAATTAACGAAACTCGGCCGAATCTCTTAATTTGACCCCAACGTCGTTATGGTCAAATTATGTCTGTCTCATATGAGCAGCACGTTTAGTAGGTTTACCCATATTCAGACAAATTAGTTAGTGTACTTCAGATTCACTAAAAATCAAAAAATAAACAAAAAATTTAACAAAACAAAAAAAACTTAAAAAAATGCACTAAAAAGTAAAAAAATAATTTCGTACTCTTCTACAACTTCATAATCAACTTCCTTTTTCTAATCATTAATATGTAGGTACAATTGTTATTTTTGGAGTCGGTGTCAGCAAGTCACTTGTGCGACACAAGCACATCTCACCTATAACTATGCGTAGTTACAAACCTACCTTGACTGACACCGACTCCAAAAATAACAATCGTACCTACATATTGATGATTAGAAAAAGTAAGTTGATTATGAAGTTGTAGAAGAATACGAAATTAATTTTTTACTTTTTAGTGCATTTTTTTAAGTCGTTTTTTTGGTTTGTTAATTTTTTTGTTTATTTTAATAGTTTTATCAAAACGCCTTTCAGCATTTTTGAATGTAGGTATAAATTAAAGCAAATTTTGAATGAAATAAAATCTAATTTGAGTTATTTTAAAAAAAGGCTGGTACGGAGAATAATTAATTGGAATAACTCATTGGAACCGCCCTGCACGATCGTAAGAACATCTTTCGACGAAATTTGAATACTTGTAACAATAACACGAATAAAAAAATGAAATAAAATAAAGAAAATGAAAGTAGATATAGAAGAGCATTGACAAAATACATATAATATAAAAGTACACATAGAAGATAACTACAAGTCAAAGCTTGAAGATGGATTTAAAAGGCTTTAAAAAATCACATTGCGTATCGACTGCCGACAGCCATTTAGGCTTACACCAAAAAATTCAATGCTTTGACTTGTCAACGACAAGTCTTGACATTCTGGATAAAGGAGAATAATATTCATAATTAGTAGAATGTTGATTGAGGAACAGCAATTCATTATTTCGGAGTCTACGGGAAGGAATGTTGAACTGGATGATTTGTAACAAAGCAGGTGTATCAGTAATGCTGTAGATAATTTTGAATATGCAAATTAGATCAGAGTCCTTTGTACGTCTTACTGTCCTGATGATGGATCCTCCAACGCTGTCCGAAAATTTGGCTAAAGATGTAACAGTTTTAACATGTTACCCCGATTATTTAATGTTGACTCGCATTTGGGATCCTAGCACACATTGGTGACTAGTGTTGGTCACACTGGAGATAGTGGCGACACCTAGCGGGGGAACGGAAGGAAGCGGCACTCAACGGATTTTACGGGAGGAAGATGGTGGATTAATTTTGCTCCGGCCGACATTGTGGAGGCGTTTGTTATTTTTACCGATACTGGTTTCTTTAGATGTATAGCTGAGGAATTATTTTAAGATGGTCATGTTCTTCTGACAGACCTGGCGCCCGACAATCCCGAGGTTACTCTCATGTATAAGGTTAGTGCTCGTTGTTTCAAAGCAAATGTCACATGTCACAGGTTATAATTTATTTCTAACACTTTTATTTCACTAGTTTCATTATTCAAGAGATTCCTCTTCAAGGAACCATGGACCACTACCTGAGTATTATTAATTTAATTAATATAAGAGTCTCTATTTAAGCAAACTGCACAATTCATGTGATTACCCAATAAACTGATAATTTGTTTGATAATTGATTGGTTTTATTTCTGGTATAAATTAGCAAATAGAAATAGCTAAACCATTAAGTTACAAAGAAGGATATTGATATATTATTATTACTGTTTTCGATATTATTTTACGGAATGGAAGCATGGACGCTTACTGAAGAACTAATTAGGCGATTTGAGGCATTCGAGATGTGGATCTACAGAAGAATACTTAAAATAAGCTGGATGGACAGGATTACAAACGAAAATGTTATAGTTCGGATGAATAAAGAAAAGGAAGTAACTAAAACCATAAAAATTCGAAAACTTCAATATCTTGGACATGTGATGAGACATCCAGAGAAGTATGAGATCTTGCATCTCATAATGCAGGGAAAGATTGCCGGAAGACGGGGCCCTGGAAGAAAGGGAACCTCATGGCTGAAAAACCTGAGACAGTGGTTTGGCCAGTCTAACGTGGAGCTGTTCCGGGCCGCAGTAAACAAAGTCCGCATAGCCAATATGATAGCCAACGTCCATTGAACGTACAGGGCACTAGAAGAAAAAGAAGGAGGTATCACAATATAATGTTTTATTGCGCATGTCGTTAAATTGACAAGACGTGCAGATAAAATTTGACAACTAAAGTGAAGTTAGTTTAATGTAGAATTTGTTCCAGACGTTAATTAGCATTTTTATGGAGATTTATCGAGGTGACCTTAACAAGTGTTCTGAGCAAATAGACACGGAGGCATATTTCATATTGTCGCATTCAATGAAGAAGTGATGTAATCGCTTTGTTCTATAATTTACAACGCTTTAGTGTTAGCAATTTAGCATGGGTGTATTTGAATATTATATTATTTTATTTTAAACTGGCGAATTCCCGGCATGCGTTGCATTCATTCAAAGCAAGAATATGTTATTTTTTTACATGAGCTCCACACAGGAGGCCCAGAGGAAAATAATTTCCCTCAGGGCCTATGCCATCTTTGGGGATGCTGTGTGGAGGGTTTTTTTAAAGGAAAGGAAGGAGAGGAGAGTTCTGGGAAGGAAAAGGGTTTAAGGGGTGGGTAGGAATATGGGGTTCAGTGTGTCCAGGTCATCCGCCTCCAAGACCTAGAAAAACCTCACCCCATGGACCCGGGCACCCCTGCTAAATCACCAAACCGCTAAGTTACCAGTGGCAGACGTGTTGGTTATCCAATAAAGGTTCCCGGGGCGGCGGTACCCATTCCCGCCTACCAAATTGTTTATTTTTGAAGTGAAAACTTCTTTAGTACCTTTGTGATTTGAAACTCGATGAAACGCAAAATAGCGACAATAAAAAGAGACAAATACATTCATCTGTAGATATGATTTAGCCAGCGAGAGATTTTTTTATATGAATACCGCACAAGAGTCCCAACTGCTCCTGTCTGAAGCCAGTGAGACTATGGCATCCCCAATTGGGATATATATTGAGAGGCTAAAGGTAGTGGGGAGGGGAAGGAGATGGGAAGGTGGGGAAGTACCTGGCTATTCAGATCTGGTCACCAAACACGGCTAATGCCATTTCAAGCAACGTTTCAATAATTAATGGTTGTCTTACACCAGGGCGATACTAAGAGTATCTTCCACTCTGGAACGTGCCGCAAATATATTATTTTAAATGAATAAATTGTGAAATAACACAATATAATCAAATTAAATTTATTTGCCACGCTGGGATTCGATCCCGCGATCTTCGGTGTGCGAGTCAAGAGCCTTATCGCTGGACTACGCCGGCCGTCAGACAATAATGGCGTAGAAAGAATTAAAATAATTAAATTTAATCATGTATTACTTTTTACCTTTTTTTTAATGCTGAAATACAAAGTATCAATGAACATTACTTGTTTATAATTCATTGATACAATCAGTATACGTATCTACTATCTTACACGGTACTATAGTTACTGTTAGTTATGGTTAGTTTATAGTTACGCACTGTAGTCGCGGTTCTTATACATACCCATAACACATAATAGGTAATACAAATACACACTCCACATAAAATTATGTATTCAATGTATATGTAGGTGTCCACTTTGGTTACATGAATGGAACAAGAGAGCATAATGTCGTCTATTAAATAAATAACTCACAACAGAAGTAGAAACCTTCAAATTTTACTACTACATACTCGTAAATTGCCGGCCTGCGCGGTGGAGGGGTAATGTAATGAACAAGAAAGATCGCGAGTTTAAATCCCGGCGTGCGCAAATAAATTTTATTACATTAATAAAAGTGTTATTTCACTGTGTTTTAATTAATTATTAATTAAAAATAATAAGTAGTACTTATATTTGCGGAAGCCCATGATTACAATGAAGTCCTGGTACCTACCCTGATGTATGGCAGTGAGGCATGGAACTGGCAGAGGAAGGATGAAAGTAAACTGAATGCTGTTGAAATGATATCTCTGAGGCGTATGTGTGGTAAAACAATGTATGATCGTGTGAGAAATGTGGATATCCGCAAATAATGTAAGGCTGATGTAAGCATAATGAGTAAGATTAAGAAAGGGACACTCACGATGGTTTGGGCATGTAGAGCGAATGAATGAAGAAAGTAGTGTAAGAAGAATATACGAAGCAAATGTGAATGGTAGAAGAAGTCGGGGACGCCCGAGGAAGACATTGCACGACCAAATGAATCAGATACTTGAGTCGGGGCATGTCAAAAGTCAGAATAATAGAAGAGAATGTATGAGACGATGTATGAATGTGAGTGAGGCAAAGACTGTATGCAAGATCGAGTTGTTTTGCGGTTCGTCTTCTCTGCCTACCCTTGCGGGGAAACGGCGTGATGGTTAGGGAACGTACCCATACTACGTGACCAACTTTTTGCAATTTTTAACCCCCCCCCGGAGACCAAAAACCTTAGTCCGCCGCCGCTCATTTGTACCAAGCGTGACATTTTGAAGACCCCCCCCCCCTAAACGTGTCACGTAGTATGGGTACGTTCCCTTAGTTAGTTAGTTAGTTATATTTGTGGAAGATTATAATCCAGGGTGGAAGATACTGACTTTATCGCCCTTGTTTAAGAACATCAATCAGAATTGAAACTTTGCTTGAAATGGCTTTAGCCGTGTTTGGTGACCTGATTTGAATAGTTAGGTACTTTCCCATCTTCCTTTTCCCCTCCTTTAATTTGGGAGTACCGTCATTGTGGTACCGCCACCGGCGTCACCATCTATTGAATATTCAAATAGATCACTCTAAGTATTTCGCTATGTTTAATGACTTGGCATAGTTCATTTTTATTTTTATTATTATTGTACAACATAATAATTCCAATTACAGCACAATTTAGTTACCCTATCAGCATTTAGGCAAGTGACTCTTCAATAATATTTTTAAGGCATGTAAAGAACAGTCACTCACATCCACATGTATTGCAATTTCATTTAACAGCACCACTCCCCTTGTCATGCTATGCTTTGCCAAGACGTCTGTTCTGCCGTTCGGTACTTTAAATAAGTCATGATATCGACTTCGACTGTAGTGGTCAGGTACATATGTATAAATCATAGCATCCCAAGAGAAACGGGCTATTGATGAAATTGTTCCAAATTTTGAAAGACAGAATAGCAAGACTTGCTTTCCTTCTAGTTTCTAGGCTCACAGAATCAGTTTCCTCAAGTAAGTCAATATGGTGCATGAACCTTGGATAGGTTCCGTGCTTCCGCATATAAACATACCTGAGGAATTTCTTCTGGATTTGCTCTAACATATCAATGTATTTCTGGTGGTACGGTGCCCAAACATCGCTCGCGTACTCCAGCTTGCTTCTCAGTATGCCATCGAATAACGCTAGCATAGCTTCTTGGTTATCAAACTGCTTACAAGTCCTGATGATGAATCCAAGAAGTTTGTAGCAAGACTGAGTGAGCTGCGATATATGGCAAGAGAATGTCAGTTCGGGATCAAAGACGACACCGAGATCTTTCACGGATTTTACACGTGATAACGTTTCGCCTTTTATTTTATAATCGTAAATTATAATGTTTTTACAACGAGTGAAGGACATTGTGACACATTTCTTTGTGTTAAAATCTAATTTGTTTGCGAACGACCATTCAGCTAGTGCATCCAGATCAGTTTGCATTTTAAAGCAATCTTGTTGGCAGCTTATTTCCATCATAATTTTAAGGTCATCAGCAAATAGTAGACATTTGCCGTTCCTAACACAGTTTTGGATGTCATCTATAATTATATAGTTCCCCGAGTCCATGTGGTGAGGTTCGTTTAGGTCTTGGCGGGTCACCTACTGCGTGGCGGACCATATCGGGATAGACTGGGTGAAATCTGTCGACCCATCGCCTTGTAGCGCACTGCAAGGGATGGATTCATACGTCCGTCACTTCTATACAACTCGACCCCCAAGTTTCTACCTATTACTCATACCTTTTCCTTCCCATACCTTCTCCTTCTTTTCCCTAAAAAGACCCTTCACACAGGCTGACGTATGAAACTAATGTAAAAAAATTATATATACAGACGAAATGCCAAGTGCTCGTATTAAAACATGATTACTTCGCTGTGTTCAGTCAAATACCAGAAAATGATGTGAAAATTACGAAAATTCGCATTTACTCGAAAATGGGGGAATATATCGCGTTTTTTTTCAAATTTATTTTATTTATTGAAAAATAAGAAATGTATAAAAAACATAAGCTGCACATCTCACTAGGGCATTCCTGTATCGAGATATGCAGTTTTACAATGTAATTTAAAAAAAAAAACACATAAACTTAATAAAAAGATAATTTTAAATCTACAAAAGAAGCACTGAGTACAATAAATTATTCAGACATGGATTGTTAATAATAATTATAGCTGGGCAGTATGCTCTTCGTTGGCAATAATAACATTATACTGTAAACTAAATATGTAAATACAAGGTACCTGTTAGTTGTGACTCACCAGATGCATTAATAGGGTGACCATACCACAGTGGCATTTACTTATTAACAAAAAATAAAGATTGGTAAATGACAACAGCTAAATAATATCAGGTAAATGATAATAAACAATTATGTATATTAATAATAATAATTAAGTAATAAATTTATAAGTTTATGTAATAAATATAATGTTTCCGACTTTCACCCAAGCGTGTTCTAGGCCATCATTTTGAAATAATGTATTAATTTTTATTTAGATGGGTATATTTTGAAATTATATAAAATATTGGAGTCGAATTCAGACTTTAGAAGAGATGAGATGTTGAATGTTAAGGCTTGATAGAAGAGGGAAGAAAATGTAAAAAAAGAGATAGAAGTATTAGATATTTTTATATTTTTCGCATTAGAACACTCTGTACATCACACAAATATAAACTAGAGTTACTAGATTGTTTATTACTTCATATGTTTTACATCCACAATGACCGGACATGTTTATTACAAACAATAATACCTAGTTTGGTCACTTGCACACAGTAATTATGTAAAATATAACATTAACTGGCAATTGCGACTGGTGACGCCACCTGACCTCAGATAAGACATAAACTGACCGCGAAAAGCTATAATATTTCTGCTTATTATATCATTGAATTGGTCATTATCGGCGGAAGGAAGAAGGTCATTAATGGTTATTGTTATTAAATATCTACTAGCCAGTAGGTACCTGCCATGCGTTGAATGCCACATAAAGAAATAAATTGTTTCTCCTTGCGTGTCCTTTCCCCTGTGTCCCCGTTCTTCTTCTACCATCCTTACATAAAACTATGTCCCCATAAATCTCAAATCTCTTGATCAACGCCGAGATAGGGGAGAAGTGGCACGAAAGAGCCAGTTTTCTAAACGGAGCAAAAAAATATACTTTTAACCCGGCGTCAGTACAGTTGGGTCAATTTGACCCGCGCCAGTTTAAAATTAGCTTATTTCTTAGAATTTTTGTGCGACGTTGCCACACTTCTCAGTAGCTGGAGCTAACAATCTCCCCTCCCCGCTGGCTATCGCTGTTCAGTGTTGTAACGGTCGCAACGGTGGATAGACGTGGTTAAACCCGAAAAAGGTAAATATGACCCAACCATACATTTGGTGTCATAATTTCGCGCAATTGGTTCACCAGCTATGAATTAGTAAACCACTTGCTTCAAGAACACAAACTGATATCTGTAGGCACAGTTCGCAAAAATAAGACAAATACCCGAAAAATTTACGAAAACAAGGGGAAAAGAAATAAACTCGTCGACTTTTGGTTTTCAGAAAGATATCACGATCGTTTAATATATTCCGAAAAAAATAAAGTGGTTTTACTTATGTCGAGCTTGCATCATGATGACAGTATTGATACATCTACCGGCGACAAAAAAATCTGAGATTAATACATTTTATAATGTGACAAAAGGTGGAGTATATTATAAATATACTCCACCTTTTGGTTGAGTATATTATTCTTAGTCCTACTATAGATCTCATTCATATATATGATATTAGTTAAGATTTTGAGAAAAAAAATTAAGTTTTATTTAAATTTAATAACTTAAAGACAGAGGTTGTCTATTTTGTTAAAATTTTACTATACTTTTATAAAAATGTCATTAAAAGATTGTTTTATATGAAGTTGTTTTATTTTACCCAAAATCTCGTAAACAAAATGGTTT
Source organism: Limnephilus marmoratus (assembly GCA_917880885.1). Classification (NCBI taxonomy): domain Eukaryota; kingdom Metazoa; phylum Arthropoda; class Insecta; order Trichoptera; family Limnephilidae; genus Limnephilus; species Limnephilus marmoratus. Next base: position 8,068,262 of record OU862935.1, read on the forward strand.
TTAACCCGTTTAATCACAGGAGACCATATTTGTCCCAACGCACATAGGTCTCATATAAAACGCTGTAACTCTCTTACTATCATAGTTAGAAATATGTTCTAATCGGTGTTAGAAAGGAAAAACACTACGCTTTATATTCCAATCTAAAAAATAGTCACCAAAAAAGTAAAATTTACACTTTTATGTACATAAAGTTTTGATTCACAAATTGAAAACAAAAATTGAAACTTCGGGAATTTTTTAAAAATTATTTTTACACAGCGACAAAAAAGTGAGGTTACACTATGTGTTTGTTATACATTTGTCTAATAAAGTATGTATGTGTTTTTATTTTTTTTATTATCAGTAACTTTAGTAAGAAAAAATGTACGGTGAGTCGTTTTGAAAACTTTTTTATGTTTGTGTGCAAAATTTTTATAATTATAAAAAAAATGTTTTTTTCGAATTCTATTACTTGAAAGTGTATTTCATCACCTTTCTAAAACAGTTTATGGTTTTTGAATGTGCTCAGAAATATTCCAAATATTTGCATTTTATTGAAAAGCGAAAATATTTTGACCATCTGAAAAAATGCCTAATTTTTGAAGGGTTAATCAAATTATTGCAATATGTTACTAAATTTCTTTTAAATATTGATATCAAAGCCAGTTTTTAATTCGGGTCTCCTAGACCCAAACCTACTATCGTTGTTACATATTTTAACTGTACTGACGCCGGGTTAATGAAAGAAATGACGTTTTTTTTTCTTAATTTATTATTTATTTAATGAAGAAGGTAATTTTATACGAAAAAACCTTGAATACTATAAACAAATCAACGAAACATTCATTTTTTTTAATGTGTCTTTTGGCTCTTTCATAACATTTCGGTATTGAAAGAGCTACTAAAAGTTATGAAAGAGATAGTCTGTATTATAAAGTGTAATTGGGAAAATTATGCAAACTAATAATAATTGCCCTATTAAAAAAAATCAAAAAGACAATTCCAACAAATCATTTTTCGAAACTAACGACATTTTTAAGATTTTTTTTTAATTATAACAGTCATTTTAAGTAATTCTAACAAACGCTTTAATTTTTAACATATTATTCAGTCATACCTATTATATATATAATCTTAAAATATCAGAGGCAGATTATTTTTTAATAACAACAATCTCGAAAATTAAACAAAATGGCAAATGATATATTCTATCAAAAACGCTAAGCTCTTTCATGGCCCATTCACCCGGCTCTTTCATAACATATTCGTTAAAGAAATATAACCTTCAAAATATCAACATTATAAAACATTGTGTTACTCAGTTTTCACACGGTTGCAAGGCCAAATATATGCACAAACCCAATCTACAAGCCATTTACTTACATATGTTTACAATAAAATACCAAAAAAAATCTTTAATGAAACAAAATACTTTCTTTGTAGTGACAAAAACTTTGACTCGGTGTCCCGGCGTCCGTTGGTTTCGGCGAACTGTCTAATGTTTGTGGGTGATGGGAAATCAGTGTTGTCACTTAAAAATAAAGTTACCAACCACATCCGTTCCTTAACTACCAAAATAATGCAAGTGGCTCTTTCAAAACTTGGCTCCTTCATGCCACTTCTCCCCTACTATAAGATTATTCATACTCGTAACTTCATTGATAGCCCTTACTTACTACAAAATATTCAATTCAGATGTCCATTAAGAGTTACTCGATCTCCGAACACATTTTATATCCCTAAGAGCAAGACAAATTATCTTGAAAATGTATTTATAAGAAGAAGCTGTAGCACATTTAATAGATTATGCCTAAAAATCGATGTGTTGAATTCACAGCATGCTATCCTGAGCATTTTTCTCCAGTATCACATTTCGAGGGCGTCTATCCTTTATATTATATAAAACAGAATATTAATAATTTCCCAAAACAGATAAAAAAGGGGAAAAAATTGCCATTTAACCGACGTAGAAGACACGTCTTCTTTGGAATTCCAAATTATGCCGATGCTTTTTTGAGAATAATTACTTTGAATTTGCCGCCAAAACTGCGATTATCGTATCCAAACTATTCCAGCTTAGTTCTTCTCCTTTCTTTATAAAATTATAATTAAGAGCCATCCAAAGACCAAATTTAAGCAAAAATCATACTTATTTCGGGCTGTGTGTGATGTGCATTAGTTGTTTTTGCTTGAAATGAAACTTGCTTTGAATGTAGGTGTCATTTTCAAAATCAGAACTGATTGTCGTTTGATGATTTCTGTCAAGTTATGAAGTATCGAAATATATATTTATTTATATGTATATATTACAATACATTACAAGATGATACTTTGACTATCCAACAGGGTAGCATACCCATTTCAGGATAGCCAAATTGTATATTTAGTTCATAATATTCTTAACAAAGGAATGGTTTCGTTCATGAGATCACAGGAATGAGCTTCTGTCGAGACTACTTTTGAGAACATTAGTAATCGTATTCTGAACGAATGGATGGTTTCTTTATGTCTTTGAAAGAATCGCAAAGTCATGATTTTTTCAAGGTCATTTTGGAGAACATTAATAATTGCATTTAGAGAGAATGAGTGGTTTCTATAGTGAGATCACAAGTAGGAGATTCTTTCCAGGCCATTTTAGAGACAACTACAATTGTATAATTAGAATTTTCATATTTATAAACCAATATATGACATATGAATTCCCAATGTATTTATGACTATTTAATTTTAATAAAGTACTATTTATTTATATATTTATTTATTGTTTGTTTACACTGTAGGTAAAAATGTTTACAATACAATTTGTTACCTCACTAGGACAAGCCTGTGTTGAGGTTAACAATAATTATACAAGTTAACAAAATAACACAAAATTATACAGATTTTGAAAGAACAATATTGTTGTATTTCTTACAGATTGAGATTATGGGTACCCACTAAAGTGATGGCGCTAGGTAGTACATTAATGTAGACTTTTAGGGTGACCATAGTTTTGAGATCTGATTCAAAATAAAATAAAATAAAGTATTTTTTTGTTTTGTTTTTAAGCATTAAGTCATAAATAATAAATATATGTATATAATTTAACATGCTATAGATTTGGCAGGAGGAAGATGAAAAAAAAACAGTTTAAACAAAAATAAAAATTATTTTAGCTTATTTTATAAACATACTCATTTAGCTAATAATTTAGAAAGGACAAAGTAGAGAAAATTAATTGGCAATCCTCGTCTAAAATATCAGATAATATAATTTTTAGAATTTCGTAAGTCGTAGAAATTACACATTTATAAGCCACACACATATATGACATTTGAATTTTTTCAAGCTCGTTTTGGAGACAGTAATTTATTTAGTTGTTTATTTATTTATATGACTGTTCGTAGTGTCCATGTTAAGTGCCTACCGTCAATCAACAATCATCTATTGGTGTCGGTGTAAAATCTAAATGTCAAGAACGCGATGAAGGAAATTTGGTGAAGGTCACGATCTTATACAACGATACTAAAATTAACACAGTGTTATATAACATTGGGTATATTGTGTTACGGTTGTTAGTGTATTGATCTGATATTTAGATACTAAATTAAACCGATATTACGTTTAAAATTTGGGAGAAGGGTTCTTATGGATACCGCTGGGAACATAGACATATGAATATTAGTAAACCTGCCCTAAGTGATAAAAGCATATTATTTCCCCCTCCCCCATACCATTCCATGGAACCGGCTGGGATTGAGTATGGCTTCTCGTGAATCTAAAAAATGTGACGTCATCATTATTCTGCGAGCCAGCGTCGAGCGCTCATCGGTGTATTTTACGAAATAACACCGCAAAAAACATGGTTTGTGTTTTGAAAACGTGTAAATATATACTATCACTCGAGATACATGGCGTGTGCTCGTCGATGTTTATTGGGGTAAGTAAATTATGAAACATTTATAAAAGTGTCTTAATTAAATACGGCAACAAAATATTGGACCCTCAAAATAGGCGAACTTTATTTTGACGGCTTTAGGACTTCGCAAATTTGTTCACTACGCGGCGAGCAATTCGCGCTCCCATGTAAAAAAGGTCTATTCATTTAAAAGCAGAGTTTACTTTTAAGAACTAAATGGTGAAATCATAATGCGAGATGCCTATATACTGTCGATTGAGTTATTGACGAATCACATATCAGTAAAGCCATCTTCCCGCTCTGCACCCCGCTGTAGTTGGTTTCTCGCCTCAGCTTTATGTTCTGGTCTACTAATATTCATATGTCTATGGCTGGGAACCATTTATTGGATAACCAACACCGGTTTGCTTCATTTGCTTAGCAGAGGTGGAGTGACGTTTGTCTAGGTTTTAGCGGCGAAGACGTTTGCTCACCTACTGCGTGGCGGGCCAGATCGAGAGAGACTGGTCGAGGAGGTCTTTTGCAACGCAGTAGAGTGGATGGATTAATACGTCCGTCACTCCTGGACACACTGACCCCCAGATTCCTACCCGTCCATCATAACTATTTCCTTCCCAGAACTTCCTCTTCTTCGTTTCCTTAAAAAAAACCTCCACACAGCATCCCCTAAGATTATATAGGCGCTAATGTGGAGCTAATGTAAAAAAACGAGAGTTTGCAGACTCAGTTTGCCAAGGGATTTTTATGCTTTTTACCCGTATTCGTGGTGAGACAAGGCACACGAAGATTGTACCACGGACATATGAATATATCTGGACCTGACCTAAGTGATAAAAACGTATTATTTCCCCCTCCCCATGGAGCCAGCTGAAGCTCCTCCTTGGAGCCAGCTCGCTCCATGGGGAGGGGAGAGAGCCTCGCTTGAATATAAAATATGTGACGTCATCATTCTTGTCCAGAACAGCGCGGAACTAACATCCATACGTTTTACGAAATAACACGCAAAAACGGTAGCTTGTGCTATACATTATACCCACATATTATATGGACATAGCGAATGTGGGCGGTTCTCCAGTGTGCTCGTCGCTGGTTACAGGGGTAAGTAAATTATGAAACATTTGTAAAAGTGTCTTAACTAAACACGGCAACAAAATATTGCTATGTGAATTGGGGCGAATCTTTTCGGGGCGAGCATTTGGCCTTAGCAAATATGTTATTAACGTGGCAAGCAATTGGCGCTCCCATGTAAAAAGGTCTATTCATTCAAAGCAGATTTTGCTTTAAAAACTAAATGGTGATATTATAATTGCCTATATACTGTCAGATTGATTTTTTAACGAATCAGTCATCTTTCCTCTCTTCGCCCCCCATAGTTTGGTTTTACCCCTCATCTGTGTCTTCTGGTCTATTGAATTCTGATGTCTATGGATTGTACACATTTTTTGCTTGTGGCTTTCTCGGAAAAGGGCGAAAATATATAACAAGTCATTAATGATATGCTCTTTTAGGTCACCAGCTGTTCAAGCTATAACAGGTGTGCGATTGGTGGCAGCCCACGTGAACGCCAAGTCAAGAGCTAATGCTTTGTCAACTCAACTCACCTTAGACCACCTGAAATGAGTCTAATTTGTATTCATTCCTGTCTTACGGCGATAACTTATTATTGACCAAACAAAAAGTTAAAGTTTTTTTGTTTGTTTTAGGCGCCTGTTAAGGTGTTCACCGGTTTATATAGTCAACCGCTTAAAATGATCAACTTTCATTAGGTGAAAATAATCAAGTAAGGAAATTTTGCCGCAATCTCGAATCAAACCGAGTGAACTCTTATTTTAATTATTATTTACAATTATGCATATATTTGACGTCCTCCGTCGCGTCGTCCAAATAAACTTTATTTGCGCACGTCGGGATTCGATCCCGCGACCTTCGAATTGCGAGTCAAGAGTCTTATCCCTCGACCACGGAGGCAGTGTTTTATAAAAAAAGATGAAAATGTTAATAGCGTCCTAAAATATTTTAGAATGCTAGTCCTCTTTCTAGCCAACGTTCAGTGTTCATCATCAGAGCAGACGCATGATATCGGTTTAAATGCAATTTTATCACGATAAATAATCACAATTCACCCATTTTTCAAAAAATAAATTTTTCACTCAGTCGAACGAGAATTGGAGATTGTTCCGTTCGTTTTCACCTTTTGAAAATTCACGTCCCTAACTCGATAGAAGTGGGAACTTAAGATCACATTGTTTTTTAGTTTAAATAAAATTAATATATTTTGAGATGTTGGCCTAGAAGACAATTCAAGGGTGAAAGCGAGATATTGAAAAAAAAAATTGTTAAAAATTAGATTTTCGGGTAATAGACCAAAAAAGGGCGTGATTACAATATCCAGCGATGACGATACTTCCAAACAGTTTAACGCTGTGATTAGAATATTAAAAAGTATTTTTCGCAACACGTTTGTACATTATGTCTCCCAATGGGAAAGCAGCAATAGATCTCGTTTTCAACTACCCAAAGACTGACGTGATAATTGGCAGTATCGCCGTATTGTTGACTCATACAACAGTACTTTATTAAACACTACTTTCATAAACAATTTTCGTATTAGAAGGGAAAATTCACCAAAAACTTTGAATAATAGACATACATATTACAAATCTACTGATATTTTATTGTCGCTGTTATCCCTCCGAATACTGAGCGAAAAGGACAATTGCACAATGCACAACCTGATTATACCTACATAAAATAGATTTTGTTTTCACCAAAACTGGACTGATTTTAGAGATTATTTTAGTAACTATACTAGCTGACCCGGCAAACTTCGTATCGCCCCAGAATCAATAACGGTTGTGTTAACTTATTAGCTGAATTAAATTCAGTTTTTTTTAATAAGTTAAAAATTACACAATGAAGCAATTATTATCGATTCGTGTTTTGATATCCGTGTTTTGATGGCGTTGTGTACGGATTTATATTTTTTGCGATTTTCTTACTATTCCGCTTACTTTCGGAAATTGCGTTTCATTTTGTTTAAACGTGTGAGGGAGATTTATTATAGTCATTGTATTTTTCCTGTAGAGGGGTGCAGACATACGTTCACCGTTTGTCCAATTTTCGACTGTTGACATTTAGTGTGTTTCACATAACACTTTAGCATTCTCTGCCTTAGTTTTAAATTGACATTGTCGTTGCAGAAGAGGGATTTCATTTTACTGAATGCAGTTCTTGCTGCTTCAATTCTGCACCTAACCTCTACATCTGGGTTTAAGAGTCTCCGTGAGAATACTGCCGAGGTATCTAAATTTTTCCACCTTTTGGACACTGCAACCATTTAACTGTATCAGTTATTCAGAGTGATCTAGTCGTCCAAATGTCATTCATATAGTTTTATTGACGTTGATTGTTAGGCCCAGTTACTCACCAGCATTATTAACAAGATTTATAGATCCGTTATAAATGTGTTAATAAATATTATATATTTACCTCTGCTTTTTGGGGTTAACAGCGGGGTGTTGAGGTCTGATACACCTGGAGAAACAGAAGAAAAGAAATTAATGAAATGTGCGCATTTCCTGACATTTTCAATATAGAAATTAAAGAGCAGATGTCGACGGTCCAGTTGATTAGTCAGACATCTCCATAGACATCCAAATTTAATAGACGAGAAGATACAGATGAGGGGTACAACCAAACTATGGGGGGCGAAGAGGGGAAAGATGACTGTGATTCGTTAAAAAATAAATCTGTCAGTATAGGCGTCATCTCGCATTATAATATCACCATTTAGTTCTTAAAAGCAAAATCTGCTTTTGAATGAATAGACCTTTTTACATGGGAGCGCGAATTACTCGCCACGTTATTAACATATTTGCGAAGTCCAAATGCGGCAAAGTAAAGTTCGCCGATTTTCACAGAGGAATATTTTGTTGCCGTATTTAGTTAAGACACTTTTACAAATGTTTCATAATTTACTTACCCCTGTAACTAGCGACGAGCTCACTGGAGTACCGCCCACATTCGCTATGTCCACATATTTTAGGGTATAGCATGTATAGCACAAGCTCTCATTTTTGTCGTGTTATTTCGTAAAATGTACGGTGTGAGCTCGGCGCTGGTCAGGACAAGAATGTTGACGTCACATTTTTTAGATTCAAGCGAGGCGGCTCTCGTAAGCCCAGCCGGCTACATGGAACCGGTATGGGGAGGGGGAAATAATACGCTTTTATCCCTTAGGGCAGGTCCAGATATATTCATATGTCCATGGACATTAGTGTGGGCCGAATTTTTTTTCTTCCGAATTCCTTATGGCGCTAGTAATAAAAAGTTGTCTAGGTACCTAAAACATAAAAAAAAAATAGTTTAAAAAAAAACAAAAAATATCCTAAGGCTCCGGGGGTCCTTCGAAGTTTGAGAAAATATCGAAATATTACCATTTTTTCAGCCCCTCCACAAAATATTCTGAAGTAGTTTAAAGATATTCATTTATGAGATCTTGTTAAATAAAGTCCCTAGCTTCGATGTATATAACTATCATCTATTATTTTTATAGTAATATGGCACTAAAACACCTCCGCCCGCAGTCTCCAAACCCGCCCGCGCTTGAGCGGCGCGCCGTATTGCCCGTTCCTTGGTCGACCAAGGACCCCCCATTTCGTGATATTGTTTTGTAGGTAACTAAAAATATTTTGAAAATAAGGGAAGAAGATCATTTGCCAACCATTTTGAAAGAAAGAATTACAAACATTATTAAGGCATATCAACATAAGTATATATACTTGTTGAAGTCAGTATTTAGAAAAAGTTCAGTATGGGATCAAAGATGATGTCAAATGTTTTTGGGATTTTATTAAATCCCAAAAAGCAAATCCATATACCCAAATTAACTTAAGTGATAGAACGGAAACTTTTTCCGATCCCGAAATAGTAAGCCAAAAATTTGCCGATTATTTCAAATCAGTGTACAGCCAGTTAGCTCCTCAACTAAATCTAGACTTTACTCGAACCGAGAGGCCCTGGAATATTGGCAAAATCGGTCTTGAGCTAACCTGTCCAGAGGAAGTAGACTCCTGTACTCGAACTTTAAAGCTCGACAAGGCTGCAGGCCCAGACGGAATACCCCCTAATATAATTGCTCATTTGTCAAAAACCATTTGTAAACCGCTGAGCTATATATTTAATCTTAGCATATCGACTGGTTGTTTCCCTCATTCTTGGAAACTCACGCGTGTAAGCCCAATTTTCAAAGCTGGAGACAAGTCTGATATAAGGAATTACAGACCAGTAGCTGTACTGTCAACCATACCAAAAATATTTGAAATGATTATTTACAAGAAATTACATCACCAAATTATGCCATTTCTAGGAGAAAATCAACACGGTTTCATGCCAAGAAAATCCACGGTTTCAAATTTGTTAACATTTTCGCGATTGGTGGCCGTCGGACTGGACTCGAGACACCAAACAGATGTAGTGTATACGGATTTTGCCAAGGCTTTTGATCGAGTTGATCATGATATTTTACTACTTAAAATGTACAAACTTGGTTTCGATCAACAAACGCTTATATTCTTCGCGTCCTATTTAAAAGCCAGAAGTCAATATGTAATAATAAATGGACATGAATCTAAACAATTCCCGGCGTTATCAGGTATTCCCCAAGGTTCAAACCTTGGTCCCTTGCTGTTCCTTATACTTATAGATGACATCCAGGTTTATGTAAAATATTGCAAATGTCTTCTATTTGCAGATGACCTCAAACTTTTGATGGAAATAATTTGTTACTATGACTGCTTAAAAATGCAATCTGACCTTGATGCTATTGCAGAATGGTCAGTAAAGAACAAATTAGAATTCAATATAAAAAAATGTGTAACTATGACATATACCCGCTCCGAGAAGCCCATAGTTTTTGAATACAACATTAAAGGGCAAACATTATGCCGAGTCAACAGCTTTAAAGATCTCGGTATCGTCTTTGATCCCAAACTGACATTCTCGGATCATATATCACGGCTCACTCCAGCTTGCTACAAACTCCTGGGTTTCATCATCAGAATATGTAAGCAATTTGATGACCCAGATGCAATGATAGCCATGTTTGATGGAGTCATAAGAAGTAAGCTGGAGTATGCCAGTGGTGTGTGGACTCCGCACCAAGCGAAATATATTAATATGCTAGAACAAATTCAAAAAAAATTCCTTAGGTATGTCTATATGCGGATGCATGGAACGTACCCGAGATTCATGCACCATATGGAATTACTTGAGGCAACAAATAGATTTAGCTTGGAAACTAGACGTCATGCAAATCTTGCAATTCTTAGTTTTAACATAATCCATAACCGTATTGACAGCCCATTCCTCTTGGAATGTTATGGCTTATACGTGCCTGAAAATTTCAGCCGTAGTCGTCGACACGACTTGTTCAAAATACCATACGGCAGAACAGATGTTCTAGCACAGCATAGCATGACAAGAGGAATGGTGCTGATGAACGAAATATCGGAAACACTAGATATATATAACTCTTCTTTAGATAGCCTTAAGATTTTTTTGTATAATAATCATCTTTCTAGGTGTTAAGACTGTCAAAATGAGATAATTGTACAGTAATTGGATAAAAATCTGTTGTACAATTTAAAAAAAAAAAAAAAAAAAAAAAAAAAAAAAAAAAAAAAAAAAGTCAGAAAAATATGGAAGAAATACAGTTTCCTTCCAAAGAAGAGTCTCTCCATTTAAAATCACAAGCTCCCTACTGTTTGATATTAGTTATTGTAAATGTAAAGTCAATAAATGCAATTTATTATTACAAATTATAGACAATATGAAAGTTTCCCTTAAAGAAAAAAACCAAACAGGTGAGAGAAAAATGTTTATCGGCAGTGTTGGTATACCGACTACGAAAAAATTCGAAAAGCCCATGAAAAGAAAATGAAAACATCTTACCAAATCAACTGAACAGGTGTGAGAAAAAAAGCTTTAAAATTTGTAGACATTTTGTATCATTGTCCATCATTGCGTCATTATCTTCCACGTTAACATCAAAATCATCTTCTCCTGATGCAAAATCAAGTCGGCTACTTAAGACTAATAACACTTCCTTCCGACAACAAGCAACTCTCCGTCTTTTACAGTTCTCTCCAAGATCTGTAAAGGTTCAGGATATTGGATTGAGCTGGAGCAGCAATTGCTGCTGCCGTCTTAAATGATTTCAACATAATCACGCAGGATAATAATTATAAAGTAATAGACAAAAATACACAGCGTCGCGGACGTCTGTGTGCCAGATCTGTACTCATAAAAGCTAAGTGCATAAACTAAGTGGATTATTTTTTGATGGTCGAAAGAACAAGACCTTTTCTAACATAAAAAGATACAAATACTATAAAAGCACAGTACTTGAAGAACACGTATCGATTATCGTGGAATCAGGATCTCATTTCTTGAAGCATTTTACGCCTAGGCCAGGCACTGCTGTAAACATAGTCAAACCAATAATGGAATATTTTTCTCGTCAAAACATTTCACTCTACCATTTAAAAGCAATTGCGTGTGATGACACAAATTTTAATACGGTAACAACAACAACTGATGCTGCGATTCGAACGATGAAGAAACATTTGAATGGACTGGTACAGTAGTTGCTGATTTTCTTTTTTCATCGCAACGAGCGGCTTTTCAGCAGAGTTGTTTTTCCGGTCCCGTAGGTTCGACTTTTCATAATTGTTATAATTTACCGGTACAACCTTTTTTCAAATTGATGTTGAGTATTCAACATCAAAATTTAAGCACCAATCAAAAAAACTTGCTTGATATTTTCAAAGCAGTTTTCAGCAGATGTTGTCCTCCTGAAATTGCCAAAAGAACCCAGGAGTGATTACTACAGTGAGTCGAACGATTATATATTGGAAGCGCAACGCCATCAGAAAATTTTGGTTATGTTAGCCACGTTTTTCATGAGGGCATACTTTCCTATGTGGTTTGATATAAAACTGCATGGGTCGTGCAAAAAGGTGCAAGGCGTGTTTTTAGCATGATTAAATATTCGCGCTATCTTCCGGATGAATTAAAAGCAATAACTAATCCGGCGATGCAGCGAAACGCTTACTTAACTCATCCTGAAAATTTACTCTTGTCAATGATAACCGATGAATCACATACCATCTAAGAACTTGGAATAATGCATTTATTGAAAGCCAGAGAGTTATCCGGACTGAAAACTAAACATTTAAAGTACCCACAATGAATTTTGATGCACAATCCTACTTTGATGTAATATTTTGGCAAGATACGCCAATCACGTTTCCTCCCATTTTGGAAGATGTAACGGAAAAAGAATTAGAAGAACTAAACCTAACTTCAGAAGTCAGCTCCATTTTCATCAACTTTGACAGGTTACTACAGATTACAGGTCACTCTTACACAATCTGTAGAATCTGTAGAACAATCTGTAGAACGTTGTGAATAGGTTGTGACTGAAATATCGTCGAAAGTAAGTGGCAAGAAAAACAGGGAAGGCTTTATAACTACAACAATAAACTCCAGGAAAAATATGCCAAAAATTGTAAAAAACGTGATTTTCAACGGGAATAATTGATCACATTTGATTTTTCATGATTAATGTAATAATTATGATTGTAATTTTTAATGTTGTGACTGCTTTAATAGTAATTAAATTGATATCGAGAATTTTGTAATTGTAACTCTTTCATTTCCTTACTACTTGAGAATAATTCACAAAAATATATTTTTTTATCATTTTTCGGACGCTTCGGGGAACCTCGAAACGATAATATAAATTTTTTATTTTTATTTTTTATTAACACCAAAGACCTAAGACAAATTTTTATCACTAGCGCTCAAGGAAATAAGACAAAAAAAAATTCGCCATACAGTTGCGGCCCACATTAATGGACATCTCCGATAAATCAATATTTGAGTTGAGTATGCATCTATACATAAAATGTACCCTCTATCTGGTACTCATAAACTAGGCTTGTTGAAAAAGCATCGATATATCGATACTTTTAATTCAATATATCGATATTTTTAGCCGATATATTCTGATCCGATATATCGATACAAAATATCCAATATCGAAAATTATATCAAAAACGATATTTTATTAATTTATGTATTTAAAGTCACTAGAATCCAAAACCGTATTGGAACGAATGGAAAAGTAACTGTATTGGGTCATGACATCTGGCGGTTGAAATTTTAACTATTAATAGCTTACAAATCTATTGTCTTTGCATTGGTATTTGTGATCACTAATACTATCTCGTGTGTGTAGGTACATACATAGAAATGTATGCTATTTTTCGCCATTTTTTTCTAAGCCACTCCTATGTGTTGGTTCCCAATTGTCTATGATTATTGACTATACCTTGTTCCAAACACGAAGTCCTTTTTGACAGATTAATACGCCAATAGAATGTTACTGAGACGCATACAAACTTTGTATGCGCATACGCATACAAAGTTTGTATGCGTCTCAGTTTACATATAAGTTAGAAGACAGCTTTTTAGTTTTTGATATTTTTGTAATTATTACCTAATAAAAATTAATACTGATAAAAATACCTTCATTTTTATATTTTTGTACATTAATAAAGCACATTGTGTATAATAATTACTATTGATAATATTGGGCTGAATACACTATTATTTTAAAAACGCAAAATCTCTTGAAAATTTGACCGATATATCGATATTTTTTCCTCGATATATCGACGTCGATATTGATATTTTAATAAATATCGATACATCGATATATCGATATTTTTTTTCACTTTCGACATCCCTATCATAAACACCACCAAATCAATTATAATGCACAAAAAATTGTAACGAAATAACAAAATGCTGATGTTTTCTGGGTCACTAGTAGGATGTTTCAAAATGTACAGGACCGTTATGCCTCCCGGTGTTATTTTATAGCATACTAGCTGACCCGGAAAAACTTCGTAACGCCTCAGAATCAATAACCGTTGTGTTGACTTATTAGATGAATTAAATTCAGTTTTTTCATTAAGTTAAAAATTACACAATGAAGCAATTATCGATGCGCAACTGCACGTGTTTTGTTTTTGTCAGTATTAGAGATGGCGTTGTGTACATACGTGATTTATAATTTTTGTGATTCTTTCACTTTTCCATTTACACATATATACACAATTTGGGAGGCGGGTATGTGTACTGCCAACCCAGGAACCATTCACTGATTTTTTTTTTCTCCCCACTCCACTCCCTCCCTACCCCCGTCCCCTCCCGAGTTCCCCTCCCCCCCTCCTCTCGCGAACCCCTTACCCGAGTTTCCCTCCCCCTCCCCCCTTTTGCATTCCATACATTCAGTCCGGGAACATTCAGTTTTCAAACAGCTCGCGTACCACCTATTGCAATTTTTTTATACAAATTTCATAATGCCAGAGCTCACCAGTAGTTTTATACAAACCTTGTCCTGACAATAACGAACACAAAAAAAAGAATATACATTGCGGCGATTCATTTTTATTTATATAGATTACATTATCACAATATTGCTGCAGCTCTATCAAAAGATGAGAATTCGTTCCATACAAAATGTTTTTTTTTCGAGAATTTTTGCGATGTTTTTAGCTCTTTTGCTGTTCGGGGCGGAAAAAAATCCAACAAATCAAAGATCATAAAAATCGGTCTAGCCGTTCTCGAGTTATAAATGGTGTAACTAACCCGACTTTGTTTTATATAATATCTCAACATATTGTTACGTTACAAAGATAAAGAATAGACCCCCTTATTCCTGTTGCGAGGAGCTAGTGAATTGGCCCCCAGTGCACAGCTCGCCGTACCGCCCCCTCTCCGCCCCCCTCTCCGCACGCGGAGGTCCGTGGCCTCAGTGCCGAACGGCACCCGGCATTCATTCCCCAGCTGGTCGCGGGCTTGACAACAGTGATTGCGCTAGTGCGCTGTTCGAGAACCTAAAAACTCGTGATTGTTTCTATAATGTGTATTGCGCACGAGAAGGCTCCAGCCCACCGGTAGCCTGTCGGACGGCTACCTCATTTCCTGCTTGTGAGTAAAATGAACCTTTGCCTCCTTTTGTGTGCTACATCCCGCGTTTAAATTCACTAATACGTATTGAGAGTTGAGTAGAGAGAAGTTCCCCGCCACGTTAGAATTCTATACCTAGCAAGTACCCGTGTGTAGTTTGCCGAGGCTGGCAATTGTAAAACCCTGTCTCCTTCTAAATGAATAAACCCTTTACGTGCAAAACTGTGTTCTGATTGAGGAAAGAGACCTGAAGATTGTGAGGAAAGAAGGAGGAGGAATTCACAAGCGAACCACAACACTCGCCTTGGTTTTAAGAGGAACCTTGCTTGCTGCCGGCTCTGAGCTAGTTCTGTTGGCCTATGTATTGCGTGTCCTTTCCAGGTTTTGGTTTAGCAAATGGCCGTATAAGCGGCAATGCTAACAATATTATAAATTAAAGTCTCCCGCGTCGTGTGTCTGTCTGTTAGCGATAAACTCGAAAACTACTGAACGGATTTTCATGCGGTTTTCACCAATAGATAGAGTGTTTCGTGAGGAAGGTTTAGGTACGTAATTTGTCAAGGATTTGTGTAAATTGGTTGAAACATAACGATAATTGTTAGAAGTGTCGGAATTGTTAGAAGTGTCGGAAAAAGTTAAGCCGCCTGGTAGCTTTCATTGAAAACGCTGCCTAATCCTTTTGGGATATAAGATATAACAAAACAATGCATGGTGGGATATTCCTCTTTTATAGATCTACAAAAAAGTATATATATCTTTTACGGATAGTTTACTATATCCATTCTATCTTCTAAAAAAATGGTCATGTACATTGTACATTGCGGTAATTGAAAAGTTATTTAGACGGATACAGTATTAATCCTTATTAACTTAAATACGTTAGTTACCCGAAGCATTTCATGCACATTATTATAATATTTCACACCATCTATACGTATTATAAATTAAGTCCTCCGCGGCATCTGTCTGTCTCTTCGCGATAAACTCAAAGACGGCGGTGGTTATAAAGGTTGGATAACCATCCAGTAGATGACATTGTGTTTTATTAGCCACAGCAACGCGTGGACTGGTCAGCTAGTGAGATATAAGATTGTATCGATCCTTACAACACACATTTAACATTACATAATACAGGCATAAGTATAATGAACTTGTGAGGGCGTTCTTGATGTATTTTTGTTGTGTGACTTCAAACTTCAACCCATCAATCTATTTGTATTCATTGATAATTTTTAAGTCCACAGTCGTAGGTTGGCGTTGTTTCATAATATGACACTAACTTCCTCTGTTGGCGTGCTCTGTACCCACTATTTAAACCATAAACAAAGTGTTCGTAGCGAATAGACAATATGTGGGAGTGAGGAATAAGAGATTGTTGGGTGTTAGACCGAGGCTAATTTGAAGAATGCGGGTATTTGAGTATAGCTAAATATGGAGGCGACCGTAATTCCATTGGTTTGACTGCCATATTGATCTTTTCGACCCATTATAATTTAAAGATATTATTTATTTACATTAATAGGTGTGGGATGGATTAAATTTAGATCCGTAAGGAATATTGTGTGACTCCAAAATGCCTGTAAAACTGAAAGGAAAAATATACCAGACCATTGTAAGACCCGCAATAATGTATGGCTCCGAATGCTGGACTATGTACAACTCCGACACTAGGCAACTTGAAACAGCAGAAATGCGAATGCTTAGATGGTCGGCAGGAGTATCATTAAAAGATAAGATCAAAAGTTCACGCATTCGTGGTAGCCTGGGTGTCACAGACATAAATAGCAAGCTGGAAGAACGACAGTTGAGATGGTATGGACATATAAGACGGAGACCATCAGACCACACAGTGAGGCAGGCAATGTCTATGGAGCTTCATCGACAGTCATCCAGAGGAAGACCGAAGAACTCCTGGACGACTCAATGTTCCAAAATTCTTCGGAGAAACGGCCTGGATGAAGGCGATACCCAGAACAGAAGATATTACAACCTGAGAACGAGAAGAGCCGACCCCAACAGCCTACCTAGGCAATGAGTTGGGACAGCGCAAAGGAAGAAGATTTATTTACATTAATATACGCCTATACGGGCATTTAAAACATGTGATATAGTCTAGTAAAGTATTTTCGATATTTGTTTTTGAGGTGTTATGCCGTGTTGCGCTACCTCCTTCTTTGCTCCGCGGCAATGACGCCACTGCTTGTCACGGTTATTTTGTACCGGTAACTATAGTGAAGCTGGCGACACGGTATCGCTTCCAAGTACATTAGCACACATTTCACCACTGAAAATTACACATCTACCGGATCTGCCATGATGATGGACGCTGCAATGCTGTTCGAAACGTTGACTAAAGAAGGAGGTAGCGCAACACTGCATAACGAAAATGTGATATACTCATATATCTATATATATAAAAATCAAAATATGCTTGCTTGGGTGCATGTATGGGTATATGGGATGTCTATGCGTTGCTAAACCATTCATCCGATTGCGATGAAACTTTGGGGATTTGATATGCACATGCCCGCGATTGTTTCTATATTTATAATAGTAAGTAAATTATGTGTTGCTAAACCATTATGTATGTTTTTGGGTTTGTACATATATATGAGATTCCCATGCGTTGCTAAACCATTCATCCGATTACAATGAAACTTTGGGGATTTGAAGTGCGCATGCCCGCGATGGTTTCTATGTACAATAGTGAGTTCTGGCATCATGAAATGATGCATTGTTTACGTTCATCCGATTGCGATGAAACTTTGGGGATTTGACGTGATGACCCGATGGTTTAGATATATACTGGTGAGCTCTGGCGTTATGAAATTTGTATCAAAAAATTGCAATAGGTGGCTTATTTGAAAACTGAATGTACCGGGACTGAATGTATGGAATGCGAGGCATTTACTAACCTTCCTTTAAATTTTCTCCTTCCTTCCCTGCCATTAGACTTATCTACATTTCTCAAAATGGGAATGCCATAGCCCACTGGTTTCGGGCAGTTGGTGTTCTTGTGAGGTATAGCATAAAAAATCGCTAAACTAACAATTTGACAAGAATACTATTTCCATTGACAATTCAAATCTGGCAAATTCTCCACAATTGTTCGTATTATGTTATTTAGTCTTGCCACGGCCCAACTTACGTTTTTACATCTCTTGATCGTGTCATGTCTTCCAGAAGCGTCCCCGACACGTCTCATCCACTTATGCATCATCAAAGAAAAACCCAAACGTGAAGAAAGTGATAAAAACATTATTTGGCGATACCAGGAGGTCAGAAGATCAGCAGGGTCGAGAGAGGCGCCTTAACTTCGGTTTACTGTTTTGATAAGAACTTCAATGTCTCTCGACTTCTTAAACGTCGTAAATTATTATGATTATAAATAAACGAACTCTAGTGCAATCTTTAAACAGAATGCAATCATTAATTCATCACCAGTGAAGTCATCGTCGATTATATATGTATTTAGCATGGTTCAGAAAGTAAGTGTACGTACTATGACCATAACGAGCGGTGGTTTTTAGTTTTTTGAAGATTGGCAACACTGAGTGGTAGAAAGGGGTCCCCTGACCAGAACGAGCATCGCAGAAACATTGTAGTACGTAAAATCACGTTGTAGTGTCCAGTTGCGTGAAAGGTGTCGGCGAAAAATCCCGCCAAGTGCTATTATCTTTTTACTCACGGAAGGAGTAACACCTACAAGAAAAAAGTTGAGGATTTCTGAGCTCTATTGTGACTGGAGATGATAGTGGGTGACTTATTACACGCCTGGGAAAAAAAGCAGTCGCCAAAGTGGCATCACACCAATTTGTCAAAAAATTGAAAACTACCATTTCGGGGAAAATAATCATAGCCTCAGTGTTTTGGGACCGAAAAGACATCATTCTGGTCGAATTTCTGCCTCAGGTTGAGACCATCAATGCACAACAATATTGTGATGCCCTAAAAAAACTCAAAAGGAGCATTCAAAACAAAGGGAGGGGAATGCTGACCAGAAGCTGTGTGCTTGTTTCATGAAAACGTCCGTCCGTACACAGCTTTAGCCACCAATACGCTCTTGGACTCATTTGGTTGGGATGTTTTGAACCACCCCCCGTATTCCCCTGACTTGGCGTCATCAGATTATCATCTGATAAGTTTTAAGATTTTCACGGCCAGAAGCATTTTCGTTATATGTTTTTGGGGTGTTGTGCCGTGTTGCGCTTTTATCATCTTTTCACCTTCCTGAAGGCACATATGGATGAACCGACGAGCAGGTGCAGAAAGTGATCCTGAAGTGGGGGAAGGAGCTGGCGGGAGAATTCTTCGAGGAGGGCATAAAGAAACTTGTGTCACGGCTCACCACATGTATTATTTGGAAAATTGTCAAAAAATGTATCAACAATCCCTTATTTTTTTTTCTAATACACTTTTTAAAAATAAAAATTCAGTACACTTACTTTCTGAACATGCCTCGTATAATAAACACTGCGATCGTGAAGACCAGAATGTACAATCACGCAATAAATCTTTTATTCTTCTTTAGTTTGAAGTCAAGTCGAATACAACTCTCCTATTTGGTTCCCTCACCTTAAAATCCACTCCGATTCCATTGAAAAAATTCAGCATAAATTCCTAAGATATATTAACTATTAATTCGGTTTACCGTAGAGACAATAAATTACAATCACTTGATAAAAGAATTAAAATTCTAAGATAGAATACTTATTTCCCACATGACTTTTATTTTATTAAATTATTGATGGTATTTCGAATTCAATCGCTACGTTCAGAAGAAACTTTATGCTTGCATATATACCTGACGATCTCCTCACTTAGTGCCACTTTATAATTATTATTGTATCATGCACGCATTTATGAACTGGTTGTATCATGCACGCACTTATGTGTATCTATTATATATATGTAGGTGAATGTGTGTGTACATTTTTTTTCTTTTTTAATTGTACAACAGATTTTTTATCCAATTACTGTACAATTTTCTCATTTTGACAGTCTTAACACCTAGGAAGATGATTATTATACAAAAAAATCTTAAGGCTATCTAAAGAAGAGTTATATATATCTAGTGTTTCCGATATTTCGTTCAACAGCACCATTCCTCTTGTCATGCTATGCTGTGCTAGAACATCTGTTCTGCCGTATGGTATTTTGAACAAGTCGTGTCGAAGACTACGGCTGAAATTTTTAGGCACGTATAAGCCATAACATTCCAAGAGGAATAGGCTGTCAATACGATTATGGATTATGTTAAAACTAAGAATTGCAAGATTTGCATAACGTCTAGTTTCCAAGCTAAATCTATCTGTTGCCTCAAGTAATTCCATATGGTGCATGAATCTCGGGTACGTTCCATTCATCCGCATATAGACATACCTAAGGAACTTTTTCTGAATTTGTTCTAGCATATTAATATATTTAGCTTGGTGCGGAGTCCACACACCACTAGCATACTCCAGCTTACTTCTTATGACTCCATCGAACATGGCTATCATTGCATCTGGGTCATCAAATTGCTTACATATTCTGATGATGAAACCCAGGAGTTTGTAGCACGCTGGAGTGAGCCGTGATATATATACATGTGTATAGTGAATTCACATAAGTATATTAGGCTGCTTCAAAAAGTAAAAGATCGAATTTTTTTATCGGGACACCCTTGTAAATGCTTTCAATAGCCAAAAACATAGGCATTTAAAAAAAGTTTTTATTTCTATAAATTTTAGGGGTCGCTACTATTGGTCAAAGCTTTGAAAATAGACGACGTTTGAGGCAATTATTGCATCACTGCAGAGTAAACATGTCACTGCATACAGAATTAAATAAGCCACAGATAGGCTAACCACTAGGCTAAGCTTGTTTACACGACAATGTAACATTACTAGACTACGTACAATGTATGAGGCGTACCTGAGTAATTTAAGGGCCTTTAACCAGATAGCGACCGAGATTCTAAACTTCGTCGAAAGATGTTCTAACGATCGTACAGGGCGGTTCCAATGAGAAAGATTAATTATTCTCCGTACCAGCTCTTTTAAATTATAACTCAATATCGATTTTATTTCATTCAAAATTTGCTTTAATTTATACCTTCATAAAACTAATAAAATTATGTACTTTTGTGATTATTTTTTGATTATAAGAATTTACAATTTATCAATAATGTCTAAGCAAAATAAGAATGTAAAAGAATCTTAAATATATTAGTTTGAAAGACCGTAAATAAATTGACAAACTGAAGTATTTTCGTCACAAAATTATTTGCGCGGATTTTTTTAATGAGTTTTATTTAAACTAAAATTAAAATTTTCGATATTTGTTTTTGGGTGTTATGCCATGCCGTGTTACGCTACCTCCTTCTTTAGCCAATTACACATCTACCGGATCTGCCCTGATGATGGACACTGCAACGATGTCCGAAACGTTAAACCCCAAAAACAAATAACGAAAATGCTTTTGGCCGTGAAAATCTTAAAACGTATCTAAAATTAAAATTCTGAAACTTAGCTTTCCCAGATAATTTTTTGATTTATTTTACTGCATGATTATATGATTTGAAATGTGTTGTATAATACAAAATCTTTTTTGAAAATTTAACAAATCTACCAACGGCCTATGGTATAACCTTATTATACTAAAAATAAACATTTTTCTCAAAATTTAAAACATACCTTTACTAGATAAAAGAACAATCTTTCGAAATCAATTTATAATTTTTTGTGGAAAAGAGTCAATACGTCTAAAATTTTACATATTTCCGGTTTTCTCTGGAGTTTTTGGTCTCAAAAGATTTACATTTGTAGATTTCTAATACTTTAAAAATAATTTAGTAGCGAGAGTGTAGTCATCTCAACGGGATCCATTAAATTTGTACTAGAATTCCATCTTATCTTTCTGACTCATTAAAAGAACCCAAGAAAACAACAGTTAGTGAAGTTGTCACGTATATCATAGCTGAGCGTGCTAGTTCTACCCGAGTTCCAGATGAAGTCTGTGATGATATATGCCCGATTAGACAATAGACACACACAACACGAGAGTGACTAGTTTACTGATAAGACAGAACAACAACTAGATTGCCCACACATTGCTATGTTTACATATGATACGGTTTGCAATTCAAATGGCCCACTTGTTTTGCAGAAATTTAAATATAACATTATCATTAAATGAACTAGGCTTGTTGAAAAAGTATCGATATTTTTAATTCAATACATCGATATTTTTAGCCGATATATTTTGATCCGATATATCGATACAAAATATCGAAAATTGTATCAAAAACGATATTTTATTTTATTTATGTAACTAAAGTCACTAGAATCCAAAACCGTATAGGAACGAACAGAAAAATTAACTGTATTGGGTCATTACATCTGGCGGTTGAAAATTTAACTATTAATAGCTTGCAAATCTATTGTTTTTGCATTAGTATTAGTGATCACTAATACTATCTCATATATGTAGGTACATACATAGACTGCGATTGGGCTGATAGCTATACGCATTCTCATTGGGACTGCCCGGTGGTCAATGGAATACTTTCTCTGGCTTTTCTTTTTATATATTTTATTTTCTTTCCGCTATTATAGTAATTACTTACATTATAACATAATCATATAACTGTTTTTTCTCATTACTTATTTTATTTACAGAAGGTTTCTTCGACTGGTCATAGCCGTTATTTTTATTTTTCTTTTACTAACACTATTTTCTCTTTTTGATGTTACCTATTTCAGAAGAATTATTCCACGGGCTGCTACTTCTATTTATCTTTTGTATATTGTACTTGCATACTGCTTACTAACCCCGTATGCATGGACATTGGAGGGTCTAGAGTCGTTCAAATAAATGTAGCTTCGTTAAAAAAAAAGTAGAGTCTTGACGTGTGCGGTGAAGGAGGAAACCATATGTTTCCTTATAACGCCGTTGGGAAAGTGGTGGGTCCCCTCCAAAGGTACATACATAGAACTGTATGCTGTTTTCGCCATTTTTTCTAAGCCACTCCTATTTGTTGGTTCCCAATTGTCATGATTATTGACTATACCTTGTTCCAAACACGAAGTCCTTTTTGACAGATTATTACGCCAATAGAATGTTACTGAGACGCATACAAACATTGTATGCGTCTCAGTTTACGTATATAAGTTAGAAGACAGCTTTCTAGTTTTTGATATTTTTGTAACTATTACATAATAAAAATGAATACTGATAAAAATACCTTAATTTTTTGTACATTAAAATAATGCACACTGTGTATAAAAATTACTATTGATAATATTGAGCTGAATACACTATTATTTTAAAAACGCAAAATATTTTGAAAATTTGACCGATATATCGATACATCAATTTTTTCCTCGATATATCGACGTCGATATTGATATTTTAATAAATATCGATACATCGATATTTTTTTCACTTTCGACATCCCTAAAATGAACATTCAGCGCCATTTTGTTTTATTTTTGACATTTGAAATAGCCCCGTTGAATGCTGATTCTAATGAACGCTTAGATGTTTTGAAGGTGGAACAGAAGAACGAAAATGGAGTACAAAGAAAATAAACGTCGCGAAAATAAATGGTAAAATAAGTCGGAGATGTCCAAGGAGAACAGGACACATTTTATAAGACGGCCGGTGTGATCTAGCGGTAAGGCTCTTGACTCGCAGTCCGATTGTCCCGGCGTGGGCAAATAAATTTTATTTCATTAATTTGTGTTATTTGAAATAATTTATAGTATATTTGCGGCACGTTCCAGAGTGGAAGATACTCTTAGTATCGCCCACCATTCAGAATTGAAACGTTGCTTGAATGGCTTTAGCCGTGTTTGGTGACCACATCTGAATAGCCAGGTACTTCACCACCTTCCTTTTACCCCATCTCCTTCCCCTCCCCACTATAGCTTCAGCCTCACAACATACCCCAATTGGGGATGCCATAGTCTCACTGGCTAGGCTTGCATTCAATAAAAGGTCGAAAATAATAGAATCGAATAATATAGACCTAAAACTGAGATTATTCCTCATCAAGACTTAGGTATGTATGGAGTATCTCGATGTACGGCTGCGAAACATGGTGCCTATCCAAAAGAGATAAACGGAGACTAGAGGCTTTTGAGATGTGCTCCTGTAGAAGACTATTAGAAATTTCCTGGAGAGACCACATTACAAATGAGGAGGTTCTAAATTCAAAGGATCGAAGGAGGAAGGCACCTGCTCACGACCTTGTCCGAAAGGCGTGCAAGATGGATCGGCCATGTAATACGACAAGAAGGCCTCTTGCATGCCACAATGGAGGGTATGACCGAGGGGACAAATTCTGGGGGACGCCCACGCCGAGAGTACCTGGAGGACTTGCTGGTGGACGTGCGCTGCTCATCATATGCAGACTTCAAAAGAGCCGCACAAGACAGGGAAGAATGGAAGAAAAGAATAGTGGAAATTGCTGTAAACCAATCCCAGGATTGAAACCAGAGAGAGTCTCACTGGCTCCAAACGGGAGCAGCCGAGACTCTTGTGATGTATTCACATAAAAAAGGACACGACCGAGTAAATTTTTAGTTTTTTATTGAAAAAAATGGTATCTATACATAGACATCCAAATGGATAGACAAGCAGTTACAGATGAGGGGTAAAACCAAACTATGGAGAGCGAAGAGGGGAAAGATGACTGTCATTCATTGAACAATCAATCTGACAGTATATAGGCATCTCGCATTACAATATCACCATTTAGTTCTTAAAAGCAAAATCTGCTTTGAATGAATAGACCTTTTTACATGGGAGCGCGAATTGCTTGCCACGTTCAAAACATATTTGCTAAGGCCAAATGCTCGCACCAAAAAGACTCGCGCCAATACACATATCAATATTTTGTTTCCGTGTTTAGTTAAAACACTTTTACAAATGTTTCATAATTTACTTACCCCTGTAACCAGCGACGAGCACATTGGAGTACCGCCCACATTCGCTATGTGTACATTGATACGTAGATATATTGTATAGCACAAGCTGCCGTTATTTCGTTAAATGTATGGATGTCAGCTTCTCGCTGTTCACGGCAAGAATGATGACGTCACACATTTTAGATTCAAGCGAGGCTATATCCCCTCCCCATGGAGCGAGCCGGTTCCAAGGAGGAGCTACAGCCGGCGCCATGTGGAGGGGGAAATAATACGTTTTTATCACTTAGGGCAGGTCCAGATATATTCATATGTCCGTGTATCAGATCTATATTATTCTCCAAATAGGTTGAGTAATCGCTGGTCTGTCCGTCGGGTACGTTTTGTTACACCTGTATAAAAGTACAAAATACCTACTTCGTACGTTAAAATCCTTACATCCTGTACAAAATACTTTGCATGTTAAAATATTCATTAGCTATTAGATTTCGTTGGTCTTGTCAACGTCCTTGAATATATGCTAAAATTAAATTAATGTTTTTTATTGTATAAACTCATTCGATTAACGTCTTCCGCATATATACTGCAAACTGTCAAACAATTCTATCAATAAACAGGCGATAGAATTGGTATATATTGTACTAGCAGACCCGGCCACACGTTGCAGTGGCTAACGAATCACAACGCCATTATAAAATCTACACCACCCGCTTGTCAGCTGCCCGCTGCCTGAATTGAATATTTGAATTTCTCGGCCTTTCTCTACTATAATAAGCATGTATTATACACATAAAACTTCCTCTTGAATCACTCTATCTATTGGTGAAAACCGCATGAAAATCCGTTGCGTAGTTTAAAAGATCTATGCGCATATACATTTTTAGCGACTTCATTTCAAACTATGTAATGATAATGATGATATCATAATTATATTAAATCAATTTTAAATAGTAGGTACGTACCAACCGACAAAAAGAGCTGTTCTTGTTATGTTATTTGCAGAAATTCCTAATTT
The DNA here is from genome assembly GCA_917880885.1 of Limnephilus marmoratus. NCBI lineage: Eukaryota > Metazoa > Arthropoda > Insecta > Trichoptera > Limnephilidae > Limnephilus > Limnephilus marmoratus. The sequence continues at coordinate 8,094,108 of OU862935.1, forward strand.
TAACGTTTCTTTGGAAATTAGATTTATTTCCTGAAATACAACTGAATCCGATACTTGAGTCGGACCATGTCAAGAGTCAGAATAATAGAAGAGCGTGTATGAGACGTTGTGTGAATGTAAATGAGGCAAGCAATGTGTGCCAAGACCGAGTTGTCCTCTCTGCCTACCCTTGCGGCGAAACTTCTGCCTAGTTAGTTAGTTGTAGAGAAAGTTATGATAACCCCTAGAGCCTCGGGCCTATTTTGTCTGAAGATCAAAATATTTCCACTTTGCAAGTACCTAAATGGAATATTTCTCCACGCATCCGAAAATTAAAAACTGTTTTTGAAAGGAAATAAATAGCACTTTCAAATTTTATAATTCCCAATAAACATATATTTTTTCAAATATTCAAATTTTGAATTTAAAAAAAGTGAAAAAGTTTTAAAAATGGTTAGCTTACGTTTTTTCTAACTAAAATTAGGGGCCTTTCAAGTATTACGTAACGCACTTGGGGAGGGGGGGGGTCTTGTGAAACGTTACTGTGCGTTACAAGGAGGGGGGAGGGGGAGGGGGTTCGAACAACGCGTTACGTAACATGTTTTTCTATATTTAGATAAAAAAAAACTAGGGAATTAAGTCTTCCAAGTTGGCAATCCTTTTCGTTCTCGAAATCTCGTGTTTTATTTATTACCGCAAACGCGATTAAAACAAGAAAAAAGGTATTTGAGCGACTTTCCAGTACTTTGCGCAACTTAATTGTGACTTTCAGGTAAAAAATTGCCGCTTGGGCAAAAATCTTCAAAAATTGCGTTACGTAATACTTGAACGTCCCCTTACTGATATTTTTTTCGCTATCAGTATTTTTACTTAGAAAAAACCGGAAAAACATTTTTAAAGCTTTTTATGTCATCACCCAAAAATTTAAATCTTTCAAAAATGAAATGTTTATTTCTAATAATAAAATTTGAAAGCGTATTTCATAACCGTTCAAAAACAGTTTTTAGTTTTCAGATACGTTTAGAAATGTTCCATTTGGATTTTATTTGCAAAGCGGAAATACTGTTCTTTTGAGAAAATACGCTCGAGGCCTGAGGGGTGAAAATCGAGCTTATATGCTTTAACCCAAAATATTCACGAGAATGTATTATTTTGGTAATGTAAACATATTAAATGATTCAGCAGAATATTTGAAATTCCAACATAATGTACGTTCTTGTATTTGACTGTGTTGAAAGGAGAATAACGTATTGCAAGTGATTTGGGAAAGTACATTTTTGGAGAAGGGCCAATGTAAAATATAAATAATTTCATTTTGTGTCTGCAGGAAATTGTTTTTTTTTACGTAAACACCTCACAAGGGTGCCACAGGCCGGAGTTACAGGAGTTACGGAGTAGAACATAAAATGTACGGGGTTCTCTTCAGAACGTGAAGATGATGTCGGTACGTGTTTTAGAGGTATAATGATTATGGTGCTGAGTTTAACAAAATAAAATTTTATAATATTCTTATTATTATTATAATTTACAAGTACAAGTATATTACATTGAATTTAGTAATATAGACGCTGTACATTATAATGATTTATGATCAATAAAATGGATCAAGGAAAAAAAATATTTATGAGATGTAATATTTTTGGTATGCCTCGTTATTCTCATGTGCCATTCGTGTGGAAAACGTTATTTTTTTTAAATGATTTTCGGCTATGTAATTATCGTTTTTTGACACCTATAAAATTATGTCCCGACTTTCCGGTTTATAAAAAATGGTCTGATTTTTCGGATTGAAATTTTCAAAAAATCCCCAGGGTTTCAAAAATACGATTAAAAAAAAATACAGAATGTCTTAGAATTATTGCCTGAACCGGATTTTTTTTTAAATGTGATGCAAGTGGCCTATAGTTACCTTTTGTGCTATGCCTAAAAATTTTGTCTTAAACATTAGTTTATCAATTAACTAACTAACTAACTAACAATCACGCCGTTTCCCCGCAGGGGTAGGCAGAGAGGACGGACCGCCAAACATCCCGGTCTTGGCACACATTCCTTGCCTCGTTTACATTCATACAACGTCTCATACATTCTCTTCTATTATTCTGACTCTTGACATGGCCCGACTCAAGTATCTGATTCACTTGGTCGTGCCATGTCTTTCTTGGGCGTCCTCGACTTCTTCTACCATTCACATTTGCTTCATATATTCTCCTTACACTCCTTTCCTCGTTCATTCGCTCTACATGCCCAAACCATCGGAGCGTTCCTTTCTTGATCTTACTCATCACGCTTACATCAGCCTTGCATTCTTTGCGGATTTCCACATTTCTCACACGATCATACATGGTTTTACCACACATACGCCTCAGGGATCTCATTTCTACAGCGTTCAGTCTACTTTCATCCTTTCTCTGCCAGTTCCATGCCTCACTGCCATACATCAGGGTAGGTACCAGTACTCCATTATGGACGGCTAGTTTCGCGTCTTTGGACAGTTTTTTGTTGCTGCCAACGGCGTTCAGTCCTCCATTAATAGAGTTACCTGCATTCACCCTTCTTTCAATATCTCTATCAGCCTTCCCATCTCTCGTAAACATACTTCCCAAATAAACAAACTCATTAACAATAATTATTAAATAAATCTTCACGATTTTAGAGGCAACTTAGGCAATTATTTGTGTAATTAAAAAAATAAAATAAAGACATTACTTTATTTACCATAGAAATATAAAATTAAAATGATAAAAAAGCGTTTCGATGGGAGTAAGTGCAAATTACAAACGACCGAAAACAAAATTTTCTTAAGACGCCGTATCCCCGCTCAAAAAGAAGAAGATGGAAAGTTATATAATTAAGAATGTTGGACAGAGCGCGCTAATATTTTAAATGATTAAATTAAAGCGAAAATTGTGAAAATGTTTAATAAAACACGACTAGTTTAAAATAGAGCAAAAATCTCGTGGAAGGCGTCTTCAGTATCATTTAAAGAAACACTGTGTATTTTTCTACTACTATAACTTGTAAAATAAGTGAAATGAACGTGTTTATAATAATTTTTGGAGCACACTAGGCGATTTTTTTCTACCGAGGAAATTTTGTATAATTTGCATTTCTGCGTGGGGAATGTATAGATATTATCTTCAAAAATCTGTATAAATAAAAATGAATCGCCGAAAGGTATGTACGAGCATAACTTCCGAACGACTACACCAAATTGGATAATTTTTTTTTTGTGTTCGTTATTGTCAGGAGAAGGTTTGTATAAAACTACTAGTGAGCTCTGGCATTATGAAATTTGTAAAAAAAAATGGCAATAGGTGGCACGCGAGCTGTTTGAAAACTGAATGTACCGGGACTGAATGTATGGAATGCGGGAGGAGGGAGGGGAGAGGGGAACTCGGGAGGGGGGGTTCTCGGAGGGGGAGAGGGGAACAAGGGTGGGGGAGGAGAACCTGGGATGGGGGAGGGGAACTTGAGAGGGGGGGTTCAGGGGAAGGGGGAGTGGAGTGGGGAGAGGGAAGGTGGAGGAGGCGGAGTGGGAACGCGAGAGGGGAAGGGGAACGGGAAGAATGGGAAAGGACACGCAGGGAGAAACAATTTCTTTATTAAATGGCATAGCAAGGCATGCCGGGTACCAGCTTGTAACATATATTTTTTTAAGAGCTTAAAAACTTCAAATGTTTAAGCGAGATATGTAAGAATTCCGTAGAAATTCGGGTAGCGGCGGCTTAAGTTTATAAATTAAAATTTCTACCCAAAGAAATGCTTTTTTAATGATGTTTATTTTTTTATTATTTTTCATTGTATTAACTAAGTGGGTATTTTTTTATTATTTTTCATTGTATTAACTAAGTGGGTATTTATAATTAACCTGACAAAAAATACCGCTAAATTCATGAAAAATTGGTATATTTTATAACAATGTATTATTAGCACTCTTTTTAGTGTGAATTGCTTATTTAAATAAAAACTATATTTTATAAATTAAAACACAAATAACTAAAGTAACACACATCCGTACTTACCAGATGTTTTCCATACCTTTGATTATTATTTTTTTTCATTTTGGTTTAAGTATTTTGGCCTAAAATCCAAAATGAAGTTTTGTATAAAAAGGGCTGCGCAGCCTTTCCCAGTATTAATTGGTATGTATTTTGTGCTGAGGAGGAAACGATTGTTCCGAAACCGGTCGGCGTTTAAATGATTTAAAAAGTTTAAACCAAATTATTCAATTTCATTTTATTTAAAAAATTGACTCTTGTGCAAAAGGGACGAAGTGCATGCGAAACGACACGTTAAATGAGCAGATATTAAAATTTTATATGAATTCTTCGTATCGACCTGTTGCAATTTAACATCATAACGAGAATATTATGCATACAAGATGTGACCTCAGAAATCCGGCAGACAGAGAGGGCAGACCTCAAGGTTAGTCTGCCAACCCTGTCTCGTCAGCGACCTACTAACCCAACCAAAAATAAAATAAACAAAGAGAAGAAAGAGTGCAACAAAGGAAAGGGAGAAGAAACAAACGAAGAATGCAACGAAGTAAAGGGAGAAGAAACAAAGATGCAACGTTGCGAAGGCAAAAGAAACACAATGAAAAGAACGAATGGGATAACTTTTCATTTCTTTTGCTTCGTTTTTAAATCGAGACGGTACGACCTCTGGAGAAGGACAACTTCTAAAGAAGGTCATCTCAAAGACTTTTTAAAGCGTGGTGTGTAAAATCCTGTAAAATATTATTATGCAAGCAGATTAATTTTATATGAATTTGTGTCTTTAACCCGTATAACCCCTTTAAGACCATATTTGTCACATAGGTCCATAGAAAACGTTGTGTATCCTTTACTATCATAATGAGAAATATTATCTAAACGGTATTAGAAACAGAAAATATCACGCTATATACTCAAATATAAAAATTGCAAAACCACAAAATAATTTAAATGTACACCTTTATTAAATCAAAGTTTCCGACCGCAAATAAAAATAAAAATTATGAAACTTTGCAAAAATTTTATGAATTATTTTTACATGAAACAACAAAAAAGTGAAGAAGCAATAACGATTATAGGGGGGCATACATTAATTACGTGAGCACAAAAGGGGGGGAAGATGCAGCAGAATCTCACGTTACTTGAAAAGAATATACAAAGTGGCCCAAATTTATCTCACCAAGGGGGGGGGGGGGGGGGGGTCTAGATTGGAAGAAAAACTGCTCACGTAATTAATGGATCCCCCCCTAAATTAATTAATTTGTCTAATAAAACGTGTGTGTGTTTTTTTTCCTTATCAGTAATTTTATTTTGGTGAGCCATTTTTAAAACTTTTTTATAAAATTTGAGAGGCGGGTATGGGTACCGCCGCCCCGGGAACCATGTACAGGTCATCCCAAGTGGTTCGCTATGTTTGGCGACTAAGCAAGGGTGCTCGGGTTCATAGGATGAGGTTTGCTAAGTCTTGGTGGCGGATACGTTTGCCCAACCACTGCTTGGCGGGCTGGATCGGAGGAGACTGATTGTGGGAGGCCTTTTGACCTCTCCAGCCGGATTTTCCCGACCCTTCGCCTTGCACCGCAGTGTGCGGAATAGATTCATACGTCTGTCACTCCTGGCCACACTGAACCCAGATTCCTACCCACCCCTCATACCTCTTTCCTTCCCATATCTTCTTCTCCTTCCTTTACCTTAAAAACCCTCCACACAGCATCCTCAAAGATGACATAGGCCCCTAGGGAAATTGTTTTCCTCAGGGCCTCCTGTGTGGAGTTAATGCAAAAAAATACAGTTTAGCGGCTGGTGATTGGATGGTGGAGAGGCATACGAATGCTTAAGGGACTAACAAAGAAACATTCATTTTTAAAATATATATATTAAGGAGATTTACAATTCCACTACAGATTCCATTTATCCAAAGCATATTTTTTTGTATTTATACATATGAATTTATCTGGACCTGCCCTAAGTGATAAAAGAGTATTATTTCCCCCTCCTCATACCGGTTCCATGGAGCCGGCTGGGCTTACGAGAGCCTCGCTTTAATCTAAAACATGTGACGTCATCATTCTTGTACTGACCAGCGCCGAGCTCACATCGTACATTTTACGAAATAACACGCCAAAAATGAGAGCTTATGCTATACATGCTATACCCTAAAATATGTGGATAGAGCGAAAGTGGGCGGTTATCCATGAGCTCGTCGCTGGTTACAGGGGTAAGTAAATTATGGTAAATTTGTAAAAGTGTCTTAAATAAATACGGCAACAAAATATTCCTCTGTGAAAATCGGCGAACTTTACTTTGCCGCATTTGGACTTTGCAAATATGTTAATAACGTGGCGAGCAATTCGCGCTCCCATGTAAAAAGGTCTATTCATTCAAAAGCAGATTTTATAATGCGAGATGCCTATATACTGTCAGATTGATTTTTTAACGAATCACAGTCATCTTTCCCCTCTTCGCCCCCCATAGTTTGGTTTTACCCCTCATCTATATCTTCTCGTCTATTAAATTTGGATGTCTATGATTTATAATGTAAACCGATTCGTAATAAAGGTTAATCTAAAGTAGTGATTTAGCATTAAGCTTCGCCTTTCATTCGCTATGAAATTACGCAACGTGTGCAGTATATAATTATATGAGGATGATGCATGTTATGGTAATATGACGCATCACGCATCTGACCGCAAATAAGTCATATTTCTGAATAAATTAAGACATTAAATTGTTCTAGGAATAGTCCAAATTCTTTGTGATAAATGACCCATTATATGACATTATAGGTAATATTAAGTCATACTTTTCACGACACAATACATAGTAATGACCTAACTTACAATATTTTTAGAACGGCGAAGAAAATGGTTACTAAACTAGACATGCTTTTGTCACATACAAAGGTAAAGGGTCACGGATGGAATGTGGGAATCTAAGGGCTATTAGTCTGCTTAGTTCAGTCGGTAAGCTTATTAGTCCAATATTCTTTTTTTTAATTTTAACCTCTCGGGCTATTTTGTCGGAAGGTCAAAATATTTCCGCTTTGCAAGAAAATCCAAATATATGGAATTTTTTTTAACGCGTCCGAAAACCAAAAATAGTTTTTGAAAGGAGATGAAATGCGATTTTAAATTTTATATTTTAAAATAAACAATTAGTTTTTGAAATACAACATTTGACAAGAGTCCCAACTGCTCCCGTCTGGACCCAGTGAGACTATGGCATCCCCAATTGAAGTATGTTGCGAGGCTGAAGGTAGTGGGGAGAGGAAGGAGATATTGAAGAGAAAGGTGGGGAAGTACCTGGCTATTCAGATCTGGTCACTAAACACGACTAAAGTCATTTCAAGCAACGTTTCAATTCTGAATGGTGTTCCGACACCAGGGTGATACTGAGAGTATCTTCCACTCTGGAACGTGCCGCAAATATACAATATATTATTTTAAATGAATAAATTGTGAAATAACACAAATTAATCAAATAAAATTTATTTGCCACGTCCGGATTCGATCCCGCGACCTTCGGATTGCGAGTCAAGAGCTAGACTGGACTACGCCGGCCATCAAATTTATACCTGTCATTAATACTAATTTCTAGTGACCGACCGAAGGTTCGGTTTCGGCTTCGAAAAGTTTCCGCAAAAAAATCTAGTTTCGGCATCAGTTTCGGTTTCGGCAGAAAATCTGCCGAACCTTCGGCCGCACTGAAACTCTGCGTTCGTGAATTATCGCACGTCATTCGGCAAACAACAACGGGTTGAAGCAGCCTGCGAATTCCTGAGTGCTACTACATCGATGGCGAATAATTCTTGGACTCAATTGTGACTGGGGACGAGACCCGGATACACTACACGACCCCAGAGACAAAGGAACAATCCCAGTGGCATCATTCAGATTCGCCGAAGCAAAGTTTAAAAAAGAATTACAGCGCGTAACCCACACCTAGCGGGTGCGGCGAGTGGAAGCTCCATCGCGAATGGCTGCAACACCGAGACTAATGGAGAAGATTTAACAACGGGAAACCAGGCTACACGCTAGTGTTGCAGGACTACACGGTAAATCATTCTTCGCCTTGGAGACCTTATTTTACGCACAGCCCTCGTATAAAGAGATATCTGCATTTATTATCTCGACATATTATATCGATCAAGATAAATAAATCGTAGTCAAAGAATTATAAATCAGCTCCATGATTAAATAATAGGTCGCAATTATAATAGATTCTTTGATGTGTCGTGAATTATAATTATGGGAATTCATTTAATTATCATTAGTGTAATAATAATAATATATCCCAGCTACAGTAATTGGATATGCAATTCAACGTATCCATTGTTAGCGGACCTAAATGGGGGTCCCTACATTCTGCCGACAGACTAGCTCAGGTTTTAGTCAGCAGAGCGGGAGAGGCCCTCACCACCAGGGTGGTAGGATCTGTGAGGCGTGTGTGGGTCTTTCCTGAAATAAAGCTCAAATTTCTACGGGCTGGGAGAAGGCAGTGAAACCAGTAATCAGGGTAAACATCAGTTATATTGGGTAAAACACCTGCGTAAACACAATATCACAATAATGCATACATAGTAATTCAGGGTAGCAACAACAGTTATATCTAAAAAGGAGGAATCTGTCCCTATAATCTCTCTGGAAGGGCTATTTATCTCCGCGGTGAATTTACTGCGAACACACGCAAATAAGGGGGAAAACAGCTTGGGTACTTACAGTGAGCGTTTGGACTCCTGTATCTTCCGTGTCGGGAAAGAGTTCGGCCATTCTTGGTGTCGCAGTGTAACACTTAGCAAAACACGTTCCATTGTTTTCCGCGTGGAAACTTCTAGAATGAGCGCGGAACGGTCCCCACGCCATGCGTTCTTACTAGACCAGGAGCTACGGGTAAGTGGCGGTTGGTGGCTCGCTGCCGACTGTGCCTTGTTTGGGTTCCGCCGCCGGTAGCGCGCCGGGAAGCTAAGGGGGCGAAACTGTAGTTTGCGCAGTGGCGTGCTCTACATCTTGGGAGGAGGGGGCCGAGTAATTTGCAGGGGCGTATTTGTGTATCGTAACACCATATTGGCACTGCAGCAAACAGTAAAAAAAATCAGAGTGTGCAATTCGCACGCGGTAGAAGTGAAACCTTCAGCAAATTAAAGTAGTCAAGAATGGTGAGACTACGAAGCACTTTTTTTATCAATGTGAGGTCATCTTATTAGTATTTATGTTTTCTTCTTCGGTGTCGCTAGATATCATATCATCATCTTTTCTAAATCTGAACTCAAATCCAATCTAACATATAATTTTGAAAATTACGCATTTGAATAAAATTAATATATAAATTCACCTTACCTCTCTCCATAACATGAAATGATGGCCTAGAACACCCTTGAAGTGTAAAAGCCAGAAACATGTAAAATAAAAATTTGTATAGTACTGATACGTTTTAAGATTTTCACGGCAAAAAGTATTTTCGTTGTTTGTTTTAGGGGTGTTATGCCGTGTTGCGCTACTAACAAAGAAAATGTATAGTACTGTCAATCTGATAGTGCTCCCTCTCTAAACACGAGAATTTCTCAATTAGGGAGGTATTGTTACCAATATTACTAATATTATATATTATATAAAAAGAATACAAGAAAAAAGCAAATGATATTATTAAATATCCTTCCATTTGGGAGGCGGGAATGGGTACCCCCCCCCCCGGAACCTTTATTGGATAACCAACACCTCTGCCATAGGTCACCCCAAGTGGTTCACTACGTTTGGTGATTTAGCTGGGATGCCCGGCTGCGTATTTACAATCCCTACCGCGTTTCAGTCGCTTTAAATATTCAATATCAAAATTTAAATATTTAGAAATAAAATTATTAATTTCTAATATACACATTGGAAAGATTATTTTATCTAGATTTTAGAACAATTTTTGTTTTTGCAAAGTGATAAATAATTATCAATATAGAGGTGTATTTACAATATATGGGAATTATATTAAAATTTAAATATTTAGAAATAAAATTATTAATTTCTAATATACACATCTGAAAGATTATTTTATCTAGATTTTAGAACAATTTTTGTTTTTACAAAGTGATAAAAAATAACCAATATAGAGGTATATTTAAAATGTAAATTGTCGTTACCGCGACTGAATCGGTATAGGTTTTGTAAATACGCTGCCCGGCTTCATGGGATGAGGTTTGTCTCGGTCTTGGAGGTGGATGACCAGGACACACTGAACCCCAGATTCCTACCCACCCCTTAAACCCTTTTCCTTCCCAGAACTCTCCTCTCCTTCCTTTCCCTAAAGAAAACCACCACACAGCATCCCCAAAGATGACATATGCCCTCAGGGAAATTATTTTCCTCAGGGCCTCCTGTGTGGAGCTCATGTAAAAAAAAAAAATTGGCAACTTGGCAGGATCAAAAAAAAATCAACCCGTGGTAAACAAAAATTTGGTTTGTTTTTATAATAACACATTTATTTTGAATTTTCGGGCTAGTTGGCAATTTCAGAGAAATGCGTTTGTGTGTGCTTGTGTGTGCGTTAGTGCCACCAAAATGCATTAACATCGACAACGTGTCAATCTTCCGAAATTCAGCTCGATCGGATGTCAGAAGGTGGATTAATTTTGAGTTCCAAGATTTGGATTCATTAATTTAAGAAAATCGAAATTAAAATAAGTTAATGTATAAAACGGTTTATTTTTTTAAACTAGTTACTATGAATTATAATGCATTGCACAAGCCTGTCTGAGGCCCAGGAGCCGAAACTTCTCATGCAATCGTGGTACAGTTGTACCAATTATTTCTCGTGTAATACTTCTGGAAAGTGTGTAAAACATGTATTTCATGTGTAGGACAAAATTAAGTAAGGTTAGATGGAATTAAAGAGTTATGTAGTAATGCTAAGAACAAATTTTATTGAGGTTATATTCATAATTCCTTATCATCCATTATCTACGAAATTAATCAATTTAGAAGGCAAGAGACTCTACATTTACAATGAATATCAGGGCATGTTCAGATCGATAAACTAAATCTGACTAGTGACGTGTAATAACAATTCTAATATGCTGATCTGTGGGTATGTAAAAGAATCAAAAAGGTTTAAAGTTTCAAATCTCAAATAGTAATCCTGCTTTAGATACTTAGGGCGCCAGTCCTTCCTAATAATTATTTGAAGAACAAATTTATAAATACAGTAAACCATAATGTGAGAATCTATCGTAAGATGATGACAATCGCTCACGTGTCTGATGGCGCAACTCTTGCGAATCCTTTCCGTGATGTACTTCCTGACAGCTGTCCAACCTCTCTGGAACTGATTAGCAATCTCCGATTATGTACTCGGCCGTTGCCGTGTTCGTAACTGCACGGTTGTAAAATTAATATGTCCTTCTCAAGCGCTTGATACCGGGGCGAGTAGTTTTAAATCGTTACATTACTCCCTTCCCTTCAAAAAAAATTTCCAAGGAAATTTTAGGCCCTCCTGGCGCCTTTATAGATCTCAATACAGGAAGCTTGCTGATCATGCCAATAGATGATTTGCTCTGGAGGAATTGATTCCAGAATGTACCCTTGAAACCAGGTAATTTATATCCAATATGAAGATCACGTTCAGGGTCCAGGACTTGAAGGCAGAAGTAGTAGAAAGAAGATTATCAGCTTAGAGGTTTGTTTGGTGACTGTATGAAAGCGAAGCTCTTCCTCCAAATCCGGCCATGATGAATTTTGAAACTGCTGGGATGAGCATCCAAAGAGTATACAGATGAAGGCTGAAGATCAAGGTAGGAGAAGAAGGTTGAAGTTCAATTTTGATAGTCTGTAATCTTGATATTGTCCAGTGCAGATGACCGGTCCATTTTATGTGAACATGTCCATATGAATTTGAAGTTCTTCCTTCCATGTAGATTGTGATTGTTTTGGCCAAAAGCAGCAATGAATTCCACCGGACGTATATGTTAAGGTCTTGAACTTGTAGTGATGATTGCGATTTAATGTTGATTTTAATTCTTGATGTTGCGAAGACTAAGCTATACTATAAAATGGTTTACTGATGAATTAGAAAAAAATTTTAAGTTAGAACTGATTGTTAGTTATACAAAAGAAAAAAAAAAAAAAAAAAAAAAAAAAAAAAAAACCCTAGCTGAAATAATATGATATAATTTTCAAATAAGATAATATTACAAACTGGACACCCTGCGGATAAATAAATAATTTGAAAACCCTATTGATAGAATGATTAAACAATTTTTATTTTCTAGCCAAGACGCAATTGAAGTTTCAAAACAGCCCACCTAGATGTCACTCCTCTAAAATGAGATTTTAAATGTCTTTATAAATAAATTTTATAATAATTTTACTAACAAGATAATTCAAAAGTTTAAGCTTTTACTGTGAAATAGATATTAAAATTTCTATATGAAAATGAATGTTATTATCCTCCCCATAGATCTGAGTAAAAATAAGTTTTGTCTTCGATATTGAATAAATTATGAATTGTTAATCGAATTTAACCCATGCAATGTTGATAAAATTTAAGGAATAATAATTATCTTGTGAATAAACAAAAAAAAATTATTTATTTTATTATTATTATTATTTTTTTTTTTTTTTTAATACCCCAATGTAGTATGCTATAAATCAAATTTTAAATTTCAGTTAAAATGTAATCCGATGATGCAATTTGCAGTAAAATTGAATTATTATCTTTTGTTTTATTTTATTTTTGTAAATCTCCCTGAATGAAGAACCAATTAACATTCCATGATTTGATCAAGAACAAGGTATTGATCGAATCATCGAATGCTAGTTCGACTTGTTGAGGTCATTCCGAGCTCAAGAATGACCCCCGCAACCCGAAGAAGGAAAATTTATTATATTTAAAATAAAATTACCCGAATAGTAAACCGACGTTGGCATATGCCACATGCATTTTATTTGTGTTGAGGATTTCAAATCTCTCTCTTTAATTAACTTCATATTTATTTTAATTTGTAAGGACGAAGAACAACATAAAATGTGAATTAAAAAAAACCCAAATGGATAAAATAAGCACTACCAAAAGAAATTTCATACAAAACCGTTGGCTGGGTTTCGTAACTTCCTAAAGTTACTAAATAGATATTCTAAGCATCTGATTGCTATCATGTGATGAAAATAGTAACCCGATGCCAAAGATTCTGAATGAACCCTTCGGTTTGCCTTCTAGTTCAAAACAATATAATAAATATTACGAACTATTAATCATTAATTCAATTGTAACCATAATCCAGCAGATCCTGCAAGGAATATACATACTCATTTGATAATATAGATTATTGAATGGGATAACCCAAATTAACATTAATAATTTGATAAATATAGGCACGGTTTTGTACCACATGTAATTGAAAAAGCACTATTTTCCCATCTTATAGTATGTAACATCCCCAAAGGGCATAATGAAACAGAACAAGACAAAGAAACAGAACGAGACAACGAAACATAAAACCCAACTGTATTTTACTATAAACTATCTTGAAGATACGCCTACCATTCCGGACTAGCAAGCGCATCTTGAAAACAGTTAATTACATAACCATTTCAAAATGAATATGATAAAAGTATATATGAGAATCATCAAAATGCCAAACGGATGTGCAATGTACTCACACACATCCAAACTTATTCAAAATTTGATGATTTGAATATATAAATTTACAAAATTTAGTACTATGTTTATTCATGTGCACACATTCAATGCGTAAGGGTAAGAATAGGTCACCCCTGCACACTGAACAAGTATAAAATAGCAAAATACATGTGTTAGAAATACCTGGACACGGACAAACAAAATAACTTCATAAACAAATATAAAATTGCATTCAATGTGAGAACATAAGTTTTAGTCATGTTCTCACGTTAAATGGAATCTTTTAATCGCTTCCATTATTGCGCATAATGGAAACAAAAGTATACAAAATAATTAAAATACGCTCCTGATCTACACGACGTTAATCTGAGATTTCATGCTTGATTAAATCCTTGATGTGAAAAGTTCCAACAGGTTTTCCATTTAAATCAGCTAAAATGTAAGCAACCGGAGACAATTTCTTAATGACTTTGCTGCGGATAAACTTGGGAGCTAATTTCGCTGAAAAATACTTACTAGCGTCTGAAAGAACGAACGAACGACGCCAAACGATGTCGCCAATTTCATATTGTATGTCCCTACGACGTAGATTATACTGCGTTTTGTTCTTTTCATACGACTGCCTTAGAGACGTACGAACCTGCGAAAAAATATCGTTTAACTCGTCTAAATCCGATGCCCAAGAATCCCGTGCGGCAAATCTGATATCTTCAGGGTTGAAGTCTGAAGACTTGTAGTCGTTTCCTGAAATAATAATTTCCCTTCCAAAGTTTAAGAAAAAGGGAGTATATCCAGTGACCTCATGTACTGCTGTGTTAATAGCGAGTTCAATTTCATGTAAACAATCTGCCCACCTCCGATGATCACCACCGACGTACGAGCTAATAGCAGACACTAACACTCTGTTAATTCTTTCTACAGGATTATTTTGCGGGTGATACCTGCAGTTGTAAAAGAGGTGTCTTATATGAAACTTGTTAACTAACGCTTTCATGTCTTTTGAAATATATTGGGGACCATTATCCAAAATTATTGTATCAGGTACCCCAAACTTGTAAAATATCTCATTTTCCATGATCTCAGCAATATTCTTTCCAGTAGCTTTTCGTAATGGGAAAAGTTTAGAGTATTTTGTAAAGAAGTCAGAGATTATTAACAAATATGTATATCCTCTTTTGTAAGAGCTGGGGAACGGACCTAATAAATCTGTAGCAATCATTTGCCAAGGACGTTGAACTAATTTAGGATCACCCATTAAACCTGGTGGTAACTGATTCGTACTCTTATGACCCAAGCAAGTGTAACATTTGCTAATGAATGATTTTACGTCGGCCGCCATCTTCGGCCAGTAATATTTCTGACTAATTCTATTCAAAGTCTTCATAATACCAAAATGAGCACACGAAGGAGGTACATGATATTGCGTTATTATATCTTTCCTAGACTCTTTAGGTACAACTTCTTTCCAGTCATACACTCTGTGCAGAGCTTCCATACTCTGTATGTGTTTGTACAATACTCCATTATTAACTTTCCAAGCATGAAATTTATCTGGAAAGGTTAGAACATTTCTACACATTTTATCGTACCACGATTCTTTGGTTGGTATAGTTTGTTCTACTACAGCTAATTCTACGGGATCACGTGATAAAGCGTCAGGCACTATATTATCTTTTCCTTTACGGTGTTCTATAATAAAATTGAATTGCTGTAACCTGACAGCCCACCTCGCTAATCTGCCTGTCGGAGACTTAATATTTACTAACCATTTTAGACTGTAATGATCTGTTATTATCTTAACCGGTATGACAGATCCTTCTATATAAGCTCTAAATTTCTCCAGAGCAAAAATCATTGCATTAAGCTCTTTCTCTGTAGTTGAATGATTTCTTTCTTGAGCATTCAGAGACCTACTGATAAATGATATAGGGTGTTCTCTATTCGAATCGTCTACCTGTGTCAGGACCGCTCCTAGACCGGTATCGGATGCGTCGCATGATATGATAAAAGGTTTTTTAAAGTTAGGACAAGCTAAAACAGGTGCGCTCACTAAAATATCTTTAAGTTTTTTAAACGCTAAATCTGCCTGACTGTTCCATTTAAATTTGTTTCCCGTAAATTCCTTTTTTGTTAAATTATGCAACGGAGCTGCTATTATAGAAAAGTTACAAATAAACCTTTTATACCAAGATAGTATGCCTATAAAACGTCTTAAGCTTTTTTGCGAGTTCGGTATAGGAAAATCCACTATGGCTCTAACTTTATCTGGATCGGTTCTTAAACCTTGACTATCGACGACATAACCCAGAAACTTTAAAGAGTCTCTACAAAAAACAGATTTGTCCATATTGATAGTTAGACCCGCATCAGAAAGTTTTTTCCGAACTTTCCTCAAAAGAGACATGTGTTCCTCAAATGAAGTGCTTATAATTATAATATCATCTAAGTAATAAAATACTTTGCCCTCAAATTCAGGTCCAAATATTTTATCCATTAAACGCATCATTCTAGAGCTCGCCCCATGAAGACCGAATGGCATTCTAGCAAAATGAAATAAACCTCGTTTCGGAACAGTAAAAGCCGTCTTCTCTTTAGAGTTTTCCTCCAGAGGAATTTGCCAGAAAGCTGCTGTTAAGTCAATAGTAGACAGGTATTTAGCACCGCCTAAGGAATCTAGTATGCTTGAAACATAAGGAATAGGAAAACTGTCTTTTTTCGACAGCGAGTTTAAAGTTCTACTGTCCAAACATAACCTAAATGATCCATCCTTCTTGGGAACAAGTAAAATAGGACTATTCCACGCACTATGACTCGGTTCAACGACACCTAACTCTAACATTCTATCTAATTCTTTGTGTACCGCCGGCAGCAAGTGTGGTGAAACTGGGTAATATCTTTGTTTTACCGGTTGAGCATCACCTGTGTCAATGACGTGATACACCAAATCGGTTTTACCTAACCTGTCTCCCGAGATATCTTTAAATTCGTCTATGACACATTTAAGCTCATGCTTCTGTCTATCTGATAAATTTAATCTGTTTTCTAATCCTTTTATCTCTGTGACTGATTTCGGCTCAGATTTTGATTCCCGTGGTGATATATATTTGCAAATTTCTGGACAAATATTAAAAAGTTTCCAAAAGTCTATACCTAGAATTACATTTGAAGTGATCTCAGGCATAACTACAAAAGTGAAATATTTGACAATGTTTTTATATAGCACCGGAACTGTTATCTTTTGTGTACATTTTACTGAGTGACCTGTCGCAGAAGTTAGAGAAAATTTTTCTTTTAAAGTCGCCAATCTAAATCCTAATCTCACAAAATGTGTATGAAAGTTCTTTCCCAAAATAGACAGGTGGGAACCTGAATCTAGCAAACCAGAAAATTTAGTATTTAGAACCTGAAATGATATGTGAGGACGGCCATCATTGTTACCCGCTCTCTCCGCCTTTGACGTTCTAAGGTCCTGGTAGAATTTCTCCACGACAGCAAGCCAATTAGTCCACTCCGGGTCACACGGCACAGTAGATGAAGACGTCTCCTCGCCCACTGCACAGGCAACCCGAGCTGCTAGTTTTTTCGGTTCTTGCATCTGCAGTCAGGAGCCTTCACACCCGGTTGACCACAGCGGAAGCATCTCACTGGTTCTCTGAAATTCACGTTTTGAGCGCGTTGATTATTGTTATAAAAATACTTTTGATTTCTTTTGACATTAGGATTATAATTATTATTATTGCGTGGAGCCTCCCTGTAACTACTATTATTAGATTTAGTATTATTGGCAGAATTATTGGCTTTAGAATTGTAAAAGTTTGAATTTGCAGGATGGTTTCTATTATCCGTGCGACTGTCCGCTAATTCTATCATCTTTCCATATTTCTTTAGAGCAGTAACATTAGTCACCTCTGTAAGAGAAAGTTTATGTATGTATCTTGGCAACATATTACACAATAGAATTTCTAAAATTTCCTCTTCCGGCAATTTCTTAGAGAGGCGATTATTCATTAGTAAGACTGTGGTTATAAATGAACCCAAGTTTTCTTTAGGTTTTTGACAAGTAGTTCTTAACTGAGCTACAAGACGTTTGTCATGATCCAAGAGTTCAAACTCCTCCTGCAAACCTGCAACAATCTCTGGCCATGAATTAAAATTGGTACGGTTCACCCTGAACCAGTTCAAAGCATCGCCTGTAAAAAATTCAATCGCGCTAGAAAATAGATTAATGTTACTTACACCACGAGAATCTGCTAATTCTTCTACACGTTCTATGAAGTTGCGTACGCATGTGGATCCGTCAAAAACCAGATTCCATTTGTGTACGGGGAATGACTTGCAGGAAGACGATTGCGTTTCCGCCTGTAGCTCCGGCGAAGCTTCATTTTGTTTCACCATTGTCACAGAATCCTGAATCTTGGCCTGACTCCTCGTTAGAATTTGCGGTTCCGACATCACACGAAGAAACTATGCTATGTAGGTATGAAAGAAATAATTAGCACATGTACCAAATATTCACGACAACAATAACCTTGCCTCGTTCATAAAAAATAAAAAATAAATTTGACTACAGCGTACTGTAAGTCAATAAACAGTAAAAAGCGCAGAGCGCTAGAGCTCCAGGGGGGACATTCAAATATATTAAACTGTGTAAAATTATTATTTAACTTAGGAATTTCATCACGAAATGGATCCACCGAGCATCAAAACCGCGAGCGACTGTCATCATATATTCACAAATTAGCAAGATTACCACTTGAAACTTTTAACTACACATAAAACATTGTGCAAAAATTTACATCCTACCCACAAAATAACAGATCACTAGGTTTAATCCACGCTGGGCTGCCAAATGTACCAATTATTTCTCGTGTAATACTTCTGGAAAGTGTGTAAAACATGTATTTCATGTGTAGGACAAAATTAAGTAAGGTTAGATGGAATTAAAGAGTTATGTAGTAATGCTAAGAACAAATTTTATTGAGGTTATATTCATAATTCCTTATCATCCATTATCTACGAAATTAATCAATTTAGAAGGCAAGAGACTCTACATTTACAATGAATATCAGGGCATGTTCAGATCGATAAACTAAATCTGACTAGTGACGTGTAATAACAATTCTAATATGCTGATCTGTGGGTATGTAAAAGAATCAAAAAGGTTTAAAGTTTCAAATCTCAAATAGTAATCCTGCTTTAGATACTTAGGGCGCCAGTCCTTCCTAATAATTATTTGAAGAACAAATTTATAAATACAGTAAACCATAATGTGAGAATCTATCGTAAGATGATGACAATCGCTCACGTGTCTGATGGCGCAACTCTTGCGAATCCTTTCCGTGATGTACTTCCTGACAGCTGTCCAACCTCTCTGGAACTGATTAGCAATCTCCGATTATGTACTCGGCCGTTGCCGTGTTCGTAACTGCACGGTTGTAAAATTAATATGTCCTTCTCAAGCGCTTGATACCGGGGCGAGTAGTTTTAAATCGTTACACAGTTCACTTCCAGAAAATATTATCTTCTCAGTAATCTAATCTAAACAGTTATTTGATATGATCATCCTTTCGGTATATTTTTAGATAGTAGTGTTATTGTTGAAAATCGTCCGGCGTGGTTTCGGCGTTTAGCTCTGCGGGCTGTCAACTGTCTGTTTACCTGTCAATCAGTCACTCAGGAGTTTGAGTTAGTCGAGTGTCAAGCGATCTATTATACCGCTAATGGAGTGTCCAAATTTTGGCGTTAACGAAAAACTGAGCTTTTTCGATTCACCGGAGATACATGAAGACCATTTTGAATTTATATGTATTTTTTTATGTGAATACCTCACAAGAGTCTCAGCTGCTCCCGTTCAGAGCCAGTGAGACTATAACATCCCCAATTGGGGTATGTTGTGAGGCTGAAGGTAGTGGGGAAGCGAAGGAGATGGGAAGAGGAAAGTAGAAAAGTACCTGGCTATTCAGTTCTGGTCACCAAACACGGCGAAGCCATTTCAAGCATCGCTTCAATTCTGAATGGTGGTCAAATAAATCAATATCAATCTTCATATCACTCCAAAATGAACAGGCAAAGAAAACACAAAAGCAAACGACATCTAGCGATTCCGGAGAAGACAACACAAATACTAATAAGATGTACAAATGCACAGGAAATGGTGCACTGGAATTCGACGACATAAAACCCTCTCTATTAAAATCGATTTACCATGCTATGATTCACTCACATCTAATATATCTCGTCGGAATCTGGGGATTTGCTACAAAAAAAATGATTTCAGAAGTCCAAGTCGTCCAAAATAGAGCCCTGCGAAATATTTTCAGTTTACCTTGGGACACACATGTCAAAGACATCTACAGAAACACCCAAATACTTCCTTTTAATACCATTCCCACTTTTGAAATAACGAAAACTATATTACAAGTAATTCAACACTCGGCACATTCCAACACTACACTATATTACAATTGCGACGTACACCAACACAACACAAGAAATCACAACAAACTTCATATACCAAAAATCAAATCAACAAAATATGGACTAAGATCCCTAGAATACATAGCTCACACAAAATATAATCAACTACCCAACGAGATCAAATGTGCAAGTCAATGTAAAAAGACCCAAACTAACATGCTCAAACTTCATCTTATTAATGACTTTCTGAAATAATAATGTTGTGTATGTCCCCATCATATGTCCATTTAATACATACAGCTATATGTTTCATGTAATGCGTATCATTCCCGCAATGAGTTTATTAACTCCTGGGAGTACAATGCTTTATATAATACACTATATTCTGTATTGTATACTTTTGATAAAAAAATAAAAAAAATAAAAAATAGACATGGAAAAAATCATCTTTTACATTGATAAAAAAGTACTTAGTAGCCTCCCCACTCTTGTCTACTTAAGTTTTTTAAGGTTTCACTTCTACCGCGTGTGAATTTCACATACAGTCTTTTCGTTTCATCGGAGGCGGGAAAGGGTACCGCCGCCCTGGGAACCTTTATTGGATAATCAACACCTCTGCCGTAGGTCACGCCAAGTGGTTCGCTACGTTTGGTGATTTAGCAGGGGTGCCCGGGTTCATGGGGTGAGGTTTGTCTAGATATTGGAGGCGGATGACCGGGACACACTGAACCCCAGATTTCTACCCACCCATTAAACTCTTTTCCTTCACAGAACTCTCCTCTCCTTAAAAAAACCCTCCACAAAGCCTCCCCAAATATGACATAGGCCCTGAGGGAAATTATTATCCTCAAGGTCTCCAGTGTGAAGCTCACGTAAAAAAAAAAAAACAGCGGTGCAAAAGATGTTTTTAACTAAAAAAGTTATACCTACAACAAAGTCGACGACAAATGTGATGTATATTCTCGCCAGTTTCACGCTTGTGCCAGAAGTTACCGGACACCATGTATAACATAAACGTTAGCAAGTAACATCGTCAATTTAAAACCGGTTTGCAAATAATGCATTTAGTTGTATATATAATACGTACAACGCCGGGTTTATAGCGAACGTAACAAACAAAACTAAAAAGCTGAACACGTGGGTTTACGAGGTTTTAGAAACCTGTTTCTAGTTGACTTCGCCCAAAACATCCACTAAACTTGGCAACGACAGCATACTAACTTGATTTTACAAATTCACTTGTTGCCATTTGCACGCTCGTGTACACTTCAAATCAAACGGAACCAATGATAATATAATGATTTTATTCGTATTATGTAAAAAATAAATATGAAACATAATATATTGGTGACACGACGGTAATGCGCTTACATTAATTACGTGAGCTCAAGGGGGGGGGGGGGGGGTTCAGCAGAATCTCACGTTACTTGATAAGAATATCGAAGTGGCCTAAATTTATATCACCAAGAGGGGGGAAGGGGTCTAGATTGGAAGAAAAACTTTTTTTTTAGTGATACCTCACAAGAGTCTCAGCTGCTCCCCTGGAGCCAGTGAGACTATGGCATTCCCAATTCGGGTATGTTGTGAGGCTGAAGGTAGTAGGGAGAGGAAGGAGATAGGGAAGATGAAGGTAGGGAAGTACCTGGCTATTCAGATCTGGTCACCAAACACGGCTAAAGTCATTTCAAGTAACGTTTCAATTCTGAATGATGGTCTTACACCAGGGCGGTACTGAGAGCGTCTTCAACTCTGGAACGTGCCGCAAATATAATATATATTATTTTTTAAATGAATAAATTGTGAGATAACATAAATTAATCAAATAAAATTTATTTGGCACGCCGGGATACGATCTCGCGACCTTCGGAATGCGAGTCAAGAGCCTTACCACTGAACTACGCCGGCCGTCAAATAATACAGACATCCTGTAAAGACAATAAATTATTGCTGTCTGTATTATTTTTGTCCCATTTTACTTTTTTTTAACAATAATTTATAGTCTTTACAGGATTATTATTATTTTTGTATTATTTTTGTCTCATTTTTTGTTAGGTTAGGTTAGGTTTCACGGTAGATATTTTGTTGGGGAATGTTTTGTCAGTAAGATATTTTGTCGGGGATATTTTGTCGCGGGATGATAACGCGCGGAACCGACACGACAATCCGGCGAGCCCCCTGAAATGATATTTACTATAAAATAATATATTTTAAGCATTACTTACCAATTTCAAATGTAAAATCGACTTCAAACTTCAAAGATACCCTGGTAAGATAAGTTGGTATGAATATCAAACGAATTTATACACAGTATACAGAGAAGAAAATTTTCACTTGATGCATTTGAATGAAACAACGATTTTAACTTTTGTTATTCGGCGGTTTCGAGGACATTTTGCTGAATTTTGTGTAATTAGGCAGACCGTATTTTCCTTAGACCGAATGCATATTGTATATAAGTATGCCGGGGGCTAACTGTGGAGGTTCAACTGTGGTGGATCCGTTATAAATATGGTAATAAATATTTACCTCTGCTTTTTGGGGGTAACAGCGGGGTGTTGTAGTCTGATACACCTGGAGAAACAGAAGAAAAGAAATTAATGAAATGTGCGCATTTCCTGACATTTTCAAGATAGAAATTAAAGGGCAGATGTCGACGGTCCAGTTGATTAGTCAGACATCTCCGCAAATTAACAGATGGCGGTGTAGCTAAAAGTTTGGGTAACCATCTAGTAGATGGCGTTTTGTTTAGTTAGCCACAGCAACACGTGGCCGGGTCTGCTAGTTATAAATTAAAGACCTTCGCCACATCTGTTCGTGATAAACTTAATAACTACTGAACGGATTTTCATGCGGTTTTCACCAATAGATAGAACGATTCAAGAGGAAGGTTAAGATATGCAATTTGTCAAGGTTTTGTATAAATTGGTTGAAATATAAAGTAGAATGTCAGTGTGGAGAGCGAGCTGGCAAGCGGGCAGTGTTGTTTTGATTTGTATGCAAATTAACAGATGGCGGTGTGACCTAAAAGGTTGGGTAACCATCCATTAGATGGCGTCGTGTTTCATTAGCCACAGCAACGCGTGGCCGGGTCTGCTAGTTATAAATTAAAGTCCTTCGCCGCGTCTGTCTGTCTGTTCACGATAAACTCAAAAACTACTGAACGGATTTTCATGCGGTTTTCACCAATAGATAGCGCGATTCATGCGTAAAGTATAAGTATATAATTTGTCAAGGTTTTGTGTAAATTGGTTGAAATATATAATTAAGGGAGAATGTCTGTACGTGGTGGACGAGCGGACTGTCAAGCGGGCGGTGTGGATTTGTATGCAAATTAACAAATGGAGGTGGTTATAAAGGTTGGGTAATCATCCAGTAGATAGGGTTGTGTTTCGTTAGCCACAGCATTGCGTGTCCGTGTCAGTTAGTATATTATAAACTGATGATGAAAGAAAAAGGGGCCTTTTTGGCCCGGAGCTCAATAAGCCATTATATCAAAAAATCTGTAGACAACACTCAACGGTTGACACACAACCATTGAACCGACCAAATTGAGCGGTCTGTAGTGGTTAAGAGAGTAGCAAGAGTGGAGATGTGGAGAAGTGCGGAGGAAGGGGGACCACTAGAGCTAATTCCGGGCTGGACAGAACACAAGACTGGTGGCGCCAGACGAATTTATTAATATCGTGGCACATATCGTCGGATCCACTAACTACCAGATTTCTCACTCAAATATATTGGCTGTTAATCATAATAGTAGGGAAGATAATAATATACTATTGAATTGATCTAATAATAATGAACTTTTTTTTACATACCTCCACACAGAAGACCCTGAGGAAAATAATTTCCCTCAGCCTATGTCGTCTTTGGGGATGCTGTGTGGAGGGTTTTGTAAGGAAAGGAAGGAGAGGAGAGTTCTGGGAAGGAAAAGGGTTTAAGGGGTGGGTAGGAATCTGGGGTTCAGTGTGTCCTAGTCATCCGCCTCCAAGACGTGTTGGTTATCCAATAAAGGTTCCCGGAGCGGCTGTACAAAATTGAGAGGCGGGAATGGGGACCGTCTTGAAGAGACCCATGTTGTAGGAAGGAGGAAACACAGGTCGGCAATCCGTTTACATGTGTCAAATGTCAACCGGGTTCATATGTTGGGCGCGCGTTTGGCGTGATTCCCGACTATGCACCGGTGCCAAGGGGATCAATGACGCTAGTTCTTCGGAGCATCTTCATTTGAAATACCGGTAGAACAAGGATAGCATTACCACCCGACGCCTGTGCTCTAAACATTGCAATCCGTGTATTAAGACAGGAGAATCGATCAAACGGACCGCCCGTTGCAGGTATTTTGGAGCTCCAGACAGGAGATTTTCAATTTGGGAGGCGGGAATGGGTACCGCCGCCCCGGGAACCTTTATTGGATAACCAACACCTCTGCCATAGGTCACCCCAAGTGGTTCGCTACGTTTGGTGATTTAGCAGGGGTGCCCGGGTTCATGGGGTGAGGTTTGTCTAGGTCTTGGAGGCGGATGACCTGGACATACTGAACCCCAGATTCCTACCCACCCCTTAAACCCTTTTCCTTCCCAGAACTCTCCTCTCCTTCCTTTCCTTAAAAAAAACCCTCCACACAGCATCCTCAAAGATGACATAGGCATAGGCCCTGAGGGAAATTATTTTCCTCAAGGCCTCCTGTGTGGAGCTCATGTAAAAAAAAAAAAAAAAAAAAGAGGTGGCTATCAAATGCAAACACGGGGAGCACTTGCGTTTTGTACAGGGTTTTTAGAAGTTGTGTACCTACTATTAAAGTATCTGCGGGCCCTGTCACTCCATAGTTGCCCAAGCAAAAAGCAATGTAATTTGTAATTTAAATTCACACCCATCAAAATGAGCATAATATCTACCATTTTCATTTTTTGCGGCTTTGAATTAGCTTTTTAATTACTGGGTCTTTATCTTTGTCACGGAAAACTGACTATCTCGTGCTCCCTCGGGTTGTCTCGCCGAGTCCGCACATCAAGAAGTTTTCTAATAAATATGTTTAACAGTATTTCGGTCAGTAGAGTGCAGCTGTGTTCTGGATTCCTCAAATAGTTCTGTGTTTATCTTCCGAATCGTTCCTTAGCAAAAACAAACCTGGATATTTCTTAATAACACGAAAGAAACGAATAAAGAAATACCTTTTTACTTAGTTTATGCTTTTACCAAAATAACCAAGTAAATTCACGTTTTCCATTGATAGTTTTTTTTCTTTATCTATTGCTTTAAGAGCGTTTAACCAGCCAGCGGACGAAAATCCACATTTCGTCGAAAGCTGTTCTTACAATCGTGCAGGGTGGTTACAATGAGAAAGATTAATTATTCTCCGTACCAGCTTTTTAAAATTATAACTCAATATCGAATTTATTTCAATTCAAATTAGCTTTAATTTATTACCTTCATCCAAAAATGCTGAAAGGCGTGATGATAAAACTATTAAAATAATGTACTTTTTGTAGTTATTTTTTTATTATAAGTATTTATCATTTTTCAATAATGTCTAAATTTAATAAGAATATTAAAAAAATCTGAAATATATTAGTTTGTAAGTGCGCAAATAAATACACAAACGGACCAATTTTCGCCAAGAAACACATGTACGTACATATTTTTTAATGATTTTATTGAAACTAAAATTAAAATTCTAAAACATACGTTTGCTAGATAATGTATTGATTTATTTTACTGCATGATTACATTATTTGAAATGGGTGTGGTATAATACAAAAACTTTTTTGAAAATTGAACAAATCTGCCAACGACCTATGGAATAACCTTATTATACTAAAAATTAAAAAAATTTCTCAAAATTTATTACATACGAATAATGCTAGATAAAAGAACAATCTTTCGAAATCCATTTATAATTTTTTGTGGAAAAGAGTCAATACGTCTAAAAACTTTTTTGAAAATGACGTATTTCCGGTTTTCTCTGGTAATGCCCTCTTAATGGTTACATAATTTGTGGATTTTTCGACAACCATGCTAGGCCGTGTTATGGTGGTCGATTTTACATAGAGTTCATTAATATTTATGAAAATTATTGAAATGAGATAAAATAATATAAGAGACTAGATGACCCGGAAAAGTTGTTCGGCCATATAAATTATTTCTAGTGAATATTTTGGTTGTTAAATAAAAAACAACGAATATATTGTAAGTGTGTGGGGATGGGATCTATGACAGAAAGAGGAATGGAGCGCTGTAGACGATGACCGCCGATAAAAACACCAAGGAATATGAAATAAAGAAAATCAATATAAATTTCGAAGAGCAATTGAGTGTACGATATTTTTTGTCAGTCCGTCTTTAGCCAACATAAATAAGCTCGATGGTTTGCCCACGAGAGAACATGATGCCGAATGAAATATCAAAATGACGCGACGCTTCTCGTGAATGTCGTGCGCATGTGTGGATGAAAGTTCGATGAGGCGGACGTAGCGCCATCTGTCATTCAACAACATAAATAATTTCGTTCTGTTTGAAATACGAAAGACGGTTAAATTTGTTCTTACAAAAATACTGAAATTGCGATTAAAAAATGCGAGGGTGGGGGTAGGAGGGTTAAAGATTTGGGGTAAAGGTATTTTTTGATGCCAAATAAAAAAAAAATACAAAAAAAATGTCAAAAAAAATGATTTTTTCCTGGATAGGGACACCCTAAATACCTAGCTGTATGAAATATACTTTAAAACCATAGACATCAGAATAATTAGACCAGAAGATACAGATGAGGGGTAAAACCAAACTATGGGGGGCGAAGAGAGGAAAGATACTGTGATTCGTTAAAAAATCAATCTGACAGTATATAGGCATCTCGCATTATAATATCACCATTTAGTTCTTAAAAGCAAAATCTGTTTGAATGAATAGACCTTTTTACATGGGAGCGCGAATTGCTTGCCACGTTAATAACATATTTGCTAAGGCCAAATGCTTGCCCTGAAAACATTCGCCCCAATTCACATAGCAATATTTTGTTGCCGTGTTTAGTTAAGACACCTTTACAAATGTTTCATAATTTACTTACCCCTGTAACCAGCGACGAGGACACTGGAGAACCGCCCACATTCGTTATGTCCATATAATATGTGGGTAAAATGTATAGCACAAGCTACCGTTCTTGGCGTGTTATTTCGAAAAATGTATGGATGTTACTTCCGCGCTGTTCAGGACAAGAATGATGACGTCACATATTTTAGATTCAAGCGAGGTTCTCTCCCCTCCCCATGGAGCGAGCTGGCTCCAAGGCGGAGCTCTAGCCGGCTCCTTGGGGAGGGGGAAATTACACGTTTTTATCACTCAGGGCAGGTCCAGATATATTCATATGTCCGTGTTTAAAACCTATTCTCATACCTACCAAATATACATTAAAAAAATCATAAAAATCGGTCATGCCGTTTCGGAGGAGTGCGACCACAAACACCGTGACACGAGATTTTTATATAAGATTTTGTTTGAGTATTTTCACCAGAGTGACCGCATATTTTATGAATATTGATTTAGCAAATTGGACCGCAAGAAATAATGTTAATTTGGGCCGCAACCGCCCCGTTTGGGCATCGCTGGTCCAAGCCGACGAGATGTAAGTGGATGGTTTAATAAGTGGAGGTTAATTGGATGCTGCGGGAGTTTAACCACTCTAATCTGTGCTATAAATACATAACTAGATATAGTTAACCGTTAATAGTTACTCGTAGTTATTAGATCATGCCTTGGAGCCTTTTCCAGAGGTTACAAGAGACCTCTCAGAGGCAAGTTCATTTAGCAGACGTATATCTATTTCAACCATAGACATCCAAATGGATAGACAAGCAGTTACAGATGAGGGGTAAAACCAAACTATGGAGAGCGAGAGGGGAAAGATGACTGTCATTCGTTGAACAATCAATCTGACAGTATATAGGCATCTCGCATTACAATATCACCATTTAGTTCTTAAAAGCAAAATCTGCTTTGAATGAATAGACCTTTTTACATGGGAGCGCGAATTGCTTGCCACATTCAAAACTTATTTGCTAAGGCCAAATGCTCGCCCCAAAAAGACTCGCGCCAATACACATATCAATATTTTCTTGCCGTGTTTAGTTAAAACACTTTTACAAATGTTTCATAATTTACTTACCCCTGTAACCAGCGACGAGCACATTGGAGTACCGCCCACATTCGCTATGTGCATATTGATACGAAGATATATTGTATAGCACAAGCTGCCGTTATTTCGTTAAATGTATGGATGTCAGCTTCTCGCTGTTCACGGCAAGAATGATGACGTCACATATTTTAGATTCAAGCGAGGTTCTCTCCCCTCCCCATGGAGCGAGCTGGCTCCAAGGCGGAGCTCTTGCCGGCTCCATGGGGAGGGGGAAATTATACGTTTTTATCACTCAGGGCAGGTCCAGATATATTCATATGTCCGTGTTTAAAACCTATTCTCATACCTACCAAATATACATTAAAAAAATCATAAAAATCGGTCAAGCCGTTTCGGAGGTGGGCGACAACTAACACCGTGACATCAGATTTTTATATATAAGATTTTGTTTGAGTATTTTCACCAGAGTGACCGCATATTTTATGAATATTGATTTAGCAAATTGGACCGCAAGAAATAATGTTAATTTGGGCCGCAACCGCCCCGTTTGGGCATCGCTGGTCCAAGCCGACGAGATGTAAGTGGATGGTTTAATAAGTGGAGGTTAATTGGATGCTGCGGGAGTTTAACCACTCTAATCTGTGCTATAAATACATAACTAGATACAGCTAACCGTTAATAGTTACTCGTAGTTATTAGATCATGCCTTGAGAGCCTTTGCCAGAGGTTACAAGCGACCTCTCAGAGACAAGTTCATTTAGCAGACGTATATCTATTTCAACCATAGACATCCAAATGGATAGACAAGCAGTTACAGATGAGGGGTAAAACCAAACTATGGAGAGCGAGAGGGGAAAGATGACTGTCATTCGTTGAACAATCAATCTGACAGTATATAGGCATCTCGCATTACAATATCACCATTTAGTTCTTAAAAGCAAAATCTGCTTTGAATGAATAGACCTTTTTACATGGGAGCGCGAATTGCTTGCCACATTCAAAACTTATTTGCTAAGGCCAAATGCTCGCCCCAAAAAGACTCGCGCCAATACACATATCAATATTTTCTTGCCGTGTTTAGTTAAAACACTTTTACAAATGTTTCATAATTTACTTACCCCTGTAACCAGCGACGAGCACATTGGAGTACCGCCCACATTCGCTATGTGCATATTGATACGAAGATATATTGTATAGCACAAGCTGCCGTTATTTCGTTAAATGTATGGATGTCAGCTTCTCGCTGTTCACGGCAAGAATGATGACGTCACACATTTTAGATTCAAGCGAGGCTATATCCCCTCCCCATGGAGCGAGCCGGTTCCAAGGAGGAGCTACAGCCGGCGCCATGTGGAGGGGGAAATAATACGTTTTTATCACTTAGGGCAGGTCCAGATATATTCATATGTCCGTGATTTCAACCGATTTGAAAGGGAACCGATGTCGACAATTTACAAAAAGGGGTTCAGAGATGATCAATGTTAATTGACAATTGCCAATATACCTCAAACACCCAATGAAGCAGCAAAAAAGTAATAAAAAGAAGAAAAAAATCGAGTGCAGTTCTCACGTGGTAGAAGTGAAACCTTCACAATAGTTTACACACAATCTTAACCAATAGGAGCTTCGAAAAGTGAGCTCATAATCAAAGCGGCCAATGCGGTAATAAGTTTTTTTTTTTTTTACGTTAACTCCACGCAGGAGGCCCTGAGGAAAATAATTTCCCTCAGGGCCTATGTCATCTGGGATGCTGTGTGGAGGGTCTTTTTGAGGAGAGGAAGGAATGAACATTGGTCTTGAAGAGACCCATGTTGTAGGAATGAGGAAACACAGAGGCCGGCAAATCATTCCACAGCCGAGCTGTTGAACACAAGAACGAGTCGAAGAAACGACCCGTTCTCATGTGGCAAATGCCAACCGTGTACAAATGTTGGGCACGCGTTTGGCGTGTTTCCCGACTATGCACGGGTGCCGAAGGGATTAATGATGCTAGTTCCTCGGAGCATCTTCCATTGTAATACCGGTAGAACAAGGATAGCATTCCCACCCGACGCCTGTGCTCTAAAGATTTCAATCCGTCTGTTAAGATGGGAGAATCTATCAAACGGACCGCCCGTTTCTGCACAGAGTCGAGGGTATTTTTCAGGTATTTTGGAGCTCCAGACCAGAGGTGGCTGCCAAATTCAACCGTGGGGCGCACTTGTGATTTGAACAGGGTTAGCAGTTGTGTACTATTAAAGTATCTGCGGGCCCTGTACAGTACGCCCAGTTTCTGTGAAGCTAACTTTACTCTGGCTTCGATGGAGCCCCCATACCTGAGCTGGTCACTTAGGGTTACACCAAGCATTTCGATGGAGGGCCTGTTCGGAAGATTGCTTCCATTGAAAGAGACTAGATTTTCATTTCGATCCCTTTGAGACGTAATAAGACAAGATTGGGTCTTTGAAACTTTAAATTCAACTTCAATTCAATTCAAGGTTTCATTCTCCCGCAGGCTAAAACCTATAGATTTATATGTTTGTCTCTTTTTAGTGTCGTTCCCGTTTCATCGAGTTTCAAATCACAACGGTGCTAAATAAATTTCACTTAAAAACAGAGGGTGAAATTCACACGCGGTAGAAGTGAAACCTTCAGAAAAATAAAGTAGACAAGAGTGGAGAGTACTGGAGAGGCTACGAAGCACCGCACAAAGAGAAGACCGGTCGGCTACGAAGCACCGCACAAAGAGTAGACCGATTATACTATCTCATTCTCTCACAGGCTAAATCCTATAGATGTGTGAGTTATTCATCTAGTTGGTACAACAGCAATTATTAAAATGTAGAGGAGATGTAACGAATATGGAATAGCTTAGGTAAAAAAAATCTAATTAATTATAATTAAATAGTTTATTAAGTATTATACATTGAAATCTTAGGAAATACAGTTACGGAACTTAAAATGTCAACGAAATATGAAAAGAAACACACAAACGTCTTTATTTTAAACGAAAGGTAAAACCATAGAGAAAATCGATATCAAAAAAAGTGCTCCTATTATGGGATACACCGATTTTTTTTTAATTTTGCATGCAATAATCACAAAAAAACAATATTATCGTTTCCCGAACACTCAAATCAGTCGATTTTACAACTTCCATGACTTTTACAATTTTTTTTGTCCCACGTCTTCAGCTGTTTCTTCTACGACATTGTTTCACACTGTTTCAACTACGACTGGCCAAAATACAACCTGGGATAGCAAAAGCAAATTTAGTTCCACTAGAATTCCATTTTGGAAACACTCTTTCTAATATGAGATAGTATTCCATATTAGGGTCATCAAGAAATCCCATTTTAGGAACAAGATCAATACAAACAAATATATTCGTAGAATAAAATCTACTTGAATTTCACTTCAAATTATTATGAAAACATAAAATTTAAATAATAATATTGTCTATCAGTGAAAAATTAAAAATTTTTTGGAGAAAAATTTTTTGGAGAAAAATTTTTGAGGAAAAATTAAGTGAAACTTACGTAAATATATAATCGATGAGTCACAAAAACTTGATCACTCTCTCAGGTGAGTGTGGTGTGGTCGGAGTCAGGACGAGTCTTGAATATTCAAGGTCGGTCGGTGGGTAATCGGGAAGGCTGGGTAACAGAGGCTGTTCATATTTAAATTTTGAAAAACACCACCATCTCATATTAGGAACGTATGCCATATTCAGTACATCTCCTCTATGTATGTACTTACGAGTATTAATTTAATTTTTATCCAAATAAAAATAATTTGTGAATGCCTACGTAATAAATAATAACCAAACCGAACCTAACCTAATAACCTAAACTAACCAAATAACCTAACGTAATAACCAAACCGAAAAACCAAACCTAACCTAATAACCTAACCTCCCCAAAATCGATTTGAGAACTCTAAAATTTCAATATTAATGTGTATTTATCATTAAAGACACATATTTTGTTTATAGGCACAGCTCAAAATTTTGGAATTTTGTAAAAGCCAAAAGGAACCGATTGCAAAAAATTCCTCGGAAAAATAACACCGGCCGATCCATTGACAGAAAGTCACCAGGACAAAAACCCATTACAGAATATCGCCGTACATGAAGTTGGGTTCATCATCATCATCATCACTATTGGCTCTACAACCCCTGGTGGGTCTTGGCCTCCTCAAGAGTCTTCCTCCACTAATCTCGGTTTTGTGCCAGCTCTCTCCGGTTTGGAAGCTCCAAGATAGATATGTCTTTGAGGACGTTGTCGCTCCATCTTAGTCTTGGCCTTCCCAGGTTCAGCAGGGACTTTGGCGCTTGATGCTCGGTCATTCTCTCCACATGACCCAGCCACCGAAGTCTTCCCAATTTTATAAATTTTGCGACGTTTAGCTCCTTAAACAAAGTATAGAGCTCATTGTTATAGCGTCTGCGCCAAAATCCATTTTCTAGAACCGGTCCGAAGATGCGCCTGAAGTTGGGTTCATGGGATTTTATCTTTTCAATTTTTGTATTTGACTTTGGAAAACGTTATTTTTGATAAGACATTTTTCTTTTTGATTTGGTTATTTGAAGTTAAGAAATTTTTGATTTTATTTTAATAAAATTAGTTAATTTCAGAATTTCGTTCTATTTATTTTATAACGTTTGTGGGCAATTTTTTATCGTATGTTCAGAATCGAACCATTTAGGGAATTTAGAAGTGTAATATTTTTGTAGGGGAACAAAGCTATGGATTGCTTGATAAATTAAATTGCATTGTAAAAATATTCTAAGTCCTCATTTAAGGGCCCGCAAACCGGATTTGTACCGATTTATTTTAGAGCTCTTAAAAATATATATGTTATTCTTGAAGATAATATCTAGACTTTGCCCGCGCCGAAACGCAAATTATATAAAATTAACTCGATAGAAAAAAATCGCAATGCATTAAAAATTACTATTAACACGTTTGTTTCAGTTATTTTACAAGTTATATGTGTGAAAAAATTCACAGTGTTTCTTTAAATGCTGTTTAAGATAATGCCCGCGAGATTTTTGCTCTATTTTAACGAGTCGTGTTTTATTAAACATTTTCGCAATTTTTTCATCGATTTTTTCGCTGTAAATGTTGCGCTCTCCTCTAACATTCGTAATTTCGTATCTTTCCATCTTCTTCTTTTCGTGCCCGGTTGCAGAGCCTTAAACTTGTGCTTTTACAAGTGAGATCATAAGCCCAATTATTCGTAGATAAAAATTCTATAATCTTTGGGTAATCTGCTTTTTCAAAATTACGTTTGACAATCGTGGGGTCAATTACCTTAACAAAAGTATTGAGATAAATAATTATTAGGGGGGGTGGGGGTTGTATTTATCAATTGGAAGAATCATTTCATCAGAGGCATAAACATTAACACTAGAAGAATCTGTAAAGACAAGATCGAGAAGACGAGAACTGATGTTGTACACATGGTTTTTCTGATGCAAATTTAAAAAGTTGGAGATTTCTATAATTTCATGGGAGCCATGATTGATGTTGTCCGGGCTCGAGGACGCAATATTCTCAATGTCCCATATAATATTTGGAAGGTTGTAGTCACCCATCAGAATAAATGTAGCAACAGGAAATTTTCTAGTCTCTTTTTATAGTCTCGGTAATATAATCTGCGTAACAATTAGATGGTTTGTTACATTACCATATTTGACTAAGTTTCGATTGGCGAAAGCGACCAAGTCTGTCATCGTCCACTCGAGATGAGCTAGAGTAGGTACTGTAAGTCAGGTCAGGATGATTGCATACTACAGTGAATCCAGTGACTGTATATTGTAGAGGAGCGGTAGCCGCAGTCCGGCAGTGTCAGACTTCAATCGTACCGACCACCACACCGCTTCAGTACGCTAATTGGTTAAGCACGTACATAGTTCATGATGCGTGTTTAATATAGGTAGTTATTATAATCTATCAGGGTGTCCTTTAGTTAGTTTATTAGTGTAACGGGGTGGCCACAGTAAAAAGTCAATGTTTAAAATTCATTCCCAATTCATTCTAAGGCTCTATCGAAGCCAGAGTCAAGATGGCCTTTCAGGGCCTTTAACCAGCCAGCGGCCGAGAATCCAAATTTCGTCGAAAGATGTTCTTACGATCGTACAGGGCGGTTCCAATGAGAAAGATCAATTATTCTACGTACCAGCTTTTTAGAATTATAACTCAATAACGATTTTATTTCATTCAAAATTTGCTTTAATTTATACCTAAATCCAAAAATGCTAAAAGGCGTGATGATAAAACTATTAAAATTATAAACTTTTTGTAATTATTTTTAAATCAAAAGAATTTATCATTTTTCAATAATGTCTAAGCAAAATAAGAATGTTAAAAAAATCTGTAATATATTAGTTTGTAAGTGCGCAAATTAAAACACAAAAGGACCAATTTTCGTCAAGAAACACATGTACGTATATATTTTTTAATGATTTTATTTAAAGTAAAATTAAAATTTTGAAACATGCGTTCACCAGATAATGTATTGATTGATTTTACTACATGATTATATGACTTGAAATGGGTGTGGTATAATACAAAATCTTTTTTTGAAAATTTAACAAATCTGCCAACGACCTATGGTATATTAAATTAACGTACCCATACTACGTGACCAACTTTTTGCAATTTTTAACCTCCCCCCCCCCCCGGTGACCAAAATCCTAAGCAACCCGCCGCTCATTTGTATGGAGCGTGACATTTTGAAGACCCCCCCCCCCCTCACGTAGTATGGGTACGTTCCCTAACCTTATTATACTAAAAAAAAATAAAAAAAATCTAAACAAGACAATTAAAACATGCAAGAACAATCTTTCGAAATCAATTTATATTTTTTTTGTGGAAAAGAGTCAATACGTCTATAATTTGATTTAAAAATGACATATTTCGAATGAATATTTTAAATAATTATGAAATTAAAATACGTAATCAAAAAGATGAAATTTTTAGATAATTTGAATATGGGGTTATCGTTTCGTTCATTCATTGTTTTGAAATTCTAATCTATTATGTAAACATGTGACGTGTTCTGTTCCAATCTTATCTCAGCTGACCTTCAAATATATCTATGAGATTTTATCGCTAAATAGGTATCAATAAATAATACTATAATTAAAAAAGTGCGGACGTTTATTTGACCACGTAACATTCCCAAATTTAGTTTAATCAAATTTAAAAAATTTTGCGGTGAAAAGTATTTTTATATCCAAATATATGTTTATGTATATTGAATGAATCCCCGTTTCCCTTGGTCATGCCATAACTTCAGAACGACTTTACCTATTTCATTCAAACTTTGGGGATTTGATGTGTGCACGCCCGCGATGGGTTTTGTATACAATAGTAAGTTCTGGCATCATGAAATTATGCGTAAACTAAACTAACCATTAATCCGATTGCCACGAAACTTTGGGGATTTGATGTGTGCATGCCCGCGATGGTTTTTGTATACAATAGTATGTTCTGGCATCATGAAATTATGCGTAAACTAAACTAACCATTAATCCGATTGCGACGAAACTTTGGGGATTTGATGTGTGCATGCCCGCGATGGTTTTTATATACAATAGTATGTTCTGGCATCATGAAATTATGCGTAAACTAAACTAACCATTAATCCGATTGCGACGAAACTTTGGGGATTTGATGTGTGCATGCCCGCGATGGTTTTTATATACAATAGTAAGTTCTGGCATCATGAAATTATGCGTAAACTAAACTAACCATTAACCCGATTGCCACGAAACTTTGGGGATTTGATGTGTGCATGCCCGCGATGGTTTTTGTATACAATAGTATGTTCTGGCATCATGAAATTATGCGTAAACTAAACTAACCATTAATCCGATTGCGACGAAACTTTGGGGATTTGATGTGTGCATGCCCGCGATGGTTTTTATATACAATAGTAAGTTCTGGCGTCATAAAAATGCGTTACTAAACCGTTCATCCGATTGCGAGGAAACTTTGGTGAGTTGTTGTGAGCACGCGTGCGAAGGTTTCTATATGTACTGGTGAGCTCTGGCATTATCAAATTTGTATAAAAAATTGCAATAGGTGGCACGCGAATTGTTTGAAAACTGAATGTACCGGGAATGAGTATATGGAATGCGGGAGGGGGGTTCACTGGACGGGTGAGACTGGCCAGGGGAGTGGGGAGTGGGAAGGCGGAGTGGGAACGCGAGAGGGAAAGGGGACACGGGACACGCAGGGAGAAACAATTGCATCAAAAAGCATTACAAAAAACAACATATTTTTTAAATAATTTGTTTTTATTATTATTTATTCCATTGAATATTCTTAACTAAGAGAGGACAACGTCTGTCGGGTCAGCTAGTTGTAATATAAATAATATGAGTTACATTCATACATACACATTTCACAAAATATTATATTTAAGGTTATCATTGGTCATGAATACCTTATCAGAAAAAAGGAGCTCTTGTGCCTGATAAGGGAGCCACCATTCTTACTTAGGTTGTTTGTTATAATATATTTTGTATAAAATATTTACTTTTTAGTAAAAGTTTTTTTTTAAATTCTTTAATTTTATCTAGATATTTATTCGATTTTTTTTTTTTTACATTAACTCCACACAGGAGGCCCTGAGGAAAATAATTTCCCTCAGGGCCTATGTCATCTGGGATGCTGTGTGGAGGGTCTTTTTGAGGAGAGGAAGGAATGAACATTGGTCTTGAAGAGACCCATGTTGTAGGAAGGAGGAAACACAGAGGCCGGCAAATCATTCCACAGCCGAGCTGTTGAACACAAGAACGAGTCGAAGAAACGACCCGTTCTCATGTGACAAATGTCAACCGTGTACAAATGTTGGGCACGCATTAGGCGTGTTTCCCGACTATGCACCGGTGCCGAAGGGATCAATGATGCTAGTTCCTCGGAGCATCTTCCATTGTAATACCGGTAGAACAAGGATAGCATTCCCACCCGACGCCTGTGCTCTAAAGATTGCAATCCGTCTGTTAAGATGGGAGAATCTATCAAACGGACCGCCCGTTTCTGCACAGAGTCGATGGTATTTTTCAGGTATTTTGGAGCTCCAGACCAGAGATGGCTGCCAAATTCAACCGTGGGGCGTACTTGTGATTTGTACAAGGTTAGCAGTTGTGTACTATTAAAGTATCTGCGGGCCCTGTACAGTACGCCCAGTTTTTGGGAGGCTAGCTTTACTCTGGCTTCAATGGAGCCCCCATACCTGAGCTGGTCACTTAGGGTTACACCAAGCATATCAATGGAGGGCCTGTTCGGAAGATTGCTTCCGTTGAAAGAGACTAGATTTTCATTTCGATCCCTTTTGGACGAAATCAGACAAGATTGGGTCTTTGAAACATTAAATTCAACGAGATTATTTTTACCCCAAGAGAAAACACTCTCGAGGTAGCCGTCCATTCTTTGCTTCAAAGCCCTACGAGCTGTTGGAGTTTGTGAGCCCTTTGGGGGCTTGTCAAACAAAAAGCTATCATGAACTGTACTGTCATCCGCATAACAGTGAATTGGTGCACATGACAAAAGGTCGTTGATGTGCAACAAAAACAAAGTTGGAGACAGAACCGATCCCTGCGGGACGCCAGCATTTATCGAGTGTGAGGAAGAGGTGAAACCATCGACTACCGTCTGAATCGACCTCCCCCTCAAGAAGTCGGCAATCCACGTACACAAGGATGCGGGAAGTCCGTAAGAATGCAGTTTGTTGACAAGTCCTCGGTGCCAAACCCGGTCAAAGGCCTTGGAGATGTCCAGTGCAACCGTTTGGGTCTCACCGAAACGTTCCAGGCATCGCCCCCAAACATGCGTCACATACGCGAGAAGATCACCGCACGAGCGGTTCCGACGGAATCCGGTGGTTCATGATACAGCGCAATTCGAACAGGAGTGGGAAAGGGACGCCGATATTGTTTACCAATTAACAAATAAACTAAATGAACGAATAATTAACGAATAAACCAAACGAACGTTAAACTAAATGAACGAATAAACCAAACGAACGTTAAACTAAATGAATGAATAAACCAAACGAACGTTAAACTAAATGAACGAATTCTTTCCGTATACAAACTATATTTTTAACCAATACTAATGCACACCTTCAAAAAATCAACGAAATGAACAAATTCTTTTCGTGTGATTATAATTCAGCATATATTTACCCCGCAGCATAAAGAAAAATTGGAACATAAATACAGCACTAGATTCACGCGCAACGACGGGTTAATAGTTAATAGTTCCGAAATTTAATAATAAGTACGGAGAGAGAACGTTTGAATACATCATACCGAAGATATTTAATTTATTACCTGACACTATAAAGGTCCAGACTGCTGTCCAGAAACACGTAGATATTAGTGTACAAAACATTTATCAGACGAGTACTTACGTACGCAGCTGGTACTAACTAAGAGGAATGAGCGAGCACTGGACGTTTTTGAAAGAAAAATTTTGAGGCGCATCTTCGAACCCGTTCTAGAAAATGGATTTTGGCGCAGACGCTATAACAATGAGCTCTACACTTTGTTTAAGGAGCTAAACGTCGCAAAATTTATAAAATTGGGAAGACTTCGGTGGCTGGGTCATGTGGAGAGAATGACCGAGCATCAAGCACCAAAGTCCCTGCTGAACTCAAGACCAATAGGGCGAAGGAGCCTGGGAAGGCCAAGACTAAGATGGAGCGACAACGTCCTCAAAGACATGTCTATCTTGGAGCTTCCAAACTGGAGAGAGCTGGCACAAAACCGAGATGAGTGGAGGAAGACTCTTGAGGAGGCCAAGACCCACCAGGGGTTGTAGAGCCAATAGTGATGATGATAAAGGTATAAAGCAATGTAATTCTATGAATAAGGTTAAATATGTATATGGCGAAAAATTGGCTATCGGAAAAAAATATCTATATTGATATGTAAGTATGAAAAAATGTTGAATCTGTAGATATAAGATGTAAATGTTATTATTGTAAATTTTATTTTAATTATGTAACTAAAATATAAGCACCATTTGACAAACAATTCAATTGGCTTAGCAGGACTTGTTTGTTGATTAAATGTATTAACAACATGTATTGGTTCTATTTATTGATTTCTCAAAAGCTTTCGACACACTTAGCCATTTACAAATAATTAAAGTACTTGAATTTATAGGTATCCGGGGTAGACTCCTCTTATTCTTCAACAACTATTTGACAAATAGAAAAATGAGTGTGAAGATTTTAAATATAATAAGTAAATCAAGATACATCAAATCGGGAGTACCGCAAGGGTCAATTCTAGGTCCAAAATTATATATTATATATGTAATTGCTATGTGTAAGATTTTCAAAACAGCTCGTCTATTCATTTTTGCTGATGATACTGCTCTTGTTGTATCAAATGAAAATCCTGAAATAGCTATACAAGAATTACAAAGAGATTTTAACGAGCTTCTCAAATGGGCTCATGATGTAGGATTAATTATTAATGTGAAAAAAACCAAATGCATGTACATAAAATCACCAAGTTTGAAAATGTGGAATGTTCCTAAAATAACCGCCCATAGCTTTGACTGTATACATAGAGGAATTGTTAATGTTTTAATATCTTATACCTACATATCTTGTTATTAGGCAGATATATTGAAATATCTTATATATTTATGGTTGTAAGTTAAATTATCTAATATTACTATGTGATCTATTCTAATGTTATGTTTAATTCCTTAAAACTACAAATATTTTCTTAGATATTATATTAAGAATGTTTAAATTGTTAGAACCTGCAGACAAGCTGTCATATGACAGCTTTGTGGGTCTACTCAAATTTTTGTACAAAATGTATTATGTAATTTAATAAATAAAAAAAAAAATTAAAAATTAAAAAAAAACTATTCTTTCAATTAAAAAAAATGCAAACTACCCTGATTAGATCATCATAGCATATCTCTTTTGTATTTGAATATCTTTGATCCGAAAGTACTTCAATATATAACACTTTCTTTGTTTGAGTGGCATTATACCGGCTACTCGTTAGTTTTATTATAAAAGTAAACGTACAAGTTGCCGGAGAAAGTTATAGATACAACTAGTTAAAACAACTACAGATCTTGGAACTTGAAACGTAAACGTGTACAGCTTTCGTTCAATGTCCTGGTCTTATGAATAAATAGATACAATTGTCATGTGGGTGGGTTCGTGTGCCAAAATTTTTCTCACAAATGACGCGTGTAACAGAAAGAGTTGGTTATTCCTCCACGGTGTCACAAAACTAGTGGTATAAACGAAAACTGTTGAATCTAAGGCCCTCCCGTTCATGAAGATACTTACAATCTACGTAATTGTGACGTAACCACAAGTACTCTGCTGATATACTACTTTTTAATGCTAGTCTCCGTACAAGGCGCTATCCGAAATATAATGAACTTGATCATTTTTCACGTGCAGCCGTGGAGTTAACAAACTGTCAAGCGATGTCATATGACTTTTTTTCCAACATCAATCCATGCATTCTCCACTAAATCCTATCTTACGTATTCTGGTAAAGTATAATTATATAAACATGCATTTTGTCCACTTCCAGAACAAATCTAACATTACTTTCATGTTCTGACGCCATTTCTGTCAAACGTCAAACGAATAAGTATCAGACACAAATGATGCGACGCGTCGCGTGCGATCAGCACTGTCGGTATCGTGATACTGATTGGGATTTGGGAACCGACAGACATCGCGTAGCGCCGTGTACGGGCACCAGCAAAATCGTACTTCATACGATCTGCGCGTATGATACGCTCACGAGTGTCTCCATGAACGGAGGGCGTAACACCAAAAAGGGTATTAACTTACCTTAACTAATGGTTCTTGACATTATTTTTTGGAATAAAAAATGAAATTTTGATCTATGGTGACTTTTTTAACTGCGTGGCGGGCTGGATCGGGAGAGGTTGGTTGAGGGAGACCTTTCCAGTGGGACTCTCTTGCCATGCAGTGGACCCAGTATCCTACCCATCCCTCATACAGAACATACCCATCGTATATATAGTCTCACATACATGCAGTTTCCTTCAACGGAAGCATCTTCCGAACAGGCCCAGCTTGGTGTAACTTTGAGTGACCAGCTCAGGTACGGGGCTCCATCGAAGCCAGAGTTAAGTTAGACTCACAAAAACTTGGTTTACTGTACAGTTGATACCGCAGATACTTTAATAGTAAACAACTGCTAACCTTGTACAGATCACAAGTGCGCCCCTAATGGTTGAATTTGGCAGCCACTTCTGGTCTGGAGCTCCAAAATACCTGAAAAATACCCTTGACTCTGTGCAAAAACGGGCGGTCCGTTTGATAGATTCTCTCATCTTAACAGACGGATTGCGATCTTTAGAGCACAGGTGTCGGATGGGAATGCTTTCCTTATTCTACCGGTATTACAATGGAAGATACTCCGAGGAACTAGCGTCATTGATCCCTTCAGCACCAGTGCATAGTCGAGAAACACGTCAAACGCGTGCCCAACATGTGTACACGGATGACATTTGTCACACGAGAACGGGTCGCTTCTTCGAGTCGTTCTTGTGTTCAACAGCTCTGTAGTCACAGTCTCAACACTAAACATACCTGTTTCATTCCCAGGGCTTCATCTCCTTTTCCTAAAAAGACCCTCCACCAAGCATTCCTACTTACAGTTTGTCTTGAATTGATCTACCCTGAACAGGACAGAAGAGCGTGTTGTA
The DNA here is from genome assembly GCA_917880885.1 of Limnephilus marmoratus. Classification (NCBI taxonomy): domain Eukaryota; kingdom Metazoa; phylum Arthropoda; class Insecta; order Trichoptera; family Limnephilidae; genus Limnephilus; species Limnephilus marmoratus. The sequence continues at coordinate 8,135,969 of OU862935.1, forward strand.
CGCGCAGGTACATTAAATTGAATTTTATTTAGCAACTCTGGGCATTGCATATACTTGTCGACTAATTTATACAGGAATAGTGCATCTTTGAATCAATTTTAAAGTACGAAGCTGTCTCTGCATAATTATTAAATCTTACGTATGACTTGGGTCTACTGAGAAGGGTCTGAAGATCAACGGAGTTGTCATTAATAAAATAAGATACGCAGATGATACTGTATTACTAGTTGACTGTATCGATGACCTCCAAAACCTATTAAATCTTGTTAATAATGCTGGTGAGCAACTGGGCCTAACAATCAACGTCAATAAAACTAAATGGATGACATTTGGACGACTAGATCACTCTGAATAACTGATACAGTTAAATGGTTGCAATGTCGAAAAAGTGGAAAGATTTAGATACCTCGGCAGTATTCTCACGGAGACTCTTGACCCAGATGTAGAGGTTAGGTGCAGAATTGAAGTAGCAAGAACTGCGTTCATTAAAATGAAATCCCTCTTCTGCAATGACAATATCAGCTTAAAACTAAGGCAGAAAATGCTAAAATGTTATGATGTGAAACATGGACCTTGAAAGTAAATACCATGAACAGGTTAGAGGCTTTTGAAATGTGGCTTCACCGGAGAATGCTCAAGGTCCCATGGACCGACATGATCACCAACACAGAAATTCTCAGGCGGGCTAGAGCAGATAGAGAACTGCTTACATTAATAAAAATTGGGAAAATTTCATATCTGGGTCATATACTTCGAGGGGAGAAGCATTACTTGCTCCATTTAATATTGAAAGGCAACAACAACAACGGCACACAAAGAAGAAGAACGTATGACTTGTAACAAAAAAATACATTAAAGCCTAAATTAGGACACCATGTACATCACAACGGATCTCTCAGTGGCAGCATCATAATGATATCATCAGTATCAAATCGTTTCGCGATATATCTGAGAAATTGGGCAATCTTAGTTATTGTTTATATCTCGTCTGCCAAAAATCCTAGGCGAAAAGATTACAAGGAGAATTTAACATATGATAAAAAGGCATTGACCAATTACAAGATGAAAATAATCGAATTTACTAAACGATATGACCTTTCGTTTAGTTGCCACGTACTTTCTTGAAGAAAGGTATAATTTAAGATGTTTTAATAATAGAGTTCTGACAGATGCAAGCCATTGGCTAAATGTTCAAGTAAAACTTTTATCCCAATTAATTTAATGAACATATCGATCGTCTAGTTGATTAGTCAGACATATCCGAAAAGTAAAAGAGTTGAGTACGCAGTTATATGTAAAAGGGTACCCTCTAACTGGTACATAACTCAGATTACTCAAAAAAACACCAAATCAATAATAATTACCAGTTAAAAACCCGCTACGCAGGTTTTGGCTGCTAGGCCCTGCGGGCGGATTTTTTTTGGCTTAGCCTAGTTTGAGTGTTGGTGACCATTTTATAAAAGGAACTGGGTCCAATAATAGCCCGTTCTTCGGATCCACTGTGATCCAGTGATAGCTAGTCACCGGGACAAAGTAACCGCGACAGGCAATGACGTCATATATAATACGTAGATGCGTGCCTCTATCTGATACATTACTCAGATTACTCATAAACACCACCAAATCAATTATAACTTAGCCTAGTTAGTGTTGGTGACTATTTTATAAAAGGAACTGGTTCCAATAATAGCCCGCTCCTCGGATCCACTGTGATCCAGTGATAAGCTCTATGGTTTGCCCACGCGAGAATATGACGCCGAATGAAATATCAAAATGACGCGACGCTTCTCGTGAATGTCTTGCACATGTGTGCGTGAGGCGGATTTAGCGCCATCTGTCATTCAACAACGTAAATAATTTCGTTCTGTTTGAAATACGAAAGACTGTTAAATTTGTTCATACGAAAATACTAAAATCGCGATTAAAAAATGGGAGGGTACGGGTAGGAGGGTTAAAATTTGGGATTATAAGTATTTTTTGATGCCAAAAAAAAAAAAAATTGTCAAAAAATTCACATTTTTCTGGATAGGGACAACCTAATCACCTAGCGGTATGAAATATACTTTAATACCTATTCTCATACCTCATACCTAACAAATATACATAAAAAAATTCATAAAAATCGGTCAAGCCGTCTCGGAGGATTGCGACCACAAACACCGTGACACAAGATTTTGGTTTATAATAAGAAGATTTAGAGAAGAAGTGGCTATTTGAAAATTGCGTATAATAATTTAAAATAGGCATTTTTACAACGTACAAATTTACGTATTTTTTCAGAGGTTTGGGCGCTTTAGAAAAATAGATTTTCTGCTTTATAGTAGAAAAGATAGTGAACGGACCTCGCTGAAAAAAAATACTAAAAATAGTAGTTTGTTCAGCTGAATAGTGCCTACAGCATTACATATTCTAAAATACAAAATACAAGGCATTTTTGGCAATGTGAGAATTGTAAACACTTGACATTTTAGTGTACACAACACGTTTTTGAACATTTATAAATATTGTCTCCAGTTTGGTTACCTTTGTATAAAAACATGTTTTTAGCATGAAAACGCAATTACTCTGCTTGTTGAAGTGAAAACTTCTTTAGCACAGTTGTGATATGTAACTCGTTGAAACGGAAACGAGCGACACTCAAAAGCGACAAACACATACATCTATAATCTATAGGATTTAACTTGCGAGAGAATGAGATAGCAATAAAATATTTATTTATTCACGGGTACCAATATAAAACGATAAATCCAAGGTTCCCTTTAGTGTAGTGGAATAAATCGCCTGACGATAGCTTTGCAGACATTCATCCGACCGAGATCAAATCTTACGATATCCAAAAAAAATATACATACATATATATATTTGTAAAATCAATATCAAATCTTCAAAACACTCCAAAACACCGGTCAGTGGTTGAGTGGGCATCGCGCTTGGGTCCCACCCGGGTGTCGCGTGTTTTCCTCGGCTGGCTAAAGCCTCGATGACACACGGCGAGTTATAAGCTACTATCTGGGAATTTCGCTATTTTTTTATTTTTTTTTTTACATGAGCTCCACACAGGAGGCCCTGAGGAAAACAAATTCCCTCAGGGCCTATGTCATCTTTGGGGATGCTGTGTGGAGGGTTTTTTTAAGGAAAGGAAGGAGAGGAGAGTTCTGGGAAGGAAAAGGGTTTAAGGGGTGGGTAGGAATCTGGGGTTCAGCGTGTCTTGGTCATCCGCCTCCAAGACCTAGACAAACCTCACCCCATGAACCCGGGCACCCCTGCTAAATCACCAAACGTAGCGAACCACTTGGGGTGACCTATGGCAGAGGTGTTGGTTATCCAATAGAGGTTCCCGGGGTGGTGGTACCCATTCCCACCTACCAAATTGTACTATACTTATTTTGTCCACTAAGTTAGTGCTAAAAGAAGTTTTCACTTAAAAAAATACAATGTGTAGTTCACACGCGGTAGAAGAGAAACCTTCAGAAATCTAAAGTAGACAAGAGGACTCCAGATATTAATATCTACAGCCTGTATGTTTGACGAATATCTACAGCTCATATGTTGAACTAATATCTACGAACTTCAGAGTGTTGACTAATATCTACAGAGCGTAGGTTGAACTAATATCTACAGAGCGTAGGTATTAGTTAAATCAGCTAAATGTGTCCAATAGTCCGATATTAGTGATATTTACATACATACTTACATAAATTAAGTTTTTTAAACTGCATACGCAATATTACGTTATTCCAATAATATGCTATACATAATTGCAAAATCCAACCTCTGACAGTGCTGTAGATATTCGTCAACACTTTGGTTCTCATAGATATTAATCAACAGTTTGAGCTGTAGATATTCGTCAACACTTTGATTCCCATAAATATTAGTTCGATTTTTTCAGTTTTTGGAATTCCTGTAGATATTAGTAGACGCCTCCGACAAGAGTAGGAAGCACCGCACATAGAGGACACAGATTATACTATGTATCTCATTCTCTCGCAGGCTAAATCCTATAGATCAGTGATTCCCAAAGTGGTCCACGGGAGGCTCGACGGGGGTCTACGTTGGCGTGATAAAAAAATGGGGGTCCACGAGTTGTAATTAGGGGTCCACGAAAATCTGGTTTCGCTAGTAAAGACCAAAAATGTTCCGTAAATAGCCTTTTCTGCGCCCTGTGCGAGCTTCTATAAAGCTGAAGTCACAAGGTTCACTCGGATGACGGTTTACTCGATGAAATGTTCCATTCTCGTTTCACCGAGTGTTCACACGGTTCCTTCGAAGGAAGAGTTCACTCGACATTCTCGCTACGAAGTCGTCGAGAGTAGTCGCGGCCGCATTGGAATTCGTCCGGCGCTACGGCCAAATTCGGGAATATTTACGATTTCAATTGACATTTCCGATAACGTCGAACTAAATTACGAGAAATTGGCGATTCTTGTAAACAGTAAATAAATTTCAGCACCATAAAATGAACATATGGTTAAATACTAACCTGAAAACTGATATCTATCAGTATTTTTGAACAATGAACATTTTTTTATTCCAAAATAGGCCTCGGTTTGCAATAAAATCCATATAAATGGAATATTTATTAACGTATCCAAAAACTAAAAACTGTTTTGGAAAGGTGATGAAATATGCTTCCAAAATTTATTATTAGAAATAACCACGTAATTTTTTAAATAGAGTAATTTTTAATATAAACTTTTAAAAGTTAAAAAATGGCTCTCCTTGCTTTTTATTCTAACTAAAATTACTGGTTAACAAAAGAAATATAAAAACACACACTTATTTTGTTAGACAAATAAATTATAAACGTTTCTGTCACCTCACTTTTTTATCGTTTCATATAAAAATAATTCATAAAAAATTCACAATGTTTCATAATTTTATTTTCAAATTCGATCAGAAACTTTGGTTCCATAGAAGTGTACATTCGTATTCGTTTGTGGTTAATCGTTATATTGAATATATAGAGCATTATTTTCTCTTTCTAATACCGTTTAGATCATATTTTTCACTATGATAGTAAGGGAGAAACAACGATTTCTATGAGACGTGTAGGAGTTATTTCGAAAAGCGAACTAAACGGAGCATTTTGACGTTTAAGCCGCTCCGGCTACTCGTCCTCACGCCAGAACATTTCGGCCGACTAATTTGCGAGTGAAAGACTGTTCACTTGAGTGTTCACACACATCATTCGCGTCACGTGATGTTAAATTCCGGTTGCGAGTGAACAGTGCCGAAGGAAGCATTCCAACATTGTTAGAATGCTTCATTCGGAACTGTCTCTATTCACTTTCGTGTTCACACGGTTCATTTCGAGGGAAAGAGGCGGAATGAAATCACGAAATGAACGATAAATGAATAACTGCGCCCTATTAAGTGGACCCTTCGCCTATTATACGCCATTCTTGCGCCCCCCAGAGTCTACGCCCTGTGCCTGGGCACCGGTGGCACCGCCCTATTTACGGCACTGTCTATTAGTGTAGGCCAGTGGTTTCCAAAGTGGTGCGTACGGACCCCCAGGGGTCCCCGGGATCATTCAGGGGGTCCGTGTAAAATAAAAATTGATTTGGGGTCCCCGGATGACGTTAGGGGGTCCCGCGGCAAGGTTTTGACACATATTTTATTCACATGGAAGTTTCGTCGGGGGAGGGGCATAATGGGATAGGGTGGAAAGGAAAATTTCCATAACGGAGGGGGCGAAATGGGATGTGGGGTGGAACGGGGCTCATCCTACTCCGTTCCACTCTATATCCCATTTAGCCCCCTCTGTTGTGGTAAATTTGCCGTCCCACCCTATCCCATTCCGCCCCCTCCGTTTGTTCCTCTATTTGTTTCTGTGAGGGTGACAACCGTAATTATAGAGGGGTTAGCAGAGAGGATGGACCGCGTTTTTTTATTAACTTAAAAATTTTCAATGAAAATAAAAATTTGTAAGTTTAAAAAAAATGCGGTCCATCCTCTCTGCTAACCCCTCTATAATTACGGTCGTCAGCCTCACAGAAACAGATAGAGCAACGAAGCGCGTAAGGCGACTGAAACGAGGTAGTGTTTGTAAGGTGATTTATGTATTACAATCTCTACCGCGTTTCAGTTGCGCTACCGACTGAAACGCGGTAGGGATTGTAAATACGCGTCCCGGGGTCCGTGGGTCATAACAGCTTGGGGAAAGAGGTCAGTGGCCCAGGAGAGTTTGAGAATCACTGCTATAGATATAGATGTATGTTTATTTTTAGTTTCGCTATTATTCTTTTCATAGAGTTTCAAATCACAACGGTGTTAAATTAGTTTCACTTCAAAAGGAAGTAACCTTAGGGTTGTGAAAACGTCTACAATTTGACTCCACAATAAATAAATAACTCTAACTAAGTTAATAGTTAATAACTTCATCTGCAATATTTCAAGGGAACCATATTACAGAGCATAATAAGAAAATGACATCATCCGAGCAAAGTGATTTTGCAGAGTGCATTTAGCACGTAGACTTTTAGGAACTGTAAAAACAACTAATCAACACAGAAATACCCGTACAATATCATGTATACACTATTTATAGTAATGATGCGCTTATTGTATCTTCCTCTGCGAGATTGAAAAACTGCAAAACGGTACATTGTGTTGAACATGTACAGGGTGGCGCCAAACTAATCATCCAATTTTTTTTTTAATAACTTTTTTACTAAATAAATAAAAAAGATTTTTAGCAATGGAAATCTTTATTTGGACTTTTACAATTTTTTCTGTTAAGTGGAAAAGATGATATCCGTCAAGTGGCTGCCGCCAGTGTTGATGCACATTTGTGCCCGTTTTATCGCATTTTCCATAACTTTCCAGTGATAACTGTTCGCATTCCTGTCGAATATTCTCCTTAAGGGCTGCGATTATCTGAAGCTTGTTGGCATAAACCCCCGACTTCAAGTTGCCCCAAAGAAAGAAGCCTGGGATGGTTAAATCGGGTGATCTTGCTGGCCATGCAAAATCGCCAAAACGTAAGTTTACGCGACCAGGAAACGCTTCCTTTACAATATCCATTGTGGCTCGTGCTATGTGTGCGGTTGCACCGTCTTGTTGAAACCACATGTTCACCAAGCCCCGCTCAGCTAATTACGGCAGTAAGAAGCCACTTTTCATGGCCCTGTAGCGTTCGCCAGTAACAGTGACCGTAATGCCAATGGCGTCCTCAAAAAATCACTCCTCCCGCGTGAACGCCGCACCACACAGCGGCTTTGAATGGATGTAATGGCTCTTCGTGCATCACACGTGGATTTTCAGTGCCCCAGAAACGAAGATTTTTGCTTATTGACGTAACTGCTTAAGTGGAAATGCGCCTCGTCGCTCACTTTCGACACAAAATCGCTAAAAGCGTTAAAGCTAAAATCGACACAATTATTCCACGCTCTTGCGGAGTATAACGCTCCATTGCTTGTTTGTTTGTATTCTGCAGCTGTCTAGTTCACAAATGTCAAATATGATTGACATACGACGCCATTTGCAAAAAATATAACATCTCCCGAAAGGGTTATTATTTTTGCGCCACCTTGTATAAAGGATTAGACATGTAGTTTCAACATCTTTCGACAGGTGTCGTTAGTAAACATAGTTATATGAAGTTTGTAAGTGTCTCAGATGTCAGTTAAGTAGTACCTTATAGAAGAGTACCATCTATAGTCGTCCGTGTTTAATGCACGAACTGTTACGGAAATACCCGATGACTTGTGGTAGACGTGTGTGCGTGAAAGAGACGAAGAACAAAAGCGTTTTCTGTGTACATAGGTTATAATATACCTATCCCAACATCTTGAAAATTCCTCTCTCTTTTCGTCAAAACGACATATTTATGTATTCAAAACAGAATAATGACGTTACCACGGAGCTCTCTGCGGCAGGAACATATATGTATTATTATCTCGAAGCGCATCCCAAAATTCTTTCGTCGATTAATATTAATTTATGCTTGCCCGAAATTCTCGCAGCTATTTTAGTATATGAATCACGATGACTCCGCTTTTCTCTGGTACATTTACCGGAATGTTTGTGTTATTTCTTTCGCTCTGAGAATGCTAATTAAAGTATTTATCATAACGTCTTCTTCTTCAGTCTCAACAAGCAAACTTGCTTCATACTGCATTCCTCCTACTCTGGGCGCCAGTGACCAAAATCACTAAGGCCGGGTGTTTTTTTTTTACAGAAATTCAAATGTATTTCTCTCTCTCTGGTTTCAATCCTGGGATTGGTTTGCAGCAATTTCATCTATTCGTTTCTTCCACTCTTCCCTGTCTTGTGCGGCTCTTTTGAAGTCTGCATATGATAAGCAGCGCACGTCCACCAGCAGGTCCTCCAGGTACTCTCGGCGTGGGCGTCCCCTAGCGTTTGTCCCCTCGGTCATACCCTCCATTATGGCATGCAAGAGGCCTTCTTGCCTTATTGCATGGCCGATCCATCTTGCGCGCCTTTCGGACAAGGTCCTGAGCAGGTGCCTTCCTCCTTCGATTCTTTGAAGAACCTCCTCATTTGTGATATGGTCTCTCCAGGAAATTCCTAGTAGTCTTCTATAGGACCACATCTCAAAAGCCTCTAGTCTCCGTTTATCTCTTTCGGATAGGCACCATGTTTCGCAGCCGTACATCAAGATACTCCATACATAGGTCTTGATGAGGAGTATTCTCAGTTTCAGGTCTATATTATTCGATTCTATTATTTTCGACCTTTTATTGAATGCAACCCTAGCCTGGTGTATACGGCTGTCGACCTCGCTCTTAGACCGACCGTCCCATGTTATTTTGCTCCCGAGGTAGACAAACTCCTTGGTGTTCTTTAGTGGAACTCCTGACATCTCTACTCTCATCTGATGTTGCGTTCGGCCTACAGTCAGCAGCTTTGTTTTGTCTTTATTTATCTTCATGTTGTAATTGTTTTGAAGAATGCTTTGCATGTTTGTTAAGGCCTCTTGCAGTTCTTCTTCGCTTTCAGCAACCAAAGCAATATCGTCAGCAAACCTTATCATATCCACCTTTTGCCCGTGTATCTTTACACCTTTTCTGTGACTCATTCTCTCTCTCAAGTCATCAATCGCACTTTGTATATAAGCGTTAAAAAGAACAGGTGACAGAGAGCATCCCTGTCTCACCCCTTGTCTTATACTGGCTTCTTTTGTATCATTGTCACATCTAATTATAGCGGCCTCATTCTTGTATAGCGCCTGGATTATTCGTCTATCTCTATATTTGATGTCAATTCTCTTCAGAATCTCGAAGAGTCTTTTCCATTCAACTTTGTCGAAAGCCTTCTCCAGGTCTATGAATGCGATGAATGTGTTTTGGTTTCTTTTTATTCTTTTTTCAAGTAGTATTCGTAGCGACAATATTGCTTCTCTGGTTCCTACACCTCTTCTAAAGCCATACTGGTCTCCGGAAAGGATGTTTTCTACTTTTGGTTCGATTCTTTTTAGAATGATATTAGTCAATATTTTTGAGGCATGGGATATTAGGCTAAGAGTTCTGTGTTGTTCACATTTCGTCGTGCCCGCCTTCTTTGGTAATGCGACAATTAGGCATTTCTCGAAATCCTCTGGTATCTTTCCAGTCTTATACATTGTCTGTATCATTTTAAACAGGGCATCTATAGTTCCTTTTCCTGCTGGTTTAATTAGTTCAGCCGGAACGTCATCGATTCCGGGTGCTTTCCCGTTTTTGAGATTTTTCAGTGCGAGGTCAAATTCTTCTCTAGTGATTGGATCTCCCAAATCATCTGCGTCTACCTCATTTTCTCTTTCTACCAATGTTTCGTTGTCATTATTTCCCTTTCCATTGTACAGCGTTTCGAGATATCTTTTCCATCTCTCTCCTATTTGGTGATTTTCGAAAAGTATTTTGCCGTCTTCTCCTTCTATTGCATTACCCTTTCCAACTCTCATCCCAAAGAAGTCTTTCACTGCAGCGTGAGCTCTTTCTACATTTCCTCTCTTGAGGTCGTCATTTATCTCATCGCATTTATTCTGGTAGAATGTTTCTTTGGCTATTCTTGATTCTCTATTTATTTGGTTTCTCAGCACTTTGTATTTCTCTTGTGATTCAGTTCTTTTATCATTTTTGAGCTCTCTTCTATCCTTTATCATATTCAAGATCTCATCGGTTATCCATTCCTTCCGTGCTTGGGGTTTTTCCTTGCCTATAGTTTCCTCTGCCGTAGTTATAATCTTCGTCTTTATCACTTTCCAGATCGAATTCACGTTCTCCTCTTCCATTAGGTTGCACTCTTGCGTCTTTTCCCTAAAACTGTCGCTAATCTCTTTTATCTTTAATACTTTTGTATCCCATTTGAGATTTTTTCTCTTTTTTAATTTTTTCAGTTTTAGAAGACTTTTGGCCATTACCATATTATGGTCACTATCTATATCTGGACCGGAATAGCTTCTACAGTCTTTTATTTGGTTTTTAAATCTATGTCTAACCATTATATAGTCTATTTGCAGTCTTTGTCTGTCTCCAGGGGATTTCCAGGTGTATCGCTGTCTTGGGTGGTGTTGGAAACAAGTGTTTGCTATCACTAATTTGTTTTTTTCACAGAATTCTGTCAATCTGTTTCCTCTGTCGTTTCTTGCACCCAACCCAAAGGGCCCAATGCAAGTTCCTTCACGTCCTTCTCCTACAACAGCATTCCAATCTCCTAGGAGAATCAGATTTTCACCTGCTTTTACCTCTAATATGAGTTTGTCTAGCGAACTGTATACCTCCTCCACTTCTTCTTCGCTATGACTAGATGTTGGCATATATACTTGGATAATTACAGTGTCTACAGGCTTAGTTTCTATTTTGACTAGAATAATTCTTCCGCTATATTGCACGTATCCCTTAACCCGTCTTCCCCACTCCTTGCACAGCACAACGCCTACTCCTCCTTGGCCAGGTTTATCCTTTATGCATCCTGTGTGGATGATTCTGTAGTTGCCACTCCAGAAGTCTCCGCAATTGGGCCATCTCATCTCTGCTATACCTAGGGCATTCAAATTTACGTTTTGCATCTCAGCTTTCAGATTATCCAGTTTGCTGTTTTGCAGTAATGTGCGGACATTCCACGTTGCCCATCTCGCTATTTGGTTCTTTGTATTTGACTTTTGTTTCGCTATTGACTTTGTGTTTCTAGCATCTCGAGCAGTCCCCACCCGGAGATCCGAACGGGGGACTATTTTACCTCCGGAGAATTTTACTTGAGATTGGGTATTCATGTTTTGCTGGTTCTTGGGATGCCACTTGGACCTTTAATGTGGTAGTTTCCCGTTTCTTTCCACATCCTATGCCGTTGACCTCGAAGGTTCTTCCGCCTTTGGAGATTATTTACTTCTCCAGGACAAGAGGGTGCCCTAGACAACAGACGCCTGGTAGGGCGAAAGTTGGTGGTCAGCTTATTCCGGCCAACGCCCGGTCCCTGTCTATATTTGCCGATACGAGGTCGTTGCTCACTCCCCACCACGAGAAGGAAATAGATCAGGATTTTCCTTTCCTCAAACCTGAGACCAGAAGGCATTTCTCAGAGTTCTCCAGTACTTTCGGGGAATAAAATGTATTTATACATATTTAACTTTTTTGTAGTTGTAATTCTTCCACATCTTTCAAAATGTAATTATTTATTTATTTAATTTTAAGGGTATACGTATACCATAAGCACTGATTAATGTCACAAAATATAAATAAGTAGTACTCTATCAGATAGATAGCTTGCAAACCAGTCTAAAAGTTTTCCATCAATACCTTGGCTTACGTAGCTTAACCAGTAGAATTTTATGGCATACTTTGTCAAAGGCATACGGTGCTGATGGTACTGATTAATGTCGCAAAATCATAAATAAGTAGTACTCTATCAGATAGATAGCTTGCAACCCAGTCTAAAAGTTTTCCATCAATACCTAGCTTACGTAGCTTAAGCAGTAGAATTTTATGGCATACTTTGTCGAAGGCATACGGTGCTTATGGTAAACGTATACCATAAGCACTGATTAATGTCACAAAATCATAAATAAGTAGTACTTTATCAGATAGATAGCTTGCCAATCAGTCTAAAAGTTTTCCATCAATATCTAGCTTACGTAGCTTAAAGCAGTAGAATTTTATGGCGTACTTTGTCAATGGAATAATGTCACAAAATCATAAATAAGTAGTACTCTATCAGATGATAGCTTGCAAATCAGTCTAAAAGTTTTCCATCAATACCTAGCTTACGTAGCTTAACCAGTAGAATTTTATGGCATACTTTGTCGAAGGCATACGGTGTTTATGGTATACGTATACCGCAAATGCATTCGCCGCCAAAACGTTAGAAAAAACGTAAGGTGGACCATTTTTAAAACATTTTTGTTTGCATAAAAAAGAATATATTTCAAAAATTAAATGTCAATTTCTGATCATAAAATTTTAAAACATATTTCGCACCTTTTAAAAACAGTTTTTAGTAGTGACCGACTGAAGGTTCGGTTTCGGTTTCGGCATGTTTCGGCATCAGTTTCGGTTTCGGCAGAAAAACTGCCGAACCTTCGGCCGCACCAAAGCTCTGCGGTCGTGAATTATCGCGCGTCGTTCGGCTGAGTTCATGGCTCGTGAGTCACCCGCCATCATCAGCTGAGTTCGCGGGCCGGTCCGGTGTTGTGAGTTTATGTATTAATTTTTATAGTTTGTTTTATAGCAGTACCTAATACAAAAAAAATAAATAATTATCTTTTCACATTGTTTTTATTTGTTTTATTTCACGTGTAATAAGAATGTTGTGAATTTAAACGCAATTAAAATTAAAGTACTCAATTAACGAGGTTCTTCCTTTATAATGTAAGTGTTGATTATTGACAAATTTTTGTTCCAAGAAGTACTTAGTTAACATTTTTTGTTAATTTTAATAATTTTTTTGTTTTAAATCAGTAATATTAAAAAAATCATATACTTCAATCATTATTTATTTCATTTAATACGGGTTAACTGTCTGCATAAGTGTAAAAAATAAGCCAAATTTTAGTAAACAATAGATTTTTAACATGTCTAAAAGAGTTTCGGTTTCGGTAGAAAGTCGTGTTTCGGTCGAACCATAGACATCAGAAATCAATAGACCAGAACATACAGATTGGGGGTAAAACCAAACTATGGGGGGCGAAGAGAGGAAAAATGACTGTGATTCGTTAAAAAATCAATCTGACAGTATATAGGCATCTCGCATTATAATATCACCATTTAGTTCTTAAAAGCAAAATCTGCTTTGAATGAATAGACCTTTTTACATGGGAGCGCGAATTGCTTGCCACGTTAATAACATATTTGCTAAGGCCAAATGCTCGCCCCGAAAAGATTCGCCCCAATTCACATAGCAATATTTTGTTGCCGTGTTTAGTTAAGACACTTTTAGAAATGTTTCATAATTTGTTTACCCCTGTAACCAGCGACGAGCACACTGGAGAACCGCCCACATTCGCTATGTCCATATAATATGTGGGTAAAATTTATAGCACGTGCTACCGTTTTTGGCGTGTTATTTCGAAAAATGTATGGATGTTCCGCGCTGTTCAGGACAAGAATTATTTGAATTTTTATTTTAGTAATTTGTACATTTAAGTTTACAAATTTCTAATTGATTATAATATTTCATATTGCAGTTTTTTTTTAATTATAATAATTTAAATTCACAAAATTTTTGAAATCACAAAAATTTTTGTTTTTGTTTTATGTAGCTCCTACAATCCATCTTGAACTTTTCAATTGGTGAGGACTTAAGAGTTTCTGGTAGTGTGTTATATAACTTAATTCCTTTGTACAGCAGACTGTTTTGCGTATTCGTTTTGTCCTTTTTGTTTAATCTTATTTCCTTGCAAGTCCTTGTGTAATGTCTGTGAATGTCCTTATTGTATACGATTTTATTTGTGAAGTATTTTGGTAACATGTTGTTTAATATTTTGTGAATAAATATCAACGTGTTCATGGTCAGTATTTGTTTCACTGTTAACCAATTAAGTTCCTTTAACATTTTAATTATTTTTGAAAATCTATTTCTTCGGAGTATTATTCGCATTGCTCTGTTTTGGAGAATTTGAAATTTATTCTGTTCTCTTTCATTACAAAGGAAAAGGATACTTGAACAGTAGTTGAAGTGTGAGCAATAATTGAATTGTAAATGGTGATGGCGGTTTTTCTGGAAATTTTAGGCCGAATTCTTCCCAAAAAAGATATCTTTTTGCCAATTTTCAAGAATGATGACGTCACATGTTTTAGATTCAAGCGAGGTTCTCTCCTCTCCCCATGGAGCGAGCTGGGTCCAAGGCGGAGCTCTAGCCGGCTCCATGGGGAGGGGGAAATAATACGTTTTTATCATTCAGGGCAGGTCCAGATATATTCATATTTATGTTCGTGGGTCGAACACTATTTTGTTTGTTTTTGGAAACATATAGAAATTTTGCTATTTATTTGGATTTTGTTGCAAAACGGAAAAACTTTGAACTTCTGGAAAAATATGCAATTCAGGCATAACGGGGTTACAAAAAGATTAAACTAAGATCCAAAATCAAAATTTCATTCATCTCTAAATTAAACTAGAAATTTGTTTATAAAATATACCCACGCCGGGACAATAGTCTTTGCATATTATAGATTGTGCATTCTGCAGTGATGTCATCGACAACGATAAGCAAATGTGCAATATTCAATTTATTTACCTATTGAGACATATTCTATTTTTATTCTTTCGTCATCTCGATTGTTGCAGACGCTTCGAGAATACCTCAAACAGAAATATCTAAATAACACCAGACTGGTAGATTTTTGGAATGTGAATGATGAATACTTGGGGCATGCCTGTTGTATGCTGATGATACGGTGCTGATTTATAACACCATGAAAGATCTGCAGTTATCTGTTTAAGAAATCTAAACGTCACAAAATTTATAAAACTGGGAAGACTTCGGTGGCTGGGTCATGTAGAGAGAATGATTGAGAATTAAGCACCGAAGTCCCTGCTGAACTCAAGACCGACAGGGCGAAGGAGCCTGGGAAGACCAAAGATATATCCACCTTGGAGATTGTAAACTGAAGAAAGCTGGCACAAAACCGCGATGAGTGGAGGAAGACTCTTGAGGAGGCCAAGACCCACCAGGGGTTGTAGAGCCAAGAGTGATGATGATGAAAGATCTACAGTCTCTCGAGTCTAGGATAAACTAAGTATGTATGAAGAATGAGTTAAGGGCTTTTAACCAGCCAGCGGCCGAAAATCCATATTTCGTCGAAAGATGTTCTTACGATCGTACAGGGTGGTTCCAATGAGAAAGATTAATTATTCTCCGTACCAGCTTTTTAAAATTGTAACTCAATATCGATTTTATTTCATTATTACATCCAAAAATGCTGAAAGGCGTGATGATAAAACTATTAAAATCATGTACTTTTATTACTTTTAGTACTAATTATTTTTAGATCATAAGTATTTATCATTTTTCAATAATGTCTAAGCAAAACAAGAATGTAAAAAAAATCTGAAATATATTAGTTTGTAAGTGCGCAAATAAATACACAAACGGACCAATTTTCGTCAAGAAACACATGTACGAATATATTTTTTAATGATTTTATTTAAACTAAAATTAAAATTCTGAAACTGCGTTTACCAGATAATGTATTGATTTATTTTACTGCATGATTATATGATTTGAAATGGGTGTTGTATAATACAAAATCTTTTTTGAAAATTTTACAAATCTGCCAACGATCTATTGTATAACCTTATTCTTATTATACTAAAAATAAACATTTTTTCTCAAAATTTAAAACATGCGTTTACTAGATAAAAGAACAATCTTTCGAAATCGATTTATAATTTTTTGTGAAAAGAGTCAACACGTCTAAAATCTGATTTAAAAATGACATATTTCTGGTTTTCTCTGGTTACAGGTACCCTCTTAATGATGAATGTAAGTAAGTCTAAAGTCATGGTGTTTGAAAGAGAGAGTACGAAAACAATGTTCAATATAGTCGTGAATGATGAATACTTGGAGCAGGTGGACGAGTTTGTGTATCTGGGTGGTGGGTTGACGATAGATGGGAAGGCTGATAGAGATATTGAAAGAAGGGTAAATGCAGGTAACTCCATTAATGGAGGACTGAATGCCGTTGGCGCTAATAAAAAAAACTGTCTAAAGAAACGAAGCTAGCAATCCATAATGGAGTCCTGGTACCTACCCTGATGTATGACAGTGAGAATGAAACTGGCAGAGGAAGGAAGAAAGTAAACTGAATACTGTTGAAATGAGATCCCTGAGGCATATGTGTGATAAAACCATGTATGATCGTGTGAGAAATGTGGAGATCCGCAAAGAATGTAAGGCTTTAATAAGCATAATTTAAGAAAGGGACCCTCAGATGGTTTAGGCATGTAGAGCGAATGAACGAAGAAAATAGTGTAAGAATATATGACGCAAATGTGAATGGTAGAAGAAGTCGGGGACGCCCAAGGGAGACGCCCGGGTCATGTCAAAAGTCAGAATAATAGAAGAGCATGTATGAGACGATGTATGAATGTGAACGAAGAAAGGAGCGTGTGCCAAGATCGTCGGTCCGTCCTCTCTGCCTACCTCTGTGGAGAAACGACGTGATGGTTAGTTAGTATTCTCACTCTCGTCTCATACAGTAATAGGTACTTATGACGTCACGTCTAGAATGTATCACAGAATAGTTGGGTACTTATGACGTCACGCCTAGAATACACAAGCAGATGTGGGGACATCCGCCCTTTCTGTCCATTTCCTCTCTAGCTCAAAAGGTTGGTTCCTCCAATATTATAATAGTACTTACTAATAGTACATGCTAATAATAACTCCATTGTTCCTTCTCCCTCTTTCTCGTAAAGGAGGCAAGTAACAGAAAGAGAAGGTGAATTTAACCATACAACACGGTCTATGTGACGTCATAATGACGTAACAAATTATGTTACAGCTTGACACATAACTTTGCGGAAAAATGAGGAATTAAAGGGCGAATGACCTAATAATTATTAAATATATAGATTTTTCGTATCTACAAAAAAAGAAAAAAATCATGTGTGCAGTTCGCACGCGGTAGAAGTGAAACCTTCAGAAAACTTCGAGAGAATGAGACGAACGCAGAGTATTAGAAATAGGATACTTAATTGTAGGGTTTATTTATTGTAATATTGTTTTTTTTTATTATGAGGTCCACACAGGAGGTTCTGAGGAAAATAATTTTCCTAAGGGCCTATGTCATCTTTAGGGATGCTGTGTGGAGGATTTCTTAAGGAAAGGAAGGAGAGGAGTTCTGGGAAGGAAAGGGGTTTAAGGGGTGGGTAGGAATCTGGGGTTCAGTGTGTCCTGGTCATCTGCCTCCAAGACCTAGACAAACCTCACCCCGTGAACCCGGGCACCCCTGCTAAATCACCAAAAGTAAGGAACCACTTGGGGTGACCTATGGCAGAGGTGTTGGTTAACCAATAAAGGTTCCCGGGGCGGCGGTACCCATTCCCGCCTCCCATATTGTAAACAGTTATCAAGATTAAAAAATATTTTACATTATATTCTACAAAGCACGGCACAAAGATGAGGCCGATAGTCTATGAAGCACCGCACAAAGAGGACACCGATTAGTCTATCTCATTGAAATGAACTTCTTTCGCACCGTTGTGATTGGAAAATCGATGAAACGAAAAACCCACACCAAAAAGAGACAAACACATCTATAGGATTTACCCGAGAGAACGAGATAGAATAATCGGTCTCCTCTTTGAACGAATGCTTCGTAACCTCCTCACTCTTGTCTACTTTAGTTTTCTGGGGGTTTCACTTCACGCGGATGACAGTACAGTCCGTGATAGCTATTTGTTTGACAAGCCCCCAAAAGGCTCACAAACTCCCACGGCTCGAAGGGCTTTGAAGCAAAGAATGGACGGTTACATCGAGAGTGTTTTCTCTAGGGGTAAAAATAATCTCGTTGAATTTAAGTTCAGACGCCAAAGTAAAGTTAGCCTCTCAAAAACTGGGCGTACTGTACAGGGCCCGCAGATACCTTAATAGTACACAACTGCTAACCCTGTACGTGTACACATCACAAGTGCGCCCCCACGGTTGAATTTGGCAGCCACCTCTGGCCTAAAGCTCCAAAATACCCTTGACTCTGCAGAAACGGGCAGCCGTTTGATAGATTCTCCCATCTCAACAGACGGATTGCAATCCTTAGAGCATAGGCGTCGGGTGGGAATGCTATCCTTGTTCTACCGGTATTACAATGGAAGATGCTCCGAGGAATTAGCGTCATTGATCCCTTCGGCACCGGTGCATAGTCGGGAAACACGCCACACGCGTGCACGCCAAACATTTGTACACGGTTGAAATTTGTCACATGAGAACAGGTCGCTTCTTTGACTCGTTCTTGTGTTCAACAGCTCGGCTGTGAAATGATTTGCCGGCGTTTCCTCCTTCCTACAACATGGTTCTCTTCAAGACCAATTTCCTTCCTCTCCTCAAAAAGACCCTGCACACAGCATCCCAGATGACATAGGCCCTGGGGGAAATTTGTGGAGTTAATGTAAAAAAACAACTTCTACCGCGTGTGAACTGCACACAGAATATTTTTTGTTTTAGTTTGACCGAGTATTATAACCTCAAATCCAAATTTAAGTTTCGCATGAAAATGCCGCGCAACCGTTCTCCTTTGTTTATAAATACACGTACACATGACACGTTTGATGATTGTTAGCAACCAATTATATTATATTTAAACAAAAGTCACGTATCAATACATTCAATTTGTTTATTTTACAGCATCCTGTTTTGAAAGTCCCGCTTTTAGAATCTGCTATAAATTCTGTATAACCGTATGAAGTCATCCGCAGGTAATATACAAGTTATTCAGACAACATGGTCATCTCGAAACCATTCCCGCCCACTTGCTTCTCTTCTTGCTTCGGCGAAGTTTCATAACACTTCCCCTTCCAATTCTGCCACGGCCATCTGCTGAAAAACACCAACTTCAGACGATAATTACACTATTTAATATGTGACCTATTATACTAAAAACACCGGTCTTTAATACTGCCAACAACCGTACAAAAAAATCTAAAAAATAATTCGTATTTTCAAAGTTATAGAGAAAAGAAACGACATTTGTCATTTTGTCGTTTAAACATCGCCTACAGACTTATAATAGCTAATACTTTGTTGTTATTTGCAATTCAGTTTTGGTGAAACCATTCACCAAAACGTATCGATCTCCAGTTGACTAGCCAGACATCTCCAAATACTAATTTTTGAGACAATGAGTTTTTTTTATATGAATACCGCACAAGAGTCCCAACTGCTCCCGTCCGAAGCCAGTTAGACTATGGCATCCCCAATTGGGGTACGTTGTGAGGCTGAAGGTAGTGGGGAGGAGAAGAAGATAGAGAAGAGGAAGGTGGGGAAGTACCTGGCTATTCAGATCTGGTTACCAAACACGGCTAATATCGTTTCAAGCAACGTTTCAATTTTGAATGGTGGTCTTACACCAGGGCGATACTGAGAGTATCTTCCACTCTGGAACGTGCCGCAAATATACTATATATTATTTTTAATGATTTAATTGTGAAATAACACAAATTAATCGAATAAAATTTATTTGCCACGCCGGGATTCGATAACGCGACCTTCGGTGTGCGAGTCAAGAGCCTTGCCGCTGGACTAAAGTAAAGGAAAATTGGAATGTTCACCATAAATCAAATATTATTTAATGAAATATGCTATAAAATAACACCGGGAGGCAAAGCAGTCCGGTATATTAGTACGAAATTTTTAAATATCGTACTAGTGACCCAGAAAATTAAATCTGAGTATTGTACCAGGTATAGGGTACGCTTTTACATATAACTGCATACTCCAATCAAATTTTGATTTTTTGGAGATGTCTGACTAATCAACTGGACGTTCGAAATATTATGTAAGCATTACAAATGGTTTTTATTTGGATAGAAAAATGAATATGTACTTATATGATAAGTAAATTTTTGTTTTTTTTTTCTTTGCTAGACTTATCAAAGAGGTGTTTTCTTTGCTAGACTTATCAAAGAGGTGTTGAGTTGTCACGCAACAAACGCCCACATACCTACACCGACACACCGCTGAGAAATGCTGCAAATAAACTTGAAAACCGTTCTGTTTCAAAGTTAGTCGCCTACTGATTTCGTAACTTGAATCAACTCAAAACAATTTTCTATGCACGATGTTAATCTTTAATAGAGTACGGTATTATAGCCTGGGGAGGAGCTGACGCTGCCGCCATTGATCCTATTTTTAAAGCTTAGTAACTAATTATAAAGATTATGTTAAAATTAACGATCACAAGCAGTTCGGATGAAATCTTCAGGAGAATCTGTGTCTTGGTCACAAGGCAACTTTATGTCACAAACGTAATAGCATAGGTACCTCTTCAAACACAGAATACCTTTGAAAATTGCCAAACTGCTCGAGATACTAGAACCAAAGGGCATAATCTCTTATTCGTATCCCCTTTGCTGAAACAACTTTTAGTCAAATAAATTTTATATACTTTGTAACAAAACTATACAATGGACTTCCACTGGCCATTACACAAAAATCTGACAAGTCCTGGGTTACCAGCCAAAACAGATTCAACATCAAAGGCTATTTTTTCATTGGTACGATGGTGATTGTCTGTTACTGTAAATGTAATATTGTATCATTATTAGTATTTTTCATATCTGGGTCATATACTTCGAGGGGAGAAGTATTTCTTGCTCCATTTAATATTGAAACGCAAGATAGAGGGTCGCCGAGGGCCTGGTAGGAGACAAATGTCTTGCCTGCGAAATGTACGAGAGTGGATCGGCATTAGAAGTGTGGAGGAGCCATTTCGGGCAGCGCAAGACAGAGAGACATAAAGCCGATCGGTTTCGGAACGACCGTTCCTTCCTCAGGGCAAACGTATACTGTTTTGACAATTACAATATAGTGAGTGGGAACAATGTATTATTACTAAGGAGTGTGGTAGGGGTGGAGGCGATGCTAGGGATTAATGTAGAGTGGGTGGGTAGGGGAACATATCCATGATTGGGCTGTAAGATAATATTTTTTGTTTGTTGATAATAGATTCATTATTTTTAAGGGATTTTTTTTTATTTCCAAGGTTTCAAAGTTATTTAAGCGTTTTCCTTTATGGTTAATATGAAGAATATTTATCCCCGTATTTTTTTCAAAACTATGGTTATTTTCAATGATATGGTCAGCGAACGATACGATACGATACGATATACGATACGATTGTACCACCCCAGCCAGGAGTACTCCTGTCCCGGTGAGACCGGTACACCAGGGGGCACTGATTTGTTAGGACTGGAACACATGCTCTGGGGATGGGAAGGAGGTTGGAGTTTAATCGACCGGTATACATGGCAACCTAATAAGCCAATATTGGAATTTAGGATGGGTAGGAATAAAGGAATGGATCGAGCGTTATGAGATTATTTTTTAATTCCTTTTTGTTATGGCTTCCTTCTTCTCGCCTATTCTCGGCTCTTCTTAGACCAAATTATAATATGGTCAGCGAACTCAGAAAAATTATTATTATTAAGACACCTTATTAAAAAAAAAAGACACTTTAAATGTTTTTTGATTCTGATTTCAAAATTACGAGTTGTTTTTCTTTTTTTTCAGTTATTTGTGAAAACCTTTCCGAAGAAGTTTTCTTCGAAAAAATAAATAATATAAGTTCAGATGAAAAATGAGGCATTTTAAACGGTGACCGGACAACTCAGAATGAAACCAACTCAGAAGCACCTCAGAAAGGTCATTAAGAGTGATGATAAAAAATATAAAAAATTGATTAAATAGGTTAAGTTAGGTTAGGGTTACCGGCTATTTTAAAATTATTTTTTCATAGTTTTAATGACCTTTCTGAGTTGGTTTCATTCTGAGTTAGCATGGAACCATTTTAAACATGCCCTTTTGTACAAAAACTGTTAGTAATCACACAAAAATTACGTTGATTCGATGTGATAAGGAAATGTATCTATTTAAATTTCTTGTACTTGTAATCCGCCTACAGGTTTTCAACTCGCAGCTTCAATTTACATTCCAATGTAATAATTCGTCTCACCTTTGAGCGTTATTTTGGCGTGGATTTGAATAATTAGTTGTTTCGATGTAGATGTCTTAGCAAGTCTGTATCGGTTAATTGGTGCCGAAAATATTGAAATTTATGACTAAAACGTTCACAACGACTAAAAATAGTGGGAGCAGATTTTCATAGGCAATAGAAATAACAGACGGGTTTCAGATTGTTAAAGCCGTCTTTAGACTGGTAGTTTTTTCTTAACAAACGGTTTATATGTATACCTAAAATTTGGGGAAGGGTAAGAGACGTGGTCTACAAGATTTTAATCAATTATATTAATTACATTTGTTACTAAGTCGTCTTTGACTGTCGATTTCTAATTATTTTGGTTACTCCCAGTAGGCTTAATTACCTTGGGTTTGTAGCTATTTGTTATATTGTTTGGGGAGTTGAACCTTACAGTGGAGGTATCCACCACTTACCCGCCCTGGTATAAGTAACAGATGGTTACTCCTTCAAGGCTCTCGCAAGGACTCTAATTTTTTTGAAAGAACGAATCTACATTTAAGTTTGAACGAATCTAGACCTCCAGTGTCCCTGCATACAGTGTTAGGAAGCAGTATGCAAGTGCTTACATAATATACAAAATGCAAAAAATATAAAGCAAGTCAGGGATAAACAAATTAAAAAAAGATAAGAGAAAAACATAAAAGGTGGCTGCTCGCAGGGTAATGGCATCTTGCGTATGTTGCAAGCATCTGCAAGAAAAGACAATGAAAACAAGTATTGTGATATGAAGAACGCTTGTGTCGGGTGGGATACCTCTCTCGTCATCTGGCAGTACCTTTGAACCTTACAAGTAATATGAATTTATTAAATACCTAATTAATGGAGGACTGAACGCTGTTGGCACCAACAAAAATTGTCCAAAGAAGCGAAGCTAGCCGTCCATAATAGAGTACTGGTACCATAGACATCCAAATTTAATAGACGAGAAGATACAGATGAGGGGTAAAACCAAACTATGGGGGGACGAAGAGGGGAAAGATGACTGTGATTCGTTAAAAAATCAATCTGACAAGTATATAGGCATCTCGCATTACAATACCACCATTTAGTTCTTAAAAGTAAAATCTGCTTATGAATGAATAGACCTTTTTACATGGGAGCGCGAATTGCTCGCCACGTTATTAACATATTTGCGAAATCCAAATGCGGAAAAGTAAAGTTCGCCACTTCACAGAATATTTTGTTGCCGTATTTAGTTAAGACACTTTTACAAATTTTTCATAATTTTCTTACCCCTATAACCAGGGACGAGCACACTGGAGAACCGCCCACATTCGTTATGATTGACATATTTTAGGGTATAATGTATAGCACAAGCTACCATTTTTGCCGTGTTATTTCGTAAAATGTACGATGAGAGCTCGACGCTGGTCCGGACAAGAATGATGACGTCACATTTTTTAGATTCAAGCGATGTTCTCGTAAGCCCAGCCGGTTCCATGGAACCGGTATGGGGAGGGGGAAATAATACGCTTTTATCACTTAGGGCAGGTCTATATATGTATATTCATATGTCTATGACTGGTATCTACCCTGATGTATGGCAGTGAGGCATGGAACTGGCAGAGGAAGGATTAAAGTAGGCTGAATGCTGTAGAAATGAGATCCCTGAGGCGTATGTATGGTAAAATCATGTACGATCGTGTGAGAAACGTGGAGATCCGCAAATAATGCAAGTCTGATGTATAAGCGTAATGAGTAAGATTAAGGAAGGAACGCTCCGAAAGTTTGGGCATGTAGAGCAAATGAACAAGGAAAGGAGTGTAAGGAGAATATATGACGCAAATGTGAATGGTATAAGAAGTCGGGGACGCCCGAGAAAGACCTTGCACGACCAAGTGAATCAGATACTTGAGTCGAGCCATGTCAAGAGTCGGAAATAATAGAAGAGCACATATGAGAGGCAAGGAGTGTGTGCCAAGATCGAGTTGTTTGGCGGTCAGTCCTCTCTGCCTACCCCTGCGGGGAAACGGCGTTATGGTTGGTTAGTTAGGTTACATAAGTTTATTGCTGTCAAATCCTTATTATATTTACGGTGATAAGGATTTTTTATTGATTTTTGAAGCGACACATGTTGACATTGAAGTAGGAATAATCTTATCAAAATTTCGATATGTTGTGTAAGAAAATGAGAATTCGTACATCATTTTCCTTGTGTATTAGGTAGATAGGTTCTTATCTAGTTTTGTTTGTTGACATTTCGGCTAAGTTACTAGGCCAACATCACAGCAGGTGGCACTTGTATCAATTTCACATTTGTTCCATCGTATTATTGAATTTTTTCTGATATTTTCATTAGGTATTTGTCGACATTTCAACATCAACACACGCAACGGAGTCAACAAAGACTACTAATATCTACAGCCTGTATGTCGGACGAATATCTACAGCTCATATGTTGGACTAATATCTACGAACTTCAGAGTGTTGACTAACATCTACAGATAAGGTCGGACGAATATCTATGACGGTCCCCAGGGGCGTATATCTTCGTTCAAATTTTTCAACCGTGGTCCGTGACGTAAAAGTGCTGCCACTCATAGATAAAGTTTCATAGATGGAGCTGTAAAGATAGGTTTGTAATTTTGATTTTCGCCATCTCTCGCTCAGGGTTGCCAACTTAGGGGTAAAATAAGTGAGATGGGATTTTTTTACTGGTTTAATAGGTGTTTTGGGGTATTTTTTGTGGTATTTTTGGGGGTTTTGTGATTCCATATATTTTTTTAAATTTTTATTACATCGTATACACGGAGCACTCGCACACTTCTTATTTGAGGATTTATTTTTATTGTACAAAAACTTGCTGCAACGACTTGTGCCTTCACAATAAGGAACTCCAGTGAAAAATATTATGGCTTTAAAAAAATATGTTCATACAGACCAATGAACGCTGATTCTGAATATATAAGTTTTATTTCATAATATTAAACGTAGAGTTCTTAAAAAATTATTAAAAAGTGCATTTTTAAACCTCTCGTCAAAAAACACTGTAAAGTTGGTATTACTGAAATGGTTAGTGCTGACGTCACGCGTCACCAGTCACCAGTCATTGTATTGAAACTTTGATTATGTAGGTATGACATAAGCCATCAGTACTAACAACATTTCATGTTATTCGTTATTTTATACTGGCATTCCCCAAATGAGGTATGTTGTGAGGCTGAAGGTAGTGCGGAAGGGAAGGAGGTGGGGAAGAGGAGGGTTGGGAAGTACCTGGCTATTCAGATCTGGTCACCAAACACGGCTAAAGCCATTTTCAAGCAACATTTAAATTCTGAATGGTGGTCTTACACCAGGGCGATACTGATAGTATCTTCCACTCTGGAACATGCCGTAAATATACTATATATTATTTTAAATGAATTAATTGTGAAATAACACAAATTAATCAAATAAAATTTACTTGCGCATGCCGGGTTCGAACCCCAATCTCTGGATCGTGAGTCAAGAGTCTTACCCACTGGACTACGGAGGTCGTCAGGTCATTTGATGGATGAAAATTAAAATCTCTTGATTTTATGAAACAAACAGCCCCGTATTTTGCGTATCGCTTGAGAAAGATATGTTTTATAAGGTATATAACAAATCGCGTACTGGCAACACAAAATATTTGGAAATGGCGTCTTGGACAAAACGGTTTGACATCTTGGTTTTCTGCATAACATTAAAAGGTAAAAATATAGCATTTTTCTGTTGAAAATAATTATTATACTGTATACAGATGTTTAATCTGATCGATAAATATGATTTCCATTCAAAAACATTGCTTTTTCATTTTGTTTTCGCTAAAAACGTTCATGATCCTGTGATGGCGCATTGGTGGATGTTTTTAATGGAGATCTTCTTGTTTTGGCCTTTTGTATTGTTTTACGTATTTTAATTTGATTCTTTCAAGATGTATTAATTTATTTTAATATTTTCCGGTAGACTATATATAACTTATTGTTGTCATATTTATAGATGGCTGTTAGAGGTTTGTCACATGAAGAAATAACTATTGCACTGGAAGGAGACATTTCCGATGTCAAATGGGAGTCTGACGGTGAAGGTGAAGAGAGCTGGTCAGTGGAGTATCTACAAGATGACCAGGATCAGAATCAGTGCCAGGACCACAACATTCAGCATTCGTCCGTAAATTAATTTGAGGTTAGGTCCGTTAGGATACCTTAGTTTTTGTGTTATTATCAATTGTCTTATGTGTTATTTATTATCAATTGTCTTTACTGAAAATAAATATATTTAAAGATGTTCCCAGAGTGTTTCATTGTCTAATGTAGTAACATTTTCCGATTCCAATAATTTTGTTTTTAAATAATTTATTGTGCTAATGAAGTAGGTCGAGAGCGATTATATTGTCTATGGTAGACAAATAAGTTTCCTCTATTTTTAGTCTATTACTGCTGTCATAGGTGCGGGAAGGGCGAGGGGGGGGGGGTCTGGTTTAGTTGGTGACGAAAACCGCTAGGAGGAAAAAGCCCGAAGATATCGATCTAGGGGTTAGTATATTTATGACGGTCCCAGTGTTGACTAATATCTATAGAACGTAGGTTGGACTAATCAGCTAAATGTGTCCAATAGTCCGATATTAGGGATTTTTACATACATACTTACATAAATTAAGTTATTTAAACTGCATACGCAATATTACGTTATTCCAACATGCTATACATAATTGCAAATCCAACCTCTGCCAGTGCTGTAGATATTCGTCAACACTTTGGTTCTCATAGATATTAGTCAGCAGTTTGAGCTGTAGATATTTGTCAACACTTTGATTCTCATAGATATTAGTCAGCAGTTTGAGCTGTAGATATTCGTCAACACTTTGGTTCTCATAGATATTAGTTCGATTTTTTCAGTTTTTGGAATTCCTGTAGATAGGTATTAGTAGACGCCTCCATTAACAAATAAAACAAATATCTTCTTGTAAAGTCGGGTTTCCAGTGACCAAGTGTTTTGAAAGCTTCGGACAAAAGCAAAAGAAGTGAAACCTTCAGAAAACTAATGTAGACAAGTGTGGGGAGGCTACGAAGCACCGCACAAAGAGGAAACGATATTTTTTTTTTCACGGGAGGCTCTGGGGAAAATAATTTCCCTCAGAGCCTATGTCATCTTTGGGGATGCTGTGTGGAGGGGTTTTTTTTTTAGAAAAGGAAGGCGAGAAGAGTTCTGAGAAGGAAAAGGGTTTAAGGGGTAGGTAGGAAACTGGGGTTCAGTGTGTCCTGGTCATCAGCCTCCAAGACCTAAACAAACCTCACCCCTATTAAATCACCAAACGTAGCGAACCACTTGGGGTGACCAATGGCAGAGGTGTTGGTTATCCAATAAAGGTTCCCGGGGCGACGGTACCCATTCCCGCCTCCCAAATCGATATGCTATGAAGCACCGCACAAAGAGGAGACTGATTAATATTAATAATAGTTTAAAAATTATTTTACATTTTATTCTATGAAGCACAGTACAAAAAAGAGGAGGCCGATAGACTACAAAGCATCGCACAAAGAGGACAACGATTAGTTGTCTCTCATTCTCTAACTAACTAACCATCACGCCGTTTCCCCGCAGGGGTAGGCAGAGAGGACGGACCGCCAAACATCCCGGTCTTGGCACACACTCCTTGCCTCGTTTACATTCATACAACGTCTCATACATTCTCTTCTATTATTCTGACTCTTGACATGGCCCGACTCAAGTATCTGATTCACTTGTCTTTCTTGGGCGTCCTCGACTTCTTCTACCATTTACATTTGCGTCATATATTCTCCTTACACTCCTTTCCTCGTTCATTTCTCTATCTTATTCTCTCGCAGGCTAAATCCTGTAGATGTATGTGTTTGTATCTTTTTAGCGTTGATTTTACGTTTCATCGAGTTTCAATTCACAACGAAGCTAAAAAGTTTTCTCTTCAAAAACAATTAAAATGGCGGCAAAGGAATTTTGAACTTTGAATAAAAATGAAATTTTAATACAACTTTTACCATCCATCCAAATGTAATAATTAGTTGTTTCTTGTAGTAATTAAGTTAAAAAGTAGTATACTTTCCAAAATATGGGCCAAAGTGCGGCGGTTAGTGGAATATTTACCGATTATTTACCTAAATAAATCTGCTCGGGTATTCCTGATATTGGTCGGTTATAATATCGCTGTATTGACATTCTTATAACAAAAAGGCCCCAGCAAGCAACCCGTCACAACACATCAAACCTGTCTAGCAATATCCACTTACTAGTCACTAGACATGGCATTAAACCCATCCAGTTTTAAATAAATCGCAAACAGCAAAAAAATACTTACGATTTAGTTGGCGAGCGCCTTCAGAGTGAAAAATATCACTGGTCACAAACACACAGATCACAATAATAAACTTTACTAACTGAAAATATTATTCTAAAATACGTAGGTAGATTTAATATGGCCGTACGCCCACTGCTAAATATAAAACGGTTTGTTATTTTAATGGTTTTGTTCGAGTTCGTTCAGATCGAATAAAGCTTAGATAAAACGAGCGCGCGACTGCCCTCCGTGGCGGTTCTGAGCAGACTGGTTTAGAGATGTGAAATTACTGATATTCCTGTCCCGGTTACTTGGAACAGGTTCCTTCGCTGTCACTGGCACCGTCGACGTTATATTTCTGAGGAACCGGTTATTTTTGTAACCGATTGCTTTCTTTCAGAATGGTTCCATGACCAAGGGCGGATCCAGGATTTTTTTCTTGAAGTATCATACTTCAATTTTATTTCCACAAGTTCAAGTATGTATAGGAAGGTTTATGAAAGTTCCAAAACAATAGAAAAAATAAATGTTTAATAAAGACAGTTTTTGCTACTAAGTACGTACTGTGATGGAATCTCCACAGTACACAAAAATACCGTCTGGGGGGAGGGGGGGGGGGGGGGGGGGGGGGCACGGGGCACGTGCCACGGCACCCCCCCGCCGAATCCGATCCGCCGAAAGATGACCTCCCGACATACTTATATACAATGCGCAGTCGGTTTAGGGAAAATTCGGTATGCCTGATTACACAAAATATAACTAAGTGACCCCGAAGGGATATGCAAAGAGGATGTACCGCCGAATACTAAAGTACTAGCAGTTAAAAGCGAGGCTTTTGCTTCGGCTTCGCCCAGTTTGAGTGTATTTAACCATTTTATAAATCCGTTAAGATCTGGTTTCAAAAAAATGCCAGTTCCTCGGATCTCGGATCCACTGTGATCCAGTGACAGCTAGTCACCGAGTTAAAGTAACCGTGACAGGCAATGACGCCGTGTGTGATCTCTCCGTATCAGGAAAGATACTTAAATATACGTAGGGAAGAAACGTCCACATGCGAGCTGCTGACGTAAGTGGCGACATCTTGGGACGAATTCTTTAATTCTTAACCGAATTACAACGGGAGTTTTGTTTGAAATTCCACGTACACGGATGTTATTTGTGGCGCAACGCGTACGGCGTGGCGTCAATATGAACTCGAAACTGGGTTCTGAAATTCAACCACGCAGACGCTGGGGTATTTTTTTAAATTTTTTTTTACGTTAACTCCACGCAGGAGGCCCTGAGGAAAATAATTTCCCTCAGGGCCTATGTCATCTGGGATGCTGTGTGGAGGGTCTTTTTGAGGAGAGGAAGGAATGAACATTGGTCTTGAAGAGACCCATGTTGTAGAAAGGAGGAAACACAGAGGCCGGCAAATCATTCCAGTCGTTTCTTCGACTCGTTAGTCGAAGAAATGTTGGGCACGCGTTTGGCGTGTTTCCCGACTATGCACCGGTGCCGAAGGGATCAATGATGCTAGTTCCTCGGAGCATCTTCCATTGTAATACCGGTAGAACAAGGATAGCATTCCTACCCGACGCCTGTGCTCTAAAGATTGCAATCCGTCTGTTAAGATGGGAGAATCTATCAAACGGACCGCCCGTTTCTGCAGAGAGTCGAGGGTATTTTTCAGGTATTTTGGAGCTCCAGACCAGAGGTGGCTGCCAAATTCAACCGTGGGGCGCACTTGTGATTTGTACAGGGTTAGCAGTTGTGTACTATTAAAGTATCTGCGGGCCCTGTATTAATAACATTCGAATAAAACATATTTTCATTCAAATGCACCAAATAAAAATCTGCTTGTCTATATACTGTGTATATACCAGCGCATAAGTACAAAAAATCGACACTTCAATATCATTATCATTATCATCATCTATCATTACATAATATAAAATGAAGTCGCTCAAAATATATGTGCACATAGATCTTTTAAACTACGCAACGGATTTTCATGCGGTTTTCACCAATAGATAGAGTGATTCAAGAGGAAGGTTTATATGTATAATACATGTTTATTATACATAGTAGAGAAAAGCCGAGAAATTCAAATATTCAATTCAGGCAGCGGGTAGCTGGTGGTGTGGATTTTATAAAGGTTGGGTAATGGCATTGTGTTTCGTTAGCCACGGCAACGTGTGGCCGGGTCTGCTAGTTATATATATAAATTCGTTTG
Organism: Limnephilus marmoratus; assembly: GCA_917880885.1. Classification (NCBI taxonomy): domain Eukaryota; kingdom Metazoa; phylum Arthropoda; class Insecta; order Trichoptera; family Limnephilidae; genus Limnephilus; species Limnephilus marmoratus. The sequence continues at coordinate 8,166,597 of OU862935.1, forward strand.
ATATTCATACCAACTTATTATACGGGTATTTTTTAAGTCGATTTTATGTTAGAAATTGGTAAATAATGCACAAAAAATATAATTTTATAGTAAATATCGTTTCGGAGGGTTAATTGTCGGCGGATCAACTGTCAGGTCACCTTTCAGAATACGTACATTACTTATATAAAATGAAAAAAACCTTTTAAAAAATAAATCGAAAATTTTGAGGAACAGGATCCCTTTATCTGAATTTTTCTAGACCCCCCATCCAGAATGGGAAAATTTAATTTAAATATTTGACAGAATTATTACAAAAAATGATTAGTTAGGGAGCGTTCAAGTATTACGTAACGCAATTTTTGATGATTTTTGACCCCCCCTCCCCCCCATGTAACGCGCCGTAACGTTTTCCTGTTAAACCCCCCTCCCCCCCCCCTAAGCGTTACGTAACACCCAAGTAACAATTTTTACCTGAAAGTCACAATTAAGTTGCGCAAAGTACTGAAATGTCGCTTAAATACCCTTTTTCTTGATTTTATCGCGTTTATAAAACAAGAGATTTCCAACTCGCGATACATTATATGCATTTTATTTATTCATATTGACATTTATGAAAAAAATTGAGAATTTTGTTATTTTTATCGGCCTTGTATTCCTTCCATATCTCCACAATTTAACACTGTTTTATCTAGAATAAACCTACATGGTTTTACAACACATACTTTCTTTTACATTAGCTTTAGTGAGGAGGCTCTGAGGAAAGTAATTTCCCTAAGTTTTCCCTGTGGAGCAACACTTTACTCCACTATGATTCACAAGCTGACTCGTAGTGGAGTTAAACCTTTTCCACGTCCCGAATGCAGTTATACAAGTTCTCAAAGGGAAGATTTAAAAATCAACAGTATGATTCACAGAAGATAACCATTTTCATGTCCTGACTGCAACTATTTGTGTCCTCTAAAGAGATATCTAAGAAGTCACTTGCTGACTCACGGTGTAGAACAACCGTTTTCATGATCCGACTGCAACTATTCATGTACTACGAAGAGAAATCTAAAAATTACCCACGTTTACCTACAGTCGAGAAAAATCCATTTCATGTACTGACTGCAACTATTCTACTTCTCGAAAAAAATAACGAAAACGGCACTTGCTAACTCACAGTGACGAAAAACATTTTTCTTGTCCCGATCGCGACTATTTATGCGCTACACAACGGTATCCAAAAGTTCACGTGTTGAACCACACTGGACAAAAACCTTTTTCATGACCCGATTGCAATTATTCATGTAGTGCAAAGGAACTTCTTAGAAATCATTTGCTTACTCAAAGTGATACAAAACCTTTTACATGTTTCTACTGCACTATTCATATTCTACAAAGAGTCACAAAAAATCACATGTTAACGCACAGTGGACAAAAACCATTTTCCTGTCCAGAATATAGTTATACAAGTTCTCAAAAGGACAATTTATAAATCCACCGTGCGATTTACAGAAGAGAAAACCTTTTACATGCCCTGACTGCAATATCCAAGAATTCACTTGCTGACTCTACTCATTGTGGAGAAAAGCATTTTTCATGTTCCGACTGTAACTATTCAAAAAATCACATGTTTACTCACAGTGGTGAAAAGCCCATTTCATGCCCTGACCCCAACTATTCTTCTTCTCAAAAAAAAAACTAAAACGGCACTTGCTAATTCACAGTGATGAAAAACCTTTTACTTGTCCCGAGTGCGACTTTCAGGTGCTACAAAACGGTATCTAAAAATTCACATGTTTACCCACACTGCACTAAAACCTTTTTCGTGTCCCGACTGCAATTATTCATGTTGTACAAAGGAACTTCTTAGAAATCATTTGCTGACTCACAGTGCTACAAAACCAATTTTTCTACTGTAACTATTCGTGTTCTACAAAGAGGCACGAAAAATCACATGTTTACTTTCAGCAGACAAAACTATTTTTTTGTCCCAGCGTGGTTTTTCAAGTTCTCGAAAGGGAGATTAAAAAATCTACAGTACGATTCAAAGTGAAGAAAACCTTTTTCATGTTCTGAGTGTAACTATGCATGTACTACGAAACCTAGCTTTAGGTAATATTATTATATTTTAGCAGTAAACTAACCTGTGTGTAATAACTAAAAAGCGTTGTTCTTACTAAAAACTCTCGTATAATATCATTCATATGTTGCATAAATTTTTCATTTTTTAAATTTTTCTTTTGCTGTCTTCCAAATTTGGCTGTCCAAATCTAAATCCAAAAAAAAACAAAGGCTGATGATGTAAATCTCCCGGTTTGGAGGACATTCACAATCTTAAAAAATTGGACACAATCCTAAAAACTCACATTAACAGCCACTGACTGTAGCAAATTGTGTTTATGCGTATTTCGTGTTTAAAACACTAACGAATACTGACAACGAAAATAAAATAAAGATGACGCACAATACAGTCGAGGAATTCCCCGTACAACATAAACTTAAAGGCTTGCCAACTTGAAAGATTTCAATACCTTAGTTTTTTTTATTTAAATAAAGAAAAACATGTTACGTAACGTGTCCTTCGAACCTCCCCCCCTGTAACGTTTCACCAGACCCCCCCCCCCCCCCAAGTGCGTTACGTAATACTTGAACGGCCCCTTATTTAAATACTTGCCAAATTTACTTCTCTACGACGCCTCACGGTTTTTTTTGAGGAACCGGTTCCAAAAGTAACTGGGTAAAGTACCGGTCCGGAACCGGATCCGCAGTGACAGGTCACCAAAGAAATGTACTTTTGAGTGAGATGCGATTTTTTCAGCATGGGTCATGTCACGTGGGGGAATTCCCGAATTCAGGATCATAGTTTTTGAACTTCGGTATGGATTGAAAACGCCTGTTTATCTAATTATTATCCTTGTCAATAAATACATATATGTATAATTACAATAATAAAATTACACTAACTATAGGTACTGTAAAATATCACTGCACAGTGATTCGTTTCATACATGCTAGACGCTAAAAACACATGATTAAATTATTTTTAACCCTCTATTGAGGTGTAGTCAACACTAATTTTATGTAAATTAGTGTTAAAAATGATTAATACATATTTTTTCCAATAGTTTTTTTAATTTATTTATAATTTTTAAATAATGTGTTAATAGAGTATTTGAGGTTTATAATAAAACAATTATACGTAAAAAGTAAAAATGTGTATTTTGAGTTTATTAGTATTTTCTGTTTATATTCAGAGATATAAGCCTTATTTGGTTTTTCAATTTTTTTCACCACTTGCACTGAGCTTATCAAGTTCAAATGTACTTAAAATTTTGTTAAACTTTCCCTCAAGCCTTTCTTTCTTCGGCAAACTCTTCCATGTCACGAACAATTCCAGCCTGGAAATCTCGTATGTGGTTCCTGTAAAATGAAAAAATAATAATAATGTAGATTTGTACGGGTTAATATTGAAACTGATATGAATAGAATATTAGTTGCACTATTTAAAAAAAAGAAAATTATCATGCGTTTTTATTTATTTATTTATTGTGAAAAACAGTTAACATGTATATCCAATTACATTTCACAATTTTTAGGTTATAGTGTAAACTAAAGAATACCTTTATTTCGCTCTTGAAATGATTGAAGTTCGATCGAAAAATGTCAATTTCAGAAGAAAGGTTTAATAGTGAGGTCATTCTCCCCAGAGGCATAACCATTGGTAGGTTGGTCCTGCCTCTAGGAAAAGTAAAAAGTCTGTGTTGCCTTGCTCTGGTGAAGTTATCGGGGACATAAAGTGAAATCCTTTCCAGGACATCAGGATTACAAATGTGCCCGTTTAGCAGCTTGTGTGCTACTAGTACCATTGCAATTTTTCTCCTAACGTCGAGACGATTTAGTCCCAGCATTCCCGCGAGAAAATCAGAGGGATACAACAAAGGGTAGTACCCAAACTCTCGCATGTACAGGTACCGCATGAACTTTTTTTGCACCTTTTCAACATCATTTGCGTATAGGGCATCTTCGGGTCCCCATATTACTGATCCACTTTCGAGAATGCTGCGAACCAGAGATTTTGAAATACTCTCTGAGATAAACTCTCGAGAAGTTAGAAATTTAATATTTTTTAGGCAAAAAAAAAAACACAAAACTTTTTTATTATTTAAAAAACAACTAAAATTATTTACACTTAAGTATTAAGAAAAAACTTTAAAACATACCTTCCAAAGTAGCCTCCATTTTTACAGAACCGAAAAAACACTTTTCAAACTTAGTATACAATTTTAAACAATCACCCCAAATAAGCATTCATTTATTATCCTGTCTATCTGGTAATGTCGCCATGTCGTCATTGTTTGGGAATTCAAAAGTGACTTATTAGCATCTAGCTTGTATGAAACGAATCACTGTGCATTGTGAGATACTTTGCTGTTGGTTTAGCGCAGTGGTCCTCAACCTTTTTCTGATCCGGGACCACTTGTACGTTAATTTTTTCGACAGGGACCACAAGCAGTGGCGTAGCAAGGGGGAGGCGGCGCCCAGGGTGCCACCAGACTGAGTTTCACCCCCAAGACCACCATTCTCTAGCCTAAACTATATTTTAATTTACAGGGTGTAACAGCACTTACCCGAAGGATTTTAACCAGTGATTCCCGAGCATATTTGGAGTACAAATGTAGATGCCATATTGCTGTCCAATAATATACTTTTTCTATTAACCTCTCCACGAGTATGGGCGAAACGGTTCGGCGAAGCGAAAAAATGCCCAGAAAAGTACGGGCGAAACGTTTCTTCCACGGCTATTACTCAAATACCGTCATATTTAATGAAAATATTTGAATTGTAGTGGCTTCTATTGACATCTGCACGTAGTTTGTTGATGTTTTGGAAGACATACCTACAATACCGACATCACATTTTAGTTTAAATTAATTTAGGGTCATTTAGTCATTTGGCAGTCGTCGGAGGAAGGAAGCAGCTTTTTTGTATGGACATGTTTTTTTTTCGATGTTGGTTTATTTTCGTGGATTGATGTCGGTGAAGTTTTAATTCAAAAAATATTATTATTTTTAGTTAATCTACGATAATTTTAAAAAATATATTTAAAAATGAACCAAACAAAAACTCGCTCCTCGCGAACAGTTTTGTTCGCCCAAACTCGTTCGCGGATAGATTAAAAACATTAAAAATATTTTTCCCTCACATGTCGTAACTGATTAGTCAGGAGAGTAGCACGTTTATAGCCCAGCGGGTCACTTGATAAGCATTGCATTCGTTCATTCGTTCCAGCAGTACGGTAACACACGAAATAGCGCATGTATCACTTGACCTTGTTAAGACATACCTATATAGGAATGTATATAAATAATATCTACTCTTATTTGACAGACTGTATGAATGTGATCGAGGCAAGGAGTGTGTGCCAAGATTAAGTTGTTTGACGGTCCGTCCTCTCTGCTTACACCCCTGCGGCAAACAGCGTGATGTTTAAGTAGTTAGTTATAAATTAATCAAACATTTTAAAATTTCTAAGAATGGAAATTGTTTCGTGAGCAGATAAACAATTCCGTAGACATGTCCGGGGTATAAAAATCGAAAGGAATTATGAAAATGTCTCCGGCGGCATTTGTGCAGACGGTCACAAAGACTAAGTAATAAAAAGCATAAAACATGTCAAATTATAGTTTAATAAAATAAAAGTATCTAAAATTAATACATACAACACAAAAGTCTATCTGGTTGGAACCAGGGGTCTAACTCACTCCCAGTAGAGATACCGGGAAACATGTAAAGAGATTCAGTTTGGTAATAATTACTAGTAAGTAATGAGATCATTAATAAATTATCAATATTTTTATGCAAACATCGCACAAGAAATCCAACTGCCCAAAGTCAGTGGATCTACGTCATCGCAAATTGGAGTATGTTACAAGGCTGAAGGAGTATGGAGATGGGGAAGAGGAAGAACCTGGCTAATTGGAGATACAAAATATATGCACAAAATTAAAAAGGAAAAATTGAATAAGGTTTCATATGAAATAATGTATAACATCAAAAAACTATGGTTGAGCATGTGTTCTTTGAATCTAGTGTTAAAGGACCGGCCAGTTTGTCCAACATAAACAGCGCTGCATTCATCACACTGGAGTTTATAAATGCCACATTTCTTAGTTTGGGTATTTTATTTTTTGAATTTTTAAAGACGATCCTAAATTATTATTTGTGCGGAAGGCAACATCTAAGCCACAATTTTTGAGAACTTTTGAGAAAAGAGAAAGTTCTCAAAAATTGTGGCTTAGATGTTGCCTTCCGCACAAATAATAATTTAGGATCATCTCTTAAAAAATTAAAAAAATAAAATACCCAAACTAAAAAATAGTGGCTTTTATAAACTCCAGAGTGATGAATGCAACGCTGTTTATGTTGGACAAACTGGCGGGTCCTTTAACTTTAATCAAGAACACATGGAATGAATGCCTTTCACACTCGGTTGAATAGAGAAATTTAAGCGAAGAATGGTCAGAATTTTGGATCAGAAAACATGCCTATACGCCATTTCTTTTGTTCTTCTTTATTTTGTGTCAAAAACTATACGCAAACATCAAAAATATATTTTAATAAAAAAGATTTTTTAAATAAAAAAAAAGTTGGAGGTATTTATAACTATCAACAGTACTTGATTATAGTAACTCCACACAGGAGGTCCTGAAGGAAATAATAAGGTACAGTCTGTCAAATAAGAGTAGAAAATATAGGAGGGCGCTACTGTCGTTCAAATGGCAATACTAAAAATATTACCATGGTGTTAATGTAAAGCTGTGTAACCTATATTTTAATTAAAAATTAAAAAGGCATAAAAGTGAAAAAAATATTTTTTCATTCCACTGATCTCAAATTAGAATTGCAAATAGGTATATTATTATTATATCTTTACAATTTAATGTTAACATAATGAAGAATAAAAAAAATTGTAATAAAATATAGAGCACACCTTAGAAATTGCTCACATTTATTTAATATTAGCTTAAGTACCTACTAGCGTTGTCCAGGCTTTAGATCATGTCTCTAATTTTAGATCTGAATATATTTAACTCATTCAGATCTAAAAGTAGTGTAACTAAACTCACCATTAATGATTCTTCCTTTCTACCTACAGTTAAATTCAAATTTATGTTAAATAAAATGGAAGCCAATCACTTTGTAGAACACAATTTAATCAAATTTATGTCATTAAGTAGGTACCTTAACAAAAGTGCTTCCTCAGTTTTTTTTTTAGGAACAAAAAAAAGTATTTTTAAATGTGTATACGGTGTTCTGCAGTTTTAGTGTGATTGCACTTTAAAAGAATATTTGACAGGTAAATTAGTGTTACCAGCCTACAAATTTTGTAGTTCAATTTTTTATATTTTCTATTCTTATTTGACAGACTCTATGTCAGGACCAGCTCTGGTTCTAGGGGGGGCAAACCGGGGCGCCTGCTCCGGGCGGCATTTTTAGGGGGCGCCAAAATCGTAATTTATATGTATGATGGAAAAAAAAGACTTCATTCACAAAGTGCCTGACATCCAGCGCACGTTGTTCTATCAATTATTCATTAGATTTTAAAACGCCAGGTTGGTTTTTGAACACATCCTAAGTTGATTTATGAACGCGTGCAGTCTACGTATCTATTATACGAGGATCAGTCAATAAGTAATGCCTCCTATTTTTTTCTACTTAAATAAAGTTAGTTAAGTGAAAATTTTGAATTTGATGCTATTCCTCAAACCTTCTTCTACAATCTGCTGCAGTAAAAACTTTTTGCGTCCACAGGTGGCAGCACTGCAGTCACTTGCAAAATGGCCGACATCGATGTTCGTAAAAATAGCGTACTGTGATTGATTCTTGACTGTAGAAAGTGAAACGCAAAAATTCACATTCATGAAAGACTGAAAAATGTGTACCATGATGCGACAGTGAATGTCAGCACTGCTAGACGATGGGTTCGTTACTGTAACCAAGCTGAAGGACAAACACCGCTGACTGAGGAAAAAGCAGAGCGGCAGAGGCCGTTGATTGCAGCGACTGCACTCATTCTTGGTGACCCCAGATAACTAAAGATGTCGCATTCTCTCCCTCAGTAAAGGCAGCGTGATGAAGATTATTCGACAACTGATTTTTCAACAAAAGTTTTGCAAGGTGGGTACCAAGAAACTTAATCGGCCAGAATAAAGAAACAAGAAAAACAATGGCCTCACGACACGTGCAGCTCTTCGTTTCTGGCCAAAATTGTGACCGGAGACGAAAAATGGGTTCATTTTTTTAACCTGAATCAAAGAGGCAGTCAGTGGAATGGCACGACACAAACTCACCAAGGACAAAATAAATCAAAACTGTGGGATCGGCGGGGAAAGTTATGGCGATGGTGTTTTGGATATGACCGTGCTTTTTACAACACTGTGATACATGCCTTTGTTAAAAGATTGACTAAAGCCATGGAAATGGACAGATATAATATTAAAAAATAACAAATTAATTGTCAATAGTGTGGTTTTCGATCCCTGTAATTGCATTTTTTATTACTTGACAATTAAAGGAGAAAAAAAATTGGAGGCATTACTTATTGACTGGTCCTAGTAATATCAATCTACTATCTCATGTGGGTGATGTCTCTGCCAGGGGAATCCCCGTCGCATCTAGAACTAGGGGGCTACAATAGCTGAGCTGAATAAACGCGAGCAGTTGAAGTCAAGTGAAGCAATAATCACTAACCTCACGAGAGGGGGCGCTACTCATCGAGAGGGGGTGCTACTATTAAGTTTCTGCCCCGGTTTGAAAAAGTCGTAGATCCGGGGCTGGTCAGAACCTGTCATTTTTGAAGATGCTGTGTGGAGGGTCTTTTTGTGGGAGGGAGAAAACACAATGTTCTCATGTTGAACATATATTGATCATTCAGTTGATTAGTTAGACATTTCCGAAAAGTCGATATTAGAGTTGAGTATTCAGTTATAAGTAAAAGTGTACCCTCTATCTGGTACAATACTAAGATTACTCATAAACACCACCAAATCAATTATAATGCAGAACAACTTGTAGTGATATAAATATATTTTTTAATGTTTTTGGGATGCTAGTAGGTTATTTCAAAATGTCATACTAATGTAGCGTATTTAATACGTAAAATACAGAACAAATAATATTTGATATATGAAGAGCATTGGAATATTGGTTTCCTCATTATCTCAAAACTTAGTACATATTTGGAGATGTCTGTCTAATCAACTGGACAATCATATTTGAACTTTTAGTCTTTTTGGCAGATATTTCTCTTAGTGTGGCATGAACTAATAAAAGTCATGCCGCCTCATTTTGCATTACGGTGATACAATTTTAGCAGCGTTAGAAAGAGATAGCACCACATTTTGTATTTGCAATTAAAAGTTTACAATAATCGCTCCTGAAAATTTTGAAATAATTCTATAAAACAACATTTAGCATTATTTGAAAAATATTTGTCAAGTTTTGAAAATTTTATAATATTTAAATAAACATTTTTATATAAAACAAAAAAAATGAAGTGACAGAAACCTTTGACTAATTAAATATGTTCGCATAAAGAATTAATTACAGTTTTTGAATTTGGGAGGTGGGTGTGGGTACCGCCGCCTCGGGAACTATTCATTGGATAACCAACACCTCTTGCCATAGGTCACCCCAAGTGTTTCGCCAGGTTTGATGATTTAGCAGGGGTGCCCGGGTTCGTGGAGTGAGGTTTGTCTGGGTCTTGGCGGCGGACACATCTGCCCACCAACTGTGTGGCAGGCTGGATCGGGAGAGACTGGTTGAGGGAGACCTTTCGATCTCTCCGGCAGGACTCTCTCGGAACATGGGGAGAGTTGGATTCATACATCCGTTACTCCTGGACACACTGATCTCCAGATTCCTGCCCAATACCTTTTCCTTCTTACAACTTCCTCTCTTTCCTTTTGTAAAAAATACCCTCTACACAGCATTCCTAATGTTGACGTAGGCTCTGAGGGGAATTATTTTGCTCAGGGCCTCCTGTGTGGAGCTAATGTAAAAAATAAAAAAATAGACAATAGCGAATCTCTTCGAAATTGAATGTCAACCAGGAATATTTGACTGATGGGTTAAAATAACAATTGCACTAGTTAATTTGTTGATGTGTCGTTAACGCGCCTTCCTGAAGAAATGTGGGTGCGTCATTTCTACGTGTTGTATGTAGAGGGAGTACTGAGGGAAGCCCGAATCGCAAACTACGCAGCAGTAGCTGATTTTTTCCGACTTCCGTGGAGCTACTGGAGTAAGAGAAGTGAGCTGCGTCAACTTGGAAGTGAGCTTCTAGAAAAATAAAAATAAAGGTAATTAAACAGATACAAGGGATACGGTTAATGTAGTGTATTGATTATAATAGTTTCAGCTTTCATCAACAGATGTCAACAGCTTAGTTTGTATTTATTTATTAATTTTCGGGAAATCGACAGTTTATATTTATTTCAGTTTGTACATAGTATTAAATAGCCAAAATAAAACCAATTACGGATTTCCTCCTTGCGACTTTACTTCTACTGAGACAGCATAATAAGAATAAGTAAATTAATTTTATAAAATGGAATATGAATCTAAAATTATATAAAACAAAAAATATATGTATGTATACTCAAAACATTTTTTTTTAATATAAAATGAAAAATTATAAAACAAAAAATCTATCAAAACATTGGTAGCCATGGAGAGAGGTTGTACATATAAATCAAATCATAACCGAAATATAAACAATAAAAACATAACATTATTCAAGAACCATTAGAGAAGCACTCTTTTTATGGACCTTTTATATTCAGTAAGTTTGCAATTGAAAATGTCCACATTGGAAAATACGCTATTATAACTATTGCATAGTCGGTTCAGGCAAGAATTCTGCTTACAGTTTGTATTACAAAGTTCTGCTATATACCAACAGATGGCAGTTGAGTAAGATATCAGAAGAGTACCATCTATCGTCGTTCTTGTCTTAGGTACAAATAAAAACCATTTGTGAATGCCTACATAATATACAGATCGTCCAGTTGATTAGTCAGACATCTCTGAAAAATCTAAATTTGAGTACAGTATGCAGTTATATGTAAAAGTGTAACCACTATCTGGTACGATACTCAGTTCTTAATCGTATATAATTATGGATGCTCGGTGTACTTGATTTTTATACATATCTAAAGTTTTATTCTGCGATTGATGAAATTTCGCACACTTTTGCAATTTGGAAGGCGGGTATGGGTACCGCCGCCTCGGGAAGCATTTATTGGATTAACAAGTGATTCGTTATATATGAAGATTTATTCGGATTGCCCGGGTTCACGGGGGTGTGATGTGTCTAGGTCAAAGGTCGGCAGTTTGTCAAAATTGTCATGGAAACAGGAAAACAAAAGTACCAGAGAGCCGAATATATGTAGTACACATATGTATAGGATATGGATAACAGCCATGCAAAGAGCAGCTTGCGGCTCACGAGCAGCTTATTCCAACCCCTGGTCTAGGTCTTGATAGTCAATGTGTTTGTCCACCCATTGCATGGCGGGCCAGATCAGGAAAGATTGGTTGAGGGAAACCTAACCTACACCTCTCCAGAATAGGATTAGGACCTAGGACTCTTTTCCTTGACCCTTGTGGGAGGGATAGATTCGTCTGTCACTTCTAGACACAATGAACCCCAGATTCCTACCCACCCCTCATACCTTTTTGCCTTTTTCCTTTCCTTCTTCTCATTTATTTCCCTAAAACGACCCTCCACACAGCATACCTAAAGATGACATAGACCCTAAGGGGGTTATTTTTTCCTCAGGGATGTGGAGAGCTAATGTAAAAAAAAAATTAGTGTGCTTTAAACCACACGACTGAAGTAAAACTTCACTAACTTATATCTCCCTCTTATCCTTACCCTACTTATCCTTATCCTCATCCGCGTCCGCATCCCTATCCCTATCCTTATCCTTATCCTTATCCTTACCCATATCACTCCCCAAGTCAAGCGTGAGTAAAGGCCCGACCGTTCGCATTGCAATCGATCACCGTTTGCATCGATTACCGTTCGCATTACATTTTTCGTAACAATCACCACTTTTCGTAACGCATTCACCAGCTTACCCCCTAAGTCGAGCGTGCGTAAACAAATTTTACTTCAAAAATTTGACTATAAGAGGAAGGTTGTTTTTTAATCTGATTTCGAAATATCCAGCGTAATGTAAATAATTACCCCGGGCAACGTCGAGGACTTTTAGAAAAAATTATAAAGTCAGTAAGTAGCAATGGGAATAAGGGTGGTGTAGTCAGTTTTGCTTGCTGGCATTCTGGCAGGTAAGTTAAAATGGTGTATCGGTTATTCACATTGTTTCAGCTTCCTTCAATAGATGGCGATAGTTTAGTTTGTAATACAAAGTTCTGCTTTATCCCAACAGATGGCCGTTGAGTGTGATATCAGAAGAGTACCATCTACAGTCGTTATTTTATCTTAAAATCTGGAGACGTCTGACTAATCAACAAAGGGAGGGAATGAGTAGATAGCAATATGATTATATTGTCTTACCTTGTGCTCCGTGGCTAGGTGTCGCTGATGGCCCATGTGGGTGTAAAAGCGCAGCGGGCAGTGCGGGCAGCAGAGTGGAGGGGAGGGGGGCAGTCTGTCGGGGGAGGAGAGCACCCCGTGTGACACCAGCAGATGCAGCTTCAGTTGGCCGAGGTCCCGGACGTAGCCGTCGCAGAGCTCACAGATGACAAACGCTGCCTAAACAACACAAATTAAAAAAAACAGTTAAATTCACGGAGTAAATAACAAGGAGTATTCCTGATCTTTTCCTGAATCGTACCACGTACACTTAGTCTCTCTATCTACATACGTGAAATCACAAGGTCAGTGCTTTGACAATCTTCAACATGACAGCAGTGTTCTATGCTCAATATCTTGACTGCAAATGTTAAAATTACGAGTTACATACAAAACCTTCAAGATTACAACAGGCCACTTGCATGGATTTCATAACGACTTGGAAAAAATCATGTGGATAGATTTTTTTTTACTAAGATTACAAAAACGTTAGTAAATTTTTTTAGAAATATACCGTTTTTTTTTTTTAAATAAATAAATCCTTTATTTGGGCTCTGACGTCACTACATGAAAATGTCCTATCTCCGAAAATGTTCCTATTAATTTTGTAAAATTCCACAGTGATTTATTTTTTTAATATGGCAACACTTTGATTTCAGGCAAATTTTTGAATTTGACATTTAACTTTCACTAGATTTATTGTTTATTCTCTGCGAACTTACCATTTGGTTTGACTTTTTGACAGATGTTATGAAGAGAACCCCGTACATTTTATGCTGTCTGTACGTGTTTTAGAGGTATAATGGTAATGGTGCTGATTTTAGCAAAATCAAATTTCATAATATTCTTATTATTATTATAATTTACAAGTACAAGTATATTACATTGGATTTAGTAATATAGACGTTGAACATTATAATGATTTATGATCAATAAGATGGATCAAGGAAAAAAATATTTATGAGATGTAATATTTTTGGTATGCCTCGTTATTCTCCTGTGTCATTCGTGTGGAAAACATTTTTTTTTTAAATGATTTTCACCCATAAAATTATGTCCTGTCTTTCTGGTTTATAAAAAATGGTCTGATTTATCGGATTGAAATTTTCAAAAAATCGGCAGGGTTTCAAAAATACAATTAAAAAAAAAAAAAAACAGAATGTCTTAGAATATTTGCCTAAACCGGAAAATAAATTTAAAAAATCTGATGCAAGTGGCCTATTGGTGATGAAAATTATAATCGGTGCAAAATGTAAAGTGTTATTGGACAAGAGTGATCCACATTATCCTGCCTTTTGTGAGTTTTCATGTTTCCTTTTCCAACCCAGAAAGTTTCTAAAAAGAGCCGCCCTTACGGTTAAGGGGAACAAGCCAACTTCCGAGGGATGCATGTGCCTTTCAGTGGGTTTGACCCCCTTTTCTTCTCAAGTTGGTTCCTCATTGCTGAGGATCGTGACCCTTACTCCGATTTCCTTGGTGGACAAGGCTCTTTCTATCCTTGCGGTTCTGCACTGTGTGGAAACCAACTAGAGCGTGTTTTTTTTTTACATTAACGCCACACAGGAAGTTCTGACGAAAATAATTTCCCTCAGGGTCTACGTCATCTGAGATGCTGTGTGGAAGGTCTTTTTGAGGAGAGGAAGGAGTGAACATGAGTCTTGAAGAGACCCATATTGTAGGAGGGAGGAAACCGTTCCACAGCCGAGCTGTTGAATTCAAGAACGAGTCGTAGAAATGACCCGTTCTCAAATGAGTAATGTCAACCATGTACAAATGTTGGGCGCGTGTTTGGGTGTTTCCCGATTATGCACCAGTGCCGAGGGGATCAATGAAGCTAGTTCCTCGGAGCATCTTCCATTGAAGTAGAACAAGGATAGCATTCCCATCCGACGTGAGTTACATTCACTTATAGTTACACCAAGCATATCAATGGAGGGCCTGTTCGGAAGATTGCTTCCGTTGAAGGAGACTAGATTTTCATTTCAATCCCTTTTAAACGTAATAAACATGATTGGGTCTTTGAAACATTAAATTAAACGAGATTATTTTTACCCCAAGAGAAAACAATCTCGAGGTAACTGTCCATTCTTTGTTTCAAGGCCCGTTGAAGTTTGTGAGCCCTTTGGGGGCTTGTCAAACAAAAAGCTATCATGGACTGTACTGTCATCGGCGTAACAATGAATTGGTGCACATGACAAAAGGTCGTTGAGTGCGAGGAAGAGGTGAAACCATCAGCAACCGTTTGAATCGACCTCTCCCTCAAAAAGTCAGCAATCCACGTACACAAGAAAGCGGGAAGTCCGTAAGATGTAGTTTGTCGACAAGTCCTCGGTGTCAAACCTGGTCAAAGGCCTTGGAAATGTCCAGTGCAACCGTTTGGGTCTCACTGAAACATTCCAGGCACTGCCCCTAAACATGCATCACATACGCAAGAAAATTGCCGCACGAGCAGTTCTGCCGGAATCCTTATTATCACACATTCCGTCACCTTGGACAGAACTGATGTGATCGCTATGGATACGTTCTTTCTGTATATTCAGATATAATCTAAAATGGTAATAATACATCCTATTTAAATATTTTATTTTAAAATATCTTAAATTAAATACTTTAAACAAGATTTAACCTCAGAAATCGGTAAATAGACTATAAGAAATCATCTTTGCAAACTTTGACATCTCCTATCTTAGAACAAGGTTAAGTCGAGTTAGAACCCTTCCAATCTAAGTGATACAATTGAGTCCTTATGCAAAAAAATAGCATTATGTCAAAAAAGTGTATTCTGAGATATTTGGCTGTTAAACATTCTTTCATTTGACTGTATTAAGCGTATATACGAGGGGGGGTTTTTAAGTTCGCGGAATGGGAAGTGAAGGATAGAGAGCAAAATAAACCAGGATTAAATGTTATAAGTGAGTTTTATTGTAATGAATTAGTTACACGACATTGTCAAAGTATAGCCGACCAAGAAGTAACAGGTAACATAGATAGTGTTGCCATCTAGCGACAATCGTCTGATACAAAGGACTGTTTGGTTTATACGAATTTATTATTCTAACACCTGCCCTTAAACTAAACAGTCTGTAAACCAAGATTAGAAACACAAGTCAAATGTTTATCTTTACACAAAGGTTTGGTTAAAACATCTGCAGGCATATGTTCAGTAGGCAAATATTCTAAATCAATGATTTTGGCCTTTACAATTTGTCTTACATAATGATGTCTAATATCTATATGCTTGCTTCGACTGTGATTAATCTGACTGTTACATAATTTTTGTGCTGACTGACTATCGTTAAACAGAGTCACTGGCAACAATTTACCTAGACATTCATGTAAGAAATTTCTGATAAATGTAGCTTCCTTTGCTCCTTCACATAAAGCCATGTATTCACTTTCAGTAGTTGAAAGTGCGACCGTTCTCTGCTTGCGGCTTTCCCACGATACAGCAGAGTTACCTATTTTAAACACGTAACCGGTGTATGAACGTCGGTCTAGTTGGTTTGACGCCCAATCTGCATCCACATATCCTGTAATTGACAATGTGGATTTTTCATATACCTACTATGTGGTGATCCATAGATCCCTTTAAATATTGCAGAACCCGTTTTCCTGCTTTCCAGTGAATTTCAGAGTGACAATTATTAAACTGACTCAATATGCTTGCAGCGTGAGCAATATCAGGTCTTGTGCATACTGCTATGTACATAATGCATCCAATGAGGCTTCTGTACCTGCTGTTATTATCGGCTTGATTCCCTTTTTCAAACTTCATACCGCTTTCTAAAGGTATATTCACAGGCTTACAATCAGCCATAGTAAACTGTTGTAACACTGTCTGTATGTAGTTTCTTTGATCAAGAATAATTTTATTTTTCTCTTGTTTTAATCGCATTCCCAATATATGTGTAGCCCGGCCAAGGTCTTTCATTTCAAATATTCTCATCAGTTCCTCTTGCAACTTCTTTTTCTCTGGTGTATCCTTGCTAAAAATTAAAATATCGTCCACATACAACCCTAATATCATGAGATTACCATTTGTATCTGATTTTATGTATACACAAGGCTCGTTAAGTGACTTTCTGAACTGGAGGTCTGTCAAAACATTATCAATCTTGTCATACCAGACCTTTGATGCTTGTTTAAGGCCATATATTGCTTTATTTAGTTTAAATACATGGGTTTCCCTACCCTTTATTTTATATCCATCTGGCTGTTCCATGTATACCGTCTCCTTTAATTCTCCATTTAAGAAGGCCGTCTTCACATCCATGTGATCAACATTCATATCTAAGTTGACTGCCTGAGCAAGCAAGCTGCATATTGTAGAATATCTTATCACAGGCGCGTAAGTATCTGAGTAGTCTATGCCATATTCCTGCGTAAATCCTTTGGCAACAAGACGAGCTTTGTAACGTAGAAGTTGTCCTTCAGATCCCAGTTTCTTCTTGAAAACCCATTTGCATTTGACTGCTTTCTTTCCATCTGGTAGTAATGTTAGGTTTCAAGCTTTATTCTTTTCGAATGATTTATATTCATCTGCTATAGCTTCCTTCCAGTATTCTTTATCAGGTGCCGACAGCACATCATGCACATCATGTCTGTGGTTCGTAACCTTGACTTGCTGCTGTCATAGCCACCACTGCATTTGAAGACTCTTCATAGTCTTCATAATCACTTGACGCTTGATCCATAGTCATTTCAGGATTCCAGGTGATATCTTTAAGGTCATCAACATAGTTAGGTTCAGAAGAACTAGATGAAGACAATTCCATAACTTCTGTAACTGAAGACTCAACAACATTGTTTTCAATAGTGTTCACATCTACATTATTATTAGAAAGTTCCAACTGACAATCATTAATGCAGTTTTTCTCGTTAGCTACCGCATCTTTATACATTTTCTCTTCAAAAAACTGTACATCTCTAGACCTGATAATTTTTTAAGGTTTTTCTGGATCAATTAATCGATATCCCTTCGATTCAGTACAATATCCAACATGGATATATTTTTTACTCTTTGGATCCAATTTCTTGCGCTTTTCATATGGGATCTTCGCATAAGCAACACAGCCAAATACTCTTTAATTCAGATAAATTAACTTTCTTACCAGACCATTTCTCTTCAGGTGTGGTACCTCTCACCGCCTTGCTTGGTGATTTATTCTTAATAAATATTGCCATATTCAATGCCTCTGCCCAAAACCTCCGGTCCATTCCAGCATTTGCAGCATGCATCGTCCAGCCTCCACAATTGTCCGGTTGGCCCGTTCTGCTACTCCATTCTGCTGCGGAGAGTATGGGACGGTCAATTGATGCTCGATGCCATGTTCTTCTACTTTGTTTTCAGTTAATTGAAAGATCTGAAAAATGTATTAGGGTAGCAGGTGAATATATTGAAAAAAAAATTTGGATTTTTATTTCCACTCCTTACCCCCCATTCCGCGAACTTAAAAACGCACCCTCGTACATTGAAAGTCAAATAAATAATAAAGTATTTCAATTAACAGACAACATGTTATAAACAATTTATTAATAAATTAAATGAATACAATAAATGCTAAACAAGAAAAAATGATGTCGTTTTTCCATAAATCAACATTAATTTGCGGTTTCTTAATGTTTAGATGTCGGCGGCGGCTGATTGTAAAATCAGGCAGATCATGATGCGCCTAGCTATTTCGTGAAGTGTCTCAGGCGCTTCATGATTGGCCTGATTTTACGATTAGCCTGCGACATATACACAAAATCACTTTATTTCGTGTCAGTTTCACTATCGAGTTGATGATTGGACAAAACTGCAATACATTTTTGCAGCCAATCAGCACTATTTTTATAAAACTGAAATACATTTTTCAGCACTGTTTGCACTATTTGGACATTATTCAGTACTATTTCGACAAAATTTCAATACATTTTTCAGACAATTAGCACTATTTGTACAAAACTGCAAATTTTTTTTCTACATTAGCTCCACACAAGAGGCCCCGAGGAAAATATTTTCCCTCTGGGCCTATGTCATCTTGATGCTGTGTGGAGGGTATTTTTAAGGAAGGGAAGGATAGAAAGTTCTGGGGAGGAAAAAGGTACAAGGGGTGGGTAGGAATCTGGGGGTCAGTGTGTCCAGGAGTTACAAACATATGAATGGTGCAAGGCGATGGGTTGAGAGAATACGGCTGCAAAGGTCAAAACGCCTACCTCAACCAGTCTCTCTCGATACGATCTGCCATGCAGCAGGTGGGCAGACGCATCTGCCGCAAAGACCTGGACAAACCTCACCCCATGAACCCGGGCACCCCTGCTAAATCACCAAACCTAGCGAACCACCTGGGGTGCCTATGGCAGAGGTGTTGGTTATCCAATAAATGGTTCCCGAGGCGGCGGTACCCATATCCGCCTACCAAATTGCAATACATTTTGGACCCAATGAGCACTATTTATACAAAACTGTAATACATTTTCAACACTGTTTGCACTATTCAACACTATTTAGACATTATTCAGCACTATTTGGACATTATTCAGCACTATTTGGACAAAACTGCAATTCATTTTTCAGTCATTCAGCACTATTTGCACAATACTGCAATACATTTTCCGCCAACCAGCACTATTTGTACAAAACTGTAATACATTTTTCAGCCAATTAGCACTATTTTTTACAAAACTGCAATACATTTTCCGCCAACCAGCACTATTTGTACAAAACTGTAATACATTTTTCAGCCAATTAGCACTATTTTTTACAAAACTGCAATACATTTTTCAGCCAATCAGCACTATTAAATTATAAACCGTCAGTTTCAAATTTTTTATTTTTATATTAACTCTTCACATGACAGATCCCGAGGAATTCTTAATAATTTCCGTCAGTGCCTTATCATCTTTGAAGATGCTGTGTGTAGGGTCTTTTTGAGGATAAGGAGTAAACATGTAGGAGGGAGGAAACACAGAGGCCGGCCAATCATTCCACAGCCGAGGTGTTGAATTCAAGAACGAAGTGACCTGTTTTCATGTAACAAATGTCAACCGTGTTCATTATGTTAAGAGTGTGTTGCACCGGTGCCAAAGAGATCAATGACGCTAGTTCCTCGGTTCCATTGTAATACCGGTACAGCAAGGACAGCATACCTACCTGACGCCTGTGCTCTAAAGATTGCAATACGCTTGTTAATATAGTGGAATCTATCAAACAAGACAAGGGTTTTTCAGGTACTTAACTTACAGGAATAATAAACTGTTTTCCTGAACATTGTACTGACAAGTTGACACGACTTGACTGTTGTACTGAAAAGGAACATGCGTGTTACCGGCCATCACTCTAGACCGTGTACGCCATCTGTGGTTGAGGTTTTAACTCGTTGTGGGCCGTTCGAACACCGGTGTCCGCGAGGTGGCGCGGCACTTTGAAATGCAATTTTGACCCTTATGTATACAGAAAGTGTATGAAGAACAATGTCAGAAACGCTTGCTCTATTATCGTACTTTACCATAGAGAAACCCGCAATGAGACAAGTCACTTCGAATAATTTATATTAAATTTTCCGTAGTCCGGGATGTAAAAAGATTCTGCGCATGCGCGAAAAAAAAAAATCTTTTTTCTACTATTTTGACCCTTCTATGTACAAAATCGGTAAAGGAAGTGTCAGAATCACTGCCGCCAACATTCCCTATGGTATGGGTAAAGATTTCATTCATTTAGTAGCCACACAATATTTAAAAATAATTTTTATCTGTGGGCATCTCGAAGTGTCTCGAACTGTCATTTTGGCCGCGTCATGTTTATGCCGTTATGTGTGTACCTCGAATAAAACATCGTAAAACCTATCAATTTACGTAATTAACGCAAGTAATGTTATTTTGGTAAATAGTTTATTGTTCTAGGAATGTGTTTCGGTCAATAAAATATACGATAGGTAAAAATTAATCCACAAAACATTCGATTCAAATTGAAGATCGTGAAATTTCCGTGTTGTTCCTGGAAAAACCTGGCCCTCAACAAGTTAAAACGATTTTTACATAAAATTGAACACAGAAAGACATAATAATATGACGAGTAATTCAAACGAATTTGCACAAAAATAGCTCCGATTGCGAAGTTTTTAGATATAAGAGCTAAATTTTTTTTTTTACATTAAATCCACACAGGAGGCCCTGAGGAAAATAATTTCCCTCAGGCCTATGTCATCTGGGATGCTGTGTGGAGGGTCTTTTTGAGGAGAGGAAGGAATGAACATTGGTCTTGAAGAGACCCATGTTGTAGGAAGGAGGAAACACAGAGGCCGGCAAATCATTCCAGTCGTTTCTTTGACTCGTTAGTCGAAGAAATGTTGGGCACACGTTTGGCGTGTTTCCCGACTATGCACCGGTGCCGAAGGGATCAATGACGCTAGTTCCTCGGAGCATCTTCCATTGTAATACCGGTAGAACATGGATAGCATTCCCACCCGACGCCTGTGCTCTAAAGATTGCAATCCGTCTGTTAAGATGGGAGAATCTATCAAACGGACCGCCCGTTTCTGCACAGAGTCGAGGGTATTTTTCAGGTATTTTGGAGCTCCAGACCAGAGGTGGCTGCCAAATTCAACCGTGGGGCGCGCTTGTGATTTGTACAGGGTTAGCAGTTGTGTACTGATAATTGTTTTCAGTGGATGAAATACAACAGAAATATTTAATCACACTTACCTTTCCGTGTGTCACTTTTTTCTTGCCGTTCCGGGGCACAAATGGATGAGGGGGTTCAATGGGACCCCGCGGGGCTGGATAACCCTGGGGTACAAAAGTCCCAATGGGGAGAAAAGGTTTTGGGATTCGTGGAGAGGGGCAAAGGGTAAGATTGGCGGAGTGCCGAGGTGAGGAAGTAGGGGGTACGAACCGTTGGGATCGGAGAGGGCTGGCGGGGTTTGAGGGACAGGATAGATCAAGGGGATGCTCCGGGGCCAGTTTCTTCCCGAGAGAGCGGGGAGTTGGATTCGGTTCAGCATCCTGGATAACTTTTTGTAGAGATTGCTGGAAATCATTTTAATAAAACATAAGAATCAGTATAGCAAAACCTGTGAGGCTTATGTACTAGTTTAATCAAAATATAAAACAGGTGGTAGTCCATTTAGAAAAGATGTGACTGTATCTTTTTCGAATTTTTCTGTTTCAAATTTACGATTGAGAGTCACTGATAATGTCTTCTACTTTAAACAAGAAAAACGGAAAATAATCACGTTGACCCTCGGAATGCGATTCACCTCTCTAGAATGCAATCCAACAAGTGGAGCAGCTTGCTTTTTAAAACATCTGATGTATATTCTTTTGACAAAATAATCGAATAGCTTAATTCCATGTTTAAAATAAATTTCTCCGACGTTTCACCACCTTTAAAATTAGGCACCTGACTAGAGTCTTCTGATAAAATAAACATCGGGTTATTTGTATAATAACATTTTCCTGAGTTCAACAGCTTGGCTGTGAAATGATTAGCCGGCCTGTGTGTTTCCTCCCTCTTACAACACTCCTAAAACATTCAAGACCCAGGTTCAATCCCTTCTTCCCACTAAAAGACCCTCCACACAGCATCCCCAAAGATGACATAGGCCCTG
This sequence comes from Limnephilus marmoratus, assembly GCA_917880885.1. Classification (NCBI taxonomy): domain Eukaryota; kingdom Metazoa; phylum Arthropoda; class Insecta; order Trichoptera; family Limnephilidae; genus Limnephilus; species Limnephilus marmoratus. The sequence continues at coordinate 8,188,755 of OU862935.1, forward strand.
AGGGAAATTATTTTCCTCCTGTGTGGAATTAACGTAAAAAAACAACAAAAAATGCCTACATGGGGCAAAAAGTTTTATTTTTAAACGACTTCGAAAAGGAGGAGGTTCTCAATTCGACTGTATTTTTTTTTTTTTTTTTATGTTTGTTACCTCAGAACTTTTGACTGGGTGAACCGATATTGATGATTCTTTTTTTATTTGAAAGCTGGCGCTTCCTGTGTGGTCCCATTTTAATTTGGTCCAGTTCTGACAATGGCATCCATGAGAAAATCATATAAGTCTTAAATTTGCATCAAGTATGTGCGCGACAAATGGACGAATAACTCAATATCACGCCAACCGATTTCGACGATTCTTTTTTTATTGGAAAGGATGTACTTCAAGGGTAGTTTGATGAGAGTTTGGTTAGGTTCTGATTATGGGATCCATGACAAAGTAACGGAACTCTCCAATTCTGAAGAACAAATTTACGATACTCGGCCGAATCTTAATCGAATTAGTTAGTGTACTTCAGATTCACTAAAAATCAAAAAATAAACAAAAATTTTAACAAAACAAAAAAATGACTTCAAAAAATGCACTAAAAAGTAAAAAAATAATTTCGTATTCTTCTACAACTTTATAATCAACTTCCCTTTTCTACTCATCAATATGCAGGTACGATTGTTATTTTTGGAGTCAACCAAGGTACCCGCGGCCCGGCGTGTTCACTTGACAGCTCCTCTCCCGCCGACACCGACTCCAAAAATAACAATCGTACGTACATATTGATGAGTAGAAAAGGTAAGTTGATTATAAAGTTGTAGAAGAATATGAAATTATTTTTTTACTTTTTAGTGCATTTTTTTGTTTTGTTAAAATTTTTGTTTATCATAAGTTGTAAACAAAAATATTTAAAAAAATAAAAGAGTGAAGTAACTCAGAACAGGTGAAATGTGTGCTTAAGTACTTCGAAGCAATACCGTTTTGCCAGCTCCACTCCACTGCGAGCTGGCATTACAGTATACTTGAAGGTGGTTTTCTGCATTTAGCTTTGGTGTAGCCGTCAATTACCGGACACCAGGAACTATTGAGCTTAGCTTCGTCGTCTCTATTAATGTTAATAGGATTTTTATGAATTTCAATTGCCACTGTAATTAGGCGTGCTCTATAAGTTTTGGGTCTTCCCAGGACTTCAGGAACAAATCCAAAGTAATGGCCGGTTTCAATTAAATGCTCGGCGATTGCCGATTTGTCAGGGTGGCCAAGTTTACACGCTCGAAAGTGTTCCGATATCCTTTTGGAGATCGTCCGTTCTGTCTGGCCGACATAGACCTTATCACACCCGGAACAGCTGAGTTTATATACTCCATCTGTTTCCAGAGGAAACTTGGTCTTTGCAGACCTCAGTAGGTCTTGTATTTTGGTCGTGGTTCCGAAGACAGTCTTGATGCTTTCTTTCCTCAACAGTCTGGCAATTCTGTCTGTCACATTGTGAACATAAGGTAGGTCACCACTAACATTTACACATCTGCCCTGATGATGGACACTGTAACGCTGTTCGAAACGTTGGCTAAAGGAGGAGGTAGCGCAACACGGCATAACACCCCAAAAACAAATAACAAAAATACTTTTGGCCGTGAAAATCTAAAATCATATCTAACTCAGAACAGTTTTTACGCACAATTAACAGCAACAATAAAGAATGTTCCGGGATGTTCGGGAATATTGTGGAATGCTCTCAAATGTTCTGGACTGATCTAGAAATTTCTAGATGCCGAATCTTCTAGCTGTTATATCTCCAAAAGCGTGCCCTTCAGGTAAAAACGGGAATCTTCTTCATGGATGAGGGATAGAGGGGGACCACACCATATGACTCCCTTGATCGTACCAGCACTCGTTTCTGAGTTTTAGTGGCACGCACGTTGTAGTACACTTTCTTTTATAATATACAACAATTTGGGAGGCGGGAATGGGTACCGCGGCCCCCGGAACCTTTATTGGATAACCAACACCTCTGCCATAGGTCACCCCAAGTGATTCGCTACGTTTGGTGATTTAGCAGGGGTGCCCGGGTTCATGGGGTGAGGTTTGTCTAGGTCTTGGAGGCGGATGACCAGGACACACTGAACCCCAGATTCCTACCCACCCCTTAAAACCATTTTCCTTCCCAGAACTCTCCTCTCCTCCTTTCCTTAAAAAAAACCCTCCACACAGCATCCCCAAAGATGGCATAGGCCACATGAGGGAAATTATTTTCCTCAGGGCCTCCTGTGCAGAGCTCATGTAAAAAAAAAAATACTAGCTGACCCGGCCACGTGTTGCTCTGGATAACGAAACACAACGCCATCTAGTGGATGGTTATCCAACCTAGATAACCAAGTGTTGGGTCGATAAATTAACTCACACCGCCATCTGTTATAAACTTATAGAACTTACAAATAATTACAAAGCATTGTCCTATAACAAAAGTTTAATTCGCAATAATAAATATTGAGGTTAATAATCCAGATAAAAGCTAATATTTTAATTTGGACCAAATTACACACAGTGAGCCAAATTTCATCAAAATCGGTGAAGTAGTTTCTGAGTTTATCTCGAAAAAACATTGTGATGCGAATTTTTTATATACATGTAAATTATAATATATATACATGTATATTATATATATTCTTGTAAATACTAATCAGGAATTATTAGATTCCTGGTCAAATAAAATTATTCACGCAAAACACTTCAATTATCTCAACCAAACGTATGTTGACAAACTTTCGTCAAACAAATGGTTGAGTATTGGAGAGTTGAGCACAGAAATAGAAGGATTTATGCTTGCCATTCAAGATAGTCATTAATACTAAAAATTATAGGAAGCATGTAATCAAAGACATAAATCAAATTAATGATTTATGTAGAAAATGTTTGGCTTTTCCGGAAACTATAGAACATATTATATCGGGATGTTCTGTATTAGCGCCGTCCGAGTATATGTTTAGGCACAATCAGGTTTTAAAAATAATCCACCAAAGTTTGGTAATTAAACATAACTTGATTGACTGCCGTAATACAGTACCATATTATGAATATGAACCAAATTCATTTTTGGAAAATGAATTTTATAAAATATATTATGATAAAACTATACTAACAGACAGAACAATAAGTCATAATAGACCTGATATAGTTTTACATGACAAAATTAAAAAAAAAAACTTATATCATTGATGTAGCTATTCCAAATTCCTCTAATATTCAAAACTCTGTTTCTGAAAAAATAAGAAAATATACAGATTTAGGAAATGAGATTAAAAGAATTTGGCATTCTCAGACTATAAAAATATTACCATTTGTTATTTCGTCTACTGGCATAATACCTAGGTCTCTCATTCAAAATTTAGGCATATTAGATTTGTCAAAGAATTTATATATAAAAACGCAAAAATCAGTCATTTTAAGTACATGTAGGATTACAAAAGGTTTTTTAAATATTTATATTGAGGGATCAGTAGGATTTATAAGTTCAATTGGGAATTCCACAGAGCCGAACCCTCTGATATGAAAATATCTGGAGTCGGTGAATTATTTTCCCATTTGGTCTCTGGTAGGTTGACATGTTGTTCTTGTATTGTTTTGCGTTTATAATACTTATATAGTGCAATTGCATAGCGTGGATTGACTAGATGATCATTTGGGGAAATGTGTGAAAGGGTTTAGTTTTTCCTGTGGGGAAAATTTAACCCGGACATTTAAATCTGGTGCGTAAAAAAATAATTTTAAATTCATGTAAATTTTTATATAAGTATATAAAGATATGGATTATTTGCGTAACAGACACACACAGAGACAGTACAGGATAACAAGAGAGACAGCGAGGAATGTGTTACCCGTAGCACTTTAGCCGGCGGCTCCCAATCCTGCGGTGACAGATTGTATTGGAGGCGATCCACGGCGGTGCAGTGGCGAGCGTGGGCGGTCATCTTGTAGCGGGTGGTGGCGTCGAAGGGGCAGACGGGGCACTGCAGGCGACTGCGGGCCCTCTTCACCAGGGGCCTCTGGAAACTGTGCTTGTTGAGACAGTGGTAGTGCGTGTCCTAGGTGGGATTATTAATACCATTATTTATTTTATTTAAATACAATTATTATTTATTTCATTATTTTTTTTTATACAAATCTGTGCAGAAACGGGTGATTCGTTTGATTAGATTCTCCCATCTTAACAAACGGATTGCAATCTTTAGAACACAGGCGTCATGCGGGAATGCTATCGTTGTTTTACCGGTATTTATTTATTTATTTATTGTAAGAAACAAACAGCAATTTATATACAGGATGAGTTATACAAGAGGTTAAACATGAGGTAAGCCAAAACAGTGTTTCTTATGCTAATGTTGGTTATTATGATATAATATACAATTGTAATTGGTAATAACCGTTAAATGAAAATGAAAATAACAACAACAAAAAAAATATAAGAATATTAGAAGGAAGAAGGAAGAGGAAAGGGCAAGAGGCAGGGGAAGGTGGGATGGGGACAGGAGATGCTCATGCTGTACCTTTTCTATATTTGTGCATTAATTTAATTAACATTTGTGGTCGTATGTTTGACTTCGTTTCGGTATTTCACAAGAGTGTTATTAAGAATATCGATATTGTTAAATTGCGTGTTATATTGCGCGCATATACGGGGGATTGGAGAATTTTTTCTAAGGTTGGTTCTGCACGCTGGCAAATGAAAAAAATGGTTTAGTCTGGTTGGCCTTGTAGGTATGTGAATTCTTAAATAATTTATGAGTTCAGGAGAGTCCAGGCCGTTATTCAGAATTTTGTATAAAAATATTTGATCAGATATTAATCTTTGTGTTTGAAGTGGAGTAAAGTTGTGAAATTTTAAGGATTCGGTGTTATTTGCAAAGAGTAATTTGAATTTATAATTTACGTGTTTAAAAAATTTATTTTGTACACTTTCGATTCTGTCAATATGGCATTGGTAGAACGGTGCCCAAATTAGTGTGCAGTATTCTAAGTGGGGGCGGATATACGTAGTGTAAAGGGAATACAGAGTTTTAATATTGCGAAAAGGTTTAGATATGCGAATTATAAATCCCAACATTTTATTGGCTTTGTTGATTACTTCGTTAATGTGTTTGATAAAATTTAGTTTTACATCCAGTATTTCAATGGAAGATGCTCCAAGGAACTAGTGTCATTGATCCCCTCGGCACCGGTGCATAGTCAGGAAACAAGCCAAAGTGCGCCCAACATATGTACATTTGTCACATGAGAACGGGTCACTTCTTCGATTCGTTCCTGAATTCAACAGCTCGACTGTGGAATGATTTTCCAGCCTCTGCGTTTCCTCCTTTCTACAACATTTGTCTCTTCAAGACCAATATTCATTCATTTCTCTCCTCAAAAAGACCCTCTACACACCATCTCAGATGACATAAGCCCTGAGGGAAATTACTTTCCTTAACGTAAATAAAAAAAATAAAATAATCGGCGTCTATAATCTCACCATAACTGGACTCCCTCTGGAAGTGGAAGGGCTTCTAGGCAGCTTTTCTTTACTGTCAAAGCTTTCCAAATGATGTTCCAACACAAACATAGAATCTGTCTGAAAATCACACTCCTGACATTTCAGCAATTTTGCCATGGAATTCTCTTTCTCCGGATTTAGTCCATCTTTCTGTTTTATAATCCCACGTAAGGACTCTGCTACTAGATCCTGTCCTAACTCCATGAAGAAAGATCCCAGAGGAGACGTAAAATATGTATCTGTGTAGATATTAGTTGATTTTGGAGGTGTTGAAGATGACAGGTCAATAATGTCAGATTCCGGAAAGAAAACTGGAAAACAGAAAAAAAATGAATTACCAAAAAATCACATATTATAAATTAAAGTCTACCGCCGCGTCTGTCTGTCTGTTCGCGATAAACTCAAAAATGACTGAACGGATTTTCATGCGGTTTTCACCAATAGATAGAATGATTCATGAGAAGGGTTTAGGTGTACAATTGGTACAATTTGGGTAAATCTCTACATCTTTACATATTATAAATTAAAGTCTACCACCGCGTCTGTCTGTCTGTTCACGATAAACTCAAAAACTACTGAACGGATTTTCGTGCGGTTTTCACCAATAGATAGAATGATTCATGAGAAAGGTTTAGGCGTACAATTTGTCAAGGTTTTGTGTAAATCTCTACATATTATAAATTAAAGTTTACCTCCGCGTCTGTCTGTCTGTCTGTTCGAGATAAACTCAAAAACGACTGAACAGATTTTCATGCGGTTTTCACCAGTAGATAGAATGATTCATGAGAAAGGTTTAGGTTTACAATTTGTCAAAGTTTTGTGTAAATTGGTTGAAATATAAAGGAGAATGTCTTTATGTGGTGTACGAACGGCTGGCAGGCGGGCGGTGTGGAGTTGATTTGTATGCAAATTAAAAGATGGCAATGGTCATAAAGGTTGGGCAACCATCCAGTAGATGGCGTTGTGTTCAGCTAGTTTATTTATATACTAGCTGGGGTACCCGGTTTCGCTCAGGGAGTTGATATGGGATTGAACTGACTTTCGAGCCCACAACGGATCTTGCCTTATATACCCCTACCAATGGGTAGCTCCACCCATACAAAAAAGGCTTTGAATGGTTCACAAGATCCAGAATATTCCACAACATTCGAGACTGTTCTGGAATGTTCCGGGATGTTCTGGAATGTCGTGGAACTCTCTAGGATTGTCTGGACCTTTCTAGAAATTTCTAGAGGGCGAACTTCCATTATATATATAATGGAAGTTCGTATAACTTCCTTATAACTTCAAAAGCACGCCCTTCAGGTAAAAACAGGAACCTTTTTCATAATATCTCCCAGATCAGAATATTCATTTCCAAGACTGAAGTCTCGGAATCGGGGAATTTTGATAAGCCAGGTGTTGTTAACCCTAGAAGCCCAATCTACGTCGTTTAGACGTACACGTCAACGAATTATCGTCATCTCTTTTACACTCGTGATCAGATTGCCGCGACCGTCCGAACCAACGCAGTACCCGCCGAGACCTTGCACGAGATGGCAGTGTCGCTTCGGTAATTACCACCATTTTGTCGTAACAACAATGTTGCACATACATTCGACGTATGTTTGGGCTTTATGTAACTTTGGCCACTGCTCATCGTTTTTTTATATTATGCTTTTATGTATTTTTCATTTCTTACTTCTGTTTTAGTTACAAATATACAAAATGGCGTCTCGACAATACTCTAAACCTGATGAAATATTAGATTTATTGGAAAATGAGGATGATTATTCTCCGCATGATACGGACTCTGAAGATGAGGATAATATACTAAAGACCGAACCACAAGCAACTACAAATACTTCCTGTGATGAGCCCGAACCAAAAAACCACACTATTGTGGATTTTGCTCCTATAAAAAAGGAGGATGACGAAAGCACAGGGTAGCAAATGCCAAAAAGCTATATGCGGTGAACATAAAATTGATGTTTCTTAAAACTGCATATAAAGACTGTTTTTTTTATAATTTTACGTATTTAGTATAAATAAGAGTTAATTTAATTTTAATAAAACAAATTAGAATAAGATTCTTGTTGAAAATTTTATTATTACATAAGAAAACTCAAGAGGATCTCATTTTTTTGTTAAATTTTGTTATGTTTGCAAAGTTATGTTGTAAAAGTATAAATAAAAAGCAACTTTTGTCAAATAAATTGTTTTTTGTATTTCATTAGGCTGTATATTGAATAAATAATGTAGAACTAGTATATAATCTATAATATAAAAATGAATCGCTAAGTGTGTTGGTAAGCGCAAATCTCGAGATCAGCTGAACCGATTTCGCTAATTCTTTTTTTAGAATATTCCTTAAAGTACGAGGATGGTTCTTACGGAGAGAAAAATTAAGAAAATTGAGCAGAAAATTGGATAATGTCAGAAAACATCGCACGTTTGAAAGATTGCGTTTTTGAGAATGACATTTTGAAAAACAATGAATGATTGTTCAATCAGGATTCTATTTTTGAAAAGTTGAAAAAATTATTTAAAGTAGGTACTCCCCTAATAGTTTGAATCGAATCAAGAATTTTAGATATTTTAAATAGGTACCTATGTTAGGTACCAAATTTAATATACATGAAAAATGGAAATTTGAATAAAAATTGTAAAAGGTTGCACGCGGGCTGTTTAAAAATTGAATGTACTGGCATTGAATATATGGAACGCGGGAGGAGGGTTGGCGGGACGAGGGAGCGGGAAAAAAAAGAGGGAAGGCGGGAAAGGTGGAAGGGGAACGCGGAGGGGAAGGGGACGTGTGAGAGGGGAGGGGGGTTCGCGGGACGGGGGAAAGGGGGGGAGTGGAGTGGGGAGAGGGAAGGTGGAGGTGACGGAGTGGGAACGCGAGAGGGAAAGAGGACGCAGGAGAAGAAGGGGAACGAGACGAATGGGAAAGGACACTCAGGGAGAAACAATTTCTTTATTAAATGGCATAGCAACGCATGCCGGGACCAGCTAGTTTTAAATAATAAGAATAAAGTTAGAGATTTAAATATTACACGTCGTTTTGTCGTATGATTGGGCTTTATAGGTGCAAAAATATGATTGGGCTTCTAGAGTTAAATAAAGAGGTGAGAGGAGTAAATATGGGCAAGATATTTTGGGTATGTGGATGTTGTTTAATTGAAGCAATTCAGGACAGTCCATTTTGAAATGCAGTTTTTTTAATGTAACAGTATTAAATCTGTGCTTATTCTTCTTTCTGAAAATTTTAATAGGACATTTTATCCAGGAAGTAATTATAATCAATATTTTGTACAGGAATATGCAATGGAGGGGTATAGAATCAAAGGCAGCATTCTCCAAAAAGCATTATTTTGAGAAAACCAAAAAAAACGTTTCATTTCAACAATTCTCACGTATTTATAAGTTTATAATTTTATTCAAAAGGGGAAACTGCTTATCTATTATAATTTCCAAAGTAGAATTTGTTTATGGTATTGATTGATTAGTTATAACGGATTTAATTATGGAGATTGCTGCATTTGATACTCACCTAAGGAGAATGCTGCTTTTGTTTCTCACACGTGTGGAGAAAGCTGACTTTGATACTGACAAATAAATATGACGTCACAATAATGGACCGACCAAATCACAGGGAAGTTCGTGATTATTATTATGATTTTAATTTTAGTATAATTAAAATAAAAATAGGTTTTGTAATGTACTCATACAGTATTGAATTTGGGAGGTGTGTATGGGTACCGCCACCCCGGGAACCATTTATTGGATAAACAATATCTACCTCTGCCATAGATATGACTTTAGATTTTCACAGCCAAAAGTATTTTCGTTATTTGTTATTGGGGTGTTATGCCGTGTAGTGCTACCTCCTTCTTTAGCCAAAGTTTCGGACACTGCAACGCTGTCCCAAACATTTGCTTTGGCACTTTGGCTAAAGAAGGAGGTAGCCCAACACGGCATAACACCCCAAAAACAAATAACGAAAACCTCTGTTCAAGTGGTTTGCTACGTTTAGTGACTTAACTGGGATGCCCGGGTTTATGGAGTGAGGTTTGTCCGGGTCTTGGCGGCGGTTGCGCCTGCCCACCTACTGGATTGCAGGCCGGATCGGGAAAGAATAGTTGTGGGAGTCCTTTTGACTTCTCCAGCTGTGATCTCTCGAAACATCGCAGTGGGAGGGATAGATTTATACATCCGTCACTTCTGGACACACTGACCCCCAGATTCCTATCCACCCGTAATACCCTTTTCCTTCCCAGAACCTTCTCGCCTTCTTTTCCTAAAAAGACCCTTCACAGTATCCCCAAAGATTACAAAGGCCCTGAGTGGAATTATTTTCCTCAAGGCCTCCTATGTGGAGCTAATGTAAAAAAATACAAGTGTGCAGTTCGCACGCGGTACAAATGAAACCTGCAGAAAACTAAAGTAGACAAGAGTGGGGACAAGCACTGCATGAAGAGGAGATCAATTATTATCTTATTCTTTTGCAGCCTTAATCCTATAGATGTATGCGTTTGTCTATTTTTAGTGTCGCTTTTTTGTTTCATTGAGTTTCAAATCACAACAGTGCTAAAGAAGCTTTTACTTCAAAAAATAATAAAATTAACAGAGAAAATTTAAAAAAAAGAAGATAAATAATGAAGGTTAATTATTTTGATCAAAATTGGCTTGAAACTCGCAAAATTTTCAACACTAAACGTGTATTTCGGAATGTTTATGTGCAAGGCTAGGAATCCTAGATTTAATTATAAAAGTAAAACATGTCTATGCATATTAATTTAATTTATGAATTTTAATTAACACCTAAAAAAATCTTTTGCCACTCCACGCCTCTGAAATAAACGGTATTTTATGACAGCTCATCTTAGAATTTTGACTACTTTTGCTTTCCATTTTTCTGGATTCCTTGACTTCTTCCTTGCATTTTTCTTGGGCACGGATGAAGGGTGAGAGTCCATAATCACACTGGCATCTTGTTTTTATTTCTAAATTCACTCCGAACTATTTAAAACAGTAAAATTAGAGTGACAGATTCAACACACGACTATACAATTTTGTATGGGCGGCCATGTTGTCACGTGATCAAATGGAGGCTTACCATTGGTCAAATTGGAGAATGCTGGTTTTGTTTCTTAAGTGCGTTGGAGATTGCTGCCTTTGATACTAATGCAGTTTTTAAAATGGATTTTTAAAGCATAAAGAGTTGGTTTTAATGCCAAATAACTGCTTTTCTAGGTAAAAGAGTGAATCATTAACAAAGTTTCATCATTAGTCCATTTTTGAAAAAAAGTGGAGAATGCTGCATTTGATTCTACACACCTCAATTTATAGTTTATATACCTCAGGAACTTGTGTTGAAACTTTTCAATGTTGTCGGAATAAAAATTGAAAAAGGGAGACCATAATGTGGAGTTATATTCTAGTTGGCATCTGACAAAGGTTTTATTTAACATGATAAATTGCAGCTTTTAAAACAAAGCCAAGAGTAAGAATAATATTGAGAATTATATTAACATTTATTGGATAACCAACACCTCTGCCATAGGTCACCCCAAGTGATTTGCGGCATTTGGTGACTTAGCTGGGGTGCCCGGGTTCATGGTGTGAGGTTTGTCGAGGTCTTGGCGGCCGGTGAGTCTGCCTGCTTACTGTGTGGCGGGTGGGATCGAGAGAGACTGACTGAGGAGGTCTTTCGACCTCTCCAGCCAGAATCTCTTGACCCATCACCTTGCACCGCAGTTGAAGAGATGGATTCATACGTCCGCCACTCCTGGACATACTGACCCCCAGATCCCTACCCACCCCTCATACCTATTTCCTTCCCAGAACTTCCTCTTCTTTTGTTTCTTTAAAAAAAACCTCTACACAGCATCCCCTAAGATGACATAGGCCCAGAGGGAGATTATTTTCCTCAGGGCCTCCTGTGTCGAGCTAATGTAAAAAAAAACACAGAGGAAGCCCTGAGGATAAAAAAATCCTTCAGGGCCTATGTCACTATTGGGGATGCTGTGTGGAGGGTTTTTTTTTGTGAAAAGGAATTAGTTGTAGGAGGGAGGTAACACAGAGGCCGGCAAATCATTGTTGAGCTGATCAAGAGTCACAGGTGTGCCTCCTTGCACCGCAGGACCCTGGTCCATCAGCGCAACGGAAGAAGTTCTCAATTTGGGAGGCGGGAATGGGTACCGCTGCCCCGGGAACCTTTATTGGATAACCAACACCTCTGCCATAGGTCACCCCAAGTGGTTCGCTACGTTTGGTGATATAGCAGGGGTACCCGGGATCATGGGGTGAGGTTTGTCTAGGTGTTGGAGGCGGATGACCAGGACACACTGAACCCTAGATTCCTACCCACTCCTTAAACATTTTGCCTTCCCAGAACTCTCCTCTCCTTCCTTTCCTTAAAAATACCCTCCACACAGCATCCCAAAAGATGACATAGGCCCTGAGGGAAATTATTTTCCTCAGGGCCTCCTGTGTGGAGCTCATGTAAAAAAAAAAAGCGAAAAGAAAGACATTAGGTGGATACCTTGATTCCAGCGCTTTTCGGGGGGCTTCTCGTAGAGATACGGTACAACAAAGGAAGGTGCTTCCACCACAAACATGTTGTCTGTCAGGGAGCTAAGCAGACAGGGGGCTGCGGAAATAAGACACCTCGTTAAACCTCCCTCAAGATCACTGTGACCGGATAGCGTATTTCCAAAACCTATACCGGTTCATTTGCCGTAGCGATAATTTACATTTTAAATACACCTCTGTATTGGTTATTTTTTATCACTTTGCAAAAACAAAAATTGTTCAAACTAACTAACTAACCATCACGCCGTTTCTCCGCAGGGGTACGCAGAGAGGACGGACCGCCAAACAACTTGATCTTGGCACACACTCCTTGCCTCGTTCACATTCATACATGGTCTCATACATGCTCTTCTATTATTCCGACTCTTCACATGGCCCGATTCAAGTATCTGATTCACTTGGTCGTGCCATGCCTTCCTCGGGCGTCCCCGACTTCTTCTACCATTCACATTTGCGTCATATATTCTCCTTACACTCCTTTCCGCGCTCATTCGCTCTACATGCCCAAACCATCTGAGCGTCCCTTTCCTAATCATACTCATTACTCTTACATCAGCCTTGCATTCTTCGCGGATCTCCACACTTCTTACACGATCGTACATGGTTTTACCAGAAATACGCCTCAGGGATCTCATTTCTGTAGCACTCAGTCTACTTTCATCCTTCCTCTCCCAGTTCCATGCCTCACTGTCATACATCAGGGTAGGTACCAGCACTCCATTATGGACGGCTAAAATCTAGATAAAATAATATTTTCAATGTGTACATTAGAAATTAACTATTTTATTTGTAAATATTTAAATTTTAATATTGAAAGTTGTTGCTACCACGACTGAGCCGGTATAGGTTTTGGAAATACGCGACCGGATACACAATAGCACTCCCCACACGCACACTTTGGAGCGAACGAGTCCGGTGTCACCTTAGGCCGCCGCGCAGAAAAGTCTCACGGTTAACTGGGCTGTAAACCTATCGGTCTTTACTTTTCTACGCAGCGGCCTGAAGTGGCGCGGAACTTGGTCGCTCCGAAGTGTGCGTGTGGGGGAACATAATGGGTCACAGAACAGATATGTTAAACTTTTAAACAAAAACTGTTTCAACAGAAAGCTAACTCGTGAGTTAAATTTAAATTTTAACTGCCAATTAAAGTCACAAGGATGTCAAATAGGACCATGAGCTATTTCAAGTGTACTTTTGCCAATGCCAAAATTTATGGCATTCCTAATTATGGAGCAAGTGGGACTATGGCATCAATAATTGGGAATGTTGTGGAAGGAAGCGGGAAATTGTGAAGTATTGTGACTATTCAGATTTGGTCACCAAACGCAAACACAGTCAATGTCATTTCAAGCACAGCTTCGATTCTAAATGGTGGTATTTCACCAGGGCGATACCTGTCTACCACTATCAGTATCTATAACTCTTTGTTTGCAGTGTGGTAGTATCTACCCCTCTCTACGTTTGCAGTGTGGTAGTATCTACCACTCTAGGTTTACATAGTGGTAGTATCTACTACTAGGTTTGCATAGTGGTAGTAACTACCACTCTATGTTTGCAGTGTGGTAGTAACTACTACTTTATGATTGCAGTGTGGTAATATCTACCACTATAGGTTTGCAGTGTAGTAGTATCTACCACAGTAGGTTTGCAGTGTGGTTATTAACGACCACTCTACATTTGTAGTGCGTTAGTAACCACCACTCTATATTTTCAGAATGGTAGTAACTACCACTCTATGTTTGCAGTGTGGTAGTGACTACTGCTCTATGTTTGCATAGTGGTAGTATCTATCACTATAGATTTTCAGTGTGGTAGTAACTACCACTCTATGTTTGCGGTGTGGTAGTAACTACCACTCTAGGTTTCCATAGTGGTAGTATCCACTACTATAGATTTTCAGTGTGGTAGTAACTACCACTCTATGTTTGCAGCGTGGTAGTAACTACCACTCTATGTCATATATATTGCAGTGTGGTAGTAACTACCACTCTAGATTTGCATAGTGGTAGTATCTACTAATAGGTTTTCAGCGTGGTAGTAACTACCACTCTATGTTTGCAGTGTGGTAGTAACTACTGCTTTATGCTTGCAGTGTGGTAATATCTACAACTCTAGGTTTGAAGTGTGGTAGAAAAAAAGTAACACTCACGCGTTTCTTCTCTTACAGGCCTTTTTTCTATTAATTTGTCATCAGTTGAGTATGTTTCCTGGAAATAAATAAATTTAATTTTTTTTCCAAACAGAAGGCCACGAGAAACAGGGGCAGGGAAACAATTTCCCTAAGGGTCTCTTTCATCTTATGTGTGCAGGATATTTTTCTATTATGTGTGAAGGATATTTTTGAGGAATGGAAAGAATGAAAACGAGTCTTGAAGAGACCATACTATAGGAGGGAAGAAGCAGAGAGGCCGGCTATTCCACAACCGAGCTGTTGAACACAAGTGATTGAAGTGCCCCATTCTCATGTGATAAAAGTGTCAACCGTGTAAAAATGTTGAGGCGCGAGTTTTGCGCGTTTCTCGACTGTACACCGGTGGCGAAGGGCTCAGTGTCGGTAATAAGGAACTCCAGTGAAAAATATTATGGCTTTAAAAAAATATGTTCATACAGACCAATAAACGCTGATTCTGAATATACATATAAGTATTATTTAATAATATTAAACGTAGAGTTTAAAAAAAAATTATAAAAGTCCATTTTTAATCGGGTCGTAAAAACACGCCGTCAAGTTGGCATTATTGAAATTTTACTGGTGACATCACTGTTCGACGTGTCGTGACGTCACCGTAAAGTCATTGTATGGGAATGTATGATATGACAGGCCTAAATAATGTTTCAAAAATAAAGGTATATCTTATTAGTTTATCTCTATTATTGAAAATATTCAAAAACTACTGCACAAAAAAAATAGTAATGCTACTTCTAGGGAGAATACTTCGAACAACGGAATTCAAAATGGCGGCAGATGATCAGCTGATTGCCGGATCCTATAGTAATTTTTCAGGAGGGATGACGTCACACGGTTTTCGGGGGGTCTTGAAAAATTAAAACTTTGACAATTATTTTAACTATTAAAACTAACTCTAAAAATAAAAATGCAGTTATTTAAGTTAGAAAATCATTATTCATTAAAAAAAAATTGGACTGGAGTTCTCTATTCCTCGGAGCATCTTCAATCATTGAATGTCATCCTTGACAAAACAAGGATGACATTCCCAACTAATTTCAACCATTATTTGTTTGGTAGATGTACAGTGGCGGCTCGAGCACATTTTTTGTGGTGGGGACGGTCATTTTTTGTGTAGACATTTTCATGTTTTTTTAATGTTGTGTTTTACCAAAAAAGTAAGTTATTGCGTTTGTCACGTGCTCCCACGAATTTTCAAACTTGTTTTGTCAAACTTTCCGATAAATGTTTAAAATATATAAGATTAAAATTAGTTTTAAATCTTATACCCAGCTTGAGTACACCGTATCACCACCAAAAAGTATCTATACTTAGAATGTAATTTTCAGTTAAAAGTCAACTTCATTAATTCTTTTTATAGATTTTTTATTTCTTACCAAAAGTATAACAAAAGTATATAAAGTAAAATAGATCAGAGGATAAGTCACGCACCTAACCAGGAACACCAACTAGGTACCTACATACATAAATATTAAGTTTAATAAAAATACACAAGATAATCATCGGCACTTTCGTTTAAATTACCTTTGATGTGTATTTACCACGAGAACGGCGCTATAGAAATAATCCGATCAATCGATAACAATATTACTATTTACTAAACGTCAAATACGATTATAAAACGCCTAAGGGAACGTACCCAAACTACGTGACCAACTTTTTGCAATTTTTAACCCCCCCCCCCCCCCCGGTGACCAAAATCCTAAGGAACCCGCCGCTCATTTGTATGGAGCGTGACCTTTTGAAGACCCCCCCCCCCTAAAAGTGTCACGTAGTATGGGTACGTTCCCTAACGTGAATTCCGGCCCGTGCATAATATTCACAATCTTCACAGGGGGATTCTTGAACCGGTCCCCGCGATTATGGTATAGATGGTTCAAGTGCGCATGCGCGGATCCCTAAAATCACATACAAAAATATTCAGCGCGCGCAAAAACTTCATTTTCGAAGGAATAGATCGCCGTGTTGTCCCCTAACTGCGCAGTAGTCAGTGCGCACAGTTAAGCTAGCGCTAGTATCTAGTATCTATGCGTCGAGTCGAGTCCGAAGTGGCCGACCGGCCGGCCGGTCGCGTTACGCGTTAGTATTAGTTTAGTTTAGTTGTATGCTTTGGAAGAAAGGAGAGCGGTCGCACGTTTGTTCGCGGAAATATTTCAAATTTCGAGCCTAAAATTTATCCAAATTAATTTTTTAGATTATATTTCTAAGCGCAATGACACTTTTATGTTGAGAACGCATTAATTATTTTTTGTGAACACAAAGAATTATCAATTTTTTCTTGGTATGTTTCTGGAATAACTGGTGGGGACTTTCCCCATGGTCCCCTTATGTGGAACCGCCACTGAAGATGTATATGTCGTAGGCCGATCGTAAAATCAGTCAGATCATGATTCGTCTAGCCACACGTGAAGTGCATGGCGGCAGATTGTGAAGTAGGGCGCATCATGATTCGTCTAGCCACGCGTGAAGTGCATGGCGGTAGATTGTGAAGTAGGGCGCATCATGATTAGTCTAGCCACACGCGAAGTGCATGGCGGCAGATTTTGAAGTAGGGCGCATCATGATTCGTCAAGCCACACGTGAAGTGCATGGCGGTAGATTGTGAAGTAGGGCGCATCATGATTCGTCTAGCCACACGCGAAGTGCATGGCGGCAGATTGTGAAGTAGGGCGCATCATGATTTGCCTGATTCTACGATCGGCCGGCGACATATACAAATAAACCAAGATGTATAAATCTGACCTGGACTTGCGAGGGACATCCGTAGTCATTATTATTTCTTTCTTGGAAATGATTAGCCATGACGGTTATTGCACAATACACAAGAACAGAAATTAATGTAATTAGATTATAGTCGGATTCAGTTAAAAATCAGATCACGTTTGCATGCGAAAATTACTAAAACAATTAAGAAGACGAAAGATTGCACTAAGTTTAATAAAACGAAATAGGAAGTGTAATGGTGTCAAAAATATATTATTTATATTGGAAATGAACAACACATCGCCAATCGTCATACCAAAAATTATTGCCAATTTCGCTAAGAATTGAGTCAAAATGAATATTTTAAATTTGAAAACAGTTTTTATGACATTCGGCAACGCGCGCCAACTTCTCAACATGGAATTAGTGTTGCCATCTTGGAATCTACATTTTCGCTAGAACCTAAAGGATAATCTGTCAGAACTCCGTCAAAAACCCGGATGAAAATTTTTCATCAAATTTTCGTATCCTGGGGAGGCTATTTTCGCCAATAAAAATTATTTATTTAGTTCTTTTATGTGATTCCGCCAGGAAATCATCATCCCGTAAATTCTCCCGTCCCGAGCGCACTCCAATCCGCCAGATATGACAGGGAATCCATCAAGATGGCAGCACTGGAATACGAGAGTTGAGTTTAGGTTCGGTGATCTCAAATATCTTCTCTTTGGTTAGGAATTCCAAATTCAAATTTATACAGCTATTTACTCATGTATTTGTGTTTCCAAAATTATAATTCATTTGTTTTTTCCAATAGTTTTTTTTCTTTGCGTCACTTAGTTTACAAAATGGAAAACTTGAAATATCGCGTTATTTACGAGTACGAGTTCCACCGTGGCACCACTGCTGCAGAAACGGCTCGAAGGATTAATGATGTGTATGGCGACGGTGCCGCAAAAGAAAACACAGTGCGTTTTTGGTCCCAACGTTTTCGTTCTGGAAATTTCGACCTGCAGAATAAGCCCCGTGGACGGCCGGAGACCAAAGTTGATAATGAAGAATTGAAGGCTATTGTGGAAGCGGATTCATCGCAAACCACGTCCGAGTTAGCTGCAGGCTGCGGTGTTAATGATAAAACTGTTTTAATCCACTTGATGCAGATTGGGAAGTTGAAAAAGCTTGAAAGGTGGGTACCTCACGAATTGAGTGAAGCAAATCAACAAACGAGTGTTAGAACGCTAGACCACACACTGCACAACAGACGGATACCAAATTAGAGGAGCTTTAATTGGAATGTCTAAGACATCCACCGTACTCTCCGGACCTTGCCTCAACAGATTACCATTTTTTTCGAAATTTGGATAACTTCTTGCAAGGGAAAAAATTCAACTCCGATGGGGCAGTCCAAACCGCCTTCAAAGATTTTATTGATTCCCGTCCGAATGGTTTTTTTAGTAAAGGGATCGATGAACTACCTCTTCAAGGCACACAAGAATCTAGTAAATAAAAAAAATTGTCACATTTGTGGTAAAAAAAAAAAAATAAAAAAATACTCAATTTTCAGAATCTTCAATTTACATTTGGCAGAGTACTGAATTTGGTTTTGATTGCTTCATTCATTTCTCGAAACTTTGTGTCCATGTAAGCAATGATTTTATTTTCATCTTCTTCAGCCTCGCTAGATGTCGCTAATTTCTTTTGTACATTCCTCTGTAGACTCATATTTATAGGAATAAAACAAAAAAAATCTGTAGGTTTACGCTGTCACCCTAACGAACTGAATAGAAACTATCATCTTCGATGCCCTATTAACCCCCTTCCCACTCCCACCTTTCCATTGACACCGATTCTATTGTTTTAATTAGTTTAAAGCAGCGTTTTTCAACCTTTTTTATGGCACGACCCCCTTATTATGTAAAAAATATTTCGCGACCCCCTACCCTTGACGACAATGGTTCCTGGGGGGGGGGGGGGGGGGCTAGAGAAATTCAGGAATCACAAATTGAATGAAATGAAAAAAGAATGACACCCAGTGTACACCAACAGGAAGGTGGCTAGAGAATTTCAGGTTGTGAATTTTTCAGGGCAATTTCGCCTGTTTCATGTTTTGGCATTCTATTTGATTCTGCCAGGAAATCCGTAATCCTGTGAATTCCGTTGCCCAGAATATTCTATAATTTTTTTTCTAATATTTTTCAAAATTCCTGACAATTTCCAATTTCTCTGACAGACCGCTAAATTTTCGGACATGTCAGGGAAATTGCTGTCAAACTAATTCGCCAAACGTCTCCAAGGAATAGTAGGTAGAGCTATCGCCCATTCGTACAACGTACAGGCCGGGCCGATGCCGACTCAAGATTGAGGCGAGCGAGGCCGCGCCGTGCCGACGAATGTGGTTGAGTTAAAGAGCGAGACACAATGAGCGTTGCGAGGTTGTCGAAGGGTACAGGGGTACAGGGCGACGCGGGCTATGACGGACGTCGGACGGCGCGGGCGGGAATAACGTGACCCTGTCAATCGGCGATTCGGTGTCATATGCGCGTGTTTGTTTTGTGTTGAACTCACGTATTTGAATTTATTTAAGTGACTTGTAGTGATAATAAAAAAATGGATAAATTTATAAAAAGATCAACACAACCGTCAACTTCTACTTGTAGTGAGAGTACTGAAACGAAACCAAAGACAAAACGCCTGTATGACGACAACTATTTAAAATTCGGATTTACTAATATTTTACTTTGGACCCCCTTGTAGAGGCTTCAAGGGGCTTCAGGGGGTCGCGACCCACAGGTTGAAAAACACTGGTTTAAAGCATAAATAAATCAATGAAATAATTAAAAACACTTTGTTTTTACCACGATAATCTTTATTTAAAAAGTCATCATGTTTCAAGAACGATGTTCTCTTCATCAGGACATTATATGTACTAAAACTAAATGATCAAATATAGTAAGACAGGCGTGGGTAGAAATGGAAGTAGTGGGGGAGGAGAGAGGTGCAAAGGGGAGGTGCTTAGAAGATCAACAAGGGGGAGGGAGGGGGGAGAGAGGTGGAAAGGGGGGTGCTTTTTTGTCTTTGTTCTTCTTACAAAAACTTTCCACCTGTCTCCTCCCCCACTACTTGCATTTCCCCACGCCTGTCTTTCTATATTTGATCATTTAGTTTTAGTAGCTACATATAATGTCCTGATGAAGAGAACATCGTTCTTGAAACATTTTGACTTTTTAAATAAAGATTCTCGTGGTAAAAACAAAGTGTTTTTAATTATTTCATTAAAAAAATGGTGCCACAAAGTTAATTTGCAAAATTTGAAGAAATAAATAAATCAAACCACACACGTTTTAAGACGCCGCAACCCGAATTTCTACCAATTTCTTGCAAACCTCCCCCCTTTCAGCCCCGAATTATTGATTCTACATATAAAAATTATTCAATGCTTGAGAACAACTCAGAAAATTATTTGAAATTTTTTGGTATATTTTTTAATTTTTTATTATACATAGTTTAGAAATTATTGTACGTTAATTTGAATTAACATAGGACGTCAGAGGGTATTTTTTAATTAGTAGGGTAAAATAAACTTAACACACAAATAGTACAAATAACTGTTTATTATCAAAAGCAGACATATATAATTAAATGATCATCTATCTATACCAGTGGTTCCCAACCTTTTTCTGACCCAGGACCACTTCTACGTTTATTTTTTCGACAGGGGCCACAAGCTCACAAGTGTAGGATGGATAGCACAACGGGAGGGGCGTAATGGGATAGGGTAGGGCGGGTTCTAGGAGAATATTTACCACAACGGAGGGGGCGGAATGGGATAGGGTGCGATGGGTTCTAGCAGAATATTTACCACAACAGAGGGGGTAGAACGAGGTAGAATGGGGTGGGGCGATACGGAATACCATAATGGCCACTCACCAAAAGGTACAATAATGATAAATTGAATATTGTCCCGATTTTTTTAATTCAGACTTCTCGACCAGGGACCGCCCGCGCGCAGGCTCGCTTATTGACCGGCGGACCATCTTCTAGCCTCTTGCAGACTGCAGACCACTGGTTGGGAAACCCTGATCTATACCAATCATAATGACCAAAAATGCAACAAAAATATAGATTAAACACTGAAGTATAAATCAAATAACATTTAAAATAAAATTCATACATAAATTAAGAAATAAACAATGATAATAATCTTGAAAAATCCGCCATACTTGTCAAACATGTGGTTTTCACTACCAGTGTTAATTTGAATGAACATTGAAATTCATTTTCAATATTTAGGCAAATAACTATGCACAGTGAATTGAACTGATGTTATTATGATAGAACACACCTTTATGCATCAAAATAAATGTAATTTGAGTAAAAAATATTGATAACTCACCTTAGATGAAGAAATTTATCAAGGCAGAAATTCGATGGAACGACGAACGAGCAGATGTCAAAATATTAACTGTTATTGTGGCGGGAATCAGAATTGCAACTGAGCGGAAAAAATAGACGCCATAGAGAAGATTGCCAGCTATACGAAAACAAAAGCCTGACTTTTCTAAATCGCTACGGTTAAGATAAAAAAAATTCCAAAGTTTGTGTTAATTTGAATTAACACGGGGGCTGAAAGGGTTAATCATTTTTTGTAGTTTTAAGCTCTTAAAAAAATATATGTTATTTTTGAAGATAACATTCGTCGCGCCGAAACGCAAATTATATAAAATTCCCACGATAGAAAAAATCGCAAAGTATGCTCCAAAAATTATTATAAATACGTTGGTTTATGTATGAAAAAATTCACAGTGTTTCTTTAAATGCTGTTTAAGTCAACCCCGCGAGATATTTGCTCGATTTTAAACGAGTCGTGTTTTATTAAACATTTTCACAATTTTCGCATCAATTTTATCGCTTTAAATACTAGCGCGCTCCTCTAACATTCGTAATTTCATATCTCTCAATCTTCTTCTTTTTGTGCGGGGTTGCGGGACCTTAAGGTTTTTGAGGAAGTGAGCATCGCACACGAAACACGTCGGTTTTATGATACAATAAACGTGGTGAAAACTAAGAAATCTATTAATTTTGAATTAATACTTTATCGAAATACCAGCCCTAAACCGCAGACATCTTTCATCATGATCGAGGTTATCAAATAGGGAAAACGATCAACAAAAATACCCCACAAGTAATAAGTAGTAATCATCAATGACCACGTAATTCCAGAGAAAAATACAGTACATTTATTCGTTCGACCAGGGGCCAATTGGTTGTTTTTAAACAATATTCATCATTTCAAATCACTGAATTAATAATTCCACGATGTGTGATTTATAGCGATATTTATCTTAACTGCTTAATAATATTATCAAACAGTATTAATAGGCTTGCATCTGCGTGTTTGAATTTCAGAACCCAGCTACGAGTGCATCTCGGACGCCACCCATACGCGCCGCGCCACAAATAACACCTGTGTACGTGGAATTACTCACAAAGCTACTGTTATAATTCGGTTTCAAATTAAAAAATTCGGCACAAGATGTCACTACTTCTGTCAGCAGCTCGCATATGGATGTTTCCCTCCTAGGTATAAGTGCTACGGATTTATACATATATATACATTAAGTATCCTTCCGGATTTGGAAAGATTGACGGCAGTACTTGACGAAGTTGTTATAAATTACATATAACGTCATTGCGTGTCTCGGTTACTTTGTTGCGGTTACTTTGTCACGGTTACTTTGTCGCTGTTATTTTGTCACTGTTACTTTTTCACTGTTATTTATACTGTTTTTTTTTCACTGTTACTTTGTCACTGTTACTTTGTCACTGTTACTTTGTCACTGTTACTTTGTCACTGTTACTTTGTCACTGTTACTTTGTCACTGTTACTTAGTCACTTTTACTTTGTCACTGTTACTTTGTCACTGTTACTTTGTCACTGTTACTTTGTCACTGTTACTTTGTCACTGTTACTTTGTCACTAATACTTTGTCACTGTTACTTTGTCACTGTTTATTTGTCACTGTTGCCTTGATTCGGTGAGTCCAGACCAGCTGTCACTGGATCACAGTGGATCCGAGGAACTGGCTATTTTAGGAGCCAGTTCCTAACGGATTTATAAAATGGTCACATACACTCAAACCGGGCGAAGCCATAGTAAAAGCCGCCCGCAGGGCCTGGCAGCAAAAACGTGTGGAGCGGGTTTTTAAGTGCTAGTAACTAAGTCACAATTAAAGGGGGGGGGGGGGAGTGGGTTATTTTGGGTACAATAAAATAACATAATTACTCTGTAATCTGTCGCAGAATACAGATATATGGGTCGCGCAATTACGCGCGGTTTAGGTCAGTTTGAAGGTGTGCGGAATCAGGTGGTTGTGTACTTATGATTAAAAAAGTATTAAAAATCACCAAGAGTATTCTTCAATATACATGCTTTATTAAAATAATATTAAAAACATGTTTTGTTGTTCAAAGTAAACATTTTTTCCAATTTTTGTCTTTAATGGTGTAGGAAAAGAGGAGACCGATTATACTATCTCATTCTCTTGCAGGCTAAATCTTATAGGTGTATATGTTTGTCCCTTTTTAGTGTCGCTATTTTTAGTTTCATCGAGTTTCAAGTCACAACGGTGCTAAAGAAGTTTTCACTTCAAAAATTGGTGGCAAACACCATTACTCATCAGTAATTACATTTTTAAGGAATGATTTTATTTTTTTATCAATATTTTTTTAATAAATAAGTTTTTACTTCTTTATGTCTAAAAAATCAATTAAATGTTACATTTCGTACCGCTTATCGATAAAACGTAAAATCGTACGCTATTCTCAATTCACCACTGACATAAAAAATATCACTAAAATTAATATCCGGGACATAATTTCATCATAAAGTAATAAGTCGGAAAACAGATACGAGTATGATTCCTGACATTATTTGGAGTAAAAAATGTAAATGAAATTTTGGTCTCCGGTGACTTTTTGATGACTTTTTTTTAAAAATAATTTCCGGCGAATTAGTAACTATAATACCTTTTTTATTCCAACAGAACACTGGGGAAGTAAGTTCTTTGTATTTAAGATTAATAAAAACAGTAAGTTCTTTGTATTTAAGATTAATTAAAACCTTA
Source organism: Limnephilus marmoratus (assembly GCA_917880885.1). Taxonomy (NCBI): domain Eukaryota; kingdom Metazoa; phylum Arthropoda; class Insecta; order Trichoptera; family Limnephilidae; genus Limnephilus; species Limnephilus marmoratus. Next base: position 8,212,855 of record OU862935.1, read on the forward strand.
CCATTAATATGTTTTACTTACAACGATTTTAAAACTTTATAACCCGCTTTTCAACTATAAAGTTAGCGGTAAGCACCAGATTTTATTTTTCTAGACGACGAATTAATAACTTCGAAAGTGCGACATGGAGACACATTTTAAATATTTGTAACACGTTCTTCAGAATTAATTAAAATGAACGCGCCGGAAAGGTCGAATCTCCAGGTCTGCTACGGTGAATTCGACCGTACTTAAGTCCAATAAGCCGTGCCGCGAGCGCATATTTGTTTACATGCTTTCTTCGCTTACGTTGTTAAGATTCCCACTTTATTGGTCTTCTTCTTCTTTTCTTTGATAGGACAAATTCAACAGTAGTTCCGTCCAATACACGGGTCGCGAGACGCAATTTGTAAACACGGCTTCTTTACTTACGTCGTTAAGAGGAAATAGTAGCTGCGTTTTTCCATACAAACGTATTCCCCGTTTATCTCTCTGGATTTTGACCCTAGAGCAAAAATTTTTTTTACATAATATAGATATCGACCACTAGCGTGTCGGTACGTTTTGCTTTTTTTGATAATTTACTTCTTATAGAAGTTAGGACCATCCAAAAATGAATAAAAATGCCTAATTTAAAAGCCGTCAAAAAACGTTCAGTATACAAACTAAACAATGTATTTTGAAAAAAAACAAAACGTACCGACATAGAATATTTTCTTCTAATACAGTTTGTGAAAAAAAAAATTAAAATCGGTCCAGTTTTGGAGAAAAAAAATGGGGAATACAAAACATCGATTTCGAAGATTTTATTTAGGTATTTTCGGCCCGATGTGCAGGTGTCCCTTTCGCTCAGTTCCCTTGAGGGGGGCGGGGAACGAGGGTTTTGACAAATACATACAAAGCGAAGTAGTGATGTAACGAATTTTATCGGTAGACTAGTATTGTCCTTCCCCGAGTGATCGATATTTTTTATTCGTTTTTTTCTGTTTAGTGACTTATCGCGGTATACCAATACTGATCGAGCTTTCATACTAAAATTGAGCCAAATTAAAATTATTTATATCAAGTACTATAATAAATCAAACCATATATTGGATAACCATTACCCCCGCCACTTGTTCACCCCAAGTGGTCCGCTATGTTTAGTGACTGAGCCTGGATTCCCGGGTTCACGGGTGAGGTCTGCATGGGTTTTGGTGGCGGATAATTTTGTCCACTTACTGCGTGGCGGGCCGGATTGGGAGAAACTGGAAGAGGGAGATCTTTTGATCTCTACAGCCGGACTCTCCACCATCATTTCATACTTTTACCTACCTTTTCCCTACCCAGAACTTCCTTTCCTTCCTTATCCTAAAAATACCCTCCACACAGCTTCTCCAATGATGTCCAACAACTTCTCCAACAAAGTCCCTGAGCGATTATTTTTCCTCGGTGCCTCCAATGTGGGGTTTATGTTTAAAAAAAAAATCTGTTTCAAATTTTCGGTTGAGAGTCGCTTACATTGCCTTCAGTGATTAATTGAAATTTTTTGTTTGTAAACGCTTTATTGTACAAATTTTTTAATTTTTTACAACTAGACAATGAATTTTAAACAATTTATGATTTATATCTTTCTCTCGCTGGTAAATTTCTTGGTATGCGACCGTCAATTATTTCTGGTAAAAGGCATTGGAGGTAGAAGTTTTCTAACAGTGGTTCAATTTTTTGCCAGATTGAATCGTCCCTTTCAATTTTTTCATACAGCAAACCTTTAGGACTCCACACGACAAAATAACAGTATTTACGACGAGTAACGTGTAACTGGCCTTGGACTTGGTAGAAGTAATTGTGATTCCGTTTTAATGTTAAAGCATTGTCTTCAATTTTACTGTAATCAATTTTTTTTAGTTCAATTCCTTCTTCTGGTGACATATTTGCTATTCTATATGGGCATTTCACTTCAATTATAGAATCTTTGCCAATAAGGCCATCCGGACTTGCCGCTAAAAAGTTTTTGTTTTCATCGACAAATAGTCCACAGGCGAATACCTCTAACTTTGTTTCTTTTGTAAATTGCTCAATTGCTTGGTTTTCATTTTCTTTCCCATAATTTGTGGCCGTATTTCCTTTAAATGGCGAGTACAGTAACGAGTTTAATACTCTCGTAACTGAAGTTTTTGGCCGTAACTTACATATTTGTCCAAAGTTAGAAGCTGTTAGCCTCTTACGCCTTTCAATTGCCCACAAATTATTATTGCTTTGGCCCACCGTATTCCGTTCGAGTTCTTCCTTATTAGATGGAGATAATTCTTTGAGAAATTCTTCTTTTTTCGTTTCAAATAATTCAGGTGGCATATCTGGTTCTAATTCCAATTGACCATAATTTTCATCAGGCCCTGTAACTTTTTTTCTCTTTTCTGTCGTGTTTTCATTGTACCTTAGTTTTCTTTTTCGACACCTCTGTGTTGTCTCATTCGAACGTCGTTTTCTTTCGATAAAATGCTTTGTGTAGTTGCCAGGACTGTGGCCTTGGATTTTTTTTTGTATACGGGAATGGGTTGCCATTTCACTATTCCACGAAGTTACTGCTCCAAAACATCTTGCTTGGTATGATCCCCTTTTTGTAAAATTTACTCTTTTTCCGCCTATAAATTTGGCAATAACGTTGTTGAATTGCTCCACAGTGTTATTTGTCACGTTAATAATAAGACTTTCCGCATTTGCTATAAGAGACGACAATAATTGTTGAATATCAGTCCATATTCCACAATCTTGAAGATCGCTTAGTAAATTTGGATCATTAGTGTACTTCTCCGACTTGCAATAGTATGACGAACATTTTGTATGATCACCAAAAACATGGTTTGCGGCATTTTTTATGTCCATTTTCAGATTTTTTACTTTATCACTTTGTGGCGTGTTTTCTTGCTCTTTTCTGTAATTTACTGCTCCAACTATAGCTTTTCTCATTCGTAAAACGTTTGCTTCAACCTTTTTCCTTATTTGAACTGGTACAAAGCCTTTAGCGTTGTTGGTTTTTTTTCCAAGTGCTTTTATTTTGTTGCAAAAATTGCGAAGTAAGTGATTTTTGCACTCTATTTTTTGTACTATGAAGTTCGGCCCATATGGCATTTGCTGCAAAATTTTTTTCATGATGCTGGAGTCGCCATCTCCAATTAGTTTATTGAATTTCAATCCATGCATTTCAATGCTTCTCGAGAACCCTTCTGCTATAATGTGGGCTTCCATGGCATTAGCACTGTCACGCCAGTTTTTGAAGCACCTATGCTCAGATGCTTCTACTTGTAGTTTTGTAGCTCTAGCACATATGCAGCAGTACGAGTTTCGCACTCCCAGAAATAAAACCTTTTTAGTTCGCAGTCCAACTATGCATCCCGCACCAGATGAGGAGCTAAATCCACTTTTATATGATCTCTTTGCCCAAGAACCATCTGCAACTACCGTCACCAAAGGGTACCCTCCCTCGTCTACGTCACCATTTAAAATTGCAAGCCTTTTTTCTTCTTCACCAGCTGCGATCATTTCTTCTAAGGCACATTCTTCAAGTGTTAGCGCTAAACATTGTTCTATGTTCTTGTAAGTTGAAGGATTCATATTTGGCATATTCAATACCCCACAAATTTCGTTCCATTGTGAATATCCATTTCCTGTACATACTACTCCTTCGACGACAGCAGTATTTACGGACACTTTCAGTTTCGGGTCTTCGGAATGTACATATTCTATTTTCTTGCACATTTTACACTCGAAAACATATTGGCTTAGAAAACCATTTCGTCGTTCCTTCACAAATTTTAAATCGGAAAATGTGCAGTTGGTGTGTTCGTGCTTTATATTTGAAATTTCTGAAAACAAATATTTTATATCAACAATTCTGCGACCTTCGTGAATATGGGTTTCATCAATATGGTCTGGTTTCAACAGAAAATCATCAAGCGTTGTTGGCGATGAAGAACTTGCGTTTTCTTCTATATTTGGAGAAAATGATTCATCCCTCGAAGGTTCACGCATTTGTGAAGATGTATCTAAGTTTCTAGCAGCATCGTTGATGACATCCATATCCCTGTAAATAAAAAGTAATAATAATTAAATTACTTATTTTCGTTGTACTTATAAGACAGAATTTTTTCGAGTTCCATACGCGAAGGAATCAATAGAGCCCATTTGTTCTCATCAAAATGTAATGCTTTATATCTTCTGTTCTTTTCCAAGTCTCGGTTACGCATGCTACATACAGGCTTCTCATAACATAAACCATTAGGAGGGTTCAGTAGTGAGAGGAAAACAGGAAAACTATATTTACTTACCTAGAGATCGAACGCGGTGCAACATGAATCTGTCGTTTGATAATAATAATCGGTTTTTTTCGTCTAGTAGACGAAAATAAACGAGCTTTGTTTCCATTTCTTTTACCCATTATTTATCTGTAAGAAAAAGATATCACATTTTTTTAGTAGAAGTTAGATAATAGTAGCTGATTTTATATCACACACATACGAGAATCTTATGCTGCGTATAAAATTGTGAACCGAGGCGCGAATTGTGTAGTACTTGCACATTACTTAGGCTAATTTGTTTGCTTTTTGAAATAACTCATATAGGTCTCATAGAAATCGTTGTGTCTCCCTTACTACCATGGTTAGAAAAATGATCTGTTAGAAAGAGAAAACAACCAGAACATAATTAAAACTTAAAACAAAATAATTATAACCTTTTATGAAACCAAAGCTTCCGATTAATATTTGAAAAAAAAAATAAGAAACTGGGAATTTTGTGTTAATTTTTTGACATGAAGCGAAAAAAAAGTGAGTTGACGGTAACATTTATTTAATTATGTTTACTTTTTATTACACGCCCGTAGGGTTTTTGCAGACATTTACATACATTTATAATGCATATCGTTTGCTCAGGATTGGTTTGTACTAAGTCCACAAAAACACGTACTGAGAAATAAAAGTTTTGAATTAAATGAAGACTATATTAGCGAAACTTAATTGAAAAGCTGGAGACAATCTATGTCGAGTTCCGCTAATATTGTCTTCGTGTAATTAAATATTACAAATTAAGGTTTTATTTATAAAGTTGAAAATAAAAATAAAAAGTTTTGAAGTTTAAAAATATTATATATTTGTTTCCTTTATTTCAAACTGACTGTAATAAATATTTAAAAAAATATGTAGGTTAATCTATCTATAGGTAAAAGACCAACATTTTTGGTTGAATTTTGAACGAACTAACACGTCCTTTTTTGTGTTTACTGCTTAAAAAAACTCAAAAATACAGGAGTACAAATCAAACCTCAGCAAGCGATATATCTAACGTTTTAAACATTATTTTTTACAAACATGTCAACTCACACGTATAATACACACAACACAATAAATCCATTTAGATTTAATTGTCTAATAAAATATGTACGTGCTTTTATCTTTTTGTTGTCGTAATTTTAATTAGAAAAAACGTAAGGTGGGCTATTTTTAAACATTTTTTATTATTAATAAAAATAAAAAAATTATATGTTTATTTCGAATTATGCAATTTGAAAGCGTATTTCATCATCTTTCAAAAGCGGTTTTTAGTTTTCGGATGCGTTCGCAAATATTAAAGTTATTTGGAATTTATTGGAAAGTGGAAATATTTTTACTTTTCGAAAAACAGGCCCGAGGCCTGAGAGGTTAATACTAATTTTCAATAATAACTAATGTATCATAGAGAATAATCATATGTATATAATAATTCGATCTAGTTGGTTTGACTGCATATTTATAAACGCTAATACAGTGAAAACTTTAAAACTACTAACCTACATAGAGTTCTAGTAAAATAATACGTAATATGTCGGTAATCTACATACATTATAAAATATTTTAGTAAGACCCTGTATAGAGGGGTAAGTATACACTTTTCACACTGACATTCATCATAAATTTATGAATAGTTTAGTAGGTAGGTACTCACCGATATCCTAACTGTGTAATTCGTGACAAAATATTGGAGTGATGCAGCTAATGGTGAAATCGATCTCTAAACAACCACAAACATTGGGATCAGGACAAAACTTATATTTATCTCTCTGATATTCTCGCAACTTTGTTGTTTCAAATTACTTAACCAATAGGTACAGCATGCGTGATGCTTTACTTGTAGTATAACAATATAAATGAATTATGAGCGCAGAAGACATCTATTATATAGGAATACTTACGTTCAAGTCCCGACTCTACTTGACTTATTTGGTGCAGGAAATAATGAACTCTAGCAGGCAGACACCAGTCTATACACACGCTCAAGTCAAGACGCGATTGAAGATGCGCTAATCAGCAAGAAGCCACCTGTCTGAAGCGCTCATGTTGCAACGCGATTTATTTGGAAGAGTAGATATTATAACAAAACCCTGTAACAATCTGATACTGGACTTCGTCGTAACAAAGGTTGACCACCACAACACGGGCATGTACCTAGCATGGTGGTCGAAAAATCCTCAACTTATGTTAGGGAACGTACCCATACTACGTGACCAATTTTTTGCAATTTTTAACCCCCGTCCCCCCGGTGACCAAAATCCTTAGCAAACCGCCGCTCATTTGTACCAAGCGTGACATTTTGAAGACCCCCCCCCCCGAAGAGATCACGTAGTATAGGTACGTTCCCTAATAATTAACGATGCAATGAATAAATAAAAAAAATAAAAAAATCTATCTTTGAAAAGATGCCATGTGCATGGTTATAACAAAACACTGTAGGAAAAGTTGCAGCGTTTACTCATGACATTTTCTATTATTTTCGAGTTTTATTTTATTTCTTGCCACCTACTTGGTCACACCCGGTAAGGCGACAAACACACAAGACTCAGCATTACCGCGCGAAAACGTACACACGAGCTTCACACACTCACATATCTACTACGCGATGCTACTATAGATGTGTGAGTATTTGATCGAAGCGTGAACAGAAGACATTGTTACAAATGACCGGCATAGTAAACCTCGTGCGTTTAAAAATAATGCGCCCTCTTTCTGTCTATGGAGAGCTCAGAGCGGTACATCCTAAATAAGTCGAAACATGCCTTGTCCAAACCTGAGGCTACAAGCTACAAGCATGAGTGGACTGTGGAGGCGTAAGACGGTAGGCAAGAAACGCAGAGGGGGCGAGAAGGTGTACTAGCCAAACACTCATGTGGTCACCCACACATCGAGAGCTAGTTCTTTTTCGAGCGCGGTGCGACAGCGATAATTTTTGAAAATACCTACCGTCGAGATTTCGCACCGGTGGTATTACCTCTTAAGATTCTGAATATATTTTAGGGTATATTGTAGTCTTAAAAAAAGCGGCAAATATTTGTACGGGCCGCAGTTTGACGACCACGGAGCTCGAAGGTCGGTACATCACTTTGGAATTCTTGAGCGATGACGTCATGGGTTTCATAACAGTTGGCTTTTTAACAATAGCTCTACACGGGAGGCCCTGAGGAAAAGAAAATGAAAGGTGAGGATGTTCTGGGAAGGAAAAAGGTACGAGGAGTGGGTAAGAATCTGAGGGTTAGTGTCTCGAGAGAGGCAGGCTGCAGAAATCTAGGTTAGGTCTCCCCCAACCTGGACAAACGCATTCATCGCCAAACCTCGGGCATTCCTTCTGCTCCACACAGGAGGCCCTGAGGAAAATAATCTCCCTCAGGGCCTAAGTCATCTTTGGGGATGCTGTGTGAGGGTCTTTTTGTGAAAGGAAGGAGAGGAAGTTCTGGGAAGGAAAAGGGTGTTAGAGGTGGGTAAGAATCTGGGGTCAGTGTGTCCAGGAGTGACGGAACATCCATCCCTACCACTGCGGTGCAAGGCAATAGAGCCTGTCTGAAGAGATCTAGAGATCTCTCCTGGTCCACGCGGTAGGTGGGCAAACACATTTGCCACCAAGACCTAGACAAACCTTGAGCAATTGTCCCCGTACTGTACAGGGCCCTCAGATACTTCAATAGTACACAACTGCTAACCCTGTACAAATCACAAGTGCGCCCCACGATTGAATTTGGCAGCTACCTCTGGTCTGGAGCTCCAAAATACCTGAAAAATACCCTCGACTCTGTGCAGAAACGGGCGGTCCGTTTGATAGATTCTCCCATCTTAACAGACGGATTGCAATCCTTAGAGCACAGGCGTCGGGTGGGAATGCTATCCTTGTCCTACCGGTATTACAATGGAAGATGCTCCGAGGAATTAGCATCATTGATCCCTTCGGCACCTGCATAGTCGGGAAACACGCCAAAAGCATGCCCAACATTTGTACACGGTTGACATTTGTCACATGAGAACAGGTCGCTTCTTCGACTTGTTCTTGTGTTCAACAGCTCGGTGGAATGATTTGCCGGCCTTTGTGTTTCCTCCTTCCTACAACATGGGTCTCTTCAAGACCAATGTTCATTCCTTCCTCTCCTCAAAAAGACGCTCCACACAGCGGCGACACAGCATCTCAGATGACATAGGCCCCGAGGGAAATTATTTTCCTCAAGGCCTCCTGTGTGGAGCTAATGTAAAAAAAAAGTTCTGAGAAACAACCGTACTTAAGAGGAATATAAACGCTAGAAATATTTTGAATCTCATGCCTGCAAAATTTTAAAATCGAGCGTCTTTTTTGCACGAGGCTAGTAAGCGAAAAAGTGGTTTTGATTTATTTTGTGCATAATTTTATAAGAACGAAAAAAAGTTAGAACATGGAAACCTCAAAAATCGTCTTAGCCATAAAGGGGTATTTTTTAAAAGTTGTTTCTTGAATTACTTCACAGTTAAGCCATGAAAAAACATTTTTTTGGTGGTTTACGCTTATATTTTTTGTTACGTAAATAATAATTTTATTGTAATTCCAATACATAGAAAAGCTAGTAAAAGCTTCGATTTATCCGTAGCATATTTTTTGATGTTCATACTGTAAGCCGATTTGTCGTAAAGATTAATCAAAATAGTATCTAAATAGAATTTCACGCATGATTTTTACAATTAAATTCCTCATTCGGCCCTGGTTCATTCTGCACCCAGCGGTCTTTCGGTTTCGCCGTAATTAAAAACCGGAATTGCCAGTTTGTGAAGCCCTTCCATTGAAACTTGAAAATAATAAACAATATCTTTCCGTCTGATGGAAAGAATGTACGTGTCAAGATAGAAGAAGTCAACTTCGGTTGCAAAACAAACCAAAAGGTTACACGTTCAAGTTCATCAGAGAGGCCGAGTGATTAGTGATATAATATTATATGAGAACTTATTGAATCAACATTACGCGAGTTGTTAAAAAAACGCATTCGTGCAGTATTCAGTGCATATTGTGTTATACGCGGATTGCGTTTAATTTTTCATCGAAAATGGACAAGTTTTGTAGTTTGGTGTTTTTGGTTGTGGCTATTTCCAGTGTTTTAGGACAAAGCAAGGAAGGTATGGCATAAATCTATAAATCATCGTCATTATCATCATTACATAGTATAAAATGAAGTCGCTCAAAATGTATGTGCGCGTTAATCTTTTAAACTCCGCAACGGATTTTCATGCGGTTTTCACCAATAGAGTGATTGAAGAGGAATGTTTATATGTATAATACATGTAAATTATATTAGAGAAAAGCCGAAAAATTCAAAGAAAACATATTTTTGTGCGATTTAAAACGGCTGGCGGGCCGTACTATAGTCACTTTTGAAATTCGTTCTACGGAAAAAATTGGAAAATAGATGTCCTAGAGTAAGGAGGTATTTGATTTGAATTATTTTATTTGATGAAGTCGCTCAAAATGTATGTGCGCGTAGATCGTTTAAACTACGCAACGGATATTCATGCGGTTTTCACCAATAGATAGAGTGATTCAAGAGGAAGGTTTATATGCATAAAAACATGCTTATTATAGTAGAGAAAAGTCGAGAAATTCAAATATTCAATTCAGGCAGCAGGCAAAAGGGTGCTGTGGATTTTATAAAGGTTGGGTAATGGCGTTGTGTTTCGTTAGCCACAGCAACGTGTGGCCGGGTCTGATAGTATATATATTAATAAAAATGAATCGCCGAAATGTATGTTCCCGCATACTTCCGAACGACTGAACCAAATTGTGCAAATTGGATAATTCTTTTTTGATTTGTTCATTATTGTCAGGACAAGGTTTGTATAAAATTACTGGTGAGCTCTGGCATTATGAAATTTGGATAAAAAATTGCAATATGTGGCACGCAACCTGTTTGAAAACTGAATGTACCGGGACTGAATGTATGGAATGCAGGAGGGGGGGGGGGAACTCGGGTAGGGGGTTCGCTGGAGGGGGGGAGGGGAACCAGGAAGGGGGGAAGGGAACTCAGGAGGGGGTTTACGGGTCGGGGAAGGGGGGGGGGGTAGGGAGTGGGAAGGTGGAGGAGGCGGAGTGGGAACGTGAGAGGGGAAGGGGACGCGGGAGAGGAAAGGGAGGCGGAAGGGGAACGGGACGAATGTGAAAGGACACGCAGGGAGAACTTTTTTATTTATTAAATGGCATAGCAACGCATGCCGGGTACCAGCTAGTATATTAATAAAAATGAGTCGCCGAAATGTACGTTCCCGCATAACTTCCGAACGACCGCACCAAATTGGATAATTCTTTTTTTTTGTGTTCGATATTGTCTGGTGAGCTCTGGCATTATGAAATTTGTATAAAAAAATTGCAATACGTGGTACGCGAGCTGTTTGAAAACTAAATGTACCAAGAATTAATTTATGGAACGCGGGAGGTGGGGGGGAGGGGAACCAGGGAGGAGGCAGGGGAACCTGGGAGGGGGGAAAGGAAGTTGGGAGGGGGGTTTGCGGGATGGGGGAAGGGGGGAGTGGAGTGGGGAGAGGAAATATGGAGGAGGCGGAGTGGAAACGCGAGAGGGGAAGAGGACGCGGGAGAGGAATGGGGGGGGGAAGGGTTACGGGACGAATGGGAAAGGACACGCAAGGAGAAACAATTTCTTTATTAAATGGCATAGCAACGCATGCCGGGTACCAGCTAGTTATATTATAATTGTTATTTATATTTAATTCTTTTTTTTTCTTTTGGACGCCTGCAGAGGACGAATATCATTCTGTAGTTATTTTTTTGAATAATGAAACCTATGCAGCAAACAATCTCGTCAAATTAATATATTTTTTGCCAGTTTAGTTGACATCTTTTTATTTAAAAATAGTAATTATTTTACTTTATTTATTTTTTACTTGAATACCGCACAAGAGTCCCAACTGCTCCCGTCTGGAGCCAGTGAGACTATGGCATCCCCAATTGGGGTATGTTGTGAGGCTGAAGGTAGTGGGGAGGGGAAAGAGATAGGGAAGAGGAAGGCGGGGACGTACCTGGCTATTCAGATCTGGTCACCAAACACGGCTAAAGCCATTTCAAGCAACATTTCAATTCTGAATGGTGGTCTTACACCAGGGCGATACTAAAAGTATCTTCCACTCGGGAACGTGCCGCAAATATATTATATAATTATTTTAAATGAATAAATTGTGAATAACACCATTAACCAAATAAAATTTATTTGCCACGCCGGGATTCGATCCCGCGACCTCCGAAGTGAGAGTCGACAACCTTACCGCTGGACTACGCGGGCCGTAACTATAGTGGTAACCAATATTACTTGACTAATACGATGGTTACTTAAATAAATACATTACATTTCATAATTACCGTGAAGATTTATGGTTACGGTACCGCGACGGCAAAAAAGTCAATAAACATATGTTTCTGATAGCTATAATGCTGCAGCTCTTTCTTACACATTAAATAATGGCGAGACACACAAAATACGTGGACTATTTCCTTCAAAGTACTTATATTTTTTTGCGACGGCAATTGCGTTTCATTTTCTTTATACGTTTGAGGGAGATTGTGTGGTAATGATTGTATATTTCCTTTGGGGGGGTGCAGACATACTAAATTACATTAATTACAGTCATTCATACAGTCTCATTTTCGATTGTTGTTATTTAGTGTGTAAGAAAGAGCGACAGCATTATGTGTTTAAGAGATATGCAATGCGCGCTAATATTTAAAGCGATAAAATCGATGCGAAAATTGTGAAAATGTTTAATAAAACACGACTCGTTTAAAATAGAGCAAAAATCTCGTTGAAGGCGTATTAAGTATCATTTAAAGAAACACTGTGAAATTTTTCATACATATAACTTGTAAAATAACTGAAACAAACGTGTTTATAATAATTTTCGGAGCATACTTTGCGATTTTTTTCTATCGAGGGAATTTCATATAATTTGCGTTTCGGCGTGGAATGCGTCTAGATATTATCTTCAAAAATAACATGTATTTTTTTAAGAGCTTAAAAATTCAAATGTTTAGGGGAGATATGTAAGAAATCGGTAAAAAATCGGGTAGCGGCGGTTTATGAACAAAATCAATACCATCAGTTGATGGTATCAAAATCAATACCAACATTATTTGATGTTTCTGAATTTTTGGAATTCACTCATCACACTTCATTATTATCCATGTAACTATATTCCATACTTTCAAAATTATCGTCACAGCAAGTTATATTGGTAGGGATCTATGGAGACGTCACGGCGCGATGTGTGAGAGTGATGCAAGAAAATGATGACTCTTTTTTCTTTTCGAGGAATCAGACCTACGTACATTGTGTTATTGTGTATCTCATCTTTCGAAAGAGCTGTAGCATTGTAGCGATAAGGAATGTATGTTTACATGAATTGTCGCGGTAATTAAGAGGAAATACTAGCTGCGCTTTTCTATACAAACGTATTCCCCGTTTATCTCTCTGGATTTTGACCCTAGAGCAAAATTTTTTTTTACATAATATAGATATTGACCACTAGCGTGTCGGTACGTTTTGTTTTTTTTGATAATTTACTTCTCATAGAAGTTACGACCTTCCAAAAATGAATAAAATTGCCTAATTTAAACGCCGTCAAAAAACGTTCAGTATACAAACTAAACAATGTATTTTGAAAAAAAGCAAAACGTACCGACATAGAATATTTTCTTTTAATACAGTTAGTGAAAAAAAATTTTTAAATCCGTCCAGTTTTGGAGAAGAAAAATGGGGAATACAAAACATCGATTTCGAAGATTTTATTTAGGTATTTTCGGCCCGACGTGCAGGTGTCCCTTTCGCTCATTTCTCCTGAGGGGGGCCGGGGAACGTGGGTTTTGACAAATACATACATATAATGCGAAGTAGTGATGTAAAGAATTTTATCGGTAGACTAGTGTTGTCCTTGCCCGAGTAATCGATATTTTTTATTCGTTTTTTTTCTGTTTAGTGACTCATCGCGGTATACCAATACTGACCGAGCTTTCATACTAAAATTGTGCAAAATTAAATTTTTTTATGTCAAGTACTATAATAAATTTTCAATTTGGGAGGCGTTTTAGGTACCATCGCCCCGGGAACCATTTATTGGATAACCAACACCCCCGCCACTTGGTCACCGCAAGTGGTCCTCTATGTTTGGTGACAGAGCCTGGGTTCCCGGGTTCACGGATGAGGTCTGCATGGGTTTTGGTGGCGGATAATTTTGTCCACTTACTGCGTGGCGGGCCGGATTGGGAGAAACTGGAAGAGGAAGATCTTTTGATCTCTACAGCTGGACTCTCCACCATCATTTCATACTTTTACCTACCTTTTCCCTACCCAAAACTTCCTTTCCTTCCTTATCCTAAAAATACCCTCCACACAGCTTCTCCAATGATGTCCAACAACTTCTCCAACAAAGTCCCTGAGCGATTATTTTTCCTCGGTGCCTCCAATGTGAGGTTTATGTTTTTAAAAAAAATCTGTTTCAAATTTTTAGTTGAGAGTCGCTTACATTGCCTTCAGTGATTAATTGAAATTTTTTGTTTGTAAACACTTTATTGTACAAAATTTTTTACCACTATACAATGAATTTTAAACAATTTATGATTTAGATCTTTCTCTCGCCGGTAAATTTCTTGATATGCGACCGTCAATTGTTTCTGGTAAAAGGCATTGGTGGTAGAAGTTTTTCTAACAGTGGTTCAATTTTTTGCCAGATTGAATCGTCCCTTTCAATTTTTTCATACGGCAAACCTTTAGGACTCCACACGACAAAATAACAGTATTTACGACGAGTAATGTGTAACTGGCCTTGTACTTGGTAGAAGTAATTGTGATTCCGTTTTAATGTTGAAGCATTGTCTTCAATTTTACAGTTATCAATTTTTTTTGTTCAAATCCTTCTTCTGGTGACATATTTACTATACTATATGGGCATTTCACTTCAATTATAGAATCCTTGCCAAAAAGGCCATCCGGACTTGCCGCTAAAAAGTTTTTGTTTTCATCGATAAATAGTCCACAGGCGAATACCTCTAATTTTGTTTCTTTTGTAAATTGCTCAATTGCTTGGTTTTCATTTTCTTTCCCATAATTTGTGGCCATATTTCCTTTAAATGGCGAGTACAGTAGCGAGTTTAATACTCTCGCAACTGAAGTTTTTGGCCGTAGCTTACATATTTTTGTCCAAAGTTAGAAGCTGTAAGCCGCTTACGCCTTTCAATTGTCCACAAATTATTATTGCTTTGGCCCACCGTATTCCTTTCGAGTTCATCCTTATTCGATGGAGATAATTCTTTGAAAAATTCCTCTTTATCGTTTCAAATAATTCAGCTGGCATATCTGGATCTAATTCCAATTGACCATAATTTTCATCAGGCCCTGTAACTTTTTTTCTCTTTTCTGTCGTGTTTTCGTAATACCTTAGTTTTATTTTTCGACACCTCTGTATTGTCTCCTTCGAACGTCGTTTTCTTTCAATAAAATGCTTCGTGTAGTTGCCAGGACTGTGGCCTTGGATTTTTTTTGTATTCGTGAATGGGTTGTCATTTCACTATTCCACGAAGTTACTGCTCAAGAAGCTCAACTGCTGAAGTTATCCCATTTTTGTAAAATTTGCTCTTTTTCCGCCTATAAATTTGGCTATAACGTTGTTGAATTGCTCCACAGTGTTATTTGTCACGTTAATAATAAGACTTTCTGCATTTGCTATTAGAGACGACAATAATTGTTGAATATCAGTCCTGTTCCACAATCTTGAAGATCGCTTACTAAATTTGGATCATTAGTATACTTCTCCGACTTGCAATAGTATGACGAACATTTTGTATGATCACCAAAAACATGGTTTGCGGCATTTTTTTGTCCATTTTCAGATTTTTTACTTTATCACTTTGTGCCGTGTTTTCTTGCTCTTTTCTGTAATTTACTGCTCAAACTATAGCTTTTCTCATACGTAAAACGTTTGCTTCAACCTTTTTCCTTATGTGAACTGGTACAAAGCCTTTAGCGTTGTTGGTTTTTTTTCTAAGTGCTTTTATTTTATTGCAAAAATTGCGAAGTAAGTGATTTTTGCACTTTTTTTTGTACTATGAAGTTGGGCCTGAAGCCTTGGGTTGAAGTTTCGCTAATATTGTCTTCATGTAATTAAATATTACAATTTAAGGTTTTATAAAGTTGAAAATAAAAATAAAAAGTTTTGAAGTTTAAAAAAATTATATATTTGTTTCCTTTATTTCAAACTGACTGTAATAAATATTTAAAAAAAATGTGTAGGTAAATCTATCTATAGGTAAAAGACCAACATTTTTTATTGAATTTTGAACGAACTAACACATCCTTTTTTGTATTTACTGCTTAAAGAAACTCAAAAATACAGGAGTACAAATCAAACCTCAGCAAGCGATATATCTAACATTTTAAACATTATTATTTACAAACATGTCAACTCACACGTATGATACACACAACACAATAAATCCATTTAGATTTAATTGTCTAATAAAATATGTAAGTGCTTTTATCTTTTTCGTTATCGTAATTTTAATTAGAAAAAAACTTAAGGTGGGCTATTTTTAAACCTTTTTTATCTCTACATATTATAAAGTAAAGTCCCCCGCGCCGTCTTTCTGTCTGTCTGTCTGTCTGTCTGTCTGTTCGCGATAAACTCGAAAACTACTGAACGGATTTTCATGCGGTTTTCACCAATAGATAGAGTGTTTCGTGAGGAAGGTTTACGTATGTAATTTGTCAAGGATTTGTGTAAATTGGTTGAAACATAACGATAATTGTTAGAAGTGTCGGAAAAATTCCAGCCGCCTGGTAGCTTTCATCGAAAACGCTGCCTAATCCTTTTGGGATATAACAAAACAACGCTTGGTGGGATATTCCTCTTTTATAGATCTACAAAAAAGTCCGCGATGGCATATATCTATCTTTTACTATACGCATTCTATCTTCTTATCTTATTATTCTTATCAATTGCATTTTAGATATAATGTGTATAGTAAGCTATCCGTAAAAGATAGATATATGCCTTCGCGGACTTTTTTGTAGATCTATAAAAGAGGAATATCCCACCATTAATTGTTTTGTTATATCCCAAAAGGATTGTGCAGCGTTTTCGATGAAAGCTACCAGGCGGCTGGACTTATTTCCGACACTTCTAACAATTATCGTTATGTTTCAACCAATTTACACAAATCATTGACAAATTGCATACTTAAACCTTCCTCACAAAATACTCTGTATAATGGTGAAAACCGCAGGAAAATCCGTTCAGTAGTTTTCGAGTTTATCGCGAATAGACAGACAGACGGCGCGGGGGACTTTATAATATGTAGAGATAGAGATAATCGGTCAAAAATACATTTTTGTTGCATATGCATTTTTGAGTTTTTTTTTTAATAAGATAGGTAAGTGCCAAATTATATGAGTAGAAATTTAAGTTTTGTGGTATCATCATCATTACATAGTATAAAATGAAGTCGCTCAAAATGTATGTGCGCATAAATCTTTTAAACTACGCAACAGATTTTCATGCGGTTTTCACCAATAGATAGAGTGATTTAAGAGGAAGGTTTATGTGTATAATAAATGCTTATTATAGTAGAGAAAAGCCAAGAAATTCAAATATTCAATTTAGGCAAAGGGCAGCGCGCAGCGGGCAGCTGGCGAGCGGATGGTGTGGATTTTATAAAGGTTGGGTAAATGGCGTTGTGTTGCGTTAGCCACAGCAACGTGTGGCCGGGTCTGCTAGTTATTAATAAAATAAAAACAAAATTATATGTTTATTTCGAATTATAAAATTTGAAAGCGTATTTCATCATCTTTCAAAAACAGTTTTTAGTTTTCGGATGCGTTCACAAATATTAAAGTTATTTGGAATTTATTGGAAAGCGGAAATATTTTGACTTTTCGAAAAACAGGCCCGAGGCCTGAGAGGTTAATACTAATTTTCAATAATAACTAATGTATCATAGAGAATAATCATATGTATGTATATAATAATTCGATGTAGTTGGTTTGACTGCATATTTATAAACGCAAATACAGTGAAAACTTTAAAACTACTAACCTACATAGAGTTCTAGTAAAATAATTCGTAATTTGTCGGTAATAAGCGTGAACAGAAGACATTGTTACAATACCTATCGACGATATTTATAAATAACCGACAATAGCAGACCTCGTGCGTTTAAAAATAATGGGCCCTTTTTCTGTCACACCGCAAGGCCGATTCAAAAACTTCATTAGCGACGAAATAAGTCGAAACATGCTTTATCTAAACAGAATATTGGATATGGCGGTATGAGGCGAAAGACGGTAGGCATGAGACGCAGAGGGGGCGAGAGGGTGTACAAGCCAAACACTCACGTGGTCTCACCAACACATCGATAGCTAGTTCATTTTTGAGCGCGGTGCGATAGCGAGAATTTTTTAAAATACCTACCGTCGAGATTTCTCACCGGTGCTATTACCTCTTAAAAAAGCGTTTATAATGAAATAATAATAATAATAATAATTGGCTAATTTATATAGCGCCGTTTTCGTGGAAAATCACCTCAAGGGCGCTGTACAAATAAATAAATAAAAGTATTAATATTACTGGCTTTTAACTAAGATTTACTAGTGACTTATATCTAAGACTTATAGCTACTTATATTACTGGCTTACAACTAAGATTTACAATTATAACTAGTGACTTACATCTAAGACTTATAGCTAGTGACTTATGACTAAGACATATAGATTCTAACCTAAAACTGGTGACTTATTAACACACATATTAACAATTAAGATTAGCGCCAGAAGAAGTAGGAAGTTTTTACATAATATTACAATTCGAGAACACGGGTGCAAAAAGTATAATGAAGGTTTAACTGGATTTACGGGAAGGTATAGATATTTTAAATAAATTAATAAATTTAGTCGACCTTTACTGCATTAAGGTGATTCATTGCTCAACAGTAAACAGATTGAGGTATCAGAATTAACAGATTACATTAAACAGATCGAGTTAACTATAAACAAAGAGAAAAGAGAAAAAAAAACTATTAAAAATTGCAAAGTTTAAATAGAATGATGAATTTATGGAAAGGAGTATCGGAAAAAGTGCGTTTTCAGTTTGGATCTAAATTCCGCTGAGTTGGTTATGCATCTCAATTCCATAGGAAGTTTATTCCAAGCTTCAGGGCCGGATACTGCGAATGCACGATCACCAAACTTAGTGTTCGGATTTCGCTTAGGTTCTTTCAACCTTCCAATTGCAGAAGATGTCGCTGATCTAAGAGTTGACTGCCTTAGACCAATATTTTCCGGAATGCATAGTTCAGAGATATAGGGAGGAGTCATTTAATTAATAGATTATTTGATTATTACACTTTCATCATTTTCAGTTCAAATTATCTTCTTCTTCTGTATAAATGAAAATGAATCGCCGAAATGTATGTACGCGCATAACTTTCGAACGACTGCACCAAATTGGATAATTCTTTTTTTTTAAGTAAAACTTCTTTACGCACGCTTGACTTGGGGAGTAAGCTGGCGAATGCGTGACGAGAGAGTTACGAAAAGCGAGGCGAACGGTAGTTTAGAGGGAGATATAAGTTAGTGAAGATAGAAAGAGAGAGAGAGTTACGTTTCGTAGAGGCAAGAGAGAGAGGTGCGAGCACACATTTTCTTTCTCTCATAGCCAGTTACGTTTCGTATATCTAAGGAGTCGTCCATAAATCACGTGAGGCTCGAAAGAGGTGGGGGGGGGGGGGGGGTTCGGAAAAAATCACGAAATATGACGAAGGGGGGGGGGGGGGGGGTTAATGAGATACCACGTGTATTTATTTTTCGTGATAATATTTTTATCGTGATAAAAATTTCAAATTACTTTGTACTAAAAAAAATACGCGTGATTTTGGGGGGGGGGGGTAGTCTAAAACCTCACCACATATCACCGGGGGGGGGAGGAGGGGGGAACCGACCCCTAAGACACAGTGCAGGACTATTGTCTGTATCACACTGTAGGAGCAAGAGAGAGAAGTGCGCGTGCACATTTTCTTTCTCTCTTCCTATCATATAGATAGAGCTTAAGAAGTTTTACTTCAGTCGTGTTGTCTAAAGCACACTCTTTTTTTTGGGTTCGTTATTGTCAGGACGAGGTTTGTATAAAAACTACTGGTGAGCTCTGACATTATGAAATTCGTATAACAAAAAAATTTGCAATATGTGGCACGCGAGCTGTTTGAAAACTGAATGTACCAGGAATGAATGCATGGAATGCGGGAGGGGGAAGGGGGAGGGGGAGTGGAACCTGGGAGGGGGGAGGGGAAATCGGGAGGGGGTTTTGCAGGACGGAGGAATGGGGGGAGAGGAGTGGGGAGAGGGAAGGTGGAGGAGGCGGAGTAGGAACGCGAGAGGGGAAGGGGACGCGGGAGAGGAAGTGGAGGCGGAAGGGGAACGGGACGAATGGGAAAGGACACGCAGGGAGAAACAATTTCTCTATCAAATGGCATAGCAACGCACGCCGGGTACCAGCTAGTATATAAATAAAAATGAGTCGCCGAAATATATGTACGCGCATAACTTCCGAACGATTGCACCAAATTTGATAGATCTTTTTCTGTGTTCGTTATTGTCAGGACAAGGTTTGTATAAAATTACTGATGAGCTCTGGCATTATGAAATTTGTATAAAACATTGCGATAGGTGGCACGCGAGCTGTTTGAAAACTGTTCAGAAAACTATCGGGACTGATTGTATGAAATGCGGAGAGGGGGGAGGGAATCCTGGGAAGGAGGAGGGGAAGGGGAACGGGATGAATGGGAAAAGACACGCAGGGAGAATTAATTTCTTTTTTAATTGGTGTAGCAACGCATGCCCGGTACCAACCAGTAAGGAATATATTTTTTCTTTTTTAAAATCGTCTGATAGACAATTATTATCATTTTTAAATTTGTATTTATTTATTGGCTCGTCAACAGAATTATTACATACATATTAAAGAAATTTACATGTTCAATAATATGGTTAGAGCAATGATTCTAATAAGAGGTGAGCGATAATATAAATTATTGATGAGCTCGTTATTCATCTCAACAGTCTTCGTATAACGATAAGTTTCAATAAGTACCTAATGATAATAATTAAAATTACAAGTACGTAAAACAAGAAGAATATTAGTAAATGCATACATATACATATATGTATATGCATACGTGTGTACAAAAATATGCATATACACATATTTACACGTATTATAGAGCCAATGCATAAGTAGGTGAACGACACAACAATAGACCCTTCGACCAAGATACGTCAATGAATAGGCCACTTGCATAGATTTCATAACGATTTAAAAAAAATCGTGTGGGTAGATTTTTTTCTAAGATTACGAAAATGTTAGTAAATTTTTTTAGAAATGTACAGTTTGTTCTATTTTTAAATAAATAAATCCATTATTTGGGCCCGTGACGTCACCACATGAAAATGTCCCATCTCCGAAAATGTTCCTATTAATTTTTGTAAAATTCCACTTTTGATTTTTTTTTTTTTATATGTCAACACTTTGATTTCAGGCGAATTTTTGAATTTGACATTTAACGTTCACTAGATTTATCGTTTATTCTCTGCGAACTTGTCATTTGGTTTGACTTTTTGACAGATGTTATGAAGAGAACCCCGTACATTTTACGATGCTTGTACGTATTTTAGAGGTATAATGGTTGTGGTGCTGATTTAAAAAAGAAAAACAAATTTTATAATATTCTTATTGTACCAGACGTATCAAGCCTGTACAAGACTGTAAAAAAAGGGTACCGGTTTCAGTACACGACCAGGATGAAATGGTTGAAATAATAAAATACTGACCTCCCTTGCACCCAGTGCCTGATGAGTTGAGGACACTGGATGTGCCTACTCCTCTGCCCAGTCCTGGTGCGTGGCGGTTGCCTGAAGTAGGGCCGGCTTTCTGGAGGAGACTGATGGCACCAGGAGCAAAGTCTAGGCAGAGGTCGGCGGGAGGCAGCGGATGATAATAACTTTTCCCAGAAGGAAATAATAACACGAGTTTGACGTTGATGGAAGAACTGATTTATTATGAGAAATGGCCGGGTTTATATACCCGATTTCCGTGACAAAACCTGTCACGTGGTACATTTTTGTGGTGGGAGGTTTTACCTAGCCCTTTACCTATATAAGGTGTGCCTTTCTGTGGGCCACCCATTTTGGCAAACACTTGCTTGAAAGTGGTTGATTAAAATTGATTTCTTAAATTAATTATACAGGTCAGGTTAATGTATTTACAATGTTTTCCTTAAAACTAGAGTGGTTCTACGGATGTTCTACATTCGTAGATTTTTTGTTTGATAAGTTTGGGTTGATTTTAAGGAAGTTTGACTTTTTGTCGGTAGGTATTTGTTATTTAACAAAGTGTTTGAATAGTTACAAAGAAGTTAATATTTTTCCCAGGTCCCCCGTAAGCTTGGCTATCGAAACCTTTTGGTTCCGTCGCTTTACGAGGTCCTGGGATTTTTAAAATGGAAAAAAAGTGAAATGATGCTAAAGTCTCGAAAATCTGCTCAAGTGCTGATAGCGCTGGCAGTTTAAGAGTTACAATGTTTATTTATGGCTCTATGGATGCCCCGTAGGACTCTGCACTGAAATGTCTTAGTTTCAGTGTCCTACGGGGTGTTTAAACGAAGTTATATTAAAATATGGTGTATTTTTGACCAATATGACGGCCCTTAATAGGGTCACCCAAATTGGTGTTTTGGCTTTGTAGCCGGAAAAATAGCCCTGAAGGCGATGAAATAATAAGTTTAGGATGTCTCCTGGTGGCAACTTGGTAACCAAGTTTTTACTTGTGTCACCAGGGCATCTGTGTATTAAGAAAAAGACATTTAAAATTGAAAAAATGTGTTTTGAAAAAGATCGTTGCTGGCGGCACGGTATTATTGAACTTCGTGGCCAGGACGAAAAAAGGCCCTACAAAGGGCCATAATTAAAATAGAGAGCAGCCCGCTTGGCGGAGCTGCCGCCTCCTGCAGAGCCATAACAGCAGAGCGGCAAGGGAGGGAAGGCAAATGGCCCTTTTTAGGGCCTTAGCCTAAGGCTGGAAATTAAGGCCCTCAAAGGGGTCTTAATTAAAAATAAAAAGGAGGCTAGTCAGCCTGGTTGCCTTTGGAGGCGTAAATAAGCATAAATAAAGTATTAATTGTTAAAATTATAGGATTCTAGAATGTCTCCCGGTGCAAACTTGGCACACAAGCTTTATTTGGTTGCACCGGGGCATTGTACATAGCAAAACATATAAAATTAAAAATTAAGAAATGAGGGAGAGCAACACGTCGGTTACACTCCCCCCGTGTAGCTACGCTGCACTAGTCTTCACGACGTGTTGAAGGTCGGTCAGTAGGGGTCGCATCAGTAGGCGGGGCCGGCAGGATCACAGCAAGCTTCACGGCAGGTCGAACGTAGACTCCGGTGCTCGTCTGGATGCGGGCGGTCCTCACCTCGCCGTCTGCAGCAGGGGTAGCGTCCAGGACTCGGCCGCGAGGCCAGCTGTTGCGGGGCATCGCGGGGTCCATGATGACCACCAGGTCGCCCTTCTTAATTGGGTTGACGGGGTGGTGCCACTTCTGTCGGGTGGCCAAGGTGGGGAGGTATTCGCGGAGCCAACGCCTCCAGAACATGTCAGCTAGCTGCTGACTGATGCGCCACTGGCGGCGGAGGCATACCTCCTCCTCCTGCTTGTCGTACAGCGAGAGCTGGGGCCGGTTGCCTGCTGCTCCCAGCAGAAAGTGGTTGGGAGTGAGGGGCTCCTCGTCTCTCGGGTCTACGGAGATGTGCGTGAGAGGACGGTTGTTGACGGTCCACTCAGCTTCAGCCAGTGCTGTCCTCAGGGTCTCTTCTTTGGGGGCCCTCTCCTTCAGTATGGCTTGCAGCGCGTGTTTGACTGACCGCACCAGGCGCTCCCATGCTCCCCCCATGTGAGGAGACATTGGCGGGATGAATTGCCAGTCGATCCCGTGCGATGTCAGATGATCCCTCATCCGGGCGTCATCTTTGAGCGAGTTCAGGGCGTCCCTTAACTCGTTGTCCGCTCCGTGGAAGTTGGTCCCGTTGTCCGAGAAGATTGTCTTTGGTTGACCTCGGCGTGCCGTCATGCGTTGGAGGGCCATGATAGCAGAGTCGGCAGACAGGGAAGTCGCCAGCTCGAGGTGAATGGCGCGCGTGGACAGGCAGGTGAAGAGGGCTCCGTATCGCTTCTCCCTTCGTCTGCCGACAGTGATGTCCATGGGCCCGAAGTAGTCCAACCCGCAGTTTGTGAAAGCGGGGACATGGTGGGCGAGCCGTGATGGTGGCAAGGGTCCCATTAGTGGTGGGGCAGGCTTGCTTCTACGCATCTTGCAGGTGGGGCAGTGGTGAGTGATGCGACGTATGTTTGTCCGCAGTCGCAGCACGAAGTAGCTGCCTCGTACCTCCGCCATTGTCCTCTCAGTGCTTGGGTGGTCCGCCTTCTGATGATGGTGGTTGACTAGGAGCCGTGTGTAGGCGTGGTCTCCATCTAAGATTATGGGCGTCCGCACATCTCGGGAGATTCTGCTGGTGGCTCGTATTCTGGAGTCCATTCGCAGCAGTCCATCGGGTCCCAGGAAGGGGTTCAGCGATCTGAGCCGGCTGTTGTTGGGTACGGGGGTTCCTTGGTGAAGAGCACTCAATTCACTGCTGAATGCGTCTTCTTGGGCTGCTTTCACCCACCGGAGTTCCGCTTCACGGGTCTCCTCGGGCCGCAGGTGTCCGTCCAATGGTTTGTGGGGTCCCGCACGGCATCGGCCTATGAAGCGGTGGACCCAGGCGGTGGCTCTGATGAGTCGGTGCCAAGAGGAGAAGCGGCTTATCTCTGGAAGCGCATCTGCTGTGGTTGAGGTGAGCCCGACATATTGGGCCTTCACTTCAAGGGTGTTGTCATCTGGCTGGGGAAGTCTGGACCTTTCGCGCGGCCATTCTGCCTCGGCCAGGGTGAGGAAGGCTGGGCCGCTGAACCAATGTCCCGCCGGTGATAGATCGGGAACCTCGACGTCGCGGGTGCCGATGTCAGCAGGGTTTAGTTTGGTGGGGACCCATCTCCAGTCGTCAATGCGAGAGAGCTCATCGATCTCGCCAAGCCGGTTGGCCACAAAGGTAGAGTAGGTACGTGGGTCCGTACGAAGCCAGCACAGCACCGTCGTGGAGTCTGTCCAGAACACCGTTCGCGCAATGTTGCTGCGACACTCCTTTTTTAGGGTTGCTGCTAGTCTGGCTGCCATGAGCGCTGATTGGAGCTCAAGGCGGGGTATGGAGAGCGGCTTCAGGGGGGCCACCTTGCATTTACTGGCCAAGAAGGTTGCCGTAGTTTCTCCGTTGACTTCCTCCGTGTGGTAGGCGACCGCGCAACATGCTTGTTCAGACGCGTCGCAAAACAGATGGAGCGTGACGCTGCTGTGTTTGCTTCGTAGGCAGCGCCTAGGTATGGCTACTCCGCAGCTTTGGAGGAGTCCCAGCCAGTCCAGCCATCTCACGTTGTGCTCGGGTTTGATGGTGTCGTCCCATCCGATGCTCGACCTCCAGACATCTTGGAGCAGCATCTTGGATCTGACTGTGAGGCATGCCACAAACCCCACAGGATCGAAAATTTTCATGACAATACTGAGCAGCTGACGTTTCGTAGGGCTGCTGACCAGTTCTGGCTCGGCGGTGTCCCTGAAGGCGTACAGGAAACAGTCAGTCACCGGGTCCCATAGTAGGCCGAGGATTCGTTCGGTCTCTGCTTCTCCGCTGCTGATGCGTATGGCTGATCGGGCGCGGTCTTCAGGCGGGATGGTGGCCATCACCGCTGGATTATTTGAGGCCCAGTTTGTGAGATGAAAACCTCCTGATGATAGGACTGTCGCCACGTCTTTTGCGAGGCTAGTGGCTTCACTGATGGAGTCCACCGCGTCCAAGTAGTCATCCATGTAAAATTTATGTTGGATGGCGTCTGCAGCAGCTGGGAAGCGCTCGGTATTTTCTAGGGCCACCCGGTTTCGCACGTACTGGGCACTGCTTGGAGAACAGGTAGCGCCGAACATCATAGACGTCATCATATAGGTGCGAGGCTCTTGTTGAGGCGTCGGTCGCCACAGGAACAGTTGTGACAGCTGGTCCTCAGTCTTTATTTTGACTTGCAGGAACATCTCCTTTATGTCGGCGGCGAGAGCTATTTTTCCCTCTCGAAACCGGAGGATGTTCCCAAGTAGGGACGTCAGCAGGTCGGGTCCCGTCAGCAGTTGATCGTTGAGGGAGGTTCCTCGGCAGCGGCTGGCAGCGTCAAACACGACGCGGATCTTCCCCGGCTTGTTGGGGTTCACCACGGCGAAGTGCGGCAAGTACCACTTGCGGGCGGAGTCTTTCGCCGCCTCTCGTGCTGTGAGTTCTCGCGCGTGGCCTTGTGATATTAGTCGGTTGATCTTGTCTCGATACGCCACTGCGAGGTCGTCCTCCTTCAGTAGTTTTCGTTCGAGGGACCACAGCCTCTTCAGCGCACATTGTCTGTTGTCGGGCAGCGTGATTTTGTCAGCCTTCCATAATAGGCCGGTCTCCCATCTGCCGGTAGTCATCTGCCGGGTGGTGTCCTCCATCAGCTGGTTGGCACGTACAACATGTGCGGTTTCACGGGAGGCTGAAGTGATTCCCAGTGAATCTATGGCGAAGTTCGCACGAATAAGGTCGCTCAGCAGGTCATCCTTGTGGCTCTCAGCGTGCAGGGCCAGAGTGGTGATGGGGCCTTCATTGGTAGAAGGAGTCCCTCCTCCATGAGTTATCCACCCCAGGGCAGTCCGTGACAATATTCGCGTAGAGTCGCGGGCTTCGTGCACCTCCCTCGATACAATGAGGTGTGCGTTGTCCTGCCCAATGAGAATGGTGGGGGTGATATACCCGCCAGGGATCCTCTGCTCAGGAAGGCTGAGGCCTTTCACCGTGCTCGCCTTGATGTGGTAGTCGGTGCTTATACCGGCGCCGCGCAGTGTGACCTGCACGCGGCGCGACAGGTGATCTGATGAGCACATGCCCTTGGCCCCGTGGAGTCGTAGTCCTTGTATGGGTCCATAAGCGCCAATCTGTTCTGCTGCTGAGGTGTCGATCAGTGTTATCGTTGATCCTTCGTCCAGCAGCGCGTAGGCGGTGATCTGCTCAGCGGGGCCTGTCAGCACCACTGGCACCACCTTGAGCACGGCGCCGTCGGCCTGGCGTCACATGTGGTGGACGTTGGCTGTTGCGGGGCTTCTCACGTACGTGGGGTCGTGAAGCAGCTTGTGATGGGGAGAACGGCAGTCTCCGATGCCGCACCAGTCGCGAGTTTTGCATGCTTTTGTTGCATGTCTCTCCAAGCACACGCGGCAGAGTCGGGAGCTTTTCACCGTTTCCCAGCGCAGCTTCACGTCCTTTCCGACGAACTCTCGGCAGTCTCGTAGCAGATGGCCTCTTTCGCCACACTGTAGGCACCCGTCGCGATTTGTACTTTCGCTAGGGTTCGCGTTACGATTGTTCGAGTCATATTGTGGTGACTTTCGCGCACTTTCATTTTTTACTTTTTGTGAACGGTCATATTGTGGTGACTTTCGCGACAAACTTTCGGTAGGTACTTTTCGACTGTCATATTGTGGTGACTTTCGCGACAAACTTTCACTTCTGCGTCCGAATTGTTCAGTCGTGGCGAACGACTGTTCACGACGTGGTCTAGACCTCGCGGGGTCGACCATACCCGATTTGGTGATGGCGTTCGCGATGGCCTTCAGGAAGGCGGCGTACTGGCAGATCGTAGCTGGTGCGTTGTAGTGCCGCACCTCCATCAGCCACGCCAGCCGCATCGTGCACGGCATCTTCCCCGCGATGTCGCTGAGGAGCGCCGGGTTGGTCAGGTACCCATCGTTGTTGAGGGAGCGAAGTGATGCCACCAGGTTCTGCACCGTGCCCGAAAAGTCTGCTATGTCCTCCAGTGAGGCCTCTGCTGTCATCTGTGGGAGCCGCTTGGCCTTGTCCAACATCAGGGCGGCCAGCGAAGTTGTCCCTCCGTAGCGCTGCTCCAGCACGTCAAGGATCTCAGGTACCTGAGTGGGGTCCATCAGGAGGGGTCCCACGGCGTCTCGGGCCTTCCCCTTGAGGGCCCGCTGCAGTCGGATGAGGTTTTCACTGCTAGTCATCCGGCAGGTAGCAGTTGATTGGTTGTACTGCGCCCTCCAGGTGGGCCACTCCAGGGGGTCCCCAGAGAAGGGAGGCAGGTCCTTGGCCATCGACTGCCTGGCGATGAGAGCAGCCATCCGGGGGTCATCCTCAATTGTGGGATGGGGGCTGTCCTGAGCCCTTGAAGCTCTGATGGCCTCTGTGAGCGCGTTGGTGAACTGGGCCATCGGGTTGTCCGTCTGCTGGACCCAAGCTCTGGTTTGGCGGGCCGTCTCCTCCGCACTTGGTTGCGGTGGGAATAGCGGCAGGCCGGAGCTCGGACTGGCAGCGGATGGAATCTGGTCATCAGGCTGCGCCGGCTCATGATGCGCCCACTGGGCATATGCAGATGGTCCCTCAATGTGGTAGTAAGGGGGCGGCGGCGGAGGGCCTTCAGGCCCTGGCTGCGCCGGTGAGGCGTACCTCTGGTCCACCAGAGGCACAGGTTGGACAGGCATCTCGCGTACGGCGCTGCTCGGCCTCTGGTCCACCAGAGGTGCAGGCGGCACGGGGCCGGAAGGTCCAGGCTGCACCCATCCTTGACCCTCATGATGATGATGAGGGGGCGGCGGCGGAGGGCCTCCAGGCCCTGGCTGCGCCGGTGAGGAGTACCTCTGGTCCACCAGAGGCACAGGTCCGACAGGCACCTCGCGTACGGCGCTGCTCGGCCTCTGGTCCACCAGAGGTGCAGGCGGCACGGGGCCTGAAGGCCTAGGCTGCATCCATCCTTGACCCTCGTTGTGATGAGGGGGGGGCGGCGGAGGGCCTCCAGGCCCTGGCTGCGCCGGTGAGGCGTACCTCTGGTCCACCAGAGGCACAGGTCCGACAGGCCTCTCGCGTACGGCGCTGCTCGGCCTCTGGTCCACCAGAGGTGCAGGCGGCACGGGGCCGGAAGGTCCAGGCGGCATCCATGATGGACATCCTTGGCTGCTTGGCTGCGGGGCTCGGCTATCTCGTGCCGGCTCGGGAGCGTTGTGTTGTGCCAGCCCTGAAGTACTGCGTTGTGGCAGCCCTGAAGTACTGGGTTGTGTCAGCCCTGGTGCAGCATGCTGAGGCGCGTTCAAGGCTGCCATCAGCTGTTGTATCTGCTTCCCTTGGTGGCGCAGCTGTCGTCGCAGCCGGCGCACCGTATCCTCCGTGGCTGTGGAGGGTGGAGGCCCCTCATCGCTGTCCTCTGCGGAGCTCGTCACCGGGGTAGTGCTGGATGAGGGCCGGGGCGTGGCGTCAGGGGAGACGTCAGGCACGCCCAGGGGCTCGTCTCCGGCGTCCGGAGCAGCAGCCGGGGGCTCAGCAGGGGGTGATGAAGGTCCATCGTCTTGCGCCGTCTTCTTCGATCGTAGGGCGGGCGGAGACATCCTGGAGTCGTGCAGCGGATCCGGCTCGAAGGACCACTTGTACCAGACGTATCAAGCCTGTACAAGACTGTAAAAAAAGGGTACCGGTTTCAGTACACGACCAGGATGAAATGGTTGAAATAATAAAATACTGACCTCCCTTGCACCCAGTGCCTGATGAGTTGAGGACACTGGATGTGCCTACTCCTCTGCCCAGTCCTGGTGCGTGGCGGTTGCCTGAAGTAGGGCCGGCTTTCTGGAGGAGACTGATGGCACCAGGAGCAAAGTCTAGGCAGAGGTCGGCGGGAGGCAGCGGATGATAATAACTTTTCCCAGAAGGAAATAATAACACGAGTTTGACGTTGATGGAAGAACTGATTTATTATGAGAAATGGCCGGGTTTATATACCCGATTTCCGTGACAAAACCTGTCACGTGGTACATTTTTGTGGTGGGAGGTTTTACCTAGCCCTTTACCTATATAAGGTGTGCCTTTCTGTGGGCCACCCATTTTGGCAAACACTTGCTTGAAAGTGGTTGATTAAAATTGATTTCTTAAATTAATTATACAGGTCAGGTTAATGTATTTACAATGTTTTCCTTAAAACTAGAGTGGTTCTACGGATGTTCTACATTCGTAGATTTTTTGTTTGATAAGTTTGGGTTGATTTTAAGGAAGTTTGACTTTTTGTCGGTAGGTATTTGTTATTTAACAAAGTGTTTGAATAGTTACAAAGAAGTTAATATTTTTCCCAGGTCCCCCGTAAGCTTGGCTATCGAAACCTTTTGGTTCCGTCGCTTTACGAGGTCCTGGGATTTTTAAAATGGAAAAAAAGTGAAATGATGCTAAAGTCTCGAAAATCTGCTCAAGTGCTGATAGCGCTGGCAGTTTAAGAGTTACAATGTTTATTTATGGCTCTATGGATGCCCCGTAGGACTCTGCACTGAAATGTCTTAGTTTCAGTGTCCTACGGGGTGTTTAAACGAAGTTATATTAAAATATGGTGTATTTTTGACCAATATGACGGCCCTTAATAGGGTCACCCAAATTGGTGTTTTGGCTTTGTAGCCGGAAAAATAGCCCTGAAGGCGATGAAATAATAAGTTTAGGATGTCTCCTGGTGGCAACTTGGTAACCAAGTTTTTACTTGTGTCACCAGGGCATCTGTGTATTAAGAAAAAGACATTTAAAATTGAAAAAATGTGTTTTGAAAAAGATCGTTGCTGGCGGCACGGTATTATTGAACTTCGTGGCCAGGACGAAAAAAGGCCCTACAAAGGGCCATAATTAAAATAGAGAGCAGCCCGCTTGGCGGAGCTGCCGCCTCCTGCAGAGCCATAACAGCAGAGCGGCAAGGGAGGGAAGGCAAATGGCCCTTTTTAGGGCCTTAGCCTAAGGCTGGAAATTAAGGCCCTCAAAGGGGTCTTAATTAAAAATAAAAAGGAGGCTAGTCAGCCTGGTTGCCTTTGGAGGCGTAAATAAGCATAAATAAAGTATTAATTGTTAAAATTATAGGATTCTAGAATGTCTCCCGGTGCAAACTTGGCACACAAGCTTTATTTGGTTGCACCGGGGCATTGTACATAGCAAAACATATAAAATTAAAAATTAAGAAATGAGGGAGAGCAACACGTCGGTTACACTTATTATTATTATAAATTACAAGTATAAGTATATTACATTGGATTTAGTAATATAGACGTTGAACATTATAATGATGTATGATCAATAAGATGGATCAAGGAAAATAATATTGGTGAGATGTAATATTTTTGGTATGCCTCGTTATTCACCTGTGCCCCTTGTTGTGGAAAACGTTCTTTTTTAAAATGATTTTCGGCTATGTAATTATCGTTTTTTCGCACCAATAAAATTATGTCTCTTTCCGGTTTATAAAAAATGGTCTGATTTTTCGGATTGAAATTTTAAAAAAATCGCCAGGGTTTCAAAAATACGATAAAAAAATAAATAAATACAGAATGTCTTAGAATATTTGCCTAAACCGGATTTTTTTTTTTAAAATGTGATGCAAGTGGCCTATTACACAATGGCTTTAAGTGAGGAGATCGTCAGGTATATGCAAGTATTAGTTACTTCTGAATTTAAAAAAAATCATGAAAAACGTAATTTCCAAACGTAATTTTTGATAATTTTTATTAAATAGTGATGTTTTACAAAGTTATTTGTTTTCATTGAATTAAAAATGTCGTCACAATGTGAATTTGCAAAGATTGAAGAAGAACCAAATCATAAACTAACCCAATCGTAACCAATGGATTGCTTGCTATATGTACCTATGTTATAATGTTGTCGTGTAAAATATGTGCACTTGTGACGAATATTCACATCATTGGGAGACATAATATACATATTAGATGTAGGATGTAGGTAATATTTACATCGATAGGCGATACAATAAATTATATTCACACAGTTTTCTTATTGTACACAGTTTTGTTTTGAGAATGTTCTAGAATTGAAGTTAAATAGCTTTTTAATTACCTTATTTTGTTTGACATGCTATTCATTTGTATTATAATACTAGTTGGTTCCCGGCACACGTTGCAATGTAATATTCAAAGAAATACATTGTTTCTCCCTGAATCACCTTTGCCGTGCGTCCCCTTCCTAGCTAGCTTTATAAATTATAGCATATATGTTATTCTGATGTGTGATCTACATTATTGTAAAGTTTCATTAAAATCCATTCACTAGTTTTTGCATAAAAGAGTAACAAACACACACATACATCCATACAAACTTTCGCGTTTATAATACCTACTAGCTGGTACCCGGCATGCGTTGCTAAGCCATTTAATAAAGAAATTGTTTCTCCCTGCGTGTCCTTTCCCATTCGTCCCGTTCCCCTTCCACTCCCACGTACCCTTCCCCTCTCGCGTTCCCACTCCGCCTCCTCCACCTTCCTTATCCCCACTCCACTCTCCCCCTTCCCCCGTCCCGCGAACCCCCCCTCCCTATTTCCGCTCCCCCCTCCCGCATTCTATACGTTCATTCCCGGTACATTCGATTTTCAAACGCTCGCGTGCCACCTATTGCATTTTTTGTATACAAATTTCATAATGCCAGAGTTCACCAGTAGTTTATACAAACCTTGTCCTGACAATAACGAACACAAAACAAAAACGAATTATCCAATTTGGTGCTGTCGTTCGGAAGTACATCAAAGATATTCAATTCCATTCTTTGGCGTACATACATTTCGGCGATTAATTTTTATTTATATAGATTAGTGAGATTACTATTCTTTTTTCTACGACAATATCTAATAAATACACGTTCCGAAGCATTTTTTTTTCTTTATTCAGTGGATTGCTTATTACAGATGTAGAGAATTTTTCGATCACCATGTTAGGCACTTAATCGTGTTGCGGTGGTCGGGTGGTCGATGGGCCACGGGACAGGGTCGTTAAAAACCGGATGGTCCCCGGTTCAAAACGAGGTGTGTCACACAGTGGCGGACTAAGCCCGTCCGAGGCCCGGGGCGGTAAAGCTAAATGAGGCCCCCTCCCCTAGTTTAAAAAGTTGATATAATTGTACAAGATTTTTATTCAGTTCACACGAGCCTCTGGTCCTGGGGGCCCGTAAAAAAGGGTAATTTTTGAATTTTTTTTAATGCATTTGTTAATAATAATTTTTAAGTTTATCACATAATGTTTTAAGGAAATTCGTAAAATTGACGGAGATACAGCATTTTATATTACACCGTTTTAAACAATTTGTATTTTCAAATATTCTTCAGCAAAACTATGAACGCGTTTTTCTCGAAACTATGTTTTTCAACCTGGTAACCTGGTTGACAACATTTTAGAAAAACTATTTGCATGCACCAAGTCTTAAACTGTTGGAAAATCCAGTCACTATGGCACCATAAGGATTTTTTTTATACATACAAAGGGCCCCCTTCTATTTTTTTGAATGCTGAAAATTTTCCATAAAAAATGGAAAATAAAATTCGCCGGTCAGCATGGTGCCATAGACACTAGATTTTCGAATAGTTTAAGAATTGGTGAATGCAAATCGGTTGTAGAGTTTGTTTAATATGCTGTCAACCCGGTTGAAAAACGTGAAAAGTTTCGAGAAAAACGAATTAAAAGTTTTGCTGAAGGATAATTTAACATACAAACTGTTTCAAATGGTTTCATATAAAATGTTGTATCTCCGTCAATTTTTCGAATTTCTTTTTAAAAATTGGCGAAAGCATTCTTAAAAAGTGCATCATTAAAAAAATGGAATAAAAAAATATTTTTTTACAGTGTCCCGGTGCCTTAAAGCCTTGTTCCAGATTTGATCAAGGGAACATAGAGGCGTTTGGGCCCCCCCCCAGAACCCTGGGCCCGTGGCGGCCCCCCCCCTTAGTCCGCCACTGGTGTCACAATCGCATAATCGCATTCGAAGCGAAAATATGATTTTTGCGGTGACCGGTCAACTCAGAATGAAACCAACTCAGAACAACCTCAGAAAGGTCATTAAGAGTAATGATAAAAAATTGGTTAAATAGGTTAAGTTAGGTTGGGGTTATCGGCTATTTTTAAATTATTTCTTCAGAGTTTTTAATGACCTTTCTGAGGTGTTTCTGAGTTGGTTTCATGCTGAGTTGGCATGGAACCGATTTTTGCTGCATTTAAAAATATCTATAAACAGATTAAATAATTTGTTGTGAAAAATTAATTCGTCAAGTACTATAGTAATGGCTTTCCGCCGGAAATTGTGTGCGTGTGTGTGTTTTTTATTTATTTTTTAACTTTAATTTTACATAAGAGGTCCATATTTGGGGATGCTCTGTAAATAGAGCACTATTTGCTATTTACAACTAATTTTACCATCATTTTCCGTTATTTCTAAAATATATAAGTATCTCGATATTTTTAAACCAGTTTGATTTATTAAATTTTTATGACTTATGTGTATAATAATATATTTATTAAAAAACTGCTAATTTTCACAATCAATCTATATATTTATTTATAATATACTAGCTGGTCCCGGCATGCGTCGCTATGCCATTTAATAAAGAAATTGTTTCTCCCTGAGTGTTCTTTCCCATCGTCCCGTTCCCCTTCCGCCTCCCCTTCTTCTACTGCGTCCTCTTCCCCTCTCGCGTTCCCACTCCGTCACCTCCACCTTCCCTCTCCCCACTCCACCCCCCCCCCCTTCCCCGTCCCGCGAACCACCCACCCGAGTTCACCTCCCCCCTCCCAGGTCCTCCCTCCCCCTTCCCGCGTTCCTTCCCTCTTTATTCAGTATTTATTCCGTGAAAGAGTAAAAATACATCCATACAAACTTTCTCCTTTATAATTTATTTATTTATTTGAGACACAAACAGGATATTTATAAAACATTTTTGTGGGTAATGTATAATAAATTAAAATACAAATATAAATATCCCTAGACTAATGTGTCTGCAGTAATCACATATGCATTTTCACAGAAGCAAACACATGAAAAACAATGTCAGTATTATTTTTACATATCTTGAAAACTTAAATACAAAATTGAAATACATAATGATAATAAGTGTACAATATATAATTATGAAGTATTTACTGAAAAGTAATAAACCAACAATTTTTGTTTTTAAGTGCACAAATTGTGGAGATATTTTTTGAAACATGTTATATTATTTAGAAAAATATCTATGAAAGTGTGTATTTTAACAAGATCGTTCTATGATCGAGACATTCTAATAAATGTACATGTATAATATAATATTATAATCTATAATATAATATAATATATAATAATAATAAATAATTTATTTAAATATTTATATTGAGGGATCAGTAGGATTTATAGGTTCAATTAGGAATGCCACAGAGCCGAACCCTCTGATATGAAAATATCTGGAGTCGGTGAATTATATTCCCATTTGGTCTCTAGTAGGTTGACATGTTGTTCTTGTATTGTTTTGTATTTATAATACTTATATAATGCAATTGCATAGCGTGGGTTGACTAGATGATCATTTGGGGAAGTGTGTGAAAGCGTTAAGTTTTTCCTGTGGGGAAAATTTAACCCGGACATTTAAATCTGGTGCGTAAAGGATTAATAGAATATTATAATGGAATTCCACCACGAATTGTCAGTTTCAAAAATAGAAATATTTATTTATATGATGAAGATTATGTGGCGGACACCGGCGCGTCGTCTTGTTAAAGAACTAGAGAGTGACGAAGAGAAATTCCAGCAGTACATAGTATATTAGTAATATAATAGTATATTATAAAATAATATAATATAATATTTCAGCAATTTCTTCCCAAGCAGCATTTCTGATCAAATGATCCTTATACTCTTTGTGTCATATAAAACTTTTCATTGATGTACAAGTTCAATAAGCTCGTCGGTCATTTTTCAGAAATATGCTGCAATCAAGCATCCGTTCGTTACTAGTCGTTCATGTCGTTTAATGATGCGCCACGGCCCACGAGCCACGCGGCATAGAAACACATTTGCATGTTGTGTCGTGTCACGTCATACCCCCCACCACCGCTCTGGCGCAATCGGAGGCGTGCAGTCGACGCCACGACAGAACATATCACGACACGCCACGACCTACAAATATGTCTCTAACCATAATAAATGTATGAAACCGATGTACTTCTGGCGCGTCACGACATGCCACGGCACGCAAGTATGTTTCTGCCCTTAAGATAATTGTCGTCTATGGTCACTCTGGAAGTAATGTCAATGGTGGTCAATGGTGTAAACACCTAGTCAATAAAAGTCTCTATTATAAAATAACAAAGCGTTTTCTATTACACATCCATATTAAATATCTAACAAAACAGTCACAATATTTCATCATTTATTTATTTTAGGGAAATCAACAGTTTACAATTTGATTAATTCATGCATGTATTTGTATAATTTACCTAACTAGAAACCAATTATAGATTTCCTCATTATACTATTATATTGTGTATCTAGGAATTAAACTGTAATCTTACAACTAAAAGATATTACATTATTATAACATGAGGTAGGTAGTACATAATATGTATGTCATTAGTCATTACATAATATTTCATTACATTTATGCAGTTTTGTACTCATTTAATACACTTTTGATAAGAGTTTATACATTTATTTTTATTTTTTATTCTAGTTTATAATCAAATTTTATCAGGTTTTTGGAACGCATAAACGTCGTAGAGACATTTTTTTTACATTAAAAAAAAGTTTATTCTCAACTGCCCATGAAGACATTGCGGTCGCATATCATCTTGAGCAGTTTGAGATCGTCAGTAAAAAGCAAGCAAGTGGTACTTTGGATGCACTCTTGAACATCATCTATTAATATCAAGAATAGTAGAGGTCCCAAGTTTGACCTCTGAGGTATTCCTGAAAATGCAGGGAATTCCCTGGACTCATGTCCACCGATATATACATACGGTGTTCTGTTTTTTAAATACGTCACAAGAAATTGTATTAGAGGTTGGTCAAAGCCTGTTCTATAATAATAATAATAATGATTTATTGTCTTCATTTCTTAGTAACAAGTAGAGATAATGATACCCTCACTGGGATCTCCCGTGCTGAGGATTAATATGAATTAGACATAACATATATCATGTAGTATTTTTTTAAAAATAATTATAAAGTAAATAAGATACAGTGTAGTGTTTTTTTTTATAATTCAGTTCACTAGATTCGGTTTTAGTCTGTATTCGATATCAGTATATTTTCTATTTCTGATCTCCCTATATTTAGTATCCAGCTTTTTATTTGAAATTTAAATGTTATAATGTTGAGGTTTTTGAGTGAGAGTGGTATTTTATTGTAGAATTTAATGCCACAATATAAGAAACTTTTTTGCCCAAATGTTGTGTTAGTACTTACTTGTTGGATATGTTTTGACCATGAGATCTAGTGTTTCTTTGTATGTGTTAGTTGTTATTTCTTGGGATTTGTACTTATTAATGTAAATGAGTATAGTTTTAGAATATAGGTTTAATTGACATGATGTTAAGATTGTTGAAGATTTCATCAGTGCTAGTTCTTACAGGAACTTTCAGTATAATTTTCATTATGGCTTTTTTAATTTTAATTAGTGGATTTAGTATGTTTTTATTTGCACTGCCCCATCCGATAATACCGTATTGTAACAGTGATTGGCAGAGAGCCATGTAAATCTTGATTAAGTCTTTTTTAATGAGGACATTCCTGATAGATTTGAAAAAATAACTTAGTTTTTTAATTTTATTATTTAAATAGGTAATGTGTTCGCTCCATTTTAAGTTTCGGTCAATTTTTAGACCCAGATACGTTATATGGTCAACGTTTTCTAATAAGGGACAATTACAATTCTCATTTAAGTGATGCGGGCTATGAATTTTCAAGTTCAGGTATTCTTCAGAGTTTTTCTTATTTTTTATTTTGAAAGTGATGAATTTGGTTTTATTAGCATTAAGTGTAAGTGAATGGTAGTCTAGCCATTTTTTTAATCCTATTAAGTGTGTCTTCTGCTTTCTTAAATGTTTCTGTCCAATTATTCCCATTTATGGATCTTCCGTAAAAGTACGTCGTGATCTACACGGTTTTTTTTATTTTTTTATTGTATATTTTATTTAGATATAAAATTTGACATCTTATATCTAATGTTATCTTTTCTATGACTACTACAATATTATTTATTACCTACTGACTAAAATTTGGACTTTACAACATTAATACATAATCCACGAAAAACTGCAAGACTTTTAGCCTCCTTAACATTTACAGGGAGTTCATTGAACATTTTAAAACCTTTATAATAAATATTATTTTGTGTTCCCGATAAATTTGTTTTAGGAAGCCTAAAATCGTTGCAGTTTCTCGTAGGATAACAATGAACAGTACTGTTGATTCTAACATTATTCAACATATAATCTGGTAACATTTTATTTTTTAACTTATAAATAAAAACTAGGGTATTGAAAACTAATCTTTGCCACACACTTAATATATTGAGTTGGCGTTGCATGGTTTTTATCCTGGTATATCTGTTACAGCACAATATAGATCTCAAGCCTCTGTTCTGAATTATTTCCATTCTTTTAATTTGTGTTTTATTGCTCAGAAAGATTACACTTGAGCAATAATTCAGATGGGATGCTACAGTTGTGTTATAGACCAATTTCCTAGTTTTAATGTCTAATTTTCCCTTTATCCTACTTAAGAAATTAATCTTTTTGGCAATTTTTTTAGTTAGCATTTCAAAGTTAGAGTTAAGTTTTAACTTATTATCGATTAAGATTCCCAAATATTTAATTTCTTCTACCTCTTCAATATTTTGATTGTCTATATTTAGGGTGATAAGTTCATTTTGTTTTTTCCCTAATACCATGAATTTACTTTTATTTACATTTAATTTGAGTTTATTTATGCATAACCATTTAGATATTTCATGAAGTTCACTTTGTATTTTTGACAATGCATCTTCAATATTATTTGCTATGATATATAAAAGTGTGTCATCAGCAAACAGTTTGATGGAACAGTACTTTAGACACTTCACTATATCATTAATATATATAATAAAAAGTAGTGGTCCCAAGACCGATCCTTGAGGAACTCCAAGGTTAACTTTTTGCTCTTCAGAGATAGCATCTCCAAATTTGGTTCTTTGTTTTCTGTTTTTTAGGTAATCAGTAAACCACTGCAATTCTTTACCATGAATTCCCATGTCCTTCAATTTCATTATAAGTCTTTCTCTGTCTATCGTTTCGAAAGCACGTCTAAAGTCTAAGAATACTGCTATGATGATTTTCTTCTGATCCATACTTGTTTTCCATTCATTTATGA
This sequence comes from Limnephilus marmoratus, assembly GCA_917880885.1. Lineage (NCBI taxonomy): Eukaryota > Metazoa > Arthropoda > Insecta > Trichoptera > Limnephilidae > Limnephilus > Limnephilus marmoratus. Next base: position 8,251,511 of record OU862935.1, read on the forward strand.
CATAATTAATTGCTGTTTCACAGGAATATTTATTTCTAAATCCAGATTGTTGTTTAGCAAGAATGTTATTTTTTTCAATAAAATTGTTTATCTGTTCTTTAACTATGGATTCTAGTAATTGTTCATATTTAGGTAATCCATTTATTGGTCTGAAGTCTTCGAAATTTTTAGCATTTATTATTTTGGGCACTGGTGTTATTATGGAAGTTTTCCATGACTGTGGAAAAATTCCCTTGATTGAATGAATGACTTCGCAAAGTCAGTATAAACCACGTCTGTTTGATATTATCGCGTGTCTATTATCGTGTCTCTTGGTACTTTATGTGAAAGTTTGAGGAGATTGGACACAGTAGATTTTTTTGATAAAAAACCATGCTGAGTTTCCGTCTTACGTTTTACTTCTTTTGTCAATTTTTCACAAATCATTGTTTCAAATTTTTTTGGAAAAGATGATAAGACAGCTACCGGTCTATAATTATGTGCCCCTATTTTGCAACCCGACTTGTATATTGGGCTTACCTTGGTGAGTTTTCAAGAATGAGGAAAGGTGAAAGTAACAATACTGAGGTTGATTATATAGCACAAAGGTTTATACAAATATTTATAGAATGATTTCGACGCAATACTTTTACCTGAATTGAATGATATCAACACAATATTTTTACCTGACATCGATGAAAATCTTCAAAAGGACTTCCACATAAACAACATCACAAAGAAACTTATACTTACAGCAAATATTTATGTAATTATAAGTACTAAATAAATAATTACAACGGTTTTTCCAGGTGATGACTGCACATTGACACTGACTGGAGAGCCCGGAGCGTGTGTTTCTTACCCCGACTGTAAAAACGCCATACAAACTGCATCCTACGGAATTCTTCCACAGGTAAACATGTACTTTAATTGCTCGTGCCATGATGGCGGATTTAGCTAGCTTAGATATTTAATCCAGGACGCAACGCCTGGATGGGAACCCGAGGCAATTATCACCCAAATAGGATCCGGTCATATTATAACCTTTTTGTACACCGTATAGACCGGGGCGGTCACGCTGTATACATACATATTTATATATTCTTTTAATTTTATTTACTTATTTCTATATATTACAGTCTTTACCTAATTATTAACATTTGTACATAAGATATTTTGAACTTTTATTAGGTATGTTGGGTGTAAGGTAGGTTTGAGAAGGTAGCATATATTATAAGTATTTATCTACTATCAAACAATTTTACTATTTGGATAATGTATCTAGAATTATTGTAATTAGTTGTTAAAAACAAAACAAAATTCAACTTATTTGAAGAATGGAGTATCACTTGGAAACTGAGTTATAATATATTAACTCAGTTTATTATTAAAATATTTCTTAACAGTGTTTATTAATTGGAATTTATCGTTAATTTTTCTAATTTCAGCCAGTAGTCGATTGAAAAAAAGTCTTCCTTGATAAGTATAATAATTTTGTGCGAAGGAAATGTTTAATTTTGGGCGTGGAAAAATATATTTAAGTCTAGTACGGTTTTCAATTATAAATTGATACTTTTTTTTTTCTTTTATAATTTGAATCAACGCATTTCTATTGTACAGATCTTTGAAAGAAGGTACTTGGAATTCCTTAAATAATTGATTCGTTGGGTAGTCAGAAGGTTTTTTTAATATGATTTTAATTATTAGCCTCTGCACAACTTCAATTGGGGAAAGATTAGTTATAAGTTATTAATTCATCATTAAGTTATTTAGGAACGTTTAGTAAGTGATGTTGAATCTAAATAATATTTTTTTCAGTTATGTTCGATGTCCGGAACAAAAGCAATAGTGTGTTGCAAGCCCACCAGTTGTGTACCCCTGCCGTCCACTGTCTATACAGTTCCGCTCTCTGGATACAAAGCCTGGGATTGTAAGTAATGGCCCATTTCTTCCTCCTCTCCGTTATACCGTTAGAGCCTGTTTAGTTCTGTCCACTAATATCTAGACTTATTTGCAAGGAGAAGAATTTTTAGAAATCTAAATCTAAACAAAATTTTTGAATACTACAGTAAAATTATATTTTATCTTGAAAGGGCATCTTTTAATGTATTAAATGCGTAAACACGATTTGCATGTCTACGATTTATTTGATGCACTACTAAGCCCCATTTTAAACGTATTTCCCTTCCCCACAATTACTTGTAACTCTGTAATTGATTTAATATGTTTTGTACATCCTGATGAAGGTTCAGATCAGACCGAAACCGGTTGATTAAATATAATAAATAAAGTGGTATTCAAACAAAGTTATTCTATTGTAATAATTATAAATAGTTTAAATGTGAACATAATCAAGGCGTCTACTAAGCCCTTGTTCGCCCATTACTTATATACGGCATTATAGGTTGGGGAGGATCTTACCAAAACAAAAGTAAAAGTTTCATAAAGAATCATCATAAAAGTAGAATGTATCACTTTTTAAACTATTTCCAGTACTAAAGGCCGACGACATATTTAAGAAAGTTTCTATTAAAAAAATGTGTAAAGAAAAAATCTCAAAGAAAATCAGATATACTATAATCTCATTAGAAATGGTAACCAATTTATAATAGCATCTCCCGCACGCACACTTCAGAGCGACCGAGTCCTGCGTCACTTCAGGCCGCCGCGCAGAAAAGTCTCACAGTAAACCTATCGGTCTTTACTTTTCTGCGCGGCGCCTGAAGTGGCGCGGGACTCGGTCGCTCCGAAGTGTGCGTGTGGGAGACGCTAAAATCTAACCCAAATGCAAAACCATTATATTTACTGTGATGACCGTGGCCGGTTATCTCGTGTATTCTGGACTCCCTTTGATGGATCCAGATTCCTCTGATCATGATGATGTCAGTTCTTGGTGTATGTCAATAATAAGACGTAGGTAGTCTATTGATGTTTATTCCGGGATATGTACAATGGTGCTTCTTAGGAAGTCAACCGGTAAAGAGAACGAATGGACAACAATCACAGCCTGTCTCTTTCATACCGCAAGATATACGTTCACCCAGTGGCGGATACATATGGGGGGCGCGGGGGGTGCGCGCCTCCCCCTTGGCCCCTCCTAAATATAAGAAAATATTTCTTCTAAGCGTCCCTTTCTTAATCTTACTTATTATGCTTGCATCAGCCTTGCATTCTTTTCATATTTTTCTCACACTATCATACATGGCTTTACCACACATACGCCGCAAGGATCTCAATTCTATAGCATTTAGTCCTTCCTCTGCCAGTTTTATGCTTCACTGCCATACATCAGGGTTGGTACCAGCACTCAATTGTGGACTGCTAGCTTCGCTTCTTTCGACAATTTTTTGTTAGCGCCAACGACGTTCAGTCGTCTATAAATGCGGAGTTACCTGCATTTACCCTTCTTTCAATATCTCTATCAGCCTCCATCTCTCGTAAACATACTTTCCCGAATGCACAAACCCATCCACTGTCATTTTTGGGTAACTATTACAAATTGTCTTTGGAGATGCTATGTGAAGGGTCATTTTAGAGAAAGGAAATAGTGGAAGGAAAAGGTATGATAGGTGGTTAGGACTCTCTGGGTTAGTGTGTCCAGGAGAGATGGACGGATGAACCTTTCCTTCCCACTGCGATGCGAGGCCATGGGCCGAGAGATTCCTGCTGGAGAGTTAAAATGGTCTCCTTCAACCAGTCCTTTCCAGCTTGCCACGCAGCACTTGGGCAAATGCATCCGCCGCTAGCGATCCACTTGGGATGACTTATAGCAGAGGTATTGTTTATCCAACAAATAATTCCCTTGGCGGCGGTACCCACACTCGCCTCCTAGATTGAAACTTTTGCTTCATTTATACGTCGTTTTATGTAAAGGTACCATTAACATGGCCCGACTCAAAAATTTGATTCCCTTGATCGTGTAATGCAGCCCTACTGCTCCCTGTGGCCAGCCATGTTTTAAATGTGCGGTCCGCCAATCTTTTATTTATTTATTGAAGTGGAAACTTCTTTAGCATTGTTGTGATTTGACAAACACATCCATCTATATGTTTTAGCCTGTGAGAGAACGAGATAGTATAGTCGGTCTCCTCTTTATGCGGTGCTTCGTATTCTCCCCACTGTTGTATACTTTTTAGTTTTCTTATATCTTTAGCGCCCCCCCACCCCCTTGAGTTTTTTCTGTATCCGCCACTACGTTCACCACATTTACCAAGCCATAAAAAATATAGTAATTACCCCAGTGAATTACGCTGTATTATTGACCAAGAAGAACAAAAAAAAAATTTACATACATGATGTTGTTTAATAATTGCAGACTGCGTATCTCTGGCGGACAAGGCTTACCCTTGTCCAGCTAAAGGCTGGAAGAGAGGCGACATCTGCTCACCACCTCCTGATCCTAACCAAAAAGATGGTCCCCTCACAGAAGGACAACTGCCGCACCTGGTAAGCTCACAACCCCAATAATTACTTTTATTTTTTATTTATTTTAGTGACTATATAAAATAATTATTGTACATACAAAATGTAATGGTGAAATTAAGTATAAAATATTGTATTTCTTAATCCTCCTCACTAGGGGGTACTGTGCCGAGGCGGACTAAAGTTATTTAAATATAGTTCATTTGTCTTCTATGTCGTTTTTAGTGTCTTCATTAGGGTTTTTTCATTGACCTCTTTAAGCCATATTTTTATTCTTGATTTGTATTCAATAGGATTTTTTATTAGTTTCATATCTTGGGAAAGGATGCTATAGAGTTTTGTTGCAAAGTATGTATAGTTTCTTTGTCCAAATGTGGTTTTATAACTTGGAATATTTTTTATATCATTTTTATTCGATCTAGTGTTATGCATACACGGTCTAGTAGAGGATTCATTATTTTTGAAGAGCTTCAATAATATATTTTTGGCATATATTTGCTGTACATTCGGTACATCAAAGTTATTGAAAATTTCAACTGAAGGCGTTCTAATTGGTACTTTCAATATGGTCTTCATGATTCCTTTTTGAATCGTATTCAGGTTGTGTGGGTACGTATGTGTAGCAGATCCCCATCCTATGATTCCATATTCAATTCGAGAATGACATAACGCTAGTAGACCTTTTTCATATCCTTTTTTATTTAACACGTTTCTTAGATTTAAATGATAAAAATGACATAGAACGCCAAAGAAGAGTACTAAGCGTGCGAGCCAACATGCTCGCCAGGAGATTCAACAGGTGCAGTTCTCCGGTGAAGAAGCAAATATTCCAGAGCTACTGCATGAGCCTTTACACCGGCGAACTATGGTCAAGATACTCACAAGGCGTCATGAACACACTTCGAGTACAATACAATAACGCATATAGGGCGCTATTCGGACTACCTTGGCGATGCAGTGCCTCGCAGATGTTCGCAGAAGGAAGGGTACATGGGTTCGCCGCTTTGATGCGCCACAGAATAGCCGGGGTGAGACAGCGCTACCAAAGATCGGAGAACACTCTCGTCCAGGCCGTGGCCCAGTGGCAGGGCGCGCCTCTTCACCGAACATGGAGAATTCATCTGAAGCCCCCGTAGTAGATATGCGAGTACTTAAAATGTGTATATATATTTTCTTTTTAAATCTTTTTTATGTTATTTTATTTTTCTGTTTCATAATATGTAAATCCATTTTATGTAATTTATACTTTTATATGGCTGACAGAGTATTGCACCCACCGCTCTGTTCGGCTGAAATAAATAACTTATTATTATTATTATTATTAAAGAAATATATAAGGCTTGTGAGTTTTTCCGTAATACCTTTGATGTGTAGGTCCCATCTAAGATTTTCGTCAATTATTACTCTGAGATATTTTATGTTTTGTGTTTTTTTGATAACGGGGCAGTAACATTGTATATTATTTCCATGGCATTCATGTAATTTTAGTTCTAGTGATTTTATTTATTTTGCTGTCATCCAAATTGAACTTGCCTTAACATTAAACCTGAGTATCATTTCGGAAGGTTCGAGAATGCGTTAAATAAACTGCGACATCCGTCGTACGTTGACTGCCGAAGAGCGCACATTGAAATAACCAGACCCTGCACAGAAAAGTAAACGTCGCCAAAGTGAGACAACGCAGTCCTTTGTGGAACTTTTCTGCCCAGGATCTGAATGTTCGTTTTCACTCCTCAAGCGTAGCGAAGCTAACAATGAGTGAGGTGGAAAAATTATAACACATTTGTAAAAGCGTCACATTAAATAATAAATAATTTTCCTTGTGTATATAATGAAGGGCGCTAAATATAAGTCCTAATATACTAATTGATAAATCATCTTATGTACGCAGGTACTGCTGGGATTTGGGGATGCTCCTGAAATGGGCTGGCACGGGTCAGGGGCTCTCATCAGCGAGGAATGGGTCTTAACAGAAGCATGGGTTTTAGACCATGTTGGGTAAGTCAACCTTCATCCCTTTCTTTGTTTAGAAAGGTTTGATTTTCAATATCCGTGTCCCGTCACGGGCGTCGGTGTTGAGAAAGACCATGAATGTACACGTTTAGGACACCGGACATCTCGAAACTCGTTCTCGTGACATACAAAAATCATAGATTAAAGAATATTTATTTATTTATTGCTTCTTCACAATTTACATACATATATTTTTAGCATGTAATTATTAACCCCACTAGGGTTCGCCTGTATCGGGGTTAATAATTTCACAATTTAATAAAAATAACACACGCAAATATCGGTCATGCAAAACAGTTAAGTAAAAGCAAAATAATAAAATTTTAAAATAAAATGATAAACAGAGAAAATAATAAGTGATAAAAATATATGAATTAATAACAAAGTGTTGAGAGATCAGACAAAATGTTCTCATTCATTATATCATTATTTCATACCATTTTCAACAATAGATAAAATAAAAAAATATATGTCCTTAGGTGTTTTTTTTTTAAATATGTGTAAAAAATAAAAAAAAACAAAGATTTATAAGCGATTACATTAGAGCGAATCTTTCTAATGCAATATTAAAGTGACTATCAAATAATTATGAAAAAAATATGAAAGAAACCGTTTTGATCACAACATTATTGTTTTCACTCCATTTAAGTGACCGTTTTCATTAAAATATGATTGTATTTTATAGTGTAAGTGACACCTTAGAAATGCCATCCGTGTGATCTTTTAGTTTTGACAAAGTTATGGAATACCGTGAATACGATAACCCCTATATATTTATTTATTTATTGTTTCTTTACCTTTCTAATTTAGGTGTTATTGTCAAGATGGATTAGATAGATATAACACTAGAAGTGCCTTCTATACAAATTTGAAAGGAAATAATGTGATTCAAGTGTAATTTATTTATAATATTAAAGCCTTTCGGCTTTTACATGATATAACATAGTGTATAGCAACAACTTGTGTGAGGACGGATGTTTTCGTGAAACAAGCACACTTCTCACTCCTTGTCAGCATTCCCCTCCTTTTGAATGCTCCTTTAGTATTTTTTAGGATATCAAAATATTGTTGTGCATTGATGGTCTCAACCTGGGGCAGAAATTTGACCAAAATGATGCCTTTTCGGTCCTAAAACACTGAGGCCACGATTTTTTTGCCCGAAATTGTGGTTTTCAATTTTTCGACAGACGGGGAATTGGCGTGACGCCACTTTGTCGACTGTTTTTTTTTCATAGGCGTGTAATGAGTTACCCAATATCATCTCAATTCACAATATAGCTCAGAAATCCTCACCTTTTTTATTGTAGGTGTTATTCCTTCCGTGAGTAAAAAGCAGATCACAGCACTTGGCGAGATTTTTTCCCGACATCTTTTACGCAACTACAACGTGAGTTTACGTACTACAATGTTCCTGCGATGCTCGTTATGGTCAAGACACCCCCCCTCTACCACTCAGTGTTGCCAACCCTCAAAAACCTAAAAACCACTGCCCATTATGGTCACAGTACACTTACTTTCTGAACATGCTATCTATATCCACCAAGATGTCTTTTTACTTCAAAATGTATTGGACGTACTGTTTAATATGTCTATAACGATATATTAAACATTAATAAGTGCTAGTGTCGTGGATATACTGATCTCTTTTTTGTCTGTCGCCAGATGGGTGAAGAGAGTGAAAGTGGGCGGATGGACCGGGTCCAATGGCATTGACATACCTGTGAAGAGGAGCATCAAGCATCCGGATCACAAGCCGCCCATCTGGTACAACGACATTGGCCTCATACAACTGGAAAGACCGTAAGTAGTGGCCAAAAAACGAATTAGAGAAACGTATTTGCTAATTAACAGGTTTACAATTAAACTATTACTCTTCAGGGGAGATTATTTAAGCACAGGTTACCAAGGCTGCAACTTTTGGGCCAGCACAACAAATTATGGTTATGAAGATTTTATAAAATATTAGTAATTCCCAATTACTAATGTTTAGGTCACCAAGCATGATTGACCTGAATACATTAAAAAATAATAACGTCTATGTTAGCCCTCTGACCCAAATGTGTCGATTGTAACGGGTATTAAGAAACGTAAGTATTTGACTTACTTTAATCAGTGCTCCCTGACATTATTTGGAGCAAAAAATGTTAATGAGATTTTGGTCTCCGGTGATATTTTCGATGTTTTTTTTTTAAAACTAAAAACATAAAGAATCAGTAGGTTTTGAACTGTTTGGGGCTGGGTAAGATGTTGGTTGGTTATTCGGTTGAGTGACCAGTGACGACATGTGGAAAAATTTTTTTTAGCTTTTATCCTCTCCGCCTTATGTTTTATACACCTCTGATGAAGTTTCAGGTTGAACCGAAACCGGTTGATTAAAGATGTGTAATACAGTGGAATTTAAACAGTTATTTTATTATAATTATGTAATTTTATTGTATGCGTTTCTACGCCATTTCATAAAGAAATCGTTTCCCCTTGCGTGTCCTTTCCCATTCGTCACATTCCACTTCCGCCTCCCCTTTCTCTCCCGCGTCCCCTTCCCCTCTCGCGATCCCACTCCGATTCCTACACCTTCTCTCTCCCTACTCCACTCTCCCCCATCCCCCGTCCCGCGAATCCCCTTCCCGAGTTCCCCTCCCCCATCCCGAGTTCCCCTCCCCCTTCCCGCATTCCGTACAGTCAATTCCGGTATATTCAGTTTTTAAACAGCTCTCGTACCACCTATTGCAATTTTTTATGCAAATTTCATAATGCCAGACCTCGTATATGTTATTCTGATGTATGAGCTATATTATTGTAAAGTTTTATCAAATTCCATTCAGTAGTTTTTGCGTGAAAGAGTAACAAACATACATCCCAAACTTTCGCCTTTATAATATTAATAAGATGTGGTGGCACTTTTCCAATTGTCTTATCATTACCTGCGAGTTTAAGGACTTGTTGATATTACAGGGTAACATTTTCTAAGACGATCTTCCCAGCCTGCATTCACACTGGAGGCCCCATTCCCGATGATGGCCTCTTCTACGCTGGATTTTTTGAAGCGCACGAATACGCCAAGAACTTTTGGGAGCCTCCAACGATGGTAACATATTGTTAATACTTTATCCATATATGAGTCGTTCAATTTTTACACCCGCTACATCAACTCAATCACTGAAACAGAGAAAACTGCAAAAAACTGTCACATCTCTAGTGTAAATAAAAAATTGAATTTTTTATTTTTAAATAATGAATAGGCCACTTGCATGGACTTCATAACGACTTGGAAAAAATCGTGTGGATAGAGTTTTTTACAAGATTACGAAAATGTTAGTAAAATTTTTTAGAAATGTACAGTTTTTTTTATTTTTAAATAAATAAATCCATTATTTGGGCTCGTGACGTCACTACATGAAAATGTCCCGTCGCCGAAAATGTTCCTATTAATTTTATAAAATTCCACACTGATTTATTTTTTTATATGGCATCACTTTGATTTCAGGCAAATTTTTTAATTCGTTCACTAGATTTATTGTTTGTTCTCTGCAAACTTATCATTTGGTTTGATTTTTTGACAGATGTTCTGAAGAGAACCCCGTACAATTAATGGGTACGGGGTTCTCTTCAGAACGTGAAGAGGATGTCGGTACATGTTTTAGAGGTATAATGATTGTAGGGGCGTGTAAATAGCCCCTGACACGAGGGAATGACTACCCTATGTAAATTAACGAAAATTGAATTCTTCCCTATGTGACACAAAAACAGTTGACCCAGCAATTCCAAATTCCAAAGTGAAAACAAACAATACTCACTCAGAGAATGCAGCTCATTGGCGATGTCCAACACAAAAGACACTTCTTTTCATTTAAAAAAATATCAAGGCGGTATTGCATAATCTTAACAGATGTTTCGCACAGCAAGGAAGTTTCAACAATGAAAAAATAAATCTGCCCATCAATAATATGTGCCAAATCCTAGGCACAACAATAATTTACTCACTGGGTGAACCATTTAATAATGACTGACCAGGAGTGACATCTGTTGGTTTTGACTCACACTCCCGTCGGAAGCAATTGCCTGATTCACAGAGGTAAGGAAATGCATGAATATACTGAATCTCAAGCCACATAGGTAAATTCAATACAATACAAAAACCATAGATGGCGCCCTCATGGTCTCATAGCATAAATCATTAATTGATTAAGAAAATGGATACAAATATATTTATGGCGCGTATCCAATGATTATGGTGCTGATTTGACCAAAATAAAATTTTATAATATTCTTATTATTACTACAATTTACAAGTTCAAGTATATTACACTAAATTTAGTAATATATACGCTGTACATTATAATGATTTATGATCAATAAGATGGATCAAGGAAAAAAAAATTTATGAGATGTAATATTTTTGGTATGCCTCGTTATTCTCCTGTGCCATTCGTGTGGAAAACGTTCTTTTTTTTTAAATGATTTTCGGCTATGTAATTATCGTTTTTTCACACCTATAAAATTAAGTCCCGTCTTTCCGGTTTATAAAAAATGGTCTGATTTTTCGGATTGAAATTTTCAAAAAATCCCCAGGGTTTCAAAAATACGATTAAAAAAAAAAAAATACAGAATGTCTTAGAATATTTGCCTAAACCGGAAAAAAATTAAAAAAAATGTGATGTAAGTGGCCTATTGGAGTTAATATACATTCGAAAAGTGTTCCTTTTGCAATGTATGTCTAGAAATATTTAAGTAATTTGGATAAATAAAATGGATATAGCGGATTTTGATACTCACTTCGTGATTTGTACGGAATATAGAGGCTTTTTAAACTCAACTGACCTGAGGGGCGTGTTTCTACACCCGCCATCTTGGAAAAATAACTGCTGTGATTGATTGAATTCCGATATAGCGGGTTTTGATAGTAACTTTTTGAATGATACAGTGGGTTTTGTTTCTCACTCGCAGTTTTAACATGGTTTTTGGTCGTGATAAATGAGGTTTTGAAACTCAATTTTAGATTAGTCTTGTTCCTCGCTAAAATGTGAACAGTAATATGTCATACTTAGATCATTTTGTCAAAAAATCGGATATAGCGGGTATAGAAAATGTACGACTCACATAATAAATAATAATAAAACATTTACAAAAAATGCCTTGAGCACTGGAGATATACGTTCATTTGGTTTTGGATTCGTCCGCGCTCATTCAAAATGCCTTGAGCACTGGAGATATACGTTCATTTGGTTTTGGATTCGTCCGCGCTCATTCAAAAAAATCGTGAGCATGCTCAATGCTCAATGATTCGCGCGTGGAAGGGATAACGAGCATGTGTGTCAGTACTATTACCCGAGATTCAACCTTAAACAGAATTCGGTAAACAGATAATTTTTTTTTATTTTTTTTTTTATTCAAATATGTTGTTAATACCATTCTTCCATGGAAGCGTTAGCTTGTGTCTGGAAGAGTAGTGTACATTTTTTAATGCTATATTTAAGTTCTTAAATTATAATGTGAATGTAAAAAACAATAGGTTGTAAGTTCGGTGATATGTAATTATAAGTATTTATCTACTATCAAAACAATTTTACTATTTGGATAATGTATCTAGAATTATTGTAATTAGTTGCTAAGAACAATACAAAATTTATCTTATTTGAAGAACAGAGTATCACTTGGAAACTGAGTTATAAGTAGTTATTCTTGAGATTAGATTAGTCGGAAACCTTTTTTTTTTTGAGATTATCTTTAAAATATTTTTTAACAGTGTTTATTAATTGGATTTTATCATTAATTTTTCTAATTTCATCCGGTAATCGGTTGAAAATAAGTCTTCGTTGATAAGTATAATAATTTTGTGCGAAGGAAGTGTTTAATTTTGGGCATGAAAAAATATTTTATTTTATTTTATTTTATTTATTTTTCCATGTTCTCCGTAAAACGGTTATTCACCAATACATTATGGAGAAGATTACAAATTAGACAAAAAGTATAGCAAAACACATAAAAAGGTCAGTTTCACTACTTTGTGACATACGTCAAAAGATAATTGTTAAACTGCCTGTAGGTTACGTTAAAAATGTCAATGTTCAATGCAGACTCGTTGAGCAGTTCAGTCGCTCTGTTGACTGGCGCGTTCTGATAGGCAGAAGTCCTCGCTTTTGGAGCATAAAAAAGGGTATGGGACCTTCCACGAGTATACTTGTCTGGGACATATAAGTTAATTTTTTTCAAAATAGGTGGATTATGTATAGTTCCAGAGATTATCTTAAAAAAATGTTTTCCTAAAAATATTTTTCGGCGGGCTTCTAATGTATTAAGATCGAGCATTCCTGCTAAGAATAAGGATGGATACAGGAAAGGGTAGTACATATATTCCCTCATATATAGGTAACGCATGAATCTCTTTTGTACTTTTTCTATTTCGAGAATATGGTTTTGTTCAGAAGGGGCCCAAATAATGGAGCTATATTCCAAGATACTGCGAACAAGTGCTTCATACGTTCTTCGGATTGCGATTCCGTTGGTAAATGATCTTGAATTACGAAGAACAAATCCAAGCATTTTGTTGGCACGGGAGAGACAATATCAGATATATGGGATTTGAAAGAGAGATTTGCTTCAAAAATTACGCCAAGGTCTCGAATCTCATTTTTACGTGTTAATTTATGTTTATTAATGTGGTAGGGGAACAGGAATGTATCTTTGGATCTTGTAAATGTAACGACACTGCATTTCTGAATGCTGAAGGGTAAGTTGTTCAGTTCCGACCATTTGACAAGAGAATCAAGATCGTTCTGCAGAAGAATGGAATCGATGTAACTTTTGATTGCTTTGAAAAGTTTTATATCGTCAGCAAAAAGGAGATATTTTGAGTGGTTTATGGTGTTGCCAATGTCATTGATGAATAAGAGAAAGAGAAGGGGTCCTAGATTCGATCCCTGGGGAATCCCGGAGTTAGTTTTGTATTCGTGAGAGAGATGGTGTCCGTAACTGACATACTGACGACGATTGTGTAAGTAGCTAGCCACAAAAGCGAGGAAATTCTGAGAGAATCCGATGTCACTTAATTTTTTTAATAAAATATCATGGTCGACTTTATCAAATGCTTTCTCGAAGTCTGTATAAATCACATCAACATGTACAAAATTTTCGAATGAATTATTAATATAGGTAGTAAGATTCATAAGATTCGTTGAAGGTGACAGTGTGGGACGAAATCCGTGCTGATTTTCGGTGAGTGCGTGTTTTGTTTGGTTATATATCTGTGAATAAATTATGGTTTCTAAAAGTTTTGCGGGTGCTGACAACACAGCTACAGGTCTGTAATTATCTATTTCTGACTTTTTTCCTTTTTTGTGTATGGGCGTTACTTTCGTTAGTTTCCACATTTCCGGAAAGATATTTTTGCGAAGTGCAAAAATATCTTTCCGGACTAGGCATATATTTATGTCTAGTACGGTTTTCAGTTATAAATTGATACTTTTCTTTTTCTTTTATAATTTGAATCAATGCATTTCTATTGTATAGATCTTTGAAAGATGGTACTTGGAATTCCTTAAATTTGATCCATTGGGTAGTCAGAAGGTTTTTTTAATATGATTTTAATTATTAGCCTCTGCACAACTTCAATTGGGGAAAGATTAGTTTTGTATGCGGATCCCCAGCCAATGATAGCATATTGTGAAGTTGATTGAACCAAAGCGTAATTAATATATTAGATATAAGTTTTTTACAGATAAAAAATTTCTGATTCTTAAAAATATATAAATCAATTTTCTAATTTTTTTTACAACTTGACAAATTTGTTCCTTCCATTTCAAATTTTTGTCGTTAATGACTCCTAAATATTTGATTGTGTTTGTTGTTTTTAAAATTGTGCAGTTTTGGATACAATAATTTTTACTATGTGTTTTGGAATTATCATGGATGATGATGTCAATGTTTTTAGGGGTATCATTTTTGTGTATTGCAAATGGAATTACAAATGTTTTATCACCATTTAGTGAGAGTAAGTTTAAGTCGAAGAAATTCTTTAAAATATTTATGTCTTCGGTGGCTTTAAATGTTACTTTTTCCCAAGTTTTATCGCTAATTATTAGTACCGTATCATCGGCATATGAAGTAATTTGGCCATGCAGTGGTTGAAAAAAAATGTCATTAACATATATGGTGAAAAGGATTGGTCCGATTACTGTACCTTGAGGGATTCCAAAGTCTGATATTTCTTTATCGTTATTAATCTGATTTATTTTTACGACTTGCAGTCGATTTTTTAGGTAGTTCGAAATCCATTTAATTGCATTGTCTTTTATACCTACATTGTTTAGTTTTTTTAGTAGAATCTCATGGGATATACTATCAAAAGCTTTTCTGAGATCAATAAATATACCGGCACATTTTTCACCTTTATCCAATGATTCGTTGATGTATGAGGTTACATTAGCAATAGCATCTTGTGTGCTGAGTGACTTTATAAAACCAAACTGGTTTTTGTGACGAATTTTATTACTTTCTAGGAAACCGACCAATTGGTTTTTCACAATTTTTTCAAAAATCTTTCCAATGTTCGAGATTAGACAAATTGGGCGATAGTTAGTTACTTGTTGGGGATCTCCAGATTTATAAATAGGTGAAATAATTGTATTTTTATAGTTTGTCGGAAATATTCCCTCTGTTCAACTTAAGTTTATCAAATGAGTAATTGGTTTTACCAAATGAATTTTCATGGATTTTAGAAAATGTACTGTAATAAGGTCAAATCCGGGAGACGAACCTCCTTTCATGCCTTCTATTATTTTTAAAACTTCACTTTCTGAGGTTGTTTCAAATTTTGATAAATTATTTTGATTTTGTACATTTTCAATCGTTTGTGTTTTCGGCTTAAAAGATTTATTGATATTTTTCGCAAGATTTTTCCTACATTAGAAAAAAAAGAATTAAAGATATTTGCACATTGTTTAGGTTGAATATTAGCATCTATGATTTTATTTTCACGTTCGATGTATTTTATTTTTTGTGTTTTTTTAGTGCTATCCATGGCTAAGTTGACTGTTTTCCATATTTGTTTATTGTTATTGTCTGTAGAAAGTATTTTATTTTTGAAATAGTCTTCTTTATTTTTTTTTTTATACAGTTTGTTAATTTATTTTTAAATTTTTTGTAAAAAGTGTATGCTTTTTCATTTAGGGGATTTTTCAATGCTGTTTTATAAAGTTTTTCTTTGTTTCTAATTGATATTACAAGTCCTTGTGTTATCCAAGGACGCAACTAAAATGACAAATACATTCAATAAAATTTGAAATACACAGAAATGTGACTAAAATAGTGCGTAGGTATTTGTAATGAATTTTTTTTTCTGATATATGAACGGTTGTTATTAGTATGTTGTTACCTAATGTCAAATTATATTTGATAACAATAGCGAAGGGTGGTAAAATATAGAATACATTACATTGCTTGTACAAAATTCTGTGAAAAATTATAAAATAACTCATGAATGAACATGTTTTAAATATAATAATTACCGACTGTTCAATCTTAAACGATATTAACATAAAAATATAGCTCAGAGCATGGAGCGTATTTAAGTTGTAAAGAGTTTGCAAAGAATATGTTAACATGAAATAAATACATATAATAACATTAGAATTACCTGCGAACTATTCCAGAATCTGACCATAAAAGGAATATATACATATTCATTAATTTTTTTCCCAGATTTACTATAAGTATGAGGTTACATGAGATCTCACTGATTGTGATAAAAATAAATGAGTATATAAATATTTTATAACAATATATTAGAATATGAGAACATGAAATGATACCTTCTTTAACAGCCATAATGACAGAGTGAAATAGGAGTCAGATAGATTGATGTTTTAATCGTTGTAGGTCATTGGCATTATTTATAGTTATGATTTTTGAGCTGTCAGCTTCCTTCAGTAAGATACGCCCTGAAGATGTCCATGCATATTTAAAATTGTTCTCTCTGGCGAATCGTTTAGTTTGTCCTAGGAGGAATTTTGCTTTTTGTGTTAAATGATCCGATACATATATTCGTTTGGCATCTTGCGATAATCCTAGATCGTATGTATTTAATTTATTTGTGCTGGGAGTTGTGGCCTTTGTGTATGTTTTTATTTTGTTTAAGAAATTATCCCGATCTAGTGTGTTATTAAAGGTCGCAATGATTGATCTGGGCTTTTTTTCAGCAATTTTAGGCCCCATTCTGTAGATTTTTTTTATTGCCGAGTTCACATTTCCTGAAGAGTCCTCAAAGTTGATTATTTTTGCTATTTTATTGAGAACTTCTAAATAGTTATTGGAGATGGATTCTGGAATGCCTCTAACTTCAATATTACATATTTGAGACATATATTCTAGTCTGTCGATTTTGACGTCTTGTTGTGAAATTGTATTTGTTAAAATGTAGTTTTGGTTTTTTAATTCGATTAGATCAGCATTATCTTTAACCTGTGATTTTTCCATAGAAATCACATGATTTTTTAGATCTTCCTGTTGGTCCGCTATGAATTGGAATGACTTTAGTAGATCATTGTTTTGTATTAATATTTCTTCATATTTTTGATCATAAATGCTTAGTTTCTTGTCCACAAAAGAGATCACTGTTGTTTTAAATTTGTCAAGTTCCTTCAAAAATATTTCCAAGGTTAACAGCTGATTAGAGCCATCTGTAGAGACACTGATTCATAGCTTTAATTTTTAAGAAATGTAGCATTAATTATTGAAAAAATAGCTTTTATAGCTTTAATTTTGCATTTTCATAGCGTTTATAGCTAAATAGGATAACGTCAAGGAATGGGAGTCAGCACGAGGGGAAAAACAATTAAATTTGCAAAATCACTTGAAACATGTTTATTTTATTATTGGTTGAAACTCAACATGGCACATGTTTCTACAGTAGAGTGTGTCATGTTCGTTCTACGATCTGTCAATACAAGATTATAGCAACTAAAAAATCTTTCTGCGTCAACACTATTCACAGGGGCCCACACAGTCATCAGAGCTGCCTCAGCAAATTCTCTGTGAACAATTTTTACAGCTAAGAGTAGCTGAATTATGTCTACAGTGACACCATCCCTCACTTGCTCTACAAGCTGTCTTTGAAAATACCTGTTACCTTCCAGGAATTTACTGTCATCAACAGATTTAAACATTGGGGCAAGCCTACTTTTACTTGCTAAAAGAATAGCGTCTGGTCGCTGGACATTCTGACCTACAATTGCAGGGTTAAACATTTTACCTGCGTGCTCAAGAAATTGATTAGTGCTGTTGTCTTGACGGTTCAGCATATGAGATGCCAGTTTCACAGAACTCTTCTGACAACTCTCTCTTATTTGAGTTTTTATTTGGGTAGACAACCCGGTTCTTTACCTCTTGCACAGCCTTTAAGGTTTTGGCAGGGAAAACACCATCACTCAATTTTTGCAAAGAAAGGCTTAGGGACACCAAGTCCTCCCAAAGCAAATGAGCGTATGGATATTTTGACCCTTCTAATACATTTACCAATTTGACAAATTGGCCACACACTTCGTCAACAAATGTCAAATGAATATGTATCAAAGTTGCCTTACTACTATCTGCAAACTGCTCTAAAATGTAATCAATACTCGAGTTTTTGGGTTCATACTCTTTCATGAAATGGATGAGAGCATCCTTGTATTCAGCTAGATATTCGACTGCATGAAACCATGTGTTCCATCTAGTTATGACAGGACTAGGAAAAAGTTTTGCATTCATTTCAGGATAATTCTCTTTTAAGAAATATATGTACGCACTTTTCATCTTTCGAGCATTAAGGAAGGCCATTTTAGTTTTAGTTACAAACAAGTTCAACTCTTTTAACTCCTTCATGAAAATGTCTCCCACCAAGTTTACTTTATGAGCCCAGCACTGGAAATGGAGCAAACGACCTCCTGCAATAATATCAAGTGCCCGAAAACAAGCACTCATATAAGGAGCAGAGTCAGACACAAGCCCATAAATGTTTTCCCACTTGATATCGTAACTACGCAAACAATCCATGATGGCTTGAGCACATGAGGAAGAATCTGCTCTGTCCAGGAAGGTGCAGGCAGCTAGCTGAACCTCCTGGCTTGCAGTAGGGGTAACAGTCCTGAATATGATTGCCAAGACACAGCGTCCTTTACAGTCGGTGGTTTCATCCACAACGATGACGATTGGTTTGTCCTTGAAATTCTGGCCCACTTCCTCACGAATTTGCTCACCACAGGGATTTAGATATGTTCCCCGTAATGTTGTCGCCTTAGGTAAATCCCCAGAGCCTGGTATGTACCTGTCAGTGAATTTCAGACTTATTAATACTGGTACAAAATAATAATAAAGTAGGAATTAGTAGATGGTAAACTTGTCACATTCGATAGTCGCAAAAGTCAAAAAACAGTCTTAGTTTATAATTTCACGTACAATAATAAAAATTAACATTTGATATAAATACAAGCAAAAATTTAAAATAAACATACTCGATTTCAACAAACTACAAATACGCAAAAATTAAAAAAAAAATGTACTCGATTTCAACTTAAGTACTACAAAAAACAGTAATTATTGGATACCACTGACATCGGTTAGTACGCACTTTAAAAAAATCCTTTTGATTTACCTAAGTACTATTAAAGAAAACTATTTGCATTTAAAGTAGAGGAAAATATTGCATTTTAAATTTTAATTACGTTAAATAAAAAATTTGCTTTCGTCATACGAGGTGACATCCGCTTACGACTATTTACTGTCATTTTGATATTACTATGTTGGTATTCCTCAATATAAGGGCCAGATTCCTAGAACAGAGCGTAGCACAGTTCATGGCGATTCAATGGCGCGAATTTTAAAAACACAAAACATAAAACCAGATTCCTAGAACAGCGCGTAACGCAGTCCATGGCGATTGAAACAACTATTTACGTCGCAGAAAATAGGGTAGCCAACTTACTTGTTAAGGTATTCTCGCATGGCAGGATGGTCCAGTTTTTCCAGAGGAATGTTCGTTTTCAGGCACATCATCACAGTGTCGTTTACGAAAGAAGTCTTTTCTGTTCTCAATTTCTTCATTTTTTCATTCATATCTTGTAATGTAGCCTGTCGTTTATGAACCAAACCAACTTCTTCAGCCTTCTTGGCAACATTTTTTTTGTTAATATGCCCAGAAGTGTTGACGTGTTTGTTTAATGTATCCACTTTCTCCCAGTCCAACCGGCAATTACAGTAACCACACATTAACACTTTTGAGCCACTAATGAAAAATTTATCGCTTTTAAAGCTAGCAACTCGATCATGAATTGTAATAGATTTTACTCGCCCCATGACGCTAGATAACACGTGCGTTGTTACGCCCGGTCGAGAACACTTTGAGGCGAAAGTGCCGAGAGTATGCTCAAGGCCTAGCATCACGTGATCGAGGTGTGGCGCTCTCTCTCGGCGTTCGTGTGCATTAGGCAGCTGAGGCGCTTGGTTCAAAAACCCGAAATTTATACCTTTGCTCGCATTACTAAAAAAGTTCGCATTTTGTTAAGTTTTGTTGTAAAAATCGCTGCTATTTCGCGTTTTAACGTTTTTATCGCTAAAAACACCATTTATCGCTTTAATTCGCGACTATATCGTTAATGCGATGAATCAGTGTCTCTAGCCATCTGTGAATGATGATGCTAGATTTTCACTGGTTACTGACGGTGCGGTTGTAGACTTCGCTGTTTGAGCAATTCGTTTTTGATTTTTGGCAACAGGTGTCAGGTCTTGATTGATTTCATTCAAGTTATTCTTGATAATTTTCTGTTTAGTTGATTTTGGAGTTTTAATGCACTTTTTACATTTCCATTGTTGTAATTGAGATTGGCTTTTTGCCCCTCGGCGAGAAGTTTCTGCTATATCTGCACACAAAATGTGATATCCATCATCACATACAGAACATGCCATAAAGTCAGACGGAACTTCAGAGAAATATATTCATAATGAGAAATTGTTTTTGCAAACTTTGACTCATATCTCAGAACTAGATAAAGTGAAGTTAAAAAAAAATACATATCTCCCGTCTGGAGCCAGTGAGACTTTGAATTACTGAAACTACTATTGGCATCCCCAATTGGGGTATGTTGTGAGACTGAGGGAAAGAGATGAGGGAGAGGAAGGTGGGGAAGTAACTGACTATTCAGATCTGGTCACCAAACACGGCTAAAGCCATATCAAGCAATGTTTCAATTCTGAATGGTGGTCTTACACCAGAGCGATACTGAGAGTATCTTCCCCTCTCGAACATGCCGCAAATATACTATATTATTTTATGAATTATTTGTGAAATAACATGATAATAATGAATAATTTTTTATTTATTTTAACTTTATGAGTAAAACCTCAAATTGTAATATTTAAATAAATGAAGACAATATAAGCGAAACTCAATCGAAAATCTGGAAACAGAAAAATCAGAAAAACATATTGACACCTCTGGGACTCAAACCCAGGACCTCCAGCAAGAGTTTCCAGATTTTCGATTGAGTTTCGCTTATATTGTCTTCATTTATTTAAATATTACAATTTGAGGTTTTACTTATAAAGTTAAAATAAAAAAATAAAATATTCATCCTAGACTTGCAGAAAAGTCGATAGATGCCGCATATTAAATAAAATGGATAATGATTTATCCAGACACTATCTAGAGAGCATTTAGTTCGGGTTTGAATCTTGCAATCATACATAAAGATAGTTGCCAATAATATATGCGTTAAAGAAAATGAAGATAATGTAGGTGGTTCTTAGTTGAAGTATGGTACAGTTAAACATGACCGAATTTCATATCGACACCGTGGTGCAGTGGTTAGCGCGTTTGCCCGGAAAGAAAGAGGTCCTGGGTTCGAGTCCCAGAGGTGTCAATATGTTTTTCTGATTTTTCTGTTTCCAGATTTTCGATTGAGTTTCGCTTAGGTATATTGTCTTCATTTATTTAAAAAAATTTTTAGCCCACGCCGGCATTCAATCCTGCGACCTTCGGTTTGCGAGTTAAAATCCTTACCCCTCGACCATGCCGGTCGTCAACCCAGTTTGAATCCTTCCAATAAAAGTGACAATTTGGTGACACCAACCTTTTTCCGCCCATCAACAGTGGGCTGTTGGTACTTCTAGCAACAAGTGTAGTCTTTATTTTTGTTCTGCAGAAGGCAATGAGGAAGGTGCCTAACGCGGAGTGCAGAAGGAGGTACAACGGCAACTCAGAGATCCCTCAAGGTGTCAAGGACTCGCAACACATCTGCAGCCATGTCAAGGATCCCACCTACAGATGCAAGGTAAGGTTGCATCAGCCCTGAACTATTTATTATACTTGATTTATTTCTACATTTGTTGCCATGTCGTCTTTGACAATTGGATTTTTAGTTATTTGGCTATTAGTTATTTGGCTATTAGTTATTTAGCTATTAGCAGATATAGTACACAGTCTGATCAATCTATCTTCTTCTTCTATCTTCTGTATAAATAAAAATGAATCGCCGAAATGTATGTACGCGCATAACTTGTGAACAACTGCACCAAATTGGATAATTTTTTTTTGTTGTGTTCGTTATGGTCAGGACATTATGAAATTTGTATAAAAAATTGCAATAGGTGACACGCGAGCTGTTTGAAAACTGAATGCACCGGGACTGAATGAATGGAATACGGGAGAGGGGAACTCGGGAGGAGGGTTCGCGGGACGGGGGAAGCGGGCGAGGAGAGTGGGGTGAGGGAAGATGGTGTGGGAATGCGAGAGGGGGAAGGGGTTGCAGGAGAGGAAGAGGAGGCGGAAGGAGAATGG
This sequence comes from Limnephilus marmoratus, assembly GCA_917880885.1. Classification (NCBI taxonomy): domain Eukaryota; kingdom Metazoa; phylum Arthropoda; class Insecta; order Trichoptera; family Limnephilidae; genus Limnephilus; species Limnephilus marmoratus. The sequence goes on from OU862935.1 coordinate 8,273,730, forward strand.
GACGAATGAGAAAGGACATGCAGGGAGAAACAATGTCTTTATTAAATGGCATAGCAACGCATGCCGGGAGCCAGCTAGTATTATTATAACAGAGTTCCACCACGAATTGTCAGTATCAAAAATGGAAATATACCTCGCAAACCAACATTATGAATTGCAGTGTTGCCAGGTGTTCGGTATTCTACCGAACCGTTCGGTATTTTAGCACCGTGTTCGGTGTTCGGTATGACAAAAATACCAAAGTATGAGCGGTTTGGTATTTTTTTATGATTAATTTTTCTCCTTAATTAACAATTCAACTGTCAGATTTGACGCAATCGGCAATCGATGTTGCATAGCATCCCTACTTAGCTTGTGCGATGTTGCCCTTCGTGCACGTGCTCACTGTTTTCGAGCCATTTCGCGGCTTAGTGTTACACATCAGGTGACTATGTATTTGCGTTAATGTGAGTATTCGAATAATTTGACTGCTTACATTGTTTCAAAGTCCGACACCCCCCCCCCCCCTGAACCGGGGTTTTGATTTGCCAAGGTACCACCGAAATCTAGGGAAATTGTAGGGAAATTTCACCACGAAAATTTTTTTTGCTCATTTTTCGGTATTTATTTGGAAAAGACCTGGCAATCCTGCATATAACACCAATATTGTGACAACTCCTCAAAATCACATAGTCCGGTCAAAATAGACATTCAAGGTTACAATAATTCGTATAAAGCAGAAAATTTGTACGAATGTTGAAAACACCATTATAAATGAAATGTGAAAATTCACCCTCGATCCCTCGTTTGCAAAAATTTTTATTCAAGGATAAAGTTCGCAAATATGTTTTCCTGACAAACGCTAAGTTTTATCATAAAATAGGTCAGACAAAAATTATAGGTCATGCAATTATCTATAAAAATTATCATTATACATTTTTTCTATAAACATCCAAATTTAATAGATGAGAAGATACAGATGGGGGGTAAAACCAAACTATGGGGGGGTGAAGAGGGGAAAGATGACTGCGATTCATTAAAAAATCAATCTGACGGTATATAACGCCATCAGTTTAGTGGGTACATGGTGGGTACCCATAATCTCAATCTGTAAGAAATACAACAATATTGTTCTTTCAAAATCTGTATAATTTTGTGTTATTTTGTTAACTTGTATAATTATTGTTAACCTCAACACAGGCTTGTCCTAGTGAGGTAACAAATTGTATTGTAAACATTTTTACCTACAGTGTAAAGAAACAATAAATAAATAAATAAATAGGCATCTCGCATTATAATATCACCATTTAGTTCTTAAAAGCAAAATCTGCTTTTGAATGAATGTTAAGACATTTTTACAAATGTTTCATAATTTACTTACCCCTGTAACCAGCGACGAGCTCACGGAGAACCGTCCACATTCGTTATGTCCATATGTTTTAGGGTAGGTATAATGTATAGCACAAGCTATCGTTTTGCCGTGTTATTTCGTAAAATGTATGATGTGAGCTCGACGCTGGTCAGGACAAGAATGATGACGTCACATTTTTTAGATTCAAGCGAGGCTCTCGTAAGCCCAGCCGGCTCCATGGAACCGGTATGGGGAGGGGGAAATAAAACGCTTTTATCACTTAGGGCAGGTCCAGATATATTCATATTTATGTCCATGATTTTTTCCTAAAAGTTACCATTTCTGAGATATAGCGATTCAAAAAGTTGAAAAGGTTGTGTTCGTCATAATATGCACACGCGTCCATGCCACCTGTGAGGTACTCGTAGTGGACTTGGCGTGTTTTTTAATGTGGTTTTCCGGTAGGCCTATTTAACGATCTATTGTGGGTCTGTTTAATTAAATAATATTGTATTAAATAAAAAATGGTGCCATTGAAAATTATGAAAGCGGTGTGAATTTTGAGTAATTGGGGAAAACTATCCACTGGGCGACAGTGCAATTTAAAACTTTTTTCTCTGATTGAAAAAGATACTTGCCGCCAACGGGACTTGAACCCGTGTCCTTCTGATTGCCGGTCGGATGATTTGCTCTGACCACTGAGCTATGGCGGCTTATCTAATACCCGCCAAATAGTTCAATATATACTGGTGTTTCATTCAACAATTACTGATTATTACATTTTTCCACCTGAAAACAACCAACTTTATTTTTGTGAGGGAGGTATTGTTAGTACTAAATCTCTCGCTAGGTGGCGTCGAGACAAATTATGTCTACATTTTTTGGTGAAATACTTTTAACTTGTTAAATATTAATTATTATTTTTAATTTATAAACTAACGTTTAAGACAAGATTTTATGCATAGCACAAAGGGTAACAATTATTATAAGCAATAATAATTAGCCTGAAACACTCACTTACATTGAAAAATCTCCCGAGAAAAGATACTTTCCATTAAAGTTCTATATAGACAATGAATTCATCTATCTTTTGTCGATTATCACATATGCCAATCTATAATAGAATATGGAATCATTGTTTGGGGAGGAGCAACAAACTCAGCTATTGTTCATTTGGAAACCACACAGAGAACCATCTTAAAGGTTATACTAAAAAAACGCAGAATGACTGACACAGACCAAATATTCAACATGTTCGACGGACTTGATATACGACAATTATACATAAAAACACTTCTTAACTATATCTTTGACCAAAAACACAAACTCCAACAAACACAAACCATTAATAGACCAGTTAGACAAGCATACATACAAAACTTAAAAACACCGACGATAAACACAAGCTTTGGACAAAGACATCACAAATACCAGGCAATAAAAGCATTCAACCATCTTTCACTCGATTTAAAAAAAGAAGAAAACAAAAAACTTTTTACACTCAAAATTAAAAGATGGATTAAAGAACAAAAAAGGCAACTTTACAAAAAAATCACAACATAAAAAAAAAAAAAAAAAAAAAAAAAAAACACAGACATAAACACCATTGCAATACTCACTAATATATAAAACCCTTTTAATTTCACTATTGGTTTATATGTATCTATCCTATTTATATAGTTTTATTTTATTGTTTTATTTTATTGTTTTATTTTAGTGTTATTTTACTCTATTTTATTTTGCTCTATCTTACTTTCTTTTAATTCTTATATGTTATTATTGAGTTTCTTTTTTCTTTAGTCTTTATTTTATATGTATCTCAAATTAAAAAAATATAAATCATATCAAACTGTAAAATGAGGTCCTCAGCACGGGTAAAGCACCCAGTGAGGCCCACATTAGTCAAAAAATTTAACAAACATGTATAAATCAGGTGAATCAAATAAATAAATAAATAAATAATTATTATTATAAGCAATAATTATCAGCCTGAAACACTCATCCACATTGAAAAATCTTCCGAGAAAAGATACATGACGCCAACGGGACTTGAACCCGTGTCCTCTCGATTGCCGGTCGATTGCTCTTGACCACTGAGCTATGGCGGCTTATCTCGTACCCGCCAAATGATTCAATATATGCTAGTGTTTCATTCAACAATTACTGCTTATTATATTTTTTCCACCTGAAAACAACCAACTTTATTTTTGCGAGAGAAACATTGTAAGTGTTAAGTCCCTCGCTAGGTGGCGTCGAGACAAATTATGTCTTCATTTATTGGGGAAATACTTAAACTTGTCAAATATTAATTATTATTTTTAATTGTAAAACTAACGTTTTTAAGACAAGATTTTTTATGCATAGCACAAAGGGTAACAATTATTATAAGCAATAATTATCAGCCTGAAACACTCATCCACATTGAAATAAATAAATAATTAAATTAAATAATTCATAGGATTTATAAAAAATAAATAATTCATAGGATTTATAAAAAACATATTAAAATATCGTAAACTTCTGCTTAATTACTTACAAATAAGGGAAAATTTGCCAAAATTGACAGCAAAGCAATCCGAGGTATTTTCTTCTTCTTTTTCAATGGCGCTACAGCCCAATTCGAGCCTTGGCCTCCTTCAAAATAAGCCTCCACCGCCCTCTGTCCTCGGCCGTCTTCTTCCAATCTGCAACCTGGAGTAATCCTCTTGCATCCTTCCTGACATCATCCTCCCATCTCAGTCTAGGTCTGCCCGCCTTTCGTTTACCTCCCGGGTGTCCTGTCAGAACCTTCTTCGGTACTCGTGTGCTTGGCATTCGGTGCACATGTCCGGCCCATCTTAATCTTTGGAGTCTTAAATGGGTGGAGAGTCTGGGAGCTTGGTAAATATCATAGAGCTCATTATTGTGGCGGATTCTCCATGCCTCTCCCTCTCGCACCGCTCCTAAGATTCTTCGAAGTACCTTTCTTTCGAAGATGTCCAGCCGTTCCGCTGACTTTGAGGTATTTTAAATAGTGCCATATTGTGGCAAAGAGCGCTCCAATGGTTTTAAATAACAAATTTGATTAAACAAACTAGATAGCTCTGCTACGACTCATTCCCCATAAAAATGTATTGTACTCTTCAGTCTACTGTTTTTCCATCTTGGATGGGGGATTTGTTTTTATTTTGTTTAGTTTTTTATTTTGTTTTTGATTTTGCCTTTGATTTTGTTTTGATTTTGTTATGCTCATTTAGATGTTCTTTGTGAAAAAAATAATGTGTAAAAAGTCAATCTGGGCGTGAAAATCAAAATAAATAAATAAATCAACAGGACCTTACTTTGTTTTTTTTCTTCACATGAGCTCCACACAGCAAGCTCTGCTCTCTTAAAAAAAACTCTCAGGGCCTATGTCATCTTTGGGGATGCTGCAATGAGGGTCTTTTTAGGAAAAGGAGAGTAAGTTCGGAGAGGAAGGAAAATGGTATGAGGGGTAGGAAGGAATTTGGGGTTCAATGTGGCCAGGAGTGACGGACGTATGACGACTGCGGTGTAAGGTGATGTGGCAAGGGAGTTCGGCTGGAGTGGTCTAGGTTAGGTCTCCCTCAACCAATCTCTCCCAATCCCGCCCGCCATGCAGTAGATGGGCAGATGCATTCACCGCCAAGGCCTAGACCCTTGATAAACTCCACCCAGTGGATCCAGGCACCCTTGCTAAACCACAAAAAAGTAGCCAACCTTTTATGGCAGGAGTGTTGATTATACAATAAATGGAGCGGTGGTCCCCATACCTGCCTCCCAAATTATGGATTCATACGTCCGTCACTCCTGGACACACTGATCCTCAGATTCCCAACGACCCCGCAGTAGGCGGGAGGCGGGAATGGGTACCGCCGCCCCGGAAACCTTTATTGGATAACCAACACCTCTGCCATAGGTCACCCCAAGTGGTTCGCTACGTTTGGTGATTTAGCAGGGGTGCCCGGGTTCATGGGGTGAGGTTTGTCTAGGTCTTGGAGGCAGATAACCAGGACATACTTTGAACCCCTGATTCCTACCCACCCCTTAAACCTCTTTCCTTCCCAGAACTCTCCTCTCCTTTCTTTCCTTAAAACCCTCCACACAGCATCCCCAAAGATGACATACTTGGGCGGCGGTACCCATACCTGCCTCATAAACAATTTTGTTTGGTGACTGAACAACTCAGAATGAAATCAACTCAACACCTTCTTTGAAAAGTCATTTAAAGTGATGAAAAAAAAATGGTTGAATAGGTTACGTTATTTTAGGTTATGGGCTATTAAAAAAAAATCATAGTTTTTAATGACTGAATGGTTGAATAGGTTACGTTATTTTAAGTTATGGGCTATTAAAAAAAAATTATAGTTTTTAATGACTGAATAGGTTACGTTATTTTAGGTTATGGGCTATTAAAAAAAAATCATAGTTTTTAATGACTGAATGGTTGAATAGGTTACGTTATTTTAGGTTATGGGCTATTAAAAAAAATCATAGTTTTTAATGACTGAATGGTTGAATAGGTTACGTTATTTTAGGTTATGGGCTATTAAAAAAAAATCATAGTTTTTAATGACTGAATGGTTGAATAGGTTACGTTATTTTAGGTTATGGGCTATTAAAAAAAAATCATAGTTTTTAATGACTCAATGGTTGAATAGGTTATGTTATTTTAGGTTATGGGCTATTTAAAAAAAATCATAGTTTTTAATGACTTTTCGTAGAGGTATTGAGTTGACTTGATTCTGAGTTGGCATGGAATCTTTTGTTTCATACTGTGAGAATGGTTTTGTTGGTACTCCTGCCTTTTAAATATGTAAGAGCGAGACGGCAGAGACAGTGTATAAAAGGTGATGGATGTTCCTGGTCGCTCTCCTTAATCACAGACAGCTCCGATAGTTAGCACGTAGCTTACAACACAGAATTTATATAGTGCAAATAAATAAACAACTCGTCCACGCGCGTTTTATTAAGATCTGCAAGATCACGCTTACACAATGTCTAAATAACACATATACATGTTTTTTTTTTAAAATTTTAAAGTATAAAATAACAATACTTATTGTAAATTTGTGGATTTGTCTTTTCCAGGGTGCCTTTGGCGGGGCGCTTACTCGCTACAACAAGGAGAGGGTCTCCTGCACATACATGGTGTATGCCTTCCACGCTTTCAGAAACTGTGACGTCATGGTGACCACGCGCGTGGCGCCGTATCTTCAATGGATCGAGAGCCTCGTCTGGCCATAGGAAGTCGAATAACACTACAAGTTCACTGAACTGTCAACATCTAAATGTGTGATCATACCAATTTGAAAAAAATACTGATTTACGTACTTAATACATTATTTGTACTCCAGATAAATCTAATAAATTAAGAATTTATTTCGATACGTTTTTAGATTTTCACGGCCAAAAGTATTTTCGTTATTTGTTTTTGGAGTGTTATGCCGTGTTGCACTATCTCCTTCTTTAGCCAACGTTTCGGACAGCGTTGCAGTGTCCATCATCAGGGCAGATCCAGCAGATCACACATCTACCGGATCTGCCGGATCTGCCCTGATGATGGACACTGTAACGTTGTCCGAAACGTTGGCTAAAGAAGGAGGTAGCGCAACACGGCATAACACCCCAAAAACAAATAACGAAAATAAATTCCTTTTCGTTATTTGTTTTTGGGGTGTTATACCATTTGCAGTGTCCATCATCAGGGCAGATCCGGCAGATCCGGTAGATGTGATACGGATCTGCCCTGATGACACTGCAACGCTGTCCGAAACGTTGGCTAAAGAAGGAGGTAGCGAAACACGGCATAACACCCCAAAAACAAATAACGAAAATACTTTGGGCGGTGAAAATCTTAAAATATACGATAGGTAAAAATTAATCCACAAAACATTCGATTTAAATTGAAGATCGTGAAATTTCCACTTTGGGCGGTGAAAATCTTAAAATATACGATAGGTAAAAATTAATCCACAAAACATTCGATTCAAATTGAAGATCGTGAAATTTCCGTGTTGTTCCTGGCCTTCAACAGGTTAAAACAGGAATTTATTTGATCAATAAAGAATTTAGATTGATAGGTAGGTACTTTAAAAAAGTTCGATAAATATCATCGAAAGAAATTAAAAATTAATGTTACTCAAATTTTGTGCACACGGATACGCCCACAACTTATTTCTCTCTGTTATCTTCCTCTTCAGTGAGTGTATGAACTTCCGTCACATTTGACATTGTCACAAATCGATGATTAGTAATATTCTGTTTTTTTTTTACATGTGAACGGACCTTTCAATGATGCTTATAAAAAAAGCATAATATGTTCGTCAGTAAAAAATTAGAGTTTATGTTTTTATGTCATGTTGAAGAAAGGAGCTATAATTTCTGAAATGTTCTGTTTTCTGTATAAAAATTGAAAAAAATAGATAATAATCAAATAAAATTAATCGATTAAATATTATCTTTTCTGATAAGGGGGCGTTCAAGTATTACGTAACGCAATTTTTGAAGATTTTTGACCCCCCCTCCCACCCATGTAACGCGCCGTAACGTTTTTCCATATCACCCCCCCCCCTACACGTTACGTAACGCCCAAGTGACAATTTTTACCTGAAAGTCACAATTAAGTTGCGCAAAGTGCTGGAAAGTCGCTTAAACACCTTTTTTCTTGTTTTAATCTTGTTTTAATGGTAATAAATAAAACAAGAGATTTCGAGAACGAAAAGGATTGCCAACTTGGAAGATTTTAATTCCCTAGTTTTTTTTATCTAAATAAAGAAAAACATGTTACGTAACGCATTGTTCGAACAACCCCCCCCCCCCCCTCATAACGCACAGTAACGTTTCACAAGACCCCCTCTCCCCCCCAAGTGCGTTGCGTAATACTTGAACGGCCCCTAAGGTACACGAGTACATGACAAATGATGATGATCTGAAATATAATATTTTGTAAAATATGTATAAATGTAACTCACATTATTTATATTACAATAAAAAATGATAAAAAAATTACAGTGTGTAATTCACATGCGATAGTAGTTTATTCACTAAATTAATTTTAGATTTAATTTTTTTGTTTATTTTGAGCGTTTCTAAAGCGCTAAGATTAAAGTATGAATTTATATTGCAATGTTTAAATTTTGTTTTTTCTTTATTGAAGCTATGGCCTGACTCTATTAAATGATTCGCAAATTTGGGGTAATTATTATTTCGTAAACAAAGTTCATGTTCCCTGATTCTAGTTTTGAAATTTCTAGTTGTCATACCTACATACTGTGCGTTACAATCGTTACATTCTAAAGTGTATATCCCGTTTTTTTAGAAAGTAACGATTGTGACGCACAGTATGACAACTAGAAATTTCAAAACTAGAATCAGGGAACATGAACTTTGTTTACGAAATAATAATTACTCCGAATTTGCGAATCATTTAATAGTCAGGCCATAGCTTCAATAAAGAAAAAACAAAATTTAAACATTGCAATATAAATTCATACTTTAATCTTTGCGCTTTAGAAACGCTCGAAATAAACAAAAAAATTAAATCTAAAATTAATTTAGTGAATAAAATAATAGCGCCTTGCAAATCTCCTTTACTAACCATGTTTCCGTATAATATTGACTCCTCCCACCGCTTTCCCCCTCCCCCCAAAATCATCCCTCTCACTACTCCCACCTAATTAATCTTTGGTACTTGCATTTAATTTTTAAGTTAGTTTTAATTCTGCTCGTGAATGATACGGTTGTATCGAAACCGGTCGCGGAAAAATTAAATTTAAGTAACAAATGTACATTTAATAAAACTCTTCAAAAAACAAAATGTCTAGAAATTGTTACATAGTTAATGCCCAAGAAATACAAAAAAAAGTATTTTTTCATTTAGCAGGAATGAACACAAAGATAAAGAAACACATAAGGTCCAAATGTATGAAAAGTATATTTATACAAATTAATAAGTATATTTTAACAAACAAAAAAGGATATTTTCCACATTTTTGTCGTCGAATTCCAGTGCACCTTTTCGTATACATTTGGCCATCTTATTAGTATTTGTGTTTTCTTCTTTGGAGTCGCTAGATGTCGCTTTCTTTTGCCGGTTCATTTTGGAGTCAGTTTTCTTTCAAATCAGTATAGGTCACATTTCTAGGATTTTTTATTCAATTTTTGGACTACAGTTACTAATATCTACAGCCTGTATGTCGGACGAATATCTACAGCTCATTAGTTGAACTAATATCTACGAACTTCAGAGTGTTGACTAATATCTACAGAGCTAAGGTCGGACGAATATCTATGACGGTCCCAGTGGTGACTTATATCTACAGAGCGTAGGTTGGACTAATCAGCTAAATGTGTCCAATAATCCGATATTAGGGATTTTTACATACATTCTTACATAAATGAAGTTCTTTAAACTGCATACGCAATATTACGTTATTCCAATATGCTATACATAATTGCAAATCCAACCTCTGCCAGTGCTGTAGATATTCGTCAACACTTTGGTTCTCATAGATATTAGTCAACAGTTTGAGCTGTAGATATTCGTCAACACTTTGGTTCTCATAGATATTAGTTCGATTTTTTCAGTTTTTGGAATTCCTGTAGATATTAATAGACGCCTCCTTGGCAACTATTTCAAAATCTTTACAAATTCAAAAAAAACTCCCGGTCACCTTGTGTGCGCCCCTCCAAATACCGCAGTGGATTTTGGTGCAAACCACTGTTGCCCTAATTAAAGTCATTTGTGTGCGCCCCTCCAAATACCGCATTGGATTTTGGTGCAAACCACTGTTGCCCTAATTAAAGTAACTTGTGTGCGCCCCTCCAAATACCGCATTGGATTTTGGTGCAAACCACTGTTGAATTAATTAAAGTCACTTGTGTGCGCCCCTCCAAATACCGCATGGATTTTGGTGCAAACCACTGTTGCCCTAATTAAAGTCACTTGTGTGCGCCCCTCCAAATACCGCATTGGATTTTGGTGCAAACCACTGTTGCATTAATTAAAGTCACTTGTGTGCGCCCCTCCAAATACCGCATTGGATTTTGGTGCAAACCACTGTTGCCCTAATTAAAGTCATTTGTGTGCGCCCCTCCAAATACCGCATTGGATTTTGAAGCACACAACTGTTGCCCTAATTAAAAATATTTATATGCGCACCTCTAAATACCGTAATGGATTTTGATGCACACAACTTTTGCCCTAATTAAAGTCACTTGTACGCGCCAGGGCTAAGCTTTTGTGATTTGGTAAAATTAAAAGAGTACAATGTTGTGTTGATATTTATGTATGTAATAAAGATTTCCAGTTCATTTTAAAGTTATTTTTATAATGTATTCTTACATCTAACGATTATTACAATAAATTTGACAGAATTAAACAGGCTGGAAGTCTACTTTAAAGCACTGGAAAACTATGTCATCATCTCCACGCAGCGAAAATTCCAGATTCGAGGTAACCTGAAATAAGGACAATAATATTACAAAGATAAATTCAATCCCTAGTTTGGAATACACTAGAGCAGTGGTTATTAAACTTTTTGGAGGCACTGAATCCCACCTGTTTCATATGCGCATTCACCGAACCTTTCTTTATTAATTGGAAAGCGGGGCGTGAAAGTAGTGGCAGAGGATTACCACATGGGGGGGCGTAATTGGATAGGATGAGGGTCGTGGTCACCACGACGGGGTGGAGGAGGGGGGGAGGGGGGGGGCGCAATGGGATAGGATGGGGCGGGATGGGATAGTGACAATATTCTTCGTAATTTTTTTGGGGTGTGTCTTGCCTTCCACCGAACCCCTGGGGTACGATCGAACACAGGTTAAGAACCACAGCACTAGAGAATCCCTAGATTGGAAAACAAGAAATTTAGACATGAATGTTTACAATGTCTCGCTTTAAGGACCAATAATCAACGGCCGAGAAATCAAATATTGTCGAAATATAGTCTTGCGATCGTTCCCTTGGAACTCTGTACAGGGCGATTCCAATGAGAGAGATTAATTAATCTCCTTGTCAGCATTTTTAAATAATAACTCAATATCAGTTTTATTTCATTCTATATTTGCTTTTGATCTATACCTACATTCAAAATGCTCATACGCGTGATGGTAAAACTATTACAATTGTGCATTTTTTGTAATTATTTTTTGATCATAAGTATTAATAATTTTCCAATAATGTCTAAAATAAAGGATGAAAAAAAGTCTGAAAGATTTTACTTCGTAAGACCGTAAATAAATAGACAAACTGAAGTATTTTCGTCACAAAACACGTGCACAGTTCATTTTTATAATGATTTGTTTAAACTAAAATATAATTTTAAAAAGTATCATTCCTGTATAATTAATTGTTTTTGTTTTATTAAATATAATAAAATAAATGATTTGAAATGCGTGTTGTATAATACAACATATTGTTTGAAATCTGCCAACGACCCACGGCATCCTCTTATTATACTAAAAATAAACATATTTTTTCAAAATTTATAACATAGCTTTACTAGATAAAATAACAATCTTTTGAAATTAATTTTTATGTTTTTGTGGAAAAGAGTCGATACGTCTAGAATTTTATTAAAAAATGACATATTTCCACTTGATCTCTTATTTGGAAGAAGGGTCAAGAAAACTTTCAGTTCTGAATGGTTGTCTTTCACCAGAACGATATTAAGATAAAATATACCAGACTAACTTTCACCAGGACGATATTAAGATAGAATATACCAGATGTCTTTCACTAGGACGATATTAAGATAGAATATACCAGACTAATCTCTTTCACCAGGACGATATTAAGATAGCATTATTATCTTAATATCGTCTTGGTGAAAGAGATTAGTCTGGTATATTCTATCTTAATATCGTCCTAGTGAAAGACATCTGGTATATTCTATCTTAATATCGCCCTGGTGAAAGTTAGTCTGGTATATTCTAGAATATAGTGAAAGACATCTGGTATATTCTATCTTAATATCGTCCTAGTGAAAGACATCCGGTATATTCTATGGTAGACCACAAGTTTACCCTGGGGAATTGGGCAGTTCCCATTCACGATGGATTTGCACCCGTCCATAGGATAGATAGGATAGTTGATGGTAAGAGGACCTATTGTGAGTCGTACTTTAGGCACCAGGGTGTAGGAATTGTTCGCTGAAAAATACAACAAATTAGTTATTATTTTCAATTTATTTCGTTTTACATAGTTCGCCCTCTGTGGTCGAGGGGTGAGGCTCTTGACTCAGAATCAATCAATAAATTTTATTTGATTAATTTGTGTTATTTCACAATTAATTCATTAAAAATAATATATAGTATATTTGCGAAACGTTCCAGAGTGGAAAATACTCCCAGTATCGCCCTGGTATAAGACCACCATTCGGAATTGAAACATTGCTTATAACGGTTTAAGCCGTGTTTGGTGACCAGATCTCTAGCCAGGTCCTTCCCCACTTTCCTCTTCCCCATCCGTACCCCAATTGGGGATGCCATGGTCTCACTGGCTCCAGACGGGAGCAGCTGAGACTCTTGTGAGGTATTCACGTTAAAAAAAGACATTAGTTTGAAATCTGCTGAAAATTGTGAATACGATTTGGGATTTTTTTATCGTTAACTGCACGCAGGAGGCTTCGAGGAAAATAATTTCCCACATCTTTGGGTATGCTGGAGTGAATTATGGTTCTCGAAGAGTCACCTCACGTGTCAGAAAAGAGCGTGGTGTCGTAGGTACCTGCGCATTCGACAGCCCATGGTTCCCTAAGAATTGTACTATATGGGTACTAAATAGAAGAACCCTGTGAGAGTGAGAACGGTTGTTCTCGTCCGCCATATATCTTTATCTATAGGTAAGCATTTGGAATTCGAAATCTCTTTACTAAGAGAGTTTTCAATAGTGTGTGCTCGACAGTTGATATTTCTCGCTCAATTCTTTTATTGCGAATCGTTTATTTGGAGAAAATTACAGTTTGTCAAAAAAGAGTAGAAAATATATGAGGGCGCCACTGTTGATCAAATGGCAATACTAAACACATAACTCATGGTGTTAAAGTAAAGCTGTGTAACCAACATTTTTATAAAAAAATAAAAAGGCATAAATAGTGGAAAAAATATTTTTTCATTGCAGTATAGATACCCGCCGATCTCAAAATTAGAATTGCATATAGGCATTATTATACCTTTGCAATTTTGTGTTAACATAATGAAGAATAATTATAATGTAATAAAATATAAAGTACAGTTTAGAAATTGCTCACATTTATTTAATACTAGATTAAGTACCTAGCGTTGTCTGGGCTTTAGAACATGTCTCTAATTTTAGATTTGAATATATTTAACTCATTCAGATCTAAAAGTAGTGTAACTAAACTCACCATTAGTGATTCTTCCCTTCTATCTATTGTTAAATTCAAATTTATGTGAAATTATATTAAAGCAAATCGCTTAATAAATCACCTTTTAATGAAATTTATGTCATGAAGAAAAAATGTTTTTTAAAATGTGGTTTACTGTGTTCTATACATTCAGTGTCATTGCACTTCAAAAAAATATTTTACAGTTAAATTGGTGTTGCCAGTCTACAAATTTAGTAGTTCCAGTTTTTATATTTTCTACACTTATTTGACAGACTATATTTGTGTCGAATATTTACACGTCAGACATTTTATATTTCCCAGTTTTTCTTATGACCTAATTTTATTTTCATCTATATTTCCTTTGTTTCCCAAATTTTTATTTTCTTTTCCTGCTCTTTTTTTCTTGCATACTCACTTCGAAAACACTGTTACTTGTATATTCGATGCTTGATTCTAGAACCTAGTCTACTACTACTATCCTACTGCTATTTTTCAGGTGTATAATAGAAGCCAAAGAGTTTGGAAAAAAGACAAATCCAACTTTTTTTTTTTTTTTTTACAGTGTATACCGCACAAGAATCTCAACTGCTCCCGTCTGGAGCCAGTGAGACTATGGCATCCCCAATTGGGGTATGTTGTGAGGCTGAAGGTAGTGGGGAGGGGAAGGAGGTGGGGAAGAGGAAGGTTGGGAAGTACCTGGCTATTCAGATCTGGTCACTAAACACGGCTAAAGCCATTTTCAAGCAACGTTTCAATTCTGAATGGTGGTCTTACACCAGGGCGATACTAACAGTATCTTCCACTCTGGAACATGCCGCAAATATACTATATATTATTTTAAATGAATTAATTGTGAAATAACACAAATTAATCAAATAAAATTTATTTGCGCATGCCGGGTTCGAACCCGCGACCTCCGGAATGTGAGTCAAGAGTCTTAGCCACTGGACTACGGAGGTCGTCTTTCGGAGTCAAGAAAATTCTTTTCCAGTCATGGAGCGACCCAATCCTACCTTCACAGATTCAAGCTGAAAGATAGTCCGGCTTGCCCTTGTGACAAACTATCGGACCAAACAGTGAAACATCTTTTGCTAGACTGCCCAATCTTCACGATGGAAAGATGGCAAATAACCAAAGAATGCCAGAGGAGAGATATAAACTTTACGGACATTTCTGATGTCATAAAAATTATACCTCTCCGAAAAATATTCATTAAGTTCGCAAAAAACATTATAAGTAAAATTAAGGAACAAAATAAATAATTATCAAAAGAAATTAAATTAACTTTAAATCATAATATAAACCAATACTAGAAATCACAACTGAGAACGCTAAAGAACACTTCCTTTCCTACAAAATGGTTCTGTTAAGAGGGTCAATAATCATGTTAACAGAACATCCAACAAAAAATTTCAGATTCACAATATTGCTCCGGCTGAGGTTTTACATGGTTCACTCACGCTGTTAAATAAATGTTGGAGAAGTTGATAGTCCATGTTAATCCCACTAATCCCTCTCCACATCCTTTTGCATGACCCTTTTTCCCAACATGCATGAAAAAAGCCAATTTAATAGTAAAATCACATAGTAAAACAGAACACTCAAGGGGAAAAAAAACTACTATCCTACTGTATCATATATTATAATTTTGTGAATGTTAACTTTACTTAATTCTACATATATGAATGATCAGGTACCTATATTCCTAAATACCTAATGTAAACGAAACCTGTCAATTTGACTGTCCTAGAACGGGAGACCTTCCTAGTTGGACAGTCAAAGCTTCCTTAAACTGTGAATGTACTTTTACAACAAATAAATCTAATATATAAAATTCTCGTGTCACGGTGTTTGATACCATACTCCTCCGAAATGGCTGGACCAATTTTGATGAAATTTTGTGTGCTTATCTGGTAGGTCTGAGAATCGAACAACATCTATTTTTCATACCCCTAAAAGTAAAGGGTGTTCCACTCCGAAGAAAATTATTTTCCCCATACATTTTGTATGGAATGAATTCTCCTGTTTTGAAAGAACTGCAGCAATATTGTAAGGGGTATAATATTGAACTGTGAACCGGGGGAGGGGGAAGGGGGGAGGGGGGAAAGGAACTCAGAAAGGGGGGTTAGCGGGACGGGGGAAGGGGATAAGTGGAGTGGGGAGAGGGAGAGGGAACGCGAGAGGAGAAAGGATACGCAGGGAGAAACAATTTAGATCAAGGTATGGTATACGCAGGGAGAAACAATTTAGATCAATTCAGCTAATAAGTTGACAACAATTGAGGCGGTACGAAGTTCGCCGGATCAGCTAGTAAATAAATAAAAATGGTCAGTTAGTTTAAAAAAATAGTGCTCTTGAATATCTAATAAGATTGATTAGTCAGACATCTCCGGAAACTCGATATTTGAGTTGAGTATGTGGTTATATGTAAAAGTGTACCCTCTATCTGGTACAATCATAGACATATGAATATTAATAGACCAGAACATAAAGGTGAGGGGAAGAAACCAACTACAGCGGGGCGCAGAGCGGGAAGATGAATTCGGTGATATGTTATTCGTCAATAACTCAATCTGAGAGTATATGGGCATCTCGCATTATAATATCACCATTTAGTTCTAAAAAGTAAACTCTGCTCTTTAATGAATAGACCTTTTTACATGGGAGCGCGAATTGCTCGCCGCGAAATGAACAAATTTACAAATTCCAAATACAGCAAAGTAAAGTTCGCCTATTTTCATAGCCCAATATTTTGTTGACGTATTTAGTTAAGACACTTTTACAAATGTTTCATAATTTACTTACCCCACAAAACAGCGACGAGCACACGCCATGTGTCTCGAGTGATAGTGTGTGTTACAAAAACGACCATATTATGTGATCTGAATAAGCTTATAATAAAGTAAAATAATGCTTTCCTATGTAATGTAATACGACAATTGGGTTTATTCTCTTTTTTCTATTTTTACACGTTTTCAAAACACAAGCCACTATTTTTGCCGTGTTATTTCATAAAATGCACCGATGAGTGTTCGACGCTGGCTCGCAGAAGAATGATGACATCACATTTTTTAGATTCACGCGAAGCTATACTCGATCCCAGCCGGTTCCAATGGAACCAGTATGGGGAGGGGGAAATAATACGCTTTTATCGCTTAGGGCAGGTCTATTAATATTCATATGTCTATGGGTAAAATACTCAGATTACTCATAAACAACACCATATCAATTACAATGTACAAAAACTACACTAGTGAATTAAACAAAAAAATGTGTTTTCAGGGTAGTAAGAAATTTCAAAATGTCATACTAATGTACTTCCCGTTATTTTTTATTTTTTTATTATTTATTAATTTCAAAGCCCTGATAGGATCTTACATGAATAATACAGAGACACACTTTTAAAATAATAATATAAACTTGAAGAAATAAATATCATATGGACGGTATAAAGGTATGGGGGACTCCATCGAAGCCAGAGTAAAGTTAGCCTCCCAAAAACTGGGCGTACTGTACAGGGCCCGCAGATATTTTAATAGTACACAACTACTAACCCCACGGTTGAATTTGGCAGCCACCTCTGATCTGGAGCTCCAAAATACCTGAAAAATACTCTCGACTCTGTGCCGAAATGGGGCGGTCCGTTTAATAGATTCTCTCATCTAAACAGACGGATTGCAACCTAACCTAACCTAACCTAACCTAACCCCACGGTTGAATTTGGCAACCACCTCTGATCTGGAGCTCCAAAATACCTGAAAAATACCCTCGACTCTGTGCCCAAATGGGGCGGTGGGTTTAATAGATTCTCCCATCTAAACAGACGGATTGCAATCTTTAGAGCACAGGCGTCGGGTGGGAATGCTATCCTTGTTCTACCGGTATTACAATGGAAGATGCTCCGAGGAACTAGCACCATTGATCCCTTCGGCACCGGTGCATAGTCGGGAACACGCCAAACGCGTGTCCAAAATTTGTAGGGGTAGACATTTGTCACATGAGAACGGGTTGTTTCTTCGACTCTTTCTTGTGTTCAACAGCTCGGCTGTGGAATGATTTGCCGGCCTCTGTGTTTCCTCCTTCCTACAACATGGGTCTCTTCAAGACCAATGTTCATTCCTTCCCCTCCTCAAAAAGATCCTCCACACAACATCCCAGAAGACATAGGCCCTGAGGGAAATTATTTTCCTCAGGGCCTCCTGTGTGGAGTTTGTAAAAAAATAAAGATAAATTTAAGAAAAATAATGTATTACAAGAAAAGAGATTTTTTTAAAATTGCAGATGGAATAGTAATAATAATAACCAGTGCAGGTGATTGGTACAATGTATTTGAAAAGAATTCAAACACTTGAGATATTGCATTTTTTATACGTTCGCAGTAATCTTGAATACGCTTCTCAAATATGCAATCCTCAATATAATTTTTACATTAAACGCATTGAAGCCATCCAAAGAATATTTGTTTATCATTTGAATTTCAAGTTTAATATTGGTTACCGTGACATATGGACCTTTATGGACTTAAATAATTAAAAATTAGAAGAGACTCCACAGATATATCTTAATAAAATTATCAGTGGCTTTATTGATTGTTCGCCTCTTTTGTCTGAGATTAATTTTAGAGTCCCAGGCGTTAGAACCAGAGAAACATCACTGTTTAATCTTCAAAAAAGTTATACCAATCTCAGACAAAATGCTTTTATATTCAGAGCATGCAATGTATTTGATAAGAATTTTAATGTTATAGATTTTTAATGTTCTCATGTAATTTAAGTACCTTAAAAATATGTCATAGCTAACGTTAAATAATTTGAAAGGCCCTTTTGCAAGTTATCGTGTTATTGATGTGAATCCTTTCCATTTACTTGCCATTCGATTTATTGTTGTGTTCACTCTTGAGTTACAGGTATTTACATATTATTATTTATGCTGTTGTGTAGTGAGCATAAATTTTATTTTTTTTTAAATTTATTTATTTCAAGAATTTTGTTTACACATTACAAATGATTACATATGCAAGGTTATAAAATAATTCATATTTAATTCTACTACCCCATAAGTTGAGCTCTAGGAGCTCGTGTTTATGGGAGGAGTATTTACATGCAAAAAAATAATAATGTTCTAACGAATTGTGTAATCAATGATCAAAGAACTTATTTGTAATAAGTATCAACATTATTTTACATAGGTACACAATTTAGAAAAAAATAGTTATATAAGGACAATAACAATACATTTTTTAATATTAAATATTACAATTATTATAAGCAATAATTATCAGCCTGAAACACTCATCTACATTGAAAAATCTTCCGAGAAAAGATACATGACGCCAACGGGACTTGAACCCGTGTCCTTCCGATTGCCGGTCGAATGCTCTGACCACTGAGCTATGGCGGCTTATCAAATACCCGCCAAATAATTCAATATATACTAGTGTTTCATTCAACAATTACTGCTTATTATATTTTTTCCACCTGAAAACAACCAACTTTATTTTATGCGAGAGAGACATTGTTAGTGTTAAATCCGTCGCTAGGTGGCGTCGAGACAAATTATGTCTGCATTTATTGGGGAAATACTTAAACTTGTCAAATATTAATTATTATTTTTTAAAAATAAAAATATAAATATAATAAGCAGTAATTGTTGAATGAAACA
Organism: Limnephilus marmoratus; assembly: GCA_917880885.1. Classification (NCBI taxonomy): domain Eukaryota; kingdom Metazoa; phylum Arthropoda; class Insecta; order Trichoptera; family Limnephilidae; genus Limnephilus; species Limnephilus marmoratus. Next base: position 8,293,071 of record OU862935.1, read on the forward strand.
CTAGTATATATTGAATTATTTGGCGGGTATTTGATAAGCCGCCATAGCTCAGTGGTCAGAGCATTCGACCGGCAATCGGAAGGACACGGGTTGAAGTCCCGTTGGCGTCATGTATCTTTTCTCGGAAGATTTTTCAATGTAGATGAGTGTTTCAGGCTGATAATTATTGCTTATAATAATTGTTACCCTTTGTGCTATGCATAAAAATCTTGTCTAAACGTTAGTTTATAAATTAAAAAAATAATAATTAAATATTACAGTTTAAGTAAGGATATATTACATTAAGGGTACAATATATCATTATCCAATTTCAGGGACTTAATTTGCTTTTTGAATTGTTCATATTTCAATATTTCTGTTATACTAATTTTGTTGGTGAACAATAATATATTGTACCATCTTACACCTAAATACAAATAGTGGTGCTAGCTGTGGTGGTTCTAAGCATAGGGATGGCTATTAAACCATTAATTTTGAAATTATTGCTTATGCTATCTGAGCGGTGAATTTTTTAAATAAAATATTCTTTATAAAATTGATATATGGCGTTTCTCGTTTCTCTTATACAATTCTGTGATAGATGGTACATTAAATTCCTGAAATATCTCTATAGTAGGAAGTCGTAAGGTTTCCTAAGGATGATTTTTATAATTGTTCTTTTAATTATAATTATGGGCTGTAAAGAAGCCTTAAAGGCCCCTCCCCACCCAATAATGCCGTACTATAATAAGTACTGAATTGCACAATAGACAATTTTGATAGTTTCCTTGTTTAAAATATTTTGTATGCTATAGAAAATATAGATAAGTTTTCTGACCGGGAGGGGAGATAGGTAAACCCTACGTCATCGAGTACACGGATGAAACTACTTGGTAGTGATAATGGACATTTAGAAAACCTTAAAAAAGCTGGTCTGCCGGTGCGCCTCTTGGCAGGAGCCGCGCAGTCATGGAAATAGTCAGCGATTTTTTTCGAAAAAATTACGTCATCGAGTACATGAACCGGAATGGTCTCATATGATAAAGGTCGATTAGAAAATGAGAAAAAAGCAGGTCCGCCAACCGGCAGCCTGGCACGTTCGCAGGCAGCCGGCGTCAAAGTGAAATCGAGTACACGAATGAAACCAACGAATAACTATAGTCCAGATCATATAGTTATTATTCTTTCCACAGTGAGATTGATATGATCTTTCCATTTAACATTTTTATCAAATTAGGCCGTGCCCTTGGCTTCCCAGGGGTTAAGATTCCAAGATAATATTTTACATTGGATTTATGATTTAGCTTAGCGCAGTCCATATTACATGTAACGTCATTTGCACAATTTTTAGAATGAATTGTAACGTTAATTAAATTATTTGGCACATCTTCTTATACAGAGAATGGAATATGATAAGTTTTTTCTGTGTTGAGTGATAATAAATTATTATCGAACCAATTTTTTATAAGTTTCATGTCTTGATTGGCTGCATTGGTAATTGCAAGTCTTTTTTTCGATAATTATTGCTGTGTCGTCAGCAAAAGATATAAGTTTACCATTAAGTGATAATTTAAGCATTTGGTTTACCTATATTATAAATAAAATTGGTCCAATAACAGTCCCTTGGGGAATTCCAAATTCTAAAATTTCATCTACATTTAGTGAGTTATTTAATTTTACTTTTTGACTTCTTTGAGTTAGATGACTTTGTAGCCAATACCTAACCCTACCATGTCATTTAATGTATTAATTAGTTTTGTGTGGGAGATACTATCAAAAGCCTTGCGTAAATCAATGAAGATGCCAAGACATTTGTTTTTTTTTGTCTAATGCATTGTATACAGTTGCGGTAAGTTCAGCAATGGCACAATGAGTACTTAATCTTAATCCTTAATCAGACATGGTTCCACGTCACAATTGGCTATTCCCGCAAATATCGGTTCCTCTCCAGCTCCTTCGGGGCCTGAACATTCAAACAAACAAAAATACATTCATATTTTATTTACAATTGCCTGGACTTTTTTACACAGAACTAAAATTTGGATTTGGGGTAAAAAAACTCAATTCAACTGAATTATTATTTTTTTTATCAAAAGGTAATCTATAATATAAAAATGAATCGCTGAATGTGTTGCTAAGCGCATAACTTTCGAACGACTGCACCAAATTCGATAATTCTTTTTTTTTGTGTGTTCGTTATTGTAAAGACAAGGTTTTTATAAAACTTCAGGTGAGCTCTGGCATTACGAAATTTGTGTAAAAAAATAACTATTGGTGGCACGCGAGGAAGCGGCTATTGCTATGGAAAGCGGGAGGGAGGGAGTGATGAGGGAGGGGAGGGAGGGCGAGGGGAACCTGGGAGGGGGGAGGGGAACTCGGGAGGGGGATTCGTGGAACGGGGGGAGGGTGGGGAGAGGGAAGGTGGAGGAATCAGAGTGGGAACGCGAGAGGGGAAGGGGAGGTGGAAGGGAACTCGACGAATTGGAAAGGACACGCAGGGAGGAACAATTTCTTTATTAAATGTCATAGCAACGCATGCCGGGAACCAGCTAGTTATAAATAAATAGGGATCCGTTCTACTTTATTTATTCTTGTTTCAAATAATAAACTACTAGCTGACCCGGAAAAACTTCGTATCGCCTCAGAGTCAATAACTGTTGTATTAACTTATTATCTGAGTTTAATTAAGTTTTTTTATTAAGTTAAAAATTACACAATGAAGCAATTTATCTATGCGCAATTGTCAATGTTTTGTTTTTATCATTATCAGAGATGGCGTTGTGTACGGATTTGTAACTTTTTTGATTTTCTTTCTTTTTGACTTATTTACGGGATTTCCGTTTCATTTTATTTATATGTGTGAGGGAAATTTATTATAATTATTGCATTTTTCCTATGGAGGGGTGAAGTCATATATTCACCGTTTTTTTTTCCATTTTCGACTGTTGCCATTTAATGTGTAAGAAAGAGGGGCATCATTAAGCGGGGTCCAAACGCTTGGCGAGCCTCGGCAAGCGTCCACAAGTCCCAACGTCTGGAGCGCGCGTTTGCGTAGGCTTGCAAGAGCTTGCGAGAGCTTGCCACCGATCCGGCGAGGTCGGATAATTTGGCCACAAGCGGCAAGCGCTCGGTCGCGCTCAGTGGAACTTCCGAGCTGGCGGTGAATGCACGCCGTTTTTGCTCCGTGCGGTCTATGATAATATTTAATATTACGAGACATATGAATGGCGTATGAGGCGAGCCTGACTTATTAAAATGTATAAGTACATAAATTTAATGCACTTACGTAATTTATTGCGACTGGACTTACCTAAAAAGTCAAAATAAATAAATAATATTTTATTGATGATTTATACAATATTATTACAATAAAAAATATACGATTTTTGTTAGAATAACTTTTTTTTACAATACAAGACAATATTATATAAAGACAAGTGATCCTCGAGTTCGGGTCCCAATTGCGATCACTACCTTTCGAAGCGAAAACTTCTTTGGCACCGTTGTGATTTGAAACTCGATGAAACGAAAAAGTGGCACTAAAAAGACACAAAAATCTACAGGATTTAGCCTGCGAGATTATGTCTCCTCTTTGTGCGGTGCTTCGTAGCCTCCCCACTCTTTTCTACCTTAGTTTTCTGAAGGTTTCACTTCTACCGCGTGTAAACTAGACAATATATTTTTCTGTGTCTTGTTCTTTTTCATATTTTTTATTAGTATTATCTTCTTCAATGGTTCAATGGTATAAAAAATACATTTTCCCCTTGTTTTTTGTTTCACGTTAAAATAAAGGTGACCGGCCAACTCAGAATGAAACCAACTCAGAAAGGTCATGATAAAAAAATTGATTAAGTTAGGTTAAGGTTACCGGCAATTTTAAAATTATTTTTTCATAGCTTTTAATGATCTTTCTGAGGTGTTTCTCAGTTGGTTTCATTCTGAGTTGGCATGGAACCAAAATAAAAATAGATTAACGCAAACATAGCATAGCCTAAATAGACGTCCGCCGCGCTTGGATGCTCCGAACACACTGGCGCGCTCGCAAGTGTGTGGAAGCCAGCCATTCGTTTGCCAGAGCTTGCCTGAGCTTGCGGCAAGCCGTTTGTCGCAAGCATGTAGCGGTACCATTATATGTTTAAAAACAAAAGCAAAACAATCATCGCATTGACAAATGACTTTTTTGAATTTTTGGAATTCACTAAGGTACTACTCAATATTATACTTATCACAATATTCCTGCAGCTTTTTCAAAAGATGAGAAATCGTTCCATGCAAAATGTACGAGGAAAAGATTTTTCTTCATTACATTTTTTTCTTCAATTTTTCCGATGTTTTAATAGCTATTCTGCTATTCGGGGTGGAGACAAATCCAACGAACCAAAGGTCATAAAAATCGTTCAAGCCGTTCTTGAGTTATAAATGGTGTAATTAACCCGACTTTGTTTTTTTTTTTTTTTTATTTATTTATCTATAATAAAATATATTTACAATGGTTTTATTTGTATGCCTGTCTCACTAGGGTATACCTGTGTCGAGACAGGCGTACAGGTATATAAATGAATATAGTAGTTACAAGGATATTTCAGGTAAAATACATATTATGAATAGAATTAAAGAAGGGTGATTGGAAGGGTGGTAAATCTTTTAAAGAGAGTTATAAATGTTGGAGATGGAGTAATGAAATAAATTCTGCCTAATCTATTTATAGGTTAAATTTGATAGGATTCCATTATTTTCATTTATTTTATATGGGTTAGGTTGTATGTGAATAGTTATTTCTGTTTATGTGTGATTTATTTTACAGATATTTGTGATAGTGTGGCGTCCAATACTTATAATCCATTTTTTAATAACTTGTTTGAATTTTGTAAAGGAGTCACTTTGTCTGATTGTAGTTGGTAGTGTATTGTATAGTTTGCAAGCTATGTATTTAGAGTGTCTTTGCCCGAAGGTGGTTTTGAAAAAAGGAGTTTGGAGAAGTTCGTTGTTTTTGGCTCGGGTATTGTGTATTGTTTGTGTAGCTTTGTATGGTGTTTTGTTGTTTTTGTGTAAATTAAGTAATATGGATCTTGAGTAGAGCTGTTTTATGTCCATAACGTTGAAGGAATTGAAGATAGTATCAGTGCTGGTAGTAAGCGGCATTTTAAGAATTATTTTTATGATTAGTTTTTGTGCTTTCATGATGGGATCAAGGGCATTGGAATATGCATTACCCCAGGCTAGAATTCCGTATTCGATGTGAGATTGGCACAATGAGTAATATACTGTTTTTAAAAGTTTTAGGTTAAGGAAATTGCGTGTTTGTTTGAAAAAGTATATAGATTTTCGGATTTTGTTTGTAGTATTATGTATATGTTGTTTCCAATTCAGGTGTGTATCGAAGGTTACTCCTAAATATTTGATAATGTTTACTTGCTCTAGGCATGGGCAGTCACAGTTCCGGTTTAGAGATGAATTTTTACATTTGTGTATTTTTAATGGCGGGGCTAGGTTTGACTTTGGGATATTGGTGAGACTAGACAGTAAGTATTTGGTTTTCTGTACATTTAGAGTTAATATGTTCGAGTCAAGCCAATATTTTACCTGCTGAATTCCTTCTTTTAAATATTAAAATACTAGCTGGCACCCGGCATGCGTTGTTATGCCATTTAATAAAGAAATTGTTTATTCTTGCTGTCCTTTCCCATTCGTCCCGTTCCCCTTCCGCCTCCCCTTCCTCTCCCGCGTCCCCTTAGCCTCTCACGTTCCCCACCTCCACCTTCCCTCTCCCCATTCCACTCCCCCACTTCCCCAATCCCGCGAACCCCCTCCCGAGTTCCCCTCCCCCCTCCCAGGTTCCTCTCCCCCTCCCGGGTTTCCCTCCCCCCTCCCGCAAACTCCCTACCCGAGTTCACTTCCCCCCGTCCCCTAACACCCTCCCCCCTCCCGCATTCCATATATTCATTACCGGTACATTCATTTTTTAAACAGCTCGCGCGCAACTTATTGCAATTTTTTATACAAATTTAATAAAGCCAGAGCTCACCAGTAGTTTTATATAAACCTTATCCTGACAATAACGAACACAAACAAAAAAGAATTATCCTATTTGGTGCAGTCGTTCGGAAGTTTACAGAAAATACAGGCCATAAAAGAAAACGATTTTTTGTGATTTTAGAGACAACTCTGGCAATGATTATTTGTGAGTTAATGATAATTATTTTAAAACATTATTTTGCTGTGTAAATGGAATGTAACATTTCTTACTCATATAATGAAATATAAAATAAATAAAAAAATAAACTGTTTAAGAGAAATTATATGAGCCTCAATTTAAAATACAAATGACCGATTTACATTGGAATTCAAATAAATAAATAAATTTAAAATGTCGACCCATAAAACGCTTTTCAGCTTTGCTTTATTTTTTTTTATATTCGCATAGTAAGACGGGCAAATTTATTTTTTCGTAATCACTACTCACAAAAAAAAAGTTGTCTTTAAAAGCATAAACTTGTGAAAATGATTTCTTTAATGGTCTGTATTTTATAATTTAATGAACAAATAAATAAAATAGCACATATGACCGGTCAGTGGTTGAGTGGACATAGCGCTTGGGTCCCACCCGAGCGTCGTGTGTTCGATTCCTCGGATGGCTAAGTCCTCCAACACAACACAAGCAACATTTTCGGCTTTCTGTGGTGGTAGTAGGAGATTTTCAAATATTGTTGGGTTATTCTTAACCCGAGAATGTTTGTCTTTCTTTTAAAAATTAAAAAAAAAAAAATTGTCCTGAGGACAAATGGAAAGTATCAGCGTCTGGAAAGATTTTATTGTATTTTGTGCACGTCCTTCTGAGAAAAGAATGCTGGGTGTAATTTTTTTTTGAGTGCTGGATGTGAAATAGTTGGCTTGACTTTGTATCTCGTATTGTACAGTGGAAATTAATGTTTTCTGAAAGATAGAATATTTTATGACATATCTGAATAATAATAATACAGGCCGCATATCTATTCAAACATGTCAATAATGCAATCACTTCTTTGTTTTATATGGCAATAATAATTTTTCTATGATTGGTAGCATTGATTAATGATTGATGTCTATGAAATGTAATAAAAAATGATAAATATTAAAATGGCAGAGCGAAGTCCGTTTACCTCGTAAGTGAATTAAATTTAACAAAATTAATATGCAACATGCATATTTTTTCGTCTCCCCCGATATAAATACTCATTTTTCGTGGTGAAATATTCCGTATTAACCGAGAAGCGGAGTAAGATATAAATAATGAAAAAAGGATCAATGTATCCCTTTTCCATTTTTTTCAAGTTATACAAATAATATTAAAAATGTTGTTTAGTGAATATTTACATTTTTAAACGACGGTAGCGGACGTCAGAGAAATTGTAGCCAAAATGGTCACAATGAAAGCAGTTATAGATAACATGATTACTAGCAATTAGCAATACACCACTCTTTTCGAAAATATCTGTATAACTAAAATCAAAGTGAATATTATCACAATATCAATATTATCTGTCTTATATATATATTATTATTTAAAGTAAGTCTAAAGTCATGGTTTTTGAAAGGGAGAGTACGGAAACAGTGTGCGATATATTTGTGAATGATGAATACTTGGAGCAGGTGGATGAGTTTGTTTATCTGGGTAGTATGTTTACGAGAGATGGGAAGGCTGATAGAGATATCGAAAGAAGGGTAAATGCCGGTAACTCCATTAATGGAGGACTGAATGCTGTTGGCGCTAATAAAAAACTGTCAAAAAAAGCGAAGCTAGCAGTCCACAATGGAGTCCTGGTACCTACCCTGATGTATGGCAGTGAGGCATGGAACTGGCAGAGGAAGGATGAAAGTAAACTGAATGCTGTTGAAATGAGATCCCTGAGATGTATGTGTGGTAAAACCATGTATGATCGTGTTAGAAATGTGGATATCCGCAAAGAATGTAAGGCTGATGTAAGTATAATGAGCAAAATTAAGAAAGGGACCCTCAGATGGTTTGGGCACGTAGAGCGAATGAGCGAAGAAAGTAGTGTAAAAAGAATATATGATGCAAATGTGAATGGTAGAAGAAGTCGGGGACGCCCGAGGAAGACATGGCACGATCAAGTGAATCAGATACTTGAGACGGGCCATGTCAAAAGTCAGAATAATAGAAGAGTATGTATGAGACGATGTATGAATGTGAGTGAGGCAAAGAGTGTGTGCCAAGACCGAGTTGTTTGGCGGTCCGTCCTCTCTGCCTACCCCTGCGGGGAAACGGCGTGATGGTTAGTTAGTTAGTTAGTTTATCTAATCTTTTTTAGTATCAAATACTAAATCTGTCTGTAATGAACACTTGCTAATCGATACATTTCCCGGATGAGTAATAGATGAATCAATGAGCTACTTGCAGAACATTTTTTTTTCAAAATAACTCAATAAGTACGAATATAAAACGAATTAAAAAACCTTCTGACTACCCAACGGATCAATTATTTAAGGAATTCCAAGTTCCATCTTTCAAAGATCTATACAATAGAAATGCATTGATTCAAATTATAAAAGAAAAAGAAAAGTATCAATTTATAACTGAAAACCGACTAGACATAAATATATTTTTTCATGCCCAAAATTAAACACTTCCTTCGCACAAAATTATTATACTTATCAAGGAAGACTTATTTTCAACCGACTACCGGTTGAAATTAGAAAAAAATAATGATAAAATACAATTAATAAGCACTGTTAAAAAATATTTTAAAGATAATCTCAGAAAAAAAAAAATCTCAAGAATAACTATAACTCAGTTTCCAAGTGATACGAGTGTAGTTTAGACCAAACGATTGAAGTTAAACTTCACTAAATAAAAGAACATATGACATTGACATTGGGGTGACATATGACCATGGAGTGATCTACGACCTTTCGGTGACCTTCGACCTTGGGGTGACCATCCTTATCCTTATCCATACCACTCCCCAGGTCTAGTGTGCGTAAAGACCTGACCGTTTGCCTCGCCATCGATCACCGTTCGCATCGATTACCGTTCGCATCACACTTTTCGTAACATCACACTTATCGCAACATTACACTTTTCGTAACACGTCACCACTTTTTGTATCATATCACCACTTTCGTAAAGCATTCACCAGCATACCCCCCAAGTTGAGCGTGCGTAAAGAAGTTTTACTTCAATAAATAATGATAAAATACAATTAATAAACACTGTTAAAAAATATTTTAAAGATAATCTTAAAAAAAAAAAATCTCAAGAATAACTTATAACTCAGTTTCCAAGTGATACTCCATTCGTCAAATAAAGTTAACTTTTGTTCTGTTTTAACAACTAATTACAATAATTATTCTAGATAATTTATCCAATTATCCAAAGAGTTAAATTGTTTGAAAGTAGATAAATACTTATAATTATAAAACACCAAACTTACAACTTATTGTTTTTTACATTTACATTGTAATTTATGAACTTATATAATATAGCATAAAAAAAATGTACACTACTCTTCCAGACACAAGCTAATGCTTCCATGGAAGAGTGGTATTAACCCATTGGCCACAAACCCCGGCAGCCTGCCGGGTGTGCAACTCAGATACTTAACCACAAACCCCGGCAGGCTGACGGGCTAGAGTAGGTCCGCCAAAAAATGGAAAACGAGCACGACTGTGAAATTTTTGAATAAAATTTTAAATGCTGAACGCTCTGTAGGTAATTAATCATTAATTTAATAGAATTAGCAATAATACGTTTCTTATGTTTTTTCCCTGATATTTGTGTTCCAAGTTTTGTATGCTGCCAGCCGCCATTTATTTTCTTCAAAATTGCGAGAGGTTGTAGGCTTTTGGTAGTGACCCTGATCGTCCCTGATTGCTTTGAGGACTATCATACCAAATTATTTTATTAGTTATTAGTATACATGTATGTAAAAAACAAAGATTATTATTGTTCGATTTATGAATATTATGTTTTCTTGTAACGTTTTGGATTAAAATGTGGAAAAAAACTTACGAAAAAAGAGAAGGTTATGTTTGTATCCTTATTTACAAATATTTTAATATTTTTTTAAAAAATTATTTTAATGTTTTTCTTTACCTTAATCGAATGTGTAAATAAATTTAAAGAAATTAATTCATTTCAATATATGGTTTAAAGGTAACAATGGGTTTAGTACACCAATGCAGGTTTTCAACTTTTGGTACAAAATTAATTCAGTGGTGAAGGCCAATTTTTTTGCTCATTAATTCTGTGGCCAATGGGTTAAGATGCACGCAAATTATAAAATAAATGTACATTATATTTTATATGCTAAATAATAAAATAAAAAAAAAAATAAAAAAACGAGTGTAGTTTATTTAGACCACACGTTTGAAGTTAAACTTCACTAACTTATAAAAGAACATATGACATTGACATTGGGGTGACATATGACCATGGGGTGAACTATGATCCTGGGGTGATCTACGACCGTGGGGTGACCTACGACCTTTGGGTGACCTACGACCTTGGGGTGACCATCCTTATCCTTATCCATATCACTCCCCAAGTCTAGTGTGCGTAAAGGCCTGACCGTTTGCCTCGCCATCGATCACCGTTCGCATCGATTACCGTTCGCATCACACTTTTCGTAACATCACACTTATCGTAACATCACACTTTTCATAACACATCACCACTTTTAGTAACAATCACCACTTTTCGTAACGCATTGACCAGCATACCCTCCAAGTCGAGCGAGCGTGCGTAAAGAAGTTTTACTTAAAAAATAAAGCTCAAATACTCACATAAAGTTTATGAGTTTATTTTTTTTTAAATTTATATCTTCTGTTTAAATATCAAGCAAGCTCACTTATCGTGTTTATAAAACCCTTTTGAAAAATCATTTAAATGATTATTATAATAACCCTCACGAAAAAAATTGAAACATAGCCTATAACTAACGTGCAGATATCCCGATGTCACAGAGACAGTCCCGTTTTCAGGCAGCTTGACGCCAAATTGTCCCGTTTTCGAAAAGAAAGAAACTCGCAGTAGAATTTGAAAAATATATAAAAAGCGCCCAAATAAAAATCCCGGTAGAATCTAGTACTAGTAGATGAAGCCGTCGACATGAGTAAAATACTGTATTAACCTATAATGCATCTGACCATAGATAAAAGATATCTGACGAGAAAACATACTCTTTACTCTTTGATCTGACGTTTACAGAGTTTACGCTAACTGATTTTTTTATTTATTTTTATTTTTTTTTTATTTCATACAATTTTTGAAAGTACACTTTTATGTTTTTTTCTTGATTACCATACTAGGCTAATGCCCGTGTTAAGGTAATCATACATGATATAAGTTATGCAGTGTGAAAACTAGAACAAAATATAGGTTTGAAATAGAAATTATAAGATATTAGAAACAAGAGAAAGAAAAAAGATAAAATATTTAAGGTAAAATATAACAAGATATATGTATACGTAAGCACATACACATACATATGCATACACATACACAAATACATACATATATATATACACACATATAAATACATACAAACATAAAGAAGAAGATGTTTTAAAGAAGTTAAAAATAAAATACTATAAAATATAAAATACTAAGAAGTAAGATTTAAATATGTTATTTTTTATTTATATGGTATTTTTTTATGAAAGCTAAAATTTTTACAGGAGATTTGTCAAGGTAGGTAAATAATCGTCTAGAAGAGTATATATTTAGGTTAGATTAGATTTCAGTGAAGTCAGGTTGGAAAAAGATGTGAAGTATGATATTTTATTTAGTTAATTTAATTATTTTCTTTTCTTTTATAATGGTTAGGAAGTCATATATTCTTTAAAGAAATCTCGTCCCCTTTCGAATATCCAATTTTGAATACGAGTAGTAAAAAGAGGTATGGTAATATTTGATTTTATATCGGTGCTCAAAGCATTGTATATTTTGGGGGCAATGAACCAAAATTGTCGGTGAGCGAATGTGGTTCTAGTTTTTGGGACCACGCATCCCAGGTTTGATGAAAAGCGGGTTTGGGCTTGATGTTGTGGAGCCACCAGTAGGTTATTTTTCCGTATGTAGGATAGGCTTGTCTTGGTGAATAGTTGGCGAATATCTAAGACCCTAAATTTAGTAAATAGCACATTAGAGGGGTGGGTAGGTTGGCATTTAAATATGATTCTAAGTATTAGTTTTTGAACTGTAATTATTGGATTAATGACGGATTCTGTGCAACCACCCCATCCCAAAATACCGTATGTTGCAATGGATTGAAAAAGGGCAAAATATACGCTTCTAAGGGTTTTTAGGTCTAAGATGGATCTAAGAGAGCAGAATATATGGCAGAGCTTACGGAGTCTTTTCACTGTGTCACTTATGTGTGCTTCCCAACGTAGTTGGTCATCTATGATTATGCCCAGATATTTAACTTCCTTAGATGATTTAAGGGTAGGACACGTGCAATTTGTAATAGGTGGGGTTCCGGGTGGGCGTGGGTGCATGTTTAGTGAACACGAGTGAATTATTGGTTTAGGGCAGTTGTTGGGAAAATTATGTTTGCGTATGGAAAACGTCATATATTGTGTTTTGTCAATATTGAGTGTAAGGAGATTTGTGTCAAGCCAATGCCTCACTTTTATTAGGCCATTATTAGTTTTATTAATAACAGCTTGCCATGTTTCATCTTCGAATATTAAGACTGTATCGTCGGCAAATGATAAAATCTTACCTCCAATATCCATGGTACATAGTGTGTTGATGTATAAAAGAAATAAGAGTGGTCCTAGTACACTGCCTTGCGGTACACCGTAAGACATGGATAATTTTTTGCTTTTATTTATTTTGTCAGAGTGGATAAGAGAAGAGTTTGTTGAGTACGGTTTGTTAGGTAGTTTTCGAACCATGTGTAGGGTATCCCAGTTATTCCGATCTGTTGAAGTTTTTTAAGCAGTAAGGGATGGGAGACCGTATCAAATGCTTTTGAGAGATCGAGGAAAACAGCAAGCGGTTTTCGACCAAGGTCGAGATTAAAAGAAACTATTTTTGTGAGGGCGGCTATTGCATCTGAGGTACTCCTACCTTTGCGGAAACCATATTGGTTGTCCGATAATATTTTGTTATCTTCAAGGAACTTGTAGAGTCTATTCTTCACCGCTTTTTCTATGATTTTAGATATTGTGCTAAGTAAAGATATCGGTCGATAGTTATTTACAGATAGTTTGTCTCCTGATTTGAATATTGGGATTATTGTGGCCTGTTTTAAGGAGTTAGGAAATACACCAGTTTTAAAGCTTAGATTGATTATATGTTTCAGAGGTGAGGCTATATATTTTTGGATATGTTTGATGATTTTTGTTGAAATGTGATCTATACCTACAGAGTTACTGTTTTTAAGGGATGAGATTAGTTCTAAAATTTCTGTGTCAGTAGTGGGAGTGAAGTGGAAAGGGTTATAGCTAAGATTAGTGAGGGGTATATTGTTTGCAAGATCTTTGTCCGAGACGTTGTGTCTGTCTAAAATATTTTTTGCTAAGTTAGATCCAATATTGGAGAAAAATTGATTGAAATGGTCGGAAATTTTTTCGGGGTCGGAATTGACATGTAATATTTGATCTTCAATGTTAATCTTAACAATGGGTGTATTGGTTTTATTAATATTGGCTATATCTTTAACGATATTCCAAATTTTTTTATTATCACCGGTAGCTTCACTGATTTGTTTATGGTAGTAATCTCTTTTAACACTGTCAATTATTTTTTTGCAGTTATTTCTATAACGTTTGTAGAATAAGAGAGATTCATAATCGTGGGGATTTTTTCTACAGAAGTTATGAATTTTATCGCGCTTTCTGATACAGTAGAGAATTCCTGCAGTGATCCATGGTTTGAGTTTTGTGTCAGATCGTTTTTTTTTACTTTTTGTGTATGATGTAGCATCGGTTAAGTGGTTACGTAAGGTATTTATAAATAATTCACATGCAGAGGTGACATCGGTACAAGAATAGATAAGTTCCTAGTTTTCTTTAGAGACATTGTTTAGGAGAGTTTCATATGAGATCTTTTCTTGAGGGGAAGTATTTTGTGGTGATTTATGATTTTTATGCGAGAGAGAAGTGATGATTGAATAGTGATCTGTAACAGTTGATTGATAGACAATGGATTTGGTGTCTAATTCACTCTTAACAAATACATGATCTATACAACTGCTAGTGTTTGAGTCTGATTCTCTAGTTGGTGCCGTAACGGCTGGAAAATATCCTAATAAAGTTAGTGCGTTTAGGTATTCATTTGCTTGAGGGTGCATTTTATTAATTATATTTATGTTAAGATCACCTATTATAAAGGTGTTTTGGCGGTGTTCAATGTTTGATAAAATTTCTTGCAGTGAATGTATGAATGGGGATATGTTATGTGTATTCGGAGATCTGTACATTGTAAGAAGTGTTATATGATTATCAATTTGAATTTGTAGACAGTTTGCATATTTAATTTTGATCTCTTTTACTGAGTGAGAGATATGATTTTTAATGTATACAATGACTCCGTCGTTCTGAGTTTGGTTGTGTAGAGTATTATAGTGATTGTAGTTTCTTATCGTTTTAGGGATGAAATTTCCTTGAATCCAGCATTCACTCAAGACAATTATATCAAAATCTGATACAAGATCAGTGAGGAGAATAAGAAGTTCATCAAAATTTTTGTTTATACTTCTTATGTTCATAGAGAATATCGTAAGGGTTGAATTAGTTAATAATAATTGACGTACTACTTCGGAATCATTGGTAGATATATATGGGATTGGTGTTGTGTTATCTATTAAATCTGCTATGTCTTCCATTTTCTGGTTTTTTGTTTTGCATACATTATTAACAACCAAGTTGTAGTGACATTGGTACGTTTATGAGATAGAGATTTAGTTGTTATAAATATATAAAATATACATAAATATATAAAGTGTAAATATAGTTGTTGGGAATATATAATATAAGCACATAATGAATATATGACATAAGCATAAGAATATAGTGTTTTTGTGAAATAAGGTTTTGTTGTTGTGAATTTATAATATAAGCATGTATAGTATATATAACACAAACATAGGTATATAAGGTATACAAATAGTTGTTGCGAAAATATAGTATAAGCGTATAGATAATATATGATACGAGCGTATATAGAATATAAAATATAAGTATATAAAGAATAAACTGTAAATAAAACATAAGCTTATAAACCGTATAAAACATCAGCATTAACATGAAAAGTATATAAGTGGTATATGGGTTTAGTTGTTGAGAATATTTAACATAAGCATATAAAGTAATTATAATATAAGCATAGGTGTATAAAATGTACTTATAGTTGCTGCGAATGTGTAACATAAGCATATAAATTTTAAACATAAGCATATAAAGAAAATAAAATACAAGCTTGAAAAGAAAATAAAAGATAAGCTTAAAAAGATTATAAAACATAAGCATATAAATAAAATAAAACATAAAGTATTGTGGCATACATAAAATAAAAAAAATGAGAGACATACATCCATAAGCTTGCTAAAAATATGAAGAAAGAAGTATCTACCATTTTTAATGTTTGTATAAAGCATAGTAAGTTGTAATGGTTTTGATGTAATCACAATAACACATTTTTTACATAATAAGAAAACTAGATTACTGGAAAGAGGTGATTGTATTAAGTTATTTGATCGATTAAAAACAATGATGGGGTATATATATGCTTTTGTTAAATATCTTTTGGCTAGAAAAATTCAATAATATGTTTTTTGTAAAAGAGAGTATCAAGTAATATATAAATGAATATATGATTAGTTAGTAAGTTCACGTTAACTATTAGTAATAACTTTTATTAATAAAAATCGTCCACGCGATTGGTAGCTGCAAGATGAATCATTATCTAGCCTTTTTTGTACTGGTGTGTTCTGTTGTTTTTGTACTCTTCGGGCGATTTTTCGTGAAAACAGCGCTATATAAGTTGTCTAAATTTATTATTATTATTACCTGCTGCGTGGCGGACCAGATCGAGAGAGACAGGTTGAGGGAGGCCTTTTGACCTTTCCAGCCAGATTTTCTCGACCCATCGCCTTGCCCCGCAGTTAGAGGGATGGATTCATACATCCGTCACTCCCGAACACACTGACCCCCAGATTCTTACCCACCACCCATAACTTTTACCTTCCCAAAACTTCCTCTCCTTCCTTTCCTAAAAAAGATCCTCCATACAACATTCCCTAAGATGTCATAGGCCCTGAGGGAAATTATTTTCCTCAGCGCCTTGCTTGTGGAACTAATGTAAAAAAAAATTGCGTACCTTTTTTCTGTGTCCCGGTTTGGTGGAAAAAATAAATGGTCACGTCATCCATAACCCAACCTAATGTAACCTATTTAACCAATTTTTTTCATTACTCTTGATGACTTTTCAAAGGAGGTGTGAAGAGCGTTTAACCAGCCAGCGGACGAAAATCCACATTTCGTCGAAAGTTGTTCTTCCGATCGTGCAGGGCGGTTACAATGAGAAAGATTAATTATTCTCCGTACCAGCTTTTTTAAATTATAACTCAATATCGAATTTATTTCAATCCAAAATAGCTTTAATTTATACCTTCATCCAAAAATGCTGAAAGGCGTGATGATAAAACTATTAAAATAGTGTACTTTTTGTAGTTATTTTTTGATTATAAGTATTTATCATTTTTCAATAATGTCTAAATTTAATAAGAATGTTAAAAAAATCTGAAATATATTAGTTTGTAAGTGCGCAAATAAATACACAAATGAACCAATTTTCGTCAAGAAACACATGTACGTACATATTTTTTAATGATTTTATTGAAACTAAAATTAAAATTCTAAAACGAGCGTTTGCTAGATAATGTATTGATTTATTTTACTGCATGATTATATTATTTGAAATGGGTGTGGTATAATACAAAAACTTTTTTGAAAATTTAACAAATCTGCCAACGACCTATGGAATAACCTTATTATACTAAAATTTAAAAAAAATTCTAAAAATTTATTACATAAGAATGCTAGATAAAAGAACAGTCTTTCAAAATCCATTTATAATTTTTTGTGGAAAAGAGTCAATACGTCTAAAAACTTTTTTGAAAATGACGTATTTCCGGCTTTCTCTGGTAATGCCCTCTTAAAGGAGGTGCATGATTCTGAGTTGAATAGTTGAAAATCATAAGGTACTTAACCACCATTTTGACTTTTTTTGAGATTTGAATGCCAACACGTTCTCTTGGATCATAGCTATGTTTGAAATATTATTTCAGTGCCAAAACATGGTTAAATCCTTATTTATAGCTTTGTTAAAAATCGTCTTCAATTTCAAAACCTACTTAAATCCAAAATCATTTGTTTTCAAAGCATACCAAGGGCGGATTTAGGGAGGGGGGGGGGGATGTGCCCCCCCACAGGTATTTTTGTGTACTGTGGAGATTCCATCACAGTACATACTTAGAAGCAAAAACTGACTTTATTAAACATTTAATTTTTCTATTGTTTTGACACTTTCATAAACCTTCCTACACATTTAACTTGTAGAAATAAACTTGAAGTATGATACTTCACATACACATCTTTTTTTATTTTTTTTTATTGTGTATTTTATTTAGATAAAAAAATTGACATCTTATATCTAATGTTTTCTTTTCTATGACTATTACAATATTATTTACTACCTACTGACTAAAATTTGGACTTTACAACATTAAGACATAATCCACGAAAAACTGCAAGACTTTTAGCCTCCTTAACATTTACAGGGAGTTCATTGAACATTTTAAAACCTTTATAATAAATATTATTTTGTATTCCCGATAAATTTGTTTTAGGAAGCCTAAAATCGTTGCAGTTTCTCGTAGGATAACAATGAACTGTACTGTTGATTCTAACATTATTCAACATATAAGGGAACGTACCCATACTACGTGACCAACTTTTTGCAATTTTTTACCCCCCCCCCCCCCCGGTGACCAAAATCCTAAGCAACCCGCCGCTCATTTGTATGGAGCGTGACATTTTGAAGACCCCCCCCCTAAAAGTGTCACGTAGTATGGGTACGTTCCCTAATCAGGTAACATTTTATTTTTTAACTTATAAATAAAAACTAGGGTATTGAAAACTAATCTTTGCCACACACTTAAAATATTGAGTTGGCGTTGCATGGTTTTTATCCTTGTATATCTGCTACAGCACAATATAGATCTCAAGCCTCTGTTCTGAATTATTTCCATTCTTTTAATTTGTGTTTTATTGCTCAGAAAGATTACACTTGAGCAATAATTCAGATGGGATGCTACAGTTGTGTTATAGACCAATTTCCTAGTTTTAATGTCTAATCTGCCCTGATGATGGACACTGCAACGCTGTCCAAAACGTTGGCTAAAGAAGGAGGTAGCGCAACACGGCATAATATCCCAAAAACTAATAACAAAAATAATTTTGGCCGTGAAAATCTAAAATCGTATATGATACTTCAAGTTTATTTCTAACAGCAATTAATGATTTTTTTCCCGTCCGCCCCTTGTGCTTCCCCCAGAAAAAAATCCTGGATCCGCCCTTGAAACATACTCAACTGCAACAATCAATAAGGGCCATGGAATTGGCAGCCATATTGGTTTTTAAACGAATCAATGAGCTACTTTCTGTGCAATGGACACCATTACAAGAAACACATGTTTTGTGAGTGGTTTTGAAGTTGATGTGATCGTGATTTTGTGAGATATTAACGGCAATTTTGCAAATTAAACGATATTTATAAATGATGTAATTTCTTCACTACACCCCTGGTAGAGAAGAATTATCAAAAACCGTTTATGAGTTTCAAAATGTGACTAAATTCAAAGACTTCACTTTCAAAATGTATATAAATCCATGGTTCAATATCAAAATGTCTAAGTCCATTTTTAAAAATTAAATAACTAATTTTATCTTTCAGATTTATATTTCAAACTACCAGACCCGGCCACACGTTGCTGTGGCTAACGAAAGACAACGCCATTACCCAACATTTATAAAATCCACACCACCCGCTTGCCAGCTGCCCGCTGCCTGAATTGAATATTTGAATTTCTCGACTTTTATCTACTATAATAAGCATGTTTTTATACATATAAACCTTCCTCTTGAATCACTCTATCTATTGGTGAAAACGGCATGAATATCCGTTGCGTAGTTTAAAAGATCTATGCGCACATACATTTTGAGCGACTTCATCAAATAAAATAATTCAAATCAAATACCTACTTACTCTAGGACATTTATTTTCCAATTTCTTCCTTAGAACGAATTTCAAAAGTGACTATAGTACGGCCCGCCAGCCGTTTTAAATCACACAAAAATATGTTTTCTTTAAATATCTCGGCTTTTTTCTAATATAATAAAAAAATAAGTGTTTATTCCAGTATGTGGGGAGGAGAGTGCAATCCCACACATTCCATAAGGGTATAATATAATTTACATGTATTATACATATAAACATTTCTCTTCAATCACTCTATCTATTGGTGAAAACCGTATGAAAATCCGTTGCGCAGTTTAAAAGATTAACGCGCACATACATTTTGAGCGACTTCATTTTATTTATTTACTAGCTGGTCCCGGCATGCGTTGCTATGCCATATAATAAAGAAATTGTTTCTCCCTGCGTGTCCTTTCCCATTCGTCCCGTTCCCCTTCCTCTCCCGTATCCCCTTCCCCTTACGCGTTCCCACTCCACCTTCCCTCTTTCCACTCCTCTCTCCCGCTTCCCCGCCCCGCAAACCCCTCTCTAGAGTTCCCTTCCCCCCTCCCGAGTTCCCGTCCCCCCTCCCCCTCCCGCATTCCATACATTTAGTCCCAGTACATTCAGTTTTCAAACAGTTCGCGTATCACCTATTGCAATTTTTTTATACAAATTTCATTATGCCAGAGCTCACCGTTTCTTTTATACAAACCTTCTCCTGTCAATAACGAACACAACAAAAAAAGAATTATCCAATTTGGTGCAGTCGTTCGTAAGTTATGGGCGTACATACATTTCGGCGATTCATTTTTATTAATATAGATTTATTTATTCTTAGTACATTTATGTTACAAAGGTATAATATATTGTCCTCCACACTAGGAGTTCACCTGTATTGTGGAGGACATTTTTCAGAAGTAAATTATAAATTATAAATTGTAAATAGTAAAATAAAAGAGTGTTCATAGTTAATATAAAAAAGAGAAACAATAAAAATCAAAATATAAAATCGACTTCAATTCGACAAAAATTATAAATTAGAAGTTAGAAAGATTGTAGCCAGTTTCTTATGTTTTTTTTGTATTCAATAATATTAGTTGTTGTATATTGTGTAGGAAGAGAATTGTATAGTTTTATAGCCTGGTATCTGTAGTGTTTTTGTCCAAAGGATGTGTTTGTTTTTGGTATTTGTAGTTGGAGAGCATGTCTTGTTCTAGTATTGCGAGAGTTTTGTGAAATGTTAAATGTGGATAAGTTCTTGTAAAGAAAAGTTAGTATTTGTTTTGAATGTAATTTTTGAATTTTCAGCACTGGGAATTTTTCGAATATGATTGATGTGGGTGTTAGTATTGGTAACTTAAGTATTACTTTTATTAGGGTTTTCTGAGCTTTAAACAGTGTATTAATGTATTTTTACTGGCACAGCCCCAGGCAATAATGCCGTATTCCATTATGGATTGTGCAAGTGCGAGGTATATATTTTTTATATCACATATGTTTAAAATATTTCTCAAGTTTTTAAAAAAGTAAATCAACTTGTTTAGTTTTCCTATTACCGAATCTATATGTTTATCCCATTTTAAATAACGGTCGAAGTATATACCAAGATATTTAATATTTTCCGTTTGTGTAATTGGGGGACAGTCGCACGGGGTTTGTGTTGATATATCAATGGTTGATTGACAGGAATGTATTTTAAGGTGGATGTTATTGGAGGGTTGGCCTCTCGAATTTATGCTGAAAGTTATGAATTTTGTTTTATCTATATTTAAAGTTAATAAGTTAGAGTCGAGCCATTTTTTAGTAATATTTAAGCCAAGTTCTGCTTTTGGGGTTAATGTTTTCCAGTCTTTGGCCTTAAAGAGTAACACAGTGTCATCAGCAAAACTTATAATTTCCCCGTCTATTTGGAGGTGACACAGGTCATTAATATATATAAGGAATAGGATTGGACCAAGTACGCTGCCTTGGGGTACTCCGTAGGATACTTGTTCCTTGTCACTACATGTGTTTTCTATAGAGGTATACTGTGTGCGATTTCCCATATAGCTTTCAATTAATTTGAGTTCTATTCCTGTGATTCCGATATTTTTTAGTTTATCAAATAGGTTTTGATGGTGAATTGTGTCAAACGCTTTTGCCAGATCTAGGAATATTCCAAGGCATTTTTTGCCCTGGTCTATATTTGTTTTGAGGAAGTCTGTTACAGAGGCTACCGCATCTGAGGTACTCATATTTTCCCTGAATCCATATTGATTGGGTGATAGTATATTATTTTTGTTAAGAAAAGTTAACAGATTGTTTTTGATATGTTTCTCAAGAATTTTTGAAAGTGTGTTTAAAATTGTAATTGGTCTGTAGTTATTTATTTCTTCTTTGTTTCCGTTTTTGTGGATTGGAATCACTTTGCCCGTTTTTAAAATTGTTGGGAAAATGCCTTCTTTAATGGACCGATTTATGAGTATAGTTAGGGGGATATGAAGTGCGGAGTTTAATATTTTTAGTGTTATCGGTGAAATTCTGTCACTGCCATGTGAGTTTGTACTTTTTAGGTCATTTATAAGTTTAAGTGTTTCTTTTCGGGTAATGTATGGTATTTTAAATGGAGCAATACCTGTGTGTGTGTGGTGGTTTGCGGATTTAGTGGTATCGTAGTTTGTTGTGATTTTACTCGCTAAGACCTTGCCTACATTAGCGAAATAATTGTTTACATAATTACAAACTTTTTGTGGTTGATCTGATATTTTAATAATTTCTTTATCTATTTTAATCTCAGTTATGGCTTCGTTTTTCATTGTAGTTGTATGGGATATTTCTTTTAGAATTTGCCATATTTTTTTGGGGTCCTTGTTGCATTTAACTAATTTATTTTTATAATATATTTCTTTCGATATGCGTGCAAGCCGTGTGCATAAGTTTCTATATCGTTTATAGAAATTTATAAGATAGATATCATATGGGTTTGATTTACATTGTTTATGAAGTGTGTCTCTTTTACTGAAACTTGTTAAAAGTCCCTTTGATATCCACGGTTTTAGAAATTTAAGTTTAGTTGGAGAACTTTTTTCGGTGACGACAGTATTATTATTAAATTCGTCTTGAATACATTGTATAAAAAGTGACCATGCTCTATTAATTGTATTATTTTCTACAAGTTCTTTCCATTTTTTATTATGTAAACTATCATTTAGTTTTAAAAAGTCGGTTTTATTATATGTTTTTGAGGTATTGGAATGCTTAACTTGAGGATTATTTGTGGTATTTATTTTTAGGATAAGTGAGTAGTGGTCAGTGATTGTTGAGTGATGGATTATGGATTGGTACGATCTTTTTGTTTTTAACATAATGTGGTCAATACATGTTTGGGTGGGTAAAAGGTTGATTTGATTGAAGTTGACTCTTGTGGGTTCATTTATGGTGCTAATGAGTCCACGAAACAACAAAAGGTTTAAGTAGTCGTTACTTTGAGGATGCTTTTTATATTCTAAAATGTTAATATTCATATCTCCTATTAAGCAGATATTTTTTAGTATTTTCATTTTGTTGAGTTGACTGTCTAGGGATCTCAGAAAGGGAAATATGTTTTTTATAGATGGAGATCGGTACATGGCTAGAATACATATGTCATTATTTATGGTAATTTCTATGGCATTTGAGTCTGCGATATTTAGTTCCGTCATTGTTGAGTGTAGATGTTTTTTGCAGTAAATTACAATACCGTCATTTTGATTTTTAATGTTTTTTGAGTGGTAGACTTTGTAGTTAGGTATTTGTATAGGTGTGAAGGATCTATCTAGCCAACATTCGGTGAAGATTATCACGTCAAATTCAGTGTCCAATTGTTGAAGTACGACAGTAAAGTTGTCAAAATTTTTTGCGATGCTGCGTATGTTTTGGTGGATTATTTTTAACTGTGGAGCCGTGGAGCCATGGTGAGTGTCATTTATTTGGTTGGTTGTGTACGGCTATAAGATAGTAATTTAGATCATCTTTGCAATGTCGTCGGAGTGTTTAATGTAATGTTTTATACTATGTAATGATGCAATGATATGCATTTAAAATGTTTCATTTTACCGTTATACAAAACATTTAATTTTACTTTGTTGTACTTAAATGTTATGAAACAGTTTTCTTGCTTTTGCACACCGAGTTCTGGGAAGGAAAAGATATGAGGGTGGGCAGGAATCTGGGGTCAGTGTGTGCAGGAGTGACGGGCGTTTAAATCCATCCCTCCTGATGGGTCGGGAGAGTCAATTGAGACGGATCGATAACGAACCACTTGAGGTGACCTATGGCAGAGATGTTGGTTATCCAATAAATTGTTCCCGGGGCGGCGGTACCCATACCCGCCTCCCAATTGAAAAAAAAATCATGCATCATAATATTAGAAATGAAGTATAAAAAAAAAATATTTTCTTACACGCAACAATTAATTTTCAGTTTTAAATGTCAATATTGTCAAATTTTAAAAGCCAATCCTTTAAAAAGAAACCAAATTAAAAAATATATTAAAAATAAATAATTAATAGCATTTCATACTTTAATAGTACACAACTGCTAACCCTGTACAAATCACAAGTACGCCCCACGGTTGAATTTGGCAGCCACCTCTGGTCTGGAGCTCCAAAATACCTGAAAAATACCCATCGACTCTGTGCAGAAACGGGCGGTCCGTTTGATAGATTCTCCCATCTTAACAGACGGATTGCAATCTTTAGAGCACAGGCGTCGGGTGGGAATGCTATCCTTGTTTTACCGGTATTACAATGGAAGATGCTCCGAGGAACTAGCATCATTGATCCCTTCGGCACCGGTGCATAGTCGGGAAACACGCCAAACGCGTGCCCAACATTTGTACACAGTTGAAATTTGTCACATGAGAACGGATCGTTTCTTCGAGTCGTTCTTGTGTTCAACAGCTCGGCTGTGGAATAATTTGCTGGCCTCTGTGTTTCCTCCTTCCTACAACATGGGTCTCTTCAAGACCAATGTTCATTCCTTCCTCTCCTCAAAAAGACCCTCCACACAGCATCCCAGATGACATAGGCCCTGAGGGAAATTATTTTCCTCTGGGCCTCCTGTGTGGAGTTACTGTAAAAAAAAAAAAAAAATTCCGATCATTTTAAAGATTTGCGCGAGAAGGAATTTGTTTAAAAAAAGGAATGAAAAAATTAAAGCATTTCAGCATTTATTTGCTTTAAAAAAATGATGTAAAAGTCGTTAATTTGAGAAGCTGAAATTCGAAAGCATTATTTGGCAATATTTTGGGAATATTATTGGCGCAAATTACCTGAAAAGGTATGGCCACCTGCATATAAAGATTATCATCTTTTAAGTGCAAGAAATGCCATTTAATTCCTTTAGGTGATATTACATACTAGCTGGTTCCCGGCATGAGGTGCAACGCCATTTTTAAAGAAATACATAGTTTCTCCCTGCATTATTTTTTTTTTAAATTAGCTCCATACAGGAGGTCCTGAGGAAAATAACTCCCCTCAGGGCCTATGTCATCTTTTGGGATGCTGTGTGGAGGGTCTTTTTAGGAGAGGAAGGAGAGGAAGTTTTGGGAAGGAAAAGGGCAAGAGGGGTGGGTAGGAATCTGGGAGTCAGTGTGTCCAGGAGTGACGAATGTGTGAATTCATCCCTCCCACTGCGATATATATGTATATACATTTTTTTTTTGGTTTTAGGCAATTCACCCTGAAAAGAGTGCTTTGTGCCGGTAATAGTTAAAGTGGATAAAAAAAATCGGTTAATCTATTGGGAAAATAATAAAACAAATTAAATATTGGACTCATTTAGATCACTAAAACAAATTAAGTATTGAATTCATTCAGGTTAATAAACTTACATAAAGCTGTATGAACACGAGAATTGTTAAGAGATAAAAGGTATGAAATGTTAAGGGGGGACTAGTGTGTGATTTTAATAAGCCGGCGGTATATGTTCTTGAAAGATGAATGGTTTTTACAGTTAAAGAAAACGTGGTTGAGGGTTTCCTCTTCCACACCGCACTGGCAGACCGGATCATCTAAAACTCTAATTCTAGACAAGTGAGATGCAATTGAACAGTGACCAATTCTCATTCTCGAAATACATGAAATGAATCGTTTTGAAAGTTTTTTACCATGAAACCATGGCTTAGCAGGGATATGGTTTGAATTCCAGCATAGAAAGATCCAGTTCTTATTTTGGAGTCTGCCCAATTTTCTTCCCAGGCACGAGTCATGTTGGATTTAAGAATCGGGAAGACATATTAGATAGGAATTCTAAAATTTAGTGGGATAGTTCCGGAATCTGAACCAGATTTGGCGAGAAAATCGGCCATCTCATTACCCTCTATACCCAAATGGGCAGGGACCCAGGCCAATATCGTCTCAAACCCAGATTCACTTAGAGAATTGAGAAGATTTTTTATTTAACATATAATATTGTCTTCCGGATAACATAGAATATTTGACATAATTTTAGTTAGAGCACTTAGCGAATCAATACATAGTAAGGCTCGATGAATGTTGAGAACCTGGATTTGATTTAGCGCTTGTTCAATTGCAAAGCAGCTGTAAATATGGAAGCTTCTTTCGGTAATTTATAAGTGAGATTGATGTTAAATTCTGGACTATATATCGATGCTCCACATCTTTTATTTTCAAATTTGGAACCATCAGTGTAAAGGATGGAAAATCCAGGGAATTTTGAAGCCACAAAAGCCTCGCTTTTAAAACAATCATCCACATTTTGAAATTTATTTGGGAAAATAAAATATTCTTCTGAAAGACTGATGTTATTGTGTTCGGCATAAAAATGATTGCCTTAAATGGAATATTGTATATAGGGAGATTGTGAACTTTTGAAGATATTGGAGGGAAGATGATAGAGAATTATAGAGATGAAAACTTTTAATTAGGAGAGGAAAACATTGTTTTTCTCTCAATCTTTTGTTAGAATTCAAATTAACACTTAACCGATTAAGACTTTGTTTAATAGGATAATGTGATAACGATAAAGCCTTGGAAATACATTTATTGGCAAGGAATTGCCTTCTGAAATATAATGGAGGCTCCCCACATTCCACCTGAAGCGCATTAATTGGAGAAGACTTCATAGCTCCAATAATCATTCAGATTGAATTTCTATTTAGGGAGTGGGTCAAAAAGGAATGAGCCATAATCCAAGTGGCTCCGAACTAGGGAATTATACGTTAATTTAAGAGTGGTAGGATGAGATCCCCACCATACTCTGGAAACTGCTCGCATCATATTAAGTCCCTTTTCACACTTTGTAGAAATTATCTGAATGTGTGGAAGCCAGGAAAGTTTATGGTTCAAAAGAAGACCAAGGAATTTGATTTGAGTAGCGGTTTGTAGAGGCACATTATCAAAAGAGATTGAGAAGTGGGGAATTTTTCTTTTGCGCGTGAAAGCCACGACCCTTGTTTTAGAAGCCGCCAGGTTCATCCCATTTTTGACAACCAGCTTTTAATATATTGTAAAGCCAAATTCATTTCCTTAGCTGCAAGAATAATATTTTTATGTAACAAATATATAAGGATATCATCCGCAAAGTAAAGTCGCTTGATAGAAAAGGAATTACTGAGTCTAGGTCGCTTATATAAATATTAAACAACAGAGGACTAATAACAGAACCCTGGGGCAAACCTCTCCATAGTTTGCGCCTTAAGCATTTAGAGGAAGACTCAATAATAATGGACCTATCTGAGAGCAAATTAATAATAAATTGGACCAATTTCGGGGAGATTTGTTTTTTAATTAGCTTTTCTTTCAAAACATTCAGTAAAACATCATCGTAAGCTGATGAAAGGTCAAGGAATGTGGCCAATGTATAAGAATTTAGGGATTGAGAAACTCGGATGTGAACAAACTTAAATTATCCATTGTAGATTTCTTTTTCCGAAAACCATACTGATTTGGTGAGATAATATCTTGACTTTCAACAAACCACTCTAATTTGTTTTTCATCAAACGCTCCGCTACTTTCATCAAACATGATGAAAGAGCAATAGGCCGATAAGACGAAATTTCAGATGGATTTTTTCCAGGTTTTAAAATGGGAATGATTTTTTGAGTTTTCCAATCATCCGGAATTGTTCCGTTTCAAACATATTATTAATAAGAGATAAGAAATATTCAACCGCCATATCAGAAAATGATTTAATGAAACTATTAAATATTCCATCGGGACCCGGAGCAGAGTCAGAAAGGGCTCTTATTACACGTTTCATCTCATCAATGGAGAAAGGAGCATCTAGCCAGTTAGAATGAGATGGATATGGCTTAATAGAGGGCATTTCTTCCGGCCACCGATGGGGGGGCTATTTTATCCGCAAATCGAGAATACGAAGATCCGAATTTTTTTAAGCTAGACCAAACTGAAGACTGGGGAGTTTCCGGAGACAGGTTCTCACAGAACTTCCGCCATCCAGCGCGTTTTTTATTTTTCAAAATTCGTTTTGTTTCTGCCTGGGATTTTTTAACTGATAAAAAATTTTCTAGTGACATACACTTACGAAAAGAGGAAATTGCTTTTTTACGAGAGTTGACGGAGCGAGTGCATTCCTCGTCCCACCACGGAGTAGAGTGTTTTATTTTAATGTTTGCATTGTGTTTCGGGATGGATTTTTCTGCTGCTTTTATAACCATAGAGGGAAACGTCTCACATTGCATTCTGATGTCTCCCGGGGATGATTTTGTTAAATTAATAAGGTTATCTAGTTCAGAAGAGAAAGTGCTCCAATTCGCATCTTTTATTCAAAACTTGAGATTATTTTTAACTGGGAGGGATAAGTGTCAGATTGATGGTGGAATCGGATTATAATTGGGAAATGATCACTAGAGAGGTGATCGTTTAGGATGTCCCAAGAGCATTTAGATGCTAACGAATACGAACACGAACAAAGAGATAAATCAACAGCACTTTTCCGTTGATGAGGGGGGGGGGGTGAATCTGGTTGGAGATCCGTCATTCATGGGGAGTGGAAGAGGGGAAGGAGATAGGGAAGAGGAAGGTGGGGAAGTACCTGGCTATTCAGATCTGGTCACCAAACACGGCTAAAGCCATTTCAGGCAACGTTTCAATTCTGAATGGTGGTCTTACACCAGTATATCTTCCACTCTGGGACGTGCCGCAAATATACTACATATTATTTTAAATGAATGAATTGTGAAATAACACAAATTAATCAAATAAAATTCATTTGCCACGCCGGGATCGATCCCGCGACCTTCGGTGTGTGAGTCAAGGGACTTACCGCTGGATTGCTCCGGCCGTAGTTTGATTTACGTATATATAAATATATATATACATAAATATATACTTATATATAAAAATATATATGCTAATAAAAGTGACATATATATATGCTAATAAAATGCCAAAGTGACATATGTTTATGCCAATGTATAAGTAACCAATGTAATTTTTTTAGTGTCCGACCGAACTTTCGGTTTCGGTTTCGGCCAAAAAACGAGTTTCGGCTTAGTTTCGGTTTCGGCCGCCATTTAGCCGAAACTACGGCCGAAACCGAAACTGAATTCGGGAGGTTTCGTTTTGTGATCGGACATGTTTGGTACACTGAACTACGAGCCACAAGTGTCATTTTGCTGCGTCCGCGCTCATAGTCGTGTCAGGACTTGATTCACTTGTTGCGGTAGTTTGGTTTATTTGTTGTAAAATTGGAGTTGTTTATACTTAACGTTATTTCGAAATAGATAAGTTTTATTTCGCTATTGAGATGATTTAGTTCATGATAGGCCCTGAGGAAAATAATTTCCCTGAGGGCCTATGTCATCTTTGGGGATGTGGGTGGAGGGTTTTTTTTGGGAAAGTAAGGAGAGGAGAGTTCTGGGAAGGAAAAGGGGTGGGTAGGAATCTGGGGTTCAGTATGTCCTGATCATCCACCTTCAAGACCTAGACAAACCTCATCCCATGAACCCGGGCACCTCTGCTAAATCACCAAACGTAGCGAACCACTTGGGGTCACCTATGGCAGAGGTGTTGGCTATTTATTTATTTATTTATATAATACAGTTAAAAAATTAGAGTTATCGAAAGTACATATAGTTTTTTGTGATATTTCACCCTCCATGCTAGGGATGACCCTGTGTTATGGCGGTTGAAGTTTACAGTTTGCGGATATACATTCATTAGTATAGGTTGAAATTTTTCACTAACTGATACTATGCACACAAATTCTCCCACAATAAGAGAGTTTATGTAGTTATATTGGATTACAAGAATGAGGTGAAGAAGTTAAAGAATTATTGGAAAAGATAAGTTATTATTAGTATATTAAGGAATTATTGATATATAGTTCACAGAATCAGTCTTATACATATAATGCTGCTTAGATAGTAAATAAGGATATATTACGTTTTGCCTGCTCTCAATACTATGCACACAGATCTTCTATAATAAGAAAATGATATACTTATAGTTAGATTGGGTTACAAGAAGAAGATGGAGAAGTTAGAGAATTATTGTAAAATAAGAAATTGGAGGAGTTGTTAGATATAGATCATACTAATTAATCTTGCACATACAATGCCGCTAATTTAGAAAATAGAGATATATTATGTTTTATCTGAAACGTGATTAAATTGATAGAGTGTAAAGTGAATGGGTGTTAAAATTGTAATGTATTCCATGTGTAAGGATCCATTTCGTTATTTGTTTTTTAAAGGAATGGGGTTGACTCAACGTTTTTAAGTTTTCAGGGATAAGGTTAAAGATTTTAGGAGCTAGGAAGAAAAATTGTCTTTGAGCTGACGTGGTGTGTAGTGTAGGTACATTGTAGTGTCTGTTGGTTATTGTTCTGGTGGTGTAGTTATGTTGTAAGAGAGTTTTGTTTTTGTATTTGAACAGGAAATGTATTAGCATAAATTTTAGATGGAGTTGCCGTATGTTTAAGACGTTATACTCGATGAGGAGTCGTTTGGAGGGGTATCTTATCGGTCGCTTGTTAATGACACGTATTAGCATTTTTTGGGCTTTTAGTAGGGGTTCGATGATAGATTGTGCACAGCCACCCCAAGTTATAATGCCGTATGCTAGTAGAGATTGGCAGAGAGCGTAGTAAACAGTTTTAAGAGTTGAGGTAGTAAGGATATTTCTTAGGGTTCGAAAGACATAAGAGAGTTTGCGGATGCGTGGGGTTAGACTGGCCAAGTGCTGATCCCAACGAAGGTGTTGATCAATGATGACCCCCAGATATTTTATGTGGGTGACGTGTTCCAAGTTTGGGCAATTACAGGAAGTGCAAGTTCTTAGACAGGAGTGAATTATTATCTGCTGATTGTTAGTAGGTTGGGTTGCAGCAGAAAGACTGAAGGTTAAGAATTTTGTTTTTCCAGCGTTAAGGGTTAGGAGATTATCATCTAACCATTTCTTTATCAGGCGTATGTCGTTTTGAGCTATATCGAATGCTCCTTTCCAGGTTTTGTGTCTAGTTATCAGTACAGTGTCATCTGCAAAAGATATTAGTTCCCGGTTATGGGAAGGTTACAGAGATTGTTGATGTAGATGAGGAACAGAATAGGGCCTAGAACACTTCCTTGTGGGACTCCGAAGTGGATTGGTAAGGGGTTACTTGTTGTGTTGTTAATTTTCACAGCTTGCGATCTGTCGGTTAGGTATGATGAGAACCAGTTAAGAGTTCTACCTCGGATGCCTATTTGAGATAGTCTTTCTAGAAGTATGGGGTGGGAAACCGTGTCAAATGCTTTGGCTAAGTCTAGGAATATGGCTAAGCAGGAGTCACCTTCGTCCAGGCTGTTAGTGATTTTATTCGTCAAGTCTAAGATTGCAGATTCTGTATTTAAATTATTTTGAAAGCCAAACTGATTAGGCGAGAGAAACTTCTGGGTTTCAAGATGGGAGACAAGTCTACTTTTAACAATTTTTTCAATGATTTTTGACAGGACACTTAGCAAAGAAATGGGTCTATAGTTTTCAATATTTGTTTTATCGCCACCTTTATAGATTGGGATAACAGTTGCATGTTTTAGTAGGTGTGGGAAAGAACCGCTTTTAAAGCTTAGGTTAACTATATGTTTTAACGGCGTTGTAATAAAGTGAACTATGCGTTTTATTATATAAGGAGAAATATTGTCATTACCAGCAGCACTGTTTGTTTTAATGGTGAGTATTGTGTCAACTATTTCTTTATTGGAGGTAGGGGCTAGGATTAGTTCCGGGTGCAAAGAGCTCTGTTGTTTTACCCGTGAGGTTAAGAGATTTTGTGTTTTGTTTGTTGCTTTTAGAATTTTGTTGGCTAAGTTCGTGCCGATGTTACTGAAAAAATGGTTGTCCAATAAAGGTTCCCGGGGCGGCGGTACCCATACCCGGCTCCCAAATTATAGAGTATGTTTTGTTAAGTGTAGGTACCTAAACAAATTAGGTTTAAAAAAATAATTTTGTTTTCTACCTTTTATTTTATGTTTTCTTAATATGTATTTCAAACAAAGTCGGGTTAGTTACACTATTTATTAGGTCCTTACATATGAAATTGGCGTTTTGTATGGGAGGAACATAGAGTCGATTTTTTTAAATATAACATATTTATTTAATCAAAGTATGTACCATTGCTATCTATGCACTTTTGCCATCTCATAGGTAGTTCATCGATCCCTTTACTAAAAAACCCATTCGGACGGGAATCAATAAAAATCTTTGAAGGCGGTTTGGACTGCCCCATCGTAGTTGAATGTTTTCCCTTGCAAGAAGTTATCCAAATTTCAAAAAAATGGTAATCTGTTGGGGCAAGGTTCGGAGAGTACGGTGGATGTCTTAGAAATTCCAATTGAAGCTCCTCTAATTCGGTAGCCGTCTGTTGTGCAGTGTGTGGTCTGCACGCGCGTGTGTTGATTTGCTTCACTCAATTCGTGAGGTATCCACCTTTCAAGCTTTTTCACCTTCCCAATTTGCTTCAAGTGGATTAAAACAGTTTTATCACTAACACTGCAGCCTGCAGCTAACTCGGACGTGGTTTGCGATGGATCTGCTTCCACAATAGCCTTCAATTCTTCTTTAAAAACACCCCCCGGTGGGGTTGTTTTCCAATGATGTAGGTTTAGCATGTAGTGATGCCGCCCTCGGGCCAGACGAGTGTCAAGGTCGGCGGAAAATTACATTCCCGCCACAAAGAACAGCGAATAACTTCACGGGCAAACAGAACACAGATCATCAATCAATTTGGAGCTCTGTCCCAAGTATGATCGGACGTATTTAGCATGGATTTAATCTTTCAGGCTCTAACATCGTCGCATGGCCGCCGTTCAAGTTTCCTTTTTTTTAAGGAATCACAGTTAATCCCACGAAGGGGTTTCCAAATTACCGATCACACATAACGAACTCGTTATAACTTTAAACGCCCGGCATTATCTATGTAAAAAGGGAATTTTTCCCGTACAAACTGAAATTTCACAAAAAACTCCGTTGACTGTCGCGTGTCTAGGTCTCGGGGCCCACCTCTCCGAAACCTACCCACGCAAAAAGTGTCGTATTGCCGCGGAACTGATCCAGGTGTCGCCTCCGGTCGTAGACAAAATCAGAGCTGGCACTATAATAAATAATCAACTAGTTCCTACCGCCTACCGTATCGACTACCACAACACAGGCATGTGCCTAGTATGGTGGTCGAAAAATCCCCAATCCATGTAACAAATAATTTCAAAGAATAAAGAAACTTAATAATAAATAAATAATGATGATTTCGACGGGTAGAGATGTTAGGATGCAGTACAAATGATAAAGATGTTAATAATTATATTTAAAGGAATAAGGATTTGTACTGCATCATAACACCGCTTCCTTAGAAAATTTCCCGTAAGTAGGTGGAAAGTAAGAAAATCACAAAAAATATAAATCCGTACACAACGCCATCTCTGATACTGACAAAAACAAAACACGGACAGTTGGGCGTCGATAATTGCTTCATTGTGTAATTTTTAACTAAATAAAAAAATGAAATTGAATTCAACAGTTATTGATTCTGAGGCGGTACGAAGTTCGTCGGATCAGCTAGTTTGTTAATAATGTTCAAATAGGTAATACCTACTTTTTAAAAAATATTATCAACGAAGCGATTTACGATTACGATTTTAAAAAGCATAAATAATTTATTTGAAACTAGCTGACCTGACGAACTTCGTACCGCCTCAGAATCAATAACTGTTGAATTAAATTAAGTTTTTTTATTAAGTTAAAAATTACACAATGAAGCAATACTGTTGCGCTACTGTCCGTGTTTTGTTTTTGCCAGTATCAGAGATAGCGTTGTGTACGGATTTATATGTTTTGTGACTTTCTTACTTTTCAACTTACTTACGGGAATTTTTGAAAGGAAGCGGGTACGGGTGCCGCCGCCCAGGGAACCATTTATTGGATAACCAACGCCTCTGCCGCAAGTCACCCCAAGTGGTTCGCTACGTTTGGTGATTTAGCAGGGGTGCCCGGGTTCATGGGGTGACTTTTATACGGGTATTGGCGGCGGATGCGTCTGCCCACCTGCTGCGTGGGGAACTGAGGGAGTCCTTTTGACCTTTCCAGCCGAATTCTCTCGACCAATGTGTCGAAAAAGTCCGGCTGGAAAGGTCAAGGTAATAGGTCAATTCCGGCCAAGACAATGGCCTTGCACCGCAGTTGGAGGGATGGATTCACTCCCGGATACACTGACCTCCAGATTTCTACCCACCCCTCATGTCATTTTCCTTCCCATTCCTATCCTACCCTTCCTTAAAAAGACCCTCCACACAGCATCCCCTAAGATGAAATGGGTCATGAGTGGAGCTTACGTAAAAAAAATGCGTTTCATTTCAGAGATTTATTATCATTGTATTTTTCCTTTGGAGGGGTGCAGAGACATACGTTTACCGTTTGTCTCATTTTCGACTATTGACATTTAGTGTGTAAGAAAGAGAGGCAGCATTATATGATTAAGAACAAAAGCTAAACAATCAACGCATTGACATTTGACGTTTTTGAATTTTTGGAATTCACGCACAGTTAAATATTATACCTATCACAATATTGCTGCAGTTCTTTCAAAATATGAGAATTCTTCCATACAAAATGAATAAAAAAAATAATTTTCTTCAAAATTCTTGTTCGACTTGTCGCTTTGATTGTGATTTATTACAACTGATTCGTCTTCACAAGCTAATTCAAGTGACATCTTCATGTTTACAATGTTGTTGTAGATTTCTGTTATTCCATACGGAAAAAGTGTATCACGAGAGTCATTTGCAAATTATTTTGACGATTGCAGCACCTGCAAGAACGTAGGCTCTTACAGCTCTTGGATAAGCGTGTCGTTTTAGCATGTCACTGTGAAACCTCCACGTACAGTTTCCATAAATCTTCTAGCCCACTTCCTTGCATGTTGCGGCCAATACATCCCAAATCTGAAATTAACAAATGAAAATCTCTTAGTCGTACAATAATTTTTGAAATTTCAGATGATCCATCAGCCCCCGCTACAATTTCAATAGCTTTGAGTAAAAGCGGTTGGTCGAAAGTAACAATGCAAGTTTGATTGTTCTTTTTATTTATTTATTTATTATGAAATACAGTTAACATATATATTCAATTACATTTCACAATTTTTAGTTAATAGTGTAATACATTAATTATATAGGTATATTAATAATGACAGCTGCTAAAGAATACCTTTATTTCGCTCTTGAAATGATTGTAGTTCGATTGAAAAATATCAATTTCAGAAGAAAGGTTTAATAGTGAGGTCATTCTCCCCAGAGGCATAACCATTGGTAGGTTGGTCCTGCCTCTAGGAAAAGTAAAAAGTCTGTGTTGCCTTGCTCTGGTGAAGTTATCGGGGACATAAAGTGAAATCCTTTCCAGGACATCAGGATACACTGTTCTGCTAAACGTAGTGCAGTGTACATTGAGTACAATGAGGATGGATTATTGAGATCAATATCAATAAATGGAACAGCCATTATATAGCTGTTTTCATATTCCACACAATCGTTCATAGCGACTTTTATGAACCCAACAGTTCCAGCCAACTTTCGAATGCGTGCTACTTAACCACAAATAATTGGTTGGAGATATGAAAGAAAATGAATCGGCATGCTCTTTCTTGTTAATTAATTGTTTCTCAATATTTTTACCCGATGAAGGTGGTAAAATGCACAAATAACTTGATACACGCTTTGCAAAACAATGTCAAAAAATAACGCACAAAACCAACACACACCTTAACCTTACGACTATGTAGGAGATAAAACTAACTATTTTTATTTATTCTTCATTTGTTTCAACTTGTTAAAACAGCAAGTAGCGACACGACAAAAGCAACAATCATAACATATCGCGACGTGTTGAACAAAACCGAACAATTACCATTGTTGTCAGTACGGCTTCAACAATGACGTGAATGCTCATGACGCTTAATAAACACAATATTGAATTTTGGGTTGCCCGTATAGTGCAGGAGCCCTTGGATTCATTACCATTGCACTTCTTCTGGCGAATTTATTTGTGAATATTGATTTACAATTATTAAACAGATTTCGTGCGTTTATTGAAATTTTGTCCGTAGGATCCTTTTTTAAGATTTCAAATTCTTCTTACTTTAAGAATGCTTCTTGGTAATCTAATATATAAAATTCTCGTGTCACGGTGTTTGTTACCATACTCCTCCGAAACGGCTGGACCAATTTTGATGAAATTTTGTGTGCTTATCTGGTAGGTCTGAGAATCGACCAACATCTATTTTTCATACCCCTAAAAGTAAAGGGTGTTCCACTCCGAAGAAAATTATTTTCCCCATACATTTTGGAATGAATTCTCCTATTTTGAAAAACCTGCAGCAATATTGTAAGGGGTATAATATTGAACTGTGAACCGGGGGAGGGGGGAGGGGGAGGGGGAAAAAAAACTCAGGAAGAGGGTTTAGCGGGACGGGGGAAGGGGGAAGGGGAGAAGTGGAGTGGGGAGAGGGAGAGGGAACGCGAGAGGGGAAAGGATACGCAGGGAGAAACAATTTAGATCAATTCAGCTAATAAGTTGACAACAGTTTTTGATTCTGAGGCGGTACGAAGTTCGCCGGATCAGCTAGTTTATTTATATAATCGACTTTGTTTAAGATAACTACCGAATTCCCTTTGTCCGCCTACGTAATTTTAAGGATGCAATAATAGTTTTAGTTTTGATATCATTTAAAATTTCCGTATCTTTATTGTTGTATTTATTTCTAGTGGTCGATTTCAAAGTTTTTTTCAAAATATCCGAAAATTCATAAAGTAAATATTCCTATTCGACCGGTCGTTTCTTTTATAAATGCCCCAACAACAATACTCGCCAAAAATTTAATTTTCTCTTCCTACAATATACTAAATTCTTCTAATAGTGTTAAAAATTCTCTGGAAGTTATAAATAAAATCCAAAACTTAGATCTCCTACACAACTGCCAATTTTTATCTTTAAATGTCGTAAGCTTTTTTAGCTATATCCCTATCCAAGAGTGGCTTAAAATCATTAAAGATTTATTAGATAAATCTAACACGAACCTAATTATTAAAAAAGACTTACTAGACCTTTTTAAAATATGTGTCGAAACCAAATTTTTATTTATTTTTATATGAATACCGCACAATTGTCCCAACTGCTCCCGTCTGGAGCCAGTGAGACTATGGCATCCCCAATTGGGGTATGTTGTGAGGCAGAAGATAGTGGGGAGAGGAAGGAGATAGGGAAAAGGAAGGTGGGGAAGTAACTGGCTATTCAGATCTGGTCACCTAACACGGCTAAAACCATTTCAAGCAACGTTTCAATTCTGAATGGTGGTCTGACACCGGGGCGATGCTGAGAGTATCTTCCACTCTGGAACATGCCGCAAATATAATATATATTATTTTTAATTAATTAATTGTGAAATAACACAAATTAATCAAATAAAATTTATTTGCCACGCCGGGATTCGATCCCGCGACCTTCGGATTGCTAGTCAAGAGCCTTACCGCTGGACTACGCCAGCCGTATTGCTACTATGACTACTTTATATTTAACGATAAATTCTACCAACAAACGACGGCTTGCCTATGGAGTCGCCACTGAGTCCCCTGTCCACCTACGGAAATATTCATGGACTATATTGAAATCAAATTTTAGACTCAATAGTTAGTAAATACATCATTGTGAGTCCTATAATTTCAATACCCGCTATGTCTGATTTTTTGACAAAATTATCTGAGTATGACATCTTGTTCACATTTTTGCGAGGTACAAGACTAACCTAAAATTGAGTTTCAAAATCTCCCTTATCACGACCAAAAAACCATGTTAAAACTGCGAGAGAGAAACAAAACCCACTATATCATTCAAGAAGTTACTATCAAAACCCACTATATCAGAATTCAACCAATCACGAGCAGTTATTTTGCCAAGATGGCGGGTGTAGAAACACGCCCCTCAGGTCAGTTAAGTTTCAAAAGCCTCTACATCCCATATAAATCACGAAGTGAGTATCGAAATCCGCTATATCCATTTTATTTATCCAAATCACTTAAAAATATTTCTAGACATACATTGAAAAATTAACACTTTTCGAATGTAAATTACTCCAATTCATTATATAAAAAATGCTGTTTTTATTTACGCTAGAGATGTGACAGTTTTTTGCGGTTTTCTCCGAATCAGTGAAAGTTGATATAGCAGGTATAAAAATTGAACGACTTATGTGCGTTATGTTGATGACATTTTGATCTGTTGGAAAAACACCAACATACTTTAGACCTGTTTGTTACAGTAGTTAACTCCATCAACCGTAAAATCTGCTATTCGGTTGAAAGAGAGTGTAATAATAAAATTAATTGTTTAGACTTAACAATCGGTAGAGAAAATAATAAACACACGTTTGAAAATTTCCGTAAGCCTACGTTTACCGATACAACCATTAATTCTAAATCTTTGCACCCATGGTCCCATAAATTAGCTGCTTATCATGGACTTACTAACATCCCGCTTGACAATTAAGCATACGAGAAGAAAAAAAGTAAAATTTTATCCATTGCAAAAAATAACGGCTTCAAGGGTAGAGATATTGATAAAATAATTAGATATAAAAAACCCAAAAATAACCTTAACTTAATTTACCCAGCGATTAATAATGAAACGAATAATAAATTCGGGTGTTTGGAATTTGTTGGACCTACATCTAAATTTATTTATTTATTTATTTATTTATTTGTACACGCCCAATTAGGGCTTTTACATATGATAAAATTAAAAATACATTTGTTATAATCAAAGAATTAAGAGATAACAATTAAATAAGTATCAAGTATAGATTTTTTAACTTAAAACAAAGAGTAAATTATAGAATACACATTCATATACATTTAAAGAAGTGATTTTCTTGCAGCTTAAAAGCAACAGAATAAAATAAAGGATACACATTCATATACATTCGACACATATTGAAAATTTATAAACATTTCAAATTTATCTAGATAGACATACAGATTTAATGACAATGTTTTTATAGGTTGATAGACTTTCAGTACCGTTGGTTTTCATGTAATATTTATTCCCTGTACTGTGCAGTCGGTTCATTACTGAGTTTATTTCTGAATTGGTACCTGAATTGTTACAATGGTAAGGTACAATCTGACGAACCGTTCTACTAGGCACATGAAAATTAATCAGCCTAAGGAGTTCAGGGGAGTCAAACATGTTATTAACAATTTTATACAGAAAAAATAGATCAGTACATATTCTTCTTTCTTTTAATGTAGCGAGGTCCATAATTTTCAACAGTGACATGTAGCTAATATTTTCAATAGGAATTCCTAATCTATAATTTATATTTCGTAAAAATTTATGTTGGATTCGCTCGATGGATTTTTCACGAATATTGTAAAATGGATTCCAAATGGTTGAGTTGAATTCTAAATGACTTCTGACAATGGATGAATATAATATTTTTAAAGTTTTTAAATTTTTGAAATCTTTTGAAGTTCTTAAAATGAAACCCAGCATTTGCATCGCCTTAGTGGTTATATTATTAATGTGGGAGATAAATGATAATTTTGTGTCAAATATTATCCCCAGGTCTTTTATTTCGGGTACAGATGCTAAGGCTTGATTGTTCATCCTATATGTGAAAATCAATGGGTTATTCTTCCTATAAAATCTCATGACTTGACACTTTTTTACATTAAGGGTTAATTTATTTTGGATACACCAATCAGAAAAGCTAATGAGATTTGATTGTAAGAATAAGCAATCATTAATATTGTCTATAATTTGGTAAATTTTCATATCATCTGCGAACATCAATATAAAGACACGAGTAAATACATTTGTAACGTCATTTATAAATATGTTAAAAAGAATGGGTCCTAGATGTGAGCCCTGGGGCACGCCACTTGTAGCTTTAAATGTGTAGGACAGTTGACCTTTGATGCAGACAGTAAGTTCTCGATTAGACAAATAATTCATAAACCAGGATAGTAAGTTACCAGTTATGCCATATTCCGCCAGTTTGTTAACAAGAATTTTAAGGCAAACCTTATCAAACGCTTTGCTGAAATCAGTATATATGGAATCGACTTGTTGTCTATTAGCAAGTGCCTTTGATATATAATTTTCGTACAGGGATAGGTTGGTTAAGGTTGATCTGCCCGAGACAAAACCATGTTGACAAGTTGTAATGATGGATTTCACGCTAGGGTTTATCTTTATAAGAATCAATTTTTCGAAAAGCTTGGGTATGGATGATTGGATACAAATTGGACGATAATTATCAATTGCAGATTTATCCCCGCTTTTAAATATTGGTGTTAAATAACTCTTTTTCCACAGTTTTGGGAAATTTCCCGTTGACAAGGACTTATTAAATAACATGAACAATGGAATGGATAAGCTGTCTGCACAGTTTTTTATCAGAATGGGTGGAATTTGATCCGGTCCAGAACTTAATTTGGATTCAAGTGTTTTAATATAATTTGTAATGTCAGTGAGGTTAATTTTAATATTAGATAATTGCAAATTTATATCAGAATTAAATTCCGGAATTTGTTCATCTGAAATGCCGGGTTCAAACACATCTTTAAAGAAATCGGCAAACATGTCAACAATTTCTTTTATGTTGCTAGAACTCCTTTGTTTATGGTTCATAGTTCCAGGGATCCCGGCTTCATTTTTTTTCATAGAATTTACATGTTTCCAGAAGTGTTTAACATCATGATTTATTGTATTTTCGACTTCCATTATATAATTTTTATAACAAATTTTAGACAAATTTTTGCAATCTTTCCTGATATTTTTAAATTTAATATAATTAGGTACAGATCTATTTTCTTTGTAGATTTTATGAGATTCTTTTTTACAATTTATCAAGCAAATTAATTCTTTAGTAAACCATACAGGATACTTTGATTCTTTGTGTTGGATAAGAGGAATATTATTTGAAATTACATTATAGAGTTGCGAGTAAAAAAAGTCAGTATTTTGATCAATATCACCTTCATTAAGACTTGTCCAGTCAATGTTAGACAGCGCCTCATTAACTTTATTGTAATCTGCATTTTTAAAATTATAACAAGATCTTGAGATTTTAGGATTATCATCTACAGTGTGGGGTATAGAAATTATAAGTGAAGGATGGTGTTTGTCAATAGGGACAATAAACTCAGGAGATTCATAAACATGTACATCATCTTCATTTGAGAATATCAAATCGAGAATGCGATTGTTAACATTGGGTACATTATTAAGTTGTGAAAGATTTAAGTAGGAACACATATCCAGAATATCCCTTTCACAATCAGAGATTGGCGAGTAATTAGGATCATTAAACTTACAATTTGATAGGTTGTAATCCCCACAGATAATCATTTTATGTGCTGGATATTTTGTTATTACATACTCGACGTCCTCACAGTGATTTTTGTATATCGACAGGTCCGAGTTGGGAGGAATGTATACACTGCCAATAATAGTTTTACATGATTTTCCACTTAATAGTACAAAGATTTGCTCAACATCATAATTTTTATGTTTTATTAATTTAGAGTTTATGCTTTT
Organism: Limnephilus marmoratus; assembly: GCA_917880885.1. Taxonomy (NCBI): domain Eukaryota; kingdom Metazoa; phylum Arthropoda; class Insecta; order Trichoptera; family Limnephilidae; genus Limnephilus; species Limnephilus marmoratus. The sequence continues at coordinate 8,334,367 of OU862935.1, forward strand.
ATTTACTGCTATTAGTACGCCCCCCCCTCTTGATTTGGTACTAGTTTTGTGACTCCGGTCCATTCGGTATATGTTGTGTTTCGATAATCCGAGCTCCGCTGAATGAATAGAAGGATCCAACCAGGTTTCAGTGAGTACGATGACGTCTTGCGAGATGGTGGGAGCTGTAACTTTGAATTTTCCGAGTTTTGTTTTGATACCCCTGATATTCTGGTAGTAGATGCTGCATGATTCCGATTTATGTTTATTAGCTGGTTTTAGGTCATTATTCCTGTGCAATATTAACCGTTTTTTGGAACACCATTAAGCTGCATCTCGATTATTTTAGGACTGGAGTTCACATACTTAATCGTTAAATTTGTTTCCCCATTATTTCTCCTGGACTCCAGTTCTTCACGGAGAGTTAACAATTGCCGCCGTTGTTGGGGAGTTTGATCATTCCCGGCTTTGATTCCATCTTTGAATTTTTTATTATTTATTAAAATCGTCCGGACTAATTGAGGATCATTAAGTTCCAATTTGATAGGTCTTATTTTACCAGTAACTTTCTTTGCTCCTAATCTGTGCATTTTAATTTCTTGAGTATTAATTGAAATGTCTATGTTTTTAAGAGCTGTAGACACCCTGTTATTATCCTCTGATATGTTAATTGCGGTGAGATCTGACACACACTCCGGGATATTGAAGAGAATGACATTATTTGCACGCATCTTTCTCTCTTCGATTTCTGCCAGTACGTCACACATATTAGGTGGTGGAATTTGGGAGTTAACTTCTGATGGCAAAGTTTGAGGTATGCTTTTGAAGGCTGATAATTCACCCTCAAGGATCCCCATCCTTACCGCCATCAATCCAGTGGTGCCCAAAAGTTCTGAGGTTATCGGAGTAATTTTCCCCATTTGCTCCTTAGTAAATTTATTAATTGGGTCATGGATAATTTTTATTAGTGAACTTAAAAGGTCTTTTGCCTTGGTCATGTAAATCAGGGAGTTTTCTTGTAGATCCATGATAGTTTGATGATTGAGTAAAGGTGTTACTCCGAGATAAGATTATAAGAGAAAATAATAATAGACCGAAATTTCTCAATAGCGCCTGTTTACCGCAATTAGTTGAACACAAACCGAAAATGACAACACTTTCGACCAATAGCGTTGCAGGTGACGACACTTTAGACCAGTGGTGATAGAATGACGACACTTTTCATGCGCCTGCGTGTTTGTGTTGTTTTTGGTTTCAGATAATTTTGGACAATTGTTTTGATTTTTAAAACACCTCACTATCACAGTAAGCACTATTATAAAGAAATCTAACTGACTGGAGATTAATTTCACCAGTTGATTTCAACTTCAGAACACTTTCTCGTACGTTTACTTGCAAAAATACACTTGTTTTAGTTATTTTTAAAGTGGAGGTTATCAAGACAGATTGACACTTATTGATACCATAGACAAAAATATTGCTAAAGTTCTCAAAAATTGGGGATTAGATATTGCCTTCTACACTAATCATAATTTGGGATTATCTCTTAAAAACTCAAAGAGTAAAATACCAAAACTAAAAAATAGTGGAATTTATATACTCCAGTGTGACGAATGCAACGCAGTTTATGTTGGACAAACTGGCCGGTCCTTTAATACTAGATTTAAAGAGCACTTGCGATCGTTTAAAAATAATATTAAAATACAATCACAATTTACCAAACATCTCCTAAATGAGAATCACTCACTTAGCGATGATAAAAAGCCAACTCCTTTACACATTCAAAATAAAGGACGTAAACTCAATTTTTAGAGCTGTTGTAAATTAACAAACATAATAATAATCCTAATTTAAAAAAATATTTATACATATACTGAGGGTTCAGTAGGATTTATAGGTCCAATTAGGACAGGAGTTCCACCGAGCAGAACCCTCTGATATGAAAATATCTGGAGTCGGTGAATTATTTTCCCATTTGGTTTTTGTTAGGTCGACATGTTGTTCTTGTATTATTTTGTATTTATTATACTTATATAGTGCAATTGCGTAGCGTGATTTGACTAGATGATCATTTGTGGAAAAGTGTGTGAAAGGACTGTGGGGAAGATTTAATCCGGACATAAAATCTGGTGTTTTAATAAATGAACAAAAAAACTTATAATACATTCACCGCTTTTAGATATCTTTAAAAACATTTTAAATACTTATTTATGCTTGAAAAGAAAACCATGAGTCATCATTTGCGAATGATTCAGCATATCATTAGAGTGCATAGCGACCTTCGGTCGAATTCAAACGATATAATTTGGGTAATTACAAGTACAAACAATAGTTGAGGAAATAATAACCATTAATAATTACAGTCATTTTACGCAGAAAATAGAAATAAATCATCGTAAATACCTATGAAGTTGTATAAATATATCGTCTGTAAGTGGCATAACCACAGTTTGACAATGCCTTCAGATGGTGAAACAGCTGTCACGCGTAATAATAATTGCACAGCAGAACATGTTTATAAATAAACTGTTTTTATTAATTAAAAAATAATTTTATTGATTATATAAAAGAAATAAAAAATATATATATTTTATTAGACAAATAAACGTTACAGGTGCACCTCTTCACCTAGATACCACGCGTTATACCCATTTCTATTTTTTTGTTTTGTTTGTTATCTTAACCTTTAAAACTGTTTTTGATACCTGAATGCACCTAGTCACAGAACATGTACTTAATAATATGTAAAAGCCCAAAAGGCGTTGATTATTAATAGATAAAAGTAAAAATAAAACACGTGGACACGAAATTGAGGCGGAGCATTTAAGCACAGACACGGCCAAGTATTTTATGTAAACAAACCGTGGTACGTCACCGCGCCGCCCACATCGTGTGAATATTCTAGAAGCGGGTAATAAATAATTTTCATTACCTTACTAAACAAGGTAACATTAGGATCTTTTGTTTGTTGTTCACTCAATTGTTCACAAGATTTAATATAAGACTCTTTCTTTCCATTTGCAAGGGGTTAGGCTTAATTAGACTTAGGAGTTGTTGTAAGAGATTTGTTGCGATTTTTCAAAAAGTGCTTTTATTTATGTAATTTCGTATAGGTTCTTTGAATCTAGTAGATATAAGTAGCTTTACAGTCGGCGTGGTCACATTTTAATTCATATAAGCCACTATTATTATGTTTAGGATTTCTACCTTTTGAGTTTAGGCCCTGTTCCTATATTATTATTGGTTCTAAAAGCTAAATATATATATTTTTAAATTTGATATTTTTACAGATATTTGACCGAGAAATTCCAAGAATAAAAACTAAAATACTTACAGAACTTAAAAATAGTATTATTAAATTTGATTAATTGTACCTATGTTTTTATTATGAAGTGAAACCATTTAAAGTGTAATAACAATAACTAAAAAAATAAAAATAAGTCCCAGAAGTGGCTCTCGAACCATTACTTTCGCAACTCTGCAACGTTTTGTTCCCACTACACCGATATTTCACTTACCTCCACTGGAGGTCATTATAACTTCAGTAGACAGTTGCAACCTTTGCCTGTATCGAACCATTGCCAAAATGTTTAAATTTATATTATATTTAGTGTTTCTGGTGTTGAGTTGTACTGCAGATCAGTTTGAAGACGGTAAGTTTATTTTCAATTTAATGCTTCGGTTGGATTCATTACCGCTAATCAATGTAGATAAAATTAGATTAAATGAAAATAAAACAAATGCTTTCGCTTTGATTTGAAATATTGAAAAAAATGTTTTGGGAATTAGTGCCTTCGAGAAAAAGCAATAAATAATTCTGTTTAATTTTTTAAAATTAAATTATTCCAAAAAAATTACGGTCAAATATTATTTTTTTTTTATTAATAATTAAAATTAATATTTATTTAACGCCCAAAGGGCTTTTACGTATTTGGTAGTACAATTAATTCTTGACAGATGATAATTACTATTACTATATTACTATTACTAGATATTAAAATGATCTGCCGGATCTGCCCTGATGATGGACACTGCAACGCTGTCCAAAACGTTGGCTAAAGAAGGAGGTAGTTCAACACGGCATAACACACCAAAAACAAATAACTTTGATAACAATAACTTTAATGAAATACTTTCATAACAAAGGTTCTAGTGAGGTGTTCACGAAACATACAATATTACTCATCCACAGTTTTACATTCTCAAACCTACATTACACCCAACATTGAATTGCAAAATATATTATGTAAAAATGTTAACAATTAGGTAAATACTTATATATGTAGAAATAAATGAACTATGTAAAAGATATCCTTATTTTCTAATCTATATTATTATGTGTATGTATGTACCTACCTATTACTTTTAAATTAGAAAGCTAACTAAGCAGCTGTTAATCTTACGTTTTAATTGGATATTTTATTTTATTCTATATCTTCTCTTTTCTATTCATATTTATACAAAATATGTATGCAGGCTTATAATATGCAATTTATAAGCCTACATACAACCTATTATTTTAATAACTATGCTAGCAAACAACAGTAATAATCAAGTATTATTTTTTTATTTTATTTTACTTTCTTGTGTTTCTTTTCTCTTTCTACTCGTAGTTCTCATTATACAAGATGTGTACGTAGGACTATAATATGCAAAGCATACATAAGTTACCTAAATGTTTTAATTTTCTCTTAATTTCTCTTAATTCCTCTTAAGTTACCTATATGTATCTATCTACTTTTTCTTTTTAAAATTAATGTTATTTTCTATGCCAAACAAATAACAGTTACTATGTTTTAAACTTTCTTTAAATTTTTTATTTAATATTCTTTCTCGTCTTTTTATTTCATCAATTTTTTTTCTTTTTTTTTCAAATCATGTTCCACATGTTCATACCCATAATATTTTGACTGTCCTAAAACGGGAATACTCCTAGTTGGGCAGTCAATTTTTTTTAATAAATTATGTATATAAATGTACAAGCTTGTGCTAAATAAACAAATAAATAAATAAATAAAAAATAAATAATAAAAATAACTTTGGTGGTGTAAATCTAAAAACGAATCAAATATTCATGAATTTAATTTAAACAAAAATCGAAAATTTATATTTATCATGCCGAACAAACAAAGATGGACGAAATCGTAAAATCGCTTGACACAAAACAGTTTGCTCAATTCTGGAAGTAAAGCAACAATCTGATCAAACCAAACGCTCGAATCGCCAGCCAAATTGATGGGTCCACAAATACGGAGGAAATTGCCAGGACATTTAGAAGAACCTTTGCAGATATTTCTGGAAACGAAGCACCGACTGCTCCTGATATTATGGAATATGATGGACAAAACGTCTTCCTCTCTGAAAATAATATAATGAAGGCCATCAAAGCTACTAAGGCCGGTAAATCTCCGGGACATGATAGTTTAAGTATTGAACACATAAGGTACGGAGGTAGATACATACCTAAACTACTAAACATTCTGTTCAATGCAATCCTCAAACACAACCATTTACCGAGTGCAATGACGAAAACCATTATAACCCCGATCCTGAAATCAGGACAGCCCGATATGACCAACTCCAGCAATTACCGGCCAATATCCCTGGCAACTATAATTGCAAGACTATTTGAAAGGGTAATTCTGATTGAAATAGAAGATAAACTCAATTCTAAACACAATCAGATGGGCTTTAAGTACAGATTATCCACTAATATGGCAATATACTCCGCTAAGCAAATAATAGAATATTACAAGAAACGAAAAACTACTGTATTCGGATGCTTCTTAGATCTAAGCAAAGCGTTCGACAGGGTCTGCCATAAAACCTTATGGGAGAAATTGAAAGCTAGAAATATACCTACTATGTATATCAACACACTATCCCGATGGCACTCTCAGCAGGAAAACGTTGTACGGTGGGCAAGTACGTACTCCCAACCGATATATTTGCGATCAGGAGTAAGGCAAGGAGGGTGTATGTCCCCAATCCTGTTCAATGTATACATGGACGAATTGTCAAATCGCCTGGACACCAGGGCGGGCTGTCGTATTAATAATTTATGCCTAAATCACATAAGTTATGCGGACGACATGATTCTCCTAGCTCCGTCGATCAAGGGGTTGAGAACGTTATTAAAAATCTGTGAAGAATATGCAAATGACCACAACATGATGTACAACCCCAAGAAGACGAAACTAATCGCATTCCACCATGGAAAAAATCCTGAGAAAATGCTCCCTGTAAAACTTAATGAGGAAAACATAAACGCATCTAAGAATGTAAAATACTTGGGACACATTATTACTGAAGACCTCTCGGATGACGGTGATATTGAACGACAGCGGAGAAGTATCAGTATTCTGTCTAATATGATTGCCCGAAGATTCTTCAAATGCAGTAACAATGTAAAAAAACATTGTTCAATGCATTTTGCACTAACCTATATACATGTGAAACATGGTGTCACTACCGTACCAGCTCAATGGAACGACTCCGGATCCAATATAATGATGCTTGCAGAATTATATTTGGATACAGAAGATACAGCAGCGCATCTTCAATGTTTACAGAGCTAGGACTACACGGATTCGCCGGTCTAATGAGACACCGGGTCACTGGAGCCAGGATGCGGCTAATGGCTTCCGATAACACAGTGGTGATCGCAGCCTTCCAGCACCAAGCGCCACTCCTGAGCGAGCGCTGGGCCCGAGCTCACTCCAGACCACGTCCTACATTATAATTGATTATTTATTTTATTTCTATTATCGCTTATGTCTTTTATATTTGTTTGTTCTATTTACTTTTTTTATTTTAACTGTTGTTTAAATATGTACAACTTTATGGGACGTGTGGGATTGCACTATCCTCCCCACATCCTGGAATAAACATTATTATTATTATTATTATTATCATATTTTCCTTAGGGCCTCCTGTGCGGAGTTAATTTAAAAAAAAAACTTTAGTATGGATTAATCGTGATACCTTTATAATTTCAGAGTGCGGATTGGAGGGTTCGTACGCAGTGCCACTAATAAAATGGGGACAAGAAGTAAAACCACAAGAATTTCCATGGCACGTGGGAATATTCGTCAAGCATAATGGCCAGTACGAAGTAATGTGTGGGGGCAGCCTTATAAGGAGTGACTTGGTGATCTCTGGTGAGTTTTAATACGGGAACTCGAATTATTTCAATATCTGTGAATTATCTCAATATCTGTGAATTATCTATTAAAACAGCGGCTACACTACACTTCCATAGACCATTATCATGACACCAGACATGCAAAGAGTAACCCAGTAGTTCAAAGACAATTTTCGTACTTAGGCCCTAAATTGCTTAATCTTATACCCGATGCTTGGAAATCAAAAAGTGATAGCATTCTGCGTAATCTGTTAAATGATTGGCTTCTGGTCTTGGGGAGAGCTGAATACGAAAATATGTTAAACAACAGCCATTAAATTTTCTTTTTTGTTGACATTCATATATACTGGTATTATATTGGTATTACTTACCTTAATATTATTTTTATACAATTTAAGTTAAAAAACTTCTTAAATTTTTTTTTTTTGCATTTTCTTTTCTCTACTTTCTTTTTTCTTTTTTAATCCATTATATTTTTCTTATCCATTTTTTTGATTCTCGAGTTGATTAATTCACCAAAATCAATACTAAAACTTTTTGAAATGGTTGAAGAGCATAAGTGATAATAAAAAAAAAAATTAAAAAAAAACACTTTTTTATTTTCTTTTGAAATGTTCTTTTTACTTCTCTTCTCTATATTTTATTTTCTATTGTTAAATATATAATTAACACTTATAAGTAACTTCTTGTATCCACCATCAAAACTTTAATATTATTTATCAAGTGTTATATTTAAGTATAAAACAATATTATAGTCAACACACTAATTTTATATGTAAAAAATCTGTTCATTTTGACTGTTCTAAAACGGGCAAATTGCCTAGTTGAACAGCCATAGTTCATTATAACGATGTAAAATGTAATGTTTTTCAAAATAAATAAATAAAATAAATAAATATCTCAATAATCTGTAAATTATTTCAATATCTGTGAATTATCTCAATATTTGTGAATTATCTCAATATTTGTGAATTATCTCTTCTTCTTCTTCTTCAATGGCGCTACTGCCCAATTCGAGCCTTGGCCTCCTTCAAAATAAGCCTCCACCGCCCTCTGTCCTCGGCCGTCTTCTTCCAATCTGCAACCTGGAGTAATCCTCTTGCATCCTTCCTGACATCATCCTCCCATCTCAGTCTAGGTCTGCCCGCCTTTCGTTTACCTCCCGGGTGTCCTGTCAGAACCTTCTTCGGTACTCGTGTGCTTGGCATTCGGTGCACATGTCCGGCCCATCTTAATCTTTGGAGTCTTAAATGGGTGGAGAGTCTGGGAGCTTGGTAAATATCATAGAGCTCATTATTGTGGCGGATTCTCCATGCCTCTCCCTCTCGCACCGCTCCTAAGATTCTTCGAAGTACCTTTCTTTCGAAGATGTCCAGCCGTTCCGCTGACTTTGCTGTCAGTGTTCCCGCCTCACATCCATAGGCCAAGACCGTTCTGATAATTGTTTTATATAAGGTTATTTTGGTTTTCCTATGGACGTTTCGGGATTTGAACACTGGCAGCAACGCGAAGTAAGTTTTGTTAGCGGCTGTAATGCGCTTTCTTACTTCTACTGGGTCTTCATTGTCCTGCGTTATGATGGAGCCCAGGTAGGTAAACTCTTCGACCACTTCGAAATTATAATTGTCTTTGAATTTCACTTTGTCTTTTATTCTGCGGTGAGGGGTTCTGGTTTTGGTAGAATTATCTCAATATCTGTGAATTATCTCAATATTTGTGAATTATCTCAATATCTGTGAATTCAATATCGTAAAGATTTCCATTTTAATTTCGTATAGGGGCGAAATAGGTAGTAATAAAGAAAATGTCAATCGCCTGTAGTACTCCGGCAACAATTTAAAAAATATAATTTAATTATTATATTATTTAAATATATGTAGAGCGCCGTTTTTGTGAAAAATCAACTCAAGGTCGCTGCAATTTATAAAAAAACACATATGTGTTTATTTATTTGTAAGAAACAAAGCTTTTACATAATCTACAGTGATAAATATTCAACTGAACTCAAGGGCGGATTTAGGGGGGGGGGGGCACGGGGCAAGTGCCCCCCCCCGACGGTATTTGTTTTTTGGTCTTTGTTATTTTCGGTTTTTGTTATTGTTGTGACACTTTCATAAACCTTCCTATGAATACTTGAACTTGTAGAAACAAACTTGAAGTATCATAATTCAAGTTTATTTCTAACACTTATTTATTTATTGAAAAATGAGAAATACATGAAAACACATAAGCTGCATATCTCGCTAGGGCATTCTTTCTCACGCAGTTTTACAAAGTAATTTAAACAAATGCATGTTAACTTTAAAAAAATAATTATAAACCTACAAAAGATGCACCGAGAACAATTATTCAGATATGAATTATTAATAATTTAATTATAGCTGGGCAGCATAAATATACAAACCACCCACTAGATCGATAACTTCGGGCTTTTGTTCGAGAAAAATTTGGTCACTATTTCACCATCAAAATGCAATAATTTTTCGACTGATATTTTACAAACAGGAAAAACATAATATAATTAAAATATGATTTATTTATCATATTTTAATTATATGTATTTCCTGTTTTTATTTCATGTTTTTAATAAAATTTTATCGTGTAATTACGAGTTTTATTTTTAAAATAATATTTAAGGCTAATGATTTGGGTGGTACTGGGTAGGCCCCGAAAGAAATTATATTGTCTATGGTCGCGCCTTTTTTGTTGTTGCTTACTCTATCTTCGTCTATGGTGTGTGACATCACAAATCCCCGTCATCATCATCATCATCATCAGTCGAAAAATTATTGCATTTTGATGGTGAAATAGTGACCAATTTTTTCTCGAACAAAAGCCCGAAGTTATCGATCTAGTGGGTGGTTTGTATATTTATGGGCTTACCAGATGCATTCATGGGGTGACCATACCACAGTAGCATTTAATTATTAACAAAAAATAAAGATTGGTAAATAACAACAGCTAAATAATATCAGGTAAATAATAATAAACAATTATGTATATTAAAAATAATAATAATTAAGTAATAAATTTATATAGTTTATGTAATGAATATAATATATTAAGTAAATAAATATATAAATATAAATAAATTAAGTAGATAATATATAATATAATTATGAGTAAACAAAAATAAACAATTTATTAATAATAAGTAAATAAACGGTGACCGGACAACTCAGAATGAAACCAACTCAGAAGCAACTCAGAAAAGTCATTAAGAGTGATGATAAAAAAAATAAAAAATTCTTTAAATAGGTTAAGTTAGGTAAGGGTTACCGGATATCTATATAAATAAAAATGAATCGTCGAAATGTATGTACGCGCATAACTTTCGAACGACCGCACCAAATTGCTAATTCTTTTGTTTGTGTGTTCGTTATTGTCAGGACAAGGTTTGTATAAGACTTCTGGTGAGCTCTGGCATTATGAAATTTGTATAAAAAATTGCTATTGGTGGCACGCGAGCTGTTTGAAAACTGAATGTATGGAAAGCGGGAGGGAGAGAGGGAGGGGAACCAGGGAGGGGGGAGGGAACTCGGGAGGGGCGTTCGCGGGACGGGGGAAGGGGGGGGAGTGGAGTGGGGAGAGGGAAGATGGAGGTGACGGAGTGTCAACGCGAGAGGGGAAGGGGAGAAGAAGGGGAGGCGGAAGGGGAACGGGACGAATGGGAAAGGACACGCAGGGAGAAACAATTTCTTTATTAAATGGCATAGCAACGCATGCCGGGTACCAGCTAGTTTTAAAATAATTTTTTCATTGCTTTTAATGAACTTTCTGAGGAGTTTCTGAGTTGGTTTCATTCTGAGTTGCCATGGAATCAAATAAACATGGGTAAATTAAGTACATAATAATTATGAGTAAATTCTAATAAACAATTATATACTACAGTAAGTAAATTATGATGCGAAAGAAGTAGATAATAATAAGTAAATACTTATAACAATAAGCAAATTAAAAAGTACATAATAATTAATAATATATAAGTTAGGTACATACACAGTTATTAAATATGGATTGTATGAGATATAGCTAAATTCCAGAGTGATTTATGATATAAGCGACAACATGGGTAATCCAAAACCATCACTCTCAGTTAGTATACATGTTTTGACCATTTTCTTGAATAAATGTAATATACCAATAGTTTTTATTTTTTCATTGAGCATATTATAAAGCAACGGAGCTTTATATGAAAAACTTCTTTGTCCAAAGGATGTTTTGGTATGTACCGGCTGATACATTAAAGAAGAGCCCAATCTAGTGATGCGCACTTGTTGAGATCTTTTCGCAGTGATAATGTTGTTGAAAAATTTACAGAGAGCCTGTATTATATACAACTGCCTTATTGTCAAAATTTTGCTTTCGCTATATAGTAACTGTGATGAATACATAAAACTTTTCTTGAACATTATTTTTAAAATTAATTTTTGTGCAATATTTAAAGGCTCTAGAGTAGTCTTATGATAAGAACCCCAACAAATAACGTTATATGAAAGCATTGATTGAACAAGAGCATAGTATACAGTTTTTAGTGTAATTTTGTCCAATATATTTCTTAGAGTCTTGAAGATATAGGTTAGCTTTCTTATTTTTTTTGTTAATGTAGAAATATGATTGTTCCATTTTAAATTTTTATCAATAATTAAGCCAAGATATTTGATATTGTCTACTCTTTCCAAAGATTGACAATTACACTCCTGTACGCAACAATGTATTTTTAAAGAGCGGTCCAAAGATGGTTGATTTACAGAAGAAATACTAAAAGTAATATATTTAGTTTTGTTCATGTTTAAGGTTAACAAGTTTTGATCAAGCCAATTTTTGACTGCCCTTAATCCTGTCTCGCACTTAGCATACGTATCATACCAAGTATCACCAGCAAACACTAAAACAGTGTCATCTGCAAATACAATTGAAGAACCAGATAACGGCAGTTTACAGAGGTCATTAATATATAACAAAAATAAAATGGGACTCAGAACAATACCCTGAGGAACACCATATACAATTGATTTGTTTGAACTAATATGATCATTAATCATTACTCTTTGTGTTCTATTTTCAAGATAAGTTCTAAACCAATCTAAAGCTTTATTAACAATACCCATTGAACTGAGTTTTTTTAATAGTAAACCGTGGGATACGGTATCAAATGCCTTAGACAAGTCTAAAAAGACAGCCATGGCTTTATTGCCAGTATCCAGTGCTTCCACGACTGTGGTTATCATTTTCAATGCAGCATCACTAGTTCCCATGTTCTCTCGGAAGCCAAACTGATTAGCTGAGAGAATTTCATATCTTTTTACATAAGACATCAACCTAATTTTAGATAACTTCTCTATAATTTTTGATAAGGTGTTTAGCAGGGATATAGGTCGATAGTTATTGACGTCTATATTATCCCCTTCTTTAAACAGAGGAATAATTTTGGCATTTTTGCAGTGATTAGGGAACAAGCCATTCTCAAAGCTAACATTTACAATGTGTGTAATAGGTATATAACTAGTTCAGAAGCATTTTGTTTGTAGACCATTGCACTTATACCGTCATTTCCACTCGAAAAACCTGATTTTAGCTCATTAATCACCTTTAGAACTTTATCATAATTCGTTGAATTGAATTCAAAACAGGCATTTTGCATAGATTGTGTTGGATTGCAATTTTTGATTAAACATTCTTCACTGGTGTTATTTGCACTGCACAAAAGATTAGTAAAATTTTGACCTATATCACTAAAAAAATCATTTACATGGTTAGTGATGAGCGTTGGATTATCATTTATAGAAACAATGTTATTATTTATTTTCAATTTATTTATTGGCACCGATTCCTTTTGCATATCCAATGCTTGTTTTATTATTTTCCATTCTTGCTTTATGTTTCCTTTAACATCATGAAGCTTCCTTTTATAATATGACTGTTTGATCGTTTTCACAATTTTAGAACACCAATTTCTATATCTTTTATAATATGCAAACAGTTCAATATTATTTGGTGCTTTGCGACAACTCTCATGTAATTTGTCACGTCTTATGAGGCAGTCAATAATTCCAGAAGTTATCCATGGTTTCAAGTAATTTTTATTACTATGGATTCTCTTTATAAATGAGCAATTTTCAATGTGTAATTTTAGGCACTTTATGAAATTATCAGCTGCTGTATTGACATCATTTGCAAATAAAACGGTATTCCATGTTTCTTCTTTCAGTCTTGAATTTAGCAAGTCATTATCCACAGTTAGTTTAAGTTTTACGTCTATTTTTTTTTATTTGGTTTTTCAGATTTAGGATATCTCAATATCGTAGCGAAATGGTCTGTGATGCTGGTCCTGAATACAGCACTCTGAGGATCATTTTTGACTTGACCATAATGTGGTCAATACAACTCTCAGTTTTTGAAGTGACTCTAGTTGGTGAAATAATAAATGGTTTTAAACCGTGGTAAATCAGCAGTGAAAGGTATTGTTCGCTTTTTGAGCAGTTCATTTCCAAAATATTTATATTTATATCACCACATAAAATCACTTCGTGGTTACGTGCTGATACAGAACAGAGTAAATTGTTCAGGTGGTCAAGAAAGTTATCAAGATGTGTTTGGGAAGGAGATCTATAAACCGCTACAACACATAAATTATCAGATAGTTGTATTTTAAGACAGTTAGCATGTGGGATAGCTATTTCTTCAACAGAAACAATAACATCATTCCGAGTGTAAACAACAACACCATCGTTTTGTAAATAGTTTTTTTTGGTGCTGTGCGATGAATACCCAGTAATACTTGGGATATTGATTGCATCTTTTAACCAAGCTTCACTAAAAACAATAATACTAAATCTGTGTTGAATAGAGTCGAGAACAGCTACAGTATCATCAATTTTTTTTTTTTTTTTTTTCAAAAGAAGCAAACACATTGTAACTTGACATTTTAAATAAATAAAAAGAAAACACTTTGTTTACGTCACTTTATTGATATTTCTTCCGTCTACCGGTTTCGGTAGTATAAAATACTCTGAATATAAAATACTAAATATAGTATTTTATATTCAGTCCTGATGATGGTACGGAGGTACCGAAACCGGTAGACGGAAGAAATATCAATAAAGTGACGTAAACAAAGTGTTTTCTTTTTATTTATTTAAATTTTTTTTTTAGGCATCTTATATTCATACAGTATATAGAGAGCAGAATGGCTCAAGAATTCATTGCATATTGATGGGTCATCTACATATATTGATATTGATTTCCTTGTCGTTTAGTTCTTGATCCAATAAAAAATCCATAATATCGGGCTAATCTATATAAATAAAAATGAATCGCCGAAATGTATGTACGCGCATAACTTCCGAACGACGGCACCAAATTGAATAATTATTTTTTGTTGTGTTCGTTATTACCAGGACAAGGTTTGTATAAAACTACTGGTGAGCTCTGACATTATGAAATTTGTATAAAAAAGTTGCAATATGTGGCACGCGAGCTGTTTGAAAATTGAATCCACCGGGAAAGGGGGGGTGGAGTGGGGAGAGGGAAGGTGGAGGAGACGGAATGGGTGGAAGGAGAACGGGACGAATGGGAAAGGACACGCAGGGAGAAACTATTTCTTTATTAAATGGATTAGCAACGCATGCCGGGAACCAGCTTGTAATATACATAAAGTTTTACTATTTCTCAATTATTAGTCGATCTCATTTGCATTTTCATTTAATTGATTATTATTATTTCACACTAATTGTTGATTTTTTGCACATCCACCCCTTGTGCCCGTCCAGAAAAAATCCTAACAACAATTGTTGATTTTTTGCGCGTCCGCCCCTTGTCGCCCCTCCCCCCCTCCCCCAGAAAAAATCCTAACAGTAATTGTTGATTTTTTTGCGCGACCGCCCCTTGTGCCCCCCCCCCCCCAGAAAAAAAATCCTAACAGTAATTGTTGATTTTTTGCCCGTCCGCGCCTTGTGCCCCCCCACAGAAAAAAATCCTAACAGTAATTGTTGATTTTTTGCCCGTCCGCCCCTTGTGCCCCCCCCAGAAAAAAATCCTGTATCCGCCCTTGACTGAACCACGAAAGTTTCTTATGCTAAATTTAATTTAGCTACGTTTGGTGACTTAGAAAGGGTACCCGGGTTCATGGGGTGAGGTTTATCTGGATCTTAAGAACACTGTAGGATTGAAATAAAAGCAAAACTGCGCTATAAAATTATCACGTTATTATTATTATTTGTGCGGTGCTTTGTAGTCTCCCCACTCTTGTCTACTTTAGTTTTCAGAAGGTTTCACTTATACCGCGTGTGAATTGCACACTCTGATTATTGACGTGAAACTTCTTTAACACCGTTGTGATTCGAAATTCAAAGAAACAGAAATGACACTAAAAAGAGACAAATATTTAGCCTGCGAGAAGATGAGATAGAATTAAACCTTACCTTTTTCAATTTGGGAGGCGGGAATGGGTACCGCCACCCCGGGAACCTTTATTGGATAACCAACACCTCTGCCATAGGTCACCCCAAGTGGTTCGCTACGTTTGGTGATTTAGCAGGGGTGCCCGGGTTCATGGGATGAGGTTTGTCTAGGTCTTGGAGGCGGATGACCAAGACACACTGAACCCCAGATTCCTACCCACCCCTTAAACCCTTTTCCTTCCCAGAACTCTCCTCTCCTTCCTTACCTTAAAAAAACCCTCCACACAGCATCCCCAAAGATGACATAGGCCCTGAGGGAAATTGTTTTCCTCAGGGCCTCCTGTGTGGAGCTCATGTAAAAAAAAAAAAAAACCTACTTACAGTACCTACAAGGCGCCAAGCTGCACTCATTGGCCGCTTTGATCATGAGCTCACTTTTCAAGGCTCCTATTGGTTGAGATTGTGAGGGTGAAATTTCACTTCTACTGCGTGTCAACTGCACTCACTCGATATTTTCTCCCTTTTCAATGATCAAGTGTCCTTTAAAAGCTTGAACTTACATTTCGGTTTTGTTTTCCAGCTGCCCATTGTTTTGCCGATAAAAACTACGGTGTGGCGAATTTTGCTGAGTATCAGGTAGTTGCAGGAAGCCAATTTGCCTCCAGAACTTCTGAAGAGCGTGGCAAACAAACATCAAAGGTTTGCTACTAAATTACATTTTGTTTGCTATTAAATATTAGCGTAGGGGGTTCGCGGGAGGGGGGGGGGGGGAACTAAGGGGAGGGAAAGTGGAGGAGGTGGAGCGGGAACGGAAAGGGACGCGAGAGAGGAAGGGGAGGTGGAAGGAGAACGGGATGAAGGGGAAACGACACGCAGGGAGAAACAATTTCTTTATTAAATGGTGTATAACGCATGCTGGGTACCAGCTAGTATATAAAAAGAAAATATTTTTTCAGGTGCGCGCCGTTCGTTTGAGAGAGGGATACAGAGGAAATGAGGGAAACTATCATGGTGATATCGCAATTGTTCAACTGATGTATAGTTTCAATCTCTCCGACAAGGTGCGCACAGCTTGTCTGCAGCTAGGAATGGACAACTGGCAAAAGAGCTCTGGCCTTACGGGCAAGGTAATTAAAACTATCATGGTGATATCGCAATTGTTCAGCTGATGTATAGTTTCAATCTCTCCGACAAGGTGCGCACAGCCTGTCTGCAGCTAGGAATGGACAACTGGCAAAAGAGCTCTGGCCTTACGGGCAAGGTAATTAAAACTATCATGGTGATATCGAAATTGTTCAGCTGATGTATAGTTTCAATCTCTCCGACAAGGTGCGCACAGCCTGTCTGCAGCTAGGAATGGACAACTGGCAAAAGAGCTCTGGCCTTACGGGCAAGGAAATTAAAACTATCATGGTGATATCGAAATTGTTCAGCTGATGTATAGTTTCAATCTCTCCGACAAGGTGCGCACAGCCTGTCTGCAGCTAGGAATGGACAACTGGCAAAAGAGCTCTGGCCTTACGGGCAAGGTAATTAAAACTATCATGGTGATATCGCAATTGTTCAGCTGATGTATAGTTTCAATCTCTCCGACAAGGTGCGCACAGCTTGTCTGCAGCTAGGAATGGACAACTGGCAAAAGAGCTCTGGCCTTACGGGCAAGGTAATTAAAACTATCATGGTGATATCGCAATTGTTCAGCTGATGTATAGTTTCAATCTCTCCGACAAGGTGCGCACAGCTTGTCTGCAGCTAGGAATGGACAACTGGCAAAAGAGCTCTGGCCTTACGGGCAAGGTAATTAAAACGCGAATTATCAAACAGCTCCGAGAACAACGCATCTTAAGCCACTCCAAATCAATTGCTTGCGAACTTATAAAGGGATATAGAGAATGTACTGTCGCCACGGGTCGTCTCATACATTTCTTTGACCCTTTCCCGCAAACGAGTGCAGCTGCTTTGGGGAAGCGAATATACTTCGTTCCTTCATACACTCACCCCGTTCAAGGACCATTTTAGGAAACTGGGTGATGCAGTCAAAAGGGCGCTCGAATTCCCTATTAGTCAAAATTAATATCATGCGTGTGTTTTCCCCCTTTGACTGATTAATTTATTTGAAAGTTAGACATAGCTATTGACGCTAAGATGGTTAAGGCATATAGAGCGGATGGGCTAAGAAAGAATTGTAATGAGAATATATGAAGCGAAAGTGTGTAATAGAAAAAGTCGGTGATACCCGAGATAATATTTATTTATTTTATTTTACGCCTAGAGGGCTTTTACATAAGTAATAAATATCCTCCGCCAAAATATCACTCGACGTAATATCCTAAAGACAAAATATCCCCGACAAAGTATCCTCCGACAAAATATCACTCGACATAATATATATAATTATAGACAAGGTAGAAAAGAGACAGAGCAAGGAACTTACAGTTTCGATTTAAGTTGGGTTAGGTTAGGTTAGATTAGGTTAGATTATGTTAGGTTAGATTTAAATTTTATATTTGATGCCGAAAGGTTTTGTTGGGTTAAGTTAGGTTAGGTTAGGTTACGATATTTTGTCGGGTATATTTAGTCGGGGATATTTTGTCGAAGGATGTTTTGTCCGTAGGATATTTTGTCGCGGGATGAAAAGTCGAGGAACCGTTATTTGTATCGCGTAGAGTTGTAGAGAATAAATCAGTTGTCACATTGGCGCAGCCAGAAGGATTCATCGATAAATAATATTTATTGTGCCTGCAGGTGGCGGGCTGGGGGTTAACTGAGTGGGAGATCCCGTCCGACACCCTCAAATTCCTGACAGTCTCAGTGGTTGGGAACGAGCAATGCTCCTATCAAATGCCAGCCACCTACAGAAGATACCTGATACCGGACAAGGTTTGCGCGGGACTTGCGGTAGCCACAGATGGTAAGTTCTTATGCAGAGTGTATTCGTCTGTATAGTTTGGCAAATAAGTGTTGAAATTAAATAAATTGGAACTAAACGTGTTCATTACTATGGCAGCACCGAATTATATGACGTTTCCTATGGCTGTCATGTTATCGCATGTTACGGTTGATTTATTGTCTTAAATCTGAATAGAAGATCGCTGATTTAGTCATATTTTTATTCATTGTTTGCCTGAATTTAAATACATGAATAAACCATTACATAGTGATGCAAGAGGGGTTATATTCTGCGTTTTTCAATGCTGCCTAGTCGAGTGTCACGCGAAGAAGATTCTGTCTAATTTAGAAGATGATGAAACAAAACTGCAGAAATGACTGGTACGTAGTATAGTTTGTTTAGTAAATTTCATTAGTATTACAAGATTTATGCCAATTTTCGAGCGATAATAACCATTACAATCTGATTTGAGGTTATTTTTAAAAATCCGTATCTGACACTTCCATTTGACAGTTAATATGCGGCCACAAGAAAAAGGGAATAACTCAATAAAAAAATAATAATATGCAACTTCTTTAAAATTGTAGAAAACTTACTTTTTTCTCGTTTTCTCTTTCTTTCTTTCCAAGTGAATATTATCAAGTGTGCGTTTTTAAAACTTCCTTCTATAATAATAATTTTAATATTTTTTTACAGTTAAATCTGAATCAACGGTAAGACGAATCGTCAAGGAAGGGGAAAAGGCAGATGGAAAATTTGAAACACCGGGAAAACGGAAAATGGGCATAATAATAATAAAATGTAATAGCATAAGTGCTGATGATTGGAAAAATTGTTGCAAACACGTGATGTAAATTGAGGCAGAATATCATGCACGAGGCAGCACTATATATGATGATATCGATGAACTGCGTTTAGATGAAGATAAAGATACGGAAGAAGAAAAGTCACACGAGGACGAAGACAATAATAACATGTCGGGTGTTGAATTAATAGACTTAAATTTTTAAGTACCTACGTTTTTATATCGAAATAAACGCCAACTTAAAACTTGTTTTGTTTTATTTTACTTCTATTAAATTACAGTTTTTTGTGCAAAATTTTTGAAAATACAAATACGCTATGAAATATGCATTTTGGCAGAAGTGTTTTATAAAACATACATTCATTGTCTTATGAGCCATCTTGGTGTGGCCATTTAAAACTAGAAAACGATCGCAGCGCCATCATTTATTTTCTACACTTAATTGCCAAACTGTACTTGGAGCCAGCGAAAGGAAGCAGATCGATGCCCTCGAATTGTGATGCTGGAGACAAATAGTCAGGATTCATCATTTTAATTATTTTTATAAGAAAATGTACAAGTTTACATGAGATCTAAAGTACAATACTTTGGAGTGACATTTTTCTTAAAGTGAAAAAAGTACTGGTAGATAGATGTCAGTTTTCAAGTTGTTATTTTAGCATATGTAAATTTTTTCGTGTTGATATTTATTTATTAGTTGTAAGTAGGTACCACCAATTTCTCGTAATTTAGTTCGGTGTTTTCGAGGATGCTAATTAGGAGTCGTCAATATTCTCGATTTGGGATTTTGTTCTAAATAATATAATTTGTAGGACTCGTGGTTGGAGGTTGCCAATGTAGAACAATGAGGTTGCGTGTTGGAAGTCTTTATTGAGTTCTACGAAAATTACAATTTGCAAATCAATTCAGGAATGGACAGCGAAACAGATTTACTACACTACCGGTACTTAGGTAAACCAAAACGAGGTCAAGGTTAACTGCGGTTGCTTGAGGTGAGCTTGCTGAACGCTATGAAAAACACCGCAACACTGAACTCTGCGTGTGTTGCCGGACGCCTTTATATAGCCCGACAAGTCAGAGTATTTGCTTTGTGCGGCAGTAATTCTTCATTCGGCGAATTTCTCGAAAGCGCCCGAACTGTGCATTTCAGGCGCGCAGTGGTTGGAACCTTTTCTGGAACGCGTGAGAGGTAAGTAGAACAGCAGCTCAGTGTCTGTGATAGGTACCTACTGTCCAGTCACGTAGTGCCGGTGCTAGGCGTCTTACTGGCGGTGGCCGGAACGTTCTTGATGGTTCGGCATTGGAGCATTTTAATATGGGCGACGCTTCTGGAAAGATCAATATTTTTCGTAAACAATCCAGAGCATGAGGTAGCAGAGGCTGCCTCCCCGCTATAGTAGCTCGCTGGGTCGCGAATGTTGGCCTTGTCATTTGCTGTGTGCAGGCTTTAGTGGAGGAATAATACGGTTATTTGGACGTGTTTTGGAGTCCGTTTTTGATGCCGCACGTAACATTTATTACCAATTGCGTATATATTTGCAAATTATAAAGTTAATCGAAGAAACGTAAATGAGTGCTGGCGGCATGGTGCTGTGTGGTCACGTAAATTAATTTTTTTATATTTTCAGTAGTCTCACACGCTTTCTTGGAAGTGTTCGATATACCTATATCAACACTTTCGATTTCCTTTCAGGTTCATCCGTGTGCCAGGGCGATAGCGGAGGTGGACTAGTGATCCAGCATGGTGCGCGCTGGTATCTATACGGTGTTTTGAGCACCGCGCCGAAAATGGAAATCCCGAACTACCCCCCTACATCCTGCCCTAAAAGCACTATCGCGCTCTATACAAATGTACAGAAACACTCAACTTGGCTGTCCAAAAACTTGAGGGAACTTCACCGACCAGGTAAATATTAATGTAAAATTATGTAATATAAAAAAGGACGCTCAAATGGTTTGGGCATGTCTGAAAATTATTGTTTTCACATCTTTTTTTTACATTAGCTCCACACAGGAGGCACCGAGGAAAAAAAAATTCCCTAGGGGCCTATGTCATCTTTGAAGATGCTGTGTGGAGGGTTTTTTTAAGGGAAAGGAAGGAGAAGAAGATATGGGAAGGAAAAAGGTATGAGGGGTGGGTAGGAATTTGGGGGTCAGTGTGGCCAGGAGTGACGGACATTTTTTTATTTTTTTTTTTATTTTTTTTTTTTTATTATTTTTTAGCATATAAAATATAATGTACATTTAGATGATGTATTAATTTGCTTACATGTTCATATTCAAATATGTTAATACGACTCTTCCATGGAAGCGTTAGCTTGTGTCTGGAAGAGTAGTGTACATTTTTTAATGCTATATTTAAGTTCTTAAATTACAATGTGAATGTAAAAAACAATAAGTTGTAAGTTCGGTGATATGTGATTATAAGTATTTATCTACTATCAAAACAATTTTACTGTTTGGATAATGTGTCCAGAATTATTGTAATTAGTTGCTAAAAACAATACAAAATTTAACTTATTTGAAGAATGGAGTATCACTTGGAAACTGAGTTATAAGTAGATTAGATTAGTCGGAAACTGTTTTTTTTTTTTTTTTGAGATTATCTTTAAAATATTTTTTTACAGTGTTTATTAATTGGATTTTATCATTAATTTTTCTAATTTCATCCGGTAATCGGTTGAAAATAAGTCTTCCTTGATAAGTATAATAATTTTGTGCAAAGGAAGTGTTTAATTTTGGGCATGAAAAAATATATTTATGTCTAGTACGGTTTTCAGTTATAAATTGATATTTTTCTTTTTCTTTTATAATTTGAATCAATGCTGTTTCTGCTATCGTGGTACGAGAGCACAACAGTATGGAGTTGACAGGAAAACACTTATTTTTTCTTCTTCTTCACAATTTATTCAATGCAACAAATATATTTATTACAAGAGGGTCCACGACCACACCACACTGACAAATATCGAAGTCTCTACTTCGATCTCTCTCTGGTCAGTTTTCCAGTACTGAACCGTAGGTATTACTCGTACCTACCAGCTTCAGTACAATTACACAATTGAAGGCACACAGCGTGTACCTTCTCGGTTCACTCTACTAGCGAGACTAACGCAAAGGGCTTATCTTCCCTCTGCGCAACTGAAGACACACCTCGGTGTATCTTCCAGTTCAACCGCAATAACAAGACTGAAGACTCCTTCACTCTCACAGCAAGACTAACTCTCTGTTCTAAAATTCACCATATTTAAAGCAAAAATACACTAATACAAAAAGGTATAACAATGTGGGGACACTATTTGAGCGGCTCCTAAACTGAATTTTAAAATCCCGCAATAAAACAATTACCCGAGAGTCGGCAAAAGGGCCACCAATAAAATTAAGTACATCATACAATACTGAAATGGAGAAATGGGGAAAACTAACATTAAAAATTCCCAGTTCTCATATTCTTAAATTTAACCCACAATAAAACCGTAAAATTACTTTTAAAGGTTTGCCAAATCGGGCACACCATTAGGTACAAACTTACTTAATGTTAAGGTACATACTTAAAACTAAGAGATTAAGTTCATTTAGTTTGGGTCATAAAATAATGTACAGGTATACATAACTACTTAAAAATAAACAATTTAAGGAATAAACAATTTAAGAAATTAACCCTTTGTTCCTTGTCGGTAAAGGAATGTCCCCATACAATATCAGGCCGAATACATTATTTCTAAAGGTTGGGAGCTTACTTGAAAAACCCAAGGAAGAATTTTATTTGCAAAGGTGAAATACGTTTAACTAAAATTACTAAAAATAAATAAATCGCATTCTGGAACAAACATACCCCTTCCCGTGAATTTACTTCACTAAAAAGGTAAAGAATGCGATTTTTGTATTTTTAAAAGGTACTACTGATTTAAAATAAAAAATAAACAAAAATATATACAATGTGTGATCAAATGACGGCGTACCCCTTTTTATCTAAGGGGCGTCATTTCTGACACACTGATAAAATTAACGGGTCTGTGGCCCGCATCTCGAGAAAAACCCCATCAGGTTTTAGCTTATGCTTCGTATAAACAAACAAACTTTTAATCGCTTTCATGGCGATTATTTGTCCCGTATCTTGTAACCAATAGAATTGTTCACATAGGAACACAAACAAAATAATAGTTCTCATAAATTCGTCAATCGGTTTGCCGTTAAATGCGGAAAAACTTCTAACAATGGGCCTGGTATCATATGAAAACATTACCTTACCGATTGATTGCGCGAAATGGTCTTCAATTATTTTGGACGTCGTCCTATGTAATCGGCCCTGCGGCGCAGGCCACTGCTGCCCGTTGCTTTTCTCTGCTTTGCTGAATGATCGCTCCCAGCAGCTACTTCTTGGCGGCTGATGCTGCAACGCCTGCAGCGGGAGAGGTTGCCCTATCGAGGGCTTCTGATGCGTTGATCCTTTGTGCGGTGATACCTTGTACCGCCCATCATGCTGCTGCTCCACCCGCCGTTCCAATTCAAGCGGAAGAGCCTGCTCTTCCCGAGGTTCCGATGGCGACGGGAGAGTCCGCCCTGGCAAAGGCTGTTGATATGCAGATCCTTTATGAGGGAGTAGCTCGTACTGCCCACTACTGTGCTGTTCCAACCGCTGTTCCATTTGTAGCGGAAGAGCCTGCTCTTCCCGGGGCTCTAATTGCGACGGGAGAGTATGCCCTGCCAAGGGCTCCTGATATGAAATTCTTGCGGGCGGCTGTAGTAAGAACCGCCCATCACGGAGTAGATCCTGTTGCTGCTCTGTCCGCCGTTCCAAGTGCAGCGGAATATACTGCTCTGCCCGATCTTCTAACTGTGATGGGAGAGACTGCTCTGCCAAGGGCTCCTGATGTACAGATCCTTTGTGTGGGAGTAGCTCGTACTGCCCACTAGCATGCCGCTCCCACCGCTGTTCCTTTTGCAGCTCCGTTGGAACTAGGAGACACTGCTCATCGTAGTCTCCAAGTTCTGACGATGATCCGTGGCTCGACTGGTCCACCCAGTCATTGACTCGACCATCCCGAGTCCGTCGGGAAGTCCTTGACGCAACTTCCAGAACCATTGCTGCGTGCTGCTCCTCTGCTTCCAGGACTGCCATTGCAGCAGCCATCTTTGTTTCAGCCATCTCTGCTATTAACTGGGCCTTTCTTCTCGCGATGTCCACCTTGGTAGCTGCTGCTTTCAGTCGTGCCTCCTTCCAGCTCATGCTGGACCCCGCCTCGCTGCTGCAGATGGATGTCATCCTCGATTGTTGTCCTGTTTCCATGATGTCTGTATTCTCGATCCGGCTCGAAGGACCATATGTTTCTACTATCGTGGTACGAGAACACAACAGAATGGAGTTGGCAGGAAAACACTTCTTTTTCTTCTTCTTCAGCACACTTTATTTAATGTAATAAATACAGTATTACAAGAGGGTCTATCTACCCTCACTCAGGTGGTCCACGACCACACCACACTGACAAATATCGAAGTCTCTACTTCGATCTCTCTATTGTCAGTTTTCCAATACTGAACCGTAGGTATAACTCGTACCTACCAGCTTCAGTATAATTACACAATTGAAGGCACACAGCATGTACCTTCTAGTTTTACCCTACTAGCAAAACTAACGCAAAGGGCCTATCTTCCCTCTGCGCAACTGAAGACACACCTCGGTGTATCTTCCAGTTCAACCGCAATAACAAGACTCCTTCACTCTCACAGCAAGACTAACTCTCTGTTCTAAAATTCACCATATTTAAAGCAAAAATACACTAATACAAAAAGGTATAACAATGTGGGGACACTATTTGAGCGGCTCCTAAACTGAATTTTAAAATCCCGCAATAAAACAATTACCCGAGAGTCGGCAAAAGGGCCACCAATAAAATTAAGTACATCATACAATACTGAAATGGAGAAATGGGGAAAACTAACATTAAAAATTCCCAGTTCTCATATTCTTAAATTTAACCCACAATAAAACCGTAAAATTACTTTTAAAGGTTTGCCAAATCGGGCACACCATTAGGTACAAACTTACTTAATGTTAAGGTACATACTTAAAACTAAGAGATTAAGTTCATTTAGTTTGGGTCATAAAATAATGTACAGGTATACATAACTACTTAAAAATAAACAATTTAAGGAATAAACAATTTAAGAAATTAACCCTTTGTTCCTTGTCGGTAAAGGAATGTCCCCATACAATATCAGGCCGAATACATTATTTCTAAAGGTTGGGAGCTTACTTGAAAAACCCAAGGAAGAATTTTATTTGCAAAGGTGAAATACGTTTAACTAAAATTACTAAAAATAAATAAATCGCATTCTGGAACAAACAAATGCATTTCTATTGTATAGATCTTTGAAAGATGGTACTTGGAATTCCTTAAATAATTGATCCGTTGGGTAGTCAGAAGGTTTTTTTAATATGATTTTAATTATTAGCCTCTGCACAACTTCAATTGGGGAAAGATTAGTTTTGTATGCGGATCCCCAGCTAATGATAGCATATTGTAAAGTTGATTGAACCAAAGCGTAATATATTAGATATAAGTTTTTTACAGATAAAAAATTTCTGATTCTTAAAAATATATAAATCAATTTTCTAATTTTTTTTACAATTTGACAAATTTGTTCCTTCCATTTCAAATTTTTATCGATCATTATCGATAGTCCTATCGAGTCATTACTCCTAAATATTTGATTGTGTTTGTTGTTTTTAATATTGTGCAGTTTTGGATACAATAATTTTTACTATGTGTTTTGGAATTATCATGGATGATGATGTCAATGTTTTTAGGGGTATCATTTTTGTGTATTGCAAATGGAATTACAAATGTTTTATCACCATTTAGTGATAGTAAATTTACGTCGAAGAAATTCTTTAAAATATTTATGTCTTCGGTGGCTTTAAATGTTACTTTTTCCCAAGTTTTATCGCTTATTATTAGTACCGTATCATCGGCGTATGAAGTAATTTGGCCATGTAGTGGTTGAAAAAAAATGTCATTAACATATATGGTGAAAAGGATTGGTCCGATTACTGTACCTTGAGGGATTCCAAAGTCTGATATTTCTTTATCGCTATTAATCTGATTTATTTTTACGACTTGCGGTCGATTTTTTAGGTAGTTCGAAATCCATTTAATTGCATTGTCTTTTATACCTATATTGTTTAGTTTTTTTAGTAGAATCTCATGGGATATACTATCAAAAGCTTTTCTGAGATCAATAAATATACCGGCACATTTTTCACCTTTATCCAATGATTCATTGATGTATGAGGTTACATTAGCAATAGCATCTTGTGTGCTGAGTGACTTTATAAAACCAAATTGGTTTTTTTGAAGAATTTTATTACTTTCTAGGAAACCGACCAATTGGTTTTTCACAATTTTTTCAAAAATCTTTCCAATGTTTGAGATTAGACAAATTGGGCGATAGTTAGTTACTTGTTGAGGATCTCCAGATTTATAAATAGGTGAAATAATTGTATTTTTATAGTTTGTCGGAAATATTCCCTCTGTTAAACTTAAGTTTATCAAATGAGTAATTGGTTTTACCAAATGAATTTTCATGGATTTTAGAAAATGTACTGTAATAAGGTCAAATCCGGGAGACGAACCTCCTTTCATGCCTTCTATTATTTTTAAAACTTCACTTTCTAAGGTTGTTTCAAATTTTGATAAATTATTTTGATTTTGTACATTTTCAATCGTTTGTTTTTTCGGGTTAAAAGATTTATTGATATTTTTCGCAAGATTTTTTCCTACATTAGCAAAAAAAGAATTAAAGATGTTTGCGCATTGTTTAGGTTGAATATTAGCATCTATTATTTTATTTTCATGTTCAATGTATTTTATTTTTTGTGTTTTTTTAGTGTTATCCATGGCTAAGTTGACTGTTTTCCATATTTGTTTATTGTTATTGTCTGTAGAAAGTATTTTATTTTTGAAATAGTCTTCTTTATTTTTTTTGATACAGTTTGTTAATTTTTTTTCAAATTTTTTGTAAAAAGTGTATGCTTTTTCATTTAGAGGATTTTTCAATGCTGTTTTATAAAGTTTTTCTTTGTTTCTAATTGATATTATAAGTCCTTGTGTAATCCAAGGCTTTAAAATTCTTAGTTTAGATTTAATGCGGACTGTAGTTTCTGTTGTTGAATTTTTTATGTGTTGAGACAATATATTTTCAAAGTTTTTTGAGCAAGTCTCGGTATCATAACTATTTAACACGTTGTTCCATTGTTCATTTCTTAGTTTTTTGGATAAAATAGTCATATTTGTGTAGGAATTTGTCTTTGTTAGATTAAATTTTTTATGTTTAATTTTGTTATCATAGAGAAGAATGCATGCATGGTGGTCAGTTATATTCGTTTTCCAAACAATTGATTTGATTTTGTCGATATCTTTAATATTTATGTTAGTCCATATATGGTCTAAACAAGATGGAGTGTGATTTTTTATCTCTCTCGTATTTTTATTAATGCACGATATGAAGTTAAATTCAGTCATACAATTAATATATTCATTTTTGAAATTATTTTCTACGTTTTCATTAATGTTTAAATTGAAGTCTCCTGCAATAAAGCAAAGTTTATTACTAAATTTTAACAGTATGCGTTTAAATTCATTTATAAATGACGAGATATTCGAACCGTGTGTTCTGTAAACAGCTATTATGTGGTAGTTTGTTTTGTCGAGTTTTAATTGTATTTCAATACAGTTTACTAGATGTATAGGATGTTCAGTTATTTTGACAATACTAAATTTATCGTGAATGAATATGACGAGACCACTATTTTTATTGATGTTTATTTTGGTTGTAACATAATTATATTCTGGTAAATGATAGGTGGGTGATTCGTCATTAGTAAAAGTTTCTGATAATATTATGATGTCAGGTTTTTTATTTAGATTGTTTAATTTTAGAATTAATTCATCCCAATTTCGTTCCATACTTCGTATATTACTATGAAAAATGAAAATATTATTGAGATTCTTTGAGATTATGTCATTACATGAATCGGTGTATACACACTCATATTCTTGTATTTTAAAATTATATTCTAATTCATTAGCTATGAAGTCATCCATTTAGTAAAAATATTAATGTGATATTGATTTCTTTTAAATATATAGAGTATTTTCAAAGTAGAGTGTGACATAGAGTTAGTAATACAAATACGGATTTTATAATGTGTAGAGATTGTTGAAGAATGTTCCGGTTTTTTATTGATCATATATTGATTAATCACATTTTTATCATTACTAGCATAATCATTTACAATATTTAAATGCATATCTCGTATAATAATATTATCTATATTTCTAAAATTCAATAAAACGTTTTTTGATTCTACTATAAATTGTTGTACTGTAGACTTATGTGTAGGATAAATAGCAATATAATGCGATAATTTATTTACGTCTTTAAATTTTAACATCATAATCATTAATTACTTCATTAATATTGAGAACATTATACTGGTTGGAAATAGATATTCCAATATCAGAGTTTTTGTTTATTCTTATTATTGTTACCTGGTACCCTGGAATGGAGTAATTAGTTTCGCCAGTAGAGTAGGTCTTTGTAAACCCAATCAAGCCCGGGAAAAAAAATATTTCTTTTAAAGATATTATTAATTTTTCAAAAAAAAATTTTACGCTTTTAATATTTTTATGAAATTGAGTAAATCTTTTTTCAGTGCAAATAAAATAGAAATCTCTTATAGAGTGATATAAGTTTTCTTCAATACATATTTTTTTATCTAATGCGTTACATAAAAAATCATTCATTGCTAATTTATAGATAAGAGTTCGAGGAAATGAAAATTTACAAAATTTATTCGTAGTCAATGCGTTCTTTGGCAATTCGAAGCATTTTTTGCCGGTAAAGGCATTTTATGCTATCGACTCTATGATCGGTGGAATAGTTCATATCAAACCTTTTGTTTTGGACACAGCAGTTGTTGCAGATTGGAGTTTGTTCTTTGTTTTCACATTTGGATAGTATATGTTCCTTAGTGCAATGAGGGCAAATGGGAGGCTGCGTCCTGGCGTGACATCTTTGAGCTGTGTGGCCGAACTTGAGGCAATGGTAACATTGTGTGAGCGGGCTGCAGTCGCTGACGTACACTCTTTGGAATTTGATGTTTAATTTTTTTTTATCAATTAGTTTTTTCCTTAATTGTCCAGTTGTTTCGATAATGTAGTTAGTGGTGTCGTTTTCTTTTCCTTCATTGTACTTATTTTTTAATTCCTTGATAAGCTTAATGTCTTTTTGTCTTCTAGGGTTAATCCTTCATTTTGTTGTACAATCCCGTCTATAATTTCTTCTTCAGTCAATTGGCATTGCAGGCTTTTCAACATTAAGCACGGTTTCCTTTTTTTTATTTCTTCGGCCGATACTTCTTTTCCAATTACTTTATTTATCTCTTCGGTTAATTTTTCTGCATCTTCTTTTTTTTGGCAACAAATCACTAATTTTTGTTCTCCGATCTTTTTTACTCCATTTACTCCAACTTTTATTTTTGTTAAATTAATATTTTTTTGAATTTTTATTTTTATGTCCTCGGCCTTCAAGGTGTTTTTTGAGGTAATTAAAATGGCGTATTTCTGTTCTGCATTATATGAAGTTTCTGCAAAGTTTTTATTGTTACTTAGTGCACTAGCGTATGATTTTTTGTTATTTTGATGGATTTCTTCGAGTTTCTGTGTGTAGTGATGATTATTTTTAATATTAATTTCTTGTAATTCTATGATCTTCTTTTGTAGACTAATTAGTTCGTGATGAATTTTTTCTTCCAGTGATACAATATTTTGTTCCAGTGTTAATTTTATTTTTGAGTCTTTCACTGAAGTTATCTTATTAACTAAGTCTTTAATATTTTTAAAAATTTCTTCGGTTTCCATATTAAATTAATGGAATCGCCCAGGTGGGCGAGTTATTAATGTAAGTAATTATATTTATTGTTTTACTTCTTACAAAATAACGCGACTGTACTCGTTCGGTGCTGAGCAAGCATATGAATCTATTCCTCACACTGCGGTGCAAGGCGAAGGGTCGGGAGAATCCGGCTGGAGAGGTCAAAAGGCCTCCCTTAACTGGTTAAGGGAGGCCTTTTGACCTCTTCAGACTGGAGACTGGTCTCCTCCGATCCAGCCCGCCACGCAGTGGTTGGGCAAACGTATCCGCCACCAAGACCTAGATAAACCTCATCCCATGAACCCGGGCACCCCTGCTAAGTCACCAAACGTAGCGAAGCACTTGGGGTGACCTGTGGCAGGGGTGTTGGTTGTCCAATAAATGGTTCCCGGGGCGGCGGTACCCATAACCACCTCCCAAATTGTTATTTTACAAGTTATTTTATAAGTCTGAATTAGTTATTTTACAAGTTATGCGTATAAAAAAATTCACAGTGTTTCTTTAAATGCTGTTTTAGACACCCCCCAAGAGATTTTTGCTCTATTTTAAACGAGTCTTGTTTAATTAAACATTTTCACAATTTTTATAAGCGCGATCTCTCCGACATCCGTAATTACACATAAAGATGTGATGGAGAGCCATCTTCTTCTTTTTGAGCAGGGATACGACGCTTTAAAGAGCGTGGTAGACTATCGTTACATCGTGGAGATTGCAGAGTTAAGAAAACATTTGGTTTGTCACCTTCGCCGCACACGTCAGAAGTATTAAAAAAAAAAACAAAGTTACTGTAGTAATGTGGAATTGCATGTTGTATGAATAACTCTATTATCTTGTGAAGGGAGGTTTTGAATAAGGACTTGAAACATCACAGATTGATTTATTAATAACAAATACACTTTCATAATTTCGTAATATTTGATACGATAGAAATTTTGTTGTGAAACCATTTTTTTGTTGTTAACCACTCAAACCATGAACATATTTTGTTAGATAGTCATATTATTTCCGCTTTGCAAAAAAATCCAAAAAAACGAAATATTTTTTAACGTTTCAAAAACTGAAAACTGTTAAATACGGTTTTAAATTATAAAATACGGTTTTAAATTATATTATTAGAAATAATCAAATAATTTATTCAAATATTAAAAGAAAATCATGCAAACGTAAAAAGTTTTGAAAAATGGCTTTTTTTCTAACAAAAATTACCGAAAAAGGATAAAAATACATAGGTACTCGTAAATATGTACATGTTGCATTAGACATATATTATTTTATTTATTAATTTTCAACGCCCTGATGGGCTTTTACATGACAAGTTTATAATACAGACACAGTTTTTTTTTTAATAATAATTTCGTATTCTTCTACAACTTTATAATCAACTTACCTTTTCTACTCATCAATATGTACGTAAGATTGTTATTTTTGGAGTCGGTGTCGGCGGAAGAGGAGCTGTCAAGTGAACACGCCGGGCAGCGGGTACCTTGATTGACACCGACTCCAAAAATAACAATCGTACTTACATATTGATGAGTAGAAAAGGTAAGTTGATTATAAAGTTGTAGAAGAATACGAAATTATTTTTTTACTTTTTAGTGCATTTTTTGAAGTAGTTTTTTTGTTTTGTTAAAATTTTTGTTTATTTTTTGATTTTTAGTGAATCTGAAGTACACTAACTAATTCGATTAAGATTCGGCCGAGTATCGTAAATTTGTTCTTCAGAATTGGAGAGTTCCGTTACTTTGTCATGGATCCCATAAACAGAACCTAACCAAACTCTCATCAAACTACCCTTGAAGTACATCCTTTCCAATAAAAAAAGAATCATCGAAATCGGTTGGCGTGATATTGAGTTATTCGTCCATTTGTCGCGCACATACTTGATGCAAATTTAAGACTTGTATGATTTTCTCATGGATGCCATTGTCAGAACTGGACCAAATTAAAATGAAACCACACGGAAAGCACCAGCTTTCAAATGAAAAAAAATCATCAATATCGGTTCACCCAGTCGAAAGTTCTGAGGTAACAAACATAAAAATAAAAAAAAAAATACAGTCGAATTGAGAACCTCCTCCTAAAAAAGATAAACTATAAAAATATAACTAGTAGGTAAACATCATACAGATAAATTTAGGAATGATGGTGCATTACAATAAAAGAGAAAGTTTCTAAGTTGTAAATGACATAGAAATAAACTAGTAGGTATGTTAGTAATTACAAAATTTACAGGTGACTGATTAAATGTCATGAATAATACATGACAAAATGCAAGATACATAAAAAGAAAACGGTAACAAGTTTTTAAATTGTAGATTAATATAGAAATACACAAATATATGCAATAGACCCTAGGTGATGCTCCTTAGATATCAAAATATTCTACATAAAAATATTGTTCAGATATTTCTTGAGTAACGGTAAACTTATATTAAATACATCGATATTTGAGGTGTATTTGTTCCCTAGTGTGTGAAGTCGAGAAATTGATGCATGTGTGTGATAGTTGGTTAGAGAATTATTGTTGCAGAATAATATGTTTTGCCTTGTCGCTCGAGTTGGTACCTTAAAGTCGATGAGATGCAGGAGTTCGCAACAATCTAATTCGGAGTGAATAATTTTAAACAATTTTAATTTTAACAATTTTAATTATAAACATTTATAATCACATCACTTTTTTGTCATAAATAATTGATAAAAAAATTAATTCAGTTTAATGTTTTTCAAATTGTGGTCGGAAACTTTAGTTTCATAAAGGAGTACATTTTAATTCTTCTGCGGTTTTTTTTTTTTTTTTTACATGAGCTCCACACAGGAGGCCCTGAGGAAAATAATTTCCCTCAGGGCCTATGTCATCTTTGGGGATGCTGTGTGGAGGGTTTTTTTTTTAAGGAAAGGAAGGAGAGGAGAGTTCTGGGAAGGAAAAGGGTTTAAGGGGTGGGTAGGAATCTGGGGTTCAGTGTGTCCTGGTCATCCGCCTCCAAGACCTAGACAAGCCTCACCCCATGAACCCGGGCACCCCTGCTAAGTCACCAAACGTAGCGAAACCCTTGGGGTGACCTATGGCAGAGGTGTTGGTTATCCAATAAAGGTTCCCGGGGCGGCGGTACCCATTCCCGCTCCCAAATTGAAATTATTATGAAGCGGGGTGTTTTTTTCTTTCTAACACCGCTTATATCAAGTTTCTCAATATGGAAGTAAGGGAGACACGACTATTTATATGAGACCTATACGAGCTCTTCCCAAAAGCGAAAAAATTAGCTTGAGGGGTTAAATTGGTTTGTAAGATTAAAAAATATTAATTTTGTTACTATTTCAATTTGGGAGGCGGGAATGGTTACCGCCGCCCTTGAAACCTTTATTGGATAACCAACACCTCTGCCACTGGTCACCCCAAGTGGTTCGCTACGTTTGGTGATTTAGCAGGGAGGCCCGGGTCCATGGGGTGAGGTTTGTCTAGGTCTTGGAGGCGGATGACCTGGACACACTGAACATAATATTCCTACCCACCCCTTAAACCCTTTTCCTTCCCAGAACTCTCCTCTCCTTCCTTTCCTTTAAAAAAAACCCTTCACACAGCATCCCCAAAGATGACATAGGCCCTAAGGGAAATTATTTTCCTCTGGGCCTCCTGTGTGGAGTTCATGTAAAAAAAAGAAATTTCAAAAATCTACGTAAAACTTTTCGTTTTAATTTAGCAAATCGATATTAAATCGTGGTTAAAAGTTTAATTTAATTTTTTCGGTTATTAAAAGTAGTAGATTTGTAAGATATTATGTTAAAGTTGATATATACTAGGCGTGTTGTGGAGAAAGCTATATGCAAGTCTTCCTCTTGAATGACGCTACAGCCCATTTCGAGCCTTGGCCTCCTTCAAAATAAGCCTCCACCGCCCTCTGTCCTCGGCCGTCACGCGCCGTCTTCCAATCTGCAACATGGAGTAATCCTTTTGCATCCTTCCTGACATCATCCTCCCATCTCAGTCTAGGTCTGCTCGCCTTTCGTTTACCTCCCGGGTGTCCTGTCAGAACCTTCTTCGGTACTCGTGTGCTTGGCATTCGGTGCACATATCCGGCCCATCTTAATCTTTGGAGCCTTAAATGGGTGGAGAGTCTGGGAGCTTGGTAAATATCATAGAGCTCATTATTTTGGCGGATTCTCCATGCCTCTCCCTCTCGCACCGCTCCTAAGATTCTTCGAAGTACCTTTCTTTTGGAAGATGTCCAGCTGTTCCGCTGACTCTGCTGTCAGTGTTCCCGCCTCACATCCATAGGCCAAGACCGTTAATAGCTATGTGCAAGTGGAGGCGTCTACAAATATTTACAGGAATTCCAAAAACTGAACAAATCGGACTAATATCTATGAGAACCAAAGTGAGGACGAATATCTACAGCTCAAACTGCTGACTAATATCTACGAGAACCAAAGTGAGGACAAATATCTACAGCACTGGCAGAGGTTGGATTTGCAATTATGTGTAGCATATTGGAATAACGTAATATTGCGTACGCAGTTTAAAATACTTAATTTATATATGTATGTATGTAAAAATCCCTAATATCGGACTATTGGACACATTTAGCTGAATTTAAGGATTTGGGTTTTTGTTTTAACACGTTTCTTAATTTCGAGTGCTTCTAAATTATTTAGTTTGTTACCATGATCATTTCTATGTCAGTTAGGTTAGGTTAGGTTAGGTTGTGGTGCCGTGTATTTCGAAATAAATAAATATCTTTGTATTATGACCTCCATGTTTGTTCAAAAAATTATTGTCCTCGTAAACAGCAAAATACGTAATATTATGCAAAAACTTCATGTATGTACTTTAAACGTTTAAGCCTTTACGTAATTAGTAATTAAGGTAAAACACCACATTTCTGACCCTGCTCCAATTTCTGACATATGTAACACAAATTACGATTTTACGAACTGAAGTAACATTCCTACATATATTGATATTAGCGCATCGAGAAAGTTGTTTCCCTTTCCCTCTAACCAACGTTTAGTCTAAGGACTATTTGGCACTCATTTATACCAAAATATTATTTAGTATTTGATTTTGGTGATTTTATGAAATTGCAAATTTTTTCACCTTTTTCGGCGAGTAATCCAAATTTTACAAAATGTGATGACACAGTTCACCAATGTTTTATGCATGTTTTTCGTATGTTTTTCAATAGAGTATTGACCATATTTATACATTTAAAACGAAAAAGAATATATTTCAATAGATTTATGATAGTTTTTGAGCGGTCAGAAATAGGTATCTGTTTTAATAGGGTGACCATATTTATGACATCTATGTCAGAAAATGATACGACTCCAAAAAATTATGTTCATATTTCTGACCGGTGTGTCAGAAATTGATACTAATCATAATTTGGAGGTTTTTAATCCTGACATAAGAAGAACGGCTGTGCGTCTTCTTTTGTAATAAACTATATTTTAGATTTTAGGCCAAAATACCCAACCAAATCGAATAATTAAAAAACATGTATGAGAATTGTATATCGATTGCCGAGAGTGTAATTTAATTTATTCTTATTTTAATACAAAATTCAGTCCAATTAAGAAATAGTTTTCTAATGATTTTACAGGCAAATTTGGCAATGTTTTGTGAGTTTGTGAGTAACAATTTTATTAAATAAATAATGTTACCGAACTAATGTTTTAATAAAATGTGTTAAGATTTCAGGTACTGAAATATTAATATTTGTGATTGTCACCCTAATGGTTGTGGCAACATTTTTTTGTGTTGGCGATTGCTAGGGCGATTTCGTATTGCCACGGATTTTTTTTATTTCTTCTTCTCTTGTTACCATCCGTCTTGGGCGGGTCGTTTTTGGTAAAACGTCTGCTGCCAGGTTTTCACTTCATGTGGGTTAAAAAAACCGCGGAGAGAGATAGCATTATTGGGCTCACCGTACATGAGCTACCCTACGGGTCTTTTTATTGTTTGAATAAAGACCAATATTCAAGAGCTGGAGTTATTATTGAAGAGTTACTCCAGCCACACTTCCTTTCGGAATCTGGTGTTACCACGCCGGATTGCTCTGTCAGGAGAGCGGAAGTTGAGATCCTGAACAAAATGAAATATAACTTTTTGGTTCGAAATATAAAAATATGTATAATATAAATGTAATTTTTCGTTCCAACAAGGTTTCAATATGAATTTTAGACTAAAATCCAAAATATATTTTTTTAATAGGTCGGCCGTTCCATATTTGGTGATTTTCCATAATAATCGTTAGTGATTTTCTTGAGTAATTACATTTTAAACTAATTTCAGCAGGATGATAAAGAAAATATTCTTACTCCATTTAAAAATAGTTTTTGTTCTGGCCTGTTATTGATCAACCTTCTACTTCTTTCACTAAACGTGCAACGACAAAAATACCAATAGTAGCTAGTTCTTTTGAGTGGTTCGAATTTCATAAACGAAAACAACAGGCCAAAGGATGTTTAGAGCAAGGAAGGAGAGCTAAAAGAGATAAACTAGGGCAAAAGAAAGAACATGATACTGCCACTAAAAATACAAAAAAATACTTCAAACGAAAAAAAATCCTCAAACAATAAAAAATAATTTGTTTCCTACGTCAATTAATGGAAATATATGGAAACTACGTATATTTTTATATGAGGGTGTATATTTTCCCGAACAAATAAATGCCCTAAAGAACAGAAAAAAGGCACAAATAATTTTTATGTCATTATGTGGAACAAATTTGTGAAAATGGCCAGAGAGAGTAGATCAAATGGTACAATATAGAGGATGTTATCGAAATAATTAAAGATCCTATATCTAGAAGCCATTGAGGACAGTACCTTTACTTTTTTCTCTTCTTTATTTGTTACTGTACCTATTTTATTTAGATGTAATTCCTAAAGAAGGCAAGATACGTTTAAGTTCCTTGTTGGCGTAAATCAACAGACATAATAATGTAAGCGATGTTTTATACCAAATAACAATGTTTTAATTAATTTTCATCCCTGTATAATTTTATGTTTAATATTTAATAAAGTGTCGCCAAAATACCAATTTTGTTTAAATGTTGGCCGCATAGTTGCATTTTATTTGCAGGTATGATCGAAATATCAACATGTATGTCGGATACTGGATTCACATTGATTTTTGTATGTCAGAAATATGAACGGCCATGTCAATCGATAGGAACATATTGATTTTCCTATGTCAGAAATGGGTGTTTTGTTAGAATGTTACATATTAAATGATTTTAAATATTTAACGGTAATAAATTTACCAAAAAGTGAGATTTCAATATTTGAAATTGAACAATGTTTCCAAAAATTCAAAATTTCGTTTCAATAATGCAAAGTTGATTTTAGGAAAAAAAATTGAAATTCATGAAAAAAAAGTGATAGCTTAACGTGTCAGAAATAGGGTGTTTTACCTTACGTAATTGAAGTAATTTATGATTTTCCGTACAACCTCTTGCTCAGCTGCCCTCTGTAGATATTAGTCCAACCTACGCTCTGTAGATATTAGTTCAACCTACGCTCTGCAGATGTTAGTCAACACTGGGACCGTCATAGATATTCGTCCGACCTTAGCTCTGTAGATATTAGTCAACACTCTGAAGTTCATAGATATTAGTCCAACATATGAGCTGTAGATATTCGTCCGACATACAGGCTGTAGATATTAGTATCTGGAGTCTGTGCAAGTCACTCGACATTAAATAAGTCTGGAGTATTTAGAACTAGCTGGCAGTGGCGGCTCGAGCACTTTTTTAGTTGTGGGGATCGATATTTTTTTACGTACTGTACCGCAATCTCACCACCCGTAGAATATAATATAAAATTTCTCAAAAAAATATTTTATGGTCTAATCATGCTAGTCGGATATCTAAACACAAAATAATATAAAATATCCAAAGATATATGCCAATTTACAATATAGTATAATAAAAATAAAGCTTTATCTTGCAAGATTATTATCAAACTAATTTGAACGCGAGCGATTCCCGCCCGAAACTTCGCAAACAAATGTTTCTGTGGGGATCCAAAGAATTGTCCCCGCGGGTATTTGAATTCACATACGACTGCGCATGCGCAGTTGCATATGATCGCGAAACAACGCAAGGAAAGTATGGGGATACTTCGGATCGTCCCCCAAGTGCGCATTAGATTCTGCGCACTGAGAAATTGGCCCGCTGTTTTGTGCTCCGTACATTGTTCGCTGTACGCGCGTAGGGTCTTGTTAAACTCATCCAGATAAATAATTAGTATTTTATTTCATTTGTTTGTTAATTACATTTATGTTTAAAGAATTCATTCATTTTGGTGAAGACAACGCATCGACTGTTATTTCCTTTTCCTTTAGTAGGTTTTGAGTGTAACTGGCGGGGACCGTCCCCATTGTCCCCCTGTGAAGAACCGCCACTGCTAGCTGGTACCCGGCATGCGTTGCTATGCCATTTAATAAAGAAATTGTTTCTCCCTGCGTGTCCTTTCCCAATCGTCCCCTTCCTCTCCCGCGTCCCCTTCCCTTCTCGCGTTCCTACTCCGCCTCATCCACCTTCCCTCTCCAGACTCCAATCCCACCCTTCCCCCGTCCCGCGAACCCCCCTCCCGAGTTTTCCTCCCCCCTCCCAGGTTCCCCACCCTCCTCCCTGGATCCCCCCTCCTCCCTCCCTGTATCCCCCTCCAGCATTCTATACATTCAGTCCCGGTACATTCAGTTTTCAAACAACTGTCGTGCCACCTATTGCAATTTTTTTAATACAAATTTCATGATGCCAAAGCTTACCAGTAGTTTTATATAAACCTCGTCCTGGCAATAACGAACACAAAAAACAAAGAATGATCCAATTTGGTGCAGTCATTCGGAAGTTATGCGCGTACATACATTTCGGCGATTCATTTTTATTTATTAGAGAAGAAGATTAGATTAGAAGAATATAATTTTAGCAGTAAAACCCGCGGGTTTTTAACAGCTAATAAATCAATTATCCTTCTAGTAATAAAAACATTGCTATAAAAACAATATATCTAACTTTTAAATGTTATGTCACCAGGTCCCGACGTCGATCGACCCCCGAAGAACTCTCATTCGGGGTTGTTATAGTGCAGGAATCTGCAGGCGGGGCTGAAGTGGCAGTGAACGATGCAGCAATTTTGACTCGCGGAATCATTCCTATTGGCTCCTCACCTCACACACCAATGGAGATCTCACAATATTTTTATCTAGTCACTGATAGCCGGTGGCGAAAGAAGTAAGAAGAACCATTCCGTTCCGAATTGCCGAGGACCCAACAGCTTGTAAATTGCTACGCGTTCGCTCCAACTGTTTTTATTATTTTATTTATTTATTTATACTCTCGAACCTACACTTTACATTGGTTTACATAGATAATAAGTTAAGTAATAAGAAAAAATGTTAACTGTCTGTAAATAGGTTAGTAGTAGTATTTTGTGAACACCTCACGAGGTGAGCCTGTTCTGAGGTGTTCCCATGTTATTCTGTCGACATAAGTAGAAACACCGTATACTCCTTGATATTGTCAAGAAGGGCACAGTGGGTCGACTCATGGCGGCATTATCGAATACATAAATTAAAGATTAGTTGCAGTTATTATCTATAAATAGTTATTTTTAGCATCTAAATTATTGATAAATAATTGTCTTGATAAACATTGGGGTGGATGTGTAAAAACTGTTTTGGACAAACTAGCAAAAGCTCAAAAATCACTACTAAGGGTAATCCTCAAAAAACCATTTAGATATCACAGTGATGCACTATTCAAAGACTTAGAAGTTCTAGATGTAAGACAACTGTACATGAGAAAATTAATTTTAAACACCCATAAACAACGCCACCTCTATCCATCTATTAACCACCACTCTCACAACACCCGACACTCACGAAGAAATCCAATTGTAACACTCACAACCAAAACATCTCTCGCTCAAAGACACTTCACTTTCTTAGGTCCAAAACTATACAAGTTCATGCCTGATGCTTGGAAAAAGGAAAGCACAGGTGTTCTTCGTAGATTGACCACTATTTTGTTTCAACAATTAGGGAGAAAGGAGAGTGAACTTTTACTACACAAAAAATAAAATCAAACACAAACCAAAAACAACAACAAAAATTCCAACAAAAAATGATCTAAGTAAAAGATACCCCTATCTTCTAATCTATATTATTATGTGTATCTACATATCTGTATGTACCTAACTATTACTTTTAAATTAGAAATCAGCCGTCATTCTTATGTTTTAATTGCATATTTTATTTTATTTTATCTCTGCTCTTTTTTATTCATATTTATACAAAATATGTATGTAGGCTTATCATTTCAACAACTATGCGAAACAATCCACGGCTATTTTATGTTTTAATTGGTTATTTAATTTTTATTTTACTCTTTCTATTCTCTTTTTTTTCTTTTGCTATGCTAAACAAATAACAGTTAGGTATTATATTTTAAACTTTTTTTATTATTTTATTTTATATTCTTTCTCTTCTTTTTATTTCAGCAATTTTCTTTCTTTTTGTACAAATCATTCTCCACATGTTCATACTCATAATTATTTGACGGTCCTAAAACGGGATAATACCCTAGTTGGGCAGTCAAAATTTAATAAATAATGTATATAAATGTATAATATATTGTGCTAAATAAAAATAAACAAATAAAAAAAAGCAGGTAGGAATATTTCTCTACGGACTGGACGCCACTGTTTCTATATGATTATTATTTTGTAAATATAAATTGTGGTGCGGATATAATTGTTATGATAAACTTTAAAGTGAAGTGTTAATGCTTATTTGATTGCATGTGTTGCACATACGCTACAAAAAAACAGTTTGACAAACGCAAAAGTTTAACAATCACTGAAAGTTGAAACTTCGAGAACCAGTAATGCGGCCTACACACGACACTGCATGCTGGCCAGCAAGCAGTGCCTGCAGAGAGCGTGGGTTTGAGCGAACTAGCGCTGTCTCGTTTGTTAATAGGGCATTACCAGAGAAAACCAGAAATATGTCATTTTCAAATCAGATTTTAGACGTATTGACTCTTTTCCACAAAAAATTATAAATAGATTTCGAAAGATTGTTCTTTTATCTAGCATTCGCATGTAATAACTTTTGAGAAAAATGTTTAATTTTTAGTATAATAAGGTTATTCCATAGGTCGTTGGCAGATTTGTTAAATTTTCAAAAAAGATTTTGTATTATACCACACCCATTTCAAATAATATAATCATGCAGTAAAATAAATCAATTCATTATCTAGAAAACGTATGTTGTAGAATTTTAATTTTAGTTTCAATAAAATCATTAAAAAATATGTACGTACATGTGTTTCTTGACGAAAATTGGTCCATTTGTATATTTATTTGCGCACTTACAAACTAATATACTTCAGATTTTTTTAACATTCTTATTAAA
The DNA here is from genome assembly GCA_917880885.1 of Limnephilus marmoratus. Lineage (NCBI taxonomy): Eukaryota > Metazoa > Arthropoda > Insecta > Trichoptera > Limnephilidae > Limnephilus > Limnephilus marmoratus. The sequence continues at coordinate 8,375,944 of OU862935.1, forward strand.
TTTAGACATTATTGAAAAATGATAAATACTTATAATCAAAAAATAACTACAAAAAGTACATTATTTTAATAGTTTTATCATCACGCCTTTCAGCATTTTTGGATGAAGGTATAAATTAAAGCTAATTTGACTTGAAATAAATTCGATATTGAGTTAAAATTTAAAAAAGCTGGTATGGAGAATAATTAATCTTTCTCATTGTAACCGCCCTGCACGATCGTAAGAACAACTTTCGACGAAATGTGGATTTTCGTCCGCTGGCTGGTTAAACGCTCTTAAAGGGCCGCTAGAACGAGACGCATGCAAGGACTCTCTGTGGCAGAAGTCCCTGCAGGCCAGCATGCAGTGTCGTGTGTATATCCTATATCGGCGTTGTGAGGCAACAAGAGCGTGGCCCGGGCCCGGGCAGTTGCCGACCAGCTCTGGTTGAGTCAAGTCACTACTCCCGCGTTGAAATCAGGGTTGCCAGGTGTTTTCGAAATAAATACCGAACAGTGAGCAAAAAAAAATTCCCTAGATTTCGGTGCTACCTTGTCAAATCAAATCCTGCGTCGGGGGGGAGGTGGGGGGGGGGGATTGTAGGACTTTGAAACAATGTAAGCAGTCAAATTATTCGAATAATCACAAGTACGAAGTCACGTGATGTGGAACACTAATCCGCGAAATGGCTCGAAAACAGTGAGCGCATGCACGAAGCGGCAACATCGCACAAACTAAGTAGGGATGCTAAGCAAAATCGTTTGCCGATTGCATCAAATCTGACAGTTGAATCGTTTATTAGGGAGAAAAATTAATCAGAAAAAAATACCGCACCGCCCATACTTCGGTATTTTTGTCACACCGAACACCGAACACGGTGCTAAAATACCGAACGGTTCGGTAGAATACCGAACACCTGGCAACACTGGTTGAAATGCGTTAATATTTCCGTGTAAAGACGTCGTCAATCGAAGTCTTGCAAAAATGTCCGGAAAAAGCTGAAATAGTTAAAGAAGTTATCAGTCGTGTATTGAAAATTGTATATTGAAAATCGTACACGTTCGCAGTAATAGAATCTAGTACTGAGCGTTGACGATAATTCTATCCAACGCCAACTTCGTTATCGTTGGCAATTTTCAACTGTTGAAAATAGCTGTTGAAAATAACGTCGACGTTGACGCAACTATAATAGGAGATCGACACGATACTAACAAAAAAAACAAACAAAAAATATATCAAAATCGTATTAAGGAATCCTGGATGTATTATTAATTATTATTATCTCTATGCCCCACGCCCCACACACATAATAATAATCCTATAATAACGTTGAAAGTTGAAACTGTTGGAAGACGTTGGTTTCGGTGTTGAAAATATTACCCTGTTGAAGATATATTTTGCTTGTCACTGATAAATTCGCTTGTTGCTTGGCGCTACGGATCGGCCGTATTGGATGGGAAAATAAAAAAAAAACGTGCAGTAGGTATGAACATTACCAAAAGACCATATCTAATTGGGTATAATATCGTTCACGAAGTGTGATCTCTTGACCCTTTTGATTTATCATTCCAACGCCGTTGAAAACAGGCGTTGATAAATAATATCAATAGGTTATTTTTTGCTTGTCGTTGATAAATTTGATTGTCTCCTGGCGCTGCGTATCGGCCGTATTGGATGGGAAAATAAAAAAAAACGTGCAGTAGTTACGTACATTACGAAAAGACCATTTGAAATATCGAGTAATGTTGTTCACGAAGTGCAAACTCTTAACCCTTTTAATTTATTAGGCAGTTGAATCGTTGACTGCGTTGAATAATATTCGCATGTAGGTATTATATTTCAACTGTTGGCGCTAATTATTTTCAACAGCGTTGGACGTTGAAACAATATAACTATTGTTTCCAATGGCTAGTTATATTTTAATACAGTTCTAATAGAATCCACGAAAAAACTATGGAAATACCAGGCTGGTCCCGTTATCCCGCGCTGTGGATGCCCACATCCTGACCCCTTCAGGTCACAGACTGCTCCAGTTCCCCATGCTGATGCTGTTCACATCCGAGCCTCTCCAGATGGCTGCCAGTCCAGTCACACATCCAGCCTCCCATATTCGAGCATCATCCGACAGTACGCCAAGCTCCTGGCCAAGGTCAGAGAGCAGACACCAGCAGCATACCAGGACAACGTGTGAGAAATAGATTAATTTTTCTTCTTTCTCGAGCCATTAGTTTCATACGACTCCAGATACTAATATCTACAGCCTGTATGTCGGAAGAATATCTACAGCTCATATGTTGGACTAATATTTACGAACTTCAGAGTGTGGACTAATATCTACAGAGCTAAGGTCGGACGAATATCTATGACGGTCCCAGTGGTGACTAATATCTATGGAGCGTAGGTTGGACTAATATCTACAGAGTGTAGGTTGGACTAATATCTACAGAGGGCAGCTGAGCAAGAGGTTGTACGGAAAAGCATAAATTACTTCGATTACGTAATTACTAATAACGTAAAGGCTTAAACGTTTAAAGTACGTACATGAAGGTTTTGCATAATATTACGTATTTTACTGTTTACGAGGACAATAATTTATTGAACAAACATGGAGGTCATAATACAAAGATATTTATTTATTTCGAAATAAACGGCACCACAACCTAAACCAACTGACATAGAAATGGTCATGGTAACAGACTAAATAATTTAGAAGACTCGAAATAAAGAAAGCTGTTAAAACAAAAACCCAAATCCTTAATTATCAGCTAAATGTGTCCAATAGTCCGATATTAGGGATTTTTACATACATACATACATAAATTAAGTTTTTTAAACTGCATACGCAATATTACGTTATTCCAATATGCTATACATAATTGCAAATCCAACCTCTACCAGTGCTGTAGATATTCGTCCACACTTTGGTTCTCATAGATATTAGTCAGCAGTTTGAGCTGTAGATATTCGTCCTCACTTTGGTTTTTTATTTTTTTTTATTTATTTTTTTTTTGTTTTTTTTTTAATATATTTTTTTTATTCTTCATTTTAAGCACCCGCTAAACTGCCAAAGCAGTTTGTCAGCAGGTCAATTTAACAATATTAATATAACATTAAATCACAAATATAACAAGAAACCACAATATACAAAATAGATACAGAAGAATAACTTTTAAATAGCTACAATACAAAGGCATAAAGTCTCATAGATATTAGTCCGATTTGTTCAGTTTTTGGAATTGCAGTAATAACCATTACCGGTCCATAGGCAGGCCTTAAATAGTGTATTATTCGCACCATAACTGTTGTAATTCTAGAATAAATAATATTTAACTCATGCAAATGTGTTTTCATTGAATTACTATCCGTACCTTATTTAATCAGCCGCACCTACTCTTGAGGTTGAGATGTCTTGTCCACAAAACACGCAATGAGCAAGCCGTAAGTATCCCCAACGGTACCTATTCCATTGGGCTTTAGCGTTTCTAGTAAATCTCATACTTTAGCACACAGCGTGGGGCGCCAGTGCTATGTTTTGTAATAGGAATGCTTCTATGTTTTGAGAACGCGTCTGTTCAGGGTAATATTACGTTCAAACCAGCTATATGAGGCTGTCAACTCTTCTTCTTCAAAGTACTGTCAAAGGACTTCAATTAAACGGTATATTCAATTCAAACAGTTATTTATTATATCAACATGGTAATCTGAACTTTACAACAAAACAACAGGTTTAATACTAAAATTTAGGCTTAGAATTTAAAACACTTGAAACGACAGGATAATCTGGAAGTTAAGATAATGCAGGATATGATCGGAGATCTTCACGTAGTTAATTTGATGGTACGTTACTTGGGTCGGAAGTAGCTGGTTCTCTGGGTCGGGCGTCTGGAGATTTTGTGCTCGTTGTTTGTTCCTGTGTGGATCCAGGTCCCGGATGGCTCCTGCTGCAGTGGTTTGGCATGGGTTCAGATCTGAAATATATATTTTTGCGCGATTCACCATTTGCTAGTATGAGGTTTTTATTCAAGATTGGTGGATGTATTTCGCGTTATTCATGAGATTGTAAGTCTGAGACAATACGTCCGTGACGGTTAGTTAATAATAATATGACTACATAAAAATTACTGGAACATACAAACTAAATTACTGGCTCTAAGTTGAAATTTCAAATTCATGGTATTTACTCACAAGATGCATGTCCAGGATTCCGGTCCGTTCAGCGTCCGTCCTCTCGTTTTAACTGTTTTTTAGTATTGTATTGTTATAATTGCCATCAGTTTACAGATGCAAAGTCCTCCAATATTAAAATGTCGGGTCACCAGTTTGGGAAATACAGGGTATTGTTTAAATGTTTTATCCAGGTTTGACAGCGTACAGACCTTGCTCACGTCTGTAGACTGGTTGCGGGTGTTGGGAGGTATTTAAAAAATAACTCTTGATATTAACGTGACTCAAAATATATTTACGATGGAAATTTTATGTTACAATAATTTGTACAAGTTTAATGTATCATTTTAATACTGAATCTTCCTAAAAAGAAAAAAAACTAATAATACAAAAAAATATTTTTACAGTGTAAAAAATAATACTTGGGCATATATTTCCATTGTTTTCTTTTAAATATTGTCTTGCTTAGAGGTAAAGCAGGTAGAGAGGGCGAACACTAGAACCAGAATGAATTTGCAAATGAAAATTGCGTTGTAACGCACCTAGCTGGAGGGTGGTGACCGGTGAAACCACAGTGCAAAAATGATCATTTATGGCTATTCGCTGTCTCGCTATATTAGTAAGAATCCAAAATTTCAGTCGGTTCGGTGCCATAGGGCCGATGGAATTACCGACCCAAAGTGCTAAATCGACCGACCCGATTTTTTTTAAATTATCCTTTTATGAGATGTTTTGATTGCTTCGTGAACAGACCACCATGATTCTAAGTAAGAATCAAAATTTCAGTCGGTTCGGTGCCATAGGGCTGAAGTTATGACAGACAAGAAGTGTTGTCACAAAGCGCCCGTAAAGCGATGAATTTTTTTTTTTAAATTCTTTTTTGGCATATGTTTTTGTTGATGAGTGTACACAATTCTTAGTAAGAATCCAAAATATCAGTCGGTTTGGTGTGACATATTATGTCAAAAGATATTTACTGAACTCTCTATAGGTAACTTTGAAGATGTCGATGTTCATTGCAGAATCGTTAGGTAGTTGAATTGCTCTGTTTAATGGCGCATTCTGAAAGGAAGAAGTTCTCGCTTTCGGAGCATAAAAAAGTGCGTGGGATCTCCCACGAGTATACGCGTTAGGGGCATATAGGTTAATCTCCTTCAACATAGCTGGATTCAGTACAGTAACGGAGATCAGCTTAAAAAAATGTTTCCCCAAAAATATTTTTCGGCGGGCTTCTACGGTCGAGAAGATCGAGCATTACTGTTAAGAACAACGATGGATACAGGAATGGGTAGTACATATGTATATTCTCTCATATAAAGGTAACGCATAAACCTTTTTCGTACTCTTTCTATTTCTAGGATATGGTTTTATTTAGAGGGGGCCCAAATAATGGAGCTGTATTCCAGAATGCTGCGGACAAGTTGCTTCATATGTTCTTCGTATTGCAATTCCATTAGTAAATGATCTCGCATTACGAAGAACAAATCCGAGCATTTTGTTGGCGCGGGAGATAATGTCTGATATGTGAGATTTGAAAGAGAGATTTGCTTCAAAAATCATGCCAAGGTCTCAAATCTCGTTTTTGCGTGTTAGTATAATTTTATTAATGTGGTATGGGAATAGAAATGTGTCTTGGGATCTTGTAAATGTGACGACACTGCATTTATGTGTGCTGAATGGTAAGTTATACAATTCTGACCATTTGAAAAGAGAATCAAGATCTTTCTGCAGAAGAATGGAATCTATATGATTTTAATAGCTTGGAAAAGTTTAATATCGTCAGCGAAGAAGAGATATTTTGAGCGGTTAATGGTCTTGCCTATATCATTAATGAATAAAAGAAAGAAGAGGAGTCCTAGATTCGACGGGAATCCCGGAGTTAGTTTTGTATCCGTGAAAAAGCTGGTGTCCATAACTGACATACTGACCACGATTGAGTAAGTAGCTAGCCACGAAAGCGAGAAAATCCCGAGAGAATCCGAGGTCACTTAATTTTTTCAATAAAATTTCATGGTCGACTTTGTCAAATGTTTTTTCGAAGTCTGTATAAATCACATCGACATATTCAAAATTTTCAAACGATTTATTAATATAAGTGGTGAGATTCATTAGGTTTGTTGAGGGAGATAGAGTGGGACGAAATCCATGCCGATTTTCGATAAAAGTGTGTTTTCTTTGATTATATATATATTTGTGAGTAAATTATGGTTTCTAAAAGTTTTGCGGGTGCTGATAAGACAGCTACAGGTCTGTAATTATCGATTGCTGACTTTTTACTTTTTTGTGTAAAGGTGTAACTTTTGTTAGCTTCCACATATCAGGAAAGATATTATTACGAAGTGAAAGGTTAAAAATGTGCTTTAGAGGTTGAATTAAATAATTTGAGTATCTTTTGAGTATAATTGGTGGTATAAAATTTGGGCCGACTATCGATATATTAACTATAGATTAACCCTCCCATAACCAATTCCAATCCCAAAGTGACACCACCTACGAGAAATTTCATAATACAACTAACTACCCATTGAATTCTGTTGCATCTCTTGCGTGACGTAGTTGTTTTACTAGGAAGAAATTAAACATTTTTATCAATTGTTATTTTTCTCGATACGCTGCCTCGAATTCATAATATGTTATGTAGATATTTCTTTTAGATATTCATATAACTGATTAAATTCTCAATAATAAAGTCCGCGATAGACCATACGTAAAATATTTCTAAATGCCTGAAATTTGTGTTTTAAAAATGATCTTCACAAAGCTAGTAATTCTGTTACCGAGAACATGCTGGAAAACAAATTAGCTCCACGCAGACCAACTAAAGGTACAAACCAATGCTTCTTGCGATCTTTTGACAGTGAGATAATGGACTTTCTTTTTGATAAACAAATATTTTTGGTTCAGGTGTCCTTTTTAAGACCTACACGCCCTGTCCTGTCTAGACATACTTGGTCGAAGGGGCCGACGGAGAATTAACGGAACATACAGACCGTGATTCTTAGAAAGAATACAAAATTTCCATCGGCTTGGTGGCATAGGGCCGAAGTTATGACCGACCCCAAGTGTAAAAACCACCGATCCCAAGTGTTAAAACGATGATTACGATACGATACGATACGATTGTACCACCCCAGCCAGGAGTACTCCTGTCCCGGTGAGACCGGTACACCAGGGGGCACTGATTTGTTAGGACTAGGAACAAGTGCTCTGAGGATGGGAAGGAGGTTGGAGTTTAATCGACCGGTATACATGGCAACCTAATAAGCCAATATTGGAATTTAGGCTGGGCGGGAATAAAGGAATGGATTGAGCGTTATAATTTTTTTTCCTATTCCATGTGCGTTCTTCTTGCCTCTTCTCGGCTTTTCTTGTCTCTTCTTGGCTCTCTTGGATCTTCACGGATCTTCTTGGATCTTCTCGCCTCTGCTTGGTTCGTCTTGTTTCTTCTTGCCGTTTCTCGAATCTTCCCGTCTCTTCTCGGTTCGTGCTGCTTGTTTTTTCTCTTCTTGTTTCTTCTTGGACCTTCTCGTCTCTTCTCGGCTCTTGTTGACTCTTCGTGGATTTTCTCGTCTCTTCTTGATTCTCCCTGTCTCCCTGTATCTCCTGTTCTTCTTGGATCTTCACGCCCATTCTTGGCTTGGCTTGTATTTTCTTGCCTCTTCGAAAATTTTCTCGTATCTTCTTGAATCCTTATGTCTCTTCTCAACTTTTCTTGGCTCTTCTTGCTTCTTTTCGTCTCTTATTGACTCTTCTTGGCTCTTCTTGTCTCTTCTTGGATCTTATGGGACCTTATCGTATCTTCTTTACTCTTTTTGCTTCTTCTTGCATCTTCTAGTCCCTTCTTGGCTCGTCTTGAATCTTCTAACCGACTCTTCTTGTCTATTCTTGTCTCTTCCAATCTCTTCTTGTCTCTTCTTGGCCTGTCTTGTATCATCTTGTGTCTTCTCGTAGATACGATTAACAAGATCTCGAGACAAGATTGTCTCTCCTTGGCTCGATATAACTCTTCTTGAATTTTATTCATCCTTCTTGGATCACCATGTCTGGCTTTTCTTGCATCTTCTTGGGGAATTTAATGGACCAGGGCGTAGGTGCAGGAACAAAGGAGATGATTGAACGTTGGTTTCTTGTTTCCCACTTCTTTATGCTCCCCACTTCTTCTGCTTCCAGCTACTCCCTTCATTAATTTTGCACATCTACCAGTCTCTTCTTGTTATTGTCGTGGCTCATAAGAGCCAAGAAAGAACCAATAATGGTTCTTTCTTGACTTATTAATTATTTTCGTTCCATTTCTTGCATTATCTTGCTTCCACTAGTCATTTTGTCTTGCTTCTTGGTTCTTCTGGTTTTATATATGGCTTCTTCTAGCTTCTTCTTGGCTGTACTAGTCTCAGCTTGCATCTTCTTGCAAACTTCAAACACAGACCCCAAGTGTGTTAAAGCGATGATTTTCCAAAAAAATCTTCTTCTACGAAAGTTTTTGAATGATTCGTGTACAGACCATAATTCTTAATAAGAATCCAACATTTCAGTCGGTTCGGTGCCATAGGGACGAAGTAATGATCGAACCAAAGTGCTAAAACGAGCGACCCCAAGTGTTAAAACGATGATTTTCAAAAAAAATCTCCTTTTATGAGATATTTTGAATTATTCGTGTACAGACCATGATTCTTAGTAAGAATCCAAAATTTCAGTCAGTTCGGTGCCATAGGGCCGAAGTAATGATCGAACCCAAGTGGTAAAACGAGCGACCACAAGTGTGTTAAAACGATGATTTTCCAAAAAAATCTCCTTTAATGACATGTTTTGAATGATTCGTGTATAGACCATGATTGTTAGTAAGAATCCAATATTTCAGTCGGTTCGGTGGCATAGGGCCGAAGTAATGATCGAACCCAAGTGCCAAAACGAGCGACCCCAAGTGTTAAAACGATGATTTTCTAAAAAAATCTCCTTTTATGAGATGTTTTGAATGATTCGTGTACAGACCATGATTCTTAGGAAGAATCCAATATTTCAGTCGGTTCGGTGGGATAAGGCCGAAGAAATGACCGACCCCAAGTGCTAAAACGACCGACCGCTAGTGTTCAAACTATTTTTTTTAAAATTCTCCTTGAATGATTCGCGTACAGACCATGATTCTTAGTAAGAATCCAAAATTACAGTCGGTTCGGTGCCAGTAGGGCCGTAGTAATGACAGAACCAATATGTAAAAACGACCGACCCCAAGTGTTAAAACGATGATTTTCTAAAAAAAATTCTTTTGGCAGATGTTTTGATTGATTCGTGTACATACCATGATTCTTAGGAAGAATCCAATATTTCAGTCGGTTCGGTGGCATAGGGCCGAAGTAATGATCGAACCCAAGTGCTAAAACGAGCGACCCCAAGTGTGTTAAAGCGTGATTTTCCAAAAAAATCTCCTTCTATGAGATGTTTTGAATGATTCGTCTACAGACCATGATTGTTGGTAAGAATCCAAAATTTCAGTCGGTTCGGTGCCATAGGGCCGAAGTAATGATCGAACCCAAGTGCTAAAACGAGCGACCCCAAGTGTGTTAAAGCGATGATTTTCCAAAAAAATCTTCTTCTATGAAAGGTTTTGAATGATTCGTGTACAGACCATAATTCTTAGTAAAAATCCAACATTTCAGTCGGTTCGGTGCCATAGGGACGAAGTAATGATCGAACCAAAGTGCTAAAACGAGCGACCCCAAGTGTTAAAACGATGATTTTCTAAAAAAATCTCCTTATATGAGATATTTTGAATTATTCGTGTACAGACCATGATTCTTAATAAGAATCCAAAATTTCAGTCGGTTCGGTGCCATAGGGCCGAAGTAATGATCGAACCCAAGTGCTACAACGAGCGACCCCAATTGTGTTAAAGCGATGATTTTCCAAAAAATCTCCTTCTATGAGATGTTTTGAATGATTCGTGTTTAGACCATGATTGTTAGTAAGAATCCAATATTTCAGTCGGTTCGGTGGCATAGGGCCGAAGTAATGATCGAACCCAAGTGCTAAAACGAGCGACCCCAAGTGTTAAGACGATGATTTTCTAACTAAATCTCATTTTATGAGATGTTTTGAATGATTCGTGTACAGACCATGATTCTTAGGAAGAATCCAATATTTCAGTCGGTTCGGTGGCATAGGGCCGAAGTAATGATCGAACCCAAGTGTTACAACGAGCGACCCCAAGTGTGTTAAAGCGATGATTTTCCAAAAAATCTCCTTCTATGAGATGTTTTGAATGATTCGTCAACAGACCATGATTGTTAGTAAGAATCCAATATTTCAGTCGGTTCGGTGGCATAGGGCCGAAGTAATGATCGAACCCAAGTGCCAAAACGAGCGACCCCAAGTGTTAAAACGATGATTTTCTAAAAAAATCTCCTTTTATGAGATGTTTTGAATGATTCGTGTACAGACCATGATTCTTAGGAAGAATCCAATATTTCAGTCGGTTCGGTGGGATAAGGCCGAAGAAATGACCGACCCCAAGTGCTAAAACGACCGACCGCTAGTGTTCAAACTATTTTTTTTAAAATTCTCCTTGAATGATTCGCGTACAGACCATGATTCTTAGTAAGAATCCAAAATTACAGTCGGTTCGGTGCCAGTAGGGCCGTAGTAATGACAGAACCAATATGTAAAAACGACCGACCCCAAGTGTTAAAACGATGATTTTCTAAAAAAAATTCTTTTGGCAGATGTTTTGATTGATTCGTGTACATACCATGATTCTTAGGAAGAATCCAATATTTCAGTCGGTTCGGTGGCATAGGGCCGAAGTAATGATCGAACCCAAGTGCTAAAACGAGCGACCCCAAGTGTGTTAAAGCGTGATTTTCCAAAAAAATCTCCTTCTATGAGATGTTTTGAATGATTCGTCTACAGACCATGATTGTTAGTAAGAATCCAAAATTTCAGTCGGTTCGGTGCCATAGGGCCGAAGTAATGATCGAACCCAAGTGCTAAAACGAGCGACCCCAAGTGTGTTAAAGCGATGATTTTCCAAAAAAATCTTCTTCTATGAAAGGTTTTGAATGATTCGTGTACAGACCATAATTCTTAGTAAAAATCCAACATTTCAGTCGGTTCGGTGCCATAGGGACGAAGTAATGATCGAACCAAAGTGCTAAAACGAGCGACCCCAAGTGTTAAAACGATGATTTTCTAAAAAAATCTCCTTATATGAGATATTTTGAATTATTCGTGTACAGACCATGATTCTTAATAAGAATCCAAAATTTCAGTCGGTTCGGTGCCATAGGGCCGAAGTAATGATCGAACCCAAGTGCTACAACGAGCGACCCCAAGTGTGTTAAAGCGATGATTTTCCAAAAAATCTCCTTCTATGAGATGTTTTGAATGATTCGTCTACAGACCATGATTGTTGGTAAGAATCCAAAATTTCAGTCGGTTCGGTGCCATAGGGCCGAAGTAATGATCGAACCCAAGTGCTAAAACGAGCGACTGCAAGTGTGTTAAAACGATGCTTTTCCAAAAAAATCTCCTTTTATGAGATGTTTTGAATGATTCGTGTTTAGACCATGATTGTTAGTAAGAATCCAATATTTCAGTCGGTTCGGTGGCATAGGGCCGAAGTAATGATCGAACCCAAGTGCTAAAACGAGCGACCCCAAGTGTTAAGACGATGATTTTCTAAAAAAATCTCATTTTATCAGATGTTTTGAATGATTCGTGTACAGACCATGATTCTTAGGAAGAATCCAATATTTCAGTCGGTTCGGTGGCATAGGGCCGAAGTAATGATCGAACCCAAGTGTTACAACGAGCGACCCCAAGTGTGTTAAAGCGATGATTTTCCAAAAAATCTCCTTCTATGAGATGTTTTGAATGATTCGTCAACAGACCATGATTGTTAGTAAGAATCCAATATTTCAGTCGGTTCGGTGGCATAGGGCCGAAGTAATGATCGAACCCAAGTGCTAAAACGAGCGACCCCAAGTGTTAAGACGATGATTTTCTAAAAAAATCTCATTTTATGAGATGTTTTGAATGATTCGTGTACAGACCATGATTCTTAGGAAGAATCCAATATTTCAGTCGGTTCGGTGGCATAGGGCCGAAGTAATGATCGAACCCAAGTGTTACAACGAGCGACCCCAAGTGTGTTAAAGCGATGATTTTCCAAAAAATCTCCTTCTATGAGATGTTTTGAATGATTCGTCTACAGACCATGATTGTTGGTAAGAATCCAAAATTTCAGTCGGTTCGGTGGCATAGGGCCGAAGTAATGATCGAACCCAAGTGCTAAAACGAGCGACCCCAAGTGTTAAAACGATGATTTTCTAAAAAAATATCCTTTTATGAGATGTTTCGAATGATTCGTATACAGACCATGATTGTTAATAAGAATCCAATATTTCAGTTGGTTCAGTGCCATAGGGCCGAATTAATTATCGAACGCAATTGCTAAAACGAGCGACGCCAAGTGTTAAAACGACGATTTTCTAAAAAAATCTCCTTTTATGAGATGTTTTGAATGATTCGTGTACAGACCATGATTCTTAGGAAGAATCCAATATTTCAGATGGTTCGGTGGCATAGGGCCGAAGTAATGATCGAACCCAAGTGCTAAAACGAGCGACCCCAAGTGTGTTAAAGCGATGATTTTCCAAAAAATCTCCTTCTATGAGATGTTTTGAATGATTCGTCTACAGACCATGATTGTTAGTAAGAATCCAAAATTTCAGTCGGTTCGGTGCCATAGGGCCGAATTAATTATCGAACGCAATTGCTAAAACGAGCGACCCCAAGTGTTAAAACGATGATCTTCTAAAAAAATCTCATTTTATGAGATGTTTTGAATGATTCGTGTACAGACCATGATTCTTAGGAAGAATCCAATATTTCAGACGGTTCGGTGCCATAGGGCCGAAGTAATGATCGAACCCAAGTGCTAAAACGAGCGACCCCAAGTGTGTTAAAGCGATGATTTTCCAAAAAAATCTTCTTCTATGAAAGGTTTTGAATGATTCGTGTACAGATCATAATTCTTAGTAAAAATCCAACATTTCAGTCGGTTCGGTGCCATAGGGACGAAGTAATGTTGAACCAAAGTTTTAAAACGAGCGACCCCAAGTGTTAAAACGATGATTTTCTAAAAAAATCTCCTTATATGAGATATTTTGAATTATTCGTGTACAGACCATGATTCTTAATAAGAATCCAAAATTTCAGTCGGTTCGGTGCCATAGGGCCGAAGTAATGATCGAACCCAAGTGCTACAACGAGCGACCCCAAGTGTGTTAAAGCGATGATTTTACAAAAAATATCCTTCTATGAGATGTTTTGAATGATTCGTCTACAGACCATGATTGTTGGTAAGAATCCAAAATTTCAGTCGGTTCGGTGCCATAGGGCCGAAGTAATGATCGAACCCAAGTGCTAAAACGAGCGACTGCAAGTGTGTTAAAACGATGCTTTTCCAAAAAAATCTCCTTTTATGAGATGTTTTGAATGATTCGTGTTTAGACCATGATTGTTAGTAAGAATCCAATATTTCAGTCGGTTCGGTGGCATAGGGCCGAAGTAATGATCGAACCCAAGTGCTAAAACGAGCGACCCCAAGTGTTAAGACGATGATTTTCTAAAAAAATCTCATTTTATCAGATGTTTTGAATGATTCGTGTACAGACCATGATTCTTAGGAAGAATCCAATATTTCAGTCGGTTCGGTGGCATAGGGCCGAAGTAATGATCGAACCCAAGTGTTACAACGAGCGACCCCAAGTGTGTTAAAGCGATGATTTTCCAAAAAATCTCCTTCTATGAGATGTTTTGAATGATTCGTCAACAGACCATGATTGTTAGTAAGAATCCAATATTTCAGTCGGTTCGGTGGCATAGGGCCGAAGTAATGATCGAACCCAAGTGCTAAAACGAGCGACCCCAAGTGTTAAGACGATGATTTTCTAAAAAAATCTCATTTTATGAGATGTTTTGAATGATTCGTGTACAGACCATGATTCTTAGGAAGAATCCAATATTTCAGTCGGTTTGGTGGCATAGGGCCGAAGTAATGATCGAACCCAAGTGTTACAACGAGCGACCCCAAGTGTGTTAAAGCGATGATTTTCCAAAAAATCTCCTTCTATGAGATGTTTTGAATGATTCGTCTACAGACCATGATTGTTGGTAAGAATCCAAAATTTCAGTCGGTTCGGTGGCATAGGGCCGAAGTAATGATCGAACCCAAGTGCTAAAACGAGCGACCCCAAGTGTTAAAACGATGATTTTCTAAAAAAATATCCTTTTATGAGATGTTTCGAATGATTCGTATACAGACCATGATTGGTAATAAGAATCCAATATTTCAGTTGGTTCAGTGCCATAGGGCCGAATTAATTATCGAACGCAATTGCTAAAACGAGCGACCCCAAGTGTTAAAACGACGATTTTCTAAAAAAAATCTCCTTTTATGAGATGTTTTGAATGATTCGTGTACAGACCATGATTCTTAGGAAGAATCCAATATTTCAGACGGTTCGGTGGCATAGGGCCGAAGTAATGATCGAACCCAAGTGCTAAAACGAGCGACCCCAAGTGTGTTAAAGCGATGATTGTTAGTAAGAATCCAAAATTTCAGTCGGTTCGGTGCCATAGGGCCGAAGTTATGATCGAACCCAAGTGCTAAAACGAGCGACCCCAAGTGTGTTAAAGCGATGATTTTCCAAAAAAATCTTCTTCTATGAGATGTTTTGAATGATTCGTCTACAGACCATGATTGTTAGTAAGAATCCAATATTTCAGACCGTTCGGTGGCATAGGGCCGAAGTAATGATCGAACCCAAGTGCTAAAACGAGCGACCCCAAGTGTGTTAAAGCGATGATTTTCCAAAAAATCTCCTTCTATGAGATGTTTTGAATGATTCGTCTACAGACCATGATTGTTAGTAAAAATCCAAAATTTCAGTCGGTTCGGTGCCATAGGGCCGAAGTAATGATTGAACCCAAGTGCTAAAACGAGCGACCGCAAGTGTTAAAACGATGATTTTCTAAAAAAAACTCCTTTTATGAGATGTTTCGAATGAATCGTATACAGACCATGATTGTTGGTAAGAATCCAAAATTTCAGTCGATTCGGTGCCATAGGACCGAAGTAATGATCGAACCCAAGTGCTAAAACGAGCGACCTCAAGTGTTAAAACGACGATTTTCTAAAAAAATCTCCTTTTATGAGATGTTTTGAATGATTCGTGTACAGACCATGATTCTTAGGAAGAATCCAAAATTTTAGTCGGTTCGGTGGCACAGGGCCGAAGTAATAATCGAACCCAAGTGCTACAACGAGCGACCCCAAGTGTGTAAAAGCGATGATTTTCCAAAAAATCTCCTTCTATGAGATGTTTTGAATGATTCGTCTACAGACCATGATTGTTGGTAAGAATCCAAAATTTCAGTCAGTTCGGTGCCATAGGGCCGAAGTAATCATCGAACCCAAGTGCTAAAACGAGCGACCCCAAGTGTTAAAACGATGATTTTCTAAAAAAATATCCTTTTATGAGATGTTTCGAATGATTCGTATACAGACCATGATTGTTAGTAAGAATCCAATATTTCAGTTGGTTCAGTGCCATTTGGCCGAAGTAATGATCGAACCCAAGTGCTAAAACGAGCGACCCCAAGTGTTAAAACGATGATTTTCTAAAAAAATATCCTTTATGAGATGTTTCGAATGATTCGCATACAGACCATGATTGTTGGTAAGAATCCAAAATTTCAGTCGGTTCGGTGCCATAGGGCCGAAGTAATGATCGAACCCAAGTGCTAAAATGAGTGACCCCAAGTGTTAAAACGATGATTTTCTAAAAAAATATCCTTTTATGAGATGTTTCGAATGATATGTATACAGACCATGATTGTTAGTAAGAATCCAATATTTCAGTTGGTTCAGTGCCATAGAGCCGAATTAATTATCGAACGCAATTACTAAAACGAGCGACCCCAAGTGTTAAAACGACGATTTTCTAAAAAAATCTCCTTTTATGAGATGTTTTGAATGATTCGTTTACAGACCATGATTCTTAGGAAGAATCCAATATTTCAGACCGTTCGGTGGCATAGGGCCGAAGTAATGATCGAACCCAAGTGCTAAAACGAGCGACCCCAAGTGTGTTAAAGCGATGATTTTCCAAAAAATCTCCTTCTATGAGATGTTTTGAATGATTCGTCTACAGACCATGATTGTAAGTAAGAATCCAAAATTTCAGTCGGTTCGGTGGCATAGGGCCGAAGTAATGATCGAACCCAAGTGCTAAAACGAGCGACCCCAAGTGTGTTAAAGCGATGATTTTCCAAAAAATCTCCTTCTATGAGATGTTTTGAATGATTCGTCTACAGACCATGATTGTTAGTAAGAATCCAAAATTTCAGTCGGTTCGGTGCCATAGGGCCGAAGTAATGATTGAACCCAAGTGCTAAAACGAGCGACCGCAAGTGTTAAAACGATGATTTTCTAAATAAATCTCCTTTTATGAGATGTTTCGAATGATTCGTATACAGACCATGATTGTTGGTAAGAATCCAAAATTTCAGTCGATTCGGTGCCATAGGACCGAAGTAATGATCGAACCCAAGTGCTAAAACGAGCGACCCCAAGTGTTAAAACGATGATTTTCTAAAAAAATATCCTTTTATGAGATGTTTCGAATGATTCGTATACAGACCATGATTGTTAGTAAGAATCCTATATTTCAGTTGGTTCAGTGCCATAGAGCCGAATTATTTATCGAACGCAATTGCTAAAACGAGCGACCCCAAGTGTTAAAACGACGATTTTCTAAAAAAATCTCCTTTTATGAGATGTTTTGAATGATTCGTGTACAGACCATGATTCTTAGGAAGAATCCAAAATTTCAGTCGGTTCGGTGGCACAGGGCCGAAGTAATAATCGAACTCAAGTGCTACAACGAGCGACCCCAAGTGTGTAAAAGCGATGATTTTCCAAAAAATCTCCTTCTATGAGATGTTTTGAATGATTCGTCTACAGACCATGATTGTTGGTAAGAATCCAAAATTTCAGTCAGTTCGGTGCCATAGGGCCGAAGTAATGATCGAACCCAAGTGCTAAAACGAGCGACCCCAAGTGTTAAGACGATGATTTTCTAAAAAAATCTCATTTTATGAGATGTTTTGAATGATTCGTGTACAGACCATGATTGTTAGTAAGAATCCAATATTTCAGTTGGTTCAGTGCCATAGGGCCGAAGTAATGATCGAACCCAAGTGCTAAAACGAGCGACCCCAAGTGTTAAAACGATGATTTTCTAAAAAAATATCCTTTTATGAGATGTTTCGAATGATTCGTATACAGACCATGATTGTTGGTAAGAATCCAAAATTTCAGTCGGTTCGGTGCCATAGGGCCGAAGTAATGATCGAACCCAAGTGCTAAAACGAGCGACTGCAAGTGTGTTAAAACGATGCTTTTCCAAAAAAATCTCCTTTTATGAGATGTTTTGAATGATTCGTGTTTAGACCATGATTGTTAGTAAGAATCCAATATTTCAGTCGGTTCGGTGGCATAGGGCCGAAGTAATGATTGAACCCAAGTGCTAAAACGAGCGACCGCAAGTGTTAAAACGATGATTTTCTAAAAAAATCTCCTTTTATGAGATGTTTCGAATGAATCGTATACAGACCATGATTGTTGGTAAGAATCCAAAAGTTCAGTCGATTCGGTGCCATAGGACCGAAGTAATGATCGAACCCAAGTGCTAAAACGAGCGACCCCAAGTGTTAAAACGACGATTTTCTAAAAAAATCTCCTTTTATGAGATGTTTTGAATGATTCGTGTACAGACCATGATTCTTAGGAAGAATCCAAAATTTCAGTCGGTTCGGTGGCACAGGGCCGAAGTAATAATCGAACCCAAGTGCTACAACGAGCGACCCCAAGTGTGTAAAAGCGATGATTTTCCAAAAAATCTCCTTCTATGAGATGTTTTGAATGATTCGTCTACAGACCATGATTGTTGGTAAGAATCCAAAATTTCAGTCGGTTCGGTGCCATAGGGCCGAAGTAATGATCGAACCCAAGTGCTAAAACGAGCGACTGCAAGTGTGTTAAAACGATGCTTTTCCAAAAAAATCTCCTTTTATGAGATGTTTTGAATGATTCGTGTTAAGACCATGATTGTTAGTAAGAATCCAATATTTCAGTCGGTTCGGTGGCACAGGGCCGAAGTAATAATCGAACCCAAGTGCTACAACGAGCGACCCCAAGTGTGTAAAAGCGATGATTTTCCAAAAAATCTCCTTCTATGAGATGTTTTGAATGATTCGTCTACAGACCATGATTGTTGGTAAGAATCCAAAATTTCAGTCAGTTCGGTGCCATAGGGCCGAAGTAATGATCGAACCCAAGTGCTAAAACGAGCGACCCCAAGTGTTAAAACGATGATTTTCTAAAAAAATATCCTTTTATGAGATGTTTCGAATGATTCGTATACAGACCATGATTGTTAGTAAGAATCCAATATTTCAGTTGGTTCAGTGCCATAGGGCCGAAGTAATGATCGAACCCAAGTGCTAAAACGAGCGACCCCAAGTGTTAAAACGATGATTTTCTAAAAAAATATCCTTTATGAGATGTTTCGAATGATTCGCATACAGACCATGATTGTTGGTAAGAATCCAAAATTTCAGTCGGTTCGGTGCCATAGGGCCGAAGTAATGATCGAACCCAAGTGCTAAAATGAGTGACCCCAAGTGTTAAAACGATGATTTTCTAAAAAAATATCCTTTTATGAGATGTTTCGAATGATATGTATACAGACCATGATTGTTAGTAAGAATCCAATATTTCAGTTGGTTCAGTGCCATAGAACCGAATTAATTATCGAACGCAATTGCTAAAACGAGCGACCCCAAGTGATAAAACGACGATTTTCTAAAAAAATCTCCTTTTATGAGATGTTTTGAATGATTCGTTTACAGACCATGATTCTTAGGAAGAATCCAATATTTCAGACCGTTCGGTGGCATAGGGCCGAAGTAATGATCGAACCCAAGTGCTAAAACGAGCGACCCCAAGTGTGTTAAAGCGATGATTTTCCAAAAAATCTCCTTCTATGAGATGTTTTGACTGATTCGTCTACAGACCATGATTGTAAGTAAGAATCCAAAATTTCAGTCGGTTCGGTGGCATAGGGCCGAAGTAATGATCGAACCCAAGTGCTAAAACGAGCGACCCCAAGTGTGTTAAAGCGATGATTTTCCAAAAAATCTCCTTCTATGAGATGTTTTGAATGATTCGTCTACAGACCATGATTGTTAGTAAGAATCCAAAATTTCAGTCGGTTCGGTGCCATAGGGCCGAAGTAATGATTGAACCCAAGTGCTAAAACGAGCGACCGCAAGTGTTAAAACGATGATTTTCTAAAAAAATCTCCTTTTATGAGATGTTTCGAATGATTCGTATACAGACCATGATTGTTGGTAAGAATCCAAAATTTCAGTCGATTCGGTGCCATAGGACCGAAGTAATGATCGAACCCAAGTGCTAAAACGAGCGACCCCAAGTGTTAAAACGATGATTTTCTAAAAAAATATCCTTTTATGAGATGTTTCGAATGATTCGTATACAGACCATGATTGTAAGTAAGAATCCAATATTTCAGTTGGTTCAGTGCCATAGAGCCGAATCAATTTTTGAACGCAATTGCTAAAACGAGCGACCCCAAGTGTTAAAACGACGATTTTCTAAAAAAAATCTCCTTTTATGAGATGTTTTGAATGATTCGTGTACAGACCATGATTCTTAGGAAGAATCCAAAATTTCAGTCGGTTCGGTGGCACAGGGCCGAAGTAATAATCGAACTCAAGTGCTACAACGAGCGACCCCAAGTGTGTAAAAGCGATGATTTTCCAAAAAATCTCCTTCTATGAGATGTTTTGAATGATTCGTCTACAGACCATGATTGTTGGTAAGAATCCAAAATTTCAGTCAGTTCGGTGCCATAGGGCCGAAGTAATGATCGAACCCAAGTGCTAAAACGAGCGACCCCAAGTGTTAAGACGATGATTTTCTAAAAAAATCTCATTTTATGAGATGTTTTGAATGATTCGTGTACAGACCATGATTGTTAGTAAGAATCCAATATTTCAGTTGGTTCAGTGCCATAGGGCCGAAGTAATGATCGAACCTAAGTGCTAAAACGAGCGACCCCAAGTGTTAAAACGATGATTTTCTAAAAAAATATCCTTTTATGAGATGTTTCGAATGATTCGTATACAGACCATGATTGTTGGTAAGAATCCAAAATTTCAGTCGGTTCGGTACCATAGGACCGAAGTAATGATCGAACTTAAGTGCTAAAACGAGCGACCCCAAGTGTTAAAACGATGATTTTCTAAAAAAATATCCTTTTATGAGATAATTCGAATGATTCGTATACAGACCATGATTGTTAGTAAGAATCCAATATTTCAGTTGGTTCAGTGCCATAGGGCCGAATTAATTATCGAACGCAATTGCTAAAACGAGCGACCCCAAGTGTTAAAACGACGATTTTCTAAAAAAATCTCCTTTTATGAGATGTTTTGAATGATTCGTGTACAGACCATGATTCTTAGGAAGAATCCAATATTTCAGACGGTTCGGTGGCATAGGGCCGAAGTAATGATCGAACCCAAGTGCTAAAACGAGCGACCCCAAGTGTGTTAAAGCGTGATTTTCCAAAAAAATCTCCTTCTATGAGATGTTTTGAATGATTCGTCTACAGACCATGATTGTTAGTAAGAATCCAAAATTTCAGTCGGTTCGGTGCCATAGGGCCGAAGTAATGATCGAACCCAAGTGCTAAAACGAGCGACCCCAAGTGTGTTAAAGCGATGATTTTCCAAAAAAATCTTCTTCTATGAAAGGTTTTGAATGATTCGTGTACAGACCATAATTCTTAGTAAAAATCCAACATTTCAGTCGGTTCGGTGCCATAGGGACGAAGTAATGATCGAACCAAAGTGCTAAAACGAGCGACCCCAAGTGTTAAAACGATGATTTTCTAAAAAAATCTCCTTATATGAGATATTTTGAATTATTCGTGTACAGACCATGATTCTTAATAAGAATCCAAAATTTCAGTCGGTTCGGTGCCATAGGGCCGAAGTAATGATCGAACCCAAGTGCTACAACGAGCGACCCCAATTGTGTTAAAGCGATGATTTTCCAAAAAATCTCCTTCTATGAGATGTTTTGAATGATTCGTCTACAGACGATGATTGTTGGTAAGAATCCAAAATTTCAGTCGGTTCGGTGCCATAGGGCCGAAGTAATGATCGAACCCAAGTGCTAAAACGAGCGACTGCAAGTGTGTTAAAACGATGCTTTTCCAAAAAAATCTCCTTTTATGAGATGTTTTGAATGATTCGTGTTTAGACCATGATTGTTAGTAAGAATCCAATATTTCAGTCGGTTCGGTGGCATAGGGCCGAAGTAATGATTGAACCCAAGTGCTAAAACGAGCGACCGCAAGTGTTAAAACGATGATTTTCTAAAAAAATCTCCTTTTATGAGATGTTTCGAATGAATCGTATACAGACCATGATTGTTGGTAAGAATCCAAAATTTCAGTCGATTCGGTGCCATAGAACCGAAGTAATGATCGAACCCAAGTGCTAAAACGAGCGACCCCAAGTGTTAAAACGACGATTTTCTAAAAAAATCTCCTTTTATGAGATGTTTTGAATGATTCGTGTACAGACCATGATTCTTAGGAAGAATCCAAAATTTCAGTCGGTTCGGTGGCACAGGGCCGAAGTAATAATCGAACCCAAGTGCTACAACGAGCGACCCCAAGTGTGTAAAAGCGATGATTTTCCAAAAAATCTCCTTCTATGAGATGTTTTGAATGATTCGTCTACAGACCATGATTGTTGGTAAGAATCCAAAATTTCAGTCGGTTCGGTGCCATAGGGCCAAAGTAATGATCGAACCCAAGTGCTAAAACGAGCGACTGCAAGTGTGTTAAAACGATGCTTTTCCAAAAAAATCTCCTTTTATGAGATGTTTTGAATGATTCGTGTTTAGACCATGATTGTTAGTAAGAATCCAATATTTCAGTCGGTTCGGTGGCACAGGGCCGAAGTAATAATCGAACCCAAGTGCTACAACGAGCGACCCCAAGTGTGTAAAAGCGATGATTTTCCAAAAAATCTCCTTCTATGAGATGTTTTGAATGATTCGTCTACAGACCATGATTGTTGGTAAGAATCCAAAATTTCAGTCAGTTCGGTGCCATAGGGCCGAAGTAATGATCGAAACCAAGTGCTAAAACGAGCGACCCCAAGTGTTAAAACGATGATTTTCTAAAAAAATATCCTTTTATGAGATGTTTCGAATGATTCGTATACAGACCATGATTGTTAGTAAGAATCCAATATTTCAGTTGGTTCAGTGCCATAGGGCCGAAGTAATGATCGAACCCAAGTGCTAAAACGAGCGACCCCAAGTGTTAAAACGATGATTTTCTAAAAAAATATCCTTTATGAGATGTTTCGAATGATTCGCATACAGACCATGATTGTTGGTAAGAATCCAAAATTTCAGTCGGTTCGGTGCCATAGGGCCGAAGTAATGATCGAACCCAAGTGCTAAAATGAGTGACCCCAAGTGTTAAAACGATGATTTTCTAAAAAAATATCCTTTTATGAGATGTTTCGAATGATATGTATACAGACCATGATTGTTAGTAAGAATCCAATATTTCAGTTGGTTCAGTGCCATAGAGCCGAATTAATTATCGAACGCAATTGCTAAAACGAGCGACCCCAAGTGTTAAAACGACGATTTTCTAATAAAATCTCCTTTTATGAGATGTTTTGAATGATTCGTTTACAGACCATGATTCTTAGGAAGAATCCAATATTTCAGACCGTTCGGTGGCATAGGGCCGAAGTAATGATCGAACCCAAGTGCTAAAACGAGCGACCCCAAGTGTGTTAAAGCGATGATTTTCCAAAAAATCTCCTTCTATGAGATGTTTTGAATGATTCGTCTACAGACCATGATTGTAAGTAAGAATCCAAAATTTCAGTCGGTTCGGTGGCATAGGGCCGAAGTAATGATCGAACCCAAGTGCTAAAACTAGCGACCCCAAGTGTGTTAAAGCGATGATTTTCCAAAAAATCTCCTTCTATGAGATGTTTTGAATGATTCGTCTACAGACCATGATTGTTAGTAAGAATCCAAAATTTCAGTCGGTTCGGTGCCATAGGGCCGAAGTAATGATTGAACCCAAGTGCTAAAACGAGCGACCGCAAGTGTTAAAACGATGATTTTCTAAAAAAATCTCCTTTTATGAGATGTTTCGAATGATTCGTATACAGACCATGATTGTTGGTAAGAATCCAAAATTTCAGTCGATTCGGTGCCATAGGACCGAAGTAATGATCGAACCCAAGTGCTAAAACGAGCGACCCCAAGTGTTAAAACGATGATTTTCTAAAAAAATATCCTTTTATGAGATGTTTCGAATGATTCGTATACAGACCATGATTGTTAGTAAGAATCCAATATTTCAGTTGGTTCAGTGCCATAGAGCCGAATTAATTATTGAACGCAATTGCTAAAACGAGCGACCCCAAGTGTTAAAACGACGATTTTCTAAAAAAATCTCCTTTTATGAGATGTTTTGAATGATTCGTGTACAGACCATGATTCTTAAGAAGAATCCAAAATTTCAGTCGGTTCGGTGGCACAGGGCCGAAGTAATAATCGAACTCAAGTGCTACAACGAGCGACCCCAAGTGTGTAAAAGCGATGATTTTCCAAAAAATCTCCTTCTATGAGATGTTTTGAATGATTCGTCTACAGACCATGATTGTTGGTAAGAATCCAAAATTTCAGTCAGTTCGGTGCCATAGGGCCGAAGTAATGATCGAACCCAAGTGCTAAAACGAGCGACCCCAAGTGTTAAGACGATGATTTTCTAAAAAAATCTCATTTTATGAGATGTTTTGAATGATTCGTGTACAGACCATGATTGTTTGTAAGAATCCAATATTTCAGTTGGTTCAGTGCCATAGGGCCGAAGTAATGATCGAACCCAAGTGCTAAAACGAGCGACCCCAAGTGTTAAAACGATGATTTTCTAAAAAAATATCCTTTTATGAGATGTTTCGAATGATTCGTATACAGACCATGATTGTTGGTAAGAATCCAAAATTTCAGTCGGTTCGGTGCCATAGGACCGAAGTAATGATCGAACTTAAGTGCTAAAACGAGCGACCCCAAGTGTTAAAACGATGATTTTCTAAAAAAATATCCTTTTATGAGATGTTTCGAATGATTCGTATACAGACCATGATTGTTAGTAAGAATCCAATATTTCAGTTGGTTCAGTGCCATAGGGCCGAATTAATTATCGAACGCAATTGCTAAAACGAGCGACCCCAAGTGTTAAAACGACGATTTTCTAAAAAAATCTCCTTTTATGAGATGTTTTGAATGATTCGTGTACAGACCATGATTCTTAGGAAGAATCCAATATTTCAGACGGTTCGGTGGCATAGGGCCGAAGTAATGATCGAACCCAAGTGCTAAAACGAGCGACCCCAAGTGTGTTAAAGCGTGATTTTCCAAAAAAATCTCCTTCTATGAGATGTTTTGAATGATTCGTCTACAGACCATGATTGTTAGTAAGAATCCAAAATTTCAGTCGGTTCGGTGCCATAGGGCCGAAGTAATGATCGAACCCAAGTGCTAAAACGAGCGACCCCAAGTGTGTTTAAAGCGATGATTTTCCAAAAAAATCTTCTTCTATGAAAGGTTTTGAATGATTCGTGTACAGACCATAATTCTTAGTAAAAATCCAACATTTCAGTCGGTTCGGTGCCATAGGGACAAAGTAATGATCGAACCAAAGTGCTAAAACGAGCGACCCCAAGTGTTAAAACGATGATTTTCTAAAAAAATCTCCTTATATGAGATATTTTGAATTATTCGTGTACAGACCATGATTCTTAATAAGAATCCAAAATTTCAGTCGGTTCGGTGCCATAGGGCCGAAGTAATGATCGAACCCAAGTGCTACAACGAGCGACCCCAATTGTGTTAAAGCGATGATTTTCCAAAAAATCTCCTTCTATGAGATGTTTTGAATGTTTCGTCTACAGACCATGATTGTTGGTAAGAATCCAAAATTTCAGTCGGTTCGGTGCCATAGGGCCGAAGTAATGATCGAACCCAAGTGCTAAAACGAGCGACTGCAAGTGTGTTAAAACGATGCTTTTCCAAAAAAATCTCCTTTTATGAGATGTTTTGAATGATTCGTGTTTAGACCATGATTGTTAGTAAGAATCCAATATTTCAGTCGGTTCGGTGGCATAGGGCCGAAGTAATGATCGAACCCAAGTGCTAAAACGAGCGACCCCAAGTGTTAAGACGATGATTTTCTAAAAAAATCTCATTTTATCAGATGTTTTGAATGATTCGTGTACAGACCATGATTCTTAGGAAGAATCCAATATTTCAGTCGGTTCGGTGGCATAGGGCCGAAGTAATGATCGAACCCAAGTGTTACAACGAGCGACCCCAAGTGTGTTAAAGCGATGATTTTCCAAAAAATCTCCTTCTATGAGATGTTTTGAATGATTCGTCAACAGACCATGATTGTTAGTAAGAATCCAATATTTCAGTCGGTTCGGTGGCATAGGGCCGAAGTAATGATCGAACCCAAGTGCCAAAACGAGCGACCCCAAGTGTTAAAACGATGATTTTCTAAAAAAATCTCCTTTTATGAGATGTTTTGAATGATTCGTGTACAGACCATGATTCTTAGGAAGAATCCAATATTTCAGTCGGTTCGGTGGGATAAGGCCGAAGAAATGACCGACCCCAAGTGCTAAAACGACCGACCGCTAGTGTTCAAACTATTTTTTTTAAAATTCTCCTTGAATGATTCGCGTACAGACCATGATTCTTAGTAAGAATCCAAAATTACAGTCGGTTCGGTGCCAGTAGGGCCGTAGTAATGACAGAACCAATATGTAAAAACGACCGACCCCAAGTGTTAAAACGATGATTTTCTAAAAAAAATTCTTTTGGCAGATGTTTTGATTGATTCGTGTACATACCATGATTCTTAGGAAGAATCCAATATTTCAGTCGGTTCGGTGGCATAGGGCCGAAGTAATGATCGAACCCAAGTGCTAAAACGAGCGACCCCAAGTGTGTTAAAGCGTGATTTTCCAAAAAAATCTCCTTCTATGAGATGTTTTGAATGATTCGTCTACAGACCATGATTGTTAGTAAGAATCCAAAATTTCAGTCGGTTCGGTGCCATAGGGCCGAAGTAATGATCGAACCCAAGTGCTAAAACGAGCGACCCCAAGTGTGTTAAAGCGATGATTTTCCAAAAAAATCTTCTTCTATGAAAGGTTTTGAATGATTCGTGTACAGACCATAATTCTTAGTAAAAATCCAACATTTCAGTCGGTTCGGTGCCATAGGGACGAAGTAATGATCGAACCAAAGTGCTAAAACGAGCGACCCCAAGTGTTAAAACGATGATTTTCTAAAAAAATCTCCTTATATGAGATATTTTGAATTATTCGTGTACAGACCATGATTCTTAATAAGAATCCAAAATTTCAGTCGGTTCGGTGCCATAGGGCCGAAGTAATGATCGAACCCAAGTGCTACAACGAGCGACCCCAAGTGTGTTAAAGCGATGATTTTCCAAAAAATCTCCTTCTAAGAGATGTTTTGAATGATTCGTCTACAGACCATGATTGTTGGTAAGAATCCAAAATTTCAGTCGGTTCGGTGCCATAGGGCCGAAGTAATGATCGAACCCAAGTGCTAAAACGAGCGACTGCAAGTGTGTTAAAACGATGCTTTTCCAAAAAAATATCCTTTTATGAGATGTTTTGAATGATTCGTGTTTAGACCATGATTGTTAGTAAGAATCCAATATTTCAGTCGGTTCGGTGGCATAGGGCCGAAGTAATGATCGAACCCAAGTGCTAAAACGAGCGACCCCAAGTGTTAAGACGATGATTTTCTAAAAAAATCTCATTTTATCAGATGTTTTGAATGATTCGTGTACAGACCATGATTCTTAGGAAGAATCCAATATTTCAGACCGTTCGGTGGCATAGGGCCGAAGTAATGATCGAACCCAAGTGCTAAAACGAGCGACCCCAAGTGTGTTAAAGCGATGATTTTCCAAAAAATCTCTTTCTATGAGATGTTTTGAATGATTCGTCTACAGACCATGATTGTTAGTAAGAATCCAAAATTTCAGTCGGTTCGGAGGCATAGGGCCGAAGTAATAATCGAACCCAAGTGTTACAACGAGCGACCCCAAGTGTGTAAAAGCGATGATTTTCCAAAAAATCTCCTTCTATGAGATGTTCTGAATGATTCGTCTACAGACCATGATTGTTGGTAAGAATCCAAAATTTCAGTCGGTTCGGTGCCATAGGGCCGAAGTAATGATCGAACCCAAGTGCTAAAACGAGCGACCCCAAGTGTTAAGACGATGATTTTCTAAAAAATCTCATTTTATGAGATGTTTTGAATGATTCGTGTACAGACCATGATTGTTAGTAAGAATCCAATATTTCAGTTGGTTCAGTGCCATAGGGCCGAAGTAATGATCGAACCCAAGTGCTAAAACGAGCGACCCCAAGTGTTAAAACGATGATTTTCTAAAAAAATATCCTTTTATGAGATGTTTCGAATGATTTGTATACAGACCATGATTGTTGTTAAGAATCCAAAATTTCAGTCGGTTTGGTGCCATAGGACCGAAGTAATGATCGAACTTAAGTGCTAAACCGAGCGACCCCAAGTGTTAAAACGATGATTTTCTAAAAAAATATCCTTTTATGAGATGTTTTGAATGATTCGTGTACAGACCATGATTCTTAGGAAGAATCCAATATTTCAGACCGTTCGGTGGCATAGGGCCGAAGTAATGATCGAACCCAAGTGCTAAAACGAGCGACCCCAAGTGTGTTAAAGCGATGATTTTTAAAAAAATCTCCTTCTATGAGATGTTTTGAATGATTCGTCTACAGACCATGATTGTTAGTAAGAATCCAAAATTTCAGTCGGTTCGGTGGCATAGGGCCGAAGTAATGATCGAACCCAAGTGCTAAAACGAACGACCCCAAGTGTTAAAACGATGATTTTCTAAAAAAATCTCCTTTTATGAGATATTTTGAATTATTCGTGTACAGACCATGATTCTTAGGAAGACTCCAAAATTTCTGTCGGTTCGGTGCCATAGTGCAGAAGTAATGATCGAACCCAAGTGCAAAAACGATCCCACCCCAAGTGTTTTAAAGCGATGATTTTCCAAAAAAATCTCCTTCTTTGAGATGTTTTGAATTTTTCGTGTACAGACCATGATTCTTAGTAAGAATCCAATATTTCAGTTGGTTCAGTGCCATAGGGCCGAATTAATTATCGAACGCAATTGCTAAAACGAGCGACCCCAAGTGTTAAAACGATGATCTTCTAAAAAAATCTCATTTTATGAGATGTTTTGAATGATTCGTGTACAGACCATGATTCTTAGGAAGAATCCAATATTTCAGACGGTTCGGTGGCATAGGGCCGAAGTAATGATCGAACCCAAGTGCTAAAACGAGCGACCCCAAGTGTGTTAAAGCGATGATTTTCCAAAAAATCTCCTTCCATGAGATGTTTTGAATGATTCGTCTACAGATTACGATTGTTAGTAAGAATCCAAAATTTCAGTCGGTTCGGTGCCATAGGGCCGAAGTTATGATCGAACCCAAGTGCTAAAACGAGCGACCCCAAGTGTGTTAAAGCGATGATTTTCCAAAAAAATCTTCTTCTACGAAAGTTTTTGAATGATTCGTGTACAGACCATAATTCTTAATAAGAATCCAACATTTCAGTCGGTTCGGTGCCATAGGGACGAAGTAATGATCGAACCAAAGTGCTAAAACGAGCGACCCCAAGTGTTAAAACGATGATTTTCTAAAAAAATCTCATTTTATGAGATGTTTTGAATTATTCGTGTACAGACCATGATTCTTAGTAAGAATCCAAAATTTCAGTCGGTTCGGTGCCATAGGGCCTAAGTAATGATCGAACCCAAGTGGTAAAACGAGCGACCACAAGTGTGTTAAAATGATGATTTTCCAAAAAAATCTCCTTTTATGAGATGTTTTAAATGATTCGTGTTTAGACCATGATTATTAGTAAGAATCCAATATTTCAGTCGGTTCGGTGGCATAGGGCCGAAGTAATGATCGAACCCAAGTGCTAAAACGAGCGATCCCAAGTTTTAAAACGATGATTTTCTAAAAAAATCTCCTTTTTTGAGATATTTTGAATTATTCGTGTACAGACCATGATTCTTAGGAAGAATCCAATATTTCAGTCGGTTCGGTGGCATAGGGCCGAAGTAATGATCGAACCCAAGTGCTAAAACGAGCGACCCCAAGTGTGTTAAAGCGTGATTTTCCAAAAAAATCTTGTTTTAAAGCGTTTTTGTCTTCTTGCGTTAAAGCGTGATTTTCCAAAAAAAAATTGTTATGTCTTTCCTTTCCTTGGCAGATAGTTATTATTTATAACGGTTCTTTTAATATAAATGTGTTTATTACTTGAATAACCTAGCTGGATAGCTACGACTGTTTACTATTCGGGGGTAGATAAAACTCTGAAGCCCTGCCAGGGGAGCTCGTAAAGTATATCTCTGATACTGCTTCTTGTACGCCAATGCCATCTGGCGAGCTATGGTGCAAGCTACATGCTTACCGCCATCTATCGTATTCTTTCCATATTAAATACTCAATTACTCTACATTACACCCTCCCCGACCTAATCTCAAGCCCTGGCTACAATAAATACAAATCATGTTCTTTTCAAAAGAAGCTTGAAAGAATTGACAAAAAATGGGATTTTAAGTATTTCATTTTTACACGATTTTATACACTAAATTCAACCAAACATATTTTAAATATTAGATTTTAAATATTTCAACTTAAGTACTTCTGTTTCTCTGGGAGGGACCTCTATGAACGCTTAGAACGGAGCCTTCCTTCCCAAGGTCTTAGTTGAGTAGTTTGCTCTTGATCATCCGCTGGTAATCTGAAATCAAGAGAACTCCACGTTAGCCCCTTCAACAAAGCTGAGGTCCCCAACTCGTCTGAAGCGCATTTCGTGACCTCAGACGCGGTGGGTGGGTTATTATCTTCACTCTCCTCTTCTCATCTCACAGATAAACTCTTTAACTGATCAATATGCCTCTTCCAAGTCAACGGAGTACCACAGATCCTAACGATATAAACTTTTTTACCCACTTCCCTTCCTACAATACCTCTAACCCAACCAACTTTATTCACCTGACGGAAGTCTTTGACCAGACATTTTTGTCCAACATGTAAATTCCTAATTTTTACGCCCCCATAATTCCTTATTTGATTATCTTGACTCCTTTTTATATTATCGTTAGCTATTTTTCTCTGTTCTGACACATCTTCCTGAGTGGTTTTAGGAATTAAACTACTGAAAGTTGATTTCAGTCTCCTACCAAACATCAAGACTGCCGGTTCTAATCCCGTTGTGCAATGTGGCGAATTTCGATAATCAGATAGAAAATCACATAATCTACTTTCATAATTTACTGGAAAATTATTCCTAACCATAATTTTTTTTTAAATTTTTTTTACCGTTTTAACTCAATTTTCAGCTTGCCCATTACACTGAGGGAATTTGACCGGTGAATTTAAAAATTCTATGTTATTCTCTTTAAGAAATTCTTTAAACTCTACACTAGAAAATGCTGTTCCATTATCCGAAACTAGGCAATCAGGGTTACCAAAATTAGAGAAAATTCTTCTCAATTCCTTAATCGTGTTAAACGAATCCGCCCTTGGGACCTCTAAGCAGTCGATCCACTTGGAAAAAGCGTCACAAATTACAAGAAACATTTTTCCTGCTACAGGCCCGCAGTAGTCTACGTGCACCCTACTCCAAGTTGCCCCAGGGTTCGGCCACACTGACAAGTGACTCTTAGGAGGTGCCGGCCTCATAGCCGCGCAATCATTACATTTTAGAACCATTTTTTCAATGTCATTGTTCAGTGATGGCCATCAAAAATAAGCTTTTGCTAGGCCCTTCATTTTAACTATTCCTAAATGAGATCTGTGTAATAACTCTAGCACATGTTCTTGTAAGGAACTCGGAATGACAATTCTATGTTGCCAGAAAGGGCAATCCTTGACTATGTACATTTCGTTTCTCTTAACCCAGAATCTCCACAGTACATCGTCTCGACCAACTCGTTTTGGCCAGCCCTTACGCAAACACGTTAAAACTTCCTGAATAACCGTGTCTGTCTCTGTAGCTGTGGAAATGAGCTTGATATCTATGTGCTCGCATTTATCTACATAACACACAAAATCTGATCCATAATCATCTTCAAATTCTTCTTGAGAATTTTCTACCGGAAGCCGAGATAGAAAATCCGCATGATTATGACATGACTTGACAAATTCTACCTTATACGCAAATCCTGCTAATATAATTCCATAACGCTGCAATCTGTTAGCCGCTAAAACCGGAATGTTTTTGTGTTCACCTAAAATCCTCATCAAGGGCATATTATCTACTCATAAAGTAAACTCCCGACCGAATAGGTATTGAAAGAATTTGTTCAGACCAAACACAATAGCTAACGCTTCTAAATCTAGAATACTGTATTTCTTTTCTGCACTAGACAAACTTCTTGATGCAAATTCGATCGGTCTCATTGACCCGTCCGCAAATGTGTGCAATAACACGGCTCCGAGGCCTGCGCTGCTCGCGTCTGTATATAACTTAAGAGGAAGGTTGGGAAAATAATGAGTGAGAATTCTATCAGAACCCATTAGATACTTTACTTTATCTACTGCGTCAATGCATGACTTCCCAAATTCAAACTTTGCATTCTTCTTTAAAAGATTATGCAAAGGTTCTAAAATTGATGACATGTTCGGTATGAAGTTCCGATAAAAATTAAAAAATCCCAAAAGACTCCTCAATTGCTGCACGTCGGATGGGTACGGCGCATTCTTAATTGCTTCCAATTTATCTTTTTGAGGTTCAATGCCCCTTCCCGAAATAACGTATCCCAAAAATTCTATAGATTTAACAAAAAACTGACACTTCCCAGTATTGACACATAAACCACATTCTTTCAACCGCTCGCAGACCGCGCAAATATTATTATACAGATCAAGTTCATCGACCCCTGAAATAATAATATCGTCTAGGTAAAAGGCTACGCCTTTTAAACCTTGTAAACAACTTGATATTGTTCTTGCGAAGATGGCCGGAGCCGATTTAAACCCAAAAACCAACCTGTTATATTGGAACAAACCTAAGTGTGTGTTAATAGTTGTAAACTTTTTACAATGATCCGCTAATTCTAACTGTGAATATGCTTCTTTAAGGTCTAATTTTGCAAAAACTTTGCCCGAACTAACCTTATGTATGACCTCCTCAATCTTTGGCATCGGATATTTCTCTAAATTGGAAATCAAATTAAGACTCCTTTTATAATCTACACAAATTCTTATATCCCCATTTTTCTTGACCACCGGAACAATCGGTGAGGCGAACTCGCTACTTGTAACCGGGGAGATTATACTTTTTTCTACCATCGATCTTAATTCGGATTCGATCTTCCCTTTAATAGAAAAAGGAACCGGCCTTGCATTGAAAAAAATTGGATCCGATTCCTGGTTTACTTTAAAATAGACTTTATATTTGTTAAATCTTCCCAACTTTTGCGAAAACACTTCCGGGTAATCTTGAATAAACTTTTCTCCATTCCTCATTTGCGGCGCCACTAAATTAATTGTCTCCTGAGAAGTTATCCCAAGATCGAAACGTTCCATAAAATCTCTCCCCACAATTAATTCTGTTCCTTTTATTACTACAATAAAACTAATACTAACGCCCGCTGGACCTAACGATGTCTCCTAATATGGAAGATGGAGTAAGGTGCGTTCTTGTTGAGGACTTAGAAGAGGACGACCACGATACGTCTTCTCATTGCTCGGACAGCAAAGAAACAAAATTTCCAAGTGTTTCTGGAGTTGACGTGCTTAATGAAGCGCAAGCTCATCTGACTGCTCTTCAAGAAGTCTTGGCTGAGAAACAATCGAAGGTCTCCAAGGATCAGCAACTTAAGATATCCAGAAATGTTTCTGAAGTTTTCAGAGCAGTTTCTCAATTGTTGTTGGAGCGCGAGACGATGCGTGCTGATTTGGCGACAGTAACTGCTCAATTAAAAATGGCGGAAATCAAAATACGCCATGAAAAAGAGGACAAAAGGCACTTGGAGCAAAAAATCATCCAGCTAGAGTCTGACCTAGGACCCGTGATGAGAAGAGTAGCCGTGGCAACGGAGGCTAGCTTGTCATTTGCGGATATAGTGCGAAAACAAAATGTGTCAAATGTTGATCACCAACCCCCACCGATTACCCAATCTGGACATCGCGTCGGAGCGCCAAGGCCAGCCATCTGCATCTTCCCAACAGATGCAGATGCCACCAAGGACAGCGATGGAACAAAACAAATGATCCAAGATATAATTCGGCCATCCGAGCTAGGCGTTCGAATAACCGGGATTCGCAAAATTAGGAACAAAGGTGTCCTCTTAAACACGGCAACCACAAGTGAGCAAGAGAAGTTATTAAAAGCACCATGCTTTGCACTCAACTCAAGCACACTTAAGGCTCGACTTCCTACAAAGAGACTCCCAAGGTTAATATTTTTTAACGTACCGCGGGACCTTAACGACGCTGAATTCTTGAGGATCGCCCTCACGAGCGTTCCCAATATACAGGACATCGAGGGAGCAATAACAACATGTAAGCTGAGTCACCTGGCCGGCGCTCGAAACGGAACCACCTGTCATCGCGTATATGAGATGCCCGCTACATTACGTAAACTGCTGGTGGAACAGGAGAAGGTATTCGTCAACTGGACCGTGTGCCGTGTCAGAGACTTCACTGGACTCACCGTATGTACTAAGTGCCAAATGATTGGACACTCTTACAAATACTGCAGAGACACTCTTAGATGTGGACACTGTGCTGAAGAGAACCATGCTACCGAATCCTGTCCTAATACTGCGGCCAAACCAGTCTGCGCTACGTGCGCTAGATTTGGAAAGCCCGCTGCGCATTCGACTGGAGACAGGGACAACTGCCCTGCCTACAAAGCTGCACTAAAAAAGGACCTTGCTACAATAGACTATGGAGTGTAATAGACACGAACGCAAGTGCTTAACTATCGATGAGTACACTCCTGTGAATAGCTGTCTTCGAATAATGTACATGAACGCGAGAAGCATCCGGAACAAACTTGATGAAATTGAAGAAAAACTCAGAGGATTACGCGATATTGTTCATGTCCTTGTCATCACTGAAACATGGCTTGATGTTGGAGAAGAAAAGTTTTTTGGATTAAAAGGCTACAATTGTGCATTTGCCTCTCGCCCCAAGGAGGCAGGAGGTGGTGTAGCCATATATGTACTGGATTCTATGAAGTTCTCCATCATTGATAAATTTTCCAATGAAAATTCTTTTTTAGGTATAAGTGTATGTAGCAAGGATAGGAAACCGGTTAACATTTATGCCATCTATCGGAAACCCAACCCTAATATACACGATTTCCTGACACATTTGGAAAAAATACTAGACAAAAGCAGACAAGATACATTAATACTCGGAGACTTTAATATTGACACTACCATAAACACATCCTCTTCTTTAAATTACCTCAACACCTTAGAAACATACAATTTCTCAATACAAAACAAATCATTTCCCACTAGAGTCACTAACACAAGCAGCACCCTCATAGATCACATCATATCAAATAGACTAAACATTCCAATTACCATATCGAACATAGATGACTCACTTAGTGACCATAACATTCTTATTATTGATTTCAAGAATAACCTAAAAAAATGGTCTAATAATAGGAACAAGCCACGCCTTACAAAACCTATCATCAACAATATGGCAGTAAAATCTTATCTTGCAGCTAACAAATTTACCATCAACTCAACCAAACAAGATGACAGTTATAAAGATTTTAACAATTATGTCAAAAATGCAATAGAAGCAGGTAAAACGAAACCTAAAGTGAAAATAGCTAATCGACAACATTTAAATACACCGTGGTTCGATTCTAAACTGAATTCGCTGATCAAAGAAAGAAACCAGCTTCACAAGCAGTGGAAACAAGACCCAGGAAATATGTCTCTTGTAGTCCATAAAAATAAACTGAGAAACTTAATAACTAATTATAGGAGAAGTTTGAAAAACATATATTTTGCCAATAGCCTTCAACAAAATCTGAATAACCCTAGAAAAACTTGGAAAACCATTAACTCAATTTTATCTAACCGTGCACATAAACCCTTCAACACCATCGAATCTCTCATCGTAAATAATTGTGAGCTTAGGGGACCTAGTGAAATAGCTTCAGCATTTAATGAATTTTTCTTATCAGTTGGAGAAAAGTTGGCAGCTGCCATTCCATCATTCCCGGATGACTGTAATACTATATATGTAGAACCAAAGGCAAGTCAATCCTTATATATGGCTAGGACAAATAAGGCTGAGGTATTAAGGATCATCTCGAAACTTAGGTCGAATGCAGCGGCAGGTATCGATGGAGTAACCCCGTGCATCCTTAAAACCTGTAAAGAAGAACTAGCTGAGCACCTAGCGTAACTTATCAATTCCTCTATAGGCTCGGGAGTATTCCCAAATCAATTAAAGCTAGCAAAAATTATACCAATTTATAAAGAAGGCTGCAAAAATTGTATATCTAACTATCGCCCAATATCGGTTTTATCAGTATTTTCAAAGGTGTTCGAGACTATTATCAAGGATAGACTTCTAAAATACATCTCTAACAACAATATCCTAACACCACAGCAATATGGCTTTCGAAAAAACTCCAGTACCCAATGTGCCACCTTCGATTTCATCTCGAACATTCAGCAGTACATAGACCAGGGCGAATATGTAGCAGCTATTTTTATTGATCTAAAAAAAGCCTTTGATACAGTAGATCATGAAATACTCCTACAAAAATTGGAACATTTGGGTATAGTCGGGAAATCTTTAAAGCTCCTCCCAAGTTACCTATCTGATAGATATTGCCTTGTCGACATCGAAGGGAACCTAAGCGGCTTTGGAAAAATCACATGTGGAGTGCCACAGGGCTCGATTCTAGGACCCCTACTTTTCTTACTATACATCAATGATATAACTAAATGCGGCATCTTGGGAAAACTTCAACTTTACGCTGATGATACTGTGATTTATTATCGTTGTAAAAATCTGAGGGAACTTGAATCTCTAATGAATAAAGATCTCGCAAAGCTAGCTAAATGGTTGCGGATAAATAAATTAAGCCTCAATGTCAAAAAAACTCACTACCTCACTTTCGGGAAAAAAGATTACATGACAATGAATATTACTCTTGGAAATGAAAAGCTCCAAAATGTACAAGTAACGAAATATTTAGGGTTATTCATAGATTCTAACCTATCGTGGAACTCCCATGTTGAATATGTTAAATCCAAAATTTCCCCGATAACTGGTGTACTCTATCGACTTCAAGATGTGCTCCCCACAGCTTTACTGCGTGCCACATATTATGCTCTGATCCACTCTCACCTAAGTTATCTGGTTAGTATCTGGGGCACCATTACTAAGAAACAAATATCTGAAATACAAGTAATCCAAAATAGAGCAATAAGAAATATATACCATCTACCATGGGATACACATGTCAAAGACATATACTCACTGACACAAATTCTTCCCTTTACCATTCTGCCAAAATATAGCATCACCACTGCCATCCTACAAATAATTCAACACTCCTCTCACACCAACACTAAACCAGCCTTTAATTCCGATATACACCAGCACAAAACACGATCACAAAATCAAATACACCTATCGTCATCTACACACACAACTAAATTTGGAATTAACTCCTTACAATACATCGCACATACGCAATACAACGCATTACCTAATGTCCTAAAACTACCAGAATCAAACAAAAAAATATTGGCAAAGGCTCTAAAAGGATATTTTCTCAGTAACTTTATTAACCAGTGACGAATTTAGCTGTCTCCCTTTGTAACTCTTGTATATTCTTCAATTAACTGTATCAAGTGTGTCTAGTCCATTTAAAAATCTATGTATTGTTCATTGATTTCCGTGTTCTTATGTAAAAATAATTTTCCTTTAGATGTATAATGTTGTCCTTCCCGAAATGAGTTTTATTAAACTCATTGGGAGTAATGTATTATAAATTTTATGTAATAATTTTGTAATATATTATCTCTAATAAATAAAAAAAAATATATATATATTTTTGTTCCTACCCTTAAATTTCACATCAAAAATCGCCTTTCCTACGACTTTTAAACGATTATTTCCATAACCTTAAATAATCCGCTTGTCTTGTGACAAAATGATTGAACTAAAATGTCGTTTAAAAATACCCTCCGGCATCACACATAAAGAAGAACCGGAATCAATCATTGTCATAAACTTCTTGTTATTAATTTCAATTTCAGCAGTAATCGGACTAATTGACGCAACTAAAACTTTACTATCCCTGTGATTTTCAAAAATGGGATTTATAGGATTATTCTTGCAAAATTTCTGTAAATGCCCAACGCCCTTACATTTAAAACATTTCGCATTACGAAATTTACAAACAAACGATAGATGATAATTCCTTTTGCAAATAAAACACTGTTTTTTAACATTATCCAAGGGTGATCTAAAATTCGTACCTGAATTTGATCCTAACCTATAAGCTGGTTTCGTGTTAAAACTACCCTTGGGGCTCGTCGATCGTTCCCTACGCTGATCTCGCTTGAACCCATCGCTAGTAACTCGTTTTTTTACCAGGTTTACTTCTGATTTAACTGTATTAGCACTATCCAAAGTTGACATACTAACTGCAAGTCCTTCTATTTCATTAAACGATAACGTTTGCCCTTCTACAAAAATTTTCTCTTTCGCGCGCCCCGGCAACAACCCGATTGCAAACATGTCTATAAGATTTTTTTCAAGCCTCGTTTTGAATTGACAATACGTTGCTAAAGAACGAAGTCTAACCGCGAAATCTCTTATCGTCTCGCCTTGTTGTTGTCTCGCTAAAAAAAAATTCTCCCGTTCTTTAAAAACTGAACGATTTTTGTTACAATGTTTGTCGAGAAGCGCTAAAAGTTTATCAAAAGATAAGTCCGTTACTTTACTTGGAAAACACAGATTAATTAGTAAGGTTAACGTTTCTGATTCTAGGAGATTCAATAAAAAAGCCCGTTTTTTCTCCACAGACGCTTTGTCATCATGGATCACTAAAAATTGCTCTATCCGAAGTCGAAACAATCCCCAGTCTCCGGAGAGATGGCAAAACGGTGGTATTCTACCCGATTCCATAACTCCCAACAGATAGATCGGCAAAAACAATCAACAAAGAAAACAATAACAAATAATCCCTCTCAAAGAAGCAAAAATACTTATCTCAGGAACTCTTCTGGTCTCCCTCTGGGTTTTATCCTTGTCTTCTGATTAATCCAATGATTCGTCCTTGAAACGATTAACCCAATGATCCGTTTTGACCTTGAAACCAATCCAATGATCCACAACCAGATCGCCTCCTTGCGGTATTTTACTTCTGTTCCTAGAACAAAAAATCTTCTTATCTAGCCCGTAGCTACGGAACCAAATGCTCCTTAATCTCGAGCAGAATCTCTTCCGATTCCTTTGCCAAAACTGCAAGTCACTCCAGCAGTGACTTAGTCATCCGTGTCCAGCACCAATTATTATTCGTACGCGTAACTTCTACACAATTATACTTTTACGGCTGCGCCAATTGTTATGTCTGCCCTTTCCTCGGCAGATAGTAATTATTAATAACGGTTCTTTTAATATAAATGTGTTTATTACTTGAATAACCTAGCTGGATAGCTACGACTGTTTACTATTCGGGGGTAGGTAAATCTCTGGAGCCCTGCCAGGGGAGCTCGTAAAGTATATCTCTGATACTGCTTCTTGTACGCCAATGCCATCTGGCGAGCTATGGTGCAAGCTACATGCTTACCGCCATCTATCGTATTCTTTCCATATTAAATACTCAATTACTCTACATTACACCTTCTATGAGATGCTTTGAATGATTCGTGTTTAGACCATGATTGTTAGTAAAAATCCAATAATTCAGTCGGTTCGGTGGCATAGGGCCGAAGTAATGATCGAACCCAAGTGCTAAAACGAGCGACCGCAAGTTTTAAAACGATGATTTTCTAAAAAAATCTCCTTTTATGAGATATTTTGAATTATGCGTGTACAGACCATAATTCTTAGTAAGAATCCAAAATTTCAGTCGGTTCTGTGCCATAGGGCCGAAGTAATGATCGAACCCAAGTGGTAAAACGAGCGAACACAAGTGTAAAAACGATGATTTTCTAAAAAAAATCTCCTTTTATGAGATGTTTTGAATGATTCGTGTACAAACCATGATTCTTAGGAAGACTCCAAAATTTCTGTCGGTTCGGTGCCATAGTGCCGAAGTAATGATCGAACCCAAGTGCAGAAACGAGCGACCCCAAGTGTTTTAAAGCGATGATTTTCCTAAAAAATCTCCTTTTATGAGATGTTTTTAATGATTCGTGTTTAGACCATGTTGGTAAGAAAGAATCCAATATTTCAGTCGGTTCGGTGGCATAGGGCCGAAGTAATGATCAAACCCAAGTGCTAAAACGAGCGACCCCAAGTGTTAAAACGATGATTTTCTAAAAAAATCTCCTTTTATGAGATATTTTGAAAAATTCGTATACAGACCATGATTCTTAGTAAAAATCCAAAATTTCAGTCGGTTCGGAGCCATAGGGCCGAAGTAATGATCGAACCCAAGTGGTAAAACGAGCGACCACAAGTGTTAAAACGATGATTTTCTAAAAAAAATCTCCTTTTATGAGATGTTTTGAATGATTCGTGTACAGACCATGATTCTTAGGAAGTCTCCAAAATTTCTGTCGGATCGGTGCCATAGTGCCGAAGTAATGATCGAACCCAAGTGCAGAAACGAGCGACCCCAAGTGTTTTAAAGCGATGATTTTCCTAAAAAATCTCCTTTTATGAGATGTTTTTAATGATTCGTGTTTAGACCATGTTGGTAAGAAAGAATCCAATATTTCAGTCGGTTCGGTGGCATAGGGCCGAAGTAATGATCAAACCCAAGTGCTAAAACGAGCGACCCCAAGTGTTAAAACGATGATTTTCTAAAAAAATCTCCTTTAATGAGATATTTTGAAAAATTCGTATACAGACCATGATTCTTAGTAAAAATCCAAAATTTCAGTCGGTTCGGAGCCATAGGGCCGAAGTAATGATCGATCCCAAGTGGTAAAACGAGCGACCACAAGTGTTAAAACGATGATTTTCTAAAAAAAATCTCCTTTTATGAGATGTTTTGAATGATTCGTGTACAGACCATGATTCTTAGGAAGTCTCCAAAATTTCTGTCGGATCGGTGCCATAGTGCCGAAGTAATGATCGAACCCAAGTGCAAAAACGAGCGACCCCAAGTGTTTTAAAGCGATGATTTTCCAAGAAAATCTCCTATTATGAGATGTTTTTAATGATTCGTGTTTAGACCATGATTGTTAGTAAGAATCCAATATTTCAGTCGGTTCGGTGGCATAGGGCCGAAGTAATGATCGAACCCAAGTGCTAAAACGAGCGACCCCAAGTGTTAAAACGATGATTTTCTAAAAAAATCTCCTTTTATGAGATGTTTTGAATGATTCGTATACAGACCATGATTCTTAGGAAGAATCCAATATTTCAGTCGGTTCGGTGGCATAGGGCCGAAGTAATGATCGAACCCAAGTGCTAAAACGAGCGAACCCAAGTGTTAAAACGATGATTTTCTAAAAAAATCACCTTTTATGAGATATTTTGAATTATTCGTGTACAGACCATGATTCTTAGTAAGAATCCAAAATTTCAGTCGGTTCGGTGCCATAGGGCCGAAGTAATGATCGAACCCAAGTGGTAAAACGAGCGACCACAAGTGTGTTAAAACGATGATTTTCCAAAAAAATCTCCTTTCATGAGATGTTTTAAATGATTCGTGTTTAGACCATGATTGTTAGTAAGAATCCAATATTTCAGTCGGTTTGGTGGCATAGGGCCGAAGTAATGATCGAACCCAAGTGCTAAAACGAGCGACCCCAAGTGTTAAAGCGATGATTTTCCAAAAAAATCTTCTTCTGTGGAAGGTTTTGAATGCTTCGTGTACAGACCATAATTCTTAGTAAAAATCCAATATTTCAGTCGGTTTGGTGCCATAGGGACGAAGTAATGATCGAACCCAAGAGCTAAAACGAGCGACCTCAAGTGTTAAAACGATGATTTTCTAAAAAAATCTCCTTTTATGAGATGTTTTGAATGATTCGTATACAGACCATGACTCTTAGGAAGAATCCAATATTTCAGTCGGTTCGGTGGCATAGGGCCAAAGTAATGATCGAACCCAAGTGCTAAAACGAGCGACCCCAAGTGTGTTAAAGCGATGATTTTCCAAAAAAATCTTCTTCTATGAAAGGTTTTGAATGATTCGTGTACAGACCATGATTGTTAGTAAGAATCCAATATTTCAGTCGGTTCGGTGGCATAGGGCCGAAGTAATGATCGAACCCAAGTGCTAAAACGAGCGACCCCAAGTGTTAAAACGATGATTTTCTAAAAAAATCTCCTTTTATGAGATATTTTGAATTATTCGTGTACAGACCATGATTCTTAGTAAGAATCCAAAATTTCAGTCGGTTCGGTGCCATAGGGCCAAAGTAATGATCGAACCCAA
The DNA here is from genome assembly GCA_917880885.1 of Limnephilus marmoratus. Lineage (NCBI taxonomy): Eukaryota > Metazoa > Arthropoda > Insecta > Trichoptera > Limnephilidae > Limnephilus > Limnephilus marmoratus. Next base: position 8,418,017 of record OU862935.1, read on the forward strand.
GTGCTAAAACGAGCGACCCCAAGCAGGCGCGGCCGGTGCCTCAAATTGTAGGTGGTTCACCAAGCCATTCATCAAAAACGAAAGGTTGATATTATATTTTCAAAAAAATCTAGACATCTTGCATAATTTTACATTATTTACTATCTAAAAATATCATGTAACTCTAATAGTAAAAATATCGTGCGATGTAAAAACATGCTGATGTCTACAAAGACATTACATACTTGATGTCTAGAGTTTAATAAAGTATCCTATGCTTGCAAAGTCATGTTTTCTCCATAGAGATATACAATTTCTCCAATCATAAAAATTCTGAATAAAAATGCGTATATGGGAATTGACCTGCCAGGTAAGTAGGAATGTTTTATGTATCTGTTTGTAAATTTATATAATAAAAATACGTATAGCCTAGGAACTCATAATAAATTGTACAACGCAACATAACTAAAACGGCGCTCTAGTAATTATCCAATTATTATAGAATTATTCTGGTATCAATATTTTTAGAAACATTTTACACTCCATTACTATTGATATTACATCTATTAGAAGATTAGTGGAAAGGGCTGGTGGTGGGTGTGATATCCATTTAAAAATACTCAACCTTCCAAAGATAACCATAATAACGCAATAATCCAATAATAATTAAGACACAAGAAACGTTTCACTCTGCGGCGGGGATCGCCAATATCGTCATTTAACTGTCGTTACTGACCTGTGAAGTTTGCAATGGGTGACAAAAAAATAATTATGTCAAAAAGGTACACCCCAAGGGCTCGAACAAGATAATGTCACACGAGACGCATAGCTGACCCTTTGACTAATGGTTACATTTTAGAAGAGAAGTATTATTACTTAATATTATCTTGTTCAAACCTTACTATCGCTGGAAGCAAATCTTCGGAATATTTCGGAAGAATGCCGAAGCTCTTCGGGTCGGCCGGGCGCCGCGCGATCAGCCGATTTTTAGTGTGACATGTATCTGACGTTTTGGGATTTTTTACTACGAGCATCATTCGAATTATGGGGCGCCTAGCTCTGGCGCACGGTTTAGGCATTGTACCTACCTCGATTCCTCGGTCCTAGCGGGTAGCGGGTAGACGCCGTAACTGGCGCGGGCGGATGAGAACAATGCGTTTATTTGGCCGTAATACATTGTTAATTGTTAGATTGAAAAATAATTATATTTAAATTTAAAGATTGTGCTCAATTTTATCAATTTTATAAATAAACACATTACGTAGAAATACGATGAGTTATAAAATGATGTTCAATTTTTTTGGCGGTTCAGCGCACCATTGCACGTTAGCGCCAGCCGCGCCTGACCCCAAGTGTTAAAACGATGATTTTCTACAAAAAAACACCTTTTATGAGATATTTTGAATTATTCGTGTACAGACCATGATTGTTAGTAAGAATCCAAAATTTCAGTCGGTTCGGTGCCATAGGGCCGAAGTAATGATCGAACCCAAGTGGTAAAACCAGCGACCACAAGTGTGTTAAAACGATGATTTTCCAAAAAAATCTCCTTTCATGAGATGTTTTAAATGATTCCTGTTTAGACCATGATTGTTAGTAAGAATCCAATATTTCAGTCGGTTCGGTGGCATAGGGCCAAAGTAATGATCGAATTCAAGTGCTAAAACGAGCGACCCCAAGTGTTAAAACGATGATTTTCTAAAAAAATCTCCTTTTATGAGATATTTTGAATTATTCGTGTACAGACCATGATTCTTAGTAAGAATCCAAAATTTCAGTCGGTCCGGTGCCATAGGGCCGAAGAAATGATCGAACCCAAGTGCTAAAACGAGCGACCCCAAGTGTTAAAACGATGATTTTCTAAAAAAATCTCCTTTTATGAGATATTTTGAATAATTCGTGTACAGACCATGATTCTTAGTAAGAATCCAAAATTTCAGTCGGTTCGGTGCCATAGGGCCGAAGTAATGATCGAACCCAAGTGCAAAAACGAGCGACCCCAAGTGTTTTAAAGCGATGATTTTCCAAGAAAATGTCCACTACTACTGCTGTCTTCGTGATGGCAGTTACCAGATTGGATATGTGGACCAACAATTATATGGGCGAATATTGGTGTAGGTAGTACAATAGTAAAGATGTAACTGGTTACTGTAGGTATTTATTAGGAGAGCTGCCAAATGCAAAAGAGGACGAATCTAGCATACATCGCCTTATATAGATTCGCGCAAGCACTCTATCTCGCTTGCACTCATACAATAACATACAGACATTACACCCCCACACTTAAACAATAATTACATGATATTTATATTTCAACCTAACTTATATAATCTTAAATTTCTACATATTTTATTATATTTTATTAACATATATATTTTCTCTCATGTAATTATACAAACTTATTTTTTTTTTGTTTTTTAACTCTTTTTTTTTCATATCACTTTGGATAGCGTGGGCGTGGTTGTGGTCTGGAACGCAGTCTCCCTTCCCATGGTGGCTGCGATCTGCAAAGAACAGGGGAATTAGTATTATTTATTTATTTTTCACTTTATCATCAATTTTTTTAAAATCACTACACTTGTCATTATTCATTTTCGGAACAACCGTGTTAAAAATTGAACGAATTTTTCTACCTAACATCAATACACTAGGTTCAATTCCCGTACATAATGAAGGTGTATTCCTAATATCGATTAAAAATGACAATAATTTATCGTCCAGATCTCTTGGAAATCTGTTGTTCACTAATATTTTTTTTAAAAATTTTTTAACTGTTTTGACAGCATTTTCAGCCAAGCCATTTGAAGCTGGGTGCTGAACTGCTGACGTCATATGTTCAATATTAAATTCACGACAAAATTCCTGAAATAAAGCTGACGTGAAAGCTGTTCCATTATCACTAACAATTTTCTCCGGTATACCAAAGTTAGAAAACATTTTCTTTAATATTTTGATTGCACTAACTGAGTCTACCGTTGGTACTATTTGACAATCAACCCACTTTGTAGTAGCGTCTACCACCACAAAAAAATTTAAATTACCGAACGGACCTAGATGGTCTATGTGAATACGATTCCAAACTAAATTATTCACTGGCCAACTCGCCAATTGTACTTTGGACGGAGTAGGTAAACATACTGCACACCTAGTACACTGTTTTACCTCCTTCTCTATATCAGCATTTATACCTAACCAGAAAAAATAATTTCTTGCTAAACTTTTCGATTTCACAATACCCAGGTGCGAACGGTGAATAAATTTTAAAACTGATTCTTTTAACTCCACTGGTACTACCAGTTTACTATCATAAAACAAACATGCATCATGAGTTGATAACTTATCTCTAATATGCCAAAACTTTAATAAATCAGAATTTAAGTTTTTTTTTTCAGGCCACCCTGTATTCACATAATTTACAATCTCTGAAATAACTAAATCCTTACCCGAACTCCGTTTAAATATTTCCGGATTTATTTCCGTTTCCACAGAAATATTATTTAACCGTTCTATTTCCAAACTATCGATATCGGCATCGTTAATTATATCTAAGAAATAATGATTATCCTCGTATTCCTCTATATTATTATTACTCCGTTGCATCGGTAATCTTGACAAAAAATCCGCTTTATTGTCGTCCGATTTGATATACTCAATCGTATAATCAAACGTCTGCAGGATCAGGGCATAACGTTGCAATCGGTTTACTGCTAGAATAGGTACCTGCTTATTTGTATCTAGAATATGTACAAGTGGTTTATTGTCGCAAGACAGAATGAACCTATTTCCATACAAATATTGAAAGAATCTTTTTAAACCGAATACGATTGCGCACGCTTCTTTATCCAAAATCGAATATTTCCGTTCGGTTTCCGATAAAGTCCTACTTGCAAATGCAATTGGGCGTTCTATCCCGTTATCATACTTGTGACAAAGCATTGCCGATATCCCGATATTGCTGGCGTCCGTGATGAGTTTCAAAGGGATACTGGGATTGAAGTGAACTAGAATTTTTTCCGACATTAATTGTTTTTTAACAAAATTGAAAGCATCACTACATTCTTCTGACCACACAAATACGGTTCCCTTTTTCAATAAATTATAGAGTGGCGACAGAGTGTCTGATATATTCCGTAAAAACATTCTATAATACGAGATTACTCCCAACAAACTTCTTAATTCTGACACATTCCTCGGGACTGCCAAATTTCTAATCGCTTCTACTTTACTCTCTAACGGCATTATGCCTTCCTGTGAGATTTTAAAACCTAAGTATTCAATTTCCGGTACATAAAAATAACATTTTTGGTCATTTACGGTCAGACCATGATCATTTAATTTCTTAATTACCGCGTCACATACCGAATTTAATTCTTCTTTCGAATTACCAAATAATAATATATCGTCTAAAAATACACGCACATTTTTTAAACCACCGACTATAGTAGCTATGACTTGCATAAAAATCGCCGGGCTCGTCGTAAGCCCAAATGGTAACACTTTATAAGCAAATAGACCTATGTGAGTTGAAATAACACATAGTTTTTTTGAACTTTCATTCAAAGCAATCTGGGAAAAAGCATTTTTTAAATCAATTTTTGCGAAGTGTTTCGCGCCATTTAACGAAGAAATTAAATCTTCCACTCTAGGTAACGGAAACTTTAAAGGTGCTAACATTGGATTCAAAGTGTTTTTGAAATCTGTACAAATCCTAATCGTACCATCTTTTTTTTTAACAATAACAATTGGACTTGCCATTTCACTAATTTCAACTTTCTCAATAACGTCGTCGTCCACCATTTTTAGCAATTCCTTTTCCACTAGCTCCCGCAAACAATACGCAATGGGTCTCGGGTTAACGAACCTTGGTTTAAAATCTGACTTAACCTCAATATTAGCTTCGTAATTTTTTAATCTACCCGGTTTATCCGAAAACACGTTAGGGTATTTTAATTTCAACAACTCGCGAATATTAATATCTGCAACACTTTTTTTAACCAGATTAATTCCGTGCAAGGTAATATCAAAACACTTAAGAAATTTCCTACCCACAATACACGAACTTCCATTATTGATTATTATAAATTCGGTCGGTACGCATTTATTTTTAAATTCCACGTTACAAATAATTTTACCCAAAACATTTAGAGATTTATTATCATAACCGAATAACTTAATATCACACACCATTAATTTCTTTTCACTAAAATATCTATTAAACATTTCATATGGTAACGCATTTATACTGGCACCCGTATCTACCATAACCTGTAACATAATATTATCTACATATACATTTAAAAGCAATGGATCACAGTTATTATCTCCTTGTGAAACAGTATTTACCACATTATCAGCGCGCTTCGTATAATGCGAGCGGTATTTACCACTTGATTTGTTTTTACAAGTCGAGCTAGCGTGCCCCACCTTCTTACAAAAATGACATTGTAACTTATTGTTGTGCCAACAATCTTTTTGCACATGATTATTTTTACCACAAATGAAACATGACATATTATTATTTATCTTACGGGGTGATTTACTACGCACTTTGCCATCCTTATAACGGCTTACCTGCCTAGATTTATCGAAATTATTAACTGAATTTAAATTCGACTTTGTACTTTCCATATTTAAAACATGTTCCCACGTAGAAGCCAAGTTAATGCATTCTACAAAAGATTTGTTCAAGCCCTCCATAAAAAGTTTGTGCCTCATTTTCTCATTGAACACGCCAATAATAAATATATCTTTCAAACACGATTCTAATCTTGCTTCAAAGTTACATGACAAACTAATATTTTTAAGCTTCGCGGCAAACTCTTTAATAGATTCATTAGCCGATTGTTTACATTTATAGAATATTTCCCGTGATTCATAAATATTGTGTATGGGCTTACAATGGGAATCTAGTAGTTTACACAAATCCTCAAATGAGGTTTCCGACACTTTTTTTGGAAAACACAAATCGCTTAACAATGAAAAGGTATCTTCGGTGAGATTATTCAGAAGGAACGCTCTTTTACGTTCTGGCGACAAAATTTTCTCATCATATAATATGAGCGCTTGGTCCAGTCTCTCCTTGAACAGGGACCACACTCCTGTCTTATGACAGAATGCCCCCAGACTTTTACAAATCGCCTCCATCGGGAATAAGAGCTGAAACAAATTTTGATTAGAAAACTTATCTCAGCGCTTCCGGGTGAATCCGCTCCAGAACCGACCTCGCCGCTCCAAAGTGACTCCCCACACAGCTTCCGGATCTCCGTCACCAGCCGTCTCTTTCGACCGCTGATCGCCCGTGTCCGTCTCCCTGCAGCTACAGAATCCAGCCCTTTGTCCGGTCCCGCTTGAATAGCTGCAGCGACAGAATCTGAGCCCTTGCCCCAGATTCCGGCTCCTTCCGCAGATGGTTGTCTTGTCTCTTGTCACCGTCTTCTTCTTCCTGCATGCAATGCTAACATGCCAACGCCAAATGCTCCCTCAATATTCTGCGGATGCAGGCTCTAATGCTCGTCTTAGATTGTAGACACATAAGGTGGCGTCTTCTTCCATGCAACAATTTTTTCCTATTGTCGCACACTGCGCTCTTCCTTAATCTTCACTTCATTTAATTTTCGCCTTCAGGTTCTTTAATTTCCGTGGCTGCGCCAGTTGTAATGTCCACTACTACTGCTGTCTTCGTGATGGCAGTTACCAGATTGGATATGTGGACCAACAATTATATGGGCGAATATTGGTGTAGGTAGTACAATAGTAAAGATGTAACTGGTTACTGTAGGTATTTATTAGGAGAGCTGCCAAATGCAAAAGAGGACGAATCTAGCATACATCGCCTTATATAGATTCGCGCAAGCACTCTATCTCGCTTGCACTCATACAATAACATACAGACATTACACCTATTATGAGATGTTTTGAATGATTCGTCTACAGACCATGATTCTTAGTAAGAATCCAATATTTCAGTCGGTTTGGTGGCATAGGGCCGAAATAATGACCGAACCCAAGTGCTAAAACGAGCGACCCCAAGTGTTGAAACGATGATTTTCTAAAAAAATCTCCTTTTATGAGATATTTTGAATTATTCGTGTACAGACCATGATTCTTAGTAAAATTCCAAAATTTCAGTCGGTTCGGTGCCATAGGGCCGAAGTAATGATCGAACCCAAGTGGTAAAACGAGCGACCACAAGTGTGTTAAAACGATGATTTTCTAAAAAAAATCTCCTTTTATGAGATGTTTTGAATGATTCGTGTACAGACCATGATTCTTAGGAAGTCTCCAAAATTTCTGTCGGTTCGGTGCCATAGGGCCGAAGTAATGATCGAACCCAAGTGCAAAAACGAGCGACCCCAAGTGTTTTAAAGCGATGATTTTCCAAGAAAATCTCCTATTATGAGATGTTTTGAATGATTCGTGTTTAGACCATGATTGTTAGTAAGAATCCAATATTTCAGTCGGTTCGGTGGCATAGGGCCAAAGTAATGATCGAACACAAGTGCCAAAACGAGCGACCCCAAGTGTTAAAACGATGATTTTCTAAAAAAAATCTCCTTTTATGAGATGTTTTGAATGATTCGTGTACAGACCATGATTCTTAGGAAGTCTCCAAAATTTCTGTCGGTTCGGTGCCATAGGGCCGAAGTAATGATCGAACCCAAGTGCAAAAACGAGCGACCCCAAGTGTTTTAAAGCTATGATTTTCCGAAAAAATCTCCTTCTATGAGATGTTTTGAATGATTCGTATACAGACCATGATTGTTAGTAAGAATCCAATATTTCATTCAGTTCGGTGCCATAGGGCCAAAGTAATGATCGAACCCAAGTGCTAAAACGAGCGACCCCATGTGTTAAAACGATGATTTTCTAAAAAAATCTCCTTTTATGGGATATTTTGAATTATTCGAGTACAGACCATGATTCTTAGTAAGAATCCAAAATTACAGTCGGTTCGGTGCCATAGGGCCGTAGTAATGACGGAACCCATATGCAAAAACGACCGGCCCCATGTGTTAAAACGATGATTTTCAAAAAAAAAAATGTTTTGATTGATTCGTGTACAGACCATGATTCTTAGTAAGAATCCAAAATTTCAGTCGGTTCGGTGCCATAGGGCCGAAGAAATGACCGACCCCAAGTGCTAAAACGACCGACCCTAAGTGTTCAAACGATTTTTTTTTAAATTCTCCTCGAATGATTCGCGTACAGACCATGATTCTTAGTAAGAATCCAAAATAACAGTCGGTTAGGTGCCATATTGCCGAAGAAATGACCGACCCCCAGTGCTTAAACGACCGACCCTAAGTGATCAAACGATTTTTTTTTTTAATTCTCCTTGAATGATTCGCGTACAGACTATGATTCTTAGTAAGAATCCAAAATTTTGGTCGGTTCGGTGCCACAAGGGCCGTAGTAATGACAGAACCAATATGTAAAAACGACCGACCCCAAGTGTTAAAACGATGATTTTCTAAAAAAAAATTCTTTTGGCAGATGTTTTGATTGATTCGTGTACATACCATGATTCTTAGTAAGAATCCAAAATTACAGTCGGTTCGGTGCCATAGGGCCGAAGAAATGACCTACCCCAAGTGCTAAAACGACCGACCCTAAGTGTTAAAACAATTTTTTTTAATTCTCCTTGAATGATTCGTGTACAGACCATGATTCTTAGTAAGAATCCAAAATAACAGTCGGTTCGGTGCCATAGGGCCGAAGAAATGACCGACCCCAAGTGCTAAAACGACCGACCCTAAGTGTTCAAACGATTTTTTTTTTAATTCTCCTTGACTGATTTGCGTACAGACCATGATTCTTAGTAAGAATCCAAAATTACAGTCGGTTCGGTGCCACAAGGGCCGTAGTAATGACAGAACCAATATGTAAAAACGACCGACCCCAAGTGTTAAAACGATGATTTTCTAAAAAAAAATTCTTTTGGCAGATGTTTTGATTGATTCGTGTACATACCATGATTCTTAGTAAGAATCCAAAATTACAGTCGGTTCGGTGCCATAGGGCCGAAGAAATGACCGACCCCAAGTGCTAAAACGACCGACCCTAAGTGTTCAAACGATTTTTTTTTAAATTCTCCTCGAATGATTCGCGTACAGACCATGATTCTTAGTAAGAATCCAAAATAACAGTCGGTTAGGTGCCATAGGGCCGAAGAAATGACCGACCCCCAGTGCTTAAACGACCGACCCTAAGTGATCAAACGATTTTTTTTTTTAATTCTCCTTGAATGATTCGCGTACAGACTATGATTCTTAGTAAGAATCCAAAATTTTGGTCGGTTCGGTGCCATAGGGCCGAAGTAATGATCGAACCCGAGGGGTAAAACGAGCGACCCCAAGTGTTAAAACGATGATTTTCTAAAAAAAATCTCCCTTTATGAGTTGTTTTGATTGATTCGTGTTTAGACCATGATTGTTAATAAGAATCCAATATTTCAGTCGGTTCGGTGGCATAGGGCCGAAGTAATGATCGAACTCAAGTGCTAAAACGAGCGACCCCAAGTGTTAAAACGATAATTTTCTAAAAAAATATCCTTTTATGAGTTGTTTTGAAAGATTCGTGTACAGACCATGATTGTTAGTAAGAATCCAATATTTCAGTCGGTTCTGTGCCATAGGGCCGAAGTAATGATCGAACCCAAGTGGTAAAACGAGCGAACACAAGTGTAAAAACGATGATTTTCTAAAAAAAATCTCCTTTCATGAGATGTTTTGAATGATTCGTGTACAGACCATGATTCTTAGGAAGACTCCAAAATTTCTGTCGGTTCGGTGCCATAGTGCCGAAGTAATGATCGAACCCAAGTGCAGAAACGAGCGACCCCAAGTGTTTTAAAGCGATGATTTTCCTAAAAAATCTCCTTTTATGAGATGTTTTTAATGATTCGTGTTTAGACCATGTTGGTAAGAAAGAATCCAATATTTCAGTCGGTTCGGTGGCATAGGGCCGAAGTAATGATCATACCCAAGTGCTAAAACGAGCGACCCCAAGTGTTAAAACGATGACTTTCTAAAAAAATCACCTTTTATGAGATGTTTTGAATGATTCGTATACAGACCATGATTCTTAGGATGAATCCAATATTTCAGTCGGTTCGGTGGCATAGGGCCGAAGTAATGATCGAACCCAAGTGCTAAAACGAGCGACCCCAAGTGTGTTAAAGCGATGATTTTCCTAAAAAATCTCCTTTTATGAGATGTTTTTAATGATTCGTGTTTAGACCATGTTGGTAAGAAAGAATCCAATATTTCAGTCGGTTCGGTGGCATTGGGCCGAAGTAATGATCAAACCCAAGTGCTAAAACGAGCGACCCCAAGTGTTAAAACGATGACTTTCTAAAAAAATCACCTTTTATGAGATGTTTTGAATGATTCGTATACAGACCATGATTCTTAGGATGAATCCAATATTTCAGTCGGTTCGGTGGCATAGGGCCGAAGTAATGATCGAACCCAAGTGCTAAAACGAGCGACCCCAAGTGTGTTAAAGCGATGATTTTTCAAAACAATCTCCTTCTATGAGATGTTTTGAATGATTCGTATACAGACCATGATTGTTAGTAAGAATCCAATATTTCATTCGGTTCGGTGCCATAGGGCCGAAGTAATGATCGAACCCATGTGCTAAAACGAGCGACCCCAAGTGTTAAAACGATGATTTTCTAAAAAAATATCCTTTTATGAGATGTTTTAAATGATTCGTGTACAGACCATGATTCTTAGGAAGACTCCAAAATTTCTGTCGGTTCGGTGCCATAGGGCCGAAGAAATGATCAAACCCAAGTGCTAAAACGAGCGACCCCAAGTGTTAAAACGATGATTTTCTAAAAAAATTTCCTTTTATGAGATGTTTTGAATGATTCGTGTATAGACCATGATTGTTAGTAAAAATCCAATATTTCAGTCGGTTCGGTGGCATAGGGCCGAAGTAATGACCGAACCCAAGTGGTAAAACGAGCGAACACAAGTGTTAAAACGATGATTTTCTAAAAAAATCTCCTTCTATGAGATGTTTTGAATGATTCGTATACAGACCATGATTGTTAGTAAGAATCCAATATTTCAGTCGGTTCGGTGGCATAGGGACAATGTAATGATCGAACTTAAGTGCTAAAACGACTGACCCCAAGTGTTAAAATGATGATTTTCTAAAAAAATCTCCTTTTATGAGATGTTTTGAATGATTCGTATACAGACCATGATTCTTAGGATGAATCCAATATTTCAGTCGGTTCGGTGGCATAGGGCCGAAGTAATGATCGAACCCAAGTGCTAAAACGAGCGACCCCAAGTGTGTTAAAGCGATGATTTTTCAAAACAATCTCCTTCTATGAGATGTTTTGAATGATTCGTATACAGACCATGATTGTTAGTAAGAATCCAATATTTCATTCGGTTCGGTGCCATAGGGCCGAAGTAATGATCGAACCCAAGTGCTAAAACGAGCGACCCCAAGTGTTAAAACGATGATTTTCTAAAAAAATATCCTTTTATGAGATGTTTTAAATGATTCGTGTACAGACCATGATTCTTAGGAAGACTCCAAAATTTCTGTCGGTTCGGTGCCATAGGGCCGAAGAAATGATCAAACCCAAGTGCTAAAACGAGCGACCCCAAGTGTTAAAACGATGATTTTCTAAAAAAATTTCCTTTTATGAGATGTTTTGAATGATTCGTGTATAGACCATGATTGTTAGTAAAAATCCAATATTTCAGTCGGTTCGGTGGCATAGGGCCGAAGTAATGACCGAACCCAAGTGGTAAAACGAGCGAACACAAGTGTGTTAAAACGATGAATTTCCAAAAAAATTTCCTTTTATGAGATGTTTTGAATGATTCGTGTATAGACCATGATTGTTAGTAAAAATCCAATATTTCAGTCGGTTCGGTGGCATAGGGCCGAAGTAATGACCGAACCCAAGTGCTAAAACGAGCGACCCCAAGTGTTAAAACGATGATTTTCTAAAAAAATCTCCTTTTATGAGATATTTTGAATTATTCGTGTACAGACCATGATTCTTAGTCAGAATCCAAAATTTCAGTCGGTTCGGTGGCATAGGGTCGAATTAATGATCGAACCCAAGTGCTAAAACGAGCAACCCCAAGTGTTAAAACGATGATTTTCTAAAAAAATCTCCTTTTATGAGATGTTTTGAATGATTCGTATACAGACCATGATTCTTAGGATGAATCCAATATTTCAGTCGGTTCGGTGGCATAGAGCCAAAGTAATGATCGAACTCAAGTGCTAAAACGAGCGACCCCAAGTGTGTTAAAGCGATGATTTTTCAAAAAAATCTCCTTCTATGAGATGTTTTGAATGATTCGTATACAGACCATGATTGTTAGTAAGAATACAATAGTTCATTCGGTTCGGTGCCATAGGGCCGAAGTAATGATCGAACCCAAGTGCTAAAACGAGCGACTCCAAATGTTAAAACGATGATTTTCTAAAAAAATATCCTTTTATGAGATGTTTTGAATGATTCGTATACAGACCATGATTGTTAGTAAGAATCCAATATTTCATTCGGTTCGGTGCCATAGGGCCAAAGTAATGATCGAGCCCAAGTGCTAAAACGAGCGACCCCATGTGTTAAAACGATGATTTTCTAAAAAATCTCCTTTTATGGGATATTTTGAATTATTCGAGTACAGACCATGATTCTTAGTAAGAATCCAAAATTACAGTCGGTTCGGTGCCATAGGGCCGTAGTAATGACGGAACCCATATGCAAAAACGACCGGCCCCATGTGTTAAAACGATGATTTTCTAAAAAAAAATGTTTTGATTGATTCGTGTACAGACCATGATTCTTAGTAAGAATCCAAAATTTCAGTCGGTTCGGTGCCATAGGGCCGAAGTAATGATCGAACCCAAGTGGTCAAACGAGCGACCACAAGTGTGTTAAAACGATGATTTTCCAAAAAAATCTCCTTTTATGAGATGTTTTGAATGATTCGTGTATAGACCATGATTGTTAGTAAGAATCCAATATTTCAGTCGGTTCGGTGGCATAGGGCCGAAGTAATGATCGAACCCAAGTGCTAAAACGAGCGACCCCAAGTGTTAAAACGATGATTTTCTAAAAAAATATCCTTTTATGAGATGTTTTGAATGATTCGTATACAGACCATGATTGTTAGTAAGAATCCATTATTTCATTCGGTTCTGTGCCATAGGGCTGAAGTAATGATCGAACCCAAGTGCTAAAACGAGCGACCCCAAGTGTTAAAACGATGATTTTCTAAAAAAATATCCTTTTATGAGATGTTTTGAATGATTCGTATACAGACCATGATTGTTAGTAAGAATCCAATATTTCATTCGGTTCGGTGCCATAGGGCCGAAGTAATGATCGAACCCAAGTGCTAAAACGAAGGACCCCCAAGTGTTAAAACGATGACTTTCTAAAAAAATCACCTTTTATGAGATGTTTTGAATGATTCGTATACAGACCATGATTCTTAGGAAGACTCCAAAATTTCTGTCGGTTCGGTGGCATAGGGCCGAAGTAATGATCGAACCCAAGTCCTAAAACGAGCGACACCAAGTGTTAAAACGATGATTTTCTAAAAAAAAACCCCTTTTTATGAGTTGTTTTGAAAGATTCGTGTACAGACCATGATTGTTATTAAGAATCCAATATTTCAGTCGGTTCGGTGGCATAGGGCCGAAGTAATGATCGAACCCAAGTGCTAAAACGAGCGACCCCAAGTGTGTTAAAGCGATGATTTTCCTAAAAAATCTCCTTTTATGAGATGTTTTTAATGATTCGTGTTTAGACCATGTTGGTAAGAAAGAATCCAATACTTCAGTCGGTTCGGTGGCATAGGGCCGAAGTAATGATCAAACCCAAGTGCTAAAACGAGCGACCCCAAGTGTTAAAACGATGATTTTCTAAAAAAATATCCTTTTATGAGATGTTTTAAATGATTCGTGTACAGACCATGATTCTTAGGAAGACTCCAAAATTTCTGTCGGTTCGGTGCCATAGGGCCGAAGAAATGATCAAACCCAAGTGCTAAAACGAGCGACCCCAAGTGTTAAAACGATGATTTTCTAAAAAAATTTCCTTTTATGAGATGTTTTGAATGATTCGTATACAGACCATGATTGTTAGTAAGAATCCATTATTTCATTCGGTTCTGTGCCATAGGGCCGAAGTAATGACCGAACCCAAGTGGTAAAACGAGCGAACACAAGTGTTAAAACGATGATTTTCTAAAAAAATCTCCTTCTATGAGATGTTTTGAATGATTCGTATACAGACCATGATTGTTAGTAAGAATCCAATATTTCAGTCGGTTCGGTGGCATAGGGACAATGTAATGATCGAACTTAAGTGCTAAAACGACTGACCCCAAGTGTTAAAACGATGATTTTCTAAAAAAATCTCCTTTTATGAGATGTTTTGAATGATTCGTATACAGACCATGATTCTTAGGATGAATCCAATATTTCAGTCGGTTCGGTGGCATAGGGCCGAAGTAATGATCGAACCCAAGTGCTAAAACGAGCGACCCCAAGTGTTAAAACGATGATTTTCTAAAAAAATATCCTTTTATGAGATGTTTTGAATGATTCGTATACAGACCATGATTGTTAGTAAGAATCCATTATTTCATTCGGTTCTGTGCCATAGGGCTGAAGTAATGATCGAACCCAAGTGCTAAAACGAGCGACCCCAAGTGTTAAAACGATGATTTTCTAAAAAAATATCCTTTTATGAGATGTTTTGAATGATTCGTATACAGACCATGATTGTTATTAAGAATCCAATATTTCATTCGGTTCGGTGCCATAGGGCCGAAGTAATGATCGAACCCAAGTGCTAAAACGAAGGACCCCAAGTGTTAAAACGATGACTTTCTAAAAAAATCACCTTTTATGAGATGTTTTGAATGATTCGTATACAGACCATGATTCTTAGGAAGACTCCAAAATTTCTGTCGGTTCGTTGGCATAGGGCCGAAGTAATGATCGAACCCAAGTCCTAAAACGAGCGACACCAAGTGTTAAAACGATGATTTTCTAAAAAAAATCCCCTTTTTATGAGTTGTTTTGAAAGATTCGTGTACAGACCATGATTGTTATTAAGAATCCAATATTTCAGTCGGTTCGGTGGCATAGGGCCGAAGTAATGATCGAACACAAGTGCTAAAACGAGCGACCCCAAGTGTGTTAAAGCGATGATTTTCCTAAAAAATCTCCTTTTATGAGATGTTTTTAATGATTCGTGTTTAGACCATGTTGGTAAGAAAGAATCCAATATTTCAGTCGGTTCGGTGGCATAGGGCCGAAGTAATGATCAAACCCAAGTGCTAAAACGAGCGACCCCAAGTGTTAAAACGATGACTTTCTAAAAAAATCACCTTTTATGAGATGTTTTGAATGATTCGTATACAGACCATGATTCTTAGGATGAAATCCAATATTTCAGTCGGTTCGGTGGCATAGGGCCGAAGTAATGATCGAACCCAAGTGCTAAAACGAGCGACCCCAAGTGTGTTAAAGCGATGATTTTTCAAAACAATCTCCTTCTATGAGATGTTTTGAATGATTCGTATACAGACCATGATTGTTTCCAATATTTCATTCGGTTCGGTGCCATAAGGCCGAAGTAATGATCGAACCCAAGTGCTAAAACGAGCGACCCCAAGTGTTAAAACGATGATTTTCTAAAAAAATCTCCTTTTATGAGATATTTTGAATTATTCGTGTACAGACCATGATTCTTAGTCAGAATCCAAAATTTCAGTCGGTTCGGTGACATAGGGTCGAATTAATGATCGAACCCAAGTGCTAAAACGAGCAACCCCAAGTGTTAAAACGATGATTTTCTAAAAAAATCTCCTTTTATGAGATGTTTTGAATGATTCGTATACAGACCATGATTCTTAGGATGAATCCAATATTTCAGTCGGTTCGGTGGCATAGAGCCAAAGTAATGATCGAACTCAAGTGCTAAAACGAGCGACCCCAAGTGTGTTAAAGCGATGATTTTTCAAAAAAATCTCCTTCTATGAGATGTTTTGAATGATTCGTATACAGACCATGATTGTTAGTAAGAATACAATATTTCATTCGGTTCGGTGCCATAGGGCCGAAGTAATGAACGAACCCAAGTGCTAAAACGAGCGACTCCAAGTGTTAAAACGATGATTTTCTAACAAAATATCCTTTTATGAGATGTTTTGAATGATTCGTATACAGACCATGATTGTTAGTAAGAATCCAATATTTCATTCGGTTCGGTGCCATAGGGCCAAAGTAATGATCGAGCCCAAGTGCTAAAACGAGCGACCCCATGTGTTAAAACGATGATTTTCTAAAAAAATCTCCTTTTATGGGATATTTTGAATTATTCGAGTACAGACCATGATTCTTAGTAAGAATCCAAAATTACAGTCGGTTCGGTGCCATAGGGCCGTAGTAATGACGGAACCCATATGCAAAAACGACCGGCCCCATGTGTTAAAACGATGATTTTCTAAAAAAAAATGTTTTGATTGATTCGTGTACAGACCATGATTCTTAGTAAGAATCCAAAATTTCAGTCGGTTCGGTGCCATAGGGCCGAAGTAATGATCGAACCCAAGTGGTCAAACGAGCGACCACAAGTGTGTTAAAACGATGATTTTCCAAAAAAATCTCCTTTTATGAGATGTTTTGAATGATTCGTGTATAGACCATGATTGTTAGTAAGAATCCAATATTTCAGTCGGTTCGGTGGCATAGGGCCGAAGTAATGATCGAACCCAAGTGCTAAAACGAGCGACCCCAAGTGTTAAAACGATGATTTTCTAAAAAAATATCCTTTTATGAGATGTTTTGAATGATTCGTATACAGACCATGATTGTTAGTAAGAATCCATTATTTCATTCGGTTCTGTGCCATAGGGCTGAAGTAATGATCGAACCCAAGTGCTAAAACGAGCGACCCCAAGTGTTAAAACGATGATTTTCTAAAAAAATATCCTTTTATGAGATGTTTTGAATGATTCGTATACAGACCATGATTGTTAGTAAGAATCCAATATTTCATTCGGTTCGGTGCCATAGGGCCGAAGTAATGATCGAACCCAAGTGCTAAAACGAAGGACCCCAAGTGTTAAAACGATGACTTTCTAAAAAAATCACCTTTTATGAGATGTTTTGAATGATTCGTATACAGACCATGATTCTTAGGAAGACTCCAAAATTTCTGTCGGTTCGGTGGCATAGGGCCGAAGTAATGATCGAACCCAAGTCCTAAAACGAGCGACACCAAGTGTTAAAACGATGATTTTCTAAAAAAAAACCCCTTTTTATGAGTTGTTTTGAAAGATTCGTGTACAGACCATGATTGTTATTAAGAATCCAATATTTCAGTCGGTTCGGTGGCATAGGGCCGAAGTAATGATCGAACCCAAGTGCTAAAACGAGCGACCCCAAGTGTGTTAAAGCGATGATTTTCCTAAAAAATCTCCTTTTATGAGATGTTTTTAATGATTCGTGTTTAGACCATGTTGGTAAGAAAGAATCCAATATTTCAGTCGGTTCGGTGGCATAGGGCCGAAGTAATGATCAAACCCAAGTGCTAAAACGAGCGACCCCAAGTGTTAAAACGATGATTTTCTAAAAAAATATCCTTTTATGAGATGTTTTAAATGATTCGTGTACAGACCATGATTCTTAGGAAGACTCCAAAATTTCTGTCGGTTCGGTGCCATAGGGCCGAAGAAATGATCAAACCCAAGTGCTAAAACGAGCGACCCCAAGTGTTAAAACGATGATTTTCTAAAAAAATTTCCTTTTATGAGATGTTTTGAATGATTCGTGTATAGACCATGATTGTTAGTAAAAATCCAATATTTCAGTCGGTTCGGTGGCATAGGGCCGAAGTAATGACCGAACCCAAGTGGTAAAACGAGCGAACACAAGTGTTAAAACGATGATTTTCTAAAAAAATCTCCTTCTATGAGATGTTTTGAATGATTCGTATACAGACCATGATTGTTAGTAAGAATCCAATATTTCAGTCGGTTCAGTGGCATAGGGACAATGTAATGATCGAACTTAAGTGCTAAAACGACTGACCCCAAGTGTTAAAACGATGATTTTCTAAAAAAATCTCCTTTTATGAGATGTTTTGAATGATTCGTATACAGACCATGATTCTTAGGATGAATCCAATATTTCAGTCGGTTCGGTGGCATAGGGCCGAAGTAATGATCGAACCCAAGTGCTAAAACGAGCGACCCCAAGTGTTAAAACGATGATTTTCTAAAAAAATATCCTTTTATGAGATGTTTTGAATGATTCGTATACAGACCATGATTGTTAGTAAGAATCCATTATTTCATTCGGTTCTGTGCCATAGGGCTGAAGTAATGATCGAACCCAAGTGCTAAAACGAGCGACCCCAAGTGTTAAAACGATGATTTTCTAAAAAAATATCCTTTTATGAGATGTTTTGAATGATTCGTATACAGACCATGATTGTTATTAAGAATCCAATATTTCATTCGGTTCGGTGACATAGGGCCGAAGTAATGATCGAACCCAAGTGCTAAAACGAAGGACCCCAAGTGTTAAAACGATGACTTTCTAAAAAAATCACCTTTTATGAGATGTTTTGAATGATTCGTATACAGACCATGATTCTTAGGAAGACTCCAAAATTTCTGTCGGTTCGGTGGCATAGGGCCGAAGTAATGATCGAACTCAAGTCCTAAAACGAGCGACACCAAGTGTTAAAACGATGATTTTCTAAAAAAAATCCCCTTTTTATGAGTTGTTTTGAAAGATTCGTGTACAGACCATGATTGTTATTAAGAATCCAATATTTCAGTCGGTTCGGTGGCATAGGGCCGAAGTAATGATCGAACACAAGTGCTAAAACGAGCGACCCCAAGTGTGTTAAAGCGATGATTTTCCTAAAAAATTTCCTTTTATGAGATGTTTTTAATGATTCGTGTTTAGACCATGTTGGTAAGAAAGAATCCAATATTTCAGTCGGTTCGGTGGCATAGGGCCGAAGTAATGATCAAACCCAAGTGCTAAAACGAGCGACCCCAAGTGTTAAAACGATGACTTTCTAAAAAAATCACCTTTTATGAGATGTTTTGAATGATTCGTATACAGACCATGATTCTTAGGATGAATCCAATATTTCAGTCGGTTCGGTGGCATAGGGCCGAAGTAATGATCGAACCCAAGTGCTAAAACGAGCGACCCCAAGTGTGTTAAAGCGATGATTTTTCAAAACAATCTCCTTCTATGAGATGTTTTGAATGATTCGTATACAGACCATGATTGTTAGTATGAATCCAATATTCCATTCGGTTCGGTGCCATAAGGCCGAAGTAATGATCGAACCCAAGTGCTAAAACGAGCGACCCCAAGTGTGTTAAAGCGACGATTTTCCTAAAAAATCTCCTTTTATGAGATGTTTTTAATGATTCGTGTTTAGACCATGTTGGTAAGAAAGAATCCAATATTTCAGTCGGTTCGGTGGCATAGGGCCGAAGTAATGATCAAACCCAAGTGCTAAAACGAGCGACCCCAAGTGTTAAAACGATGACTTTCTAAAAAAATCACCTTTTATGAGATGTTTTGAATGATTCGTATACAGACCATGATTCTTAGGATGAATCCAATATTTCAGTCGGTTCAGTGGCATAGGGCCGAAGTAATGATCGAACCCAAGTGCTAAAACGAGCGAACCCAAGTGTGTTAAAGCGATGATTTTTCAAAACCATCTCCTTCTATGAGATGTTTTGAATGATTCGTATACAGACCATGATTGTTAGTAAGAATCCAATATTTCATTCGGTTCGGTGCCATAGGGCCGAAGTAATGATCGAACCCAAGTGCTAAAACGAAGGACCCCAAGTGTTAAAACCATGGAACTATGATTGTAAGGAAGCGGCATAAATATTTCGGAACCTATTATACCGCCAAAACCAGTGTAGCTGTCTCCATTTTTCGGCGGCGGAGAGTGGGGATACAGACGGGGTTACCGCTCAGCGAGAGGGGGGAGGGTGAGCGCTTTACAGGGAAGGGCCGAACTGGTAATGGGCTCATTATTTAATTTATTTTTTAATTAAAAAACGTTCCTCAGTTTTTTTTCGTATTTTAAGCACAAAATATAATAGCCCTTTACGTATTATTTGCTGAACGAATTTCTTTTTCATAATTTATAGTTTTCTTAGTTTTAACCACGTTTATTGTTTATAAAAAACCGACATATTTCCTGAGCAATGATCACTTCCTCAGCGTTTACTTAATTAAAAAAAAAGATTATGAAATAACTAAGGCATATAATTAGAGAGTCAGCAACGCTCTCACAGAACAACTGTGTTGCTAATTTAACTTTTATTTTTTGATTTTGAAAATTTATATGTATCGGCCTCAATTTGTTCGAAAAATGTAATATTTCGTCATTTTGAATTTGATTTAAGCTTTCCAAATGATTCCATTTGGCTTCAATCTTATTTTCATCAACTATTACTTTTTTGGCTTGAAAAGCGTTTCGAACTAATTTTATCATGTGGCAGGCATCTAAAAATATGCAAACATCTTCTTTAGTAGATGGATGTTCGAAAAAAGTTTTTAATTGTGTAGGATCGAACGCACAGCCTAAAATTTTGGCAATAGAAATGTTCGCCGGACACCCATCAAGCGTTAAACATACCACATCAATCAATACCCGTAAGATGAATCTTTTCCAAACATTTACATACCAAATTTGCCCTTTGTTCACCGGAAATTCCATTTACTAAAAAAAATCCAACAGGCAACTTCCAACTATCATTGATTGCCACAACCATTAAGACAATGGCTTCTTTTGCCCTTGTCAGGCAATCGCCGTCTAACTTAGCACCTATGTCAATAAATCCATGGTAATTGGAGCCATCAAATTCGATCTTAGTCATTATGGCCATTTCATCGATCACTAGTCCGCAGAGTATTTTTTTACTTGAAGCTTCAGCCTTCATCTTCAAAGCACGAAATGCTTCCACTGTGAAACCAGCCTGGCCATCAATACTCTCGTACCACTTCCCAGGGGTCCTAGCGTGTGGCAAACATATATGAAAACTTCTTCGTACGTAATCGTTAGCTTTTGGAAAGTAAAAATGTAAAGTTAGAGCAAACGATCTAAGGGCCGGGGAGAATTTTTTTTGTCGGTTTTCCTTTATTCTATAGCTGCCGGTTATAAAGTTCTCTACTGCTGATTGAAATTGACTCCAAATCCGTAAACTCGTTTTCATTAACATGTTTACCTTCTTGTAAACATGCTAAAATCCCCTGCAAACTGGCAATCTTTTTTAACTGCCGTCTACGTGACGCTTTCAAACTTTTTAGCTCTTTTTTGCGTTCAATGAAGAGCGTTCTCCACTTCCTCGCTTCTAATCTAAGTTTTTTTTACGAGGAGTGTCTTCCACTTCATCGAGTAACTCATGTGATCTATTGTAGGCTAATGGGTCTGCTGATTCAGTCGTAGGCTGAAAAAAAAATTGTATTTGATATCCAGGCCCTGAGGGAAATTATTTTCTTCAGGGCCTCTTGTGTGGAGCTCATGTAAAAAAAAAAAAAAAGCCCAATTCCGAATTTTTTTAAAGCGTTATTGCAATAAAATATTAAGTACCTTTTCAATTGAAAGCAAAGATACTGTATGTCTGTGCAATTTCATAAATCCTTTCTCAGTTGTATAGAAGCAATCATGCGAAAAGTGATAGGAGCAAATGTGGGTTGATTTGATTGGAAACCAGTCATCACTCCGATTTAAGGCATCAACCCACTTTCTTTTTCTCTCAGGGTCTTTTGGAAACCTTTAATAATAAAAAATTATATTATTAAATTTTATGTATGTATATACATATACATACGTTCATACTGCACCCTTGAGGTGAATTTTCAAGAAAACGGGCATTTTATATCTATATATATATATAAAATTATATTATTAAATTTTATGTATGTATATACATATACATACGTTCATACTGCACCCTTGAGGTGAATTTTCAAGAAAACGGGCATTTTATATAGATATATAGATATAAAATGCCCGTTTTCTTGAAAATTCACCTCAAGGGTGCAGTATGAACGTATGTATATGTATATACATACATAAAATTTAATAATATAATTTTTTATTATTAAAGGTTTCCAAAAGACCCTGAGAGAAAAAGAAAGTGGGTTGATGCCTTAAATCGGAGTGATGACTGGTTTCCAATCAAATCAACCCGCATTTGTATATATATATATATACAAATCACAAGAATCGAAACTGCTTCCATCTGGAGCCAGAGAGACTATGGCATGTATGTTGTGAGGCTGAAGATGTGGGGAGGGGAAGAAGATGGGGACGAGAAAGGTGGGGAAGTACCCGTCTTTTGAGATCTAGTCAACAAACACAGCTAAAGCCATTTCAAGCGACATTTCAATTCTGATTGGTGGTCTTACACCAGGGCGATACTGAGAGTATGTTCCACCTGGAACGTGCCGGAAATATATCTTATATTATTTTTAATTATAAAATGTTGAAAACACAAATAAATCGAATAAAATTTATTAGCGCGCACCGGGATTTAAGCCCGCGACCTCCGGATTGCTAGTAAAGAGCTTTACCCCTCGACCACGGGGGCATGTCAATGTGACTTTTACATAACAATACAGTGATTACAAATTAACATTGTAAACATATGTAAAAGGAGTGTTAAATTAGTAGGAAAAAAAACTAAAAATAACAGTGCAAAAAAGACAAAGTAAAAATGTTTAAAAATTAATAAGCTAAATGATAAAAAACACATACCTATGATATGTGTAAATCTCAACTTTATATTTGTGCGTTATGATTAATAAAAACATTAAAAATTTTAGGTAATTATTAATTATTATAATTTAAGTTGACTGATTCGGCCCATTGGCAGTCGGAGTCACGTGATAATATCGGGCTCATGGCGATAGCGGTTGAAATGAACACGCCGAAAATTATAAAATGTATATTTAAGCTATGTTTAAACACTTACATGTGAAATTTAAGACCGTCTTTCTTCTTAAAGGTCTTCATAGAACTTCTTTTACAGAACTTTACGGCGCACTGGACCATTTTTCTATGTTTTATGAACGTTTTACTGGGAGCTCTATACGCGACCGAGGTTTAAAAGCCAATGTCAGCCGTCTAAAAACCGTTCGGTAAAATTTTTTAAAAATCACACTTCGGGAGGGTGTGCACACTTTACATGCCGTCTCTCTAATATCCATACTCTTAGGTTAAAACGATGACTTTCTTAAAAAATCACCTTTTATGAGATGTTTTGAATGATTCGTATACAGACCATGATTCTTAGGAAGACTCCAAAATTTCTGTCGGTTCGGTGGCATAGGGCCGAAGTAATGATCGAACCCAAGTCCTAAAACGAGCGACACCAAGTGTTAAAACGATGATTTTCAAAAAAAAATCCCCTTTTTATGAGTTGTTTTGAAAGATTCGTGTACAGACCATGATTGTTATTAAGAATCCAATATTTCAGTCGGTTCGGTGGCATAGGGCCGAAGTAATGATCGAACCCAAGTGCTAAAACGAGCGACCCCAAGTGTGTTAAAGCGATGATTTTCCTAAAAAATCTCCTTTTATGAGATGTTTTTAATGATTCGTGTTTAGACCATGTTGGTAAGAAAGAATCCAATATTTCAGTCGGTTCGGTGGCATAGGGCCGAAGTAATGATCAAACCCAAGTGCTAAAACGAGCGACCCCAAGTGTTAAAACGATGACTTTCTAAAAAAATCACCTTTTATGAGATGTTTTGAATGATTCGTATACAGACCATGATTCTTAGGATGAATCCAATATTTCAGTCGGTTCGGTGGCATAGGGCCGAAGTAATGATCGAACCCAAGTGCTAAAACGAGCGACCCCAAGTGTGTTAAAGCGATGATTTTTCAAAACAATCTCCTTCTATGAGATGTTTTGAATGATTCGTATACAGACCATGATTGTTAGTAAGAATCCAATATTTCATTCGGTTCGGTGCCATAGGGCCGAAGTAATGATCGAACCCAAGTGCTAAAACGAGCGACCCCAAGTGTTAAAACGATGATTTTCTAAAAAAATATCCTTTTATGAGATGTTTTTAATGATTCGTATACAGACCATGATTGTTAGTAAGAATCCATTATTTCATTCGGTTCTGTGCCATAGGGCTGAAGTAATGATCGAACCCAAGTGCTAAAACGAGCGACCCCAAGTGTTAAAACGATGATTTTCTAAAAAAATATCCTTTTATGAGATGTTTTGAATGATTCGTATACAGACCATGATTGTTAGTAAGAATCCAATATTTCATTCGGTTCGGTGCCATAGGGCCGAAGTAATGATCGAACCCAAGTGCTAAAACGAAGGACCCCAAGTGTTAAAACGATGACTTTCTAAAAAAATCACCTTTTATGAGATGTTTTGAATGATTCGTGTACAGACCATGATTCTTAGTCAGAATCCAAAATTTCAGTCGGTTCGGTGGCATAGGGCCGAATTAATGATCGAACCCAAGTGCTAAAACGAGCGACCCGAAGTGTTAAAACGATGATTTTCTAAAAAAATCTCCTTTTATGAGATATTTTGAATTATTCGTGTACAGACCATGATTCTTTGTCAGAATCCAAAATTTCAGTCGGTTCGGTGGCATAGGGCCGAATTAATGATCGAACCCAAGTGCTAAAACGAGCGACCCCAAGTGTTAAAACGATAATTTTCTAAAAAAATCTCCTTTTATGAGATATTTTGAATTATTCGTGTACAGACCATGATTCTTAGTCAGAATCCAAAATTTCAGTCGGTTCGGTGGCATAGGGTCGAATTAATGATCGAACCCAAGTGCTAAAACGAGCGACCCCAAGTGTTAAAACGATGATTTTCTAAAAAAATCTCCTTTTATGAGATATTTTGAATTATTCGTGTACAGACCATGATTCTTAGTCAGAATCCAATATTTCAGACGGTTCGGTGCCATAGGGCCGAAGTAATGATCGAACCCAAGTGCTAAAACGAGCGACCCCAAGTGTTAAAACGATGATTTTCCAAAAAAATCTCCTTTTATGAGATGTTTTGAATGATTCGTGTATAGACCATGATTGTTAGTAAAAATCCAATATTTCAGTCGGTTCGGTGGCATAGGGCCGAAGTAATGACCGAACCCAAGTGCTAAATCGAGCGACCCCAAGTGTTAAAACGATGATTTTCTAAAAAAATATCCTTTTATGAGATGTTTTGAATGATTCGTATACAGACCATGATTGTTAGTAAGAATCCATTATTTCATTCGGTTCTGTGCCATAGGGCTGAAGTAATGATCGAACCCAAGTGCTAAAACGAGCGACCCCAAGTGTTAAAACGATGATTTTCCAAAAAAATCTCCTTTTATGATATGTTTTGAATGATTCGTATACAGACCATGATTCTTAGGAAGAATCCAATATTTCAGTAGGTTCGGTGGCATAGAGCCGAAGTAATGACCGAACCCAAGTGCTAAAACCAGCGACCCCAAGTGTTCAAGCGATGATTTTCCAAAAAAATCTTCTTCTATGAAATGTTTTGAATGATTCGTGTACAGTCCATAATTTTTAGTAAGAATCCAACATTTCAGTCGGTTCGGTGCCATAGGACGAAGTAATGATCGAACCCAAGTGCTAAAACGAGCGACCCCAAGTGTTAAAACGATGAGTTTCTAAAAAAAAATCTCCTTTTATGAGATGTTTTGAATGATTCGTATACACACCATGATTCTTAGGAAGAATCCAATATTTCAGTCGGTTCGGTGGCATAGGGCCGAAGTAATGATCGAACCCAAGTGCTAAAACGAGCGACCCCAAGTGTTAAACGATGATTTGCTAAAAAAATATCCTTTAATGAGATGTTTTGAATGATTCGTGTACAGACCATGATTGTTAGTAAGAATCCAATATTTCATTCGTTTCGGTGGCATAGGGCCGAAGTAATGATCGAACCCAAGTGCTAAAACGAGCGACCCCAAGTGTTAAAACGATGATTTTCTAAAAAAATATCTTTTTATGAGATGTTTTGAATGATTCGTATACAGACCATGATTGTTAGTAAGAATCCAATATTTCAGTCGGTTCGGTGGCATAGGGCCGAAATAATGATCGAACCCAAATGCTAAAACGAGTGACCCCAAGTGTTAAAACGATGATTTTCTAAAAAAATATACTTTTATGAGATGTTTTGAATGATTCGTATACAGACCATGATTGTTAGTAAAAATCCAATATTTCATTCGTTTCGGTGCCATAGGGCTGAAGTAATGATCGAACCCAAGTGCTAAAACGAGCGACCCCAAGTGTTAAAACGATGATTTTCTAAAAAAATATCCTTTTATGAGATATTTTGAATGATTCGTATACAGACCATGATTGTTAGTAAGAATCCAAAATTTCATTCGGTTCGGTGCCAAAGGGCCGAAGTAATGATCGAACCCAAGTGCTAAAACGAGCGACCCCAAGTGTTAAAACGATTATTTTCTAAAAAAATCTCCTTTTATGGGATATTTTGAATTATTCGAGTACAGACCACGATTCTTAGTAAGAATCCAAAATTTCAGTCGGTTCGGTGGCATAGGGCCGAAGTAATGACCGAACCCAAGTGCTAAAACGAGCGACCCCAAGTGTTAAACGATGATTTGCTAAAAAAATATCCTTTAATGAGATGTTTTGAATGATTCGTGTACAGACCATGATTGTTAGTAAGAATCCAATATTTCATTCGTTTCGGTGGCATAGGGCCGAAGTAATGATCGAACCCAAGTGCTAAAACGAGCGACCCCAAGTGTTAAAACGATGATTTTCTAAAAAAATATCTTTTTATGAGATGTTTTGAATGATTCGTATACAGACCATGATTGTTAGTAAGAATCCAATATTTCAGTCGGTTCGGTGGCATAGGGCCAAAATAATGATCGATTCCAAATGCTAAAACGAGCGACCCCAAGTGTTAAAACGATGATTTTCTAAAAAAATATACTTTTATCAGATGTTTTGAATGATTCGTATACAGACCATGATTGTTAGTAAGAATCCAATATTTCATTCGGTTCGGTGCCATAGGGCCAAAGTAATGATCGAACCCAAATGGTAAAACGAGTGACCCCAAGTGTGTTAAAACAATGATTTTCCAAAAAAATCTCCTTTTATGAGATGTTTTGATTGATTCGTGTACAGACCATGATTCTTAGGAAGAATCCATTATTTCAGTCGGTTCGGTGGCATAGGGCCGAAGTAATGATCGAACCCAAGTGCTAAAGCGACTGACCTCAAGTGTTACAACGATGATTTTCTAAAAAAATCTCCTTTTATGAGATGTTTTGAATGATTCGTATACAGACCATGATTCTTAGGAAGAATCCAATATTTCAGTCGGTTCGGTGGCATAGAGCCGAAGTTATGATCGAACCCAAGTGCTAAAACGAGCAACCCCAAGTGTGTTAAAGCGATGATTTTTCAAAAAAATCTCCTTCTATGAGATGTACTGAATGATTCGTATACAGACCGTGATTCTTAGGAAGAATCCAATATTTCAGTCGGTTTGGTGGCATAGGGCCGAAGTAATGATCGAACCCAAGTGCTAAAACGAGCGAACAAAAGTGTGGTAAAACGATGATTTTCCAAAAAAAAACTCCTTTTATGAGATGTTTTGAATGATTCGTGTACAGACCATGATTCTTAGTAAGAATCCAATATTTCAGTCGGTTCGGTGGCATAGGGCCGAAGTAATGATCGAACCCAAGTGCTAAAACGAACGATCCCAAGTGTGTTAAGGCGATGATTTTTCAAAAAAATCTCCTTTTATGAGATGTTTTGAATGATTCGTATACAGACCATGATTGCTAGTAAGAATCCAATATTTCATTCGGTTCGGTGCCATAGGGCCGAAGTAATGATCGAACCCAAGTGCTAAAACGAGCGACCCCAAGTGTTAAAACGATGATTTTCTAAAAAAATCACCTTTTATGAGATGTTTTGAATGATTCGTATTAAGACCATGATTATTAGGAAGAATCCAATATTTCAGTCGGTTCGGTGGCATAGGGCCGAAGTAATGATCGAACCCAAGTGCTAAAACGAACGATCCCAAGTGTGTTAAGGCGATGATTTTTCAAAAAAATCTCCTTTTATGAGATGTTTTGAATTATTCGTCTACAGACCATGATTCTTAGTAAGAATCCAAAATTTCAGTCGGTTCGGAGCCATAGTGCCGAGGTAATGATCGAACCCAAGTGCTAAAACGAGCGAACAAAAGTGTGGTAAAACGATGATTTTCCAAAAAAAAACTCCTTTTATGAGATGTTTTGAATGATTCGTGTACAGACCATGATTCTTAGTAAGAATCCAATATTTCAGTCGGTTCGGTGGCATAGGGCCGAAGTAATGATCGAACCCAATTGCTAAAACGACTGACCTCAAATGTTACAACGATGATTTTCTAAAAAAATCTCCTTTTATGAGATGTTTTGAATGATTCGTATACAGACCATGATTCTTAGGAAGAATCCAATATTTCAGTCGGTTCGGTGGCATAGGGCCGAAGTAATGATCGAACCCAAGTGCTAAAACGAGCGACCCCAAGTGTTAAAACGATGATTTTCTAAAAAAATTTCCTTTTATGAGATGTTTTGAATGATTCGTGTATAGACCATGATTGTCAGTAAAAATCCAATATTTCAGTCGGTTCGGTGGCATAGGGCCGAAGTAATGACCGAACCCAAGTGGTAAAACGAGCGACCACAAGTGTGTTAAAACGATGATTTTCCAAAAAAATCTCCTTTTATGAGATGTTTTGAATGATTCGTGTATAGACCATGATTGTTAGTAAAAATCCAATATTTCAGTCGGTTCGGTGGCATAGGGCCGAAGTATTGACCGAACCCAAGTGCTAAAACGAGCGACCCCAAGTGTTAAAACGATGATTTTCTAAAAAAAATTTCCTTTTATGAGATATTTTGAATTATTCGTGTACAGACCATGATTCTTAGTAAGAATCCAAAATTTTAGTCGGTTCGGTGCCATAAGGCCGAAGTAATGACCGAACCCAAGTGCTAAAACGAGCGACCCCAAGTGTTAAAACGATGATTTTCTAAAAAAATCTCCTTTTATGAGATGTTTTGAATGATTCGTATACAGACCATGATTGTTAGTAAGAATCCAATATTTCAGTCGGTTCGGTGGCATAGTGCCGACGTAATGATCGAACCCAAGTGCTAAAACGAGCGACCCCAAGTGTTAAAACGATGATTTTCTAAAAAATTCTCATTTTATGAGATGTTTTGAATGATTCGTGTACAGACCATGATTCTTAGTCAGAATCCAAAATTTCAGTCGGTTCGGTGGCATAGGGCCGAATTAATGATCGAACCCAAGTGCTAAAACGAGCGACCCGAAGTGTTAAAACGATGATTTTCTAAAAAAATCTCCTTTTATGAGATATTTTTAATTATTCGTGTACAGACCATGATTCTTTGTCAGAATCCAAAATTTCAGTCGGTTCGGTGGCATAGGGCCGAATTAATGATCGAACCCAAGTGCTAAAACGAGCGACCCCAAGTGTTAAAACGATGATTTTCTAAAAAAATCTCCTTTTATGAGATATTTTGAATTATTCGTGTACAGACCATGATTCTTAGTCAGAATCCAAAATTTCAGTCGGTTCGGTGGCATAGGGTCGAATTAATGATCGAACCCAAGTGCTAAAACGAGCGACCCCAAGTGTTAAAACGATGATTTTCTAAAAAAATCTCCTTTTATGAGATATTTTGAATTATTCGTGTACAGACCATGATTCTTAGTCAGAATCCAATATTTCAGACGGTTCGGTGCCATAGGGCCGAAGTAATGATCGAACCCAAGTGCTAAAACGAGCGACCCCAAGTGTTAAAACGATGATTTTCCAAAAAAATCTCCTTTTATGAGATGTTTTGAATGATTCGTGTATAGACCATGATTGTTAGTAAAAATCCAATATTTCAGTCGGTTCGGTGGCATAGGGCCGAAGTAATGACCGAACCCAAGTGCTAAAACGAGCAACCCCAAGTGTTAAAACGATGATTTTCTACAAAAATATCCTTTTATGAGATGTTTTGAATGATTCGTATACAGACCATGATTGCTAGTAAGAATCCAATATTTCATTCGGTTCGGTGCCATAGGGCCGAAGTAATGATCGAACCCAAGTGCTAAAACGAGCGACCCCAAGTGTTAAAACGATGATTTTCTAAAAAAATCTCCTTTTATGAGATATTTTGAATTATTCGTGTACAGACCATGATTCTTAGGAAGAATCCAATATTTCAGTCGGTTTGGTGGCATAGGGCCGAAGTAATGATCGAACTAAAGTGCTAAAACGAGCGACCCCAAGTGTTAAAACGATGATTTTCTACAAAAATATCCTTTTATGAGATGTTTTGAATGATTCGTATACAGACCATGATTGCTAGTAAGAATCCAATATTTCATTCGGTTCGGTGCCATAGGGCCGAAGTAATGATCGAACCCAAGTGCTAAAACGAGCGACCCCAAGTGTTAAAACGATGATTTTCTAAAAAAATCTCCTTTTATGAGATATTTTGAATTATTCATGTACAGACCATGATTCTTAGTAAGAATCCAAAATTTCAGTCGGTTCAGTGCCATAGGGCCGAAGTAATGATCGAACCCAAATGGTAAAACGAGCGACAACAAGTGTGTTAAATCGATGATTTTCCAAAAAATCTCCTTTTATGAGATGTTTTGAATGATTCGTGTATAGACTATGATTGTTAGTAAGAATCCAATATTTCAGTCGGTTCCGTGGCATAGGGCCGAAGTAATGATCGAACCCAAGTGCTAAAACGAGCGACCCCAAGTGTTTAAACGATGATTTTCTAAAAAAATCTCCTTTTATGAGATATTTTGAATTATTCGTGTACAGACCATGATTCTTAGTAAGAATCCAAAATTTCAGTCGGTTCAGTGCCATAGGGCCGAAGTAATGATCGAACCCAAATGGTAAAACGAGCGACAACAAGCGTGTTAAAACGATGATTTTCCAAAAAAATCTCCTTTTATGAGATGTTTTGAATGATTCGTATACAGACCATGATTGTTAGTAAGAATCCAATATTTCAGTCGGTTCGGTGGCATAGGGCCGAAGTAATGATCTCACCCAAGTGCTAAAACGACTGACCTCAAGTGTTAAAACGATGATTTTCTAAAAAAATCTCCTTTTATGAGATGTTTTGAATGATTCGTGTACAGACCATGATTCTTAGTAAGAATCCAAAATTTCAGTCGGTTCGGTGCCATAGGGCCGAAGTAATGATCGAACCCAAGTGGTAAAACGAGCGACCACAAGTGTGTTAAAACGATGATTTTCAAAAAAAATCTCCTTTTATGAGATGTTTTGAATGATTCGTGTACAGACCATGATTCTTAGGAAGAATCCACAATTTCAGTCGGTTCGGTGGCATATGGACGAAGTAATGATCGAACCCAAGTGCTAAAACGAGCGACCCCAAGTGTTAAAATGATTATTTTCTAAAAAAATCTCCTTTTATTAGATGTTTTGAATGATTCGTGTGCAGACCATAATTCTTAGGAAGAATACAAAATTTCAGTGGGTTTGGTGCCATAGGGCTGAAGTAATGATCGATCCCAAGTGCTAAAACGAGCGACACCAAGTGTTAAAACGCTGATTTTCCAAAAAAATCTCCTTTTATAAAAATCTCATGTTTTGAATTATTCGTGTACAGACTATGATTGTTAGTAAGAATCCAATATTTTTGAATCCAATTTGAATTTGAATTTTCATTTTTACTTTTCTTTAAAATATGGTCTTTTTTTTCTCTTTAGTTTTAAGTATTTCTTAATATTTTTTGAAATGTTAAAATATTAAATGTACGACTACCACAACACGGGCTTAGCCTAGTGTGGTAGCCAAAAAAAACCCAAATATCTGTTACTAATAAAAAATATATGAAATAAAAAAAAAAAAAAAAAAAAAAAAAAAAAAAAAAAAAAAAAAAAAAAAAAAAATATTTCAGTCAGTTCGGTGTCATAGGGACGAAGTAATGATCGAATCCAAGTGCTTTAACACTTGGGTTAAAACGAGCGTTAAAACGAGCGACCCCAAGTGTTAAAACGATGATTTTCTAAAAAAATCTCCCTTTATTAGATGTTTTGAATTATTCGTGTACAGACCATGATTCTTAGTAAGAATCCAATATTTCAGTCGGTTCGGTGGCATATGGCCGAAGTAATGATCGAACTTAAGTGTTTAAACGAGCGACAAAAAGTGTTAAAACGATGGTTTTCTAAAAAAAACTCCTTTTATGAGATGTTTTGAATTATTCGTTTAGAGACCATGATTATTAGTAAGTATTCAAAATTTCCATCGGTTTGGTGCCATGGTGCTGAAGTAATGACCGAACCCAAGTGTTAAAACGACCGACCCCAAGTGTTAAAACGATGATTGTATAAAAAATTCTTTTGGCAGAACAAAAATCATATCTATAGATCTAAAATTGTAATATAATATCAATTTTACTACAATTATTTTTGACCGAATTAAGTCGTTATTTGACCTCTGAACACTTATATCTGCGGGTGGCTGACGTCATAGAAATATGTGATTTAATAAATAATTATTTAATTTTTCTTGATTTTGTTTTCTGAGAATTCCCCGAGAGGTCAACTGACTTTTATTATCTCTGTGGTTACATTAATCTGTTAAAATATCACTCAACTTATTATTTGGACCTCTGAACCCTTATATCTGCAGGTGACTGACGTCATAGGCTGGGGTTAGACTCGTAATTAAAATTTACGGATTACATAAGATTTTGACATGTCACTCACAGGAGCGTTCACATATGCATCCGTCTTTTGGTAATGAATGATCACGGAAGTTGTTCTAAAGTTCGACCTGTGTAAATGCTCATGCGACCGTTTTCATCTGTAAATTTATTTGCGGTACGATGGCTTCCTGTCAACAACGACCTGCTACTGTCAAATTTACGCGATTTTTTTAATTAAGACGAAAAGGCCCAAATAAAGTATGGAAATAGATTTTGGCTTTAATCAAACATTTCTCCACGCACTTTTATGCCGTCAAAGGATTGGTCAAAGGCAGCAATTAATTTCGTTTCATCCAATGACAGCTACCTGACATCTGCTGACAGAAACCGACTTCGAATTCAAAATTTCAAATACGTAAATATTAAAAACAAAAACATTAAATTGGAAAGGATTGGACCGATAATTGAATAAAAGGATGCTCATTTTCCGGAAAACTTAAATAAGTGAAAATAAATACTAGTTTGTAGGAAAAATATCCTACGAAAACAATTGTATTTTAATTTTTGACATTCGCAACGGCAGCAACGGCGCATTTCGGAACTATTTCTTGCGCAAGTCTCTTAGCTTATCAAACTGATTTTATAAGCTGTAAGAAGGCTAGATTTCGCGCGGGTGCGATTAGACCTGTCAAAAAAACTTCTGAAAGAATAAGTTCTCTAACTTGCTTTAAATTACGTTAAGTGACTTTTGGTGTCGTTTACATTGGTAATTTGGCAATAAATCGCTTACAAGAGCGATTTACAGGAAAAAAATTACGAGTCTAATCCCAGCCATAGAAATATATGAATTAATAAATAATAATTTAATTTTTCTTGATTTTGTTTTCTGAGAAATCCCCGAGAGGTCAACTGACTTTTATTATCTCTGTGGTTACATTAATCTGTTAAAATATCACTCAACTTATTATTTCGTTGAAAAATTAACTTGCTAAAGTACGGTATATATAAAAATAAACCGAACACTGGATATTTAACTTACTGAGGTTGAATTTTCCAAGTTCTATTGGTTGGAGTACATTTATGTAAAAGTTTCTACATACTTTAATTTATATACATATAAGGTAGTGAATCTGAAGAAAAAAGTAGAATTTGCATAACATGAGTAAAATGCAAAAGATATGGAGTGACAGAAAATGAATCTTGAACCAGGCGTTGATGTTCCCCACACTTCGGGGTTTCCATACGGCAGGGTTTCTTAAACTTTGCAGTCACGGACCACTTTCACAATTTAAACAATTCCATGGACCCCCCCCCCCCCCTCACCGACATAAATATTTTTAGAAATGAAAAAACCTTATTTATATTAATAAAAAATACTTTTATTGGTACTTTCATTTCACTTACTTACTAAGTTAATGAGAAGGGTGCTGCTGTTTGACCTCAATCAAAACGTTAAATTGTGGGATTGTCTTCGATAAGGCAAGGCGCATGTTATCTGCGACGTTCAATCGATTGCGACTTTTTGTTTTTATTGACACCAGAACCGAAAATCCTGCCTCGCATAGATGAGTAGTAGCAAATGGTATCAGAACGGACATAGCTCGCTTGAAAAGAAGAGGGTAAGCTTGAATCAAAGAACAACAAAACTCGCCAAGATATTTTGCGTGACATTCAGCTTTCAAAACTTATTTAGATCTTATTTTTTTTTTTTTTTTTTTTTTTTTTTATTTGTTTGTTTATTTAGCACAATATTATAATTTATATACATTATTCATTAAATTTTGACTGCCCAACTAGGAGTATTATCCCGTTTTAGGACAGTCAAATAATTATGGGTATGAACATATGGAGAATGATTTGTACAAAAAGTAAAGAAAATTGATGAAATAAAAAGAGGAAATAAAAAGAAGAGAAGGAATATAAAATAAAATAATAAAAGAGAAGTTTAAAATATAGTACCTAACTGTTATATGTTTAGCATATCAAAAGAAAGAAAAAGAGAAGAGAAAGAATAAAATAAAAATGAAATAACCAATTAAAACATAAAATAGCCGTGGATGGTTTAGCATAGTTATTTACAGGCAAATGATTAAAATATAAGGTGATAACTGGTGTTTGCATTTCATTTCATATATATATCCTACGTACACATTTTGCATAGTGAGAACTAGAAAGAGAACAGAAACAATAAAGTAAAATAAAATAAACAATTAATGTTTGATTATTACTGTAGTTTGCTAAGCATAGTTATTAAAATAATAATAAAATAATAGGTATATCTTACTTATAATTGGTGTTTACATTGCGTATATTATAAGCCTACATACATATTTTGTATAAATATGAATAAAAAAGAGAAGAGATAGAATAAAGTAAAATATGCAATTAAAACATAAGAATGACAGCTGATTTCTAATTTAAAAGTAATAGGTAGGTACATACAGATAGGTAGATACACAAAAAAATATAGATAGGTAGATACACATAATAATATAGATTAGAAGATAGGGGTATCTTTTACTTAGTTCATTTTTTGTTGGAATTTTTGTTGTTGTTTTTGGTTTGTGTTTGATTTTATTTTTTGTGTAGTAAAAGTTCACTCTCCTTTCTCCCTAATTGTTGAAACCAAGTAGTGGTCAATTTACGAAGAACAACTGTGCTTTCCTTTTTCCAAGCATCAGGCATGAAGTTGTATAGTTTTGGACCTAAGAAAGTGAAGTGTCTTTGAGCGAGAGATGTTTTAGTTGTGAGTGTTACAATTGGATTTCTCCGTGAGTGTCGGGTGTTGTGAGAGTGGTTAATAGATGGGTAGAGGTGGCGTTGTTTATGGGTGTTTAAAATTAATTTTCTCATGTACAGTTGTCTAACATCTAGAACTTCTAAGTCTTTAAATAGTGCATCACTGTGATATCTAAATGGTTTTTTGAGGATTACCCTTAGTAGTGATTTTTGAGCTTTTGCTAGTTTGTCCAAAACAGTTTTTACACATCCACCCCAACCTAAGGATGCATAGTCTAGAAGTGATCCGCACATAGCATCATAGATGAGTTTTAATTCTTTTTTACGTAAGATATTTCTGATTGTCATAAACATATACGTGAGCTTTCTAACCTTTGTGGTGACTAGATCCACGTGACCGTCCCATCTAAGATATTTGTCTAATACAACACCAAGGTATTTTATATTGTCCACGCATTCTAATTTATAGCAAGTACAGGTAGTTGAGTCAGTGCATTTATGTACAAAAATATTATATGCTTCCTTGGGTTGGCCGGCTTCTGTCGCACTAAATCGTATAAATTTAGTTTTTTCCGAGTTGAGTGTTAACAGATTACTGTCTAACCAAAGTTTTAGCTGTTTTATTCCATCTTCTGCTTTGCAGTGTACTTCGTGCCATGTTCTACCTTCAAATATTAAAACAGTATCATCTGCAAATGTTATAATATGATTGGAAAAATTGCTGTTACACAGATCATTTATATAAATACTAAACAAAATAGGTCCTAAGGTACTTCCTTGGGGTACACCAAATTCTACAAGGGCCGGATCACTAATAGTATCATTAATTTTAACTTGTTGGTATCTGTTAGCTAAATAACTACCCATCCATTTGTGTAGCTGTCCCTGAATACCTATAGCCTTTAGTTTTTTTAGAAGTATTTTATGCGAGATGGTATCAAAAGCTTTGGCAAGATCTAAGAAGAGAGCAATAGATTTATTTCCCCGGTCAATATTATTGGAAATAATATCTGTCAGTTTAGCAATTGCATTTTCTGTTCCTAGACCTGGTCGAAAGCCGAACTGGTTGTTAGATAAGATTTTATGAGTTTCTAGGTAGAGGGTGAGACGATTTTTTACAATTTTCTCAATAATTTTTGAGAATGAGTTGAGCAGAGATATTGGCCGATAATTATGTATTTCCGATTTGATTCCATTTTTATGAATCAATATAACAACTGATTGTTTTAGGTGGTTTGGGAATATGCCTGTCTTGAAACTAAGATTACAAATGTATGCAATAGGATTCGCTATGAGTGGTTTCAATACTTTCAGCAGATTTGAGGAAATTTGGTCTGGCCCACAGGCATTAGATGACTTAAGCTCATCTATCATTTTCATGACTTCTTTAGTCGTTGTTTGAATCTCGTCTGTTTTAAGATTAAGGACAGTTGTAGGTATGTTGGCTAGTTCAGATTCAGTTTTCTTACATTTTTCAAGGATTTTATTTGCGAGAGAGGCTCCTATTGAAGTGAAATAGTGATTAGCAAAATTAGCCATCAATTTGGGATTAGTAGTACTTGTATTTTTAATATCCAATGATTGTATGAAAGACGATTTACTATTTTTTGTTTTGGTAATTTTACGAAATATTTCCCAGAAATGTTTTGGAGTTATGGTGTTTTCGTATATATATTTTTTGTAGAAATTTTCTTTAGTGGAATTAATTAGTTTTTTACATAAGTTTCTGTATTTCTTATATTGTTCTTGAATTAGAATATTATCTGGTTGTCTTTTAGCATTTTTGTGAAGTTGATTACGTCTATGGATGGATTTGACTAGACCAGGGGTTATCCATGGCATGAGTTTAAATTGTTTGTTCGGTATAACTTTGTTAACAGTGTGATTAGATATATAGTATTGTAATTTTATGATAAATTGCTGCATTGCTTGGTCAGTGTCAGTCTGATCTATTACGTTTTGCCAATTTTCTGTAGACAGCTCATCAATCAGTGCATTGTAGTTTATTTTAGAAATACATTTATTTTTAGAAGGAGAGGAAGGCTTATTTCTTAGGCCGAGTGCTGTGGTATAATGATCTGAAATCGTTGTGTGTATAACAAACGAGTCCGTAAAATCAATGTTTTTAACATTGATGTGATCCAAGCAGGATTTACTTGTACCTTGTACTCGAGTGGGGGTATCAATTATCGGAGTAAAAGCGTTTTCAGTGAGAAAACATAAATAATCATCAGATTGGCGATGGTTGTCTAGAATAGTATTAATATTTAAGTCTCCAATGATTATTTGATGTTCTGGGTTATCTGTGTTGTTAATGATAGAGTGGAGTGAATTTAGAAAGGAATCGATGTTGTGAAATGATGGCGATCTATAGATTGCAAAGATGCATAGGTTTTTGTTAAGCACAATTTTTAGACAGTTGGCTTGTGATAAAGTGAGTTCGTCTACTTGCGTCTGTATACCGTCCCTGACATAAATTACAACACCACTAGCTTTATTTATTATACTCGTTGTGTGGTACTCAGTATAATTTTGAATCTCTTTGGGGGTGAAGTATTTATTAATCCAGCACTCAGTTAAAACTATCATATCAAATGTGAAATCAAGTTCGTCAAGAAATACGAGAAAGTCATCAATATTGGTAATACTTCTTATGTTCTGGTGAATAATTTTCAGACCGTACGATTCCCAACAATATTTATTCATGTCTACAGGATTGTCAATCACATTTTTGATACATGTGAGCAAGGTTTCTTCGGGGATATCAAAAGCTACTTGAATCATTTATAGTTTGTTTTTTAAAGTTATTAAGTATACCCACAATGATAAACTTTGGAAACGTACAGATATGTGTGTGGTAAAATAGTACAGATGTGTGTAAGTAAAATAATACAGATGTGTGTGAGTAAAATAGTATGTGTATGCTTGTATTAGTGAGTCATAATGTGAGAAGGATATTTTCAGAGGTAATGTGGATAGCTCGTGATTCTGTTGTTTGACGTACGTATACACGCCCCGCTTTCACCCATACGTAAGCTAGTTTTTTTTCCGTAGCCGTCTTCTTCGCCAGGTAAAGTAAGCGTTTATTTGTTGACGTTAAGTGTTCCGATATATAAACTGGTGTACGCGGTCCGGAGAGGCCAATGGAGCTCGTGTTGAGTTTGTCTTCCTTCGTGGTAGCGTTCAAATTGTATCTTTTTACACAACTTAGGAATTCATCTCTTAAGTGAATTTCTTTAAACCGCGCAATTATAGGCCGGGTTTTTGTTGGGGTTGGCCTACCAGGAGCTCTAAATGTTGACTCGATATCATTTTTTGTAGTGGTTGTGCGTATTTCTTGACTAATGTTGAAAATAATATTTTGTAACTTTTCTCCTTCAATCTCCGGTACCCCTCTTATTTCGGCAAAGAAATTTTTTTGTTGTCGTTCTTGATCGTCGAGTTTAAACTCGAGCATTGAAACTTTTGCTTCGAGTTCCATATTCTTCTTTTGGACGGAATCTATGCTTTTCATTTTGTGCATCGCGTTTTTCAATTCATCCTCAAATCCCTCCATTTTTGAGTTGAAGAAGGTCATTGTTTTCTTGAAGTCTTTGAATTCTTCATATAATACTGTCACTTTTGATTGGATGCTCTTGTACTCTTGAAGATCCACCTTGATTTTGGCGGAGTTCCTCCATAAGAAGAGTTTCCCCTGGAGTTAGGCCTGGTTTGCTGACGTTGGCAGGAGGAGGAGGTGCGTTCTCTTTACTCGATGTGGAAGTTGATCGCGCCGTTCGACGAGGTTCCGTCTTGCATCCACTGCATATGTCAACTAAGTCATCTTTAATAAGATCTTCATCGCTGATATTATCAATATCAATTAAAAATGGAATCCGCACCCACGTTTCGTTTTCAAGCGATTCTGAGCTAAAATAACCTTCAAAAGACATCTGCAATGTTTCCAGATGCTTGGACACCTCTTTTTGCACCATTTTTGATCGTGTTGCCGTCACCTTGTGTTATCAACTGTTCCAACATCGGAAAATTTGCGAAGTTACCTGAATCCACTCTCCTCTTCCAAAGTGGCAGTTTACCTAAGAAACGTTTTAATTGTTCAGACGCATCTACGACGGTGACAGAAGGGCCCTGAAAAGACAGGTTAACTACACACTTTCCTAGTAAATATGTTTACAGACTGACCTACTGCGGACCCCTGATACACATGCTACGCTACGCTAATAGTGGACCCCACTTTAAGAAACCCTGCCATACGGTGTGATATGTTGGTACGTGTGATAATTAGAGCCAGCGAAAGAAAGCGAATAGACCCTCGAATTGTGGTGCTGGAAAAAGAGCTCAGAATTCCATGGACAGAAGTGTCCATTCTGGAAGAGCTTCCACAATAGGCTTTCAACTATCTGCCCACAACGTATATTGAGATACTTTGGATAGGTAGCTCGCCAAACTGAGGACAAACATTTGGAGATACTCATAGTTACTGACAAATTGGAATATAGAAGAAGCAGAGGAAGGTCACCAACGCGTTGGAGTGACCAAAAATCACAGGTGTCCGGAACGCGTATTTACAATCCCTACCGCGATTCAGTCGAGCTAGCGACTGAAACGCGGTAGGGATTGTAATGCATAAATCACATTTCAGTCGCGCTAGTGACTGAAACGCGGTAGGGATTGTTATTCATAAATCACCTTACAAACACTACCGCGTTTCAGTCGCCTACGCGCTTCATCGCTCTGTCTGTTTCTGTGAGGGTGACGACCGTAATTATAGAGAGGTTAGCAGAGAGGATGGACAGCGTTTCTTTAGTTACAATTTTTTTTTTAGTTTGTATATAAGTAAAAAAAAAACGTGCGTTCTTTTTTGACTGAGGGTGACGACCGTAATTGTAGAAGAGTAAGCAGAGAGAATGGACCGAGCTATTTTTTACTTAAAATTTATTTTTTAAGTAAAAAAAACGCGCGTCATTTTTTACCTAAAATATAAATTTTCTATGTAAAAAAATGTAAAAAAAACGCAGTCTATCCTCTCTGCTTACCCTCAGTAAAAAAAAACACGCGTTTTTTTTTACTTAAAATAAATTTTCAACGTTAAAAAAAATTATGTAACAAAAAAAACTCTGTCCATCCTCACTGATAGAGCAACGAAGCGCGTAGGCGACTGAAACGTGGTAGTGTTTGTAAGGTGATTTATGCATTAGTCGCGCTACCGACTGAAACGCGGTAGGGATTGTAAATACGCGTCCGGAACGCCGATGTCCGTACCTCTCTACGCAGCGCAGAACTATGAAGAGTAGAGAAGCCTTATCCAGCATGGAAATTGATGTAGAGATCACGATCCTCAGCAATGAAGAACCGACTTGAGAATAAAATGATTTATTGTTATTTTGTCTACTTGGACTATAGCAATGTGCTTCGCAGAGATTTTTGCAAAAAAACCATTCTTCACACCCCACATCACTCTCGCCGGGTTAAAGCTTATCACAAATAATAAAAAAAACGTTTATATAAATGGTGGTCTTTCTAGAAGTAAGTCATTCTCACTTGCAACATTATCTGACCGGGTCGCTGATGTGTTCTTATCTGCTAAACACGACTGCGTTTAAGTTTATTATAGAATGTTTAGCAGTGTATTGTTGGCGTGGGGATTTCTATGCGTGACAGTGTCTCACGTAAATGGTAAGCAACCACTAAATATTTCTACATTCTTGTCATACAAGAAGCTAACTAAAATGTTTCATGTCGTCATTTAAGATTTACCTCCTCCGTAAATATTCTTAATTAATTGGAGTCCTTAACCATTATTTTTTGGTCCTTAAGCCTTAACATTCTAGCTTCACTCTTCTACGGCGTGTCCCTAGCTGCTTCCACCGATCATTGAATAAAATCA
Organism: Limnephilus marmoratus; assembly: GCA_917880885.1. Taxonomy (NCBI): domain Eukaryota; kingdom Metazoa; phylum Arthropoda; class Insecta; order Trichoptera; family Limnephilidae; genus Limnephilus; species Limnephilus marmoratus. The sequence continues at coordinate 8,459,469 of OU862935.1, forward strand.
GGTTTTTAACTTGTATGAGATTTTACAATACTTTTTGTTTACCCCTTACCCCTCACACTAATTTGTTCGCTTTTCGGTACAACTCGCATAGATCTCATAGAAATCGTTGTGTTTCCCTTTCTATCATCATCATCATCACTATTGGCTCTACAACCCCTGGTGGGTCTTGGCTTCCTCAAGAATCTTCCTCCACTCATCTCGGTTTTGTGCCAGCTCTCTCCAGTTTAGAAGCTCCAAGATAGATATGTGTTTGAGGATATTGTCGCTCCATCTTAGTCTTCGCCCTATTGGTCTTGCGTTCAGCAGGGACTTTGGTGCTTGATGCTCGGTCATTCTCTCCACATGACCCAGCCGCCGAAGTCTTCCCAGTTTTATAAATTTTGCGACGTTTAGCTCCTTAAACAAAGTATAGAGCTCATTGTTCCCTTCCCTTTCTATCATGGTTTGAAAAATTATCTAAACGGTGTAGAAAACAGAACACACCACGCTTTATATTCAAATCTTAAAGTTAACCATAAAATAATTTAAATGTACACCTTTATGAAAACAATATTCCAAACCGCAATTTAAAAAAAATGAAACTTAAGGAATTTTTTATTAATCATTTTTAAACGAAACGACAAAAAAGTGAGTTAACGATAACATTTGCCTATTAAATATGTTTATTTTTTTCGTCACCAAAAATATTTGTTAGAAAAAACGTAGAAAGGGAGCTGTTCGGGCAAATCTATACCTACTCCCATGTATCCCGCCCGTCTTACCTACCTATCCTGATATATCCATCTTGCTATTGTCACCGGTTCAAGATTGATTCCTAACCGCGAAATTAGTGCAATTTCAACACCGCGCGGTACTGGCAGCCCAAATACTTTGGTCTCGTCGCTTTATAGTCAAAACCCGGATCCGCGCAAGATACGTGCTTTAAACCGTGGAGTTATCTTGAGTGCATGAAGTGTGGGACCCCAGGACGTCATCAGCAAGGTAGGGTCATCTTGTTTTCGGTGGATATCCCATTTTTTCCCCTTCATCCCTTTTTTCATTCCAACAGTGATAGGTAGAGATTCCGAACTCCGCGGAAGAAAGTAACAGCTTCCAACAGCTATCGAAACAAGAGCCATTTTCAAAACATTTTTTGTGACAATAATAATATTTATATTATAAAAAATATATGTATACATATTACGAATTATAAATAAATATTCCATTTATTTGGATTTTATTACAAAGTGAAAATATTTGATTTTCCGAATAAGTTAATTGGTACCTGTAGATTAATTATCTATTGAATGAAAGCATATAAAGTAAACCTGTAATAAAGTAAAGTAACATCGAACAAAGATATGATGTACCAAAATCGTTACTACACAACTCTGTAAATTTATTATCTGTTCTAGTGGTTCATGTTCATATTACAAGACTAACTGCAAACGATGGACTTCTAATTTCCAGATACCTAAATAAATACGGTCAAAGAATTCTAGAATACCTTGTTCCAATCATTTACAACACGTTACCCAGCTCAATAAAAAGCTGTGAATTGAGTTTCTTTGAGTGAAGTGAAAGAACTTTTTGTTGTGTGTTTCCATTTTATTTTTTCTCTTTTCTTTTCTTTTTCTTTCTATCTCTTTCTCCCTTATGTATTTCTTATAAATTTTACAAAATTATGGGTTTTTATGTATATATATATATATATATATATATATATATATATATATATATGTTATGGTTAAGGTTTTCACGGGTGTAAGATGTAAAACACTTTTCTCGGTTTACCCGCGTAACGTAGTCCTGAGAAGGACTTTTTAACTCCTGACGTTTCGGACAGATCACACTGTCCATCTTCAGAGGCCAGCTCAACTTGAGTCTTGGATTCTGGACCGAACAGACATGCGAAAGCTATCAGTTTGAGACAAAAGCTAAAGACATAAGGCCTCTGAAGATGGACAGTGTGATCTGTCCGAAACGTCAGGAGTTAAAAAGTCCTTCTCAGGACTACGTTACGCGGGTAAACCGAGAAAAGTGTTTTACATATATATATATATATATATATATATCAATTAGCCTAACCAATCAGGTCTCTACATGTAAACCGCCTGAGACTGCCGGTCCCACCTCCTACCCCCAGCACCATAAATCACAATCAACCCGGGTACTCCGTTCTAGCCATAGGAATTGATTTGCACTCACTTGAGTCTTGGATTCTCGACCGAACAGACATGCGAAAGCTATCAGTTTGAGACAAAAGCTAAAGACATAAGGCCTCTGAAGATGGACAGTGTGATCTGTCCAAAACGTCAGGAGTTAAAAAGTCCTCCTCAGGACTACGTTACGCGGGTAAACCGAGAAAAGTGTTTTACATCTTACACCCGTGAAAACCTTAACCATAACATATATATATATATATATATATATATATATATATATATATATATATATATAATGTAATATATAATGTAATAATGTGTATATTTATTTATTTTATTTATAACATTACATTTGATACATTTGTATGGCAAAATAACATAATAATAACATTGAAAAATAATTATAAAATGTGTACAAGTGTTATTATATCTTGTGGGTCGATATTAGTTCCTAGCTAGGCAGATATTATGTACCACTTTCAATTAAAAAAAAAATTAAATGTCAAAAGAACCCGTTGGTATCAATCAGTTTAACGGGACTTAATTTTAAAATGTAATTTTTTTTAAAATAAATAATAAAAGAATTTAATAATTTAAAAAAAAACAAAAATTAATATTATCAAAATCATTTTGAGTTAACTATAACTATGTTATTTCAAGATGATAATTTATATTTTCGAGGATATTAAAGGGTCAGTCTTTCAGTAATTCTAGAGACACAATTAGCAAGTGCTTGTTGACACAAAATAAACAAAAATTAACACTATTAAGAAGGTTCTCATTAGTAATTACCAATAACAATGGTCTCGAATAAGGGGCCATCCATAAATTACGTCCATAAATTACATCCATAAATTATGTCACACCTTAAGGGGGGGGGGGAGTAGTGAAGTGTGACATTGTGTGACAAGGGGTATGGGGTCTCATCAGCTCTGTGACGTCACATGTAAAAATCTAAATTATTGAAACGCAAAACTTAAAAATATTGTAAAATTTCGAAAAATGTGAAGTCACACTAGGGGGGAGGGGGGTCTCACAAATATTACGATGTATGACAGGGACAGAAGAGGGGGGGGGGGGTAAAAAAATGATGAAATTCGTTTCATGCAATTTATGGATGGCCCATTCTTTATTGAATCTTCTTCACTGTACCAGTACCATTAAGATTTTTTGTGTTTAATTCGTAGAACTCCATGTTTGCCTTTCATCGATTTTTTTTTATTTAAAAATTTTAATATGAAGTTCTACAAGAACTTTAGTATTTTTAATTATTGTGACAGCTGTTTCGCTTACAAGGCCATTTTCAAACAGTATCAAAATGGTCTTGTAAGCCGAAATAGTTTGAAAATGGCTTGTAAACCGAAACTAAAATACTTGAAGGACTTTTTTTAACGCACCAGATTTAAATGTCCGGGTTAAATTTCCCCCCCCCCAAAAAAAAAAAAAAAAAAAAAAAAAAAAAAAAAAAAAAAAAAAAAAAAAAAAAGGAAGGAAAAACTAAACCCTTTCATACACTTCCCCAAATGATCATCTAGTGAATCCACGCTATGCAATTGCACTATATAAGTATTATAAATACAAAACAATACAAGAACAACATGTCAACCTACTAGAGACCAAATGGGAATATAATTCACCGACTCCAGATATTTTCATATCAGAGGGTTCGGCTCTGTGGCATTTCTAATTGAACCTATAAATCCTACTGATCCCTCAATATAAATATTTAAAAAATCTTTTGTAATCCTACATGTATTTAAAATTACTGCTTTTTGCATTTTTATATACAAATTCTTTGACAAATCTAATATGGTTAAATTTTGAATCAGATTCCTAGGTATTATGCCAGTGGCCGAAATAACAAATGGTAATATTTTTATAGTCCGAGAATGCCAAATTCTTTTAATCTCATTTCCTAAATCTGTGTATTTTCTTATTTTTTCAGAAACAGTTTTTTGAATATTACAGGAATTTGGAATAGCTACATCAATGATATAAGTTATTTTTTTAATTTTGTCATGTAAAACTATATCAGGTCTATTATGACTAATTGTTCTGTCTGTTAGTATAGTTTTATCATAATATATTTTATAAAATTCATTTTCTAAAAATGAATTTGGTTCATATTCATAATATGGTACTATATTACGGCAGTCAATCAAGTTATGTTTAATTACCAAACTTTGGTGAATTATTTTTAAAACCTGATTGTGCCTAAATGTATACTCGGACGGCGCTTATATAGAACATCCCGATATAATATGTTCTATAGTTTCGGGAAAAGCCAAACATTTTCTACATAAATCATCAATTTGATTTATATCTTTGATTATACGCTTTCTATAATTTTTAGTATTAATGACTCTATCTTGAATGGCAAGCATAAATCCTTCTATTTCTGCGGTCAACTCTCCAATACTCAACCATTTGTTTGACGAAAGTTTGTCAACATACGTTTGGTTGAGATAATTGAAGTGTTTTGCATGAATAATTTTATTTGACCAGGAATCTAATAATTCCTGGTTAGTATTTATAAGAATGTTGGCATTCTCGTCATATAAATTTAATGGAATAATGTTTCTATCTGCCTTGCAAATTATTTTGTGCATTTCTGAGCTATTAGCTTTCCTATGGAAAAAAATTCTAAGCATTTCTACCTGATTGTGTTTCAAAGATGTTATTTTGACTACACCTCTACCTCCTAAATTTCTAGGTAAATTAATACGTTCTATAGCTGAATTTGGATGATGGCAATTAAACTTTGTTAACGTAGTTCTAATTAATCGTTCTAAACTATCTAAATCTGTATTGGACCATTTAATTATGCCAAATGAGTACGTTAGTAGAGGTATTGCCCAAGTATTTATTGCTTTTACTAAATTTTTAGCAGATAGATTGCATTTTAAAATTTTTCTGATCCTAGTTTGAAATTTAATCCTAATATCATTTTTAATACTAGTGTGATCTAATCTATTTGATTGCGGGTATCCTAAATATTTATAAACCTCATCCCCTTTCATACTTTTAATTTTGAAATTTCTAAATATACCCTCGTCTCCATCTACAATTTTGCCTTTCTCTATATGGATCGTTTTACATTTATCTAAACCAAAAGTCATTTTAATGTCATCTGAAAAAAATTTAACTACCTTAATCATTTTCTCTAAATTTGATTCAGAATTTGAAAATAATTTTATATCATCCATATATAATAGATGTGAAACTATACTACTCTCTCTTGTATTACCCTTAATTTTTATTCCAAACTTGCTTTTAATTAACATTTTAGAAAGGGGATTCAATGCTAAAACCAAAGAGGGCTCAATGAGTCTCCTTGAAAAATCCCTCTTTTTATTGAAATGCCCGGTACTACTATTTTCTTACCTTTTAAATTAACTAGCAAATCTGTATTCCAAAAGGACATAATATTTTTCAAAAAGCTAATTATAATTGGGACTTAATAATAATTGAAGGACTTAATAATAACATTAATCTTACCATCACTGTCGATGTTTTCATGTTCGTATTTATAGAGAATAATATACAAACGACCAAACAGTTAGGTAAACATATCGCCTCGGATAATATGTATAGGCTGGTTAATACTCATACAAGTAAGCAACGGGCAAATTTAATATTAAAAACAATATTTGGGAAATAATATATTTTTTTAATATTGGGTAATTTGCATTAACGAGTATTTTACATGCCTGATTTAATCATAATTGAAAGAAAATTTACTCCCTATATATTGATGATTGTGCACAGTCCTTCAAAAATTTCAACACTGTGTTTTGTTCTAGTCGTATCAGCGGAGGATCCGGAACCATTTTTCAGAAATGATTACTTTTACTCAGCTACTTTTCGTTCTTTCTATAAAGAACATAAGATAGCGCTGGGCTGGAGAGAGGCGGTTTCCATGTGTTCCTTGGAAAGCGCTGAGCTCGTGGTGCCAACTTCTGAGGAGGAGATGAAGACTCTGCTAACCTTCATGCTCAGCACCACCAGCAATGTGTGGATTGGACTTCATGACTTTTTCAAAAAACAGAACTACGTTGCAATCAATGGTACTTAACTATTATTTTTTTAATGTCTAAAGTTTTGCACATTTACGTTCCGTCTTTTCATGGAGTTCCTCTGTAATATAATATATCTATATATATCTCAAGTTGAAGATATATCAGGTCAGCAACACTTTTAGCTATTGAACGGCTGAAGAGAGCAAATGTCAGTCCAAATAATATTTTGTATTCAGATATCGCGTTTCCGAACCATTAATCCATAAATCTTGTAAAGAACATATTCAATTGATAGGAAATAAAATTCATAATAATCATAAAGAAAGAGACGCAATTAAAAATATTGTATAAAAAAGATTAATCGAAAAATATTGAAAAAATGTAATGAAACTTCTAAATATTTTGTTCGTTCATATTTTTTCAATGTTGTAGGTATGCCCCAATGATGACTACCTGTCGAATAAAGTTGGAGTAATTCGCTTTTTTTTCTTTTTTTTCTTATTAAAAAATTAAAATTATATTTATTTCTAAAAATTGATGAATCTAAAAGGGAGAAATATTTTTTTGTTTTGTTTTTAGTAGCTATTTAATTATTGTATTTTTTACATTTTTATATGAAACATCTAGGTAGATATATAAAATAGAAATTATATTCGTAGTCCTCCTCACTAGCACATCCTGTGCTGAGAGGGACTATGTTTTGGATAAATTTTCAGCGACTTCTATGGTTTAACTTCATGGTTGGATAAAGTTTTCCAGAAACTTCTACGACGATGTTTTAAGTATACCAATAAGTTCATTTTCCGATAGTTCCGTCAGCCAACATTTAATGTCTATAATGTAGCTATTTTTTGCTTTAGTTTGTGTAGTGTTCTGTTATTTGAGACACACTAGCAGATTCTCCAACACACTTTGGATGGAGATAACTTCTTAAATAAATAGAATCTGGTTCGTTATCTGCGTTTATTTATACTTTGTCAACCTAACTCGGAGCTAGCTAAAATGGTTCTGTTCAGTGATAATTGAAACACAGCCTCTAAGCCTTCCCGATCCCCTGCCGGAGAACTTGAAAACTACGCTGCCTGCCATCTAGCGGAATATACCGATAGCTGGTATCACCGCCATCTGTCTGTACAAGGCGGAAGCTTTTAGGATACACCACAGTTTGTTTGATACTAAGTGGGAGTTTGTTATATAACATTATTGCTAAAAATTCAGAATTCTTCATAATTTTTAATGCTAAAAATTCAAATAACTTAAATCTAACGTATTTCATACAAAGCAGATTTATGAAATAATATTATTAAAAAATATTTTACATAAATACATACTAACGTAAATTCAAAGATCCGAAAATTTAAATTATTTTAAATTCAGCAGTAAAAATTGAATTTGCCAATTTAGATAAAATTGTTTTTGCTTCCTAACTAATTATTTTCATTTGAATTTCTTTGTAGGTATTCCAACGTCAGAGTTATACCTGAACCACCCGGACCCCAACCTGGGCGAGGAAAAAGACTGCGTACGATTGTTGCGCAGCGGGCTATACTCTGACGGGCCTTGTGAGGCTACCAGCCGGTTTATCTGTAAGAAAGACCTCAGCACTCTGACAGTTAATGCGGATTGTGGAACCTATGATACAGGTACGGAAAAATTTACTAAGTTAATTTAATTATCTATTAATCCCAATACCAAGCACCAGAACACCAGAGCTAGGTGAAATCGGATACACGGGCATATTAATAATAGTAATAATGTTTAGATGATTTTTATAGCACCATTTTTGTAAAAAAATCACCTGAAAAGGAACTCTTCAGTGACTCCAAAGCATGATGATAGCGAGATGTAAAATTGGAGATAATCACGAGCGCAATACATCGAGATGGCCACAACAAAAAAGAACAAATTCAAAACAATTTGTGTTCTTTACTAGTAGAACAATCGCATTCGGCACTTTAGGATGGCATGAATAAACTTTGTTTCCAATATTTGATGATGCCTACAGAAATGAAAAAGCTGCCACGAGTGATAATAATTCTACAGGACTATAAATAATCAAGAACTTGTTTATGAATAACCTGTTTTTATAAAAAAAGATCTTCAGACTTTATGTCTGGGTTAAATCTTCCCCACAGGAAAAACTAAACCCTTTCATGCACTTTTCCACAAATGATCATCTAATCAATTCACGCTATGCAATTGTACATATAAGTATGATAAATAAAAAAACAATACAAGAAAAACATGTCAACCTACCAGACACCAAATGGGAAAATAATTCACCGACTCCAGATATTTTCGTTTCAGAGGGTTTGGCTCGGTAGAACTCCTGTTGTGAATGTTTCGAGGCCGGCGAATTACACTGGTCACTAGAGTAAATTATTATTGTTGCAGTGGTTTTCTGGTGGCACTGGGCTCTGAGTACATGAACATGTAGATGTAGGCACTAGTACACAGTGGTGCCAAACAGTTTTAAAGAATTAGTTTTTAATATGACTTGGTAGTTATGAAAACATTATTGGTGGTGCTTAAATTTTTCTTCAAGATTTAATATAAACGAAATATTTTTTAAAATAAATAAACGCTTGATCACTTCTCTTTTTGTTACGTGCCTCGATGACTAACAACTTCTTCGAATCTACTTCTTACTTCTTTTTGAAAATTGTTTTTTTTTTCCAGAATACCGAAAATTTTCACAGTTTCAAGATCGGTGTTATAAAGTTCACACAACACCAAAGACTTGGTATGACGCGTATGAAGTCTGTTTGGCCGAACAAGCACATCTTGTGGTCCTCAACAGCGCCGATGAGGCTCAACACTGCTTGGACACATTTAATGGATATGCTGGCAGCTTACTGGATACCAACTTTGATAGGAATAATATTTGGCTAGGTTTTCATGACATGATTCTTCCAGGAGAATATAAGACAGTCGACGGTATGTTTCTAAGCTACTTATTAAACCTCATTAAATTCATTTTATAATTGTTTTTTATAGCTTGCGTCTTACACACGAGCAACTTTAGATGGGAAGACAGTTTAGCAACTAATTGAAAGTCTATACAAATTAAAAAGTCTGTCTAGCGACGCACATCATCAAGCACTTTTATCCACCTGAGGGGTGTAATTAACCCTAAAATATTAAGAAAAGTTGTGCTGAGCACTTCGACCAAGTATACCCTAGATAAGCCTTCTCATAGAAAATATCAGAATAAAGTAACGCCAGTATCAGTAATTTCGCAATAAAACTCTCCTTCGAATTCCGCCATCTTGCATACAAGTTCCCGGCAATATACAATTGACCACCGAGTTATCCTGTTGTGTAATTTTTCGCACTAACACATCAATATGTTGTTCACGTTTTGGTCGCATGAACACTTTTGACAAGCTGTGTGTATACCAGTGGTTTTCAAAGTGGGGGACACGAGACATTTATACATTTAATTGGATTTTTTTTTTAAACTTTATTATGACAAACGATTCAATTTTGGAGGCGAGTATGGGTACCGGCCGCGCCGCCTTAGGAACAATTTATTGGATAACCAACGCCTCTGCCATAGATCACCCCAAGTGGTTCGCTATGTTTGGTGACTAAGCAAGGGTGTCCGGTTTAATGGAGCGATGTTTGTCCAGGTCTTGACGGCGGATGCGTCGAAAATATTCAAAGGCTTCTGTTTTGTTTTGCAAAAAGTATTAGCCAAAAACTAAAGTTTTTAATCAGTTGCTCAAAACATTAAGTTTTTTGCGTATAATAAATAAAAAATGACAAAAAATCGTGGTTACTTAAGGCCCGGCAGTAAGCACTCAAAAAATAGGAAGGGTAGATATGTTAATTAGAAAGTTAAAAATTAACGCGGTCCGGACGGCTATCCCAAAAATTAGTTTCAGTGTAGACCTTGAAGACCGATAAAAGGTACAACACAAAGAACTATGCGATCTAAACGGTGCAAAACAATGCACGCAATTTTTCATAAATGGGCCTTGAGCCAATTTTATTTGGTTTCTGGCGTCATTGTTCATTTCACAGGGCACGTCTAGATATCATACGTCAATGGCTGAGCATATAAAAATATTTTTGTCAAACAAATTTTAATACTCTACATACAAATCAGCTCTTAAATATTTTTTTCCAAAATTATACATATTCGCGTTTTTGGTCTTGTATATGAATGATTACTAGACATCGGATTATATGCACTAACAAAGTGCCAAAATATGCCTGCAAATATGCACTAAAAAAGGCCGAAATATGCACTAAAAACTCTTGATTTGCCCAAAATATGCACAATGCAAAATCAAAAAACCATTTATATTTTTATATATTTTAATTAAAGACCGTACAAAGACAGCGAAATAGTCTTAAAATTTGCATAGTTTTTGTGATAATATACAACTAAGTATTTTTCCAAATTTTCGAGCTCAAATTTGTGATGTTTGTGTACGCCGAAAACGACCTCTCTACGTCAACTGACGTCATTGGACAAAATTTAAAATTTGGCGCCATTTCTGGAGATACCTGTTTAGGCAGGGTATGACCTATGCCGTTGATGTAGGCATTAATGTTCTTCATGTCTTCAAGACTCGGGTTTTTAAGCAAAATAGAGTCTAACTTTTTACGAATCTTTTCTGATATTGAATTAGGAAGGGCGTTCGCGAGTTCGATCATTGTTTCCAGTATTTCTATTGCTTTAAATAGAGGAAGGTTTTTTGTCTCCAATTTTTTTATGGCATCTGGTAACTTGTGGAAATGTGTTGAGATGAGGGCGATATTCTGTTTAATGGATGCGTCTTCAAATGCTAGCTTGCTTGAATGAATTGCAATGGCCTCAGAACTGTCAAATTGCCCAACTATTGATTTACGGCCTCAAAATTTTCAACATAGAATAATACTGCCTTTAGCCAAGTACCCCCATCGAGTAATTATGGGTTCTGGCGGCAATGCTAGATTTGGCAATGGCTCTTTATAAGACTGCATACGCGACGGTGCTTTTAAAAACACTTTTTTTGTAGAGGAAATCAATTTATCAACATACCCATACTCTTGCCGTATCTCTTCTTCAAGGCGATGAAACCCGTGAGCTAAGCAGGTAATGTGTAGTAAATTTGAATAAAAAGTTTGCAAGGCTTGGCCAGCTTTCACGTCAGCCACCGCGCTGGTGCCCTACGCGTCATCGTTACCTAGCTCCCTATACGTAGATGATACCTCCCGATATTAAACGAAATATGCACGATTTGGGAAAAAAGGCTGAAATATGCATTAAAGTCGTAATTAGAGAGTTATATGCATTTTCATATGCAAATATGCAAATGCATATAATCCGATGTCTAATGATTACTAATTTATCAGAACAAAGTTTAAGTTTAAAGTAAAAAATATCTGCTTTCATCTCTTTTTCAACTTTTGCACAAAGTTTTCAAGATCAATTATGCAATGTTATTATACATATTCCCTGGAGCCTTCCTTTTTTCCACAAACTCCTCCATCTCATGTGTGGTTCCTGTAAAGAAATGCAAAAAGCTTGATACAGGTAGAAAATAATAAAAAAATCGTATTTACACAATTACAATCCAGAAGTAAGTTATTGAAAGATTAACAATTTGTTCAGACGACAATATACCCTAAAATATATTCAGAATCTTAACGACGTAAGTAAAGAAGCCGTGTATACAAATTGTAACTCGCGACCCATGTATTGGACGAACCTACTGTTGAATTTGCCGTATCAAAGAAAATAAGAAGAAAAATAATGTGGGAATCTTAACGACGTAAGTGAAGAAAGCGTGTAAACAAATATACATCGCGGCACGGCGTATTATACGAACGTCCGGTAGAATTCACCCTAGCAGGACTGGAGATTCGACCTTTCTGCCGCGTTCATTTTAATTAATTCTGAAGAACGTGTTACAAATATTTAAAATGTGTCTCCATGTTGTCCTCCCGAAGTTATTAATTCATCCTCTAGAAAAATAAAATCTGGTGCTTACCGCTAACTTTATAGTTGAAAAACGAGTTATAAAGTTTTAAAATCGTTGTACATAAAATACATTAATGGTAAGGTACTATTTTTAATAATCTAAAATATAAATAACTCGCATTCCTTGTACGGCGTGGAAATAAAAAAGGTATTATAATTACGAATTCGCCGGAAATGATGAGTTTTGAGCAAACAAAAATTATTAGGATTGTGTACCGCCTTAAGTCACATCAGAGATGTTACGGCAGGTAAATATTTGATACTAGCAGACCCGGCCACACGTTGCTGTGGCTAACGAAGCACAACGCCATTTACCCAACCTTTATAAAATCCACACCATCCGCTCGCGCCAGCTGCCCGCTGCCCGCTGCCCGTTAACTAAATTGAATATTTGAATTTCTCGGCTTTTCTCTACTATAATAAGCATTTATTATACATATAAACCTTCCTCTTAAATCACTCTATCTATTGGTGAAAACCGCATGAAAATCTGTTGCGTAGTTTAAAAGATCTATGCGCACATACATTTTGAGCGACTTCATTTTATACTATGTAATGATGATGATGATACCTACCACAAAACTTAAATTTCTACTCATATAATTTGGCACTTACCTATCTTATTAAAAAAAAAACTCAAAAATGCATATGCAACAAAAATGTATTTTTGACCGATTATCTCTATCTCTACATATTATAAAGTAAAGTCCCCGCGCCGTCTGTCTGTCTGTTCGCGATAAACTCGAAAACTACTGAACGGATTTTCATGCGGTTTTCAGCAATATTTAGAGTATTTTGTGAGGAAGGTTTAAGTATGTAATTTGTCAATGATTTGTGTAAATTGGTTGAAACATAACGATAATTGTTAGAAGTGTCGGAAAAAAGTCCAGCCGCCTGTTAGCTTTTATCGAAAACGCTGCCTAATCCTTTTGGGATATAACAAAACAATTAATGGTGGGATATTTCTCTTTTATAGATCTACAAAAAAGTCCGCGAAGGCATATATCTATCTTTTACGGATAGCTTACTATACACATTATATCTAATATGCAATTGATAAGAATAATAAGATAAGAAGATAAAATGCGTATAATAAGCTATCCGTAAAAGATAGATATATGCCATAACGGACTTTTTTGTAGATCTATAAAAGAGGAATATCCCACCATGCGTTGTTTTGTTATATCCCAAAAGGATTAGGCAGCGTTTTCGATGAAAGCTACCAGGCGGCTGGAATTTTTCCGACACTTCTAACAATTATCGTTATGTTTCAACCAATTTACACAAATCCTTGACAAATTACATACGTAAACCTTCCTCACGAAACACTCTATCTATTGGTGAAAACCGCATGAAAATCCGTTCAGTAGTTTTCGAGTTTATCGCGAACAGACAGACAGACAGACAGACAGAAAGACGGCGCGGGGGACTTTACTTTATAATATGTAGAGATGTGATCCAAGTTTTCGTAACAATTTAATGCTTCTGAATATTTCATAAACAAATAATCTCTTGGTAGTCATTTCATTCACCTCTGGTGTTAGTTGACCCATGAATTGATCACCCCAATTAATAATGCATCGTCAATCTGGTAATACCTCCAAAACCATCATCGATACATTATAAACTCTCCAGCTTATAAGGGAGCGAATAACAGTGCGTCGCCTCGTGTCCCCACCTCCACACACCGTAATGCATTTTTAGTGAATTCCGCACACGAGTCCCATCTGTAGGTTATCTAACACGGCAAATGCCGTTTCAAGGAACGTTTCTTTTCTGAATGGTGGTCTTTTTTTTAATTTTATTTTTTATTTTCATATTAATACCTCACAAGTGTCTCAGCCGCTCCCGACTGGAGCCAGTGAGACTATGGCATCCCCAATTGGGGTATGTTGTGAGGCTGAAGGTAGTAGGGAGGATAAGGAGGTGAGGAAGAGGAAGGTGGGAAGTACCTGGCTATTCAGATCTGGTCACCAAACACGTCTAAAGGCATTTCAAGCAACGTTTAAATTCTGAATAGTGGTCTTACACCAGGGCGATACTGAGAGTATCTTCCACTCTGGAATGTGCCGCAAATATACTTTATATTATTTTAAATGAATTGATTGTGAAATAACACAAATTAATCAAATAAAATTTATTTGCCCACACCCGGATTTTATCCCGTGACGATCGGATTGCGAGTCAAAAATTTTACCGATAGACCACGCCGGCCAGCGATACTGAGAATATCTTCCAATCTAGAACCTACCACAAATACCTATAATATATTTATTTTTAATTAATTCGCCTGTCTCGACACAAGTATATCATAGTGAGACAGGCATTGAAAAACCCAATGTGAACATACTTTAAATAGATAAATAAAAAAATTAAATAAAAATTAATTCAGAAATAACATATATCAATCAAAAAAATTATTTCGCACGCCGGGATTGGAACCCGCGATCGAAATGCAAGTCAAGATATTCTCTACATATTAATTACGTTGTGTCTTTGACTCGGATTGAAGGAGGAAAGATATGAGCAGGGAGAAATTTCACACCCAAACTGAGTTATATATTGGCTGTAACTATTTCGTTTTTTCCGAATTCCAAATGCGCGGAGTTCGTTCAGAACACCATGCAATTGATACAGGCTACGAACTCCATAGACGAGTTACTGTGAATTGAATTGGATTGAATTTAATCTAATTTATTTAAAGGTAACAGTTATCTAAACTGTGTTTGTGTTTCAAGTTTCTTTTTGGTGTTGTAGGACAGACGCTAGAGAAATCGGGTTACGATGAGTGGCAGGAAAACAACAAAAACGGTGAACACTGTGGTACTATGATGGTAGGCTTTGGTAGAAAGCTAAACACCAAGTCCTGTGAGTCACGGCTGCTGTTCGTGTGCGAGAGGAAGATATCCAGTCAGCACAAACCTCAAGCAGTTTTTGATATTTGTACTTCAGGTATGCATACCTTCAACCATGTTAGACCATTTTGGGAAAAATTGGAAAAAATATAAAAGAGTTTCTTTTAAAATAAGGCTTATTTCATGGAGAAAACTCTTAGACCCGATTCAATTATCACTAAACCTCCAAGGATGATCTATAATTTGAAAAAATAATACCTCAAAGTTAATTTTTTAATTTTCTTTTTACACAATTACATTTTACTTCTACGCTGAAGTAGACTTTATAACTTATCGACTGGTCAGCGGCTGAGTTGGCATCGAGTTTGGTTCCCACCCAGGCGGCGCGTGTTCGATTCCTCGGCTGGTTTAGTTCTCCATCACGACACATGCAATATTTTCCGCTTACTGTGGTGGCAGTTAGATATTTTCAAATATTTTTGGGTTATTCGTAACCTGGGAATGTTTGTCTAAGAAAAAAAATGAATAAGGTTGAATCGGATTGCTTTTAATCTCAAATATGTTGGTGTTAATTGTATAATCTTGAACTATTTTTTAAACTATAAATTAAAATTAAAAAAAAATCATTATAACGTCAGTTGTTAACCGAATTGTAAGGGATTCAATACATCTTTCATTACAGGATATAAAAAATATCTATCGATGCCACGCAGCTGCTACAAACTTCACACCACCCCTAAATATTGGAGCGACGCCTTTAAAGCGTGTGCGGCTGAACAAGCGCACCTTATAATCCTGAACAGCGCTGAGGAAGCCAAACTCAGCACTGACATATTCATGGAATACACCCGTGCTAATTCTCAGCGATGTGATTATAATAAAGACAGCTTTATAGTGGGTTTTAAATATTCGTTTGTTGCCAAGGAATATAAGACAATCGATGGTAAGGATAATATACTTTGTGTACCTATTTAATATTGCAAAAATTCAAATTGTTTTTCGCTATAAAATTGTTCGCAGGGGTCCGTCATTTAGAAACAGATCACGTTGCAAAGAACATTAAATGTCTAAGTACCTCCATTAATCCACTTCCCACAGCTTTGCAACATTCCTTATGACAATGCACATTACTGCTGACATCGGTACAAACAATTTATTCGTCTTTATTACGGGTATTTGTTTAAAAAAATGTAAATTTAATTTGTTAAAAAAAATTATATTTTATTTGTTAAAAAAACGACCAAGACCCTTTAAAGATAAACGAACTTCAGATATACATATAGCAACATTTAACTCAAGATCGTTAAGGATACCTGAGAGACTTCAAGAACTTGAAACGGCCATATCGGAAATGAAGTCAAACATGGACACTAACGAAAACCTTAACAAATAAACTAAGCGTCTGTCAAATAGTATAGGGGGCGTTCAAGTATTATGTAGCGCAATTTTTGAAGACTTTTGACCCCCCCATGTAACGCGCCGTAACGTTTTTCCGTATCACCCCCCCCCCCCCCTAATCGTTACGTAACGCCCAAGTGACAATTTTTACATGAAAGTCACAATTAGGTTGCGCAAAGTACTGGAAAGTCGCTTAAATACATTTTTTCTTGTTTTAATCGCGTTTGCGGTAATAAATAAAACAAGAGATTTCGAGAACGAAAAGGGTTGCCAACTTGGAAGATTTTAATTCCCTAGTTTTTTATCTAAATAAAGAAAAACATGTTACGTAACGCGGTGTTCGAACCCCCCCCCCCCCCCCCCCCCCCTCGTAACACACAGTAACGTTTCACAAGACCCCCCCCCCCCCCCCCCAAGTGCATTACGTAATACTTGAACGGCCCCATAGAAAGAAGTGTCAATGGAGTTAATAGAAGAGATAAAGTAAAATTAACAGTAATAAAAAACAGAACTCAATTCAAACAGGTACATTCTGTACATCGAATACTAAAATGGCGATGGACTGGACATATGTTAAGAGAAAGACAAGAGAAATGAACCAGAATAGTAACAGAGTGGTATCCAAGAGACGGTAAAATAAACAAAGGTAGACAAACGAAAAGATGAGAAGATGATCTAAAAAAGGTGACTGGTCCAAAATGGATCAGAGTTGCAAAGGATAGAGAAAAATGGAAATCTTTAGAGGAGGCCTATATCATAAAGACAAGCTGTTTCTAAAAATAAAATTTATTAATTAGAATAGAAAAATGTTTTATAAGTTTAACAATAAAGGCAAAATTTATTTTAATTTATTTTATTATGGGTATTGTAATAAAAGGATTTTTCAGACAAGAGCCTCTCCATGGCTGGCTACAGTGACTGGGGCCCCGGGAGTCCCTCTACCGGAACGGATCAATGCGGCGCGCTCTTACAACACACGGGCACCCCACGCGGATTCTTCCAGCTGAATAATGTACCATGTGCCTCATTGACTCTTCTCTTTGTGTGCGAACAGAACATTTTAATTCCAAAGGAGGACCCCAGCGCCGCAGCGTGTAGAGTTTGTGGAACTCATGATCCTGGTATGAATACACTTTATCTTTTAACATGTCCATTATTATGCTCTCGATAGAACTCAGCCAAATGTCTGAAAATTTACCACATTATATCTTATTCACCGATGATAAAATTCGTTGTTATTGTGTGTTTGGGATGACTCCTGGTTCGAAAATGTGGAACACCAAATTCATTCACTCCTTTATTCCATTAAGGACACCAAAGACAAATCGGCGTTTCTTCGCTCTCTTCCATCTTTCTTCACATCTATAAAACTATGTAGTTGTAAGGACCTTCCACTCACAATGTGCAAGAATCTTCTACGAAGGCAGATTCCTTGTTTATATTCCAATTTTTATTTCTTTTACATATTCAATCATTTTATTAACCAATTAATAAAAACAGTTTATGTATAAAGAAGTTCTGCTGCATAATTATTATCACGTGTGACAGCTGTTTCGTCTTCTGAAGGTATTATCAAACTCTCCGATATCAAACAGTTTGATAATGCCTTCAGAAGGCGAAACAGCTGTAACGCGTAATAATAATTACACACCAGAACTTGTTCATAAATAAACTTCTTTTTTTTTAAATCGAATAATAATATTACTGAATATCTATAATATGAAAATGAATCGCTGAATTTGTTGGTAAGCGCAAATTTCGAGAGCAGCTGAACCGATTTCGCTAATTCTTTTTTTAGAATATTCCTTGAAGTACAAGGATGGTTCTTACGGAGAGAAAAATTAACAAAATTGCGCAGAAAATTGGATAATTTCAGAAAATCTATTACTAACCTAAACGACTATCGCACTTTTGACAGTACGCATGGTTGAGAATGTCATTTTGCAAAACAATGATATTTAAATCAGGATTCTATTTTTCAAAATCTTTAAGTAGATAAATTTATAGTAGGTACTCCCCTAATAGTTTGAAAGGAATCAATAATTTTAGATATTTTAAATAGGTACCTATGTTAGGTACCAAATTTAATATACATGAAAAATGGAAATTTGAGTAAAAATTGAAAAAGGTGACACGCGGGCTGTTTAAAAACTGAATGTACTGGGATTGAATATATACTCCGATGTTGTTGATTTAGTACATCAATTTTATTATATAAGCATACCTAATTGAATTTTTTTTCATCAAATAGGGGAATATTTTGATAAAGCTATTAAAATTGACTAACACATTGACAGTATTTTGTTGGCTGAAAGAAAAAAAACTATTTCAGATTTTTTGTTTTTTGTATTTTGTACCTACATCCTGTGTGGTTCAAATTCAATACTTAATATTTTTACTTTGTATTTATTTTTGTGCAAATGTTTTAACCAGTAGTTTCCTGCACTATTTACTAGTATAATTTCGTTAATATTGTTATATATATGTATGTAAAAGCCTAAATAGGCGTAAATAAATAAATAAATAAATAAATATGGAACGCGGGAGGAGGGTTGACGGGACGAGGGAGCGGTAAAGGGAAGAGGGAAGGCGGGGAAGGTGGAAGGTGAAGGCGAGAGGGGGGAGGGGAACCTGGGGGGGGGGGGAGGAGAACTCGGGCGAAGGGTTTGCGGGACGGGGGAAGGGGGGGAGAGGGAAGGTGGAGGTGACGGAGTGGGAACGCGAGAGTGGAAGAGGACGCTGGAGAAGAAGGGGAGGCGGAAGGAGAACGGGACGAATGGGAAAGGACACTCGGGGAGAAACAATTTCTTTATTAAATGGCATAGCAACGCATGCCGGGACCAGCTAGTATACAATAAATTAAAATTAAAATGGAGTTCTACAAATTGAACTTGATAACAATATATGTATATTCCAATTAACTTCCTTATGAAGGGTTAAAACTTGACACGTCTCGGGTTTTTTGAGTTGATGCGTTCTTCGGATTGCATTTCTCTTGATATTTTCCCATCCAAAATCAGATCAGATTGAGATTAGAAATTTTTACAAGAGATGTCAATTATCTGTTACAGAATATAAAAATTATCCATCGATGCCGAACAGCTGTTATAAACTTCACACCAACAACGATAGCTCCTGGAACGACGCGTTCAAAAAGTGTGCAGCTGAACAAGCCCATCTTATTATCCTGAACAGCATCGAGGAAGCCCAACTCTGCGCAGACATATTCCTAGAGTATGCTGACAGTACACCACCAGGCAACTTTGATAAGAACATGGTCATGGTGGGCGTTACTGTGACTAATGGACAATTTACGACAGTTAATGGTAAAAACAAAGCATTGGGATTGTAATTTTAACTCATTATGCATGCACCAAGTAGATAAGGATTAACCCCTCCGCAACGTAAGCAGATATAAGCGTTAGAAATAGGACAGCAGTCAAGTACAATAAGCGTGTTTATACGTCAGCGCGTGTGTTTTCATAGAAATCATTCTAACTCCATTATTGTTTTAGTTACATCCCTAAAACAAAAAGTAAAAGGTCGATAATAGATCAAGCTGAACATCCCTATCAAGTTGTCTATAGAAATACATAACAGGAATCAGCTGTTAGTCGCGTAGTTGACAAAAATATTTACCCGCCCAAATTTACTACCGGCGGCTCTTCCGAGCTCGACATTTTTAATTTTTATTAAATATTTTTATATGAAATGATAAAAAAGTGAGGTGACAAAAGTGTTTATTACACATATATACAATAGAATAAGTATTGTTGTTTACATAATCTGTGATTTTAGTACCGTTTTCACATAAAAACATCACGTGAGTCATTTTTACCTATTTTTAATGTTTGCGTTCTAAATTTTAATATTTACAAATGCTAATATTTATTTGTAATATAATAATTTAAAAGCTTATTTTGTAACCTTTCTAAAACAGTTTTTACTATTCGGCTACGTTCAGAAATGTTTCATTTATAGAGCTTTAATTGTGAAGCGGTAATAACAAAAAGTTTTCGTAAAATGTCATTTCGTTTGAGACAGTTTAAGGGCTTAAATGGCGAATTTCGGAGGGGTTTTAAATCTGCTTTCGGTTACCGGGGAACGTGCAAAATGAGCCTTTAGCATTAGTTTCAAATCAAATAGAAACTTTATAAATTAACCATAAATAATAATATTTTATGGATAAAGCAGTGGCTATCTCGGCATGTAGTTGGTTGGTTTTAGGCAATACATTGATAAATGGTCCTTTATCACTTTGGCAGAATGCTTTCTAGAAATATTCACAATTGATTATGTATGGTTTATTTTATGAACTGTGGTGTTAAGTGAAGGTGTTGTCCATAACAAGTATTTCCATTGTCACGTGTGGTGGTCAACGTCGCCCAATCTAGTGGCGTATTTACAAAACGTATACTGTTTCCCGCCACATAGATTTCAGGTTTTGTTGTGAAAAATCATCTACAAAACTTTCATGCTAGGTTTTGATATTGAAAACCATCTACCAAGCCTGCCAAAACCAATGACGTTACATACTATTAGACGAGGGGTAGAAATCTCAAAGTGGGAAGACAAGAACATGACAATTGTAACGATCTCGATATCTAGTACTTTAGTACTAAACTGCTACGCGTCGAGTAAGGTTGCGTCTTAACTAGCATTTACCAGTAAGTAAATTGCGTTTAATGCCGGCGCCAGACATGTGTTCAAAGATGTGTTCACACATTTGAAGACTTTGCGCACACCTTTGTTCACTTATGTGTGTCTCTGCCAGATATGTGTTCAAAGATTTGATCACTCCTTTGAGCTCACAGTTTTCAAATAGACTTCACACAACATGGTCGACGATTTGGTCGACACAGTTTGCTTCTATTATTTATGTGCGTCTAATTATTTATATTATCTAATTAATTTATCTAATTATATTTATCTAAATATATTTATCTAAATATATTTATCTAAATATATTTATCAAAATATATTTATCTAAATATATTTATCTAAATATATCTATCTAATTATATATTTATCTAAATATATTTATCTAAATATATCTATCTAATTAATTCTTCGATAGAGCAAGGTATTGAAGAGTGGTGTTTAATTGAGTTCCAGGCGTCATTGATGTTATTTCGATTTTTATGCCCTTTACGTTTCGGATCCCATATATCTGGCTCTACTTGCATCAACTCTATAAACTCGAAAACGCTCTCATTATTCCACTCCATCGTTAGTTCATTTGGCTGTCCACGCACGACTACTCTCCACGGCGACGCTCGCGCAACTGAGCTTCGCGCAGTGTGGCAGGCATGCAAACATTTCGACGCTGATCCCTTTGATGTGCGCTAAAGAAACCGACACGGAACCGCAAAGCGCACATATGTGCCCAAATAAGTGAACACAGTATCATTTTCCCGTGCCACACATGTGAACACATATTTGAACACATCTTTGAACACATGTCTGGCGCCGGCTTAAAAAAGTGTCAATATGCCCTCCTGTGTGATGAGAAAATGTTTCAATTACATGGCAAATAATAGTAAAGGCGAATGAATAACATTTCATTTGTAAGTACACGCAAATTACTTAATATTATCGATTATTATAAATATTACAATTAATTTTCATGTTACCGCTCGCGGTTTTACATATCATTAGAGAAAATTCAAGTCCTACTAAAGTAAAGGATCTGGACGCGCAACAGCCAAATTTCTGTTGCTAAGTAAACTTCACTGTTTTAAAGTAGACTAATCAGCCTAAACACTCTGTTTATTTGTTTGCTTGCGGTAAAACAACACATAAATCAGTAGTTCTAACAAGTATTGATGACAATCGCCACCATTTGAAAACTGTCGTTGCCTTATTGTATTTATTGTATAGCTCGACATATCAAACTCCGACAGGCAGCCGGACCTTTTATTCTAGTGGGCCTCAAGAAAAGAAGACAGCGAACGTTCCATCAAAAAGTGACAAGCAATACGCCGCCCGCTCCTATATTCATTGCATTCATACACACACATTATTTGATTGTCTATCTTTATCACACAGGAATAAACTTTTGAATTAAGAAATTATACTGAAAATCGCTGAAAACAAAAGAGTGTTCCTTACTTTCCACATAGTTGGTGACACGGTGACGACTGTAGTAGTAAAATAGTTGTTTTTATTTGTATGTCATTTGCAGAGTGGATTTCGCGAAACAACTCTGTCTTGAAAAGTACTAAATTTTGGAGGCGGGTATAGGTACCGCCCGTACCGCCACTCCGGAAACATTTATTGGATAACCAACATCTCTGCCACAGGTCACCCCAAGTGGTTCGCTATGTTTGGTGACTTAGCATGATGGAGATTTGCCCGGAGACGCGTCTTCCCATCAACTGCGTGGCAGGCCGGATCGGTTGAGGGAAACCTTTTGAATATCGCCTTACACCGCAGTGGAAGAGTTGGATTCATATTTCCATGATTCCTACCCACTTCTCGTACTGTTTTCTTCCTAGAACTACCTCTGCTTGATTTCTAAAAAGACCCTCCACACGGCATCCCTAAAGATGATGGTGAATTATTTTTCTTCTGGCCTCCTGTGTGGTTATACATCGTCATACATACAATCATAATAGTTGTTTATTTATTAGGCCTTTTCCCCACAGGATGATTCCAGATAGAATCGACTGCCAAAAACTCAGTTTAGTCAACCCCAGCTCGCTTCATTCTTAATTATACAA
Organism: Limnephilus marmoratus; assembly: GCA_917880885.1. Lineage (NCBI taxonomy): Eukaryota > Metazoa > Arthropoda > Insecta > Trichoptera > Limnephilidae > Limnephilus > Limnephilus marmoratus. The sequence continues at coordinate 8,482,581 of OU862935.1, forward strand.
CGTCTCATAGGTTTATACGTTTGGATATGGAAGCAATTAGTATGCACCAAGGCTGAATTGTTTGACGGTTCATCCTCTCTGGAATCATCCTATGTATATATATATATATATATATATATATATATATATATATGTAGAACAATTTTCTCGGTTTACCCGCGTAACGTAGTCCTTAAAAGGACTTTTTAACTCCTGACCTTTCGGACAGATCACACTGTCCATCTTTAGAGGCCTTATGTCTTGAGTTTTTGTCTCAAACTGATAGCTTTCGCATGTCTGTTCGGTCCAAAAGCTAAAACTTAAGTGAGTGCAAGTCACTTCTTACGTCTAGGACGAAGTACCCGGGTTGCAGGTGATTGATGGTGGAGGGGGTGGGGGGGCGGGGCTGGCAGTAGATACCTGATTAGTTAAGCTAATTGGAGACACTACTGGTAATTTTGGAAATGCCGTTTTTGGGGGATTTTCATCGATTTTGTTGTTGTTTTGCAGGCAAAACCCTCTCGGAGGCGGGTTACAACCAGTGGGTCGGCGGGACTACCCCGTATGCCTCTAGTCGTAGCTGCGCGGTCCTCAGGCAGAAATCAGGCGCCAAGCGCGGACTTTTCCAGCTGGAGGAAAGATATCGTGATGTAATTTTTGGTCGTTTATTTATGTGTGAGAAAAATACTATTCAAGGTTATCGATAATGTTGCAATCCAATAATAATAAATAATTCAACAAAAACTATTTTCTTATTTCGATACCAGATTCCTAATTTTTGTATAACCACACCCCTACCATAGGTCATCCTAAGTGGTTCGTTACCTTTGATGATTTAGCACTCTTAGCAGGGGTGCCCGGATTCATGAAGTGAGATTTGTCTAGGTCTTGACGACAGATGCTTTTGCCCACCTGCTATGTGGCGGGTCGCATCGGAAGATACTGAGGGAGACCTGTTCAACCAGTCTAGTCGGACTCTTTCGACCCATCATTCACGTCACTCCTGAACACATTAACCCCCAGATTTCTACCTATCCGTCACAGCTTTTTCCTTCCCAGAACTTTATCTCCTTCCTTTCCCTAAAAAAACCCTCCACTCAACATCCCCAAAGACGTGAATGTTTTTGGTGAATCGGAATCACATTTTGAGTTGATTTTGTGGCATAACTTTTATTGATTGAGCATTCGTTTTCGAGTAAATTAAGTCCTAGCTGGCATTTAAATGGTCAAATTTGAAATAAATCTTGGGGTTAATATCAGCTGCTTAAATCTAGTTCCTGTTCATGTTAGTTATTTTCCTGTTCTTTTTAACGCTTATATACAGAGTGCGATTGATGACTTGAGAGAGAGAATGAGTCACAGAAAAGGTGTAAAGATATACAGGCAAAAGGTGGATATGATAAGGTTTGCTGACGATATTGCTATGGTTGCTGAAAGCAAGAGGCCTTAACAACCTTGCAAAGCATTCTTCAAAACAACTACAACATGAAGATAAATAAAGACAAAACAAAGCTGCTGACTGTAGGCCGAACGCAACATCAGATGAGAGTAGAGATGTCAGGAGTTCCACTAAAGAACACCAAGACGGTCGGTCTAAGAGCGAGGTCGACAGCCGTATACACCAGGCTACGCTTGCATTTAATAAAAGGTCGAAAATAATAGAATCGAATAATATAGACATAAAACTGAGAATACTTTTCATCAAGACCTATGTATGGAGTATCTTGATGTACGGCTGCGAAACATGGTGCCTATCCGAAAGAGATAAATGGAGACTAGAGGCTTTTGAGATGTGGTCCTATAGAAGACTATTAGGAATTTCCTGGACTATTAGGAATCACATTACAAATGAGGAGGTTCTCCAAAGAATCGAAGGAGGAAGGCGCTCAGGATCTTGTCCGAAAGGCGCGCAAGATGGATCGGCCATGTAATAAGACAAGAAGGGCTCTTGCATTCCATAATGGAGGGTATGACCGAGGGGATAAACGCTAGGGGACGCCCACGCCAAGAGTACCTGGAGGGCCTGCTGGTGGACGTGCGCTGCTCATCATATGCAGACTTCAAAAGAGCCGCACAAGACAGGGAAGAGTGGAAGAAACGAATAGATGAAATCACTGCAAACCAATCCCAGGATTGAAACCAGAGAGAGAGAAATCTAGTCACATACGAGAGATGTAGCCTGATAATGTATTATGCGGGCTTGGCCTATATCAGCATATTTATTTATTTTATTCAGGTTCTCCATAAAACAGTTCAACACTAAAAAATTATGGAGAAGATTATAATTTTTTAGTGGATGGGGGCAGTTAAACTATGTTGTGACGTATGTCAAGAGATAGTTACTGAATTCTCTGTAGGTGACATTGAAGATGTCGATGCTCAATGCACAGTCGTTAAGCAGTTGAGTCGCCCTGCTTAATGGTGCATTCTGATAGGCAGAAGTTCTCGCTTTCGGAGCATAAAAAAGTGCGTGGGATCTCCCATGAGTATACGCGTTAGGGACATATAAGTTGATCTCTTTCAATATTGGCGGATTTAGTATGGTACCGGAGATTAAATTAAAAAATATTTTTGCCTAAAAATATTTTTCGGCGGGCTTCTAGGGTGTTAAAATCGAGCATTCCTGTCAAGAACAACGATGGATACAGGAATGGGTAGTATGTATATTCCCTCATACAGGCACCGCATAAACCTTTTTGGCAGTTCATTTTTTGCATCTCTCCCAACGCATGGCGATGCTTGGCAAACGGTAACTTGCATCCTTTTTTCTAGACCAGAAGTAAGTACATATTTTTGTCGTATTGAACAAATAAAAAAACAATACTTGTAAAAATTCAAAACTTAAAATGGGTATTTCAAAACACATTTTTTGTACAACAATACAATAAATAATTTTATTCAAAACAAATTGAATTGTACAACAATAATACTATGTGACAGCTGTGTTTTGTTTTTACTCTTGAAAGATTGATTTAAATAGTTTTAAAAAACAGTATTTTTTTAATCTGATTTACTGGGAAAGTAGTAGCTGTGAGTCTGTGAGTGATTGTAGTTAACATGGATGAAGATGGACGATCTTCTTCTTCAATGGCGCTACAGCCCATTTCGAGCTTTGGCCTCCTTCAAAATAAGCCTCCACCGCCCTCTGTCCTCGGCCGTCGTCTTCCAATCTGCAACATGGAGTAATCCTCTTGCATCCTTCCTGACATCATCCTCCCATCTCAGTCTAGTTCTGCCCGCCTTTCGTTTACCTCCCGGGTGTCCTGTCAGAACCTTCTTCAGTACTCGTGTGCTTGGCATTCGGTGCACATGTCCGGCCCATCTTAATCTTTGGAGTCTTAAATGGGTGGAGAGTCTGGGAGCTTGGTAAATATCATAGAGCTCATTATTGTGGCGGATTCTCCATGCCTCTCCCTCTCGCACCGCTCCTAAGATTCTTCGAAGTACCTTTCTTTCGAAGATGTCCAGCCGTTCCGCTGACTTTGCTGTCAGTGTTTCCGCCTCATATCCATAGGCCAAGACCGTTCTGAAAATTGTTTCATATAAGGTTATTTTGGTTTTCCTATGGACGTTTCGGGATTTGAACACTGGCAGCAACGCGAAGTAAGTTTTGTTAGCGGCTGTAATGCGCTTTCTTACTTCTACTGGGTCTTCATTGTCCTGCGTTATGATGGAGCCCAGGTAGGTAAACTCTTCGACCACTTCGAAATTATAATTGTCTTTAAATTTCACTTTGTCTTTTATTCTGCGGTGAGGGGTTCTGGTTTGAATCATGATTTTTGTTTTATTTTATTTTGGACAAAGAAGATGGACGATAAGGCATCTAATTACTCAGATGGTCCTAAAGTCGAGTCTGAATGTGCCTCTTTTGAAAAAGAATATCGACACTGGAAAGGAAAGATGGCTAAAGCGTCCTACAGCTGTGACATTAAAGATTAACGTACACAATAAGCTGTATTGTTTGTTTACGTACGTTCATCTATATGGCGCTTTAGCCATTTTTCCTTTCCAGCAGTCACCGTACAGTTCTTGAAGAATGAAATAAAAAATCTACATATTCTAAATTTCCTTTCAACCGAAATTAAACAGAGTATACCTTCATCGGGGACCCATTTCAGACAACTCACTGTAAAAACCGCGTCATGTGTTCTGAAAAAAATATTTTGTGAACAGAATATACAATATTTTTCCCTTGTGGTGACATACTTTGTTTATCACAATAATATGTTCATACTTTGTTTATCCTAATTTTGTTTCTACTGTTCATTAATGATATTGTTGACATATTTGATAAAGATGTAGATGTATTGCTTTTTGCAGATGATTTAAAAATATTTAAAATCATCAAAACCGCTGAAGATTGTGCCTGTCTACAAAATAATTTAAACAAATTAATTAGTTGGTGTTCTATTAACAAACTTTATCTGAACATAAATAAGTGTTATTCAATAAGTTTTTACAGAATAAGTCAACCAATTATTCATCCTTATGAACTTAACAACTCTACCCTTACCTCTGTCGAAGAAATTAATGACTTGGGCATAACTTTCGACTCTAAATTAAACTTTATATCCCATATAAACTCAATCTATAATAAATGTATCAAAATGCTTGGCTTCGTTCTTAGAAATTCCAGAGGTTTCAAGAATATTTCAACTTTAAAATTTTTGTATACATCCTTAGTACGTAGTCAAGTCGAATATAACTCCTCGATCTGGTCCCCCCATTTTAAAATACATTCAGATTCAATCGAAAAAATTCAACACAAATTCTTAAGATACATTAATTTTAACCTCGGTATTCCCATTGAAAACATAAATTATAATTACTTGATGAAAGAATTAAATTTACTAAGACTGTCAGTTCGAAGAATTATATCCGACTTAATATTAATGTTCAAAATTGTAAATGGTAGAATAGACAGTCCTGATCTAACTAAGCTCATTGAATTTCATATTCCCACGAGAACCACTCGTTCTAAAATCCTTTTTAAATGTAACAATAATCGGACTGAGTATACGAAACACTCACTTTTACCTAGGTTGCATGAAGTTACTAATAGATATGCAGATGTGATAGATCTTTTTAACTGCACGGAACATAGGTACAAGAAGGCTATGCTATCATATTTTTTTAATCACTATTAATTTTATTTGTATTATGGATTTTTGCATGTAAATGTATCTCTGGTGTCACTTCCCAATGTATCGTCACAATTAACTGTTATACATACACTGTTTTACCATTACTAATATTTTGAATATGAATTTGTGACATGTAATTAATGTTTATGGCATACTTATGCCGTTTGTATTAAATAAATAAATAAATAAATCACAAGGGAAAAATATTCTCACTTCTGTTCATATGAAGAACGAAAAAACCACGTAAGATCGTTGGAGATCCGCAAAAAATGCAAGGCTGATGTAAGCGTAATGAGTAAGATTGAGAAAGGGAGCCTCAGATGGTTTGGGCATGCAAAGCGAATGAACAATGAATGGAACAAGAATATATGACGCATATGTGAGTGGTAGTGAAGTCGGGGACACCAGAGGAAGACCTGGCACGATCATGTGAATCATTGCTTGCGTTGGGCCACGTCAAGAAGAGTCAGAATAATAAAATAGAATGTATAAATGTGAATGAGCCAAGGAATGTATGCCAAGACCGAGTTGTTTGGCTGTCCGTCCTCTCTGAATACCCTGCGGGAAACAACGTGGCAATTAGTTAGTTTATTATTTATTATTTATTTATTAACGCCCTTTTTCGGGGCTTTTACATATGAAATAGTAAGAAATACACAGTATTTATTGTACATAACTGAACTGCCTTCGTAACAATATTTTATATTTGTTTAAAGATAAATTGAAGATGTCCACTGACTTGGTATAATTGTTTCCCTCCATTAGTATTCTGGGCAAAGAGGAATACATATGGTAGTTAGTTCCAGAATTACTGCACTGAAATAAATCCTGACTCCTAGTATTACGTATTGGAATCCGGAAGTTTATCAATTCGAGCAATATCGGACTGTCCACTAAATCATTTAGAATTTTATACAGAAATACCAAGTCAGTGAAAGTTCTTCTGTCTGACAATTTGAGCATATTCATATCATTCAAAATAGTATTGTAGTTCAACATAATTGCTGGAATACCTATTTTAAAATTAAGAAAACGTAAGAATTTGTTTTGTATTCTTTCAACAGCTTGTACATGTATATTGTAATATGGGTTCCAGACGGGAGAATTGTATTCAAGTTGACTTCTAACATATGCAAAATATAACAGTTTTATACACTTAATATTGTTAAAATTTCTAGTTAGCCTTGTCATAAATCCCAACATTTTTAAGGCCTTATTAGAGATTTCTGTTATGTGGTTAACAAATGAAAGATTAGATTGAAAAGTGATGCCCAAGTCTTTAATTTGTGTTAGTGTCTCCAGAGTATTGTTATCAATGTTGTAATTGAAGATCACTGGATTTTTTATTCGAGAAAATCTAACTATATGACATTTTGAGATATTTAAGTAAAGTCTATTTTCATTACACCAAATTAACAATTTGTTGATATTATCTTGAAGAATGTTGCAATGGTTAATATTTTGAATTATTCTAAAAATTTTGAGGTCATCAGCAAAAAGTAAGATAAATACATCATGAAATATTTTTGTAAGATCATTTATAAACAAGATAAATAATATTGGGCCAAGGTGTGAACCCTGTGGAACTCCACTTGTTGCATAAATTTTTTCCGACAATGAGGATTTTATTCTAACAATTTGTTGTCTTCCAGTAAGATAGCTTTCAAACCAGGCTAATATACTGCCACGTACACCAAGCTTTTTTAATTTCCAAATGAGAATTTTATGGGAAACTGAATCAAAGGCTTTACTAAAATCAGTATAGACAGAGTCTACTTGTTTTTTTTCTTTAAAAGCATTGGTTATAAAATTTTCATAAATAATCAAGTTAGAAAGTGTACTTCTACCTGGCATAAATCCAAACTGGTAAGGTGATATTACAGGTTTTATTTGGGCAAAAAGTTTGTCAAGTATTAGGCTTTCAAATAGTTTCGGTATGGTGGATTGAATGCATATTGGTCTATAATTACAAACATCACTTTTATCACCCTTTTTGAAAATTGGAGTCAAATAACTATTTTTCCACATATCGGGAAAAATTCCACTGGATAAAGATAAATTAAAAAGTTTGGTTAATGGAAGAGCAATTACTTTGATACATTCTTTGATAAATATTGTGGGGATATTATCCGGTCCTGCAGATTTGTTGATATCCAATGATTTAACTTTAGTTACTACATCAGAGAGACTTATGGTACACTGCGAAATATCAAGAGTTTCATCTAGAGTTGTTGATGGAAGAGGAGCATTATTTGCGTCTGTTGAATAAACACTTTTAAAAAATTTTGCAAACAAGTTAACAATACCATCAGTATTATTGCTATGGCTGCCATTTAGGTGCATAATGCTCGGGAATTCAGAATCATCTTCTTTAAGAGATTTCGAATATTTCCAAAAATAATTAACATTGTTTATTATGGAGTTTTGAATTTCATTTATATGGTTACGGTAGCAAGTCATAGACATTTTTTTACACAAAGTTCTTAAATATTTAAATTCACTGTAATCAGAATTTTTTTTATATAATTTATATTCTTTATGTTTAAGTTTTTTGGTGATAAGTAGATTTATAAGTTCTTTGGTGTACCATTTTGGATAGGTGTTTGGCTTACATATTACGGTTGGAACATAGATGCTAATAGCCTTTCCCAAAACAGAATAAATTTTATTTGTAGCTGTGTTAATATCATCATATTGCACAGATGACCAATCAAAAGAGAGGAGATAATTACATATTTTCTCGTAATCAGTTTTGAAAAAATTTTGGTAACTGAAAGACAGTTTACAGGTATTAACATGTACATTAGAAATAATAACTTCCAGTGGAGGATGATAACCATCAATTGGCACCAGCGGTTCACTACATTCTTCAATTACTAGTGACTCTAAGTTAGAAAAACATAAGTCTAGAGTACGATTATTTACATTTGATATAGTATTTGCCTGATTCAGGCCTAGAAATAACGCCATGTCTAGAATAATGCGTTCAGACTCACTCACACTGATATTATTGTCCCTGTTCACCCAATTCACATTTGGAAGATTATAATCACCAGCAAGCAAAAATATTGCATTAGCATGCTTTTTTAATATAACTTCCACTTCCTCACTATGGCACCTGTATACTTCATTGCTTGAATTTGGTGGGATATAAATACAACCAACAATAATCTTTTTATTCCTGGCAACATTCACTTGCACGAAGATTTGTTCAAGAAGTTTGTATTTAGTTGTAATTAAGTTTGATTTGTATTTCTTGCTGATAGCGATTAAAACCCCGCCACCTCTGCTTTTAGCACTTGTCAATGTATTTCTGTCTAATCTATACACATTATGATTTATAAAACCTAATTCACTAGAATTAATATTAGGTTCTAACCATGTTTCAGAAAGTAGAATAAACTCGTGCCCAAACATTGGTAGTGTAGATTGAAGTAGACTTAATTTTGTTTTAAGGCCTCTGACATTTTGGTAGTACAGCTGGCAATTTTTTGTTTGGTGTTTTTTAGAGGAGTTTTTTAATGGCATAAAAAATCAATTTTCTTCTTTTCAGCTTCAATTTTCCTCAAATGTACCGAGCATTGGTTACTCCAAGCGTAATGGTCAGTTGGCAATTGTAATTTTAATTTCTCATTAATTTTTTTGCAGTTAATGCACTGAATGTCATTTTGACAGTTTACATTTTCATGTGCTTCGGAACATCGAGTGCAAGCTTTTTCACTTCTGCAGTCTTGTGCTTTGTGCATATAGCCATTGCACTTGTAACATTTTAGAAGTGAGATGTTGTCGAAAACCCGACATCTATCCCATCCAATATTTACTTTACCTTCTTGTAACATTATGTCGTAAGTTTTTCCATCGACTTCCATGAAAATGGTGAAGTTGACGTCACCTCGTTTAGTTTTTATTTCTTTTATATATTTTATGTCAATTTTCGCTTCCACTGTTTGCAGGTAATCATTTTGCATCTTAATTTTTGAAATAATTTCTTCTGGAGTGAATTTATCCGATAGACCAATAATTTTCAGTTTGGGATTCTTGGGTTTTGGTGTATTCACGTCATATTTTTTTCCCATCTTTGAAATTATTTGCTCTTCCATCTTTTTTGTTGCAGCTATATTCTTGCACTCTACTATTATAGCCCCTTGCTTAAAGTTTCTTATTCCGGTAACACCAAAATTAACAGGATCTATGTTTTGTTTTATTTCGTCCTTTGTTACGGTATTTTTTTGATCCTTATCTTTTGGCTTAATAATGACGATAGGTTCATGTTTTTTACAATTTGTTTGTTCTTCATTAATTTTACCATTTTTCGTAACTTCAGCGTACGATTTCGATTCAATATTTAATTTAAGATTTTCAATGTTCTTATCTATATTAGATAATGATTGAAACAATCTGTCGAGTCCATCATTCTCATTGTTTATTGGTGCCTTGCATTCTTGTACCATGGCCTCAATATGACTCATCATTTCGCACATAGCTTCAGTTAGAGAAGTCTTTTGATCCTTTGACAAAATATTAGAAGTCAATGTTTTGTTAAAATTTTTCACAAGAATTTTTGCATTTTTCAGCCTCTCCTCTGGTGTGAGGGAAGTCATTTTATATTATTATTAATTAAAAAATATAAATATTATGTTGATGTTTACAATAACTATCACCATCTATTGGGCAATAGCTGTATTAAAATAATTTTCCTTTACAAATTACGCATGCATTGCCATCTGTTGATTAGTAGTGAAACTTATTTATATTTTATTAATGCATGTAGTTATTTACTGCCCTCTATTAACGGGTAGCATAAATATACCATGTGTAGTTAGTGCATCCAAATTACTAAAAATCACTGTTATTTGACTTTTTTAAATGAGTTTCTTTTAAGAATATGGTTCAGTACATACATAATATTTGCTCCAGTTTAACCGCAGCACTACGATGAATCGCTACACAAGTTTTATAATGTTCAAAATAAACTTTTTGCGTTTTATTTCACTATTTTATAAGGAGCAAAATTTTACTTGACGTCTGTCACTGACTTTGTTGTTGTTGATTCAGTTCAAGCATTATTAATTTTACCTGCCATTAAATGTTACGGTATGCCTATTTTTTTTATATATTCTATAATATTACTATTCAATTAAAAAAAAACAGTGTAAGAACAAGTTCTGGTGTGTAGTTATTATAGATAGGATGGGGCAAGATGCGTTTTTTTTATTTTTTATTGTATATTTTATTTGGTGACCGGCCAACTCAGAATGAAATCAACTCAGAAGCACCTCATAAAGGTCATTAAAGAGTGATGATAAAAAAAATATTGATTAAGTTAGGTTAGGATTACCGGCAATTTTAAATGTATTTTTTCATAGCTTTTAATGACCTTTCTGAGGTGTTTCTGAGATGGTTTAATTCTGAGTTGGCATGGAACCGTTCTGAATTATTTTTATTTTTTTTACTTGGGTTTTATTGCTCAGAAAGATTACACTTGTGCAGTAATTCACGTGACACGCTACAGTGGTATTGTAGACCGTGTTTTGACGTCTAACTTTCCCTTTATCCTACTTTTCTTTTTCATTTTAATCTTTTCTGCAATTTTTTAATTTAACATTTCAAAGTCAGTGTTTAGTTTTAATTTGTTATAGATTATGATTCCTGAGTATTTAACTTCTTCTACTTCTTCAATATTTTGATTTTCTCTATTAAGGGTAGTAATTTCGTTGAGTTTCTTCTCTAATGAATTTACTTGTAGTTACATTTATTTTCAGTTTATTCGAAGAAAAAAAAACTTTAATATATAATATAGAAGCGTTCTTTAAAAAAAAGCTTTTTTTGACAATGCATCTTCGATATTATTTGGTATAATATATAAAAGTGTGTCATCAGCAAAAGTTTGATAGAACAGTACTTTAGGCACTTCACTAATCATTAATATATATATACTTAATAAATAGGAGCGGTCCCAATACAGATCCTTGAGGAACTCCGAGGTTTACTTGTTGTTCTTCAGATAAAGCATCTCCAATTTTGTTTCTTTGTTTTCTATATTTAATTTTATTATTAGTATTTCTCTGTCTATCGTTTCAAAAACACGTCTAAAATCCAAGAACACTACTATTGTATTTTTCTTCTGATCCATACTGGTTTTCCATTATGAATATTTGTTTCTAAACCCTGCTGTTTTACAAGAATGTTATTTTTTCTCAATAAATTTTGTCATCTCTTCTTTAACTATGGATTCTAGTATTTGTTCATATGTAGGTTATCCATTTATTTTTCTGAGGTCTTCGAAATTTTTAGCATTTATTATTTTGGGCACTGGTGTTATTATGGAAGTTTTCCACGACTGCGGAAAAATTTCCTTTTAACACAGATTAATTTATTAGTGCAACTACTTAAATTTAATTATGCCTATAGTAATTCCAGACGTCGATGATTTTTGCGTCATTGTATTAAAAAATTTCATTAAATACTCACTGTTACCTGAAAATATTATTATTCTCTCTTCTTTCCGATGATTGAGAAGAAGTATCTGTGAATAATGAAATACTCTTAGTCGATACTTAGTATTAAATTTGGCTATTTTAGATTTATCATCTTCAACTCCATCGGGAACCGAACTTCCTTAATGTTTTCCCTCTGTTTGCCACTTATAATTTCTTTAAGTGTAGTCCACATTTTTCTTGAATCTCTTTGAGAGGTAATAATTTTTAGCCTCGAATACGAATTTTTAGTATGTTTTATTTCTGTACCTATACATGTTTCTAAGTTTCTTACAGGTTTCCCACCTTTCTTCTGGAAATTGTATTTTACAGGCTTTATAAGCTGTATCCCTTTGTTTTTTAGAAGATTTAGGGATTTCGTAGGTATTCTATTTATTTGTATCTTTTAATATACTACTAGCTGGTTCCCGGCATGCGTTGATATACCATTTTTAAAGAAATAAATTGTTTCCCTGTTCCCCTCCCGCGTTCCCTTTCCACCTTCCCCGCCTACCCCCTCCCCTCTTCCACTTCCCCGTCCCGCCAATCCCCCTACCGCGTTCCATATAACAGTCCCAGTACATTCAGTTTTCAAACATTTCGCGTGCCTCCTATTACAATTTTTTTATTCAAATTGTTGCTTTTCATTCAAAACAAATATTCATTTTTATATATTATAAGAACAATCAATCAAATTTGGTACCTAACGTAGGTATCTATTTAAAATATCTATAATTTAAATAACCCATAGATAATTCTTTTTTTACAAAAAAAAAACGTTCGAAAACACAATTCAATTTCGTCAAACGCGCGAACTGTCAAACGTGTGAAGTTAAAATAGTCGTTAAGTTTTCTGAAATTATCCAATTTTCTTCCCGTAAAACCTTCTACAAAGTATTGGGAAACTTTAAAAAAAAGTGAAATGAAGGCGTGACCAAGGGAAACAGGAATTCATTTTATATATAAATACTATCGGGTCCCGGCATGCGTTGCTATGCCATTTAATAAAGAAATTGTTTCTCCCTGAGTGTCCTTTTCCATTCGTCCCGTTTCCCTTCCGCCTCCCCTTCTTCTCCTGCGTCCTCTTCCCCTCTCGCGTTCCCACTCCATCACCTCCACCTTCCCTCTCCCCACTCCACTCTTCTCCCCACTTCCCCCGTCCAGCAAACCCTTCTCCCGAGTTCTCCTCCCCCTCCCACGTTCCCCTCCCCCTCCCAGGTTCCCCTCCCCCCTCTCGTCTTCGCCTTTCACCTTCTCCGCCTTCCCTCTTCCCTTTACCGCTCCATCGTACCGCCAACCCTCCTCCCGCGTTCCATATATTCAATCCCAGTATATTCAGCTTTTAAACAGCCCGCGTGCCACCTTTTAAAATTTTTATTCAAATTTCCATTTTTCATGTATATTAAATTTGGTACCTAACAAAGGTACCTATTTATAATATCTAAAATTCTTGATTCGATTCAAACTATTAGGGGAGTAACTACTTTAAATAAATTTATGAACTTAAAGATTTTCAAAAATAGAATTTTATTAAACAATCATTGTTTTGCAAAATATCATTCTCAAACACGCGTACTGTCAAACGTGCGATAGTCGTTTAGGTTAGTAATAGGTTTTCTAAAATTATCCAATTTTCTTAATTTTTCTCTCCGCAAGAACCATCCTCGTACTTCAAGGAATATTCGAAAAAAAAAGAATTAACGAAATCGGTTCAGCTGATCTCGAGGTTTGCGCTTAGAAACACATTAAGCGATTCATTTTTATATATAAGAGAAGTTATATTCGTTGTAGGCATTAGTTCATTTACTACTGTTTTCAGGTGTCCTATTAGTTCATCGGCTTTTCTGTCTAAGTTTCCTTGGTTATCGCAGATCCACTTTTTGTTTTGTAATGCCGTACACAATTTATCCTTATTATAGTTCTTTTTATTCCTGTCTATATATTATACTTCGTGTTCCCTGAGGCTTCAGACTATTGTTAAAAAGAGTGAAGACTACTGCCATCTAGCGGCATATTTTTGTAGCATATTGTTAGTTGATATTGCATTTTACAGATTAGCGACGTAAGACTAAACTAAAACGAAATGTTAGTCGGTAAAGTAGATTTCTGGTTTTTATATCGTATAATGTGCAATGGTGACACTAAAGTGTTGTTTATTTTGATTGTGTTGGAAAACATTATTATAAATAGTCTGCTTTTCTAGTTTAACTCTCTCTTAATTCGTGGATCTCCTATAAACAGCTAGCATTGTCTAGCAAGTGGTCAAAGTGACCAAATTTAGTGTTTTGTCGGGTCGGGACAAATTATTGTAACAAATGTGCTTGTGAATAAAACAAAGGAATTCCTCCATTGAAACCAGATGCTTTTTCCTTGACGTCCTTCTGCTAAATACCAATTTATAACATGGTCCTTCGAGCCGGATGAAAACATGGTCCTCCAGCCGCATCTACCTTACGATCGGATTAAGGCATTAAAAGGAAACAATAAAATGAACCAGCGAGCTATCCAAAAATCCAGAAAGATGAAAAGATGAAAACATGAAGAAAAAGGAACGACTACAAATATAAGTATCCTGCCCATTATTTCCTTCTATTCCGTGAATTCTTGTTCAAACAAGTGCTATTTTTTGTGTGACGATGTACTTATTTAAAAACAAAAAACTAACTACCCGCAGTGTAAAATGCAAGTCATGCAAATTATTTTAGGTTAATTGTTTTAGAAGATGATTATTGTTAGATTCTGTCATTGTTCATAGCTTGAATTGGTTACTACTGTTTTCTACGCGATTATTGCAAAGAAATTATTTTTTTAAGGAACATTTTTAGCATTTGTTGTGTTGAATTATTGTCAAACGTATAAAAAATGGATAATTTAAAATCGTTGATTAACAAACGCGGAGTGTTGAAAGGTAAACTCACGAGATTTGCGGATTCATTAAACGCATTATCAGTTAACGAAATTAAAATTCGCTATGCGAGAATTGAAAAAATAATTGATGATTTCGAAAAGGTCCAGGAACAAATCGAAAGTCTTCCGGATTCCAACGAAATTGATAATAATTTGCAAAGGGAGAATTTTGAAAATCAATATTATTCAACCTTGGCGACTGCTAAAGGAGCAATTCAGTCTGTAGAGACTCCCAAATTAGAAATCAAGTTACCCAACCTTCAGTTACGAGAATTCAACGGAGATCCTAAAAATTGGATTAATTTTCTAGAAACATTTAAGACATTAGTTCATAACAATACTGCCATAAGCAATGTACAGAAGTTTTATTATCTGCAATCCTGTTTAAAGGGGAATGCAGCAAAGATCATCACCAATTTCGAGGGATCAGACCTGAATTATATATCGGCTTTTGAATTGTTGCAGCAGAGGTTTGCAAATTTGCTAACTACCGTACAAAGACACATCCAAGCTCTGTTTCAACTTAAAGAGATGAAACATGAGGATCCAGTAGCCATGCGTTATCTGATTGATGAAACTAATGTAAATTTGAAAGCGTTGCAAAATTTAGGCTTGAAAATCGAACAATGGGATGCTTTAATTATATACGTAATTTCTAATAAATTGGATGCAAGTTCTAGAAAGCATTGGGAACAAAACCCATTGCAGGATGAGCTACCTACATTACAGGAATTTCTTAAATGTTTGACCTCGCGTGCGCAAGTTTTGGAATTAATGTTAAATTCAGATTCGAAAAAAATTCCTACCTACCCGAAAGCAAGTGGTAGCAACAATAATCCCAAAAAGGAATCGGTATTTTTAGCTGCTACCCACAATAATTGTATTTGTTGTAATGACAAAGGGCATAAAATATATTTTTGTAAAAAAATTTTTAAATTAAATTCAGGAGAAAGAGCCAACGCAATAAGGAGGTACCGTGCCTGCTTCAAATGTTTGAGGTTAGGACATACGGCCCCATATTGCAAAATTAATTTAAAATGCAAGCATTGTGATAGCGAGAGCCACAATACGTTATTGCACAGGGAGATGCATCCGAGCGATGACTCCATGAATAAAGGTGAAGATCACCCCGGAGGTGACTGCCAAATGGATGCTGAACGAGTTTCAGTATCAAACCATTCAGCTTTAGCGAAGGCTGAAAAAACAATTTTATTGTCGACTGCTATCATTGGGGTAGTAGGTCACAATAATAAAGTGCATGAGGCAAGAGTCCTAATTGACTCTGGAGCTCAAGCCAATTTTATGTGCGAAAAGTTCGCAATGAAGTTAAATTTGAGATGCGAAAATATAAACAAGCCTGTGTTAGGTATACACAACAATGTTACCCATATAAAGAAACGTGTTGCGATAAAAATGAAATCTCTGAGGACAAATTATAATCAAAATATCACTTGTCTAATATTGCAGGAAATAACCACAAACCTACCTCAAGCAACAGTGGCCAGAAAAGATTTTAAGCTGCCGCCGGGATTACAAATGGCGGACCCAAATTTCAACGTAGCGGCGCCTATTGATATCCTGTTAGGCGCTGAGAGCTTTTGGGATATACTACAAGATGATCGGCTGAGATTGGATACCGGACCTACTCTTCAGAGGACTGAATTAGGCTGGGTTATATCGGGCCCGATCAACATTCATCAGAAAAAAAGGCCAGTACCGCAATTTTGTAGTTTATCAATAAACACATTATCTAATCAAATAGAAAAATTTTGGAAAATGGAGGAGGTGAATCCTGCGAGATTTCAAAATCACGAGAAGGCGTGTGAAGCGGATTTCGTCGCCACGCACTCTAGAGAGAGCGATGGTAGATACGTTGTAAGTCTGCCACGCCGCCCGTGTGTGAGTCAACTTGGTGACTCGTTAAAGACAGCGGAAAAAAGATTTAAGAACCTAGAAAAGAAATTTTTAATAAATCCTGAATTGAAATTGCAATATGTACAATTTATGCAAGAATATGAGCAACTAGGTCATATGGAGTTATGTGATAAATGGAGAGGGGATGAGCAATCCTATTTTTTGCCGCATCACGCGGTCATAAAAGAAGCTAGCACCACGACGAAGGTGCGTGTAGTGTTTGATGGTTCGGCAAAGACGTCGACCGGAATATCCCTGAACGATGCTCTGATGGTGGGAGCTGTCATTCAAAAGGACTTATACAGCCATTTATTACGTTTCAGAATACATCGATACGTCATGACTGCGGACATCGAAAAAATGTACCGTCAAATCAACGTATGCGCAGAGGATCGCAGCCTTCAGAAGATTGTATGGCGCGAATCACAAGAAGAGGAACTCCGACATTACAAATTGAAGACCGTCACATATGGGCTGGGATCTTCCTCCTTCCTAGCAACGAGATGTCTTCTACAAATCGGTATGGATAATCAAGTTAATTTCCCAGTAGCAAGTCAAGTCATAGAAAATGATTTTTATATGGACGATCTCTTGACTGGAGGGGATGACTTGGAAGTTTGTTTCAAGTTGAAGAAACAAATAAGTGATATCTTGCTGTCCGCAGGGATGACCCTGAGGAAGTGGAGATCAAATATTTTGGAATTGTCATCTGGGCGGAGCCAAGGTGAAATTGCCAAACAGGGCAATTGTGAAAAAATGATCACTGACAATTCCAAGAATGAAAAAATACTTGGATTAATTTGGAATAATGAATTAGATTACCCGTCGTATGAAATTACAAAGCCGTCAGGTAAAACTAAGAGTAAGCGTCAATTATTATTGTGCATAGCTTCCACCTTTGATCCAACGCAGTGGCGGCACGTATCATCGTCAAAAAATGCAGAGGATATACTGTCCCGAGGTACCACAGCTGAAAGGTTAGTCAGCACTTCAATATGGTGGAAGGGGCCAAGCTGGTTGACGGAAGATGTCAGCACTTGGCCAGTATCCAAGATGTCATGTTTGGATCCCCCGGAAATAAAAAGTAAAAATGTACTACTAGTAACTGATACTCAAGAATGGGATATTTTCGAAAAATTCTTATCGCTAACCAAATTGAAAGGAGTAATCGCTCAAGCGTTAAGATTTATAAATAATTGTTGTAACCCTAAGGATAAAACGTATGGCAGTAGATTGAAAACTCTCAATCTCTGTTTAATGGAAGTTTTAATGTGTGCAAGTAGAAGATTAAAATTAGCTACTTATTTATATTGGCCGATATTTGGGAGAAACACTGTTAAGCGTATCCTACATAAGTGTGTTGTATGTTTTAGATACCGACTTCAGGTTTGCCGGCAGATCCTGGGAAACATTCCAGTTGAGAGAATCACTCCCAGTCGACCGTTCTCTGTCATGGACGTCGACTTTGCCGGACCAATAGACACGAAGGCTGGAGCGCTGAGAAAATCTCCGCTCATTAAATCGTATCTTTGCATATTTGTTTGTTTTTCTACCAAAGCGGTTCATTTGGAACTCGTAACAGATTTGTCAAGCAATGCTTTTTTAAATTGTTTAAAGAGGTTCATTGCCCGTAGGGGTCAACCGGAAAAAATATTTTCTGACAATGCAACCACTTTCAGAGGAGCTTCCAATAAGCTCAAAGAACTATATGCCAGTCTAAGATTGAACAATGACAAAATCCATAGGTTTTTAGCTGATAAGGGAATATCTTGGAGTTTCATACCGCCTAGGGCGCCGAACCACGGGGGCTGTGGGAGGCCGCCGTCAAGTCCACCAAGTTTCATTTATATCGAATTACTAAAAATAACCCATTGCAGTTTGAATTATTGTATACTTTGCTTTGTCAGATAGAGGCTTGTTTGAACTCCTGTCCCTTAACTTCCCTGTCTGATGATGTAGATGACCTTCTCCCTCTAACTCCCAACCATTTCCTCATGGGCAGGGATGCTTCGGTTATTCCCGAGTTGGATGTCCGCGAGCTCCCGGAGAACAGACTAAGCAAATATCAAAAATTAAACGCTCTAATTCAAAATTTCTGGTTCAGATGGAAACGAGATTACCTTGCTGAGCTGCAAAAACGGACCAAATGGCAGGCCAACAACCAAAAGGCCATAAAGAAGGACGATCTGGTAATCCTGATGGAAGACAATCTGCCTCCTGCATTATGGAAGATGGCGCGCATAGTAACTACTCATCCAGGCCCGGATGGAGTAGTGAGGGTAGTTACACTCAAAACAGCACAAGGCACCTTTGTGAGACCCATCACGAAAATATGTTTGATGCCAATAGAATCAAACTTGGATCCAAATTTCCCGACCCGGCAAACCACTGACCTTCCCAAGGTCACAGCCTAACTGCAATTAGGGCTGAACCGATGCAACCAAACCACATCAAATTATGGAGCATCGGTATTGGTGTTGTTGACACCACTGTATCCAGCCTGAAGCCACTGGGGCTTCAAGTCAACAACCGCGAGATGATCATCCTCGCTGCAGATCTAATGGTACTATCTGCTTACCAGGGCACGGCCGCCCCTTAATTTATGATGATCTACCCAAATGATGACATACAGAAGTACATGCTGATGTACTTTTCTAAAACGATGACCACCCTGGACAAGATGGCCGAGTAGTCTACCCGGTGAAGTGTTCATTCGGTTTTTTGGCAGTGCCATGCCAGTGAAAGTTAATGAACTGATAATCAGTCAACAGCGAACTAACAATGTGTTGCTATTTGTGAATTGGTGTTAGTTAAAAAAAATATATATATAATTGAAGTGAAAATTCTTCATAGAGACAATGAGACATTATTGATTTGTCAATTTTACAAAATTATTATTAATGTTGTGATTTTATTATTTTATTATTTAATTTTTGCATGATTTTTTAGAAATTTATAAATTTTTTAGGTTATTTTAATTGATGGTTAGGTTCCCGGACCCTTCAAATTTAGATAGTTACACATCTTGTAAATTTTTAGTATATTGTGTGTAGATTTAGGAATTTGTAGTTTGATTTTTAATTTCAAAAAAACTTGTTGTTTTTTCTCATTCCCCGCCGGGCAGTATGTTAAAAAGAGTGAAGACTACTGCCATCTAGCGGCATATTTTTTGTAGCATATTGTTAGTTGATATTGCATTTTACAGATTAGCGACGTAAGACTAAACTAAAACGAAATGTTAGACGGTAAAGTAGATATCTGGTTTTTATATCGTATAATGTGCAATGGTGACACAGTGTTGTTTATTTTGATTGTGTTGGAAAACATTATTATAAATAGTCTGCTTTTCTAGTTTAACTCTCTCTTAATTCGTGGATCTCCTATAAACAGCTAGCATTGTCTAGCAAGTGGTCAAAGTGACCAAATTTAGTGTTTTGTCGGGTCGGGACAAATTATTGTAACAAATGTGCTTGTGAATAAAACAAAGGAATTCCTCCATTGAAACCAGATGTTTTTCCTTGACGTCTTTCTGCTAAATACCAATTTATAACGGTCTTTACGAGCGGATGATAACATTATATCTAATTTTTGTAATAATTGTTTCGTTATCAGATTGATTTTTAATTCTTCCGCAGCATTAACTTCCTCGTAAAAGTCATTTGAAATTACCAAATAAATCACGGCTTTAGAGTTTTTTCATTTTCTTGTATAATTTTTGACAAGTTGCTTCCTACCCAGGCAATTTATGATGATTTGTAATCATGTGCTTTTTTATATTGAATATTAAAATCTCCACAGATGATTTTCAAGTCTCTTGTATTTATTTACAAACGGCACTATTCTTCAAAAAAATCTAAGAATTTTGTATCATTTTTATTGGGGAATGATAAATAGCTGCATAGGTTCCCAGCTTAAAATCCTTCAATAGCCAGTAGGTATCCAGGTATTATTTTTATCTAGTACCGCATTTGTTGTGACTTTGTAAGAGATGTTGTTTACACACTCACACACATACACTACAGAATTAATGTGATAACTCCCACCTGCATGCCTGCTGCTAAATGAGTCGCATCTAATTGTCGAATAGCCCTGAAGTGTTGTTTCATTTTGGTTAATTTCTTCGGTATTACAGGTTTCGCTCATCATCACCATGTGCAGTTCGTATTCTTTTAGCATGTCTTCGACTTCTTCGATATGTGCTAGCAAACTAGCTATGGGTTTCTCTGGGTCTCCTACCGCCCCCCAATTTTCTCTTTGCCTTCTACCGCCCCCCTGAAGGTCTGAAAAGCCCCCAAGGGGGCGTTATCGCCCACGTTGGGAACCTATGCTCTAGAGTCATTATTTTAGCTGCTACTGTCGCTACTGAGCGAGTAGACAGTTTTGTGAATCATCATGACAATCTCACTCGCCGATTCACCCGCTTTTAAACTTACCGGCTAGTAGCTTGTAAACTCGCTCAATGTAATCGAGGCTTTACTAAGACGTAGGGGGGATTGCTGAGAAGATGTTCTAAGGAACTACTGTTAGTGATCCCACCATCTAGAACTGATTTTTGTGTTCAACACTCAACTATGGAATTATTTGTCAGCTTCTGTGTTTTCTCTGTCTTGCAATATGGGTCTCTTTAAGAACGCCTTTCATCCTCTGAAAAAGAACCTCCACACATCGTCCCCAAAGAAGACATAGGCTAAGAGGAAAATCATTGTAGTTAAAATAAAAAAATAAATGTGATTGTGGCTGCAACATTTTGGACTTTTATTTTAAAATGTCAAATCATCCACTCTGTGCCAGTTTCATTTTTGACATTTCAAAAGCAGATCCCCGTGTTAACCCTGATTTTTGATCCACAAGTGTTTGATAAAACTTTTGAGATGAGTTGTTCACAACTTGGGAGGCGGGTATGGGTCCCGCCATCCCGGGAACCTTTATTGGATATCCAACATCTCTGCCATAGGTCACCCCAAGTGGTTCGCTACGTTTGGTGATTTAGCAGGGGTGCCCGGGTTCATGGGGTGATTTTCGTCTATGTCTTGGAGGTAGATGACCAGGACACACTGAATCCCAGATTCCTACCCACCTCTTAAACCCTTTTCCTTCCCAGAACTCTCCTCTCCTTCCTTTCCTTAAAAAACCCTCCACACAGCATCCCCAAAGATGACATAGGCCCCGAGGGAAATTATTTTCCTCGGGGCCTCATGTGTGGAGCTCATGTAAAAAAAAAAAAAAACAGTCTTGTCATAGCCAATTAAATTTGATCAATATTGACTGACCGAGAGTCAGTGGTTGACAAGGACCATTATTTGACAAATCGTCGCCTTAGTTCGGATTTGTCCAACAGACCATTAGAAAATTTTTCATGAGGAGAAGGTTTCATTATTTTAATGAAAAATTATGATAGGTGTAAGATAAAGCCATTTCCGTCTCATTATTTAAAATAATTCTTAGTTAAGTGATTAACTATCATTTTTTATACTTACCTTACTTTTAAGTTTAAAGTGGAGATTAAACAAAAACTTAAATGGTCTGTTGGACAAATAAGAACTGAGGCGACGAAATGTGTGGCAACAATCATAAAAATTAAAATGCATTGTTTTCCGATGTGGACAGGGGTTCCAACGTTAGGCCTTAATCATCATCATCAGAGATATCATAAGGAGAGTTGGTCACCCCTGAAAAAAACTTTACAGACCTCTGAAATGACCTACATTTGAAATATATGTCATTGTTTGCAATTTGGGAGGCGGGATTGGGTACCGCCACCCCGGGAACCTTTATTGGATATCCAACACCTCTGCCATAGGTCACCCCAAGTGGTTCGCTACGTTTGGTGATTTAGCAGGGGTGTCCGGGTTCATGGGGTGAGATTTGTCTAGGTCTTGGAGGTGGATGACCAGGACACACTGAATCCCAGATTCCTACCCACCTCCTTTTCCTTCCCAGAATTCTTCTCTCCTTCCTTTCCCTAAAAAACCCTCTACACAGCATCCCCAAAGATGACATAGACCCTGAGGGAAATTATTTTCCTCAGGGCCTCCTGTGGAGCTCATGTAAAAAAAAAAAAACAGTCTTGGCATAGCCAATTAAATTTGATCAAATATTGACTGACCGAGAGTCAGTGGTTGACGAGGACCATTATTTGACAAATGTGTGGCAGCAATCATAAAAATTAAAATGCATTGATTTTTTTTTTAATAATATTTGTTTTTTAAACAAAAAGATGTATATAAACATATATATTTTTTAAATAACCAGATTTTATTTGAGTCCCATTTGTAAAAATCGGAGTGTCACCCTAGTTGTTTTGAACTACCTTTGTTTCTTGGTGGATATAGTAATTTATTAAGGATTTGTTTTATGGTCTATATTGTTACAAATTACCCATCTCGTCACCAATATAATATTGTTATTTCTTACTTTCCGCATATAATATTTTAGTGTTTTGGATGTAGTGTTTTGTATTTTAGTGATTTTTTTTGTATTTTAGTGATTTGTGTGTAAATGCACCACTCAAATTTATGAATTTAACCTCAATACAGGCTGCTAGCCTAGTGAGGTTAATATTTTTGTAAAAAAAAATAAGAACACATGTATGGTGAGAAATTATAAATAAATAAATAAATAAATTGTTTGCCGATGTGGACAGGAGTTCCAAAGTTAGGCCTTAATCACCATCATCAGAGATATAACATAAGGAGAGTTGGTCAACCCTGAAAAAATATTTTTAAAAACTTTACAAACCTCTGAAATGACCTAAATTTGAAATATATGTATCATTGTTAAAAAAAAAAACAAAATTTTAAAATTCAATATATTTTTATTTTACAAGAATAATTATTTCGCATTAAAATAACATTATAAATATTATCGTTTAACATTAAAGTATACAAAACATTAAAATAATATTATAAATAAATCAGTTAATTATTGTAGACCTTATGTTATAAAATAAACATGATGTTTGTTGCTTACAAATAAATCAGTTAATTATTGTAGACCTTATGTTATAAAATAAACATGATGTTTGTTGCTTACAAATAAATCAGTTAATTATTTTAGACCTTATGTTATAAAATAAACATGATGTTTGTTGCTTACAAATAAATCAGTTAATTATTGTAGACCTTATGTTATAAAATAAACATGATGTTTGTTGCTTACAAATAAATCAGTTAATTATTGTAGACCTTATGTTATAAAATAAACATGATGTTTGTTGCTTACAAATAAGTTATATTTTATTTTTATTTATTATGTGCATCTATATAAAAAGGTTTACATATATTTTTTTGGCCTTGCCTGTCTCACTAGGAAAGCCTGTGTCGAGACAGACTAGTTTACAAATATTAAATAAAGTACATTTTTCAATAAAGCAAATATATTTAAAAAAAAATTTCAGGTTGGTTGGTAGTGGTAAGTATAATGTGTAAGTATAAAGTGGTGGTAACAATAATGAGATAGAGGATTATATTTGGGTGAGGTGACTAATTATTGCACGACCCTTTTCAATGATCCATTGTTTGATCAGGATTTTGTATTTGTTAATATTATTTGATTGTCTTGTTTTGTCAGGTAGGTTATTGCATATTTTAGGCGCAATGTATTTGAAATTTCTTTGACCAAATTTGTTTTAGGTGTTTGTATGAGTTCTTTGGTTTTGTGCCGTGTTTACAATATTTTGGGTATTTTCATAAAATGTATGTGTTTTATTTTTAAACAGATGAGTTAAGATTGTTTTTGGGTAAATTTGTTGAATATCTAATACAGGGAATTTGTTGAATATATCTACAGTACTTGTTATTATATATAAGTACATGGATCGTCCAGTTGATTAGTGCCATATATTCAAATACTTGAGATAAGTTATGAGATAATGAGGAAAGCAATATTCAATTGCTCACAATAAATAAAACATTGTGTTTTACATAATATTAAAGGTGCTATAAAATATACAGTACAAAATAAAAACGGTCCGGTAAAATACTATGACATTTTTAAATGTCCTGCTAGTGACCCAGAAAGCATCAACATTTTGTTTTGTGCATTATAATTGATTTGGTGGTGTTTATGAGTAATCTGAGATTTGTACTAGATAGAGGGTAACCTTTTACATATAATTGCATACTCAACTCAAATTTTGATTATTCGGAGATATCTTACTAATCAACTGGACGATTGACAGATCTACGATACAGCACAAGTTTTTGCTAATTCAGTGTGGTACAGCAAAAGTGCCAGAGTTCAAAAACTGGTTTCTGTAATAAGTTTGGCTCACAGTGTCTTTAATTATAGGTTGGGGAGGATCTTACAAAAACAATCTAAACTTGTTAAAAATTTCGCATAGAATCATCGTTAAAGTAATATTAGAAAAACATCTACCTTCTCAAAAGAATCACTTTTTATATTGTTTCCGGTACCAAATGTCGATGACATATTCAAGTAAGCTTCCATTAAAAAAATGTGTAAAGAAAAAAATATCAAGAATTTTCAAACTAATGAGAAATGGAAACCAATTTATTACACCTAATTTTAAAACAACTCAAATGCAAAACTTTATATTTACCAAGCCTTAAAGAAGTATAAAAAACCTCCCTTCTGAATTGCGCTGTATCATCAACCAATCAGAAGAGAGATTCTATAATATCTTTTGTGGGATCGTTATGTTATGAGATAACTGACGTGATCTTCCGTCAGATTTGTGTGATGTATTTGCTTTTTCTATGTACAATGTACATTAAATGAATAAATAATCATGCATACTTGCAGGAATTCGTGTTTAAAACGATTGAAACTAAAATATGTGACAGTAAATATGTAAAAATCACACAAATCTGACAGGAGATCACTTCCGTTATCTCACGATCCCATAAAACATAGAATCGCTCGGCAGAACAAATAAATAAAAAGAAACAATAAAAAAAAAAAACTATGGCAAAAAGTAAATATTTCATACAAAACATATTATAACATACAGCCTAAGTAAAAATCGTGGCTCCCTTATCAGGCACAAGAGCTCCTCTTTTCTGATAAGGTATACATGACCAATGACGACATTAAATATAATTAAATATATTTTGTGAAATATATATGTATAAATATGTAACTGATGTTCTTTTACATTCTTATATTACTATTATTTTTTTTTATCTGTACTATATCTGTAAAGTAACACTGAGTGAGGACCTACGATTTTCAACATGCTTTGAATACCGCCAATGCTTCCAACTGTCCAAAGCAAGTGAGACTATGACATCCCCAATCGGGGTGTGTTGATGCTGCAGTGAAGAAGATGAGGAAGAGGAAGGTTGGGAAGTACTAGGCTATTCAGATCTGATCACCAAACATAGCAAAAATCATTTTAAGCAACATGATAGAGCGATACTGAGAATATAACTCGAAAACAATTTGAATTTAAAACGATATAATTATTAATTTTGGGGAAATCGACAGATTACATTTTTTTCAGTTTGTACATAAGTATTATATAGCCAAAATAAAACCAATTATGGATTTCCTCCTTGTGACTTTACCTCTACTGAGACAGCATACATAAGTAATAAGTAAATTAAATGTAAAAGAAAGGAATATGAAGCCAAAAATTATACAAAACAAAAAATTATATAAAACAAATGTTATCAATACATTGGTAGCCGTGGAGAGAGGTTGTACATACAAATCAAATCATAACAGAAATATAAACAATAGAAACATAATATACCAAGAGCGTAAATAAGCTACACCTTTTGTAATTTTTATTTTACAATAAATATTTTTTGATTTGATTTGATTTATACCAAGGGCGAGTGGTCCATAGAAAAAATTCCTACCTATTTACCACAACTACTATTTATCCTAAACTAAACTAGATGCTATGAATAACTGTATATGTAGATCCTAACTGCAACTAATCTTTAATTTATGTATTCGATACTGCCGCCATGGGTCGACCCACAGTGTCCTCCTTGATATTGTCAAGGAGGACACTGTGGGTCGACCCATGGCGGCATGTCCTCCTTGACAATATCAAGGAGGATACGGTGTTTTTACTTATGTTGGCAGAATAGCATTTATTCCCAAACATGGGAACACCTCAGCACAGGTTCGCCTAGTGAGGTGTTCACAAAATACTACTAGGTACTTACATACATACAGTTACGGATGATTAACATTTTTTTTCTTATTACTAAACTTAATATCTATGTAAACTGATGTAATAATCTGTATTGTGTATGTTCAAGAATAGAAATAAAATAAATAAATAAAAAAATAATATTATTCACGAAACATCAGAGAAATATTCTTTTATGGACCTCTTATATTTGGTAAATTCGCAATTGAAAATGTCCACATTGGATAATTAATGTGTTATTATACCTATTGCAGTCTGTTCAGGCAAGAATTCTGCTTAGATGCCTTATAGATTTTTTTTTTTTTTTACAGTGAATACCGCACAAGAATCTCAACTGCTCCCGTCTGGAGCCAGTGAGACTATGGCATCTCCAATTGGGGTATGTTGTGAGGCTGAAGGTAGCGGGGAGGGGAAGGAGGTGGGGAAGAGGAAGGTTGGGAAGTACCTGGCTATTCAGATCTGGTCACCAAACACGGCTAAAGCCATTTTCAAGCAACGTTTCAATTCTGAATGGTTGTCTTACACAAGGGCGATACTGAGAGTATCTTCCACTCTGGAACATGCCGCAAATATACTATATGTTATTTTAAATGAATTAATTGTGAAATAACACAAATTAATCAAATAAAATTTATTTGCGCATGCCGGGTTCGAACCCGCGACCTCCGGATTGTGAGTCAAGAGTCTTACCCACTGGACTACGGAGGTCGTCCATAGATTATTATAGATAAGAGATAGAAAAACAATCTATTTTGACAGCTGCACATACAAAAAACTTGAACCATTTTTTAAATGCATTTTTGTGGGAATTACATTACAATATCTTAAATTCAACTAACAAATGTTTACATATGTCAAGTTTTGATTATTTTCCAGTAATGCAACTTACACCGGAAGAGATATTCTCTATCTTTTGTGGGATCGTTATCGAGATAACGAATGTTATCTCTTGTCAGATTTGTGTGATTTTTACATATTTACTGTCATATATTTTACTTTACATCTTTTTAAACACGAATTCCTGCAAGTATACATGATTATTTATTCATTTAACGTAGTTGTACATAGAAAAAGCAAATAAATCACGCAAATCTGACAGGAGATCACATCCGTTATCTCGATAACGATCCCACAAAAGATAGAGAACAACCCTTCAGGTGACATATACTTACTTCTTCAAACTTCGCAAATTTATTTTGTAAAAATAAATTTAAATTTTAGAAATTAGAAAAAGCATTAATAGTAAATTAAATATTATAAATAACCAAACCTTTTTTAAAAATAGCCATCTTTTAAATTTATTTTCTTATTAATACTTACAATTAATTACAATTATTGATTTTTTGATTTAGACTAATTATTTTAATTAATTATTCTTTAAAAAAAATTATTATCTAAATGCAATTTTATTTTTCCTTAAATAATTTTTATATTTAATTTTGTATAACTATTTTTATGATTACTAAGTAATTAATCACCTCTACTTTTTAATATTTTGTCTATGTTATAATTTATTCTAATTTGTCTATACTTGTTTGTCATTTATTATAGTAACATATCCTGATGAAGACAACATTGTTGTCGAAACATGTTGATATTGTTTTAAAAATAGTGGTTTTATACAAAGTAATCAGTTATTCATTATATGACATATACTTACATATAAAATAATTTACAAATTTTATAGACTTGTGCTATTATGCCCAAATGGAATTTTAACATTTTAAAATAAATACATTTATTATAGCAATATAGAAGTAAATGATTTGCTCACACAAAAAACATAAGTCAACTAGTAAATTTTATGTATTTTTTTAAAGTTTTCATATTCCTTTACATCAACCTCTGCGTTTATGTATTCCTCACTGCGTGCAATCTAGGTGCAGGTGAGCATCTCAAAGACTCCGTCCCAGGAGGGGGGGGGGGGGGGGGGTGAGTCTGTATAACGGGGCGAACTAATTATAATTATTCTTGGGATCGAATTCTAATAATTTAAACTAAATAAAATTCAAATTGAAATCTTTTTCTGCCCCCGGATAGAGTACTTCTTGTTTTCATATTAAAGGCAATAAAGGCTATACAACCATTAACAATTTTAAAAATACAATTCTGCAGATTTAATTATAAATTTTTGTTTCAATACACATTTGATTGAACATTATTAAATACACTTTGGCAAACAATTTATACTGTAATTATGAAAATCATACAAGACCTAGCCATTGTTTTCTGTAGATTGACATGCAAAAAGTTGACACTTATTATGTGAATACCACAAGATATGTGAATACCACAATATATGTGAATACCACAAGATATGTGATTACCACAAGACATGTGAATACCACAAGATACATGAATACCACAATATATGTGAATACCACAAGATATATGAATACCACAAGATACGTGAATACCACAAGATACGTGAATACCACAAGATATGTAAATACCATAAAGATATGTGAATACCACAAGATATATGAATACCACGAGATAGTGAGTACCACAAGAGTTCCAACTGATCCCTTTTAAACTGAGACAGGTAGACTGTGGCTTACCCAATTGGGCTATGTTGAGAGACTGAGTGTTGAGGAAGGGAAGGAGATGAGAAAAAGTGGATGAGGAAGTACACGGATATTCAAATCTGGGGGTCTAGCCTAACAAACAATGTCGGATCGGTAACAACATTATAATATGAATATAGCAGTATTGTACTCGGTTATAAAAACAAGTACACAGTTTTAAGTCACTAGTTATATAAGTCTAAGTTGTAAGTCTCATTAGTTATAAGCCACTTGTAATTTATAGCTATGTATATAAATTAAATGTATAAATGAATTTGTAAAGCGCCCTTGAGGTGATTTTCTCATGGAAATGGCACTACAAAAATCATCCAATAATAATTACCCATGATTTTATACCCATTTACCGAACACGGTCGCGCTGATAGCCAGACCAATAATGATATCACAATAAATAAGAAATCAATATACGCTGGCAACATTGGAGGTATTGTCTACGGATCGGTGTTGCTAAACTATTTGAACATACAATGTACATAATATAAGAAAATTATCAATTGACAATGTCGAATATAAACAAAACAGTAGCGGTTTGGTTTATTTATTTTACCAGCGGATTGGTTTATTTATGGTGGGTGGTTTGATGTATTTATGGGGCTGGCCCTATGCTCCGGACGCCAAATTGCAAAGGCGCTGATTATATCTAAAGCCTAACACATCGCCCTTCAGATTATTTTTCATAAAACGGCGCTACAAAAACTTACAAATCTTTCAAATATTATTAGTTACCACGATCACCGATCACCTGCCTAGGCGTATACTAGTTTTGACAAGGAGCGCCAAAATTTTACAAAATTCAAATAAGATTCCAGCTAGCATATAATGTTGGGCCTAAGCTGGACAGAAATTGTCAAGAGTCAAAACTTGATAATTTTCTGATCAGTCTATCCGTTATTAAAGTCATCTAAAATCTAAACCATTTAATCTAAACCATCTAAAGATTTAGTATTTGAGCGGGGTATAGGTATTGTAGGTACTACATATTGTTCGGAACATAACAACCACAAATATTATTTTACAACTTGGCAACACCAAAATCCAAGCATCGAAATGATAGTTCCGGTGATTTAGCAAAATTCATTTTCTTGGAAATCATTCCTGAAAGTGCTCTGGTCTTGGTGGATTGCAATTGTGCATCTCTTAGTTTTTACTCTTGTTAAACTTAGTATAAATAATTGTTGTGTATATTAAATCATAAAATGTGAAGTTGTAAATATATCTAAATTCAGTTCAACATAACACATAACCTCTTCTCATTTATTACCCTATAAAAGAGTCAAAATAACATGGATGGATCGGCCACAGGTAAGTATTAGTGAACAGGCCCATCCACACCAAACCATAGTTATAGTATAATTATTAGAATACTTTCTTAAGAGGTTGCGAATCCCTGATGTGGTTTCACCCAATTAATTGCCCACCCCTAAAATTATGATCTCATTGTCTTTGAAAAACATACCTCATGCTTTTTAAAATCAATTGATTTCCGGTCGATATAATCGTTACTACAAGACAAAATCAACCAGGTTGGATATTTCACAGCAGATCAAGTTGAAATATTGTTTGTTATAAGAACGCTTCCATCGACCAAATGATCACAAATTAACGTAATTTCCGTTCATTTCAGCAAATTTTTCAATCTGCAGAAGGGTAGACAATCTAAATTCGCTTCTATCATCCCATCTGCTGTATTCCCGCAAGGTACTATTTATTAGGAATTTCCTGGAGAGACCACATTACAAATGAGGAGGTTCTCCAAAGAATCAAAGGAGGAAGGCACCTGCTCAGGACCTTGTCCGAAAGGTGTGCAAGATGGATCGGCCATGCAATACGACAAGAAGGCCTCTTGCATGCCATAATGGAGGGTATGACCGAGGGGTCAAACTCTAGGGGACGCCCACGCCGAGAGTACCTGGAGGACTTGCTGGTGGACGTGTGCTGCTCATCATATGCAGACTTCAAAAGAGCCGCACAAGACAGGG
This sequence comes from Limnephilus marmoratus, assembly GCA_917880885.1. Lineage (NCBI taxonomy): Eukaryota > Metazoa > Arthropoda > Insecta > Trichoptera > Limnephilidae > Limnephilus > Limnephilus marmoratus. Next base: position 8,513,694 of record OU862935.1, read on the forward strand.
AAGAATGGAAGAGAAGAATAAGAGGAAATTGCTGCAAACCAATCCCAGGATTGAAACCAGAGAAGACTATTTATAATGAACTATTTATTTCTATCAGGAGTTCTGAGTCAACCAGTGCCTCGGCTTTGTCCGCATTCAAGCCATGGTGATTTCATGTTCACATTTCTCAATTGGGGTAAGGTTGGTCCGGGTCTTGGCGGCAGTTGCACCTTATCACCTATAGCGTAGCAGGCCGGGTCGGGAGATTCTGGTTGAGGGAGACCTAACCTCTAGATCAGACCTCTCCATCCGGACTCTCTCGAAACATCGCCTTGCACCGCAGTAGGAGGGATGAATTCATCCCTCCGTCACCCCTGTACACACTGACCCCAGATTCCTACCACCCCTCATACCTTTTTCCTTCCTAGAACTTCCTTTCCTAAAAAGACCTCCATCTGATTCGGCCAGCCACGCAGCAGGCGAGCAAAGGCCTTCGCCGCCAAGACCTAAAAAAATCTCATCCCACGAACCAGGGCACCCCTGCTAAGCCACAAAACGTAGTGAATCACTTGGGGTGACCTGTGGGGGGGGTTTAGTTATCCGATAAATGGTTCCCGGGGCAGCGGTATTTTGATTGCATTTGAGTCACCAAACACGCCCACAAGAACTGTGGGTGTAATGTAATTATGTTATTATTTATTTTATACTTGTTTATTACTATAAGAAAGGTTGAACACAAGGTTAATGAATGTTTTGTGTTTTCAGATCCCCTACCATGGAAAACAAAACTGTAGATTTTTTAACATTCTCAAAAACACAGCGGGGGAACGCAACTTTGTTGCACAAAGGGTTCGAATATTCTAGATTTAATGAAAACGTTATTTAATTGTCCCATGAATATGGGAGAGTTTCCCTTATTATCAATAAGCTTGTGTCGCTTTTGTTACAATTAACATGTTGAAATTTTGTAGTTATTCTTACAACCAGTGGCGGTTCTTCACAAGGGGACTATGGGGACAGACCCCACTACATATTCCAGAAACCAAGCAAGAAAAAAATTGTCATTGCTTTGTGTTCATAATAAAGAATGAAAGCATTCTTAATATGGAAGACATGATTCTTCTGGCTCCGTCGATCAAGGGGTTGAGAATATTATTAAAAATCTGTGAAGAATATGCAAATCACCACAACATGATAAACAACCCAAGAAGACAGAACTAATCGCATTCCACCATGGAAAAAATCCCAAGAAGATATTCCCCGTGCAACTTAATAAGTCAAACATAAATATATCTAATGTTTGTCTATGGACAAAATCACGGATGGTTCAATTCTGACGTTAGGATGATGGAAAAAGTGAAAAAATTGTTATTAATGAACTTTTAACATTTCTATTCAATAAAGTAGACGTGTTAGATGAAGTGTCAATTGTACAAATTTGTTCCACGCAGTTCAGTGAAGACGAAGTGGAACTATCGAAGGATCTCTTATACTCGGAGGTCGATGGAAAAAAGGTAAAGAATCTTTACGACATGATTAAAGTAATCAAAGAGACCGAGACAACAGATATGCCAACTTTTATAGCTAAAAATCTGCATAAACTACCGCCAGTTTGTTTTGATTCCGTTGATATAACTTCACTTCTAAAATACATTTTGTCTTTAAAAACGGAACTCTTCACGACAAAGGCATAAATGTCCAAACAAAATGATGTAGATGAGCTAAGACAGCAGATGACCCTTTTGATGAATGATCTAAAATCCGAGCCGAAACCAAGAAATGTAAACAATCAAACTGCAAATTCAAATTACACTGAAGAAATGCCCTTGGTTAATGTCAAGGTCACCGAACCGAACAGTAATAATACACACTATAAACGAAACACATATTCCAATGTACTAGCAAACAAATCAGGCGTAGAAACCCAGAAACCGTCCGAGCCTAAGACAATTCGGAACTACCAAAATAGTGAAAATACCAGTTTTATTATTAAAGAAAGACATTTGATATGAAGTTATTTCTAACACACAATACGAAATGAACGGTTGGACTAGCAATCAGGATAAATTCTGGATAAAAGAAAGGAGCATATGGAGTAATTTATCAAATACTTATTATCCGTTGTTACGCACATCAAATAAATTTTATAATGCAGCTGCTTTGTGCCACGATCCATAATAAACCTTTCTGGATTTTCTCCCTTCTTCTCGATTTTTTCGAAGCATACATGCGTTCTGGATGAGGTGGTCAAATTCACGATACTGAGAACCATGATGGAATTGATCAAGCCATATAGTGAACACTGTAAACGAAAATTACTAGCGGTCATCGGTTACGTTTAGTCTGAAAGTTTTTTAACTGGCAAGTTTTTGGTAAATAATTGTCTATGCTACTGTTTTCATCTGTGGGTATCATCAATATTAATGCTTGGTGCGCAGAAATCAATAAAAAAATATGTGGAAAAGATACTAGACCGTACAATAGACCAGATTCCATGAGTGGCTACTCTGAAATATAGAAAATTTTCAAAATATAAAAAAAATGGTTATCTTAATATACCTAGTTTTTTCATCTATGTTTCCTTATTTACATTTATACATGTTAACATTTATTTGTATATATAAATAAATGTTATACCTGAGTACATATCTCTGCAATGTATTGTTAGCATCGGACCACTATCTGTCCACTATCGGACCACTATCTGTCCACTATCGGACCACTATCCGATTTTCTGGTATATAAAATCATAAGGGGGCCAACAGACTTAGCTATAAAAGCGCCAGCGTTATTTGGCTTGACTTATTTCAGTACATCTTATTTCAGATATGTCGAATGTATTGAGCACATTACGTGAAAAACAAAAGGAAACGAAAGAGTCAAAGATAGAGACCCTAATAACAACTATAATACAGCCGTGGTCACTTTTGATCTCGAAAATATATTTTGCCTTCCAAAAGCACCAGTCTCATGTTTTCTTTACTCAAGCAAGTTAACAGTTTACAATTTAAGAGGACCCTTCAACGTAAACAAATCGAGCACCAATGCATTATGGGATGAAACCAAAAATGGCAGGAGTGGAGACGGTCTGGTAATGACCCTAATAAACAAATCGAGCACCAATGCATTGTGGGATGAAGCCACAAATGGCAGGAGTGGATACGATCTGGCAATGGTCCTAATAAACAAATCGACCACCAATGCGTTGTGGGATGAAACCACAAATAGCAGTAGTGGAGATGATCTAGCAAGCGCCTTAATAAAAATTTTAAAGAACGTGGTAGATCAACCATAATTAAATTAACATTATGGTCAGATTCGTGCGTGCCACAAAATCGCAATTCTCACATGAGTATGGCAATTATAAAATTTCTAGCGAGTGAAGAGTCAAAAATGTAATAGAAATTACCCAAAAGTTTGAAAAAAAGTCACCTTTTAAAAAAGTCATTCTCTAACTGTCCAATATAGCTAGACAGCATTCACCATATATAAAACGAAATAATCCCCCATAATCTCCAAAACTTATAACAAAAGTTTCCAAACCCCACCTACCACCGAGAAGAATATTGAGAGATGGAAAACAGATGTACAACGCATGCAAATGTCAAGTAATTTCAAACTGCCTCAGCATACATAATAAAGAAATAAACTCTATTGATGACTGCACAGTTACCGTTTTGGAAAACCAAAGTCAAAGACGCCAGATAATATGCCCAGAAGAATACATACATGTCATCGGAGACAATATGATGTATGTGTTTCATAAGCAACCAACATTATTGCAGGCATAACGCCTACTACATCAACAGAATATAGTCATTTCTAAATCTTTACTTGTAACCAAAGGCGAGTGCAGTATACAAGGAAGAACCTTCACTATGGGAAGAATGGTTAACCGAGAGACTCATCACATATTCAAAGGAAGAAATACATCAACGGAAACTACCTATCCTACATGTAGATGAAATTCAAAAACCACACAGAGAATTCCATTCTCCTACTACTATGTCGAGGATATATCAAACAACCTCAATGAGAGCGATGTTGAAGTGCCTGATGGCTCCGAGTCGGATGACAGCCTCTACCTCTTTGAAATACCAGAAGCGACCTCTCCACTGCCTCTAAATGATGAACCAGAGGAGCTCTGCGAAGAGGAAAAAATAATGGATTCACAGCCGAGACTTTTGCCATGGCTTTCAAAAGTGTAAGTCTTTTAGTAATAATTTATGTGCAGTTAATTAGCTTACATGTTTATTTTATTCCCATACCCATTGACCTACGTGAAACCTATCTATCATATGTAAACCACAAGAATTCAAGTCTCACAAGTTGCTATTTGGGTTGATCCCTGATTCTTTGTTCAATGGATACAGCTATAACTTTTGTTTTACTGTTACAGAATGCCAACTGTGGGACCAGCTTCTGAAGAAGTCCTATCAACGGAAAGAAGCTCTTTGCAAAATGTCTTGCAAATGATGTTCGAGTACCTGGACCTTCAGTTTTGGGAACAAGTGGCGGACCAAACAAACTTGTATTCCATACAAGAAAGGGAGCACAGGTCCGTCAATACAAATTCAAGGGAGTTAATTAACTTCACTGGAGTCCAGATGCTGATGGGGAGTTTGAAGTTTCCCCAAACTAGGATGTATTGGTCGTTAGATTTAAGCATACCTGTTATTTCAAAATGTATGTCCAGGGATCGATATTTTGAGCTACGCAACTTTTTGCATTTTGCGGACAATTTGCAGGATAGGCTAAATGAGTCAGATAAGCTTTGGAAGGTCAGACCCTTCATTAACATCCTCAAAAAAATTCACACTTTGCCTAGAGCTTCTCATCTATCAATAGATGAGCAAATGATCCCCTTTTCTGGACGTTGCCAGCACCAACAATACGTTCCAACCAAGCCCAACCCTCTCGGCCTGAAAAATTTTGTTCTTGCTGCAAGGGATGGGCTAGTGTTGGATTTTCAAATCTATGTAGGAGCTGGTACGGTCAGCGAAGTGGACAAAAAAGCTTTAGGCCTAGGTGCAAGTGTGGTAAAACTGTTGTGTCCTACTGTACCTAAAAATAATCCATGTATCATATACACGGACAGATTTTTTACAAGTCTGAAGCTTGCGGATATGCTATTATCAGAAAAAAATATTCCTAACAGGTACTACAATACGAGCCAACAGGATTGGAGATGTTGTGAAGAAGTTGAAACCTGAGACATAGATCTGGCGCGGGGAAGTTGGGATGAGAAGGTACGCCAAGATGACAAAGTCTGTGTCGTCAAATGGAAAGACAACAAGTCCGTACTTCTCAACTTCTGCAGGGAGCTCCCCATTGCGGACTTGTAAACGATGGTCAAAGGAGGAATGTAGAAAAATTGACGTTCCTCAGCCGACCATTGTAAAAAATTACAATACCTCAATAGGGGGAATAGATCTCTGCAATATGCTCATTGCCTATTACCGTACAGCCATGCGTATCTGCAAATGGCCCGTAAGAGTATTTAATCATTTTGTAGATTTAACCATAGTTGGCTAACGTACCGAAGGAACTGTGCTTCTGAAGGGGTACTCGCTCGAGATAAGTTGGGACTTTTGGAATTTAGGATGCGAGTAGCCACAGCCATGATCCACTACCAAGGTGGTGATGTGGAGTTCACGCCACGATCGGGCAGAGACCGACCTAGAAATGTCTCTCATCACCTCAATGTGAGCCTGAACCTCCGAAGAAGTACAGAAAGGTTATTCCTCAACCTATTCTCGAGGTACGACTTGATAACGTGGGACATCTTCCACGTTTTCAAGATGAAGCGAATGCCTCAAAATGCAGATTTCCTGGATGTAAATCTAGGTCTAAGATTATTTGTATAAAATGTAATATGTTTTTACGTGTTAAGAATTGTTTTGAGATGTACCACACGCTTAGATTTTAAGTTTTCGATAATTTTGTAAATATTTTCCTAATTTCGTGTAAATATACAACATTTTTTCAAGTTATGTTTTTTTTTTTAATTTTTTTAAATGTACCTTTAAAATATCTTAGGATATTTTATGTCCTAACATAAGTTAAATGTTTGCTTTCCTTTGTAATTTTAGACGTTTTTAGTACCTATAGAATTGCATCCCATGAAATTTTTTTTTTGTCTACATTGTGACCTGAGGTACACTTACCTTACAGTGTACCTTCTGCAATTAATAAACTAAACATAACAAAAAAAATAAAAAAATAAATTTTTTAACCTCTTTAACTCATTTAATAAAGAATAACGTAATTTTTTTTTTCTGGTGTTTGGTTTAGCCTCGCGTCTCAAGAAGATAAAAAACACAGTAACCAGCAGCTTGGTAATAACAGCAATTGGTTATATCCTATGGAAAATATATAAACTCTTTGCAGCACCAAGCAAGGAGTTTCAATTTTAGGGGATGAGTTAACCACCAAAGACGACCCTCATCTCGCAGTACTGCAAAACAATTGTTATTGTGAGTAACACTTATAGTCCAGTCAAGTTAGCTCAAAAAATAGGGGTAAGCCACGAATAATTCGCGTAGAGCTGAAAATTGGTACTAATTTTGGGAACCGGAGAATGAATTCGGCCCCCATGTACATGGCTGGCTAAGCATATCTCCGCACTTTGCCTGATATCGTGGATTGTGAGAACACCTTGGGGTTGGAGTCAATCTTGGTATGAATTCGGCCCCTTATACATGGCTGGCTAAGCATATCTTCGCACTTTGCCTGATATCATGGATTGTGAGAACACCTTGGGGCTGGAGTCATTCTTGGAATGAATTCGGCCCCTTATACATGGCTGGCTAAGCATATCTCCGCAATTTGCCTGATATCATGGATTGTGAGAACACCTTAAGGCTGGAGTCATTCTTGGTATGAATTCGGCCCCTTATACATGGCTGGCTAAGCATATCTCCGCACTTTGCCTGATATCATGGATTGTGAGAACACCTTGGGGTTGGAGTCATTCTTGGTATGAATTCGGCCCCTTATACATGGCTGGCTAAGCATATCTCCGAACTTTGCCTGATATCATGGATTGTGAGGACACCTTGGGGTTGGAGTCATTGTTGGTATGAATTCGGCCCCTTATACGTGGCTGGCTTGGCCTACCTTAGCACTTTGCCCGAAATCATGGTTTGTGAGAAAACCTTGGGGCTGGAGTCATTCTTGGAATGAATTCGGCCCCTTATACATGGCTGGCTAAGCATATCTCCGCAATTTGCCTGATATCATGGATTGTGAGAACACCTTAAGGCTGGAGTCATTCTTGGTATGAATTCGGCCCCTTTTACATGGCTGGCTAAGTATATCTCCGCACTTTGCCTGATATCATGGATTGTGAGAACACCTTGGGGCTGGAGTCATTCTTGGTATGAATATGAATTCGGCCCCTTATACATGGCTGGCTAAGCATATCTCCGCACTTTGCCTGATATCATGGATTATGAGAACACCTTGGGGCTGGAGTCATTCATGGTATGAATTCGGCCCCTTATACATGGCTGGCTAAGTATATCTCCGCACTTTGCCTGATATCATGGATTGTGAGAACACCTTGGGGTTGGAGTCATTGTTGGTATGAATTCGGCCCCTTATACGTGGCTGGCTTGGCCTACCTTAGCACTTTGCCCGAAATCATGGTTTGTGAGAAAACCTTGGGGCTGGAGTCATTCTTGGAATGAATTCGGCCCCTTATACATGGCTGGCTAAGCATAACTCCGCAATTTGCCTGATATCATGGATTGTGAGAACACCTTAAGGCTGGAGTCATTCTTGGTATGAATTCGGCCCCTTATACATGGCTGGCTAAGCATATCTTCGCACTTTGCCTGATATCATGGATTGTGAGAACACCTTGGGGCTGGAGTCATTCTTGGTATGAATATGAATTCGGCCCCTTATACGTGGCTGGCTTGGCCTACCTTAGCACTTTGCCCGAAATCATGGTTTGTGAGAAAACCTTGGGGCTGGAGTCATTCTTGGAATGAATTCGGCCCCTTATACATGGCTGGCTAAGCATATCTCCGCAATTTGCCTGATATCATGGATTGTGAGAACACCTTAAGGCTGGAGTCATTCTTGGTATGAATTCGGCCCCTTATACATGGCTGGCTAAGTATATCTCCGCACTTTGCCTGATATCATGGATTGTGAGAAGACCTTGGGGCTGGAGTCATTCTTGGTATGAATTCGGCCCCTTATACATGGCTGGCTAAGCATATCTCCGCACTTTGCCTGATATCATGGATTGTGAGAACACCTTGGGGCTGGAGTTATTCATGGTATGAATTCGGCCCCTTATACATGGCTGGCTAAGTATATCTCCGCACTTTGCCTGATATCATGGATTGTGAGAACACCTTGGGGTTGGAGTCATTCTTGGTATGAATTCGGCCCCTTATACATGGCTGGCTAAGCATATCTCTGATATCATGGATTGTGAGAACACCTTGGGGCTGGAGTCATTCTCGGTATGAATTCGGCCCCTTATACATGGCTGGCTTGGCCTACCTTCGCAATTTGTCCGATATCATAGATTGTGAGAACACCTTGGGGCTAGAGTCATTCTTGGAATAACACCATTATAAATGAAAAGTGAAAAAATTGGTTTATACATTTTCACCTAAACAGTAAGTTTTATCATAATTTTAGACAAAAATTGTAGATCATACAATTATCTATAAAAAAATTTTTGCACTTTTTTTTCTTGAATCAGCATTTCTGAGATACAGCGATTCAATAAGTTGAAAAAGTTGTGTTCTCCATAATATGCACGAGTACGCCACCTACCTACATATGACTGGACTCGTAATACAAGTAAAAATATTGGTCTGTGTAACTTATACGTACAAATTGCACAATTCTGAGAATACAAACTCAAAAGAAACCCAGTCCCTCATTTTATACGCCTGCAAATTGACTACTTTTTTTTTCTTTTTTTTATATGAGCTCCACACAGGAGGCCCTGAGGAAAATAATTTCCATCAGGGCCTATGTCATCTTTGAGGATGCTGTGTGGAGGATTTTTTTTAAAGGAAAGGAAGGAGAGGAGACTACTGCTTATTTATGCAGAAAGAACTTGATATTGATGACGACATGGATGCAAATCTTATCATTACTGTTGAAAACGTAATAAATAACACTATTTCATATAACGATGTTGAAAATGATTATGAAACATCTGAAGCATTACTTTATCAGTTTAATCAAAGACTAAGAGAATAAGAAGAACGAGGACCAACCGCAAAACTATGGATGTAAACTGAACAACCAACCCCGGACACTACATCGGTTGGTAGGAATGGGAGACGGACAATATCCTACGGGGAGCGAGATTGGACCGGCCTGGAACGGTAACTAGTTACTCCACCTGTTGATTCCGCCCTCCTCTCTCTCGACAACTCGAGCAAGACAGATCACTGAGACAAACCATTTTTATAACTATCGATAGCTCTTGTTGTTTGTTTGAATACACAAACTGTTTAAAAGTGCCAAGTGTTTAATCTTGTTATGGAGCGGTGTTAAGTCCTATTTAAAAGTTATTACTTAAAACACCTCTTCAGAACAAGTATCATTGTTTGTATTAATTTTTATTAAGACCATGGGCTGGCAACACATAGACCGCCGGGAAGTCTATGGGTTTCCGGTTCTGTTTTCACTCTGGAATTGTTTCAAGAGCTAGGGTGGCCATGAAACTTTAGCACAGTCAATTAACTTTAATTTATTGAATCCCTGACGGCTGAACGTGTTCAAATGTTATGTATTCTAACTGAATGTCAAAGGTCGGGAAAGAGACAGAACTATGGAAAAACTCCATCCAATGTCAGATAGATGCGCTAAACAAATCCCTGACCTTGGGCCCGCGTCCTAAGGGTAAAAGGAAGTCTAAAAAAACGGTGGGAGTTACTGATATTGGGTCAGAGACTGACTCAGATATGGAAACAGAGGCACTCAACCCCCTTCCTGGACCCAGTGGGGCTTCCATCGTGGGCATTCACCCCCCAACCCCTATGGCTGGCAACAAAAAGAGAGCTCGATTCAGTGACTCTCCAAACAGTCAGATGACACTTGTGGAATCTTCCCGTAAGGTAATTCCGGCCATGGAGAAATGCCACCGAATCAGGTGCATTCTAACAGACGGCACTAACAAACTGAAGAAGACAGACAAAGGCGCTCTCAACGAGATTTTGGATGATTTGATGAGTGATATCACCCATTTGATGCTTGAGATCAACAACACATTGACCACCAGGAGCGCCACCATCGAGCAGGTCCTCAACGTCCAAGCCTCCATGACCAAAAAATTGGACACGGCCATCAAGGCACGCCCAACCCTGAGCACTCCACCGATGTCCTATGCCTCAGCTGCGGCTGGTTTAGCTTCTTCGAAAAAGGTTCTGGTGAATGGTTTCGAGCGTCCATTGCCCCCCAAACCTCTGACGGTACTGGTGTACCCGGAAATTCCCGAGGGGAAAACTTCTGAGGGCACTCAGAAGGATATGGAGAAACTGATTAACCTCAGTACTGACGATTTCCAAATTGTTCGACTTCGGAAGATCAAAGGTGCGGGCATGGCTCTGCAAGCCAAGGGGAAGAAGGACTTGGAGAACATCCTAAAGGCGGGATCCAAGCTGGCAGCGAGTGGGTTGAAACTAGTCAATCCCCTGGGTCGCTTGCCTAAGATTGTGATCTACAATGTCCCAAAAGGAGAACCCTCCGCTGACCAGGCCCTCTTCAGTGAAATTTTCGCTAACAATTTGGAAGGACGCACCCCCTTGTCCCTGGAAGACCACCTCCGCACTATGAGGAGAGTTTCCCTCTTTGGGAAGCGAGACGGTGGAACTATGAATATGGTCCTGACGTGCCACCCGGCCGCCAGGAAGGTACTCATTGACAGCGGGCTGTGCTACCTTGGGTGGAACGCTTGTCGGACCCGCGACTACACTGGCGCCACCAGATGTTTCAAGTGCCATCTATATGGCCATATTTCGAAAAATTGCACACAAGAAAAAGAATCCTGCCGCCACTGCGCCGCTGTGGCTGTGGGTCATGGCTTCGAAGATTGCCCCAAGAAGGCACAGCCTGCTGTCTGCGCCACCTGCTCACGCTTTAAGAAGCCGGCGGATCATCCTACCGGTGATAGGGACTGTCCGGCCCAAAAAGCAGCGGTGGAGGCAGCCTTCCGCATGACGGATTATGGCTCCTCTTAATCCCCTCTCCTTAGGTCAGATCAACCTTCAGCGATCCCGGATGGCCACACTGGAAGTACTGAGGGTCATGACTGACCTCAACATCGACATTATGCTTATTCAGGAACAGTACACCTGGGAAGGTAAGACCCCCCATTAATTTTCCGGGTGCGGTACTCGAAGTTGGCCGCTCACCGGGGGCGGGTGTCCTGGTCAACACTACATTGATCAGTCCCCTCCTTCTGGCTGGTCTTTCTGATGAACACCAAACCTGTATAATGAGATATCACGTGTATTTATTTTTCGTGACAATATTCTGAAAATTTCAAAATACACGTGATTTTGGGGGGGTTAGTCTAAAAACTCACCACATATCACCACGGGGGGGGGGGTTAAAAAGTTGCTATAAAACATCACGTGATTAATGGACAACCCCTTACATATAAGCATTTATAACAAGATGTGTGCACCATATTTATGGTCTAGATGTAAGGCACCTCCAGTATTAGCGCATTGGTCAGATTGCCAGCCCTGGAATATTTTGGAGTTGAACTGCTGCCAAACCTGCAGGCAGGATTCTAATCTCAAGAATTCGAATGAAGCTTTGCTCAATCTATGTGCGGCAGCTCAGAGCATTGGGCGACCCTCTCTGAGTGGCATACAATGGATTGACTTCAACTCGCAACGATCGTGATCATACTTTTTTCGTTATATGTTTTTGGGGTGTTGTGCCGTGTTGCGCTACCTCCTTCTTTAGCCAACGTTTCGGACATCGTTGCAGTGTCCATCATCACACATCTACCGGATCTGCCGGATCTGCCCTGATGATGGACACTGCAACGATGTCCGAAACGTTGGCTAAAGAAGGAGGTAGCGCAACACGGCACAACACCCCAAAAACATATAACGAAAATGCTTCTGGCCGTGAAAATCTTAAAACTTATGTGATCATACTTCTTGAAAGTGACTCGCCATCTTTGGAATTGACGGGAGACCATCCTGGGAGGATCATTAGCAACTGAAAACATCAACCTGTCCTGAATCTGGACCCTTTTGTCTGGTAGCCAATGTTCTGCAGACGTTTTGGACCAACCGAGCAAGTTAGGCCAAGCTCTGTATCAAGATTCCGATTTGCTCAAAAAGGTGACATGTTGCAAAAGGAAATATGTAGCCATTGTTAACAACATCACGGGGAATGTTGGATTTGAAAAAGTGCATCGCAGTACGACCACTACAACCCGCCCTTCATCTTGCCTAAACTATGGACAACACCTGCATCCAGCTTAGGATCATTATCTGGATGATATACAGAAATTGCATATTAAACGATCCCGTCTATCATTACAAAATAATATTGAAAGAAGGATAACTATCAAAACAACTAAACCGCATGTACTTGCATCCAGTACCCAGCCACCACACTCATTCCACGTGCCTACGTGCATCGGACCAATAACCTCTTTATCAGGAAGACTCAATAACATGTTGACAAACAATATAGACCCGGAAGCAGACACACACGTTACAACTACAACACAATCGGATGGACTATATAAAGGCCAAATCATCTTCTGCAAATCAATTCATTTTGTCGATTGAATCCAAACACTTGCTTGTCATATTGCTCATATAAATAATTCCCTTTGAAATTGTACTTATTTTAAGTTGTATTGTGTAATTAAATAATAAAGGATAATTTATCCACAAGTATATTATTTTTAACACATCAAGAACAATAAAAGTTAACTGGCGCCCTGTACGTGGGTCATTTCGAGGAAGCTGTTAAACTTGGCCGTAGTCAGGACTCCCTAGATATTCTTTAATATCTCAACGCGAAGAGGACCATACACCAAACAAATTCGTTAACTTGGCAATGAAGATCGAGGCATCAATACCTCTGTGAGTACATTTTTCAATTGATTGTCTATCCCATACGTACGATAGATCCTTTCCCTACCTTAGAGAGAAAACTAAATTCCTTAAAGTCATTTCGTATATACATATTTTTTTTTTAAATGGCACAGCCAAATAAGAGACCCGCTCCCCAATATGCAGAATCGATATTGGAGTACAGTGGCTCTCCCCAAGATGTCAACTTATTTATAAAATCAGCCAAGGGGTACATTGCTAGAAACGGCAACACGCCAAATAATGTTGAGAAAATAATCTCAAGATTACGTGGAAAAGTACTTCACGTAATTCTCATGTGCGATCATGATAATAACATTGAAACTATATTAGAAACCTTGAAAAATGAATATGGAGACAATAAGTCTATTGCGTTACTACAAAACGAATTAATCAACTTCAACCGCGGACAAAAGGATTTCTCCTCAACGATCCATGAAATCAATCAAATTCTCTTCTCAACTAAAATAAAAATTTCCGATCAGTATGGAGGACCTAGTGCCCACATACTGATGGAACCGTATAAAGATACGGCTAGAAATACATTATTAAATCTCATGCCAACGCATATTAAATGCGCAAACTTGACAAAAAATTATGATGCCCTATGCACAGAAATAAGAATGCTGGAAGCTCACGGCGAGCTCAACCAGCGGTCTAAACAAAATCTTGTATTTCCACAAGCAGGACCATCTAATTTCATGCGGTCAGGACTCAACCAAATAAACCCTTCAATCGCCCTAATTTTTTACCGCCGCAAACGCAAAATTCGTTCAAACCTAACTTTAATCATAATCATCATCATAGTCGCCCGCAGCTATCCTAATGCCGGTAATGACGTGTCGCTCGCTCGTGTTGTCTTGTGTTAAATCGACGGTAATCGGATGATATGGTGATTTATATGATATTTGATTACATACCGGTGTGTTGTTAATTAATTAAAAAAGTGTTTTTATGTTTCGTTTCAACGCATGATCGATGAAAATGTGACCAAATATACAATATACCGTGGCGTAGTAAACCAAACGCATAAGTACGGACACCGCCCGTGGCAAAGAAATAATCACGGTATCAAGGTATATTAAACCAAACGCATAAGTACGGACAAGACCGCCCGTGGCAAAGAAATAATCACAATAATTTTAATACGCATCAGGCACGTGCCGGTGATGTCAGTATGAGAACGACCCCAATGCCCCGACCTCCTAAAGGCCTGGTCATCGACCTCGGCAATGGATGTACGGCACAGGAGCTATTTTATACTGACGGTAATGATCAGGAACGGCCGGATTTTTGGGGAAGACCAAGAATCTCCCCGAGAAACTTAATCCACCTTAATCAAATTAATAATGGCCTACCATATGTAGTGACGCCATTAAATATAAAAATTCTGATTGATACGGGAAGCTCCAAATCATTCATGAATAAAAATGAATATAATAGATTGTTTCGTGACTATAAATGAAGAGTTTACTGTACAAACAGCACACTCTACGACCACCCACAGAGGTACCGTCGTGACACCATTTTGGAAAAAGTATTCGGCAATAATGATGCCGAAATGCGTTTCTATATTTTTGACTTTTCCCACAAATACGATGTGTTAATGGGGATAGACATGTTGAAATTAATGAATGCAACATTAATTTTAAATAACTCTAATAATATTTTAAAAACTCCAACCAAACAGTTCAGTTATTCCATATAATGGATATGAGTAAACTTGATGAGTTATTGGAGAAAAATAGGGATTTATTTTCTGAGGAACTGGTAGCTAATTGCTCACCTCATGTAAAACATGAAATAAAATTAATTAAAGAAGAGCCTGTGTATCAACGCGCTTATCGGTTACCGTATGAGAAAAGGCTTGAAGTTGAAAGGCAAGTCGCTCAACTTCTGAAGGATGGAATCATCCGACCATGGAATCATTCGCCTTGGGCAAGCCCTGTCCATATAGTCGAAAAAAAAACTCGACCAATCGGAAATAAAAAAGTGGAGGATGGTCATAGACTATCGGAAACTCAACGAACAAACACGTAGTGATAAGTTTCCCCTCCCAAACATCGAAGACATTTTTTCACAGTTACATGGCAATAAATACTTTTCAACTTTAGATCAGACAAGTGGGTACCACCAGATTAAAATGTCTGATCAAGACATAGAAAAGAAAGCATTCACTATTCCTAACCAGCACTACGAATTTGTTAGAATGCCATTCGGGTTAAAAAAACGCACCGGCCTCTTTTCAGCGTATGATGAATAACGTATTACGCAAATACATAGGAAAAATATGTTCGGTATATTTAGTTGAAAGTCAGTCAAAAGTCAGAATAATAGAAGAGTATGTATGAGACGATGTATGAATGTGAGTGAGGCAAAGAGTGTGTGCCAAGACCGAGTTGTTTGGCGGTCCGTCTTCTCTGCCTACCCCTGCGGGGAAACGGCGTGATGGTTAGTTAGTTAGTTAGTTTATATTTAGTTGACATAATAGTATATGCCAACGACGAAGAGGAACACCTCAGGCGCCTAGAAATTGTTTTCTACGCCCTGCGAGAAGCCAACCTAAAAATAAATATCAATAAGTGTGAATTTGCGAAAGAAGAAATTAAATTCTTGGTTCATATTCTTAATGGTGATGGATTGCAACCCGATCCCGTCAAACTTGAAGCCATAAGAAAATTCCCCTTACCGAAGACAGTCAAAGATATAAAATCTTTTCTAGGACTAATCGGGTACTATCGTAAATTCGCCCCAAATTTAAGCGGAGTGACGAAACCGCTCACAGAATGTACCTGAACAAATGTAAAAATAACGCCAAAATTGAATCAAAACAAAGGGAAGTTACAAAAGAAAGGCGGGAAATTCAAGAAATAGCAGCAGATACGACAGGCGCTGGCGTGATATGAGCGCTATATCTCACATTATATATTCTGGATAAGCAAGACAACATAATAAGAGTTTTAATGGTAGGTAAAACTCCAACATTAACAGTTCGAGAGCGTAAACGACATTTTTTACCGATTTTGTTAGATGTATTTGCATTGTTTTCGCCTGTGAAAGAATACATGTACCGAAAGATTTTTAATGAGAAATTTAATCTTTCATTTTTTGAACCATAGAAAGATGCTTGCGATTTGTGTTTTGAGTTCCGTGCTACCACAGATCCGGATGAAATACGTACGCAATTGTATGAAGAACATATTCTAAAAAAGGATGAAGGCTATAAAGAACGTGAACGAGATAGAGATCTAAACAGCAATCCATCAACCATCCATCTCTTGTCTTAATTTTCACTCTTTTAGTTGAATAACCTTTTAAAAGGTTCCGATATTTTGTCTTTTCACGAAGAAGCAATGAAATTTTCATTCTCCCAAATCCCTTACTTAATTCATTGCTTACAACAAAAGTACTTCGAATATTATCTCTTACAAAACACAGTTTTCTGGAGACACTACTTCTAGGGATATACTGGACATAAAAAATTCTATCAAAATTTTGTCCAGTATTCAACTTAAGCTTCCTAACAGTTCTATTTCGAAAAAGAAAATAGATGACATTAAAAGCATGTACAAGTATATGCCAGAAGTTGACAAAATATATTTTCAAGCAATTTTAAGAAGGTTTGAAATTGTAGTCCCAGAACCAGGAACTGAAAATATTGCAGAAACATCTTCAAATATTCATAAAAAAAACAGCAAAAATGAAATGCAATAATGAAGATCACAATACAAAACTCACAGGAACCATCTCTATAAATACCCAGAAGAGAGTAGATAAAAAAAGAATAAAAGTGCAAAAATAAATAAAAAATTACGTCCAAAGAAAATAAAAACCAAGAAAAAAAAAGTTCACCGGAATAAAAAGTAAATAATTTAAAAAGGTCAACTTATCCTTAATTAGGCACACTTAAATAAAATGTTTTTTCTAAAAAAAAATGTGCTTGTTCACTTTTGACTTTTCTTTTAATAAAAATATCTTATTTGTCTTATTTTAAAAATCCAAAAAGAAAATATTTTAATTTTGGATTAATGCGGGTTAATGTAACTCTATCTATCTTCACATTATCCGGGTTAGTTTATTATTCTCATTGCTAATGTCAGCAGTTCTTGGGTTGTTGTCGGTTTTTTTTAATTAAGTTGCAGGTATCTTTGTACATAGTTGGCTATGTTTTCAAAATTACATAATATTAATATTTTGATGATTTATGTAGTGCCGTTTTGTGAAAAATTACGTTAATGACACTGTTTGTGTCTTTAAAAATAATAATTTAAGTCAACGTCAAAACAAAAGAAGAAAAAAAACGTGTTTGAAGTCTGAAAATCACCTTGTACATACAATTTACCACTATTTGGCATATTGAACAAAAAATATCTCAAAGTTTTGGGAGCTGAATTGTTCAATCTTCAGACGATGTGCTCAATATCCAAAAGAATCGAAAATTATTTTCAACCCATGTTCAATATCCATCTTTAAAGTCATAATTTGGGCATATTATAGCTTAAAACTTCGAAAATTAATCTTTACACATTTCCTGTAATACACATGCATAAATCGAAAAGACCTAAGTCGAGAATTATTTAGAGTTTGCCCGTAAAAACAGAAAAAAACGTCTCCTGTAAAATTAGCAAAACGGTCTATTGAACATACAAGCACTAAGGCAGCGTACTGTGAATTGTGGATTTTTTTTCAAGTTTTTTCCGCATGATATTCTATAACAGACTTTTTTAGTGTTGGATAATTTTGTCTGTTTATATACTTTTCACATTGAATATGTCGATACCTTTGGAGGAAGACGTGATGATGAAGACTTTTTCAATGACATCTACGATTTACCAGTTCATTGTGATAGCTCTTCCGATGACTCAAATATTTCTGATGAAGAAGAAGATGAACCACCATCTTTGAAAAAGCAAAAATTGGATAGTCGAAAATGGGTTCAAACTGATTTTGTACCAACTTTGCACGATTTTGACAGCAGGTATTCAGGCATAAGAGGCGATGTAAATTTGAATGAGAATGCAAGCGAACTTGACTTCTTTGAATTGTTCTTTACTTATACCATAGTCCAGTCAATTGTAACGGAAAAAAATAAATACGCTTCAACACTGGCTCTCAATATTTAAGTCTAAAATCGAAGATGAATAAATGGGTTGACACTACTGTGTCCGAAATAAAGATATTCTTGGCGACACTTTTGCTTATGGGTCTTGTTGGTAAAAACTCATTGAAGAAATATTAGTCAAATAACCCAATAATAGAAACGCCATTCTTCAGAGTGTTATTTTCGCAAGATCGATTCTTTCTTTTACTGTGGGTTCTGCACTTTGCCAATAACAATGTTTGGACAAATGATCGATTGTATAAAATAAGGAATCTTTTGTATCCTTTGGAAAAATCTTTACCCATTCCAAAACATATGTATAGATGAAAACCTGTTATTGTGGAAGGGAAGACTTTCTTTTAAAATATATATACCCTCCAAACGACACCGTTTTGGAATAAAATTATTTGTCTGTTGTGATGTAGAAACAGGTTATGTCTTAAGACATCATTGTTTACACTGGATCGGATTCAGATATCATCATGGATCCAAATATTGGAGTGTCTGGGTCAGTTGTAACAACTATGATGAACGACTATCTCGGAAAAGACCACAGACTCTTTGTAAACAATTGGTATTCAAGCCGAAAATTGTTTGATGTTTTATTTCAAAACAAACGCTTGTGGAACTGCAAGATTAAACGAAAAGGAAATGTCCAAGTTCGAAAGCACTAAAATGCAAAGAGGAGATGTAAAAGCATTTCATTCAAATGATCTCTTGGCAATAAAATGACGTGATAAACGGGAGATTATTATGTTGACAAACATACATGAAAATAAAATGATGATCACCGCAATTTGCAGAGACTCTGCATGCAGAGTCGTTGACAGTGACTTGTACGATTTATGATATACCTAAATATTATTATTTTATCATCATGCTTGAAAAGGAAAAAGAAGTTTGGGTAGAAATTTTCGATCTCTACAAGGACCTTCGATGCTTGCGAGATATTTCCGACAAAAATTATTTGCGACGAGATATCCGTAATAAAGCAATGGAGTTATTAGTTGACAAATATTATCAACGAGGAAGTCACGATTTAAATATTTAAAAAAAAAATTGAGAACATGAGAACATCATTTCAAAGAGAATTAAGAAAAGTAATTTATCCAACTTTGTGAGTGAGTTCATCTTATTACTTTATTTGTTCTCAGGGCTGGTATCCAGGTGCCCCATTGACTTTTCACAATAGCCAGAGGGTGGCCTGTACCCATCTACTGGTGGGGATGAGATCCTATTACATCTCTTCACCCTGCACGGTCACCAACACCCGCATATCTTCCTTTATTCCCTGGATAGAGGGTATCGTGTATCGTGTGGCCTTAAAGCGGTGTTGTTGACAAGGAAGTTTTTTGTAATTATTTTTCATTATAATTTACTTTTTACAAACGTTTATTCCCTGGATAGAGGGTATCGTGTATCGTGTGGCCTTAAAGCGGTGTTGTTGACAAGGAAGTTTTTTGTAATTATTTTTCATTATAATTTACTTTTTACAAACGTTTATTCCCTGGATAGAGGGTATCGTGTATCGTGTGGCCTTAAAGCGGTGTTGTTGACAAGGAAGTTTTTTGTAATTATTTTTCATTATAATTTACTTTTTACAAACGTAACGATATTCATAGATAAAATAACATAACAGAGAGACAAAATGAATATGAGTAAGAAGAAAAAAAAATAAGTGTAAATTGTGTATATAAAAGATATCCGGAAACTAATAGTACAAGCAGGAAACTCACGAGTCTACTTCACACAGAGAACCCAAAAAAAAGTTTTTTTTTTTTTGATCGGAGCCCTTTATTGCACTTTAAATATTTTTTCGGAACTACTGCAGCTCGGCGCCGTGTCCACGCTTTAACGCAATCACTACATCACTAAATATTATATAATAAAGTCCACCGCCGCGCCTGTCTGTCTGTCTGTTCGCGATATAATCAAAAACGACTGAACGGATTTTCATGCAGTTTTCACTAATAGAGTGATTCACGTGGAAGGTTTAAGTATTAATTTTTTAAGGTTTTGTCTAAATTAGGTGAAATATATAATAAAAAAGAAGAATGTCTGTATGAGAGCTGGCTGGCAAGCAGGTGATGTGGATTTGATTTGTATGCAAATCTACACCGAGTTTAAAGGTTCTTAGGGTTTAATGGGTTTAAGGCCAACTTTTCTTATAAGTAGATAGTACAAGGTGGGGCAAAAGGAATCATCCTATTAGAAACCGCTATAATTTTTGCAAATGGCGCCAAATGTCAATTCGGTTTTGACATTTGTGAAGTAAACAAACGCATAATACAAATCGACAAGCCGTGAATCGGTTTACTCCGCAAGAACGGGGAATAATTGTTTCCATTTTTTCATGCAACAATTCGTCGGTTGTGTTGATAACGGCTTTTACAGTCAAGTAATTAAATGTGTAAATTAAATTTTCACTGGCACAGATAACTGCATTCACAGTCAAGCGATTGAATGTGTAAATTAAAATTTCACTGACACAGATTACAGCATTCACAGTCAAGTGATTAAATATGTAAATTAAATTTTCACTGGCACAGATAACTGCATTCACCGTCAAGTGTTTGAATGTGTAAATTAAATTTTCAAAGGCGCAGATAACAGCTTTTACTGTCAAGTGATTGAATGTGTCAATTAAATTTTCAATGGCCCAGATTACAGCATTCACAGTCAAGTGATTGAATATGTAAATTACATTTTCACTGGCACAGATTACAGCATTCACAGTCAAGTGATTGAATGTGTAAATTACGTTTTCACTGGCGCAGATAACGGCATTCGTTAAGAGATTGAATGGGTAAATTAAATTTGAAACTCTGAACTTGCTAACATCACCACTCTCTGGTGAGCTGGCTGGCACAGAATGCAGCCTTTACAGTCAAGCGATTGAATGGGTAAATTACATTTTCACTTGCGCAGCAGATAACGGCATTCGGTAAAAGATTGAATTTGTAAATTACATTTTCACTGGCACAGATTACAGCATTCACAGTTAAGAGATTGAATGTGTAAATAAAATTTTCACTGGCACAGATAACGGCATTCACAGTCAAGTGATTGAATGTGTAAATTAAATTTTCACTTGCGCAGCAGATAACGGAATTGGGTAAAAATTGAAATGTGTAAATTAAGTTTGGAACTCTGAACTTGTTAACATCATCAGTCTCTGGTGGGCTGTGTAATATATTACATACCGTTATTTATTTCAGATTTTATGATAAATTTCAATTTCCTGGAGTAGTAGGATGCATTGACGGTACACACATCGCCATGGTTAAACCAACAATACACAAAGAAATGTATTATAACAGAAAGGGTTTTCATTCGATGAACACAGTCATGGTACTATGTTGATATTTTGTAAAAATATAATTCAAAAACAAATTGGCTGAAAAACCAATAATCATTATATTATTTATATTGTCCACCACGGATCTGTGATTCAAATTTAAAAAATTTGTCTGTGCAAGATTTGGTGGAGCTTCACATGACGCTCATATTTGGCAGATGATGGCCATGAAACCATACATCGAACAAGTACGCATCCAAGAAACTGTTCGGTTATTAGGTAAATTTCATGCATTTTTTGAATAAAGACATTTTATTGATTATAATTGAAAAATAATAATATTATTAATATTGGCCATGAAACCATACATCGAACAAGTACGCATCCAAGAAACTGTGTGGTTATTAGGTAAATTTCATGCATTTTTTGAATAAAGACATTTTATTGATTATAATTAATATGTTATTTATATTGAAATGTATTTTTATTTTTTTAAGTTTATGAGTAAAACCTGTAAATATATTATTTAATTAAATGAAGACAACATTAGAAGACAAAATGATTTAAGCTCGCCCCTCAAACTAATCCAAGACGTCATCACCAGGTGGGATTCCTCATTTGTCAGTTGTGATTGCACAGGCCGTGATACAGTTGTACAAAATCGATCTTTCAACACTTCCCACAATTTTTTTTTTATAGTAGTGATTCACATTTCAAACACCGAAACTGGGAGGTGTTTACATGACCACTCTCCGGGGAGCTGGCGGGCGCGGATAACGGCATTCACAGTCAAGTGATTGAATGCGTAAATTAAATTTCTGCACAGATAACGGCATTCACAGTGATTGGTTGGGCGTTTACACAATACATAGCAACACTTACCTACACACATCTACATATACCATAGACTCTGTGCTTGTAGTTTGATTGTCACATGTTCCTTACCTATCCATCCCTATCATTTTACCCATCCTGTCCCATCCCTATGAATCTGTTATTTCGTTACCATAACAAATCAGTGTAGTCTATCGAAACTCACCGTGAAAGCCTATAATTTTCCACTCCCGCATTCTCTACCCGCATGTCACAGTAAATACTGCAATTAATAATTATACAAGTGTATGAACAAAAGCCACCCATGAGAGAAGAGAAGTACCACAAGGTTCCACAGTAAGTCCCTTCCTTCCTATCCCTTTATGAGCATTCATTTTTACTTGTGCAGTGGTCTATCAAACATCTCAAAGCACATTAAAGGTCCTTCGATATCCGCATCCACACAAACCACACATCAGTGACTGAATGTAAATAAATTAAATTTTCACTGGCACAGATAACTGCCTTCACAGTCAAGGGATTGAATGTGTAAATTAAATTTTCACTGGCACAGATTACAGCATTCACAGTCAAGTGATTGAATGTGTAAATTAAATTTTCACTGGCGCAGCAGATAACTGCATTCGGTAAGAGATTGAATGTGTAAATTAAATTTGGAACTCTCAACTTGTTAACATCACCAGTCTCTGGTGAGCTGGCTGGCACAGATAACAGCATTTACAGTCAAGTGATTGAATGTGTAAATTAAATTTTCACTAGCACAGATAACTGCATTCACAGTCAAGTGATGGAATGTGTAAATTAAATTTTCACTGGCACAGATTACAGCATTCACAGAAGTGGTTGAATGTGTAAATTACATTTCCACTGGCTCAGACAATGGCTTTCACAGTCAAGTGATGGAATGTGTAAATAAAAGTTTCAAAGGCGCAGATAACAGCATTTACTGTCAAGTGATTGAATGTGTAAATTAAATTTTAACTGGCACAGATTACAGCATTCACAGTCAAGTGATTGAATGTGTAAAGTAAATATTCATTGGCACAGATTACAGCATTCACAGTCAAGCGATGGAATGTGTCAATTAAATTTTCAAAGGCGCAGATAACAGCTTTTACAGTCAAGTGATTGAATGTGTAAATTAAATTTTAACTGGCACAGATTACAGCATTCACAGTCAAGTGATTGAATGTGTAAAGTAAATATTCATTGGCGCAGATAACGGCATTCACAGTCAAGTGATTGAATGTGTAAATTAAATTTGTAACTCTGAACTTGCTAACAACACCACTCTCTGGTGAGCTGGCCGGCACAGAATGCAGCATTTACAGTCAAGTGATTGAATGTGTAAATTAAATTTTCGCTGGTGCGGATAACGGAATTGACAGTCAAGTGATTGAATGTGTAAATTAAGTTTTCACTGGCACAGATTACAGCATTCACAGTCAAGCGATGAAATGTGTCAATTAAATTTTCAAAGGTGCAGATAACAGCTTTTACAGTCAAGTGATTGAATGTGTAAATTAAATTTTAACTGGCACAGATTACAGCATTAACAGTCAAGTGATTGAATGTGTAAAGTAAATATTCATTGGCGCAGATAACGGCATTCAGTCAAGTGATTGAATGTGTAAATTAAATTTGTAACTCTGAACTTGCTAACAACACCACTCTCTGGTGAGCTGGCCGGCACAGAATGCAGCATTTACAGTCAAGTGATTGAATGTGTAAATTAAATTTTCACTGGCACAGATTACAGCATTCACAGTCAAGTGATTAAATGTGTAAATTAAATTTTCACTGGCACAGATAACTGCATTCACAGTCAAGTGATGGAATGTGTAAATTAATTTTTCACTAGCACAGATTACAGCATTCACAGTCAAGTGATTGAATGTGTAAATTACATTTCCACTGGCTCAGATAATGGCATTCACAGTCAAGTGATGGAATGTGTAAATAATATTTTCAAAGGCGCAGAAAATAGCATTTACTGTCAAGTGATTGCATGTGTATTTTCACTGGCACAGATTACATTACAGCATTCACAGTCAAGCGATGGAATGTGTCAATTAAATTTTCAAAGGCGCAGATAACAGCTTTTACAGTCAAGTAATTGAATGTGTAAATTAAATTTTAACTGGCACAGATTACAGCATTCACAGTCAAGTGATTGAATGTGTAAAGTAAATTTTCAAAGGCGCAGATAACAGCATTTACTGTCAAGTGATTGAATGTGTATTTTCACTGGCACAGATTACAGCATTCACAGAATTCAATTCATAAAATTATGAAAAACCAAATGCCAAAATACTTTAAGGATGAAATTGTTTTTAATAGAGACATTCATAATTACGAAACAAGAAATACAAACAGAGTTCGATTGCCACAAATGAAGAAATCAAAATCACAGAACTGCCTAATGTACAGAGGAATAAAGATGTATGATGATATGCCAGAAAGTATGAAGAATGAATGTATTTAAAAAGAAATGTTATGCTTACTGTAAAAATATTTAAATTTATCAAATGAAATGTTACATTGTGCTTATTAGTTTATATTCATGTAGTATAAACTAACTCAATAAATTTAAAAAGTTATGGTGGTACCTACATTCCTTAAATAATTTTACAGCCATAAAAGTATTTTCTAGGCGTGCAATACCGAACAATGAAAACGAGGTGATTTGCACTTTTGAAGCAAACCCGTTTTCATTCCCGTTGGTGATTCGAATCTGGATGGTAATTCTTTGTAATTTGCCTAATCGTACTTAATTGTTGTCGCAAAGTTAAATTAAATAAATGACTAAATGTTATACCGCGTTGTTAATATTATTACTATATATTACCTTCTGTGATTAGTGAGTTAAAATCGTAACCTGGGCTAGATGAGAGGTAAGTATTTCTACAACGAGCGTCTAGTTCAGGCAACCACGATAATGGTGACCCCAGTGAGTTCAAACACCACGATAATGGTGACCCCAGTGAGTTCAAACACCACGATAATGGTGACCCTAACTTGTTACACTAAATTCATCAGCGATATTAATCGTAATGTTGCTTTATTTTTGACATTAATGAATACCACGAATTGCCACCAGACACGGATTGCCATCGGGAGTCCTGAGACAGCAAACGTAAGTTAAATTTCAATTTTAAAAACCCTTTCTCAAATTTTCATTGCAGTAGTCTAGAAATTAAATGCTCTCAGTAATTTTAATATAATATGTACGTAGTACATCCTTTGCGATTTCGATTGCATCGGAGTTACCGAAAATGAAGTAATCTGTTAATCCATAAACTCATATCTGCGGATATGATATATACCTACCAGATATCTTAATGATTATTATCCCAACTAATGTTTTTTTAAATAATCGTGATTATAACGACCATTAACTGCGAAAGAAATCAATTTCAGAGTCGACGGCCAAAGGACATCCGCGCCGAACAGATCTTCATGAGCAGAGTGAAAGCAGTTGGCAGCCTATTCCCGAGCTCACCATCAGCCTTTACCGGAGCAGCTGACTTTCACCAGAGCAGCGGACTTCAACCAGAGCACCTGTCTTCCACCTGGGCAGTCTACCCGTCACCGTCACCAGGGAAGCAGAGCTGACAGCCAGGCATCGATGGAATACCAGCGAGTGACAAGAAGCATACGACGTAACGTTCAATCTAATACATTTAATATTTCCCAGGAATGTGTCAATTTTTGCATGCATTTATACCTACCGTGCAATAAGATGTTACAAAATCACCATGAGAAATCAAAATCAAAATGATAGAAAACTGCAATAATAATGGTTTAACAATTTAAAAATAAATGGTTTGAGTCTTGGATTATGCAAATAATTAAAAATTTTAAAACACAGAGGTCAATAATAGTACCATTTTCATGATTTAAAAAAATTGTTCTTAAAATGATGAATCTAAACAATGAAAATAAAAAAATAATACAATGCAAGGTTGCAATTGTCATTTACTTTCATAGCATAGCTGTACCGGACGTGATTTGAGCATTTGATAATTGTTTTAAAATTATAATTAATTAATAAATTAGCTCCCGGGGTCAAGTAATTCCAAAGGGATAAAAAACAAAACTTGACCCCTCCACTCCCTTTTTCCTCCCTCTGTGTACGTACCTACATACTTATTCTCTTACTTTGCATAAATTTGTGATTTGTGCAAAGCCTTCTTGGTCTGTTGTACATACCTACAACCCTTTGACCTTTGCGCAAATTCAAATTTATGCAAAGCCATTCCTATTTCTCTCCATGTACCCAATTTGTGCTAAACTAGGTGTTTTTATCCTGCACAAATTGGCTCTATGAAACTACACCCATTTTATGCAAAACCTTCCTTTATCATTTTGCATAAAATCTTAGCTGTTCAATCCTGTATCTTTCTTACATTTTAAATTGTGCAAACTCACTGTGTATTTACAAAATAAATATGAAGGGAGAGCAGCGAGCTGGACAAATGTTGCGAGATGGTCAAGGACGCCCGACGACAGCCGGAGCGTTCGAAACCTTTGCCCGGTCCCATTCCGAGATTTCAATTCTCGGAATTAAGGGGAGACAAAAGGCTAAGACCGGCTGTTTCCCCTTTAAATAGTGCCCTAAAAGCTATGGACCGCAGAGTTCCTGCATCCGTCATCTCGCACACATCGGTACCTGTCCTGCGCTCCCCGACCCAACTGCAACCTCGACTTTCTCTTCTTGCCTGGCCGACTTGTTCACCCTTGAAGCATAATACAATTCGAACGCCTTTATCAAGGCGAAGGTACCCCTCTACCCTGCTCCACCTCCCTTCTTCCCCTCGCCTTCACCCGTTTCTCCCTTTACCTACTGCAAGTTGCACTTCTTCTCTCCTCTGGCCGCACCGCCCACCAAGAAGACCCTGCATACAATTGTCGAAACGCCTTTATCAAGGCGAAGGTACCTCTGCGCTGCGCTCTACCTACCTCCCTTCCCCTTGCCCTAGATCTGTTTCTCCCTTCCTACCTACAATTTCTCCCCGTTTTCCCTCGCTTTCTCCCCATTTCTCCCTTTCTCCCTACATTTACCCCACTTTTCCCTCTACCTATCCTTTCTCTCCCCTTCTCCCGAAGGCGTCGGAACGGCCAGCCGGTCCCCCTCCCACTACATCGTCTGTGCGGGTGGCGATTACAGTGCCAGCGTCCCGTACAATAGCATAAGTATAGCATATTCAACATTGATTCTTGTAAGGGATTTTAGAAAATAATTGGAAGACATCAATCAACTTTTATTAAAAAAAAAAAAAAATTTAATATTTTTGCCCTACCGCTATATTTTTTCACAAACATATTATTGTTCCTTGCTGCCTATTTCTTGCCATATCATCATAATAAACATGAACCCAACGGATGATCAATCAACTTCCAACAATGGAAACAATCCACTCACAATGGAACTCGCTGGTCCCGCTTCGGCGGAGAGCGCAATTTTTCGCGCATTAGATTACTATCAAGACCCCAACATATGTTCAGTACTCCAAAATCTACACAAAAAATCGCCACACTGACACGGGAGGTCAAACAATTGAAGATGATCCAAAACGGCAGCAATGGACGGGCACATCACTCCACAAAACGCCGCAATTATAGTACCGGCCGTGAATGGAGGCAAACATAGTCTTCATCTCAAAATTTCTCATGAAAACCACGATCAAGGTCACGCAGTAATAATAATAAAATCATTCAACCAGATATTGCCATTTCCACAACAAATTCGGAGAAAAAGCTTTCAAATGCCAACAACCGTGCACATACAAAAGCGACAAATCGAAAAACAACGGCGGCGCCACACAGTAAGGATGTGTGATTTCGTCATCAGTAGCAGTCCCTTCCATCATGCTCAAGTAACACAAAAAACACTTGTAGCAATAACAGCAAACAGGCAACTGAACACGCTCCAGTAAACAGGAACTGGACACGCTTCAGCAAACAGGCAACTGACATCACAGCAAACAGGCAACTGAACACGCTCCAGCAAACAGGCAACTGACATAACAGCAAACAGGCAACTGGACACGCTTCAGCAAACAGGCAACTGACATCTCAGCAAACAGGCAACAGGCAACTGGACACGCTCCAGCCAACAGGCGACTGGACACGCTCCAGCCAACAGGCAACAGGCAACTGACATCACCAGCAAACAGGCAACAGGCAACTGGACACAGCTCCAGCCAACAGGCAACAGGCAACTGGAAACAGGAATACCAACGGACAACTAATAGCTACTATCTCGCATTCAAGAGAGACAACTCGATTTTATCGCCCAATTCAACACAGGCACCAGGTACATCTCCGACATCTCCGAATATCTTTATATTTTAGCAGACACGCTGTCTCATACAGAAGAGACAAACAGCCCTACTGCTTTATACTACAGACGCACGAGAAAAGCGCAGAGTCAAAACGACGATATCTATAAGGCAAAAGATGACTCCGATCTCGACTAGTCTATCAACCTACCCAAATTACGATGATAACTTGGCAATACCCTAAAGGCATAATAAATTAGATAAATTAAATTAACTAAACTATTTAAGTAAATCTTGCGTTGATGTATTCTACTTATTTCACCAATGATATAATTTCGTGATCTTTTATAATTTTTACAACAAAATTTATGTAAAATAATATTTAATTACTCTCAAAGGTATTACTACTTTTAAAAAATTACAAAGAATAAAAATAACAAAGTCTACAATATTTCACACAAATTTTGAGCTTTATTGTTTATCATAATTCATAATTTAATATTTTTACAAACAACATAATTACAATACAATATAGGCAATTCATTGTCAGAGAAATGATGCCTTATAAATTGATGAAAAATTTCATCTTTTAAAAACATGTACTTACATGCAATTAATTTAAGCAAATTTAAAACAATGTATATTACCTATGTATGTAGCTATAATCGCTTTTCACAACACTTGTAATTATTATGATATAAATAACCTTTCATATGTGTATAACTCTGATAGCGTGAATCTCAATGTATTCTATATTGGATACGTAGTCAATATAGCTTATATCGACATTCATACAAAAAATATCTAACATTACTTTTTGTTTTTAATAATTCCAACTATGACTACTCAGATGTACTTATAAATACACATCTGAGCAGGCATGTTGTTGAAACTGTCACTTAAATATTAAATTATAATTATTTTCAAATGTTTACGAAAGCGAGTATATTTTACGACTAATTGATAGTTAATCGCAATAACATAATAAAAACAATAATATATAATATAATAAAAGGCTTCATAGTATATGGAGTAAGTAATAATCGAGAATCAGTAAACATTTGAAAATGATTTTTATTTATTAAGAATTTATATAATGGTAAAAATATGAATGGTTGTCTGCGCAGTAAAGAATAGTATAACTCAAATAACACAGTATCACTTGATAAAATTTCAAAATATCTGATATGGCATAAGAAAATATTTTCCATTTAATTCGCTCTACGCAAGATACTTTATTCAGCGCTTATTGTATAGAAACAATAATTCAGGTAAAAACGATTATGTAAATGAATATACCTGCCCAATATTGCTACATTGACTCAGACATCACTTAATGTAGCAAGTATTGAAATTTTTTATAACTATGCAGTGTATACTGAAGCACATCTGTTTTCATATGTTGTTAAATCAATGAATTATTTACAATATGAAAACATACCAAACATAACAGATGATTACTATGTGTGCTTCAGTAAACATAGATTAATGTGTATATTTTTTAATTTTTGGTATGACCATCCCAGTATACAACTTGACACTTTAGTTATTACTTTCATATTTTTATGACACAGAGTCATGAGTACGTGGAATAATGAAAACATTATTTCGACGTTTAGTGTCAAACTAACTTTCGCAACTTATGCAAAATATTGTATCTAATGTACCTATGTTAAGTAATTAAGTATGTATTTAGAATAATAACCTAATGCAGGATAATATACTATAGCGTACTACAACGTTTACGGTATAATATATTATTATTATAGATGTTAGCTTTAGAAAACTGAAAGAAAATAAATCAAATCTTCAACTAACAAGAATTATCCAAAGCATTATTGTCGATGCAGAAATGCTCCAATAAACAACTGGTCGCCTGTGATACTTATAACAGCGACTGATTAAAAACATTTGTCAATATTTTTTTGTAGACGCAGTATTTGCTCCGAATAAATAATTACATATATCACTATTTCCCGAATACTTTAGATATTAGCATTATATACTTAAATAGGGTTATAATAAATTAAACACTCATTTATTTTTTATTATTAATATTATTTATATAACAGAATACATTTGTATATCACAAAATAAGGTAAATCAATTATCTTTTGTTTAAAAACATACTATATACCATGCTATTTCTATAGAACATGATAATAGAACTTGGCAACTTTTAGCGCAGCAATGTCTGGTTATTAAATAATATAAAGATGTATAAATTTAATTAAAATTATATTTAAGAGCTTCCAATGCGTTCACAAACTTATGGGGATATTATTTATACAAAACCTTCACACATATACTATATCTTTCTGAACGCATAGGAACAAAATATACTATGATGATGTCACATATAGGATATATTATATTTTTTAGTACCTTATCATGTTTTAGCATGATCTCACATCGCGTCAGGAGGCCTATTGTAATCCAAAACACTTTTAACAGCGACTACCTTTTTAATTATTATAAAAACTCAGGCACTGACACAATGTGACGTCACAAAATTTTTTCCTGTACGCTTAGAAAATATCTTTTATAATCCCTGCCAAATTTCATTATATCGTCTAGCAACTGGGGGGAAGGCTTATGGTGGTACCTACATTCCTTAAATAATTTTACAGCCATAAAAGTATTTTCTAGGCGTGCAACACCGAACAATGAAAACGAGGTGATTTGCACTTTTGAAGCAAACCCGTTTTCATTCCTGTTGGTGATTCGAATCTGGATGGTAATTCTTTGTAATTTGCCTAATCGTACTTAATTGTTGTCGCAAAGTTAAATTAAATAAATGACTAAATGTTATACCGCGTTGTTAATATTATTACTATATATTACCTTCTGTGATTAGTGAGTTAAAATCGTAACCTGGGCTAGATGAGAGGTAAGTATTTCTACAACGAGCGTCTAGTTCAGGCAACCACGATAAAGTCAAGCGATGGAATGTGTCAATTAAATTTTCAAAGGCGCAGATAACAGCTTTTACAGTCAAGTGATTGAATGTGTAAATTAAATTTTCACTGGCGCAGATTACAGCATTCACAGTCAAGTGATTGAATGTGTAAATTAAATTTGTAACTCTGAACTTGCTAACAACACCACTCTCTGGTGAGCTGGCCGGCACAGAATGCAGCATTTACAGTCAAGTGATTGAATGTGTAAATTAAATTTTCGCTGGTGCGGATAACGGAATTGACAGTCAAATGATTGAATGTGTAAATAAAATTTTCACTGGCGCAGATTTCAGCATTCACAGTCAAGTGATTGAAAATATAAAATATCAATAAACTTTTCACACACCCTAAATTTTTACAACCACAGACACAAAACTCGTTCAAGCCTCATAATAATCATATTAACTTTAATCATAATGATAACAAAGTGAATAATAAGTTGTGACAAAACCGCCCATGGATGGGAAACAATCACGGTAATTTCAACACGCACCAAGCCCATGCCGGTGACGTCAGTATAAGAACTGCCCCCATGCCACCATCACCTAAAGGCCCGGTCTGTAGCGATGATGATAATCAGGAACGGCCGGATTTTTTGGAAGACCAAGAATCTTCCCAATAAAATTAATTCACCTGAATCACAATTATAATGGCCTCCAATATGTAGTAGCGCCATTAAATATTAAAATTTTGATTGACACGGGAACCTAGAAATCAGTTATGAATAAAAACGTTTACAATAGATTATTCCTTGACTAAACATATCGATGAAGAATTCACTGTGCAAACAGCACGCTTTATGACAACCCATAGAGGTACCGTTGTGACATCATTTTGAAAAAAGATATTCGGCAACAATAATGCTGAAATGCGATTTAATATTTTTGACTTCTTCCCAAATATTAATGGGGATCGATATGTTAAAATTAATGAATGCATGAACATTAATATTAAATAATTGTAACAATATATTAAAAAAAAACTTCGACCAGTTCATCTATTTATTCCATGTAATGAATATGAGAGAAATAAGGATTTATTTTACGAGTTATTAACAATAAACTCTGACCAGTTCACCTATTCCATGTAATGAATATGAGAGAAAAAGGATTTATTTTCTGAGTTATTAACAATAAACTCTGACCAGTTCACCTATTCCATGTAATGAATATGAGAGAAATAAGGATTTGTTTTCTGAGTAACTAGTAGTTAATTGCTCACCTCAAGTAAAACACGAAAACAAATTAATGAAAAAGGAACCTATGTATCAACGTGCTTATAGGTTGCCGTATGAAAGGAGGCTTGAAGTTGAAAGGCAAGTCGCCCAAATTCTGAAATCATCCGACCAAGCAATTCACCTTGGGCAGGTCCGGTCGGTTTTGATTAAAGTTACGTTCAGACATCGAATAACCGCGAGCAGGTATCTGTTGAACCGCGAGCGCTTATGTTTCGTGCCGTTCACATGACGCTTAAAAATAAAATATTTCTTCCTATGGTAGGAGAGGGGGTCAGGTGAATTTAGATGCTCGGAAACTGCCGCTAGATACCATTTCTTTGTAGATTTTGTACTAGATCTGAGAATTTGACAGCTGACATTCGCGCGTTTTCTATACTTGTCGACAATGGATGAAACTTCTCGCACGTTGCTGCTTGATCTGTTGGATAGCTCATCCTCAGGTGACGACGTATTCATTATTACTCAGATGAGGATACGGGATTCTGAGAAAAATAATAAACGGATGTGGGTGGAGCGACACATAACCTTCAAAAGGGAACGTGGCGAGTTTCACCTCTTCTACGAGCTCTATAATGGGAAATTTTTAAATTATTTCCGAATGAAAAGAGAGACATGAACGCATTCATTATTACTCAAATGAGGATACGGGATTCTGAGAAAAATAATAAACAGATGTGGGTGGAGCGACACATAACCTTCAAAAGGGAACGTGGCGAGTTTCACCTCTTCTACGAGCTCTATAATGGGAAATTTTTAAATTATTTCCGAATGAAAAGAGAGACATGAACGCATTCATTATTACTCAAATGAGGATACGGGATTCTGAGAAAAATAATAAACAGATGTGGGTGGAGAGACACATAACCTTCAAAAGGGAACGTGGCGAGTTTCACCTCTTCTACGAGCTCTCTGATGGGAAATTTTTAAATTATTTCCGAATGAATAGAGGGACATGACGACACATTCATTATTACTCAAATGAGGATACGGGATTTTGAGAAAAATAATAAACAGATGTGGGTGGAGCGACACATAACCGGAAAAACGGAAAAGGAAATTGCTATAGGCGGGAATGGGTACCGCTGCCCCGGGAACCTTTATTGGATAACCAACACCTCTGCCATAGGTCACCCCAAGTGGTTCGCTACGATTGGTGATTAAGCAGGGGTGCCCGGGTTCATGGGGTGAGGTTTATCTAGGTCTTGGAGGCGGATGACCAAGACACACTAGCATGTAAGTAATTTGACTTATCAAATTATCTTTTTTCTCAGATAATGATGGAACCCCCGAAGAACTCTTCTGTCCTGAAATGGAATGCAAAATCCAGGAGACAACATAGAAATGCTCCATACGT
This sequence comes from Limnephilus marmoratus, assembly GCA_917880885.1. Taxonomy (NCBI): domain Eukaryota; kingdom Metazoa; phylum Arthropoda; class Insecta; order Trichoptera; family Limnephilidae; genus Limnephilus; species Limnephilus marmoratus. The sequence goes on from OU862935.1 coordinate 8,547,847, forward strand.
CCCGAAACCAATTCAAACAAGATCCTCGAATAGTTCTCGCGGGCAATTAAACCATACTCCAGCCTACTTGTTGGAATACTATTCTTACAAATTTAGTTTAATACTAGAAAGCCTCCAGGATCCTGTTGTACAACCCACTATTTGGAGTAAAGAACCACAGTATAATTATAATATAAGTAATTTCTTTTGATTTTTTGTTTTGTGGTTTCGTTGTCATTATTTTATTGTTATTACCTATAAGTTTTTATAATTTACCTGCGCTGTCGTGACCAGCATATATTTTAGAAAATTTAATGCTATTTTTCTTTTGTTCAGATGTGTCTTTGCCTTCAGACGGGATTTCATTCATAACAGTTTATGTTGATGGAGGCTGGTCCAAAAGGTCGTATGGCCTTCCTTAACTATAATGCTGCATCCAGGAATGGTGAGAAGAACATTTGTTCTGTAATTTCGATACATAATATTATCTATCAACCTATCACTACTTACTTATTTGCGTGAAATGATTGCTTTCAACTTTTTACAGGCGTGTATCATCGGGAAGGAGACTAAAAAGTGCCTATACTTGGATATCTATCTATCTATATAAATAAAAATGAATCGCCGAAATGTATGTACGCGCATAACTTCCAAACGACTGCACCAAATAGGATAATTATTTTTTTGTTGTGTTCGTTATTGTCAGGACAAGGTTTGTTGTATAAAACTACTGGTGAGCTCTGGCATTATGAAATTTGTATAAAAATTAATCGCCGAAATGTATGTGCGCGCGCGCATAACTTACGAATGAATGTGCCAAATTGGATAATTCTTTCTTTGTTGTGTTCGTTATTGTCTGGTGAGCTCTGGCATTATGAAATTTGTATAAAAAAAATACAATAGATGGTATGCGAGCTGTTTGAAAACTAAATGTACCGGGAATTAATTTATGGAACGCGGGTGGGGGGAGGGGAACCAGGAGGGGGGGAGGGGAACCTGGGAGGGGGGAGGAGAACTCGGGAGGGGGGAGGAGAACTCGGGAGGGAGGTTTGCAGGACGGAGCGGAGTGGAGTGGGGAGAGGGAAGGTGGAGAAGTAGGAGTTGAAACGCGAAAGGGGAAGAGGACGCGGGAGAGGAATGGGGGGGGGAGGGGAACGGAACGAATGGGAAAGGACACGCAGGGAGAAACAATTTATTTATTAAATGGCATAGCATCGCATGCCGGGTACCAGCTAGTAAGAAATAAATACTGTCCCATGTGTCATTATTGTGACAAAAAAAATATCACTCGAAAAGAACACAACTGTTATCGAAACTACTCGGAGGCTTCCACCGCAATGGAAACCGATATAGTTGTCGAAGGATTTAGGCAAAGTCAAGAATTGCATGGTTTGCAATATTTATCATATATTGGGGATGGTGATTGCTCTGTTTTTGCAAATCTGCATAAAAATGTCTCTTACGGCGATAAAATAAAAAAAAAATTGACTGTAAAAATCATGTGGTGAAGAACTATACAAGGCTCTGTACAAGGTAACTAAGAACCATAAAGATAATTTCAAAACCCAATTCTATTACGATATAATAATTTGAATAATAATGTGTTTTTATAGATTCTAGCTAATACTAAACTTCTATTAACGGGAAGGAAATTATTGAAACCTTGGCAATGTAAGTTAAGTGTGTTAGCAAGAAAGATTATAATAAAGAATCTGAACCTGCTTTTACCATGTGCAGTCTCATACGTTAATAATAAGACCGGTCACTTGCCGAGTTAACATTGCTTACAGTTAACATTGTTTCCCACCCAGGCGTCGTGAATTCAATTCCTCAGCTAGGTAATTCCTCTATCACAACCCAGGCAAAGCTTTCCACTTACTGTGATGGTAGTGGGAGATTTTTAATTACTGTGAGGTTTTACGTAATCTGGGAATGTTCGTATTTCTTAAAAAAAACATATCACATTTTTCTCGGCGCTCCTGTGCCAGTCGGCCATTCACGCGCCAACTAATCAGAAAGCCGAAACCCGCGTACTTTGTGTTGGCACACCTAAGCGTGCACCCGGCTGTAAATGTTTACATGCCGAAAATAAGAAATCGATGTGTTCAGATCGAAACAATTTTATGGGATGGAGATTCACCAGTTTTACCACTAGTTTGCGGACACCGCGTATAAGATATTTGTTCAAAAAAGTTTTATTTTCAATCCTCATCTTTCTGCCCTATAAAGGATTTACTATTATTAACATGACATGTTTATTATTTGTGTTTTTTTAATGTGAAAAAGTGACTTTATGTGCACACTATAGGCACTGACCTTGTCACTCAAATATCACAGCACGGTGGGATGGCACGAAAATAACATAGCAATGCCTATATTATTGTAAAATTCAGTCAGTTGTAAAATTTTATGCAAGTGGTGTGGTGAATGTAGTATTGTGATTTGAATGTGTGCAGTGGTATAAGGAATAAAATACACCAAGCAAGACATGACGCGCTGCCACCCGCTGCACGCAGAGCAGCAAGACCTCTACGCTGACCTGCGCCAGTGTTGCCAACTATTAGCTATGCCAAATTCCTAGACATCTTACAAAATGCGGAACCAGGGATAAGATTTTATGAGATTTTTTTAAATTATTTATTTTGATGTTTTGAGAAGCTAAACTTATCCTGACTTGAGAGCACCCGACAAATTTGTCAACAATGAATTGGTGCACATGACAAAAGGTCGTTGATGTGCAACAAAAACAGAGTCGGAGACAGAACCGATCCCTGCGGGACGCCAGCATTTATCGAGTGTGAGGAAGAGGTGAAACCATCGACTACCGTCTGAATCGACCTTTCCCTCAAGAAGTCGGCAATCCACGTACACAAGGATGCGGGGAGTCCGTAAGAATGCAGTTTGTTGACAAGTCCTCGGTGCCAAACCCGGTCAAAGGCCTTGGATATGTCCAGTGCAACCGTTTGGGTCTCACCGAAACGTTCCAGGCATCGCCCCCAAACATGCGTCACATCCGCGAGAAGATCACCGCACGAGCGGTTCCGCCGGAATCCGTATTGACGGTCGTTAATAATTTTGTTCTTCTCGAGGTATGTGAGCAGTTTGTCATTGATCACACGTTCCATCACCTTAGACAGAACTGATGTGATCGCTATGGGGCGGTAGTTGGCCGGGTTGGAGCGGTCACCCTTCTTTGGAATAGGATGGATAACCGCTTTTTTCCAACCAGAGGGCACAGAGCCAGTCTTCAGGGACAGTTTAAAAAGCTTCGTCAAAATTGGAGCTATTTCTGCAGCGCACCTTTGCAGTGCCAGGGCAGGTATTCCGTCAGGCCCACTAGCTTTATTAACATCAAGCCCTCGTAAAACATGGAGTACTTCCCGATACCGGATTCTCAGCTTTTTCATACGAAAACCGCAGTGAGGAACCGACGTCGGGACAGCACCTTGGTCATCGAGGGTTGAGTTATCCGCAAACATTTTACCTAGTAGGTTAGCCTTTTCGGTGGCGGTGTTTGCTAGTGAGCCGTCAGGTCTGGTAAGAGGTGGCAGACTGGATTTGCAGAAATTGCGACCTATTGAGCCCGCAAGCGACCAGAATTGCCTGCTGCCATGCGGGCATGCAGTCAGCTTTCTGCTGATCTGCTGGTCGTGCTCGAATTTTGACCTATTTATGATTCTCTTGGTTTGGTTGGATAATGTGATGAATATATTTATTTCAGACGTCTCCCCTGGGCCCACCTTTTCACTCATCGATTCCAGCTGCATGCAAGAGGTTGACGAAGCTTGCAAAGGTATGTATCTCTTTAATATTTTGTGAAAAGAAATAATATTCTGTTTGGTTTGTGAACGTTGGATAATGTGATTATATATTTATTTCAGAAGTCTCCCCTGGGCCCACCTTTGCACCCTCTTTTTGTGTATAAAACTCGTCAATTTGGCCAGTCATTCTATTCTCAATTCTTTTCACAATTCTTATCCACAAATTACATCTCAAGTGCTCAGAATCGAATCAATATCTGGCTGTAAATTTATTCATCTGAATAAAATAAAGTTTACAACAATATCCAGGACAAAACACGAGTGTTTTTACTTAAAAGGATACATCTAACCTCAAATCATAAAATCTCACTGTACGGTTTTCTTGGTGTGGAACAAAGAAGTCGAAAGACTGCTCACTTTACACCTGACGGCGGATTGTCGGTAGACCACACCCTGAAACTCTACGCAAACGCCATCAGGTTTGAAGCTGAGAAACCAGGCGAAAAATGGCAGCAAGTATGTACATAATTATAGTTAGGGATTAATTACATTATAGTTAAGGAAGGCCATACGACCTTTTGGACCAGCCTCCATCAACATAAACTGTTATGAATGGAATCCCGTCTGAAGGCAAAGACACATCTGAACAAAAGAAAAATAGCAATAAATTTGCTAAAATAAATGCTGGTCACGACAGCGCAGGTAAATCATAAAAACTTATAGGTAATAACAATAAAATAATAACAACGAAACCAAAAAACAAAAAATCAAAAGAAATTACTTATATTATAATTATGTATACTGTGGTTCTTTACATGTAATGGTAAAGGTTCTTTAAGAGTGGGTTGTACAACAGGATCCTGGAGGCTTTCTAGTATTAAACTAAATTTGTAAGAATAGTATTCCAAGTAGGCTGGAGTACGGTTTAATTGTCCGCGAGAACTATTCGAGGATCTTGTTTGATCTGGTTTCGGGACGTGTTTCGGGACGTATTTCGTGTCCCATGGAGCATTTCTATGTTGTCTCCTGGATTTTGCTTTCCATTTCAGGACAGTAGAGTTCTTCGGGGGTCCCATCATTATCTGAGAAAAAAGATAATTTGATAAGTCAAATTACTTACATGCTAAATAAAAAGTCATGTTGACATTGAGCGCTATTATTATTACCGTGATGATCCACGATTACGGTACAGTGACGGCACAAAAAAAGCGTAAAGTGTACATTCTTTATCCTAATAAATATATATATATATATATATATATATAAATATAATAATACTTTATTGAAACTGAAACAAATACCTTTCTCAAAATAATCTTATTTTAAGAGTTTCTGTATAATAAGTTTGACCATTTATCAATTGTTTCAGACTTGGCGGGACCTAAAAGGTAACACAAAAAAGAAGGCATCGCGGCATCGAGTGGAGTTAGGCCGAACTGGGGGCGGAATTGTGAGGATCCCGCCGCTCACTCCACTCGAGCCCATTGATGGACCACCGGTAGAGGAGACGCCGTTTCAGTCTGTATGTTTCAGACAGAGATGTGCTTTATTTCAAATAAATCCATTTCAAATGGATATGCAAAATGAAAAATACCCATTTTGCATTTTAAATGCTTTTCTCAATTTCAACATGGATAAAGATACAAATATTTTTTTTAACATCAACTTCATGCAGGAGGCCCCGAAAATAAATTCCTTCGGCCATATGTCATCTTTGAGGATACTCAAAAACCCTCATCTTATCTCATTGATAAGATGAGGTTGTGAACATGTAACACATGTCTTGAAGAAACCCATGTTGTAGTAGGGAAGAAATACGAAAATCTTTCCACAGATCATATTTCCTGAATACGGGTGAGTATGTACCCGGTGCCGAAGGGATAAATGATACTAGTTCATTTATCCATACTGTAGCAATGAGGTTGTCCCACTACTCTCCAAAATTCAAAGTAATTCTTGAAAGCCTTCAAGACCCAGTCGTAGAACTAACAATTTGGAAAGAAAATTCAATGACTACATCCCATAGAACAACACAAAAAGTGAAAGTCTGGAGACTGCAGTTTCCGGTCTGTCTACGTTTGGCGAATTATTCTATTACCCATTAAGTCCTGAAAACAAGGGTGGCAATAAACTACAATAAAACATTTTACCTACCTTTTTATAAAAACAGTAAAAACAAACCCCCCAATAACCTTAAAATTAGAATTCATAATGCTAACTGGTATGGCTAAATGGTACAGAAAAATATTCACCATTAAATAATGCTGGTCCACCAAAAACAATCACTCAATGGCAAAAAGTAAATTTAAAAGTTTTGTCCAATGTTAGTGTAATTGATGGACCGACCACACATTAGGACCAAGGTTGCCAAATAATTATTTTTTGTAAAGCGTAACTAGCTAGATTCTTACTCATATCTCTGTTTGAACAGATCGATAATCCGCGATTAGTACCAATCATGGCGTCTAATAGCAGTTCTCAAAACAGGCAGCCTGAGAATCGTCGGTCTTCCTCCCGACAGAGAGGAACGAAACCCCCTTCTGCTGCTAATCCTTCTTTACCTACGACCTCTGCTCGTTTGAGGTCCAATATATATATATACACTGCCAAAAGAAGTATGTTGTGGATACGTATGTATTTGGCGACGAGAAAATAGACCATTTTATCTCATTAACTGAGCATGAAAAAGCGCCATTCTGCAGGAAAGTGGTCCTGGTCAGAGACGAAAATCCTTGCTTTAATATTCTGTTAACTCATGTAGCGTACGATTCTGCTAGGAATCAAACGTTCTTCACTAAATCTTGCGATAGGGGCCGTTTCTGTAACAAGATTACTGCCTCTAATGATGGGACCAGTCAAATGGTCAACTTTTTCGATACGATAAGCTTCCGACGTGATACTGTTAGTGTGGAACAGCTCACTATCTCTCTTGCTTCTCTAGGGTGGGAAAAGAGTACGGAAGTTGAAACAAAGAAGACTAATACACGTAGAAATCATTCTCGTGTTCGTGATCAAAAAGACTAAAAAAGGAAAAAAGACTGAAAAATTAAAAAAGAGTAAAAAAAAAAAAAATTTTTAAAGTAAAAAAATAATTTTTGCAGAGACACGTCCAAGGGCGTAGCTAGGTACGGGCAGGGGGGGGCAGCTGCCCCCTCCCCCCCTAGAAGGTGCAGGAATGCTCACAAACCGTAAAGTTTACGTCAGTAGCCTATTGTTTGTGAGAATCAATTTAATTTTTATTATTATCTTTTTAGTTGATCATGATTAATGAAGCATCAAGAAAACGTGCCTATCAGTTACATTGGCTGTTATTAAATCAGTTTTCATTATATGTGTTCAACTGATAGCCAAGTAGTACTCAGGCATATTGGAACCTGTTTTTTATATATTTGTTTATAGACTTGCCCAAAAAAAAAGTTGCAATTACTGACAAAAATAGTCTAATTAGCTCTACAAACAAGGGCGTAGCCAGGTATGGGCAGGGGGGGGGCAGCTGCCCCCCCCTAGAAGGTGCAGGAATTCTCACAAACCGTAAAGTTTACGTCGGTAGCCTATTGTTTGTGAGAATCAATTTAATTTTTATTATTACCTTTTTAGTTTCTCATGATTAACGAAGCATCAAGAAAACGTGCCTATCAGTTACATTGCGCTGTTATTAAATCAGTTTTCATTATATGTGTTCAACTGATAGCCAAGTACTCAGGCATATTGGAACCTATTGCCAATGCTTTACGATCGGAAACTATCAATATGTACGCATGTATGAGTCATATTAAAGGTATAATTTCTGTTATAAATGATCATCGAAGCAACATAGACATAGAGAGCCAAAATATTTTAGATATTTCAATTAGAACTGCAGCTGCCTTTGGAACTGATACAAGTCCCTGATGTCTGATGAATACAAGTCCCACGCATTGTATCTCGCCAACAACATCGGTTCAATTACCTTGCTGAGACTCCATGCGATTTTTGGAAGCGATCGATTATTTATCATTCCTTATTTAGATTCCCTAATATCTGACCAAATTTGCCTGCTTTCGGATTAATGTCGCTACATCCCTGTACAATGTTGAATATGTCGTTAACTGATTTTAAAGAAAAAGCAAGAAATTTTTGCCTATACTACGATTTACTTAATTTTAATCAAGAAGCCAAACTATGGTATAAAAAATGGCAGAACAAGGGTATAACTAGAAAAGACCTCGAAAAACTAGATTTTACTGAAGTGTTTAAGGAGGCGAACATTTTCTGTAACCTGTCCCGTTGCTCATGCAGCACTTACCTTAGATATATTCTTGGTTTGTCTACATCTGCCCCCCCTTCACAAAATCCTAGCTACGCCCTTGGACACGTCGGCGAGAATTTCACTCCCTCAGCTCGAGAAGAAAGACCTTGGCCTGACAGGCAGAGTAGCTGTTGGAAGGACTCAATGCGCCTGACAATATTCCCAATGATGATTTACGCATTTTATTTATTTGTACAGGACTGTCCCCACTGTCATTTCTCAAAAGTGGGAAAATGTACAGCGGCAGAGTAACGAGATGGATATTGTATTTAAATATAGTTTATTCATAGTTACTTCAATAACGTCAATACTGTAAAAACATTATATATGTCACTCGTAAGGAGTCATTTAGAATACAATTCCACAGTTTGGTCCCCAAATTATGAGGTTCATTCACATGCGGCGATTGAAAGTATCCAAAATAAATTTTTAAGATACGTAAATTTTAAAATGGGCATTCCTAGTGAATGCCTAAATTACGATAATGTACGCTGTTCATTAAATTTAATAAAATTATCTGATCGTAAAATCATTTCCGATTTAAACTGTTTGTATAAAATCATTAATTCAATAAATATCAAACTAAGCCCCGATATGACTCAGCTTTATGGAGAATGTGCTGAAATTTTAATGAGACTTATAAAAAACTTTCCATTAATTTGACAATGTCATCATTGGGCACTGTTATATTCTCCAGCCCTCTGCTATAAACCAAACGCATTTACGTCAACCTTTTGTGCACTCATGCGTTTCCAAGAAATACATTATTTTTAATTTTTTGTATTTCTTGGGCATCAACTATGTAACAATTTCTAGACATTTTGTTTTTTGAAGAGTTTTATTAAATGTACATTTGTTACTTAAATTTAATTTTTCCGCGACCGGTTTCGATACAACCGTATCATTCACGAGCAGAATTAAAACTAATTAATTCTGTAATAAACGTTTTAATTCTGCTCGTGAATGATACGGTTGTATCGAAACCGGTCGCGGAAAAATTAAATTTAAGTAACAAATGTACATTTAATAAAACTCTTCAAAAAAACATTATTTTTAATTAAAAACAATTAACCAAAATTGTAAGGATTAACTAAACCCAAAACTGATTTCCTGCTTAACCTATTTTTTGTGTGTTTAGTAATTTAAACTATGAAATATTGCTATTAAGCGATTTTTATTTTAAGGTTATCACAACATCATCATTCCTCCCAACTGGTTCATACCAAAAAAGAGTTGGTAGCGATTGGTAAAGCTGCGTATCGCAAGTGGCTGTGAGCCGCCATATCAATCTAGTTGTGTCCCTATTGGATAGTTTAATGGCAGAAAACATACAATTTCCAGGAACAAGAAGACAACGGAGTAAAGTCAAACAAAGTCTGTTTTCGTAAAAAATTTTGAAAACTGAAAAAACAAGGTATACTTCCGATTCATCATTTATTCTGAAACGAATAAAATATATTAGCTGTGAAATATATTAGCTGTGTAATATATTATGCACTGTTATTTATTTCAGATTTTATGATAAATTTCAATTTCCTGGAGTAGTAGGATGCATTGACGGTACACACATCGCCATGGTTAAACCAACAATATACAAAGAAATGTATTACAACAGAAAGGGTTTTCATTCGATGAACACAGTCATGGTACTATGTTGATATTTTTTAAAAATATAATTCAAAAACAAATTGGCTGAAAAACCAATAATCATTATATTATTTATATTGTCCACCACGGATCTGTGATTCAAATTTAAAAAATTTGTCTGTGCAATATTTGGTGGAGCTTCACATGACACTCATATTTGGCAGATGATGGCCATGAAACCATACATCGAACACACGCATCCAAGAAACTGTGTGGTTATTAGGTAAATTTCATGCATTTTTTGAATAAAGACATTTTATTGATTATAATTGAAAAATAATAATATTATTAATATTGGCCATGAAACCATACATCGAACAAGTACGCATCCAAGAAACTGTGTGGTTATTAGGTAAATTTCATGCATTTTTTTAATAGACATTTTATTGATTATAATTAATATGTTATTTATATTGAAATATATTTTTTAAAGTTTATGAGTAAAACCTCAAATTATTATATTTGATTAAATGAAGACAATAGTAGAATACAAAATGATTTAAGCTTGCCCCGCAAAACTAATTCAAGACGTCGTCACCACGTGGGATTCCATATTTGTCAGTCGTGATTGCAACAGGCCGTGATACAGTTGTACAAAATCGATCTTTCAACACTTCCAACAATTTTTTTTTTCATAGTAGTGATTTACATTTCAAACTCAGAACATGGGAGGTGTTAACATGACCACTATCCGGGGAGCTGGCGGGCGTGGATAACGGCATTCACAGTCAAGTGATTAAATGTGTAAATTAAATTTTCACTGGCACAGATAACTGCATTCACAGTCAAGCAATTGAATGTGTAAATTAAATTTTCACTGGCACAGATTACAGCATTCACAGTCAAGTGATTGAATGTGTAAATTAAATTTTCACTTGCGCAGCAGATAACGGAATTCGGTAAAAGATTGAATGTGTAAATTAAATTTGGAACTCTGAACCTGTTAACAACACCAGTCTCTTCTATGGTGGGCTGTGTAAAATATTATGTACCGTTATTTATATCAGATTTTATGATAAATTTCAATTTCCTGGAGTAGTAGGATGCATTACTCACATGGCCATAGTTAAACCAACAATACACAAAGAAATGTATTATAACAGAAAGGGTTTTCATTCGATAAACACAGTTATGGTACTATGTTTATAATTCTTTTTAAATGTAAATAAAATTTTCACTGGCACAGATTACAGCATTCACAGTCAAGTGATTAAATTAATAAATTAAATTTTCACTGGCACAGATAACTGCATTCACAGTCAAGTGATTGAATGCGTAAATTAAATTTTTACTGGCACAGATTACAGCATTCACAGTCAGGTGATTGAATGTGTAAATTAAATTTTCACTGGCACAGATTACAGCATTCACAGTCAAGTGATTAAATGTGTAAATTAAATTTTCACTGGCACAGATAACTGCATTCAAGGTCAAGTGATTGAATTTCCTAAAAAAAGATGTCAATAAATTTTTTTTTGAAATTAAAAAAGAAATCCAAGGCCTGGTTAAGAGCGTAGAATACTGCTCAAATAAAATCGATGACTTCGAAAATGAAATAAAAAAAAAAAACTAATGAACTTAAAAAAAAAATGAATCCAAAATTGAAGAACTCCAAAAAGAAATACAAAACCTTAAAATTTTAGTATACCACATCGAACAGAGCTTGCTAGAAGCATCAATTGAAAAAAAAGGGATTGCTGTGAATAAAAATGACGACTTACGAAAACCATTCGAAATGTTGATGTCAACCCTAGGCTGCAGTGACGTTTTGAAAAACAACTCTGTGGTGAATTACTATAATAATCTGGCTAAACAAATTATAATTATTCAATTCAACACAAAAGAAACAAAGGACAAGATCAAATGTGTCAAACATACATATATTATATCAAACAAAAGAAACTTAAGAGCGTTTAACCAGCCAGCGGACGAAAATCCACATTTCGTCGAAAGTTGTTCTTCCGATCGTGCAGGGCGGTTACAATGAGAAAGATTGATTATTCTCCGTACCAGCTTTTTTAAATTATAACTCAATATCGAATTTATTTCAATCCAAATTAGCTTTAATTTATACCTTCATCCAAAAATGCTGAAAGGCGTGATGATAAAACTATTAAAATAGTGTACTTTTTGTAGTTATTTTTTGATAATAAGTATTTATCATTTTTCAATAATGTCTAAATTTAATAAGAATGTTAAAAAATCTGAAATATATTAGTTTGTAAGTGCGCAAATAAATACACAAATGGACCAATTTTCGTCAAGAAACACATGTACGTACATATTTTTTAATGATTTTATTGAAACTAAAATTAAAATTCTAATACATAACTTTGCTAGATAATATATTGATTTATTTTACTGCGTGACTACATTATTTGAAATGGGTGTGGTATAATACAAAAACTTTTTTGAAAATTTAACAAATCTGCCAACGACCTATGGAATAACCTTATTATACTAAAAATTAAAAAAAAATCTAAAAATTTATTACATAACTATGCTAGATAAAAGAACAATCTTTCGAAATCCATTTATAATTTTTTGTGGAAAAGAGTCAATACGTCTAAAAACTTTTTTGAAAATGACGTATTTCCGGCTTTCTCTGGTAATGCCCTCTTAAGGGAATCTTCACCCCTAAGGACATTATGTACTCGGACTCAACAGACAAAATATTCATTAACGAAAAACAAACCTCCAAAAATAAATAACTTCTGTGGTTACCAAAGTCGACCAAAGCGTTGGGTTATAAATATTTGTGGACAAAGGGCGGAAACGTATTATTAAGAAAGAGCGACGATTCCACGACAATACGAATAAACGATGCCAACGACATACATCACAATAAACTTTTAGGTACCACAGGACATTTGTAATCTCACTGTGAAAATGGATTATCCCGACGATTTCTCGGACACAAACACAAAGGTATGTGAAGATGTAAAAGATCTAAGTGACTGCATAATTGAAGGAAATACAGATTTCAATATAAGAAGTATACGTAGACATTTTGATGATTTCTGCATCTTCCTCAATTCTCTAGGTTTTCAACCAAATGTGATCATACTTACGGAAACACAATTGTGTGAAATACTGCATACCCCTACTGCATTTCTAATTATAAGACCTACTCATTACCCTCTAAACATACATCACATGACGGTCTAACGATATTTTATAGTAAACACAAAATAACTAATGTAATAATAAATATCCCTGAATTTAAGTTTTCAAATGCCATACACTTATTATTTCACTAAACAATAAAACATGCTCTATAATTGCTATATTTTGCTCCCGTCCATTCATTATTACTCAGATGAGGATACGGGATTCTGAGAAAAATAATAAACGGATGTGGGTGGAGCGACACATAACCTTTAAAAGGGAACGTGGCGAGTTTCACCTCTTCTACGAGATCTCTGATGGGAAATTTTTGAATTATTTCCAAATGAATAGAGAGACATTTCACCACATACACTCTCTGATAGCCGATGACATTAAGAAGGTAGATACTTATCGTCGAAAAGCCATCACTACTGAAGAAAGACTTGATGTTTGTTTAAGGTAAGCGAAATAAAACAATATTTCACATCGTATACTGTTTTTTGTGTATTTTATAACGTAACATAATTTTGATTTTGACCCTATGTAATATAACCAAGTCTGATATAATTCTGTCAGGCAGAATGAAAAATAATTACAAATAATTTCAGGTAATGGCAGAACCAACGCAAGAGTGGAAAAAATCTTGATTTACAGGTACTTGGCAACAGGCGATAGCTTCACGACCATCGCCTACAATTATAGAATTTGCAAATCAACTGTCTCAACAATCGTAGAAGAGGTGTGTGATGCTATTTGGAATCACCTCCAACCGACGGTAGTATATGGATTTTAGCCCAGCTGGGTTTTTACATATGTATACAGGGTGTAACAGGATGTACCCGAGGGATTTTAACCAGCGATTCCTGAGCATATTTGGAGTAAAAAATGTAAATGAAATTTTCGTCTTCCGTGACTTCTTTTATGACATTTTTTTATTTTTATGAAAAAATTTTCTTCAAATTCAAACAAAAAAAAAATTCTTCCGCTTGTTGTCATTGGTCACTCAGCCGAGTAACCAACCAACCCCTCACGCCGCCTCCAACTGTCCAACACCTACCGTTTTTTAATGTTTTTGTAGAAAAAATAAATAAAAAAAACATCAAAAATATCACCGGAGACCAAAATTTCATTAACATTTTTTTCTTCAAATAATGTCAGGAATCGATGGTTAAAATCCCTCGGGTACGTCCTGTTACACCCTGTATATTTTGATTTTGACCCTATGTAATATAACCAAGTCTGATATAATTATGTCAGGCAGAATGAAAATTAATTACAAATAATTTCAGGTAATGGCAGAACCAACGCAAGAGTGGAAAAAATCTTGATTTACAGGTGTATGTAATATAACCAAGTCTGATATAATTCTGTCAGGCAGAATGAAAATTAATTACAAATAATTTCAGGTAATGGCAGAACCAACGCAAGAGTGGAAAAAAATCTTGATTTACAGGTATATGTAATATAATCAAGTCTGATATAATTCTGTCAGGCAGAATGAAAATTAATTATAAATAATTTCAGGTAATGGCAGAACTAACGCAAGAGTGGAAAAAAATCTTGATTTACAGGTGTATGTAATATAACCAAGTCTGATATAATTCTGTCAGGCAGAATGAAAATTAATTACAAATAATTTCAGGTAATGGCAGAACCAACGCAAGAGTGGAAAAAATCTTGATTTACAGGTATATGTAATATAATCAAGTCTGATATAATTCTGTCAGGCAGAATGAAAATTAATTATAAATAATTTCAGGTAATGGCAGAACTAACGCAAGAGTGGAAAAAAATCGCCATAGATTTCAAGGAGATTTGTCAGTTTGACCATTGTGTCGGAGCCATTGATGGCAAGCATGTGGTTATTAAGGCACCACCGAATTCAGGGTCAGATTTCCACAACTACGAGCATGCCTTTTCAATTGTTCTACTGGCAGTGGCTGATGCGAGGCGAAAATTCATTATTATAGATACCGGATCCATGGGACGGATCTATCCGAAGCTAGGTTCGGCAAGTATAGAACTATGGCAGGTTCACAATATCTAATATCAATCAGACAAATATTTGAAGTGGAGTCAAAGTGGATAAAAGATCTGCTACCTTTAACATTGTCTTCGCCTGCGCATGGCCGTATTAACATTGTTGATTGTGAACCTGAAACTGAACCCCAGGCCTGTACCAGTTCAAATAAGCAACCAAATTTCTCTTTATCTGGATTATATAAAACATTTACTGAGAAAGATTTCCAGCAAGCAGAAGCCAGTCAGTCTCCCTATTTTCTTTTTCAATGTGACACCACATGGAAGCAAACCTCAGAATCCGAATGGAAAAAACTTATCAGTAAGTCTTTTGTGTGGGGTACGCTTACAAGTGGCAGCTATTACACCCAAGCTGCGCAAATTCTCAGTGCCATGGATGTCCCAATAATGTCCGGGTACACGTTTAGTAAAATAGAGAGAAATTTGGGCAAATTATGGGAGGGGCATCTCGCAGAAAAAATGCGTGAAGCTGGAAAAACGGAAAAGGAAATTGCTATAGGCGGGAATGGGTACCGCCGCCCCGGGAACCTTTATTGGATAACCAACACCTCTGCCATAGGTCACCCCAAGTGGTTCGCTACGATTGGTGATTTAGCAGGGGTGCCCGGGTTCATGGGGTGAGGTTTATCTAGGTCTTGGAGGCGGATGACCTAGACACACTAGCATGTAAGTAATTTGACTTATCAAATTATCTTTTTTCTCAGATAATGATGGGACCCCCGAAGAACTCTACTGTCCTGAAATGGAATGCAAAATCCAGGAGACAACATAGAAATGCTCCATACGTCCCGAAACCAATTCAAACACGATCCTCGAATAGTTCTCGCGGACAATTAAACCATACTCCAGCCTACTTGTTGGAATACTATTCTTACAAATTTAGTTTAATACTAGAAAGCCTCCAGGATCCTGTTGTACAACCCACTATTTGGAGTAAAGAACCACAGTATAATTATAATATAAGTAATTTCTTTTGATTTTTTGTTTTGTGGTTTCGTTGTTATTATTTTATTGTTATTACCTATAAGTTTTTATAATTTACCTGCGCTGTCGTGACCAGCATATATTTTAGCAAATTTAATGCTGTTTTTCTTTTGTTCAGATGTGTCTTTGCCTTCAGACGGGATTCCATTCATAACAGTTTATGTTGATGGAGGCTGGTCCAAAAGGTCGTATGCAATAAATATCCTGCCGGTGATGCAAGGAAAAAGCAGTTGAGGAACTTCAGAAGAGTCACAATTCATCAACTTCTGTATTTAATAACTGGATGCAATCTTCCAGCAATGTTAATATGGCAAGTTTCGTTGTTAGTCAAGAGATTGCTAAGAGAGGAAAACCGTACACAGACGGCAAATACATAAAACATTGTTTTATCGATGCATCCGAAGAGCTATTTCGAGATTTTAAGAACAAAGCAGATATTCTAAAAAAAATTAAAGAGTTACCACTGTCTGCCAAAACAATGAAAGATAGAACAATTAAAATGTGTTCCAATATAACCCTTCAGCAAATCGAAGATCTGAAATTGGTTTCGGCTTTATCAATAGCAGTTGACGAGTCTTGTGACATAAATGATACAGCGCAACTTTCGCTTTTTGTAAGATTTATTTCTCATTTAGGTCCTAAAGAAGAACTTTTAGGATTATTGCCACTCAAAGGTCAGACGCGTGGAGAGGATATTGCAAATGCTGTGGTGGAGTGTATGGATAAATATCATATTCCTCTTGAGAAAATTGTATCGATTTCAACAGACGGAGCCAAAAGTTTGACCGGCGTCAGAAAAGGGTTTGTTGCCATTTTGAAAGAAAAAATTAATCACGAGATATTGGCTTATCTTTGCATTATTCACCAAGAAGCGCTTTGTGCGCAGACGTTACCGGAAGAAATTAATAAAGTTATGGGATTAGTGATTACGATCATCAACTCTATTGTAGCTAAAGCTCTTAATCATCGTCAATTCAAAGAATTTTTAGTTGAAGTGGAGAGTGAGTACGCTGATCTTCTGCTTCATAACAAGGTTCGATGGTTATCAAGAGGAAACGTTTTAAAATGTTTCGCGTCCCTATTGCCAGGAATTGAAGTATTTCTCCTTGAGAAGGGTATTTACTATCCAGAACTTACTTTCTAAATCATAAAATACTCATCTAAATCAGCTTAACCGTAAACTACAAGGAAAAGGAAACATAATTTTTTCGATGTTTGAAGAAGTCATTTCATTCAAAAACAAATTATCCCTTTTTGCTGAAGATTTTGAAAGGGAAACATTGTTTCACTTTCCAAGCCTGCTGAAGCATCGCCAAGAAAATAATACCTCTATTGACAAACACCATTTCAAAACAACAATTTTAAATATGAGGGAATCATTTATCAGCAGGTTTCAGGAGTTTAAAAACAGTAGAGCGACCTTAGCATTCGTCAAAAATCCTCTTAATGCTACGATAACTGAGTTGAAATTTTCTCCTTTTGGCATTGACATTGGTAACTTTGAAATACAATTGCTGGATTTAAAAAACAAGGAAATATGGAGCTCTAAACTTGTATTGATTTGGAAATATTGGAGAGGAACAAATGTGATCTTAGTTCACAACACAAGTGGTCTGCTTTGAAAGACCTGGAGAAGGAAGACATGATCATTTTCAACATCTGGAATAGTATTCCTGACTCTTATGATCAGCTGAAAAAACTCACGTTTGCTGTTCTTTCCCTTTTTGGTTCTACATATGTATGCGAACAATCTTTTTCAAGCATGAACTTTATCAAAAGTAAACTGAGAAGTCGTCTTATTGATGAGAACCTGGAATCATGCCTAAAATTAAAAACAACAACATACAAACCTGACTTACTGAAACTTTCCAAAGAGATGCAAGGACATTGTTCGCATTAAGTGTTTGTCATGATTTAAATTTATGGATACTTTTCTTTCATATTATTGCTTAATAACGAATAAATCTTTATTAACTGTGAAATCAAGTTTTATTCAGTGTACCCGTAATTTAATGAATGTTTACTAAATTAGAAAACAGATTTGACTCTTAGAATTTTTTTGAATTGTTGTAATGCAAAAAGTTTGACGACCACTGCCATAGGACAACACAAGAATGATGAAAATGAAAATCTTTGAAAGCCTGCAAGACCCAATTATAGAACCAACAATTTGGAAAGAAAATCTTGAATTCAATGACTACATCCCATAGGACAACACAAAAAATGAAAGTCGACACATTAAAGATATTGACACCTCTGGGAATTTTATCTTTTTTGGATTTTACTGTTTCCAGATTTTCAATTAAGCCATTGGCCACAAACCCCGACAGCCTGCCGGGTGTGCAACTCAGGTACTTAACCACAAACCCCGGCACGCTGACGGGCTAGAGTAGGTATCCGTCAAAAAACGGAAAACGAGCACAATAGTGACATTTTTCAATAAAATTTTAAATGCCGAACGCTCTGTAGGTAATTAATCATTAATTTCATAGAATTGGCAATAATATGTTTCATATGTTTTTTCCCTGATATTTGTGTTCCAAGTTTTGTATGCAGCCAGCCGCCATTTAATTTCTTCAAAATTGCGAGTGGTTCTGGGCTTTTGGTAGTGATCCTGAACGTCCCTGATTGCTTTGAGGACTATTATACACAATTATTTTATTAGTTATTAGTATACATGTATATAAAAATCAAAAATTATTATTGTTCGATTTATGAATATTATGTTTTTTGTAAATTTTTGAATAAAAATGTGGAAAAAACTTACGAAAAAAGAGAAGGTTATATTTGTAACCTTATTTACACATTTTAATATTTTTAAAATTTTTTATTTTTATGTTTTCTTTACCTTAATCCAATATGTAAACAAATTTAAAGAAATTAATTCTTTTGAATATACGGTTCAAAAGTAACAGTAGATTTAGCACACCAATGCAGGTTTTCAATTTTTGGTACAAAATTAATTCAGTGGTGAAGGCCAACTTTTTAGCTCAATAATTCTGTGGCCAATGGGTTAAGCTTCGCTTATATTGTCATCATTTAATTAACCCTAGACACCTAACCTTCGTCGATTCGACGAATACGCGACACAAAATAGGCTGTCCTTTTTTAACGCGTGCGCGGATGATCATGTCATTCCTTATCAACTCAGTGCTCGTAAAACTCTTAGGGGGAGTGGCCGGGTTCGGCAGGTAAGTACAGTATTTTTTGATGTATTACGCGCATTGTCGTCGTTTCAACGAATGGTTAGGGTTTGTGTGACTTTTTGGTATATTGTGTGGTTGTTTTTTTTTGCAGTTTTTTCGCTATGGCTTCGCAAAAACCGCTGTCTGTTGCAAATATTCAACGTTTATTGACGGAAGAGGACACAAATTCATCGAAGGAGTCATCTGTAAGTGAACAAGAAGACAATTGAATGAAGACTGTAAATTCGTACAATGCCAACACATATAAAAAGTAAAATACAAGATATATTACGTGTCAGCGCTGAAGTTCAAGGTCAAAGTGGTCAGTCTACGTCCAGAAATGACCCTGGATTGACAGAGACTGCCAATTTGCGAAAAAAAAAATTATAGATTATTTCCGTATAAAAAAGGCGTATGACGAAGACTTATTGCTCAAAGTGCAGCACTGCAATTTGTGGTGAACATAAAATTGATTTTTGCACTAGTTGCACTTCAAAAAACTAGTTTTTATTTTTTCACATAAGGGATCGTGATCTTTTTATTTTGTTTTACCAAAGAAAAGAGGCTGTTTTTATTCATTTAACCATACTCCAGCCGACTTGGAATACTATTCTAACAAATTTAGTTTAATACTAGAAAGCCTCCAGGATCCTGTTGTACAACCCACTATTTGGAGTAAAGAACCACAGTATAATTATAATATAAGTAATTTCTTTTGATTTTTTGTTTTGTGGTTTCGTTGTTATTATTTTATTGTTATTACCTATAAGTTTTTATAATTTACCTGCGCTGTCGTAACCTGCATATATTTTAGCAATATTTATTGCTATTTTTCTTTTGTTCAGATGTGTCTTTGCCTTCAGACGGGATTCCATTCATAACAGTTTATGTTGATGGAGGCTGGTCCAAAAGGTCGTATGGCCTTCCTTAACTATAATGCTGCATCCAGGAATGGTGAGAAGAACATTTGTTCTGTAATTTCGATACATAATATTATCTATCAACTTATCACTACTTACTTATTTGGGTGAAATGATTGCTTTTAACTTTTTACAGGCGTGTATCATCGGGAAGGAGACTAAAAAGTACCTATACTTGTGTATAAGAAATAAATACTGTCCCCCATGTGTCATTATTATGACAAAAAAAATATCACTCCAAAAGGACACAACTGTTATCGAAACTACTCCGGGGCTTCCACCGCAATGGAAACCGATATAGTTGTCGAAGGATTTAGGCAAAGTCAAGAATTGCGTGGTTTGCAATATTTATCATATATATTGGGGATGGTGATTACTCTGTTTTTGCAAATCTGCGTAAAAATGTCGGTGTACTGAATTTGAGGAGAAAATCAAAACATCCGCATTATCTGAACATCAAAACTGATGACGTTTTATCGGGTTCACAGTCCTAAAACAAAAGCCTTTTATGAAATACTACAAGAAGAACAACCGGACCTGCTGACAATTTCATTTGATTGCCAAAAGAATATGGTGCTGCCTAAGTTACCTGATTAGTCTATCTATTTCAGCAGGCAGTACAACTTTTACAACTTGAGTGACGTCACTCCAACTCAACCAAAGAAAATGTCAACATTTTAATTGGAATGAAGCGAAGAGCCATGAAGGTTAATAAAATTGTTTGCAGTTTTGCAGTTTTCTGTGTTTTAAAAAACTTAAAAAATGAAGACTTCTTCACATAAAACTTCCGGTGCTTCTTCAAGTTCTGCGGCGGATAAACAAATGGTTTGTGAAAAACCTTTATTTTACTTTAATTCAGCCACAAATTACTTTTGTTTTAGACAACCTTCTTCACAACACAAAAATAATTTCATACAATCATTAGAAACAGGTAGTTGTGGGTTAAATGAAGAATGTGACTTGAAGGAAAATTGAAATCATGTTCCCCATTGGGCCGGTATATCAGTTGGTCTAAAGCTCGGCTTTGGCGGAATGTGGAGCTCAGCGTGGCTTAGCACAAAATCCGTACATCAGTTGTAAACCTAGAGTTGACCAATTTTAAACGTTTAGTCTATGATATTAATCGAGGATTTCTATGCCGATCCAATCTATTTCTGTTAGTACCTATGGACTCTTTGGTTATTATCAAACAAACAAACGTCAAACATCAACGCCGCTGTCCGTTCTGAGAAAGTTTTTTGTATTTTTTAAGTTTTACACATTTTTATGCATAATTGTGTATTTGAAAGCTCGATTTATTTATTTACTGTAGTTTTTATTTATTTACTTTGATTTGGGTTAATCATTTCAGAATTGACGAGTTAAATGGATAACTAGTATTGTTTTATTATTTGTTTACATTGCTTTACGTGAACCATTTCAGAAATGAAAACTACTAGAACGCCGAACTTCGCGGAAGAGGAGGTAAAATTACTTGTGGAATTGGTCAGAAAGCATTCGGATATTATAGAAAACAAAGCGTCCAATGTGGTCAATTGGAACGCAAGAAAAAGCAAGTGGGAAGAGCTGACTTGCGAATTTAATTCTCGGAATGCAATTTCCCGAACGGCAGATGCATTAAGGAAGAAATGGAACAACACCAAAAAAAAACACGGCAAAAATTTGACACGAAAAAAAAATATCGCTATCAGATGGGAGGGCCAGCTGCTGCCGATCCGGGGTATACCCAGATCGAGGAAAGTGTTATGGAACTGTTGTCTGACCAGGTGACTGGAATACAATCAACTAACGATTGCGATGCAAAATCTGGTAACGCATTTTTTTAAATTATAATGTATGTAATCCACATTCTATACCTTGTAATCAATAATACAGTTAATTTTTAGATGTAAAAATAATTAATTGTTCATTTGTACATAAACATTTGTTTCAAGATGATGACATATACATGATTGTCCCCGAGGAGCTGAAGCCAGCGAGCCTAGGAAGAAAATACTCCGATGTAAAGGTACACTGTATGTATATGGTGTTTCACTTTATGTGGGTTGAAATAAAACAAACTTTCTGGTAACTGTCTAACATCTGTTTGTAGAAAGTATGTTTAATTGATAATATTGTTTTTTTTCAGTTTGGAGTAAACAACAATTCAGGGTCGGTTGATATATTTCGATCCCTCCAACCAAGCCCCTCAACGTCCAAGGTAATTTAAGTTATTAATTATAAATTTCTAAATCATTATAACTCTACATTTTTCTCAAATATGTCTGTAGATAGTACGTTTAATTGATAATATTGTTTTTTTTTCAGTTTGGAGTAAACAACAATTCAGGGTCGGTTGATATATTTCAATCCCTCCAACCAAGCCGTTCAACGTCGAAGGTAATTTAAGTGATTAATTATAAATTTCTAATTCATTATAACTCTTCATTTTTCTCAAATATGTTTGTAGATAGTTCATTTAATTTATAATATATTTTTTTTCTAGCAACATATAGAAAAATGAGGTTCACCGTCGTCTCGCAGAAGGAGTATATGACGCCAAGAAGGACAAATCAATGCTTACACATTTCGCAAACCATTTTGAATTGGCGAAAGCACTCAAAATAACAGAGACATCGATGGGGGTGGTCGACGAGATTATCAGGCATTTTCCAAGAGAAATACAAACGCTACGGTTTTCGGGGCAGTCGGTAGATGAGATTGTCGCTGCGGAATTTCTGCACAATGGTATGTACACCAGAGGAGCGAAACACAAAGAAGAGAAGTGTAGAAGAGACCGTCAAACGGGACAAATATCGTGATCGCTACCACGCTATGAAGAGGAGAATCCACGCAATAGAGTGTAGGCGAAAATGCTAGCTGCAGCAAGTGCACAGAAACTACAACATCTTGGCCATTGAGCTGCGTGTGCTGCGGGTTCCCGTCATCGACAATCAAGCGTGCCACATGTCCAAGTTAAATAAGAATGTTAAAAAAATCAATATTACCTTACACTGCCATAAAGGCCCTGCTGATTGCCTATAACAGGCTAAGTCTTCATGATATAAATTAATTAAATAACATATTTTACATCAGTGTTTTATTGATTACTTGATTGTTTCACATGATACCAACCTGACTTCAACCATTTTATTATAACTTCGTACACATGCATAACCTATAATTATGACAGATGATTCATATAAACATTAGCATCGATTTTATTACCATTATAAGTAGTCCTACCAAGTCCGACCAATACCACTGAGCCGAGAACAACACCTGCGACGAGGCCAGTCCCAGTAGGGGCAATAAATTATTATACTACCAACAATTTTCGAAATGTACACCTTGATGTAAATGGGGCTGTAGCAGCATCTTCATCTGGTGGACCCGCCAGAATGAACACAATGAACGGGCAGGAAGACGGAGAAACACAATACGGACTGGCAATATCCGAGTTGTCAATAACCGAATACACCAATACCGGTCAAGAAGAACAGGCCGATTTATAAGAAGGAGGCGGCGACGTGTGAGACGGAGGAACGTTGGACTTTAATCAACCTAATATCTACAGCCCTCATCCCCCTACCTACTAACTGGGGGCCTACTCAGTCAGCGCTGCTCTAGGAAATTCAAATACCTACATATTACGCGTTCTTTTGTCATTTCAAAAATTCAGGACATCAAAAAGGAGGTTCTCAATTCGACTGTATTTTTTTAACTATTTTTTTTGATATTTTTTTAATTATGAATTTTTTTGCAAAATTAACGCTGTTTTGGAGGTTTTTCGTCACATATCTGAGGACCAATAATACCACTGAGCCGAGAACAACCCCTGCGACGAGGCCAGTCCCAGTAGGGGCAATAAATTATTATATTACCAACAATTTTCGAAATGTACACCTTGATGTAAATGGGGCTGTAGCAGCATCTTCATCTGGTGGACCCGCCAGAATGAACACAATGAACCGGGCAGGACGGAGAATCACAATAAGGATTGGCAATATCCGAGTTGTCAATAACCGAATACACCAATACCGGTCAAGAAGAACAGGCCGATTTATAAGAAGGAGGCGGCGACGTGTGAGACGGAGGAACGTTGGACTTTAATCAACCTCCGAGTGAAACCAAACACAAACAGAAATGGCCGCGGGTTACATTACGAATAACCAAAAACAATTGCTGATAGAATTGGTAAGTTCAGATGGTGATTTAATGAGCAGTAAATTTTCGGCATCGTTTACCTTCGCGGAATCCCGACGGAGATGGCAGGTGATTGCCGAGCAATTGAATGCCCTGGCAGGGGCGAATAAAGACTACAAGCACTGGAGAAAGGTTTGTTATTTCCATTAATTTGTGCGTTTTGTACACTTTAAATGACTACTTGTTACCCTAATGCTTCGTTCAGATGAAGCTCTGCCTATGACAAATTTCTATTCAACAAAACGAACACCGTGCTCACATCTAACATGGATTCCATGCCGAATCCGATCAGACCTGTCATTGATAATTGGCTTACGTGTGCATTTTGGAAGTAATATTAAAAAATGTTGGATAATTACGGTAGCTGGACTGTGAAGGAATTAAAAAATGAATTAAAGAATAGAAAGGCAAAATGTGTTGGCAAGAAAGAAGTTCTAATCGAGAGGTAAGCTAAGTGGTTGGAACATAACCTCATTCTTGTACTTCTATTGAACACATTAATTGTGTCGTATTTGTAATAATTATAGGTACTTTAGCTAACGTTGCTTGTTTATAATGTACCAAATAATCATAATTATTAATTCCAGATTGGCTGCCTATGACCGAAATAATAACTTTATGGAAATAAATGATTTTGAGTATGAAAGTGAGATAGTGGGTATATGTTGGCCCCCAGATGAATCATTTCACAGCATACAGGATTCGCCTGTATTGCCACTAATATATATAGTTCATATAAAGGTCTCTGCCCACTACACCGTTCTATACCATGACCATAACCGTAGTGGTGCATGCAAAAAAATATTATTTTTATCGATCAGTATGAAACGCTGCCCACTAGCCCGTCCCGTCACCGACCAACACCATCGCATACCATGACCGGACTGACGGCGATGAAGAGGACATCAATGACGATGAACACCATGTAATTGACCCCATTGCTTTGGAAAAGCCCAACACCGACATTGGAGTCGACGAAACTGCTGCCATTGACATTGGTGATTTTAGCACTGGAATTGGATATGACCTTGTCCAAAATGATAAGCCACAACACGAGGCTAACAAGAAAGCAAGGGCAGTAAAGAGAAGGGCTGTTAGTTCAAAGCAAACAGCATCTGCTGTATTAATGGCAAAATTACTCGACGACCAAAGCAAACTTGATCCACCCAGGGGACAAGACGAGTTGGATCGCTTTTTTTTTAATATTTCTGATACGGTGAAGAAGTTTTCAACGTATCTACAAGCATTAGAAAAAAATAAAATATTTATGCTGGTTTCCGAAATGGAATTACAACAGCTCGCACCGCCTACCTCAACTGTATACACCTACAACCCGTCCCCGCATTCGGAAACATCGAGCGCAACGCAAACGCCAACGCCAACTCCGGACAACTGGGATGACCAAGCACAATATTTTTTGCAATAATTTCCCAAATTATATTATTTTTATCAATTATAAATAAAAGTAATTTCAATAAGTACAAACATTTTTAGTATTTTATTTACTTACGTAGACACACTGCTAGCTTTTCTCTTGGTGTAAGACTTTCTCTAAAGTTGGTGTTTTCTTTATTCACTAATACCAGAACCTCAGAGGTAGCTGAGGTTAAAGTGCAAAAATCATCGGCCATTGAAATACCGACTCGTACTGTTGGAAAGCTGCAGCTGGAAATAGCCAGCTTATGAAGAGAACCACGAGCAGCCAACGTTCAACTAGAGCCGGCTATTCAACAACTGTCTCTTAATAGTGTAATAACTGAGTTTTATAACTGGATTGTTCTCACGTAAGTGTGAAACCAACGTTCAACTTCCAGAGCCGGGTAGTCAACAACTGTCTCTTAATAGTGTAATAACTGAGTTTTATAACTGGATTGTTCTCACGTAAGTGTGAAACAAACGTTCAACTTCCAGAGCCGGCTAGTCAACAACTGTCTCTTAATAGTGTAATAACTGAGTTTTATAACTGGATTGTTCTCACGTAAGTGTGAAACCAACGTTCAACTTCCAGAGCCGGCTAGTCAACAACTGTCTCTTAATAGTGTAATAACTGAGTTTTATAACTGGATTGTTCTCACGTAAGTGTGAAACCAACGATCAACTTCCAGAGCCGGCTAGTCAACAACTGTCTCTTAATAGTGTAATAACTGAGTTTTATAACTGGATTGTTCTCACGTAAGTGTGAAACCATCATTCAACTTCCAGAGCCGGCTAGTCAACAACTGTCTCTTAATAGTGTTATAACTGAGTTTTATAACTGGATTGTTCTCACGTAAGTGTGAAACCAACATTCAACTTCCAGACCCTTCCCTTCCTACCGGAAGACGTATCATTGTCTTTTATATATTATTTTATGTTAATCTTATTGCAGAAAATGTCTCGTTCTTTGACCGAAATGGAAATAACCCTCCAATTGATGGGAGACGTCTTCGACGTGGAGTTGGAAGACGAGAATGAAGAGGAAGACTGCGTCTTAGAGAATCCTGGACAGGGAGAGCCTGACTCCGGAGAGGGATGGGTGAGGTGCACGTTGAAGAAAGACTTGCTGCCCATATCAGTTTACCCGTGGAGATAACGGTATGTAAAATATCAACGCTTGTTCTATGAATTACTTATAAAGAATATGCAATGTTTGTAATTATGTAATATTATTGATGGTATTTTGACACGTTTTTCCCAGCTAATGTACCTCCATAAACAGTAAAGTGCAGTTATTGAATGAGTATCTAGAAAAGTATGCCTAGTTTGTGTAATAAATAATGTGCGAATAAGTTATTTATCAGCGATCACCCTCTATTTCAGAACGTGGGAGCTGACACAGACCCTCCACTGGTTGAAGAGTTGCCTGCAGACCCTCCACTGGTTGAAGACGTGCCAGGGGCCATGACGGACCGAGACCTTCGCTGGAGGCAGCGTCACATTGATGCACAAGACACATCATGCAACGTTAACTTTGCTGACCTGTCCCAAGATTTTACTGCTCTAAAATATTTTAAATTATTTTTTGACGATGATATAATTTTAAATATGGGAGAGCAGAGTAACCTTTACTCGGTGCAGAAGAGTTGCATTAGTGTATGCACCTCAGTTGAAGAAATGGAGAAGTTTGTTGGCCTTCACATCATGATGGGCATTATAAAGCTGCCTCAGGTGCATCTGTATTGGCAGGAGTATTTGAATATTCCTTATATTAGCGACATTATGTCCAGAAACAGGTTCTTGAAACTACGTGCCAATCTGCATTTAAATAATAATGCAAATGCAATACCTCGTGGCAGCCCCGGTCATGACAAACTTTTCAAAGTAAGGCCACTGGCAGATGCCCTCCGCCCCAATTTCGCTAAAGTTCAACCCGAAGAGTTCAATAGCGTGGATGAATTCATGATTCCTTTCAAACGGCGAAGCTTTTTGAAACAATTCTGTGTCGGACGTATTTAGCATTTGTATTTGAATTGTATTTAACTATGTAAAATGCTTGTAATTATTTGTATCGGGATCCCGGAATCAAAATTTGCCACATTTATGGATCCAAACTTATGGCCAAACCATATTTCGTTCAACGAGTGGTTTTTTCGCAGATCAAACCATACCAACAAACCATAGCCCTTCACGCACAAGAAAGGAACGGAAAGTAACATCTATTCTATACGTTTACTATCAGAACGTTTGATTGAATTCAATGAGCCTGTAAGATTTTTGGCGCTACATTCTCACTGTGAAAATGGTACACAAATAAATAAAATAAAATAAATAAAGTATGTACTTATTGTTTACCAAAATTCAATCTTTTTGAATCATCCACACGCAGACTGTAATCAAATCATCTGCAATTTATTGTTTTGGTAAAAATGCATTTATTAATTTAACAACTTTTTCAGATATAGAGAGATCTATAAGAAAATAAATGAAACCCATGGGTTACATTTGTTCAGAAAACAGAGCAACCTGTTGTGGGCCTACACAAGTGATTATATCGGCTCCCTTTGGTTTGGGCTCACCATCACCACGAGGCACAACGGCCTCATGTTGAACACACTGCCCGAGGAGTGGGTGGGTTACATTTGTTCAGAAAACAGAGCAACCTGTTGTGGGCCTACACAAGTGATTATATCGGCTCCCTTTGGTTTGGGCTCACCATCACCACGAGGCACAACGGCCTCATGTTGAACACACTGCCCGAGGAGTGGGTGGGTTACATTTGTTCAGAAAACAGAGCAACCTGTTGTGGGCCTACACAAGTGATTATATCGGCTCCCTTTGGTTTGGGCTCACCATCACCACGAGGCACAACGGCCTCATGTTGAACACACTGCCCGAGGAGTGGGTGGGTTACATTTGTTCAGAAAACAGAGCAACCTGTTGTGGGCCTACACAAGTGATTATATCGGCTCCCTTTGGTTTGGGCTCACCATCACCACGAGGCACAACGGCCTCATGTTGAACACACTGCCCGAGGAGTGGGTGGGTTACATTTGTTCAGAAAACAGAGCAACCTGTTGTGGGCCTACACAAGTGATTATATCGGCTCCCTTTGGTTTGGGCTCACCATCACCATGAGGCACAACGGCCTCATGTTGAACACACTGCCCGAGGAGTGGGTGGGTTACATTTGTTCAGAAAACAGAGCAACCTGATGTGGGCCTACACAAGTGATTATATCGGCTCCCTTTGGTTTGGGCTCACCATCACCACGAGGCACAACGGCCTCATGTTGAACACACTGCCCGAGGAGTGGGTGGAGCGGATGGGCAGCCGCGTTTCACCCTAATTATGCGCCGGGGTGTCCACCCAGCGTATAAGTACGGCGAGACCCTCGGTATCGGTATCAAGTCAGTTATCAAGAACTACCCGCCGCGACAACATCTCCCTCTGCCTGCCCGCCCGAACTCGCTCTGACCTGCTTCCATTCGCCTCTTTTCACTTCTGACCACCGCCTTACCCCTGGACCTCGGACACTCTATGCTCTACGGACCAGACACGGCTAGTTAGAAGGAACACGAGCCCTTGGATCACCTTCAGACCAGCTCTCCAAGCGGACAACCCTGAGACGCTCTCTCGATATCTTAACGCCTTCGTGGATCGGAACCTCCCCCTGATTTCTACAGTCTTGTGTGTCTCACCCTGTGTGGTACAAATACATTAGAAACAAACCCCACAAATGGGGAATAAGTCTTCGCCCGAGCAGGGGCAAGTGGATTCATCTACGACTTTGAAATATGTACAGGCAAAGACACCGAGGTGGGTGTGAAGACGAATTTAGGGATCAGTGGAGACATTGTTATTAGATTTTGTGAAAACTTACCAAAGAATCAAAGTTTCAAAGTGTCCCACTGATAACTGGTTCACTTCACACTCTCTAATATACAAGTTGAAGACTATAGGCATACACTCCGTGGTTACTGTCCGCGTACTGGGTACGTCTGCACGGCTGCACCTTCAAAGCTGAGAACAACCGCAGATCTTATGACTATATGTGTGATCTTGCTTGCTTGACCGGTGTCAGCCAGCAAGGTAGTACATTTTGTATCTTCCTACGTTTGTGCGCAGCCTATTAGTACTGTGCGCCGTTGATCGGTGACCAGTCAATCATATCTGGAAGTGTTGTGTCCCGCAATTGTAAAAGAATATAATTCTTATATGGGAGGTGTCTATCTTCACGATATGCTAGTTGAGTTATATCGCATTCGGTTCTACCTAAGAATTATTTTTAATCTGGTTGATTCATGTGTCGTCAATGCCTGGATTCTATATAGACGGCACTGCAATCAGCGAGGTGAAAGATACAAGCCTCTTGTGGTGTTCCGAGCGGAGATTGCTCGTGCATTGATGTAACACATCTTCACGTCGTAGAGGTCGTCCCTCTACAGAGGCGGGTTCCACTACTTCCACAGGAAGGGACCGGCAGTATCACCCGCACCCTGTGGAAGATATAAGGTACAGTGGCTGGGGGCATTTCCCAATATTTGAAGAAAAACAACTGAGGTGTAAAGTGTGCAAAGGACACACAAAGGTGCAATGTGAAAGATGCAATGTGCGCCTTTGTTTCGCCTCCAGCCGAAATTGTTTCAAGGATTGGCATAATTGTGAAAACATTTAATTTTGTATCTAATTAGTGTTATTTATTTCTGTTGTTTTATTTGTAGCATGAAAATAAAATGTTTTATAAGATAACAAAATGTTTCATTTTTCTTCCTACTGACAAATTATTTACCTCTCGCAACCACAGTTGTTTTAAAACAACGAGAAATATTTCCTAAACTATTCAAATAATGCCACGTAATCAAATGTTAAATATTTTTTAAATCTAAAAAAATTAATTCGGATGAGGAAGGGTTAATAGTGTAATAACTGAGTTTTATAACTGGATTGTTCTCAGTCAATCATCAGTTCAGTGTTCAGTCAGAGTTGCAGTTTGCAGTTTGTCCTGAGGTTACGGTGCGCATTATGGAAAATCAAAACAATACTTTAGAATTTATTTTCCTAATCAGGGAGAGGCCGATAATTTGGGACGGCCAGTGCCCAAATTTCAAGAATAAATTGAAGAGATACGATGCCGTATTAGAGGTGGCGAATATACTCTGAGTCTCGATGAAAACTGTCCATAGCAAGTGGGCCATTTTGAAAACCCAATAAGTGTGAAACCAACGTTCAACTTCCAGAGTCGGCTAGTCAACAACCGTCTCTTAATAGTGTAATAACTGAGTTTTATAACTGGATTGTTCTCAGTCAATCGTCAGTTCAGTGTTCAGTCAGAGTTGCAGTTTGCAGTTTGTCCTGAGGTTACGGTGTGCATTATGGAAAATCAAAACAATACTTTAGAATTTATTTCCCTAATCAGGGAGAGGCCGATAATTTGGGACGGCCAGTGCCCAAATTTCAAGAATAAATTGAAGAGATACGATGCCGTATTAGAGGTGGCGAATATACTCTTGAGTCTCGATGAAAACTGTCCATAGCAAGTGGGCCATTTTGAAAACCCAATAAGTGTGAAACCAACGTTCAACTTCCAGAGCCGGCTAGTCAACAACTGTCTCTTAATAGTGTAATAACTGAGTTTTATAACTAGATTGTTCTCACGTAAGTGTGAACATCTGCAAAACCCAGTATAAATAAATAGGCATAAGCAGTGATACTCTTCCAGTGAATTTGGAAAAAAAAAGTGCTAAATTTCATAAGATACTGTGTAAAAAGCGATGGAGATTCATACTACCGCTTATAACCCAAAAGCCAACGCCAATGTAGAACGCTATCATCATACTCTTAAAGCTGCGATCATGGCAAAATGCAAAGATAACGCAGAGTGGGTACATGATTTACCAATCATACTGTTGGGCCTTCCATCAGCCGTCAAGGATAATAAAGGCTAGCACAAATAGTGTATGGTACATCTTTAGCAATACCTAGATATATTTTCGTGCCTTCTAAGCTGAAAATAAACGACACAGAATTTAACAAAAGACTGATGGACCATATCCGTAACGTATCTTGGCCAGAGGGAAGAGTCACTACAAACCGAAAAGACATATTTTTATTCACCCTAATTTAACAACTTGAAGTACTAGAAACTTAACTTTAACAACTAGAAACGAAGTAAAGAGAGCCCTCATTCCATGATGGAAGTATGAACGCCTACATTGAATTTATTAGCAATGCGTCTAATACACCTGACTGCCATTAACTGTGTGTGGCGCTCTCTCGTCTATTAGATACGTTGTCCAATTACATTTATTAAAATAAATAGTTCTATAGTTCTAACTGCCTTTTCTTTCATTTCATCAGGTTATGGGCCGCCCCAAGCCTGCCGTTTAAAGTTATTTTTGTGTTTTGAGTAGTAATTACAAAGTAAAAATTGCGAGTATAACCTCACTTTAGTTATCGTGCTCGCGAGTGATTTTTTCTTTTCAGATATCTATTACTTACTATCGAATGTTTAAATATAAATATGGCTGGAAATAATTCGATGATGTCGATTGAGAAGTTAACTGGTCGTGACAATTGGGCAAGTTGGAGTTTTGCAGTCAAAGCATACTTACAACACCAAGATTTATATAGTTGTATTTTGAAACAACCAGTTTAATTTTAAAGCGTCTGCGTCTAGTCTAATACACCTGACTGCCGTTAACTGTGTGTGGCGCTCTCTCGTCTACTAGATTGTGTAATGTCATTTACATTGTCCAATTACATTCATTAAAATAAATAGTTCTAGAGTTCTACTGCTTTTTCTTTCACTTCATCACTCCACCATAAACGGGTCTTCGAACAAAAGAAAAAATATTTTAGCATAATTATAAACTCAAAATAGGTCAACGTGTCAATTGATAGACTTAAACCCGCTTAAACCTTAAATTGATAGACTTAAATTGTGATTAGTTTAAAAAATAAATAAACCAGCTGAACCAACATTATTCAGGCCAACTACTGAGTTAGCTGTAGACAGGCCGACTAGACGGTCAACCCAAGCGCACAGTGAACCTGTACCCAGTGTCAGCAAAGTATGCTACACGGGCCGGACGAACCGTTAAAAGACCAGTACGTTTCTCCTGAAAATGTTCATTACTAATTTCAACGTTCAGACGAAAGCAACATAGGTGGACAGTCAACGAAAGAAGAAGTTATCATCGCCCAGACCGGGGGAGAGTCCTAGAGCCAGACAACACATCACATATCAATGGTCTCATTGGTATTAGTGTGCACCATCATATCTTTATGGGGTGTAAGTTTTGCCGCAACAGCATCAAATGTAGTATTTATTACAGGCCACAATGGATATTCCAAATATTCCTTCAACATCTGGTACAAGGAGGAACCTTTCGGATGCGGAAGCTTCAACTTCAGCCAAAAAGCCTAAAAAAATGAACCCACAAAAATATCAAGACAAATGGGAGAGCGAGGAGGATTTTAAAGGCTGGCTGAAGAAAAGTAAGGGGCCTACATTTTTTTTTTGTGAGGTCCGTCACATAAAAAGTCATAACATAAAAGATAAGGAACATAAAAATAAAATACACATAAAAGGGTTTAGTTGAGGTCTTGTTGTTGGAATAAAAAATGCATTCATTCAATCGGTTCGTTAAATATTTGTTTGGGAACAGAGTCGGCTTGAGAACTTTAATGTCGTTGACGAATGTTTATGATAGGTATATACCTATTTAAAGGAAGATTTGATTATTCGGATTTCAGAAGGGGGTTTAACTCTAAGAAGAGCCGGCGAAATTGACGACAAAATATCATAATAGGTATTGCGAAAATCTGTAATGGATATTGCAAGTTCATGATAGGTATTGCGAAAATCTTAATTGTTTTGCAAACTCAAGGTAGAAATTGCGAAAATATCATAATAGGTATTGCAAAACGCGAAAGGATAATTAGTTTGTTAAACAATAAATAATTATTGTTTAAACGAAAAATCACGGGATATTCGTTAACAATAGAGTAACAATATTCATTCCGTGTGGTATGAAAAAAAAAAGATAATTAGCTACATTGATTTGAAATGAAATACGTAATTGTAGGGTTGAATTAATTCGGGTTGCAATCATTATGCAAACAATTTAGGTAAACATTAAATTGAAAATCTTACATGATTTTATTGATAAATTCGGTTCAGTCAACAAAAATTTGATTGACACACGAATATGTGGATATATATTTGGGTACAAAATATAGTTAATATTGATTTGAACTCGACGATAAATCAATATGGTGGAGAAAAGAAAAATCAATGAGGTGAAATTAGACATCGACACAGTACCGTCGGAAGATGAATTACGAGAGATATTCAAACGATCAAAAAGATCTATGTTACGAGTCGAGGATATGAGAAAAGCCGAAGATACGGTTCAGTCAGAGGGGGAAACCAATACAAAGTCGGATGAACAAGGCAAGAATAAGCGAGGGTGTGAAAAGGAACTCACACATGACATTTTACAGGAAAAATCAAACGAAAATTGCAAGAAAACCGAGGAAAAGGAACCAGAAAATTAGCAAAGTAAGAGAAAATCACAAAAAAAAAAAAGAAAAATGAGAAAATTGAAAAAAAAAATGGAATAAGAAAGGCAACAACGTATAGGTATATAAAATAATTAAGAAAATTAAAATAGAGATAATAAGGTTGTCGCTTAATAAGATTAAAATATATACATTAGCCGGCAACACTCGGAAAATTTAAGAAAATGGTTGGAAAACGTGGAACGGGAAGGCGAGCAGACGAGGCTTTAGCGACTGCGATCGGAGAAAATGTCGCAGCTGGGGCTTCAACAGTGAACATTGGAGATATAACTACAATAATTCAGGCAGCTTTATCACCGCTCGTTAATAAGATGCAGGAACTCAAGAAACAATTGGAAAAACCAGCAACAGTGGCGGTGACAGGAGAGGATAGTGCGCCGAAAAACGTTCTCCAAGTAGTGGAAATGCTACCGCAGCAGGAGCGATCTTCATTTTCCAGTGGAAATCAAAATCCCATTAGTTTCCTGGAAGATTTAAAAGAGTACACTAGAAAAGTGAAACGTACAGATCCATTAATTGTCGTGCAGGAAAATTTAAAAGGGGAAGCTAAATCATGGGCTAAATTGTACAACAAACGATGGGAGACCATGTTGGATTTCGAACGAGATTTTTTAGCTACCTATTGGGGAGACATAAAGAAGAATGAGGTTCGCCGTCGTCTTGCAGAAGGGGTATATGATGCCAAGAAAAATATATCCATGCTCACTCATTTCGCAAACTATTGGGAGTTAGCGAAAGCGTTAAAACTAACAGAGACACCGTTAAGCATAGTTGACGAGATTATGAGACATTATCCGAAGGAAATTCAATCGCTATGGTTTTCGGGGCAATCGGGGGATGAGATAGTCGCCGCTGAGTTTCTTTGAAAACTAGATACAATGGTATGTACACCAGAAGAACGGAACACAAAGAAGAGGAGTGGGGAGATCATCAAGAAGGACAAATACCGTGATCGTTACCACGCTATAAAGAGGAGAATTCACGCAATAGAAAGTGTGGGCGAAAACGTTAGTTGTAGCAAGTGCACCGAAATTAACAGTTCGCCAAAAGGAAATTCTACAGTAACTACAAGCGGGAAGGAGCTAGTGGTCGCAGACAATTCGGGAAACGGACGAGGGTTGATTCATTAGTCCTTATGAATACGACTCGCATAGGAAGAGGGAAGCCGGGGGCCAAAACACGATCCTGCATTGAAGATTATGATGAAATGGGGATGGAAACCAATGAAAGGATTGGGAAAACGTGAAAGTTGTGTGTTTGGTAAAATGCATCCTGAATATAATATAGTATTTATTACAGGCCACAATGGATATACCAAATATTCCTTCAACGTCTGGTACAAGGAGGAACCTTTCGGATGCGGAAGCTTCAACTTCAGCCAAAAAGCCAAAAAAAATGTACCCACAAAAATATCAAGACAAATGGGGGAGCGAGGAGGATTTTAAAGGCTGGCTGAAGAAAAGTAAGGGGCCTACATTTTTTTTTGCCATGCCTGCAGCAAAGATTTTGTTTGTGGGAAATCTGAAATTCAAAAACATGCCCAGGGAATGAAACATGTTGCTAACATTAGAGCTGTCGCTTCCCAGCCTACACTCTTTTCCATGCCCAGAGTTCAACAAATGACAACAGAAGTCTCAAGAATAAAAGAAGCTGAGATAAGGTACGGTACATCATTACACTACTGATTTTAAACGATATTTATAATTTATTTTACATATATCGAACGTGAAATCTACCCAATAAGCAGCAAACAGCTTCATGACATCTCCATGGCCACAATTATTATAAGCAATAATTATCAGCCTGAAACACTCATCCACATTGAAAAATCTTCCGAGAAAAGATACATGACGCCAACGGGACTTGAACCCGTGTCCTCTCGATTGCCGGTCGATTGCTCTTGACCACTGAGCTATGGCGGCTTATCTCATACCCGCCAAATGATTCAATATATGCTAGTGTTTCATTCAACAATTACTGCTTATTATATTTTTTCCACCTGAAAACAACCAACTTTATTTTTGCGAGAGAAACATTGTAAGTGTTAACTCCCTCGCTAGGTGGCGTCGAGACAAATTATGTCTTCATTTTATTGGGGAAATACTTAAACTTGTCAAATATTAATTATTATTTTTAATTGTAAAACTAACGTTTTTAAGACAAGATTTTTTATGCATAGCACAAAGGGTAACAATTATTATAAGCAATAATTATCAGCCTGAAACACTCATCCACATTGAAAAATCCTCCGAGAAAAGATACATGACGCCAACGGGACTTGAACCCGTGTCCTCTCGATTGCCGGTCGATTGCTCTTGACCACTGAGCTATGGCGGCTTATCTCATACCCGCCAAATGATTTGACAAGTTTAAGTATTTCCCCAATAAAATGAAGACATAATTTGTCTCGACGCCACCTAGCGAGGGAGTTAACACTTACAATGTTTCTCTCGCAAAAATAAAGTTGGTTGTTTTCAGGTGGAAAAAATATAATAAGCAGTAATTGTTGAATGAAACACTAGCATATATTGAATCATTTGGCGGGTATGAGATAAGCCGCCATAGCTCAGTGGTCAAGAGCAATCGACCGGCAATCGAGAGGACACGGGTTCAAGTCCCGTTGGCGTCATGTATCTTTTCTCGGAAGATTTTTCAATGTGGATGAGTGTTTCAGGCTGATAATTATTGCTTATAATAATTGTTACCCTTTGTGCTATGCATAAAAAATCTTGTCTTAAAAACGTTAGTTTTACAATTAAAAATAATAATCTCCATGGCCGTTCGAGAACGAATGAGGGCGCGATCCAGATGCTGCGGGTATTTACGACGTCACCCCCTCCCTGACCATTCAAGACCAACGTTTCGGGCCCGTTCTGAACTCTGTAGGTTTTACTTCACCCCCTCCCTCTACTTCGCTAAGCTGTACGGCCAGCCAATCAACGAGCTTCTTCTCAAATGCTAGCTAATTATCTGTTTATGAACATTTTAGTGTGTAATTAATATTAAATTTACGCGAGTCCTGCTAGAGCTACTTCAAATAAAAATATATATTATAGATTAAAAGGCTGGACTCGCGTCCATACTGTTAACATAAAATTAAATATGTGAATGTTTTCATTTAATAGACATAAGGGTTTTTTCATACTGATGTCGGGCTAAATGCCCACTGGTTAATATTGTACAATTTTTACTGAATTTAATAAAAATGCTAGAAAGAAGTGGTTTACATGAGATGGAGCGGCAAAAAGAGTAATATTGCGTATATAATTCAATATTATCATTCAATTCTTATATAAGAGTATACGAAGTTGCAAAGAAATGCACCAAAGTTCAAGGGGTAGTTCTGTCAAGTGCGAACCAATTTTGCGCACGGCCACGCGGCAGCGTACTTAGGAGCGCCAAAATCTGTTCAAATTAGTCTCATCCGAACTTCAATCATCGCAACGTTCTACTCTGACCGCCTCTATCTTCTTGCACCGCTTCTTCCTGCCTGAACACTGTAATCGCCTTTGACTTCCGACCTTGCACTTCCTTGGACTGCTGAATTCTCTCTCCTTGGGTGTACGACTTCTCAGCAACCGGACCAGGCCCTGAGTGCGCACAGCAGCCCGCCAACTAGAAACCCTGCACCCGCATTTAACAGTCAATGTAGAGGACATCAGTGGTCCGATATATTACATTATGATAAGGTTTAATCTACGGTACATTATTATGAAATAAATCTTCCCAATTCTTATTACATATTTCTAAATTTATTGTATCTACTATATTGTTAATTATTTATTATTTCAGGTTGACCGCCTTTGCCGTAGAGCACAATATTCCATTTAAAGCGATGATCTGAGCAAATTAGGCCAAGCTCTGTATCCAGATTCGGAAATCGCCAAAAAGGTGACATGTTGCAGAAAGAAATGCACAGCAATTGTCAACAACATCACGGGGAGTGTTGGATTTGAAAACGGGTGTAAATTGTTAAGGGAAAATAATTTTTCTTTAATTGTTGACGAGTCCACTGACATTAGCAGCATTAAGCATTTAGCATTAAAAAGTAGAGTTTTTGATAATAGTACAAACCAAATAGTAGATTTATTTTTGAATTTAGTTTCTGTGCCTTCTGCAACTGCTGATAGTATGTATAGTGAAATTAAAGTTTTTTTAGTAAAAACAATATCCCTTATGCTGCTAATATGGTGGGCTTTGATGATGGGTTCAAGGCATTGAAGATGGTGCCAATGTGATGATGGGTTCAAGGCATTGGCTTTCTGCTCTTTTAAAAAATGATATTCCAGGTCTTTTTATTATTAAATGTGTGTCACTCTTTTCACTTGTGTACTAGCAATGCATGTGAAAAGATTCAATCAGGTGTGGAAGATTTAGCAAGGGACGTATATTCCTATTTAAAAAAACAGTTATAAGCGACAGTCTGAGTTCAGCAAAACAACAAAAACATTCCAGCAGCCGCTTCTATCTTGGACAAACTCAGAGATCCCATAGTCAAAATGTATTTATATTTTTTAGAATTTACATTACCTTTTTTTAATGATCTCAATTTAGAGATGCAGTCCGAAAAAATTAAAATCCATCTCCTATATAGCCGCGTAGAATCAACTCTAAAAAGTATTTTAGGTTGTTATATTGAACCGAATTATTTAAACCGGACCCAGCTAGTAGATGTTGATCATAAAAATCCGCGATATTTTTTAATGTGATCCCAACAAAAGAAGAAGCGATAAAGTACATCGAGGTTCTTAAAACCTATTTTTCAAGCATTGGTGGCGTTCGATTTAGTTACAGCATTGGATCCCACCTACCAGATTCCTAGCAGAGCAATCCCTACTCGTCAACTTTGCCCCAATTGTATGAAAGTACTTTGCAAAACGTTTCATCCATTTTGGCAAAAGGGCAATATATGACGCTTACGACAGATGCATGGACATCCATCACAACGGAGGGATACATTGCCGTCACCGTTCATTTCGTATCAGACGATTGGGTTTTAAATTCTTTTCTTCTGGAGTGCTTTAAACATGACGAAAGACATACAGCTGTAGCAATTGAACGTGCTACGTAAACACAGTTAAAAGAAAACTCTAGAATCATCGGTTGATAGTTTTTTTATGTGCCATTAAAATTTTCACAATGTTATCAACATATGGAGTGTGACAGTTAAAAATAATAAACAGTACAATTTGTTTCAGCTTGCTGTTCAAAAGAATTGGAATTTGAATTCTTAAGTAAGTACTTCTCACAGCGCAGGTAGCTACAGTACTCCCTCCCCAGACAACGCAGACATGGCTGCGGTGGAAAGAGGAATAGTCAGATACCGAGGTGATCGGGAAATCGAACCCGCCTTCCAGAACGAGTGGTTGTGTGTGTCCGATCCTTACTGCCATCGAACAACGGAAGGGTTGGTTGTGATGTGGCGGCTGGTGACTCTGATGCGGTTTGCGAGTGTGATGTGAAACTCTCAAGATCTTGAGCAACGTATGCTGGTTTGAGGCGGTCGATGCTCACGGTGATTTCCTTCCCTTTTACCAGTATGGTATATGTTCGTTCGTGCCGACGAATGACTTTATGAGGGCCACTGTAGGGTTGTTGAAGCGGGCTCTTGACTGTGTCGTCCCTCAGAAAGACGTGAGAAGCTGTGGGAAGATTTTTGAAGACGAAACGATGTCCATAACCATGGCGGGTACCTTCAACTGGTCTCAGCTCGTTGAAATGTTTCCGTAGTTCCTTGAGGAAGCTTCCGGTGTCGTCGTTAACATTAGGTCGTGCTGTACATAGAAATTCGCCGGGTAAGCGGAGCGGCTCGCCGTATACTAGCTCGGCTGAGGTTGTCGCGAGGTCATCTCTCCAAGCTGCTCTGATTCCCATGAGTACGGTGGGAAGTGTTTCCGTCCAACGGTTATTCTGATGGCGCTTGATCGCTGCTTTCAGTTGACGATGAAATCGTTCCACCATGCCATTTGCTGCGGGGTGGTATGCAGTTGTATGGATTTGCGTCGTGCCTGCCAGGAAATTCAACTGCCTGAACAGCCTCGACTCAAATTGTCTCCCTTGGTCCGTAGTAATGCGGAGTGGAGTGCCGAATCTTGTTATCCAGCCTTTGTAGAAAGCACGCGCCACTGTTTCAGCCTCTTGGTCTGGGATCGGGAATGCCTCTGGCCATCTCGTGAATCTGTCTACGCACGTGAGACAGTATCGGCATCCTTCTGAAGAAGGCATGACGATTATGTCGATGTGGACGTGCTCGAATCTAGCGGAGGGTCTGGGAAAGGCTCCCAGGGGTGCTGACACGTGCCGTGTAATCTTGCTTCGTTGGCATTGAAGGCAATTGCGTGCGAGCTTAATAGTCTCAGCTTTAATGGCCGGCCAGACATAACGTTGAGTTATGAGCTTAACCGTGGCCTTAATTCCAGGGTGAGCCAGCTGATGGACCGCATTGAATCCCGCAGGTCTGAACTTCTTCGTGACGAAGGGTCTGGCTATGGCAGTTGAGACGTCACAGTAGAGATGCGCGTCAGTACCCGGAATATTAATCTTTTTAAGTTGTAGGCTAGAACTTCCTTGCAAGTGTTGTTCCAGTTCAGGGTCGCACATCTGGTCAGCTGCCAGCGCTGCGTAGTCCAGAGGAGTATCTATCGTCTCGACCCTGGAGAGAGCATCCGCGACGATGTTGTCTTTTCCGGAGACGTGTCGGATGTCAGTTGTGAACTGGCTGATATAGTCCAGATGGCGGAATTGCCTTGGTGAGCATTTGTCTGCTTTTTGTTGGAAGGCGAACGTGATAGGCTTATGGTCTGTAAATATGGTGAACGACCTGCCTTCCACCATGTGGCGAAAGTATTTCACAGCGAGATAGATGGCTAGTAGTTCTCTGTCGTATGCGCCATATTTCTTTTCAGCTGCCGAAAACTTCTTCGAAAAGAATACTAGAGGCTCCCAGTGACCTGCGACGAATTGGTGGAGTGCGGCACCGGCTGTAGTATCAGACGCGTCGCTGACGATAGAGAGTGGGGCGTCGCACTTCGGGTGAACGAGCAGGGTTGCCTGGGCCAGAGCTTCCTTGCACTTGCTGAAAGCTTCTACTGTTTCGGCAGTCCAAGACACGAGTTGTTTGCCTTTTTGGTTCCCTTTTAGGAGGTCATTGAGTGGAGCTTGTGTCCTCGCGGCGTTGGGAATGAATCTTCTGTAAAAATTTATTGCTCCCAGGAAACGGCGGAGATCCTTGATGGAAGCTGGTTGGCTGTAGTTGTTGATGGCCTCCACTTTATCTGGGAGGGGTGAAGTGCCAGCGTCGGACACCGAGTATCCTAGGAATTTGACCTTAGTCAGGCCGAAATGGCATTTGGCGGTGTTGATGACAACACCATATTCCTGCAGGCGCTGGAATAATATCTTGAGGTGGGCTAGGTGCTCTTCCTCTGACGTTGAGGCAATAAGGATGTCGTCTATGTAGGCGTAACAGAAATCTAAGCCTCTGGTAACCTCGTCCATGAAGCGTTGGAAGGTCTGGGCTGCGTTGCGGAGGCCGAAAGACATCACCGGAAATTCGAAGAGTCCGAATGGCGTAGTGATTGCTGTTTTCGGAATGTCCTCGGGAGCCACAGGGATTTGATTATATGCCCGCACCAGATCAATCGTTGAGAAGATCTTGGTGCCGCTCAGTGCCTGTGCAAAATCTTGGATGTGGCGTACGGGGTATCTGTCCGGAATAGTTCTGGCGTTCAATCTTCTATAATCGCCACATGGTCTCCACTGGTCGTCCTTCTTGGGTACCATGTGCAAGGGAGATGCCCAAGAGCTCTCGGAAGGTCGAGCGATTCCGAGACGGACCATGGCCTCGAACTCCTTCTTGACGCGTTTTAACTTGTCAGGAGCAAGGCGTCGTGGGCGTTCGACTGTTGGAGGTCCTGGCGTGGTGTTAATATGGTGCAGTGTTGCGTGACGAACTTCCCTCCTGGCGCCGTCAGGGCGAGTGATGTCAGGAAACTTTTGAAGAAGCTTATGATACGGGGACGTTCCTGTGACCGTCTTAATGGAAGCGATCTTGTTGTCGCTTCGTTTTCCCGTGATGGTCAAATTCGTCACCTGGTCCAGCAGCCGTTTATTTCGGACATCCACCAGTAGCTCGTACTTGGCGAGAAAGTCTGCCCCGATGATTGGCCTGGAGACGTCTGCAATGACGACGCTCCAAGTAAAGTCGCGTCGCAATCCCAGATCCAGGTTGAGCGTTAGGCTGCCATAAGTAGCGATTGTGCTGCCATTTGCTGCTGCCAGTTCGTATGTCGCTTTAGTGGGGCGTCCCTGGACAAGGCGTCGTGGGAAAACGCAGAGATCTGCGCCGGTGTCTATAAGAAATTGGGTACGGGTTACCCTGTCGGTAACAAAAAGGCGACTGACTTGGTTGGGGCTGGTGCTGGTCGCCATCAGTTTGGGCCCTGCGCGTTTTCCTGCTGGAAGTTGCAGGGTTTGGTGCACTTGCTTGCCTTCGTCCCATACTTCCAGTGGTACCAGCATGTTCCCTCGGGCTGACGACCTCTGGACCGACTGCGGGAACGATTGCTCCAACGATGCGGGGTGGCGCTCCTCCTATGCTGGCCAGAGCGTAGTGTCGAAATTTCGCGCCTCAAAGTAGCGAGCTCT
The DNA here is from genome assembly GCA_917880885.1 of Limnephilus marmoratus. Lineage (NCBI taxonomy): Eukaryota > Metazoa > Arthropoda > Insecta > Trichoptera > Limnephilidae > Limnephilus > Limnephilus marmoratus. The sequence continues at coordinate 8,590,592 of OU862935.1, forward strand.
TGTTGGAGAGGCTGCATCAACCGCTCCATCCGTGTTAGTAGTGGCTGATTGATGGGTTTACCCATTTCCTCGGATGTACCGCTCGTGAGGGACATGATGATGATGATATTTGCCGTGCGAAATGCGTGAAATGTATCACCAAAGAGTTTATTTCGTGCGCGACGTGCTCGCGGTAGACGTACTTGCACGCGTCGTGTTCACTGTCGAATTCACAAATGTAAACTTCGTGGTCACTAATGTGAACGTCGGTGTCACCAATGTAGCAATTGAACGTGCTACGTAAACACAGTTAAAAGAAAACTCTAGAATCATCGGTTGATAGTTTTTTTATGTGCCATTAAAATTTTCACAATGTTATCAACATATGGAGTGTGACAGTTAAAAATAATAAACAGTACAATTTGTTTCAGCTTGCTGTTCAAAAGAATTGGAATTTGAATTGCTTGAATTTGAATTCTTAAGTAAGTACTTCTCACAGCGCAGGTAGCTACACAGCCATAAATTTAAAAACTGAGTTAATAAGGGTAGCGGCGAAGTGGAACATATCGAAGAAAATCTACGCTGTAGTGACGGACAATGCAGCCAATATAACATTGGCAGTTCGAATGACAGAATGGTCGAATTTACCTTGTTTTGCACATTCCCTAAATTTGGTGGTGCAAAGTGGCATGTAAACTATCAAAGAAATCCAAACCAAAATAAAGACTATCGTGGAGCACTTCCACAGGAGCATGGTGGCAGCTGATAAACTGAGGATAACTCAGGCACAAATGAACAACGAAAAGCCACCTTTAAAATTAGAACGATGTCGTCACTCGGTGGAATTTGACCTTTTATATGTTCCAAAGGATTTGCCAAATTCAGGAGTCTGTGGAAGCTCTCCTGGGAATGCTCCACAATCCTGTGGAGACGCTTTCGTCTGATAAATGGGCAACTGTACGTGAGCTCTGTAAAATTTTAAAACCATTTGAGCAAATTGCCGTCGAAACGAGTGCGGAAAAAAATGTGTCAGTTTCGAAAGTTATTGTCCTGGTTCGTGGTTTAATGATTGGTTTAAACAAAATGCGTCCTGGCTTCAAGATGGGTCTTTCCGTGCAGTTAGTAGATGAATTCCTAAAACTTTTGAGCAAGCGTTTCCATCAAATGGAGCATAACACAATTCTTTCTGGAGCAACTTTTTTGGATCCACGCTTTAAACAAAGGGGTTTCCATGATACAGCAGCAATAACCAGAATCAAAGATCTCAAAAAAATCAAAGCATTCAGTAACGAGTTGATAGTAGTAGTTGATACTAGTAGTCGGTACTACCCGAAAGTAATCAAAGCATTCAGTAACAAGTTGATACTAGTAGTCGGTACTACCCGAAAGTAATCAAAGCATTCAGTAACAAGTTGATACTAGTAGTCGGTACTACCCAAAAGTAATCAAAGCATTCAGTAACAAGTTGATACTAGTAGTCGGTACTACCCGAAAGTAATCAAAGCATTCAGTAACGATTTGATACTTGTAGTCATTACTACCCGAAAGTAATCAAAGTAACGATTACATAGTAACGATTATTTTTGTGAAAGTAACAGATACCGACGGGTAGTAAAAGTACCGATATTGAACACTACTAGTTCCAATGATTACAGTTGTGGCAGATGGGTGCTGGTCCAAAAGATCTTATAAGACAAAATATGTTGCTTTGTCTGGCGCAGCTGTAATTATTGGATATAGGACAAAGAAAGTTTTGTATATGGGTGTCAAGAATAAGTTTTGTATAACTTGCACTCGGGCCTCAAATAAAAGTGTGACCCCACCCCAACATAAGTGCTATAAGAATTACAAAGGCTCTTCAAGCGGCATGGAATCCCAAATAATTGTTGAAGGATTTAAAAGCTCAATAGCCACATACGGGTTAATATATTCCAAGTTAATAGCAGATGGCGATTGTAGCACATATAAGAAAATATTAGAAGCTCGACCCTATTCCAATAAAACCGTAGAGAAAATCGAATGTCGGAATCACCTTCTACGTAATTATATAAATAAAATTAATGTACTTTCATTAGATACTATACGCTTACGCAAAATTATTAGCGAAAGATTACTCTGCTTGCGTAGATCAAACACATCTGCTATTAAATATAGGATTTCAGAAAATTGTTTGATGGATACCAAAATCAGGAATTTAAATAAAGATATTCTAAATAGCATTAAACATGTGTTTGGCGACCACGCTACCTGTGACGACTATTACTGTATGCACGTGGATGAGAAAAACTACATTCAAGACTTAAAATTGTGCAACTTATTTTCTGACCTCTCCCAACTCTGTTCGCGTTTAGCTTCAAATTTCCGTAGCTTAATATATAATGTTGATAGCAATATTGCAGAATCATATAACAGCGTTGTCACCAAAATGGTAGGTGGGAAAAGAATTAATTTTTCAACAAAACAGTCTTATACTGGGAGGTGCGCAGCATCTGTTGTTGCGTTTAATACAAAACGGCCACACTATGTTCTCCATAAAATGGTTTTTGATAGCAGCCCGCGAAATGTTTTTGAAACGTTTTGAAGCAAATAAACACAGAAAACTTAGTAACCAAAAATACAAGTATAAAACAAAAACAATAAATAAAGCACACAATTCATTAAAACCAGATTCCGAATATGGTGATGCATGTCAAAAGCCGGATATGGATAACATCATATCATCATATATTATGGGAAAAACTCATAAAGCGAGATGTTCCAGCAGCAGTGGTCAATATGCTGGCTATTTGGTACGGACAACAGGAAAATCACATTCAATGGGCAGGAGCTTCTTCAAGACCTTTATTCCTTAAAAGCAGAGTCAGGCAAGGGGGAAATATGTCTCCAACTCTATTTAATATGTACATTAACGACCTCTTACAAGAGTTGAACGATACACAAATTGGTTGTCATATCTGCGGACAAGGAAGTAACAACATTAATTACGCCGATGACATGGTGCTGCTTGCACCTTCGATTAAAGCGATGAGATGACTTGTGCAAATATGCTAAGAGTACGCAAACTAATAACTTGTTGTACAATTCTAAAAATTCGTCGCTTTCAAACACAATAAGGAGCCATCAAATATTCCTCCGATATATCTAGAAGGAAATGAACTGCTTGTGGCCTCACAGGTTAAGTATCTGGGACATATCCTAACCGAAGACATGAAGGATATAGAAGATATGGAACGACAAAGAAGAGCAATTAACATACGGGCCGGAATGCTCTCAAGGCGGTTCTACCAATGTAGCGACGATGTCAGAAAATTACTCTTCAAGACATACTGCACTGCCCTGTACACATCTGAACTGTGGGCACAATACCCAGCAGCGCAATGGGACAAACTGAGGGTGTACTACAACAATGCATATAGGCAACTTATGCAACTACCGAGGTTCTGCAGTGCCTCCACGATATTCACCGAGGGGAGGGTGCACTCATTCACAGCCTTACTTCGCCACCGACTAGCCAGCTTCTGGAGCAGGACACGGACTTCAACCAATATCATTGTCATGGCTGCATCCGAGTGGCTCAGTTCCCCAATAAATGAGCGATGGATGCAGATGATGAGGCGACCTCCCTGATGGACAATCCTAAAATATCTTTTCATTTTAGCCGGTGAGAGGCCGGAGCCCGGAATTTGCGGGCCTACAATGCGCATGCGCGAGAAAATAATTCAAATATTTGAATAATATTGTCTTTGAAAAACTTTTGGTCTGTGATTTTGACCCTTATATGTACGAATTTGTATGAAAAACAGTGTCACAATCGCTTGCGCCATCATTACTCTAGGTAGTGTTAAAGATTTCTCTCGAATTGACACACTGGATTATTTTTAAAACGATTTCTTCTATGACGATGCGCTGTCAGATTTTGCCGCGGAATTAACGGTCGCAATTACTGTCGTAAAACCTATTAATTTACGTAATAAATGCAAGTAATGTGATTTTAGTGGATAGTTTATTGAGTTGTGAACGTGTTTCAGTCAATAAAATATACAATAGCTTAAAATTTATCAACAAAACATTCAATTCAAAATTCAAAGTGGTGGTTTTTTGGTGTAGTTCCGCGAATTTCCGCAAAATGTTCCGACATCTGACCGGTTAATTCTGTTTAATTATTATTTATTATAATTTTATGCTTATTTTTTGTTATTTGTGTGATGAATTTTGTTTTCATTTTATGTTTTAATTAGGTACCTACTACCTAACATGTAAACAATTTTTTTTTCTTCTTTTGTAATTGATAGTTGTTTATGTAATATGGCAGACTGGGATTGCACTACCCTCCCAGTCCTGCTGGAATAAAAACTTAAATAAATAAAATATCATTTGATGCTGCAAAAAAGCAGTTTTTAAAAGATTTGCAATGTTCTTCCCCAGAACGTCGGCGAATTGAAAGGGAAACCATTTTACAGTCTGAGAGTGGTGAACGGTTAGAAAGGCGCCGAAATCTTTTGACTTTTGACAGCATCGTGGTTTGGTAAGATTTGTAAGAGAAGAATGATTAGTTGTGCGCCATTGGTTAAAACTTTATTATATGGACGTTCTTTGAAAAATGTTGAGTCAATTAAATATGGGAAAATAAATGAGCCAATCGCCATCTGGCAATTATGTGAACAAGAGTCCACAACTATTGAACAGTGTGGCTTATTTATAGATCCTGAACATTGTTTTTATGGAACTACACCTGATGGTTTGTCCGGAAATAACTGAATCGTCGAAATTAAATGCCCATCTTCTGCAAAGGATATGTCTGTTGAAGACGCGATTGAAAGAAAAAAGTAACGTTTTGGAAATTAGACAACACGAAGTATTGTGTAAACCAAAATTACGATTGATATTTCCAGGTGCAGGGCCAATTACACATTAGTAATAAAAGTCATTGCATTTTTGCCGTTTGGATAGGCTCACACTTCCCTACAAGGCCCGGCGCAAATTACGGCCAGTCCACGCACAGTTCTCGCACAGCACACGCGTGGTTATTTTGTAGAACATGGTTTCTGTCGGAGCGGCGCATATTAAACACATTCCACGGCCAGTCCAGTCCCAAGCTTCGTCGCGTGTGGGCGAGTTGTGCTTTCGACACAATTTCGTGGATTGTGTGTCCCTAGTTTTCTCTGTGGAACTTTGTTTTTGTGATTGTTGGTGTGATGGAAAAATTAATTGAAATGGTTAGAGGTTTTCCTGTGCTTTACGATACTTCTCATGAGGATTACATGAAACCAAAACTGAAGGATGATTTATTCGACAAAGTAGCAAAGTGTAATAATAACGCAAACATTTCCTGAATTCTTCTCTCCATCGAAATGAAAGAAGCTGCTCAAGAAATGAAGATGATCCTTCAATGTTTTTTGACTTGTAATAAGCATGTTAAATAGTGAATTCTCCTACTGAATAAATATTTTTCCAATAAAAAAAAAGTATTTCTCTATCAATATTTAATTTCTAAACATGGTGTGGGTGTGGGCTGTGTTAAATATGCGCTACTATTAAACGTGTACGTAGGCTGGGTTTCGGTCAAGCGGTGCTGTGCGTGGACATGCATGGACTGGGCTCAATTTGCGCTAGGGCTAAAAGTTGAGCGTATTCTTCGAGATGACAACTTCTGGGAACAAAAAATTATTAAATTAACCAATTTTTATATGGATTGCATTCTTCCCGAGCTTATTGATCCTAGAGTAACGAGGTCTATGAATGTTTGTGATCCTTCATATATATTATTAAATTAACCAATTTTTATATGGATTGCATTCTTCCCGAGCTTATTGATCCTAGAGTAACGAGGTCTATGAATGTTTGTGATCCTTCATATATATTATTAAATTAACCAATTTTTATATGGATTGCATTCTTCCCGAGCTTATTGATCCTAGAGTAACGAGGTCTATGAATGTTCGTGATCCTTCATATATCTTACGACGCAATAGTATGTAAAAAAACGTCAATTAGGAAAGCGTTATTTAGATTTCGACGAAATGCTAGTTGATTTAATAATTATTTTCGTTGATAATTATTTTAAGCCCAATCCCACATGAGGCGCAAATCCTTCAATTCAGCCTACCCTATATCACTCAGGCTCCACCGATGTATGGTGTCTCACCGAAAATGATGGACTATATCTCAGGTGAGCAAGTATATATGTCCCAAGAAATCCAGTATGAGCTCCAAATCTGGTTTCAGGACGAGTGGGAAGGTCTTAAGGAGATTCCTGAGGGATTGTTGTTTGGACACTACACAATTTGTCTCCGAGGCCAACTCAACAAAGCAACAATAGCCTATAAGACTATACGAGCGAGAAGAAATTATCTAGCACTGTCTTTGGTCATGGAATCAACTAGGGTAGAAGACGTTGACAGAATCAACAATGAGATAGGAGTATTATCCAATTCACCTAATGTATTTTTTGAATATGTGGCCAAAAATTTAGAGCAGAACTTTGCCATTGTGCAAAACTTGACAGGAGTATTCCAAGAGTACATCCATAAATCTGCCAACTCTCAAATGGACCAATCCAGATTGATTGATAAAATGCATGCAATCACTACCAACATCCACAATTCACTGAGTGCTAAAATGCAAAACCTGACTAGCCACTTGACAGCTCAGACCGGAAAGAACGGCACAAATAGCGGGTCTTCCGTGAAATCTATCACTCAGACTCCACTATCTTATTCTCATGTCTTGCTACAAACTTCTTGGGTTCATCATATTTATTTATTTTTTTATTTAATTTATAACATTGTTACAGCATCGAACATAATATTAGGCAAAACAAAATAGTAAAAAGCATATCTTAATGAATTTCTGCGCCAACGAGTGCTAACTCTTGAGCTTGGCGTGGGAGTTATTTCATAATTATTTCACTATTATTGACGTTTGTCCGGGTCTTTATCGGGCCGGATCGAGAGACTGGTTGAGGGAGGCCTTTTGACCTTTCCAGCCGAATTCTCTCGAACCGTCGTTGCCTTTGACCGCAGTTCGAGGGATGGATTCATACATCCGTCACTCCCGGACACACTGACCCCTAGATTCCTACCCACCCCTCATACCTTTTTCCTTCCCAGAACTTCCTATCCCCCCCTTCCTTAAAAAGACCCTGCACACAGCATCCCCTAAGATGATATAGGTCCTGAGAGAAATTATTTTCCTCAGGGCCTCCTGTGTGGAGCTTATGTAAAAAAAAAATGTTTAATTTCAGGGATTTATTATTATTTATTGTATTTTTCCTTTGGAGGGGTGCAGACATAGTACATTGTTTGTCTCATTTTCGACTGTTTACATTTACAGCCTTACTAATAACAAAACGCCTTAACGAGCGGTCAACTGCATATTTGTTGCTTGCGCGGTGCACTGTGTTTTTACGTCTTTACTAATAACGCAATCAAGTATTTTATGATTTTTATGTTGGTCCCCTTGAATCTCACATAGATCTGCGCAGGCGCGCGGCCATCTTGTTTTATAAACTTCGCGGTAAAACAATGTTTGACAATGTTCAGTTTTATTTGCAGTTAATTTTTATGTTTTTGAAGATAATTTTCGTTTAAATGATCAATTCACTGTGATATTAGTGTAATTCAACATAATTACCAATGCTGGCGTTACTTTATTTCAGTTTTAGTCCTTTAAATATTGTTTTGTTGATGATTTAGTTTCGTTAAAGATAGGTTTTAGGTTATTTCTGAAATTTTATTTTTTAACGACTTTTCTGCGTGAATTTAATAAAACTTCCATAAAAGTAATATTATTTAATAATGTAAAAGCCTCATGCATGTGTAAATAAAAACAAATTCGAGAAATCGACGTATTAATTGCGTAAAAATGAATCCAAGATGTCAGATTTTTTCAATTATTTTTTCGGAATTATTGTTATATTTTTTTACCCTTTTTAATTGTATGAACGAGATAAAAGTGAAGTGATAGTTTTCTTCCAAATTCATAAAGTAAGAGGTGTGTATTTTTTAAATTTTGAATTTTCCAAAATTTTTCGAGCATTTAATAGAATATGTTTACAGTCAGCTGTTTTATTTTTCAAATTTTTTCATGTTGAAACTTAAAATACTGCAATTTTCAAAAACGATCGTATATTTCAGATCTAAAAATCTAAAAGGCAATTCTATCTAGTTTCTATAAAGGTATTTGCTTTTACGACATCTTCAAAAATAAGAAATATACAAGACATTTAAAATACGTTGAAAAAATTCCAAATTTCTTTCGGACATCAATCGTTAAAACAGAGATAAACTACCCTCTCAGGCCGTGTAATCAATGTGTATTTCTTTCTATGAACAATTTTTTAATTAGTAATGTTTTCACATCCGCGGCCGTTTGTCAATTGAATAAAATTTTCACGGGGTTTTTTAGTAAGGCTGTTAGTGTGTAAGAAAGAGGGGCAGCATTGTATGATTAAGAACAAAAGCAAAACAATCAGTGCATTGACGTTTGACTTTTTTGAATATTTGGAATTCACTCACTATTTAATATTATATTTATCACAATATCGCTGCAGCTCTTTCAAAAGATGAAAATTCATTCCATACAAAATGTATGAAAAAAATATTCTAGATTTTATAAAAAATCTAGTCTAGATTTCTTCACTGCTCTGACTTCGTCGGTATAAGTGCGTAGCGGTTCCTCGTTCAAACTTACTTCATTCTGGCAGATCAACCTTAACCAACCTATCCCTGTACGAAAATTATATATCAAAGGCACTTGCCAATAGACAACAAGTCGATTCCATATATACTGATTTCAGCAAAGCGTTCGATAAGGTTTGCCTTAAAATTCTTGTTAACAAACTGGCGGAATATGGCATAACTGGTAACTTACTATCCTGGTTTATGAATTATTTGTCTAATCGAGAACTTACTGTCTGCATCAAAGGTCAACTGTCCTACACATTTAAAGCTACAAGTGGCGTGCCCCAGGGCTCACATCTAGGACCCATTCTTTTCAACATATTTATAAATGACGTTACAAATGTATTTACTCGTGTCTTTATATTGATGTTCGCAGATGATATGAAAATTTACCAAATTATAGACAATATTAATGATTGCTTATTCTTACAATCAAATCTCATTAGCTTTTCTGATTGGTGTATCCAAAATAAATTAACCCTTAATGTAAAAAAGTGTCAAGTCATGAGATTTTATAGGAAGAATAACCCATTGATTTTCACATATAGGATGAACAATCAAGCCCTAGTATCTGTACCCGAAATAAAAGACCTGGGGATAATATTTGACACAAAATTATCATTTATCTCTCACATTAATAATATAACCACTAAAGCGATGCAAATGCTGGGTTTCATTTTAACCCGTCTGCTTGTTTAGGAACAAATAGATCCCAAAACACGTAATCGCGTTATACTTTCATAAGACCAAAAACGTCCCGAGCGACCTTACATTTTAAAAGCTATATATCACCCTTCTTCTCATGCAAACATGTCTATTTTTTCTTTTAACCAGAAAGTGATTGAAATAATGCTTCTTATTGTCTTTGAAATATGAAAGCTATCTTGCATAGACATTTTACAATCTCGATCCAAAGTGACATTTTCAGATTTTACGCGCAACACTGAGGGTTCCGTATTGTGAGATGCGAATATATTGAACCAAGCAGACGGGTTAAGAACTTCAAAAGATTTCAAAAATTTAAAAACTTTAAAAATATTATATTCATCCATTGTCAGAAGTCATTTAGAATTCAACTCAACCATTTGGAATCCATTTTACAATATTCGTGAAAAATCCATCGAGCGAATCCAACATAAATTTTTACGAAATATAAATTATAGATTAGGAATTCCTATTGAAAATATTAGCTACATGTCACTGTTGAAAATTATGGACCTCGCTACATTAAAAGAAAGAAGAATATGTACTGATCTATTTTTTCTGTATAAAATTGTTAATAACATGTTTGACTCCCCTGAACTCCTTAGGCTGATTAATTTTCATGTGCCTAGTAGAACGGTTCGTCAGATTGTACCTTACCATTGTAACAATTCAGGTACCAATTCAGAAACAAACTCAGTAATGAACCGACTGCACAGTACAGGGAATAAATATTACATGAACACCAACGGTACTGAAAGTCTATCAACCTATAAAAACATTGTTATTAAATCTGTATGTCTATCTAGATAAATTTGAAATGTTCATAAATTTTCAATATGTGTCGAATGTATATGAATGTGTATCCTTTATTTTATTCTGTTGCTTTTAAGCTGCAAGAAAATCACTTCTTTAAATGTATATGAATGTGTATCCTATAATCTACTCTTTTGTTTTAAGTTAAAAAATCTATACTTGATACTTATTTAATTGTTATCTCTTAATTCTTTGATTATAACAAATGTGTTTTTAATTTTATCATATGTAAAAGCCCTAATTGGGCGTGTACAAATAAATAAATAAATAAATAAATAAATAAATAAATAAATTCTTCCCCACCCCGAAATATTATTTCGGTTTTCGTAAATTACCCCTTTGAGAACTTTGTAAATAAATTTAAAATACTTTTTTTGAACCGTAGCGCTTTTCATTGAATATGACCTTATAAATTAACCAATCTCAAAACTCAGTATTTGGAAATGTCTGACTAATCAACTGGACAATCGATGAATGATGTGTCAAATGACAGTTTAAGAAAAACATTGTTTGACGCAATCTAAAAATTAAATGCTTCACAATCTGTAACGCAGCCCGAGATTAAAAAATAGTTTTCTACAGTAACATACAAAGGACATAGGAAATTTAGGTGGTTAAGGAATAAGGTGGTTAGACAGGGTGATTGCCAACACTCTTTGTCCACCTTGAAGAGATGTTGATCATCCGAAGTAGTCAATACATAATATACATAATGGCTTTCCAACATACATTACATACAGAAAACAATAGCAACATTTTGTAATGAAGAGCATTATCACTAAAAAATAATGTCGGTAGATTAAAAAATAATAAATGTCAAGTTCAAATTATCCAAAATATGTAACAATAATAAATCTTAAAAGCAGTAGTCGCGTACAGCAGATCAACAGCTCACTCAGTCTTGCTACAAACTTCTTGAGTTCATCATCAGGACTTGTAAGCAGTTTGATAACCAAGAAGCTATGATAGCATTGTTCGATGGCATACTGAGAAGCAAGCTGGAGTACGCAAGCGATGTTTGGGCACCGTACCACCAGAAGTACATTGATATGTTAGAGCAAATCCAGAAGAAATTCCTCAGGTATGTTGCATATGCGAAAGCACGGAACCTATCCAAGGTTCATGCACCATATTGACTTACTTGAGGAAACTGATTCTGTGTGTCTAGAAACTAGACAGAAAGCAAGTCTTGCTATTCCGTCTTTCAAAATTTGGAACAATTTCATCGATAGCCCATTTCTCTTGGGATGCTATGATTTATATGTACCAGACCACTACAGCCAAAGTCGACATCATGACTTATTTAAAGTACCGAACGGCAGAACAGACGTCTTGGCAAAGCATAGCATGACGAGGGAAGTGGTGCTATTAAATGAAATTGCAAACCATTTGGAAGTGACTGTTCTTTATATGCCTTAAAAATATTATTGAAGAGTCACTTGCCTAATTGCTGATAGGGTAATTAAATTGTACTGTAATTGGAATTATTCTGTTGTACAATAATAAAATAAACAGATGCACATGTTGGTTGGGTCCAGCGTGGTGTAATTCAGAGTTGTATAGGTGTACGCTATACCGTTATACTGTGAGAGAATGTTACTTGGTTGGTTGGATGTTCACAGCTTGCACGTTGGGGTACACTGGTTGGGGCTTGTTGCAGGATGCTGTTGTGTGGGGGGGCCAGGCGGGTGAACAATCTGCCGCTCTCGGAGTCAGGATGTCATCTGTCTTCAAAACCTGCAATTTAAATAACTTTTAAGTATTCAATTTTTTATAAGTAAAACTTTCTTTTATAACTTTGAAGGTTATTCCCATCAATGTAATATATCATTGAAGAAGATAACAATAATAATCTATACAAAAATATGAAAGAGAATAAGACACAGAAAAAGACAATGGTCGCAACTGAGACTCCAACCCAGACCTCTCGTCTAACTGGGACGTGCGCGTTTAACTAATTTCTCAGCTCTCCTCTCCATTCCCCCCCTTGGTTCCCTGATGACCCAAAGAGGGAAGAGTCCAACCAGGTTTGGGAGGTGGGAATGGGTACCGCCGCCCCGGGAACCTTTATTGGAAAACCAACACCTCTGCCATGGGTCACCCCAATTGGTTCGCTACGTTTGGTGATTTAGCAGGGGTGTCCGGGTTCATGGGGTGAGGTTTGTTTAGGTCTTGGCGGCGGGTGATATGGACACACTGAATCCCAGATTCCTACCCACCCCTTAAACCTTTTTCCTGCCCAGAACTTTCCTCTCCTTCCTTTCCTTAAAAAAAAACCCCTCCACACAGCATCCCCAAAGATGACATAGGCCTTGAAGGAAATTATTTTCCTCAGGGCCTCCTGTGTGGAGCTCATGTAAAAAAAAGGTGGTCTAAGCTTTCCTCTCCATCCCCCTTGATTCTCTGAGGGCATCAAAAGGGAAGAGTCTGCCCAGGTGGTCTCAGCTCTCCTCTTCACTACCCCTCTGGTTCCCCAGAGGCCCCTCATCGATGTTAGTTTTTTTTTAAATTTCAATGGTTCATGTTTCGGTCCCACGAGTATCTCGGGAAATAAAAGGTTCACCCCAGCAGAGCCCCGAGTGCTGGGGCTAGGTCTAAATAAGCCGCGATGCGACCCTGAATCTCCAAGGTATCGTCGGTGACTCTGTTCCCCATTGAGTCATATAGCCTCACACCTTGGCTTGAGATGGCTGTTGCAGGTTGTGTTTGCACTTTGGGTTTGCCACACACCCTAAGCTCTGCCCATAGAGTAACCTATAAGTTTAAATTAAGCCACATTTTTTGTAAGGTAGTAAAGAGCATACCTTTGAATCATCTTCAGGAATGGACGCAGCATTTTCGTTGCTTGGTTCATTATCCATGTGTTAGTCTAACAACCCAGCTTACAGCGGCTCGTCCAATTACTCATCAACATATTCTGCAAAGATATTGACACCATTATTATAATGTTATGTCTGGTACCGTATATCACCTTAGTAGGTTGTACTATAATAGTTGCTTGGTGTAAACTCTCAGTGACCAGCTCAAGTACTCCGTATACAGGGGGCTCCATCGAAGCCAGAGTTAGAAAGTTGGCCTTTCAGAAGCATTTCCAAAGGCACAAAGATGAGTGTCTGTTATTTTATACATAATATTGTGTTATTATTATAATTTTATTACAATCTGCGCCTGCTCTCAACACAGGAGTTCCTAGTGAGACAGGCATAGCACAACACTAATTGTAAAAAAAAAAACTACTAGCCTAGTCCGAACGGGCTTCAATGTCAACTGATTTAGTATCTAAGCACTTAGCGCGAAGTTTGGCAGTATGTGTTTCTAACAGATAGCGTAGAACCTAACTTACCAAGCGAAGAACTTCCGGTGTGGCTCCAGCCTTGGAATTTATATCCCAGATTAGGCAAAATAACGTACATAATAGGATGGTAGCTCACCCGTGGTATTTCTCATATTCCTGATGATAACATCCTATTGGCATGCCATCTGTCCTTCCAGGGCTGCCGCAGGGGGCATCTTGAGGCCCGCGGAGTCAATGGTATTAGGGGATACTGGCTGCAAACATCTTCAAACAAGCTCTAGATGCATCCTATTGGCATGCCATCTGTCCTTCCAGGGCTGCCGCAGGGGACACCTTGAGGCCCGCGGAGTCAAGGGTATTAGGGGGTGCCGACTGCAAACATCTTGCTCTGGATGCATCCTATTGGCATGCCATCTGTCCTTCACGGGCTGTCGCAGGGGGCACCTTGAGACCCGCGGAGTCAAAGATATTAGGGGGTGCTGGCTGCAAACATCTTGCTCTAGATGTACCGCGACAAGGATGCAGAGGTTATCTTTTTCTGCGGAAATAAAATAATAAAATTCTTAAAAAGGTCTGCCTATGAGCGACGTTTTCAAGCGATTAGCATCTCCCAAACGCACACTTCGGAGCGACCGAGTCCTGCGCCACTTCAGGCCGCAACGCAAAAAAGTTTCACAGTGAACTGCGCTGTAACCTATCGGTCTTTACTTTTCTGCGCAGCGGCCAGAAGTGGCGCGGGACTCGGTCACTCCAAAGTGTGCGTGTGGGAGATGCTATTGTGTTCTTGCCATTGAGAACTCGATAAATTAGTTAGATTTGACTACCTGCTTTAAAATGTCGGGAATAACGAGTGACGTTTCTTTTTTAAAAATTCAATAAATATAAAAATACATTTTTGTTACAAGACGCACTCATCGGCGTGAAGGATTTCCACATTTACCAACGAGAATAATAATTGTAATAATAATATGATTTGCGATATTACGAAATTTCGACTTTGAATCTGTCTACGTAAATAGAAAATAATGAAATTACCGGCATTGAAAATTGAAATTACAGCGCCCTTGAGGTGATTTTTCACAAAAACGGCGCTATATAAATCATCCAAATATTATTACCATTATGTATTTACATCGTTTTCCTCCGATTACAGATTCCCTGAATAGATGAATATAACTTCAAAGTGTACTCACGGGAAAGGGGAACGGGCGTGAATCCAAACTGATCCAAATGCACCAACCGTGCACCATAAATGAACTAATACCAACGATCGCCATCTTTACAAAAGAAAAATCGGTAACAGTGGTAACACGGAACGTGGGTCAACGCTGCAGACAAAGCTGGTCGACTTTTGTGCAAAGTCGTCGATTGTATTATCTTTGTTATAATGAGAATAACGATCACCTACGAGACTCCGGTTAAAATTCCCAACTGATTCTAAATCTAAATTCTAAACTTTTGCTTTGTTTCTTGTTTCTCCTAAGTTCAAAACACGTTCAAAACCATAAATATACCAATCCCTTCAAAACAAAACACAAATTGACAAATACCATAAACTAAACAATAGTGGTGAATCACAATAGATTAATAGAATAGAACATAAATATACTAACCCCGAATAGAATGAATAGAAGGACTCCAGATACTAATATCTACAGCCCGTATGTTTGACGAATATCTACAGCTCATATGTTGAACTAATATCTACGAACTTCAGAGTGTTGATTAATATCTACAGAGCGTAGGTTGAACTAATATCTACAGAGCGTAGGTTGGACTAATCAGCTAAATGTGTCCAATAGTCCGATATTAGGGATTTTTACATACATACTTACATAAATTAAGTTTTTTAAACTGCATACGCAATATTACGTTATTCCAATATGCTATACATAATTGCAAATCCAACCTCTGACAGTACTGTAGATATTCGTCAACACTTTGGTTCTCATAGATATTAATCAACAGTTTGAGCTGTAGATATTCGTCAACACTTTGATTCCCATAGATATTAGTTCGATTTTTTCAGTTTTTGGAATTCCTGTAGATATTAGTAGACGCCTCCAATAGAAGTGAATCGAAGTAGGGATGGACGATATATATATATATGGACGATATATTGTACATCGATGTATTGTAAACACTCGATGTATTGTAACGATGCATTGTATTGAAGCGATGACGTGTATTGTTAATACTTCAACATCGAATATATATCGATGTTTTTTATTCGATGCATCGAATACGCAAACTTTTTTTTTTTAGCTTTTCTTTATTCATTGAAATTTTTTATTACATACATTATTACATAACTATGAGATGAGTGTCTATGAATGATCATAAATAAACCAATCCCAGTGAGACCAACACTACGACTGCAGTAACTTTCACGTCGTGTCGTAATCAGTTCGGCCAATACAATAAAACCAAAATAACAATATGGCTGAAATGCAGAAATGCAGATGGTCAAACCCATAGATGTATATAATATAACTGGATGGATGACTCTCTTTGCCTTAGCGAATTTTGAGCGGTCCACCGGAAATCGACGTCCGCCATCTTGGAATGGTGCAAAACAAGTGCCTAGTAGCCTATTTCTATACCAGCAGCCGTCTAGTTTGAAGCAGTTGTAATATTTTATTAGTTTTAAGTAATAAAAATCTCACGTTGTGTGGTGGGTCATTTTTCGGATAAGAGGTACATGTTCCCACAATTGTCGCACGATCTCGAAGCTGAATTTGACGGGGGTAAAGACCTCCATGAAACGCAGATAAGTAGAAAAATTTCAGAGAAATTTGCGCTATTAAGGTTAAAGACATATGCAAGAAGATTTTCTCTAGAAAGTGTAAATAATAATAAGGCAAGCGTTAGACAGAAATTACATAAACTTATTTTACTTAATAATGGATAAAAAAAATTGTCTTTGTATAAGTTGTGTAAATTTTTTGTCTGTATGTAAGATGTAAGTTGTATAAATTCTTTCTCTGTATGTAAGTTGTTTAAAATTTTTGACTGTATATAAGTAGCATACATTTTTTGTATGTATATAAGTTGTATAATTTTTTTGTCTGTAAATTTTTGCTGTATGTTTGTTGTATTTGTTGTTGTATAAATAAAGTTGTGCAAATTTTGTTGTTTAAATGATAATTTTTTTTTTATTATTTTTACCCAATATTATGTACGACTGTTATTTTTTTACTTTTGTTTGTCGATATATTTACTGCTTATAAGTTAATGGCACATGATGTTCCCATACTAAATATTGTAATTTTTAAGAAATAAAAATGAAACACCTATTAAATCTTGTAGTATTGTTTCTGTTTCTCAACATATTTTGTTACCTACCCTACCTACACCAGTGTTAGGGGACATTCATTAATAACGTGAGCACAAACGAGGGGGGGGGTCCAGCAAAATCTCACGTTACTTGAAAAGAATATACGAAGTGGTCCAAATTTATCTCACCGAGGAGGGGGGGGTCTAGATTGGTAGAAAAACTGCTCATGTAATTAATGGATGCCCCCTTACTGATTTAAGACAATGGTAAGATTATCACAATATGTAGTTATAAAACAAAGTACAACTGCAGACTTATGATGCCCTGAATGAAGTTTCATTATTGAAGTTTACTTCGAATGGAAGATTTTTTTTTTTCAGTTTTTAATTTTACAATATTTTATTTTACTTTAATCTTACAAAACTGATCAGTTTTATTGAAAGAATACACTCATTTTTTTCTGTTTATTTGTTTACAATAATGTCATTAAATATTAGTTATTTTGGTGCGTAATACATATTAATTACCTAAAAGTATAACTTAATTTAACATTAAAATACTTAACTAATTATTATAATGCTTATGAGCATAATGTGCGATAATTATTATTAATATACAAAGTCGCAGTTTTACTTTATTACAATTCGTTATGCAACACAAAAAAAAACAGAAAGGAAAAATGTTTAATAACATTTTTTAGTAACAAAAAACTTGGAATTTGCGAGTTCCCTCTAAGAAGTTCCTGAGTTCTCGTATCTCTTGCCCATTTTGCATATGGCGGCCGTCGAAACCGGAAGACCGGCCAATTTACGCGACTCATCCATCCAGTTATATTATATACATCTATGGTCAAACCTTTGAATGCTGTCAAAGACGCCTTTTGACAGAAATATTTTGTGTTGCCAGTACGTGATTTGTTATATTCCAGCAACGATACGCAAAATACGGGGCTGTCTGTTTCATAAAATAAGGCCATTTTCATTGGTTTGTAGCCATTTCGCGGACCGACGCGGGTTTTGATTTGTACCACCGAAATGGGAATTTGTCTGAAATACTTCGATGTATTGGAAACATCGATGTATTTCACAATACATCGTATTGACATCGATGCAACCGTTCGTGGAAAAAACATCGATGTATTTTTTGAATGTCCATCCCTAAATCGAAGTATAGGCAGGGTTGCCAATGCTTATGTTCCAAAATACCCGCAATAAATGTTCAAAATCCCCAAATTATGGAGAGCAAAATATGAAATTCCCCACAAGTTTCTTCACTTCACTACATAATTCTGCCTCCAAAATAAAATACAATTATATTGAGAATAGCATTTTTTATTTTTTTATTGATTAAAACGTATTATTACATACGAAATTTAAGATAAAAAAATAGGTTACAACCCAATAACCAATATTGAAGCAAAAATAATGACAAAAAAAAATCAACACGGTGCGCCGATAAATTGTATAGCAGCAGAAAAAAAGGTAACAAACATTAAAAAAAGTAATATATAATCCAACACACGGTTTGCACGTACATGGCAATGTACGGCTAGGAGAAGAAATTAACTGAAAAAGACAAGTAATTTAAATGAGGCAAAAAATAGTTCGTTGAAGAAAAGAAGGTAAGATAGTTTTTTTTACGTAAGCTCCACACAGGAGGCCCTGAGGAAAAAAAATCCCTCAGGGCCTATATCATTTTTGGGGATGCTGTGTGGAGGGTGTTTTAAGGAAAGGAAGGAGATGAGAGTTCTGGGAAGGAAAAGGGTTTAAGGATTGGGTAGGAATCTGGTCACCCGCCTCCAAGACCTAGACAAACCTCGCCCCATGAACCCGGGCACCCCTGCTAAATAACCAAACGATTTAGCGTGTTGTAAGCGGTCAGACGCAAAATTTAAAATCAAAACCCTAACTGAATTGTTACCATTTTTATTAGTTATTATAAATTATCATTAGAGTTAAAAAGGAGGGTAAAATGGTAAATTATCTTGAACCAGACGTCTGACTTCTCTTGTTTTTGATAAGAAATAATTTTGTCACGTGGTAGCTGGCCATAATGATAGGGCCTGAAGGCCGCATGCGACTCGCGGGCTGTATTTTTGACACCTCTGGTTTACCTAACCTACCCTTACCTGGTTTACCTAACCTAACCTACCCTTACCTAAACTAACCTTACCTAACCTACCCTAACCTAACCTACCTTTACCTAACCTAACCTTACCTAACCTAACCTACCCTTACCTAACCTAACCTTATCTTACCTAACCTAACCTAGCCTTATCTTACCTAACATAACCTAACCTATCCTATCCTATCCTTTCTTATCCTATCCTAACCTAATCTAATCTAACCTAACCTACCCTAATCTAACCGAACTGTATTATAGCGCAACATTGAGCGCAATCTATGGTATTAGTCTACACAGAATTAAAAACTTTGAGTATCAATATCTCGAAAACTAAGCAAGATATAAAAAAAATATATTCTTCATTTTCGTCTTATTTTAGGATGTTCTACCAGAAAACATGGTCAAATCATGGGGCCACGGAAATCGTACTCTCTCCTTTGAACTTATTTTACACTAGAAAGACCGGATAATGTTCCATACCTATAAAGACCACGACCGTCACTTTGACGGCTGATCACTTTTTTCAAATTGGGAGGCAGATATGGGTACCGCTGCCCCGGGAACCATTTATTGGATAACCAAAACCTCTGCCATAGGACACTCCAAGTGGTTCGCTAAGTTTAGTGACTTAGCAGGGGTGTCCGGGTTCATTGGGTGAGGTTTGTCTGGGTCTAGGTGGCGAATACGTTTGCCCACCTACTGCGTAGCGGACCGGGTTGGGAGACACTTGTTGAGGGAGATACTTATCTTGTCCTCTCCAGCAGGACCTTTCTCGTCCCATCGCCTTGCACCGAAGTGGGAGGGATGGATTCATTCGTCCGTCACTCCTGGATACATTTACGAATTTTTCCTATTCATCTCTCACACTTTTTCTTTCCGAAAAATTCCTCTCCTTCCTTTCCCTTAAAACACCAATGCACACATGAATGCACATAGCATCCCCAAAGATGATATAGGCCCTAAGGGTTTTTTTCCTCGGGGCTTCCTGGAAAAAAACATTTGAGTGCAAAATGCTGTAATTTTAGTACAAGCATGTGTTATGTTGGAGGTACAATAACGAATTGTTAAGTTTTTTATAAAATCGAATGACTCTCCGCAAACGGGTTTCTTACAATTATCACACGTGTCATTTGTTTGGTTTTTATTAAATATATTTTTTTTAATTTGGCACTGTCGTCTTTCAGTAGTTTTATTTTCCGGTTTCTTTTCTTTTTCGTTTACATTAGTTCCACAATAAAACCTGTTACGGGCGATTCGCGGCCCGGTTTGTAACATTTTGTAACATTATGTTTTTGTGGTATGAAGGTGAGTTTTTAATGAGGAAGGTGTTGCAATCCATTTGCAATCGTCCATCCAACTTTGTAGCTTGCCCCGCTACGCGCCAAATCTTGTCACCAAGATATGTTGGGAGGACGAAAACCATCCGTAGAGCAAATATGAGATCTCTTTTCAAGGTACATGGGCACAATACTTTAAATGCAATGGCATAAGGTATGACGGGTAACTTTAAATAAAAGAGTTATGTTTTGGAAAACAGTATAACAATCTATATTTGAAATTTAGGACAAATAATGGTGACTAAATTACATGTCATGACTCACCCCAGGTTCAGACCGTTGTATAGCTAATAATCCTAACTAAACTCACTGACGTTCATATGGATGTCCGACGGAGAGGTTCCTCGGAGACACATGGACGGAGCCATCACAAGGCCTCCAATCCACTGGTGCTGCAGGATCTCGTAAATGCCCGCCAGGGCGTAGCCGGCCCAAGTCAAGGAGGGCCCGTCACGGTTGTTGGTCCAGGTAGCCCGTATGATTGGTTTATTTATGGCCCGTACCCAAGGGAAGTTCGGTACCAGTCAACGTGGCAGAGTGAGTGGGACGCAAATATCAGGCTTGTCCCAAATAAAATCCTTATATTCGTAATTTAGCAGGCATTGATCGCGGAGCGAGAGGGGATTGGCGTGTGCCGAACGGATTAGCCAATTTAAGGCCGACAGGCTATAATATTCCATGCGCGTACATTTCAAATCGCGACTTTAACGCGGAAGCCACTTCGGCATTCACACAAGATAGATCCTTTGATCTTAAAACTTCCAGGTTGGAAAAATATTCCGTAAAACTGTCATCCCGCGATCGTTTCACAATTATTATTTTATAAACTTAAACATGGCGATGTCACGTCCCGGTAAGGTCTCCTGCCCTCTGGAGGCCCTACCGGAAAGTCTAGCCAACCCAAAAACGGAAATCATTCCTACCAACCTGTTGCACCCAAAGTGTGGTTGTTAAAAGAAACCATATACAAAAATAAAAAAAAATATGCGCCGTACTTATTTTCATAACAAACCCTAAGGAAAATAATTCCCCTCAGGGCATTTGTCATCTTTTGATATGCTGTGTGGAGGGTACCAATAGGGAAAGGAAGAAGAATAGGTTCTGGGAAGGAAATGAGGTGAGGGGTGGGTAGGAAATTGGGGTTCAGTGTGTCCAAGGTGTTCAAGAATGGCGGACGTATGAATCTGTCCCCACCACTGCGGTGCAAGGCAATGTTCTGTGAGTCCTGCTGGCGAGGTCAAAAGATCACCCTCAACCGTTCTCTGCTGAACTGACCTGCCACGCAGTTGTTTGGCAGACGCATCCGCTGCCAAGATCCGGACAAACCTAACCCCATGAACCCGGGCACCCCTCCTAACATCTCTTGGGTGACCTATGGCAGACGTGTTGGTTAACCAATAAATGATTCTGTCAGTTCTTCCGAAGCAAACGCAGCTGGATCAACTCTGGTATTTGTATACTCTGTCCTTCTCCAACAAGCCATTAGATATATTTTTTGATACCGAAAAGAAAGAGACAGACATAATAGTACTATCATAAACGAGGAGGAATGGGTATGTTGAACGTGTAATAAATAAATAATTTTCATTTCAAAAGGACTATTTTGTTGTTGATTTGTGGGAGGTTTACAGAATTTTGTTATTTTTTTAAATTTCAGTATGTTTTTGAAGTGAAACTTCTATAGCCTCGCTATGATTTGAATTTCGGATGAAACGGAAATGACGATTACTGCACCTGCGACGCATCGACTGTACTCATTGACCGCTTTGATTATGATGTCACTTTTAAAGGCTCCTATTAGTTGAGATATGAAACGGAAATTACGCTGGTCTGCGCTCATTTGTCGCTTTGATTATGACCTCACTTTTCATGTATTGGTTGAGATTGTTTTGGCAAAGTTTCGCTTCTACCGCGCGTAAACTGCACTCGATGTTTTTAAAATTATTTTGGTTTTATTTAAAGTACAAAACCCTTATTAAAAACTAATTATTCAACTACCTTTAAACTGTTTATGTATGAAAATATGTCAAATATACACTTTTAAATATCAGTACGTCTCTAAGACGTATCATTACCTTTAACTTATGTAAAAATAAAATTATCTTCGAAGGGTTAAAAATTTTTTATTTTTTATTTTTTATTTAAATAAAACATACAACGGAGTTGCATTCCCGTGAGTTATCAAAACTCATTAAGGGATCGCCAATTGGTACATTTGAAAAGATAAACCCAACCCAACCCAATGTGCAGACACAATAAATGAAGAAAATTTTACAAAACATTTTACAGAAGCAACATACAGACACAAACATATGAAGAATCACTTTACAAATATTTCACAGAAACATGTCTTATAAGATTTTGTGAATAATTTTATAACCACTCATTTGATTTATGTACTGTTGGTGTCACAAAGTTAAAATAAAGTATCCTCCATGATGGACTATAGAAATGCATAAAAAACAAATCAGGAAAAATACAATAAAAGGTACATACTCAAAAATACACAGACCTAAAACAAGATGTTTACATAAAAAAATACATGATAAGATTTAAAAAAAGATATAAACTGCGCCCATGAATGCGTACCTACCTATTTACAATGTTTCCGGTCGTTGTCGATAAAAAAAAAAATTTGGTAAAACAATAAAATTAAAGTACCTACCTAATTTTGTTACCATATATCTAGTCTGACTATCCGACGTACCCCTGACTTCACGCAGAGTTTCCTTTATCAAGCTCAATGGCACAATCGATCGATAAGGATTTATAGGATGACTTTCGGTAACTTTCCATTGTTGTCCTAAACTGAAGATTGCCAACGAATAAATAACAGTTAACAATGACTTAAGTGTTCTTAATATATTCTATGTCAACTGTTTGTACATTAGCGATCTGCAGTTTTCCTAGGTAATTTTTATATTATTTTGAACACAAGTGTGCAAAACTTTCCCAAAAAGAATCAAAATTCTGCTTTATGGTAGGTATGAGAAAAAGGGATAAAGCTCCTTACACACTTGTGTGGTGTGGTGTGTCGTGACTACAAATTAACCAATCATCGACGTCGCTTGTCGACACGCCACAACCTACAAATATGTCTTTAACCATAATAAATGTATGAAACCGATGTGTTTCTGGCGCGCCACGACACACCACACCACACAAGTGTGTTTCCGCCTTAACGGTGCTTTGTCGATATCTAACGCAGAGAGTGACCTTTTGGAAAGGCAAATGTGCAATTTCGTAGAACTTAGAATAAAAATTTATGCCGCCACAGACACTCTCTTTTATTATAATACTAGCTGGGTTACCCGGCTGCGTATTTATGCCGCCACAGACACTCTCTTTTATTATAATACTAGCTGGGTTACGCGGCTGCGATTCAGTCAGTAGCGCGACTGAAACGCGGTAGGGATTGTAATGCATAAATCACCTTACAAACACTACCTCGTTTCAGTCGCCTTATCCCCCCATTACACGTATCAATCCTCGCATCAATACTCGAGTATTGATGCGAGGTTTGATGCGTGTAATGGCAAATATTGACGCATCATCAATAATATCGCAACGCATCTAGAAATCTGGATCGGTCACATCAGTATTGGGGCCAGGGCCGGATCTACGAAATCTAGCGCCCTGTGCAGTAGGTACCGATGGCGCCCCCCCCCCCTACATTTTTATTTTGATTAAAAATTCGTTCACCCCAATTTTTTTTTAATTGATTTTTTTTTTATTTACACTAATTTATCAAATAAAATCAACCCTATCTAAAGTTTTCGAATAAATAAGCCACGATCTATGTAATTCTTCTCCATTAGGCAGTTTCTTGTAATAATACTTAGTATTAAATTTACGCTTGTTCGTAATAGGAAAATCAAAACCTTTCAATTGTACAGGACCTTCCTGAACTAATAAACTAATGGAATTTTGAGATAACTTTGGCCAGCATCCGGGATCTTTCAATTCAAGCTCCGAAAACAGAATTAAATTTAAACTGCTATCAGTAACGTTATTTTTATCTTCTAATAATTCGACCGGAGGAATTTGTGCGATAGATATCTGTTTAGATGTGCTCGGGACCATTGTAACGTCATGGCGCGGGACATCATTTTTTATCGGTGCTGGAGAAATTGGAATAAAAAAATTCCCAATGGAAACGAGTTTTTTTTATGTCATTATGCTCTTTAATTCTACGTTTTAGATTCTGCGAGCCTGAAAGTTTTTTTTTAATTATTGTTCTATTCATTGTAATCCACAATCCACAACCTCTAACAACCAATAGAAATTTAGTTATAAATTAAAAAAAACTAATAATAAATCTAATAACATAACCTCAAATTTGTACCTTGCATTTCCATTTCCCCTGTATTCTGTGTTGAGCGAACAAACACCATACAAAACACTAAACACTGACGTATCTATGGTATCAACGGCTTACGAAAGACGCTTGCACTGATTATTACTGACTGTAAAATAACAAATCTAATAGAAATTAATTATAGGTACATTTTACGAACTTCAACTGTCAAATCAATGATGAAACTGTTGCAAACCGTGCGATGTTTATGCTAATGGAATTTACTGAAGATTTCATAAGAAAATGGTCTTTAACTACCTTCTCCTAGAGACTTAAATCGTACAAAAGCATTTTGAAAGGCGCAGTCGGTTTGTTTGTTCTCTTGAATAAAAGTACGGCGCTGTGATTGGTTATTGAATTTGGATCTTACCCATTCGTCGTAAAAGACGGTAAAAGATATATGGAAAAATAGATCTTACGTTCAAACTAAATATATGGAATTTGTAAAAAAATTCTGTAACTGACTATAAATTCGTAAACAGTTGAATACAAACCAGATGCGTGCGCATATCTTTGGAAAGTGTTGCTAGAGCGTAATAATTATTTCGTACTATGGGTAATTTTTAAACGATTCAGGGAATTTTATAACAAATTTTTAATACAATATTTATTTTCTCACGGCGCCCCTTCGGAGTTGGCGCCATGTTTTTTGCACGTTTTTGAACGTATGGCAGATCCGGCGCTGATTGGGGCGTGGCAATAAAGTATTGGGGCGTGGCCGTAAGTGGTGGGGATATTGATGCGCGGTTTGATGCGTGTAATGGCTCGCCGCATCAATACCTCAGTATTCCGTGTGCACCATGGAGAGCAGTGGTCCCTTGTCGCCTGTTATTATGTCGGACAGCGATGTTCCGCCATCTCCAGTTCCGCTGCGAAATGAGTTAGCGGCATTCATCGAGGCGTATGAGATGCGTGACATATTATGGAACACACGTCATAAGAACTATAAAAATGTTGTTAAGATAAATAGGGCCTTGGAGGAAATAAAAGAAACGATGGTTATTATAAAACCAAACATTACTTGGGAAGACGTACGGAAAAAAATAAATTCGTTGCGTAGCAACTACAGGAAGGAGCGTAAGAAAGTTATTTCTTCTAAAAGATCCGGAGCCGGACTCCACGACGTGTATCTACCAAAATCCTGGACATTTGAGGCACTAAAATTCTTGCAAAAAATTGAAGAACCTATTCATTCCAGTCAAGCACAAATAAGCGTTTATAATTACCTACCAACCACTCGCAACGATTTTTGCTAAATGATGATATTTTTTTTGAAGTCTCGGATTGATTGTGTGGTTTTGAAACCATATTTACCTACATTCCTTAAAAAAATAATAAAGTTTATGATTTTTTTTAATAAATCCAAAAATATGTGATAACTACTAGAGTGATGTTGCCATATTTTGGCGACATTTTAAATGTCTCCGATTGATTTGTGGCTTTAAAAAGCCAAATTCTGTAAAAAATTATAAATTTATGTTTTTCTTAATATTATTTTTTCATAAATCCTTAAAATATGCGATAATTGGTAAAATATAGTTGTATTCATTGGCTATATAGCACTGTAATCAGTTTTGTATGTCTCCGTATTCAGATTCGGAAGTACGATATTTTTTTATGTTGGGGGGAAAAGTTTTCAAAATGATCGCGCAGATGAGTTCAGCAATCGAGGAGTATATTTTTTTTATTATTTACTAGCTGGTACCCGGCATGCGTTGCAATGCCATTCAAGGAAATAACTTGATTCTCCCTACATGTCCTTTCCTGTGCGTCCCAGTTCGCCTCCCGAGTCCCTTCTCCTCCCGCGTTCCCCTTCCACCTTTGCCGCCTTTCCCCTCCATCATCACCCCTCCCACGAACCCCACCTCCCCTATTCTTCTCTCCTCCTGCCTTTCCTCCCTGTCGCTAAAATATAGGAAATACACACATTTTAATTTATACAAATTTCATAACACCAGAGCTTACCATTATATATAGCCTATAACCTTCGCGGGTGTGGACACAACATATCAACAAAGTTTCATCACATTCGGATGAACGGTAAAGCAGCGCATCAAATACGAACAAACAAACACTGATTTTTTTAATATTAGTAGATTTCTGTAATCGCTCCAGCGGCTAAAATTTAAATGGATTTTTGTATTGCACCTTGTTGATGGCTTAAAAATAAATAAATGGGTAAATTTTAAATAATATACCAATTCTTAGTGTAAATTATCTATTTTTTTTATTATCGCAAGAAACATTATAGGTAAATGCCCTTATCATTTCGGTATATATTTAACACTACATTTTTCCCTCATTACAGAAATAATTACAAAATTTTTCCCTAACTGCTTTTGCATCCGCAGATGAATTTCGATTTAAGGTTCTTTGTAAACCCACTGCGTTATTAATTATTATAGATTCCTCTAACGTTGGGACATAGGCGCGATCGACTGTTTTCATCAAAAAGTTATGTAAATAACAGCAGGCCATTGTTACTTTAATTGCTTTTTAGTCGTGTGGATCACTCAGCAAAATTTCATCCATTAAATTCAAGTGTGAGAATTTTTCTTTTTGGAGAAGCCAGTCCTTCACCCACCGTTTGCGCTTCAATCGTTTCTTTGAACCGAACGCCAAAATTATAGCAATACAAGCTTTTCGTTTCGGATCCATCACTTAAAACGCGTCCGTCCCGCAAGGATTCGCATCGATACTGACGTCAATAATATTGACACGTGTAATGGCTCACCATGTGAGCCGGTTGCGATATTTTCGGATCGCGATATAATATTGATGCGAGGATTGATACGTGTAATGGGGGGATAATCCCCCCATAGGCCTAGCGCGCACCACGATTGTATTTTTTGCGACACTATTTTAAAATCGTGCTATAAGAAATCGCAAAAATAATACTGCGCGCATCGCGATGAAAAATTGCGATGAATTGTTCATTCTCAACATGGATTTCGTACAAATTGCTTGTATTGTTTTGCTTCTTCGGAAGAGGAGGAATAAAAGAAGGAACAAATACTGGACTCATCCTTTTACAGCAGAAAGATATGTTAAAGGTTTCTTTTATCTGAAATACAATGATCTTCGACAATATCCAAAAAAATTCTTTGGCTATTATAGAATGACGATTCAGACATTTGACAAACTATTAAATAAAATTTAATAATAAATTAAATTTAAATAATAAAATATTAAAAATAAATTATTAACATGTAATATTTTTCAAAAAATTTTTAATTTAAAATCAAAGTGATGCCATATAAAAAAAATAAATCAGTGTGGAATTTTATAAAATTAATAGGAACATTTTCGGCGACGGGACATTTTCATGTAGTGACGTCGCGAGCCCAAATAATGGATTTATTTATTTAAAAATAAAAAAAAACTGTACATTTCTAAAAAAATTTTACTAACATTTTCGTAATCTTAGTAAAAAAACTCTATCCACACGATTATTTCCTAGTCGTTATGAAGTCCATGCAAGTGGCCTATTTAAAACAAGGTTTTCATCCTACAATATTAAAAAAGACTTGTTAATTTGATAATAAACAATATAAGATTACCTGTTAACTAAAGTAACGAATTCTCCACTGTTATTTCGTCTTTGTGAATATCGTGTCAAGGCGGGTTTCGAGGGACGATGATATAATTGGATGTGTGTTAACATAACACGGGAAAAGTCTCGGAAAATGATAATAATTTCATAGACAAGATATCTACACGTTCAAATAATAGCATTAACATCAGGAAAATGTTAGCTTGGGCCAGTAATGTAAAAAGCTTTTATTATGGGGTGGTTTTTAATGGCAATGACGTCATAATCCATGATTTTATATTTATGTAATCTGAATACGACTGCCTGATTCCAAAACCCGAATGGATAATCTAAGTTTTATTCACGCTAGTTTAATTTATCAGGCTTGTTTTGAATTCTAATTCATTTTCAAAATTGGCACTGATTATGTGAAGAATTCAAAAAGTGATATTTTTCCTACCAAGACCAATGACTTACAATACATCTAGACTTGCCATTGGCTCACACACTCAAGATAAAATGTGGCAAGTAAGAAACACTCTTATGTTTCCAATCTTCTCTACACATTATAAATTAAAGTCCTCCGCTGTATCTGCCTGTTCACGATAAAATCAAAAACTACTGAACGGATTTTCATGCGGTTTTCACCAAAAGATAGATTGATTCATGAGGAAGGTTCAGGTACATAATTCGTCATGATTTTGTTTAAATTGGTTGAAATATATAATGGAAAGCGGGCGGTATGGATTTGATTTGCAGCACAGCAACGCGTGGCCGGATCAGCTAATAAATTCTTAATTTTAACGTTGTTCATGTAGACATTCAACGAGTATGTGCGTATGAATGAAATACACGGTAGGACCGGGCAGCGTTATCGTAATCAAAAGTTCCGTCGAATACTACCTCAAAGCCGACTAGAGTAGGAGTCCCAAGCGCCTGACGGGTTTCGAGGTATCAAGTGATCAAGGTCTAACAGAGCAACAACAGAATGTTATTGGTACTGCTAATTTGAATATTGTTTTACCGCAAGCATAATGGCGTTTTTTACGTTCTTGTTTGATTTCAGGTGGAGGTTTTCTGTGGTACTCACTTTTGTAAATCAAACGCTTGTTTTGTGTTGTTTATCTGGTCGTAATTTATTATTCTTTTATTTATATAATCCTGATTTTTTATAGGATTTACATTGTGATCTGCTTATTGGAACACATTTTTTTCGTAAGACATTTAAGCTACCTACTTTTGTTTTTTTTCTATAGAACTAATTCGAATAATGAAACAGAAATAAAATAATAAAATTAGGTAGGTACTTGCCTAGAAGTAATCCCATAGAACAAGTACCTACTTAATAAATATCAATTTTAACCATAGCTCCCCGACAAAAAGGGCTGAAATTAAATGAAAGTTCTTTTTAGAACCATATAAAAGTTAAAATTGATTATTATTATTTGTCAGAATATATATTTTTTTTTAATTAGAAAGATTAAATTATTTCTTAAAAATAAAAAGAGAGCTGAAACTAGCTAATACATATATCGTAATTCATTGATTGTTGTAGTTAGTTTAGAAACAATAAAATAATAAATTGAAGTAAATCATTAGAAGAAGCATAAAAAAAAAATAACACTAAATTAAAAAAGGTTCATCTTCTTGATCCTAGATCGATAGCCTCTGCAGTTCTTGTCCTCAAGAAAGATGGCTTCTTTTTGATCCTTGGCCTTAGTAAAGATGACTTCTTTTTGATACTGCTCTTCTTAGATGTTAGTGGTTTATTTTGATCCAGGTCTTCTAAGATGTGATAGCATCGTCCATCGGTAGAAGACACAATTTGGTAATGGGTCTTTTCATAGACCCTTGCTGCGTCTTCAAGGTGACTACACGGGTTATCCCATCTTGTCCAGGGTGAGTGGCGATGACACGTCCCATCCTCCATAAATTTGGTGGTGCGTTGTCGTCTTTGATGATAACTAAGTCCCCAGTCTTTAGTTGTCGCCTGTTCCCATCCGTCCATTTAGTCCTTTGCTGCAGCTCTCCCAGATATTCAATTCTCCATCTTGACCAGAAGCTCTGTCTTAGCTGGCTTAGTTTTTGGAAATTATTAAGTCTGTGGCGACACATCATTATAAACTTCGCCATCAAAAGAGGAATCGAGAAACATCTCCTAAAATTCGCGCGCATCGCAAACCTACTTGCCTAGGTACCTTCCTACCTATACTGGTCGCGATGTACTTTCTCGCCTGCCGTGCTGGCTGGACGATAATAATATCGCCCCGCCTAGAAAGGTCTAGAGTTTACAAGCCGCCTGAATATTCGGCACCGCGTATGTTCCAGTACCTTCCAGTGTGCACATTGCCGGCGAATGGAACATTACTCCCACCGGTCGCGCTGGCTATATAAGCGATTTAACCCGGCGCTAGCACAGTCAGTCTTACACTAACCGTCGGTCAACAGCTCGTCGTAACAGATCTCCGCACAAGTGCTCCTGCATGGCATCTCCGCTCTCTCCAGGGCAGCTTCCTCGAGGTCCATCATCACGTCTCAGCCACAAGGCTCATCGTGCCTTCAGCCCCGCAGAACAGCAACATCCCGCGACTTACAAGGCTTGCGTCACCTTCAGTCCGGGGATCAGCTCACCACTTCATGGCACCCCGAAGCCCACCGTGCTTCGCTGCCATGGAACGCGCTCCGCCTCGCCAGGACTACCTGCTGGTGGCTCAGCTCACCGAGCCACACACCGTTTACCTCCGCGACTTAAAGCGTCGAGCAACGGCCTGGAATATAGGTCTTCTCCACCGCCATGGTGTCGAGCAACTCGCTGACCTTCACCGCACCATCTCCATCACATCCGAACGCCTGCAGCATCATCTACGGCACTCCGCATTACATCATGTTACCGACCACCGACCTCCGCTACGTAGCCCAATAAATGACTGACTCACTACTTCGACATGACGCCTTTCATTTCTCTCTACCGATCCGGCCCGCTCCCTCAACTGGTGACCCCGACGTGATGTGAACACGTAACTTTCTGATGTGAACATGCAGCACGCAACATCCTGACAAGAGTGTTACCACGACGCACCGGTAACACCGCAAAAACGAGGGAATCGGTAGAGACGCATCAGCATGGACACACCGACCAGCATCTACCCGGCTTTCCTGCGACTCCTGGCATCATCTTTCAACCCTGTACTCCGTACACTGGGAAGGGGGTGTGTGGCGACACATCATTATAAACTTCGCCATCAAAAGAGGAATCGAGAAACATCTCCTAAAATTCGCGCGCATCGCAAACCTACTTGCCTAGGTACCTTCCTACCTATACTGGTCGCGATGTACTATCTCGCCTGCCGTGCTGGCTGGACGATAATAATATCGCCCCGCCTAGAAAGGTCTAGAGTTTACAAGCCGCCTGAATATTCGGCACCGCGTATGTTCCAGTACCTTCCAGTGTGCACATTGCCGGCGAATGGAACATTACTCCCACCGGTCGCGCTGGCTATATAAGCGACTTAACCCGGCGCTAGCACAGTCAGTCTCACACTAACCGTCGGTCAACAGCTCGTCGTAACAGATCTCCGCACAAGTGCTCCTGCATGGCATCTCCGCTCTCTCCAGGGCAGCTTCCTCGAGGTCCATCACCACGTCTCAGCCACAAGGCCCATCGTGCCTTCAGCCCCGCAGAACAGCAACATCCCGCGACTTACAAGGCTTGCGTCACCTTCAGTCCGGGGATCAGCTCACCACTTCATGGCACCCCGAAGCCCACCGTGCTTCGTTGCCATGGAACGCGCTCCGCCTCGCCAGGACTACCTGCTGGTGGCTCAGCTCACCGAGCCACACACCGTTTACCTCCGCGACTTAAAGCGTCGAGCAACGGCCTGGAATATAGGTCATCTCCACCGCCATGGTGTCGAGCAACGCGCTGACCTTCACCACACCATCTCCACCTCCGTACGCCTGCAGCATCATCTACGGCACTCCGCATTACATTTTTTTTTTTTTTTTTTTTTTACATTAACACCACACAGGAGGCCCTGAGGAAAATAATTTCCCTCAGGGCCTATGTCATCTTTGTAGATGCTGTGTGGAGGGTCTTTTTGAGGAAAGGAAGGAGTGAACATGGGTCTTGAAGAGACCCATGTTGTAGGAGGGAGGAAACACAGAGGCCGGCAAATCGTTCCACAGCCGAGCCGTTGAACTCAAGAACGAGTCATAGAAACGACCCGTTCTCATGTGAGTAATGTCAACCGTGTACAAATGTTGGGCGCGTGTTTGGCGTGTTTCCCGACTATGCACCGGTGCCGAGGGGATCAATGATGCTAGTTCCTCGGAGCATCTTCCATTGTAATACCGGTAGAACAAGGACAGCATTCCCACCTGACGCCTATGCTCTAAAGATTGCAGTCCGTTTGTTAAGATGGGAGAATCTATCAAACGGACCGCCCGTTTCTGCACAGAGTCAAGGGTTTTTTTTAGGTATTTTGGAGCTCCAGACCAGAGGTGGCTGCCAAATTCAACCGTGGGGCGCACTTGCGATTTGTACAGGGTTAGCAGTTGGGTACTATTAAAGTATCTGCGGGCCCTGTACAGTACGCCCAGTTTCTGAGAGGCTAACTTAACTCTGGTTTCGATGGAGCCCCCGTACCTAAGCTGGTCACTTAGAACATCAAGTTACCGCTCACTGACCTTCTCTACGTAGCCAATAAACGACTGACTCACACATCGACCTGACGCATTTCATTTATTTCGTTCCGTCTCCCGCTCCCTCAAGTCTGTTTATGGGAATCTGTTGTAGGTCAGGTTCAGCTACAGCTGACAGGTTATCACCAATAAGAAAGTGACCTGGAGTAAGTGCAAAGAGGTCGAGGGGATCATTGGATAGTGGAATTAAAGGCCTAGAATTTATGCAGGACTCTATTTGGTATAATAACTATTTGGTATAACGTACACATCTCTTCATATGTTAATGAAGAGACATTTGCCACTCTTTTTACGTGATATTTCACACTTTTTATGTTAGATTCCCAAAGACCTCCATGATGAGGACCTTTAGGTGGGATAAAAACCCACTGAATAGACATGTTAGTTAAGTAATTAGCTATTTCCTTTTGAGAGACATATAAATTATACATATTTTTCAATTCATTATTCGCTCCAACAAATGTAGTAGCATTATCAGAATACAATTTACTAGGTTTTCCACGTCTAGAAATGAAACGCTTTAAACAATTAAGAAATGCATCTGCAGTCAGAGAGGTGACCAGTTCTAAATGAACTGCTTTAGTAGAGAAGCATATAAATAAACAGATATAAGACTTGACTGAATTGGATCTCCTACTGATTCCAGACTTTATTAAGATTGGCCCTGCGTAATCCAGTCCTATAACATAGAACGATCTACATGGTGACACTCTATCCTCTGGAAGATCAGACATTATTTGATGACTTGTTTTTGGACTGCATTTGAAGCACACAATACAATTTTTGAGTATTTTTTAATAGCATTTTTTGCCATTATAGGCCAATATTTTAGCCTAATAAGTGCTAGTAACGTTTGAGTACCTACATGCAAATTTGTATAATGAAAATGTTTAATGATTAACTTTGTTAGAGGGTGATCGTGAGGTAGTAATATCGGATGTTTTTGTGCTTCATGTATCAGTTTTCCTCTGGATAATCTCCCACCTACATGCAATAAATCCATATGTATAAATGGGCTTAATGATTTGAGATGACTGCTTTTATCTAAGTTTTTTCCCGCCTTTAATGTTTTAATTTCCTTTGAAAATGAATAAGATTGAGCGACTATTATTAATGATTGTAATGACTTGTTTAATTCTATTATAGAAAGTTGTCCGCTAAATGTATGTGTTTTTCTTGTATTATTAATGAAACGTAGGATATAAGCAGTTACTCTTTGTAAACGCGTGAGAGAGGAAAAACGATAAAACAATTCCCAATCTATATTCATACTGACGGGTTAAATTTATTTTGGTTTTTAATTCCGGTGGATCGATGCAAATTTCCTTATAGTTCGGCCAAGTTACTTCATCTTGAGTTAACCAATGAGGACCTCTCCACCAGATTTCTGAAGAAAATAGACTTTTAGCACTGGTTCCTCTTGATAAAATATCCGCAGCGTTATCTTCGGAGTTGACATGCTTCCATTGACTGGTTTCGCTTCTTTCCTGTATTTCTGCAACTCTGTTTGCAACGAATGTATTCCATCGCGCTGGTTGATTTCCTATCCAGCACAGAGTTATAGTGGAATCACACCAATAAAATGTTTTATCCAAAGGTATAAGTAGGGATTCCTTTACTTTTTCAACAACTTTTGTTAACAGAACAGCACCACATAATTCCAATTTAGGCAAGGAAATGGTTTTTAATGGAGCTACTCTTGATTTAGCTGTGATTAATTGAGAATGCCGTTTTCCTGATTGGTCTGTGGATAGCATATATACGCAAGCAGCATATGCTTTTTGGGATGCGTCACAAAATCCGTGCAATTGTATATTTACAAATTGATTACATATAATTTTTCTGGGTATTTGAAAAGAATTTACACCTTTTAAATCTTCTAAATATTTTTTCCATAGCTTCAGAATTTCTATAGGTATTTCTTCATCCCAAGATATCTTTTCTTGCCATAATCTCTGCATAATAAGTTTAGCATTCACGGTTACTGGTCCTAGCAAACCTAATGGATCGAAAATACTAGCAATCAGCGACAAAATATTCCGTTTATTATAAATAGGATGTGACGGTAGTACCACGTGATATAAAAAACTATCTTTTTGGCAATTCCAAGCTAAGTCTAGAATTTTTTCTCCTTCTGGTTTGTCCAAAATTACCATATCAGTGGCCTGACCGGCCTCCGATGACAAATCAGAAGAATTAGACCGCCATTTTCTTAAGTTCATACCGGCCGAATTCATTATGGAGATTAACTGTTCTTTTAACAAATTACAGGATTCCACATCGTCTCCACCTGTAATTAGATCATCCATGTAAAAATCTTTCTCTAAAATGAGACTAGCTTCAGGATACAAGTGTGCGTTTTCCATACTCAGCTGCTTCAAGCAACGCGTGGCTAAGAAAGATGACGGTCCCATACCATAAGTTATCGTATTTAACTTGAAGTGGCCCATTTCCTCTTCTGGAGATGCTCGCCAAAGTATTTTTTGGAAGACGCGGTCCTCCTCTCTAATGTTGACCTGCTTGTACATTTTCTCTATGTCAGCCGTCAATACCACTTGATATTTTCTAAAATTCAACAAATGGGTGTAGGTATAAATCATTTTGTATTATTGGACCAACCATTAACGCGTCGTTTATTGATATCCCGCTGGAGGTTTTTGCGGAGCCGTCGAACACCACTCTTAGTTTGGTAGTGCTGCTGGTTTCCTTTTTGATTGCATGATGAGGTAAATAGTATGATTTTTCTTCATTTGAAACTGGTTCAAATTTTGTCATATGACCTAAGTTTTCATATTCTTCCATGAATTTAATGTATTGAAGTTTCAAATCCATATTAGAAGATAATTTCTTTTCCAGGTTTAAAAATCTTTTTTTTGCCATAGGCAAGGAAGTACCTATTTGATCTATACAAGGTCGGAATGGTAAGCTTACTTCAAAACGCCCATTTTCATCCCTTTTTTGGGTGGACGTGAAGCTCTCTTCACATGCCTTTTCTTCATAATTTTGGTGCTTGATGGACACCAATTCCTCCTGTTTCCAAAATCTTTCAATTTGATTGTGAATCATATTTAACGATAAGTGACATGAGGATGATTCTTGCTCCTTTTTTGTAGTGCACGTTCTAATTGGCCCGGATAATATCCATCCAAGTTCAGTGCGTTGCAGCGTAGGTCCAATTGTTCCTAATCTCAATTGGTCAGTGGTCAGCATTTCCCAAAATAGTTCGGAGCCGAGTAATATATCCACATGACCGGAAGTGGAAAATTCAGGATCGGCCAATTTCAATCCTGGTGGTATGTTTGCCTCTCTTTTTGGAAAAGAGGTCTGCGGTAACTTGCTGGTGATTTCTTGTAATACCAAGCAAGTAACAAGTTTTTTGTAATTAGAGTTTATTGATGAAAATTCAAACGAGATGCTCTTCTTTATATTTGTTATATTATTATGTAACCCAGAGACCGGCATATTTAATGACTTGTACTTTATGTTTAATTTTTTAGCAAATCGTTCAGTTATGAAATTCACCTGAGAACCATTATCCAACAATACTCTCGCTGAATGAATAATTCCATTACTGTCCTTTACGTTCACCATTGCCGTTGATAACAAAATTGTTTTTTCTGTTTCTCCAAAGGTGGAATGGTTTGAGACTGGTACTTGATCCATGCTATTCTCAGTGTCTTGATCCTCTTTAGGGAAAATATGGAGTAACGTGTTGTGTCCTGCCTTATTGCAAGTTCTACAATTATTCTTACTCCTGCATTCTTTAGTTGAATGACCTACATTTAAACACTTGATGCAAGTTTGTAATTGCTTGATTTTCTCAAACCGTTCATGTTGGTTTAGTTTCAAAAACTGTTTACAGAAATAAATCTTATGATTTTCCTTACAAACAATGCATTTCAACCTTTGCGACAATAATGAAACTGAAGATTCCTTTTTGTAACTTGACGGTTTATGATGCGCAAATACAGGTTTGGCTGTGGAACATGTTGCTTCCGATGCTTTCAATACTATCGCCCGGTCTGTCAAACATTTTAAAAATTCTTGCAATGTCGGTATTTTTTCTTTAGTTGGATATTGTTCCCAAAGATCCGGGTATTGGAATCTAATTTGTTGGCTAAAATATAAATTATTATTACATCCCAATACTCCGTGGGTAGACCTATGTTTTTCAATGAATTCAAATGTAATTGTGTTTGATCTAATAAATTTCTCAAGGCGACGTGACGTTCCTGTTTTAATTCCTTGAGCTTAAACAATGAATATAAATGTTGATTAGCTATTACACGCTTATTTTCAAATCTATTTGATAAAACCTGCCAAGTTATTTCGAAATTGTCTTGGGTAATTTCAAGTGCGTCTAATATTTCTGAGGCCTTTCCCTTTAAACAGTCACGCAAATAGTGATTTTTCTGGAAATTATCTAAAGATTTGTTATTACCCACTAATGTGATGAAAGCATCCTTAAAAGATAACCATTTCGAGTAATCACCACTAAATTCTGGAAGCGAAAACGTTGGTAATTTGATTTTAATATTGTTAGTATCATCAATTTTTTCAATGCTTTTTATGGATTTTTTTGCTAACGTCACTACTTGATAATATTCTAATTCAAAACACTCAAGTTGGCTATCTGCTTCATCTGAGTTACTATCAAACTCTTCGATCTGAGATTGTATATTCTTAAAGCGATTTAACAATGAGTTTACCTCCTCTAATCTTGTTTCCGTTTCTATTACATCAACTGAATCACTTCGTAGGTAATTCTTAAACCGTGTTAATTGTGCTTTCAATTCACCGCGCTTCTTCACCAGTGATTTTAATGTTTGTGGCATAATGAAGAATTTTTTACACAAACATACACATTAAATTATTTAAAATAACCTTTTGTTTGTACCACCTTATATATATAATATAATATAATTAGATTATAATATCACGCAAAAAGAGTGGCTCTTGGTGGCGAATTCTACGCGTGATTTTACAAAAATTATTATTTTTTATGCCTTAATACCTTATGATGTACGACCGGACTTCTGGCTGGATTTGCTGGTTTTCATCCGGCTCGAAGGACCATATGGCGTTTATTACGCTCTTGTTTGATTTCAGGTGGAGGTTTTCTGTGGTACTCACTTTTGTAAATCAAACGCTTTGTTTTTGTGTTGTTTATTATTCTTTTATTTATATAATCCTGATTTTTTATAGGATTTGCATTGGGATCTGCTTATTGGAACACATTTTTTCGTAAGACATTTAAGCTACCTACTTTTGTTTTCTTCTATAGAACTAATTCGAATAATGAAACAGAAATAAAATAATAAAATTAGGTAGGTACTTGCCTAGAAGTAATCCCATAGAACAAGTACCTACTTAATAATTATCAATTTTAACCAATTATAATTTAATTTCAGACAAGTTCTACTGCGCCATGGGGCCGAAGCTGGTGGAACTATTGCGTCCTGATTGGGGTAACAACTGAATGTTTTGGAAGCAGAAGAGGAAGGATGAGAATGTCAGCCATCCAGATCTGGTCACCAAACACGGCTAAGTTCAGGTGAGTTTGTATTATTTTACAATATTTCACTCATTACTTTTGCTTTTGTGAAAATAGTTATTGGCATTTTAAAAAGTGATTTATAATTATAATTTAATTTCAGACAAGTTCTACTGCGCCATGGGGCCGAAGCTGGTGGAACTATTGCGTCCTGATTGGGGTAACAACTGAATGTTTTGGAAGCAGAAGAGGAAGGATGAGAATGTCAGCCATCCAGATCTGGTCACCAAACACGGCTAAGTTCAGGTGAGTTTGTATTATTTTACAATATTTCACTCATTACTTTTGCTTTTGTGAAAATAGTTATTGGCATTTTAAAAAAGCGGTTTGATAATTATCTTTTTTTCATTTCAGACAATTTTTCTGCGACGCCATGAGCATTAGAGTATATTGAAGCTGAGTGGAATGGAAGCAGAAGGGAAGATTAGGATCTTCAGCTATCCAGATCTGGTCACCGAACACGGCTAGAGCCAAATCAGGTGATTTTGTTTTATTTTACAGTACTGCGAGTAACTAATACAGAACTGTTGCTATTTTGTAAGCTTGATGTTAACAATCGTTTCAATATTATTGTAATTGGTTAAATGATAAAGGATTTTTTTTACCGTACCTCGATTGTTTTATGGAATAATATCGGCATTTAAGTTATTAGAATTGCATAATATTATGCAATTCTAATAACTTAAATTTTGTAATTTTGTTGCCAAGCGCTCTGTGATCAATACTGCATTTCATAATATTATGCAATTCTAATAACTCGGTAAGGGAGTCGTGCGTGACGTCATCGTACACCTCTGCCATAGGTCACCCTAAGTGGTTCGCTACGTTTGGCGACTTAGCAGGGGTGCCCGGGTTCATGGAATGAGGTTTGGTAAATATGCAGTTAGTCCACCTCACGGATAATACGGAACGTTCGTGTTGACAAAGTTTGATGCACGGATAATACGGAATGTTCCTTTTTTAACTAATAGACATCAAATAATACGATATTTGTCGGAAGTACCAATCTTATAAAATAAATTCTCTAATAATTCTCTAAATAGTATCTGTACCCGAAATAAAAGACCTGGGGATAATATTTGACACAAAATTATCATTTATCTCTCACATTAATAATATAACCACTAAAGCGATGCAAATGCTGGGTTTCATTTTAAGAACTTCAAAAGATTTAAAAAATTTAAAAACTTTAAAAATATTATATTCATCCATTGTCAGAAGTCATTTAGAATTCAACTCAACCATTTGGAATCCATTTTACAATATTCGTGAAAAATCCATCGAGCGAATCCAACATAAATTTTTACGAAATATAAATTATAGATTAGGAATTCCTATTGAAAATATTAGCTACATGTCACTGTTGAAAATTATGGACCTCGCTACATTAAAAGAAAGAAGAATATGTACTGATCTATTTTTTCTGTATAAAATTGTTAATAACATGTTTGACTCCCCTGAACTCCTTAGGCTGATTAATTTTCATGTGCCTAGTAGAACGGTTCGTCAGATTGTACCTTACCATTGTAACAATTCAGGTACCAATTCAGAAACAAACTCAGTAATGAACCGACTGCACAGTACAGGGAATAAATATTACATGAACACCAACGGTACTGAAAGTCTATCAACCTATAAAAACATTGTTATTAAATCTGTATGTCTATCTAGATAAATTTGAAATGTTCATAAATTTTCAGTATGTGTCGAATGTATATGAATGTGTATCCTTTATTTTATTCTGTTGCTTTTAAGCTGCAAGAAAATCACTTCTTTAAATGTATATGAATGTGTATCCTATAATCTACTCTTTTGTTTTAAGTTAAAAAATCTATACTTGATACTTATTTAATTGTTATCTCTTAATTCTTTGATTATAACAAATGTGT
Source organism: Limnephilus marmoratus (assembly GCA_917880885.1). NCBI lineage: Eukaryota > Metazoa > Arthropoda > Insecta > Trichoptera > Limnephilidae > Limnephilus > Limnephilus marmoratus. Next base: position 8,630,836 of record OU862935.1, read on the forward strand.
TTTTAATTTTATCATATGTAAAAGCCCTAATTGGGCGTGTACAAATAAACAAATAAATAAATAAATAAATAAAATAAACTCGCATTTCATCGTGGGCTTGGTTTGTCTAGCAGGTTTGTGTAATTATTTTAATACATTTCTTGGTAAATATTCGGAACAAACGTCAACGGTTATGTAACGGGATTGTGTATGTTATCTTTACTTTAAAAAACAGCCTATGTTTTTGAATGGTTTGTCTGGCAAAGCAGGGTTTGTGTAGTGGGCTTGTGTATATTATCTTAATTTTAAAAGTTTTATCAGTAAAAAGTGCGTATTAACCGTTGACGTTTGTTTCGAACTGCAAACAGAGTGATTTGACAGTGTGAAAGCACATTTTAAATTTACGTAAATAAAATTAAAAATGTAACATTTTCAACCCCCCCCCAATGCAAATAGTTGTCTTTTATGGTAATTAAGAAGAATCAAAAAATTTATAAAAAAAGTGCGTATTAACCGTTGACGTTTGTTCCGAACAATTACCCTATTTTGTAAGCTTGATGTTAACAATCATTTCAATAATATTGTAATTGGTTAAATGATAAAGGATTTTTTTTTTACCGTACCTCGATTGTTTTTTGGAATAATTTCGTAATTTTTTACCTAGAATTGCATAATATTATGCAATTCTAATAACTTAAATATTGTAATTTTGTTGCCAAGCGCTCTGTGATCAATACTGCATTTCATAATATTATGCAATTCTAATAACTCAGTATGGGAGTCGTGCGTGACGCCATCGTACACCTCTGCCATAGGTCACCCTAAGTGGTTCGCTACGTTTGGCGACTTAGCAGGGGCGCCCGGGCTCATGGAATGAGGTTTTTCCTGGTCTTGGATGCGTCTTCCCACCAGCTGCAAGCCGGATCGGAAGAGAATGGTTGAGGACTTTGGCTTCTCCAGCCGCACTCTCTCGGAACATCGCCTTGTACCGCAGTGGGAGGGATGGATTTAAATGTCCGTCACTCCTGGACATACTGATCCCCAGATTCCTAACCACTCCTCATACTCTCAGGACTGCTTTTCCTTCCTTTCCTAAAAATACCCTCCACACAGCATCCCCAAAGATGACATTTCATAATCTTACGCAATTCATATAATCATAATTTCGTTGCCGAGCGCTCTTTGATTTACTGCATTTCATAATCTTATGCATAGTTTTGTTGCCAAGTCCACTATAATTAGGAGTTAATTTCATAATATTATGCAATTCTAATAACTTTAGTATGGGAGTCGAGCGTGACGTCATCTTCTGTCTTTTTCGTTCTCAAACAAGACGTGTGACAAGAAAGAAGATGAACGTCGATGAGGTGCGTACGAACTCTCGCTGTGACATGTCTTGCCTATATTTTTTTAAACGATTCTTTGTTAGAACTTAATAAAACAATTTTAGATAGCAACGTAGAGCAGAGAGATTTTTTTTTATATATATTAGCTCCACACAGGAGGCCCTGAGGAAAATATTTCCCCTCAGGGACTATGTCATCTTCGGGGATGCTGTGGGGAGACTTTTATGGGAAATGAAGGAGAGGAAGTCTGGGAAGGAAAAAGGTTGGAATGGAAAAAGGTTGGAATCTGGGGGTCGGTGTGCCTAGACGAATGAATCCATCCCTCCAACTGCGGTGCAATGCGATGGGTTGAGTCCGGCTGGAAAGGTCAAAAGGCCTCCCTCAACCAAACTCTCGATCCGGCCCGCCACGCAACAGGTGGGCAGACGCATCCGCCGCCGAGACCTGGACAAAAGTCAACAAACGTAGAAAACCACTTGGGGTGACCTTTGGCAGAGGTGTTGGTTATCCAATTAAGGTTCCCGGGGCGGCAGTACCCATAGCCGCCTCCCAAATTGTAAAAGACTATGGCATACCCAATTGGGGTATATTGTGAGGCTGAAGGTGAAGGAAATGGGAATGAGGAAGGTGGGGAAGTACCTGGCTATTCAGATCTGGTCACCGAACACGTCTAAAGCCATTCCAAGCTTCGTTTCAATTCTGAATGGGTGGTCTTACACCGGACCCATGCTAAGGGTATATTCCACTCTGGAACGCGCGGCAAATATAGTATACATTATTTTAAAAAGAATTAATGGTGAAAAAATACAAATTAATCAAATAAACTTTATTTGCGTATGCCGGGATTCAATCCCGCGACCTTTGAATTGCTAGTCGAAGGCCTTACCCCTCGATATGGAGGCCGTCAATAGACCTATACTGGAATATGTTATTATGCTTGGACGGTATTAGTATCTGGGCCTAATTTTATAATTAATACCTACTGTGATTTTACAGATATTTTCACTTTTACATGAGAACAATCCGTTGAAAAAAAAGTATACAAATTGGTACAAACAAATGCAATAAAATCTAATTGCACTAATTATACAATTGCATACTAATGGCCGTTATACACGACATCTTTTTTCAGCCCGATTCCAATTAGGCTGGACGCATAAGGACGTTTTCCGTGTTCGATTTCCTAATTCGGAATTCCGCGAGACTAGCGCAAACGTTCGTTTTTCTTCATTCGGAATGTATACACGTCAGTACAGATAGTGATAGCGTGGTGAATGCACGACGTTGGAGGACGACAATTTATTAGCAATTGCATTTCTGTTAACAATGAAGAAGAAAAAAATAATGGAATGATGGAAAATAATGAATTAATAAAGAAAGTTTCTGCCTCACACATTATCGTGTTGCGATTCTATGCATAACAAATACAAAGAATACGTCCGACACACGCGGTGCCGATGCGATACTGAATAGAAATTCCCGAACGTGTGCGCCGGCACAAACAAAATGTATGCAAGCGCTGCGTTCCGCATGACGTCATTAGGTTTTTTCCGTTCGGTTTCTCCGAACGCGCCGGCTTGCATTCGGAACGTACGTACGGAATTTTTTCCGTTCGGAAAAAAACCGAACGTGTGCGTCAGTTAATGTATTTTCTACTGATTCCATGCATTCCGGTCTCCGAATACGGAAAACGAATTCGGAAATCGAATAAGGAAAACGTGCTTGTGCGGCCAGCCTTAGACACAAAAGTCAGCATTTTTCGCTCTACGCGATCGCTATTTTCATATCTACGATTTCAGTTGGTATCACAGCACACAGCATGGTTCATATGTTGTTTGCAGTGATTACTGATTACAATTGAAACTATAGATATGAAAATAGAGATGAAATTAGCGATCGCGTAGAGTGAAAAATGTTGACTTTTGTGTCTAATTGGAAAGGGGCTGAAAAAAGATTTTTTTATTGTACAACAAATTATTATCCAATTACTGTACAATTTTCTCATTTTGACAGTCTTAACACCTAGGAAGATGATTATTATACAAAAAAATCTTAAGGCTTTCTAAAGAAATCTAGTGTTTCCGATATTTCGTTTAACAGCACCATTCCTCTTGTCATGCTATGCTGCGCTAGAATATCTGTTCTGCCGTATGGTATTTTGAACAAGTCGTGTCGATGACTACGGCTGAAATTTTCAGGCACGTATAAGCCATAACATGTCGTGTATAACGGCCAATAGTATAATTATTACCCACTGAGTAAATTTGACTGAGCTAAAACAGAAAGTCTTACAAGTTGAACTTCGACAGTTAACGTTATTTCATATCTATAAATAAGTCACGTAGCGAATCTCTACATATTATAATGTCCTCCGCCGCGTCTGTCTGTTCGCGATAAACTCAATAACTACTAAACGGATTTTCAACGGTAGATAGTAAGTAATTCATGAGGAAGGTTTAGGTTTTTATATACAGTAGAGCCTCGATAATCCGGGCCCCCGTTACTTCGGTGCACGCTGTATAATTTTTTCAAGGTTTTGTGTAAATCGGTTTAAATATACGAGTATAATTAAAGGTGAACGTCTGTATGTGGTGGACGAGCGGGCGGTGTGCATTTGATTTTTTGCAAATTAACAGATGGCGGTGTGAGTTAAAAGGTTAACCATCAACCAATGGGTAACCGTCCAGTAGGTGGCGTTTTATTTCGTTATGCACTACAACGCGTTGCCAGGTCAGCTAGTGATTGAATAAATTGATAATAATATTATCTAAGCAAAAGAAAAATATTATTTTTATAATTATTTATTTAAATTATCTATTTACATTACTGTCAGCCAAATGTGATTTCCAAGTTTCTTTTTTTTAAACAGGCAATTCACCCTAAAGAAATTAAAGTTTCTTACCCAAGTTTCATAATTATATTCGGGTGAAACGGAAATTTGTCACAACCAGTCCTACATAAATACTCGGTTCTAATATAATGCTGTAAATTTGCACCTCGGCGCGTGCCTTCCATAGCGTAGTTGGCAAGATGCCTGACAAGTCTCAGCGGCCAGAGAGACAGATATAAATCGAATATTAATATCAATATCGAGAGTTCGAATCCTACGAAATCCAAATAAAAACATTTTTATTTTGTGAAATCATCCAATTTTCAAACGACTTTAAAAAACAAGAAAAAGAAAAAAATACCACAACTAGCGACTTTCTAGTTCCACTTCCACGGTTTTTTTTATTGTTATTTAATTTTTTTTAATGTTAATAGCGCACAAGAGTCTCAACAGCTCCCTTCTGGAGCCAATAAGTCTATTAGGGTATGTGACGAGGCAGAAGGCAGTGGGAAGGGAAAGGAGATGTGGGAGAGGAAGGTGGGGAAGTATCCGGTCATCAAACCAGTCAGTTTACATGCGGTAGAAGTGAAACCTTCAGAAAACTAAAGTAGACAATAGTGGGCGGCTACTAAGCACTGCACAAAGAGGAGACCGAATATTCAAACTCATTCTCTCGCAGGCTAAATCCTATAGAGGTTATTGTATTTGTCTATTGTAGTGACACTTTTTCGTTTCATCGAGTTTCAAATCACAACAGTGCTAAAGAAATTTCACTTCAACAATTTTGGCATGTTGTCAGGCTGAAAAGGGTGGGGAGGCGAAGGAGGTGGGAAAGGGCAAGGTTGGGAAGTTGCTTTGGTTAGCGGGATTTGATTAATCTGTTAATTATTTACAAGGGCCAATGCAGCATGGAATTGGGGTTTTTACGAGGGACTTATAAAAGTGAGTACAATGACAATTTATTTTATTTTCTGGTACACACCCTAATAGAGAACTCCAGTCCAATTTTTTTTATTTTTTTTATGAATAATGACCTAACTTAAATAACTGCATTTTTATTTTTATTTTTAGAGTTTTTTTTAATAGTTAAAATAATTGTCAAAATTTTAATTTTTCAAGATTCCCCTAAGACCACCGTATGTACGGTGAATCGTGTGACGTCATCACTCTTGAAAAATTACTATAGGATTAGGCAATCAGCTGATCAAGTGCCGCCATTTTGAATACCGTTATTCGAAGCATTCTCCCTAGAAGTAGCATTACTATTTTTTTGTGCAGTAGTTTTTCAATATTTTAAATAATAGAGATAAACTAATAATAACTACGCTTTTGCATGGTCACGAAATGGACGATGCTACCTTAGGAAGACACCTACGTCCAAGATTATGGTGATCTCCCACGAAGATCAATTATCGCCAGAATCACTGATTAAACAGTCCGATGTACTCGCACATCCAAACCAACACATTGCTGGAAAAAAAACTAATTCGGAATTTTCCAATACGACAGGATTTATAATAAATATACATCTTACAATGATTAATTGCATATATATGAATATCAGGGGAATGAGGACTAAAGTTGATGAGATACACGGAAACATTCTTATCAACGAATACGACTTAGTAAGCCTAACAGAGACATGGTTGAAGGAATCTATCTGCGACCAGGAATTAGTAGACAACCGGTAAGAGGTATTTCGGAGAGATAGACTACACAAGACAAAAAAAGATGGAGGAGGAGTCATGATTGCTGTATCAAGAAAACTGGAGGTGAAGAGAATGGCGCATTGGGAATGTCAAGCAGAAGACTTGTGGATCCAACTCAATATAAATATTAACAATAGGAGTGTCAAGCTAAATGTTTGCACAGTATATCTACCGCAAAATGAAAAAGAATCTGTTGTAAGCTCATTTTTAAGCAATCTTCGGAATGTGTACTTAGCAACACCAAACCAACACATTTTAATATTTGGAGATTTCAATAAGTCTAACATTCACTGGATTCCCGATGAAACACACAATTTATTACCTTTCACCACAAACACAAATACAATCACCTCTGACATCATCGATACCCTATCATTCTGCAATCTTAAACAATTTAACGGAATTGTTAACCAACAATCCAAAATCTTTGATCTCATTTTATCAGACAAAGAAGACATATCAGTAACTCGCTCTTTATTTCCACTAAGCAAAGAAGATCCATACCACCCTGCTCTAGAAATAATTTTTCTTTTTGATTTTCTACCTAATCTAGAAAACCGTAACGCCCCGAGACCAAACTTTTATAAAGCTGACTATGACTCAATTAACACAATTCTTCGTGAGACTGACTGGGAATTCATTAATCAGGGCAATACAGATCAATCTGTCGATCAGTTTTATAGTATACTCTACCAGATTATCTCTTCTCATGTTTCTATTAAATCAAAAAATAAACACTTCCCTAAGTGGTACTCGCAAGATCTTATGGAAATGCAATCAAGTACCGGCTATCATTTATTTAATTTATGGTTAAACCGCGTTATGACAACATTGGTCACGTGACCAATGTAGTTCCTCCGACGTCCGTCGGAGAGCAGCACTATTCGCTATTCCAGCTACTGAACTCGGCCTGAGAACATCGTGTTAACTTAATCTCATTTCCAAATTTCTCCCGCGGTCACAAAATTCTGTAAATACTTTTAACAAGACGGAATAAATTATTAAACGTAGAGAATTCTTTTCACTCATACAAAATACATGCAATCCTCTTCCTTGGAGACCATGTAAGTATCCTGGCGACAGCAAGCAAAGAATCTCTACATCTGGTGACCCTACGACAAGAAAAAATGATTGACGCAACTAGTGACCGCGTGTTTAACTTTCAAAGTTTAAACCATTTTTTTAAATTCCTTTACACGTGTTCTTGGACCGCAGTTCAGTGGCTGGATTCCTGGGATTTATCTGGTGAGTACCGTTTTAATTTTGGTATTTTAAAATCATCATTTCAAATTCAAATAATCATTGCCTTATTTACAGCTATTTTATATCCCAGTATTTTTTAAAAATGTATACCCCATGTTTTTGGTTCTCAACGCTCATCGAATAACATCACAAATTTATTAAAATGTGTAATGAATGAAGCTCGTGTGGATTTCGGAAACCGATCCGCACGTGTCAAATAGCCATTTTGTTTTAAGCAAATTCAACTTGAGTTACAAACTGATGAATGTCTCTGTGGAAAAGCTTGAATATCCTCCAATCTTATGTTTTAGCACTCACAACTTTTGCGAATTTGATTTACGAACATGTTCTGTAAAACGTCCAGATTCATCATAGGTGATGTTCTATACAATCACACGTATAAATCTGCAATGCAAAATGACCCTATTTGTGACTATTTGCCTATGTATTATTCGTATCTCGGATTAAGTGCGTGTTACCCTCTATTCTAGGCATCGAACATCTTCAGCAACGCGTGATGCTACCAAGGGAGCTTCTTCAGCCGAGTCACACTTCCTGCAGCCCCGTCAACAGCTGGACGCAGCCTCCATTGCCAGCATCAGCGGCGGACACCCTCGGAACGCCAAAGGAGCATCACACCTCCGAGCCCCTGTTCCAGCGCCCGGTCGACTGATCGACGCAGCCTCCACCACGAGCATCAGCTGCGGACCCTCTCGGAAAACACACATCTTCATCATCTCAACAACGTTCAACCACGTAAATTTTTAACACAGTTTATACGATATTTCTGGAAATAATTTTTGCATACCCACCACAAAATTTAGCAAAATAATATGTTACAATTTTTAACACATGTCTGATAATAAGATTCTCTACATCTGAAATATTTCTACATATCAATTATTAATAATTAATCCGAATTATTCTCGCATGATTCCTACTTAAATGGTAACAGTCGATTTTTGTAAAGGTTTGCGTCTTGAATAATTTTCTAGTAACTTCAGTACATGTCACATAGATGTCAACAGCTCTAATTTTCTCCTAAAATTATTACGGATCTTTAATACATAATCCGAAATATTTCAAAAAATCACTATCTTTGCGTGCTTATTTCCGTATAAATGTTGAAATGACCTCGGATGAAGAATCTCCAGCGACCACACCGTCTCATCAACTCAAGATTTTGTTTCAACAATCAATAAATCCGGAACCAAAATCGACCACCATGGAATCAACTGGCGAACCTAGCTCTGCGGCAGCAGTAAATCACGTGTCCGTGAGACTACCAAATCTGTGGAGAGATCAAATTTCGCTTTGGTTTATTCAGGCTGAGGCCCAATTCGCGAATTCGCGCATTAAAGAGGATTTCACGAAGTACAATATAATTATAGCAGCTTTGGATTCACAAACCTTACAATGTGTGAGCGACATCGTGACACATCCACCGATCAATGACAAATACGCCAATTTGAAAGCAGCCCTTATTGACCGACTCCAAGACTCCGCTGAAAAACGCCTCACACGCCTACTAACAGGAATCCAACTGGAGGATAGGAAGCCAACCGGTCTATTGCGACATATGCTAGAGCTAGCAGGACCTACCTTAGCGGATAACGCAATTGTGCGGACATTGTGGCTACAACGATTACCTCAACATGTGCAAGCAATACTGTCGGCACTTCCCGATAACGACATTAACCAACTTGCCACAGCTGCAGACAAAATACTAGATGTCTATCAATCAACCGACTGCAGTGCCATGGAAGATCGCAACAAACCCAGTTCATCTCGCCAGGAACCAGCTGAACATTCCTTATTACTACAACTGCAGAAACAAATAGCAGCACTTTCGCGTGAAGTAGCCCAGCTACGCATAGCAAAAACTGAGCCCACATCAACTTATAGAGGTCGGAGAAACCAGAGCCCCCGCCGAAAACCTGGCCGCTCAAGTTCCGGGTCACGCAATTCATCTCCCAATAGGAATCAGGATGGAAAATGTTACTACCATGCAAGATTTGGAGAAAATGCTCATAAATGCTCCAAACCATGTTCTTATGTAAAGAAGAAGTCGGGAAACGACAGCGGGAACTCCCAGTAGAGACATGTGAGATCCCTAATACCTCTTGTCGTCTCTTCATCTATGACCTGCGAACAAGACATAAATACCTAGTAGACACCGGCGCGGACATCTCAGTCATCCCTAGGAACATGACCTTTGAGAAAGGCAACTTGACCTCCGACAACTGCCCTTCCACATTATATGGAGCGAATGGGAAGCCAATAAGAACGTACGGCACGAGAACAGTCGAACTCTACTTCGGCCTACGCCGCACAATGAAATGGCGCTTTATCGTAGCCGATGTGTCCAAACCCATCATTGGCGCAGACTTTCTTCACCACTACAAGTTGACAGTCCACTTGAGACGAGCCAAACTTGAAGACCAGTCTACTGGATTGAAAATTAGAGGATCTACCTACAAAGGACCAGCATCAGGCATCGCCACAATTTCCTCTTCTCAAAAGTATCTTGACATTTTGAAGAAATACCCCTCGTTGAGAAGGCCTACCATGCAGACACCGAATGCATTCAAACATTTTGTGACTCTTCGCATCAAAACTAAAGGCCCTCCAGTATCTGAACAGGCACAACAAACATAATCCACGACACGCAGTATGAATCATGTCGCCGTTTTCACCCACAGGAACATCACGCTACGACAACTAGTCTAGCTAACCCTGCCTCTGTTCAACTAGAACAAGCAGCCAAACTGGTTTCGCGGCAGCAACTAGCCCCGCACACAAACTTCACCATTGCTAACCGCAACTCGCGGCAATGCTGAACTCTGCCTCTGTTCAACTAGAACAAGCAGCCAAACTGGTTCCGCGGCAGCAACTAGCCCCGCACACAAACTTCACCATTGCTAACCGCACCAAGCGGCAATGCTGAATACATCATAATTCTCTGTTTCTGTTCAACCAGAACAGACAGAGAGCCTGGCCTCCGTTCAACCAGAACAGGCAGCCAAACCAGTTCCGCGGCAGCAACTAGTCCCGCAAACTAATTCCACCATTGCTAACCGCACCAAGCGGCAATGCTGGATACAGCATAATTTTTTGGTTCTGCACGTAACAACATATTGTCATTTGGAAGACACCAAAAAAACAAACCCTGCACCTACGGCTTGACTACTTCCTGAGCAATCAACATCACACAACTCCTGCAAACATGTCCAAAACCATTGCCTGTAACACCGATAACCAAAATCTCAACGCGTCTACATTGACCGACTCAAGACCGCTTTCGTTCCGGTTGAAGAAAATGTCACTACACACCCACCAGCTCCCGTACACCGATAACCAAGACCACATCCACAACTGGTCACAAGAACACAACTCGTTCAGGTCGGCATGTACATTCCCCAAAGAGACTTGGGACGGAATAAAGCACAAAAAGATATTTTGATTTGACATTTTTCTCATTCATAACTCATGATAGAAATTAAATTATAAATTTCGCCTAGCTTTGAATTGCAAACCATTTTTATAAAGTTTACTTTTCTTTAAAATACTGCGAATAACACAATATTTAAATGCACAGATTTTTTTTTTTACGGAAATCTTACCTATAATATTGTAAATTGTCAATCAACATAATCTAAAACTTAGATCATTATTGTGTATTCACAAGTGTGAAACGCCTTCAATACGATGAAACAATTCATCATTTAACTGCATAACTCATGCATTTTAAAAAACATTACATATTAAGCATGTTATTACAATTTTAAATCACTCCTAATTAGATGAAAACTTTTCATCATTCAACTGCATACTTTGTGCACTTCAAAGGTACTACAAACACCACTGTGTTTTTACAATTCTTAAAAACGTTATAATTAAATTTATAATAAAAAATGTAAAATTCACATCATACAAACGCATTTATGCATTACTACAACTATTACAGCATTATTGTAATAATAATTGTAATCAACCTTCCAAACAATCAATTAAATTCATCATATTATATAATATTACGTACCAAGGTACACATTATCTACTCTACAAACTATGTACATAGTAGGTAACCTCTTACCACATGATAAACACTGTTATTTATGCATTTTTGTTTTTTAACCACGCTTCTCTGGATGTACATGGCACTTTAATACATTCAGTGAATCAAGTGGTTGAAATTATGTGTTTTTAAATATACTTTTCTCTTTCATGTTTATACACTAACAAGTTAAAGCCACTTTGTCTTACGTACGTAAAAGAACATGGTTATTCGACTCACATCAACAAAAAACACACTTTTACGTACTGAAGACAATGTGCAGCCTCTTTGACTTAAAAATCATCATTTTTTGCTACAGAATAGCATAAACCCTTATTATTTATAATTTTATGATGAACGCCTAACTAGGGCTCCAAACATATAATACTGTTAGGAAGAAAACTCTACCATATCTACTTATGTTTCAATTTAAATATTTCTTACACTAGATATAGCTTATTGTTAAACATACCTGCTACTATAGTTTTCTTTTTCAATATAACTTATAAAAAATACAGCATTCTGCTATTTACAACCTACCTTCGAAATGTTTCTCAAGTAAATTACAACTTTTGACCATACATTTGCGAATATATTTTTTAAACATGTATAATGTTAGATAAGTTTTAAGATTTTCACGGCCAGAAGCATTTTCGTTATATGTTTTTGGGGTGTTGTGCCGTGTCGCGCTACCTCCTTCTTTAGCCAACGTTTCGGACATCGTTGCAGTGTCCATCATCAGGGCAGATCCGGCAGATCTACCGGATCTGCCGGATCTGCCCTGATGATGGACACTGCAACGATGTCCGAAACGTTGGCTAAAGAAGGAGGTAGCGCGACACGGCACAACACCCCAAAAACATATAACGAAAATGTATAATGTTATTTTAAGGTTACTTTAAGTCATAGTCTTAAATATCATCTTGTATACAATCAATGTACAATGATTTTACAACCAGCGCTTCTAATTGCGCACGACTGGTAAAACAATTCTACTAGCTCTGAACATAGTTCATTGAGGCAACAACATTCAATGTTCATGCATTAATTGAAAAACAATCAACTGGAATCATTTCTCAAATTCCATGTACCACTACAATCAGCTGGAATCATATCTCTAATTCCACGTACCACTACATCAGCTGGAATCATATCTCAAATTCCATGTACCACGCTATATTATATACATCAATGCTCCGAACACCTAGTTCGTCGATGCGTTTACCACTGTAAACAAAGTAAAGAGCTCATAGAGCCTGACTAGTTTTAAAAAAACATTATTTAAAACTAACTTGTAAATACTCACATCAGAATTAACTGATTTCAACACCAAATAAAATGGTTATAGTATACAATAGTGTAGTAATTCTCAACATTACGTGTCATGGTTACACATTAATTTTATGATTTCATATATTAGAATTAAGATTTTCAGCTTAAAAAATTTCTTTTTGGTTAAACCTTTAATACCTTCCATTGTGTTCTTGAAAGTATAACAACAGTCTACTTCATTAACTGATCATTCTACTCTGCTCGAGTAACGTAATCCTTATAATTTTTCGAACACATTGGAGGCTATTCTTGTTTGGACTGAAGGTGCCTCAGTCAGAATAAGATTAGTACCAGTAATATAATCTACTTTAACGATTTTCCATTGTTCACATTATCGTTAGCACTGGAGGGGAGGCTATGGAAATGCAATCAAGTACCGGCTATCATTTATTTAATTTATGGTTAAACCGCGTTATGACAACATTGGTCACGTGACCAATGTAGTTCCTCCGACGTCCGTCGGAGAGCAGCACTATTCGCTATTCCAGCTACTGAACTCGGCCTGAGAACATCGTGTTAACTTAATCTCATTTCCATACTTCTCCCGCGGTCACAAAATTCTGTAAATACTTTTAACAAGACGGAATAAATTATTAAACGTAGAGAATTCTTTTCACTCATACAAAATACACGCAATCCTCTTCCTTGGAGACCATGTAAGTATCCTGGCGACAGCAAGCAAAGAATCTCTACAATCTCATTCGTTTGATAAAAGAAAAAACAAATTTCATAAAAAATATAAAAAATATGGTAATGAACTAGATCATTTATCTTTCAATCTGATTAGAACCAGAACGAAGAATCTTATAAGAATTTGTTATCATAAACATTTAGATTTAATTAAACAAAACTTAAAATCTAACCCGAAAGATTTCTGGAAATTTGCAAAAAGCAAATATAAAAACACAACCAACATACCAAAAGAAATGCACCTAAATGATATAAAAACTACACAAGGTCAAGATATCTGCCAACTTTTTTCTAAGCACTTTCAATCTATTTATAAACCACAAAATGCAAACTTTTCACCACTAATATCTGATGATTTCTGCAACGAAAGCCTCGGTATGATCAATATTTCGCCCTCAACTATATTAATTAAATGTAAGAATTTAAGAACCAATAAGGGATCAGGTCCTGATGGTATTCCGCCTATTTTTTTCAAAACATGCAGAGATGTTCTTGCCAGACCACTTAGTGTACTTTTCAACAAATCACTACAAGAAGGTGTTTTTCCAGTCAAATGGAAAACGGCTTTTTTAACTCCCATCTTTAAGAAAGGTTGTAAGAGCGATATTCAAAATTATAGACCCATCTGTAAACTTGACTGCATAGGAAAGTTGTTCGAATCAATAATATATGACTGTCTATTAGCCCATGTAAGTAAATATATCATCATTGAGCAACACGGGTTTTTCCCTCGGCGTTCCACAACAACGAATCTTCTTGAATACTCCCAATTCACCCGCGATAACATCGAAAATCATTTACAAGTGGATGCCATCTACACGGATTTTTGCAAAGCATTCGACCAGTTAAATCAATCATTACTCATCAAGAAACTGAAAAAGTTTGGCGTAAATGGAAATACTCTGAAATGGTTCGAAAGTTACATTACTAATAGAAAACTACAAGTAGTTGTAGGAGGGTACTCCGCGGATCTTTTTACGGCAACGTCGGGAATTCCGCAGGGCTCACATCTTGGACCGTTACTGTTTTTAATATTTATCAACGACATAGTTTTAGGAATAAAAAAATCAAAATATCTCCTGTTTGCCGATGACCTTAAGTTGTACAAAAAAATAACATCATTAGAAGATTGCGCCGATTTGCAAAAAGACTTATCATCACTTCATGAATGGTGCACACTAAATGATTTATATTTTAACGAAAACAAATGTGCTGTAATTTCCTTCACAAAAAACATCAATAAATTTTCAAACACAAATCACATTAACAATGTCGCATTACGTAACACAACTTCAATTAAAGACTTGGGCGTGACATTTGACTCTTCACTTAGCTTCAATAAACATGTAGATGCAATTTCAAAATGTGCATCACAAGTATTAGGATTAACGCTAAGAATCACAAACTGTTTTAAAAGTGCAGAATTAACATTAACATTATATAAATCAATTGTGCGAAGTATCCTCGAATATGCATCCACAATTTGGTCTCCCAATTATGAAATTCATAATTATAGGATCGAATCCACACAAAGAAAATTAACCCGTGTAATTGCTTATCGTGAAGGTATATCTGATCAATTTGGAACGTACAATGACCGAAATTCACACTATAAACTACACTCTTTAACAGCCAGACGTAAACTTTCTGATTTATTACTTTTACACAAAATTATACACTCATCAGTTGATACACCAAACATTTTGTCACAAATTAACATTAACACATCATCAAGAAAGTCAACAAGGAGGATGAAAGACATTTTCTATATTAAAGCCTACCTCACAAACACAGGGTATTTCTCCCCTTTACCACGAACACTGAGAAGTTATAACGCTATACATTGCTCTAATAAAGAAATAGACATTTTTAATGACCAATTTAAACATTTCAAAAAAAAAGTTTTACCTTTTATCATATCAAGCTGATACTGTGATGAAGCCCTTTATTTATAGAGAGGCAATATTGTACCTACCAAATCAGCGTCTCACCAGTACAGGTAACAATCATAAATTGTTTATGAACATTTACCTACCATGTACTTACCTTTTACCCATTCCTACTTGTCATTCACCTCAGCTTAATTACTTTTGTTACTATCTTTTGTTATTATTATCATTTCATTTATTTGTTATTATACAATCACATGTTAATATTATCATTTTCGAAACTATGTATTTTCGTTATCACTATGTTTAAACATTCATGTATATAATTTTTTGGGCACCATGCCTGTTTTATATACTTAAATAAAATAAAATAAAAAATAAATAAAATAATAGAGATACCTCTATTTTTGATACTGACTATTTATTATTATTTACTATTTTTGATTATTTAGGCTTAAATATTGTTTCAATAAACACAACAATTAAATCTCTATAAACAGTATGAAATAACGAATTACATGAAATGTTGTTAATACTGATGGCTTACGTCATACCTACATAATCAAAGATTTCAATACAATGACTGGTGACGCGTGACGTCAGCACTAACCATTCAGTAATACCAACTTTCCAGTGTGTTTTGACGAGAGGTTTAAAAATGCACTTTTTAATAATTTTTTAAGAACTCTACGTTTAATATTATGAAATAAAAGTTATATATTCAGAATCGGCGTTTATTGGTCTATATGAACATATTTTTTTGAAGCCATAATATTTTTCACTGGAGTTCCTTACTACTTGTGTTCTTAGTGATATTCTGCACCATCGATGTGTATGCGAAGAATAATACAAATCTTAAATATTAAGGAGCATGGAACGAGGGGTAAGGCTTTTGACTAACAATCCGAAGGTCGCGAGTTCAAAACCCGGCACGCGCAAATTAATTATGTTTGATTATTTTGTGTGATTTCACAATTAGCTATTAAAAAATAATATAACATGTCTGCGGCACATTCCAGAATGGAAGATGCACTCGGTATCGCCCTGATATGAGACCACTATTCAGAATTGAAAGGTTGCTTGAAATGGCTTTAGCCATGTTAATTGATCAGATCTGAATAACAATGTATATCGCAACCTTCCTCTTATCCTCGCATCACTAGTTCCTTCTTCCTTCAGCCTCACAACACAACGTATCCCAATTGATAATGCTTAGGTACTCCAGACGGAGTCAACTGGGAATCTCGTGCGAGCCTTTTTTTTACATTAACTCCACACAGGGGGCCCAGAGGAAAATAATTTCCCCCAGGGCCTATGTCATCTGGGATGCTGTGTGGAGGGTCTTTTTGAGGAGAGGAAGGAATGAACATTGGTCTTGAAGAGACCCATGTTGTAGGAAGGAGGAAACAGAGGCCGGCAAATCATTCCACAGCCGAGCTGTTGAACACAAGAACGAGTCGAAGAAACGACCTGTTCTCATGTGACAAATGTCAACTGTGTACAAATGTTGGGCACGCGTTTGGCGTGTTTCCCGACTATGCACCGGTGCCGAAGGGATCAATGATGCTATTTCCTCGGAGCATCTTCCATTGTAATACCGATAGAACAAGGATAGCATTCCCACCCGACGCCTGTGATCTAAAGATTGCAATCCGTCTGTTAAGATGGGAGAATCTATCAAACGGACCGCCCGTTTCTGCACAGAGTCGAGGGTATTTTTCAGGTATTTTGGAGCTCCAGACCAGAGGTGGCTGCCAAATTCAACTGTGGGGCTCACTTGCGATTTGTACAGGGTTAGCAGTTGTGTACTATTAAAGTATCTGCGGGCCCTGTACAGTACGCCCAGTTTTTGGAAGGCTAACTTTACTCTGGCTTCGATGGAGCCCCCATACCTGAGCTGGTCACTTAGGGTTACACCAAGCATATCAATGGAGGGCCTGTTCGGAAGATTGCTTCCTGCCTGATTCATTCCTGAAATACGTGCGATCAATAACATCATAGATGATCAGGAACAATATTCATACTCGTAGAATAGCATTCAAGCGAGTGATAAGTGATACTGATAAGAAACAAAAACATGTCGTGTAACATAGTATTAAGCTTTTTAAATTTGATAAATGAAACAATTTAACTTTGTTTGAACCACTTATATATTTGAGTAAATCCGACCGGTTTCGGAACGACCGTTCCTTCTTCAGGGCAAGCGTATACTAATTTGACAGTTTCGAAATATGGATGGGAACAATGTATTATTATGGTATTATGTATTATTTTTTTTAATTTGTATTATACTAGCCGGATTCCTCGGCATCTCCCGGGCTTTACGCAGATTTTTTTTGAAATATCAAGTACACAGTGACCTTCCTATTGTTTTGAAGGTTAATTGTGCAAAATTCGGAAAATCTAATCCAGCCTGGTGTGCGCCACGCGGCTGCTCACTACTCTCACTCACAGATTTCCCTATTTTCTTTAATGTGATTGACCCGTAAAAATCCTAGCTGCTCTCGTCTAGAGCCAGTGAGACTATGGCATCATCAATCGGGGTATGTTGTGAGGCTAAAAATAGTTGAGAGGGGAAGGAGATGGCTATTCATATCTAGTCACTGATCACGGTTGAAGCCATTTGAGCATCTACCACCAGTCACCGCAAAAATTATACGCAATATTATGTTGTGAAATGACGTCCTAACTGTATTTGACGGCCTACGTGGTATTTCTCGACCAGCAACCCGAAGTCGCGGGTTCAAATCAAATCAAAATGCTTTAAATAAAATAATATATAATACTTCTTCAAATTTTGCAAATTCACTTTGTGGCACAATTTTATTAATGAAATAATTAAAAACACTTTGTTTTTACCACAATAAACTTTATTTAAAAGTCAACATGTTTCAAGAACGATGTTCTCTTCATCAGGACATAAAATGTACTAAAACTAAATGATCGAACATAGAACGGCGTGGGTAGAAATGGAAGTAGTGGGGGAGGAGAGAGGTGGAAAGGGGAGGTGCTTAGAAGATCAACAAGGGGGAAGGGGGGAGGTGGAAAGGGGGTGCTTAGAAGATCAACAAGGGGGAAGGGGGGGGGAGGTGGAAAGGGGGTGCTTAGAAGAACAAAGACAAAAAATTACAATGGAAATATATTTAAGATAGGGTTATTCACAAAATTAATTTGATTGTTAATAATATTTAAATTTCTATTGACATTTTTCCTAATTTCTAATATTTCTAAAAGATCTAAGTGAAAACCACTAACGTTAGTGTGTAAAAAATTTTTTCCCTTTCCACCTCCCCCCCTCCCCCTTGTTGATCTTCTAAGCACCTCCCCTTTCCACCTCTCTCCTCCCCCACTACTTCCATTTCTACCCACGCCGTTCTATGTTCGATCATTTAGTTTTAGTACATTTTATGTACTAAAACTAAATGAGCATCGTTCTTGAAACATGTTGACTTTTAAATAAAGTTTATTGTGGTAAAAACAAAGTGTTTTTAATTATTTCATTAATATATAATACTTTTGCGGCACGTTTCAGTGTGGAAGATACTCGCAGTAGCGCCCTGGCGTAAGATCACCATTCAAAATTAAAACGTTGCTCAAAAGTATCACCCTGTTGATCATTATTGAGGGACATTGCTTAGCCGTGATTGTTGACCAGCTCTCTTTAGCTATGTACCTACAATCTTCCAGTTCTTCATCTCCTTACTGCCCCCATCTTCTTAAAGCGTCGATGACACGTGGCGAGTTTACAAGCTACTATCTGGGAAATTAATTTTTTTATTTATTTATTTTAAATTTATTGTGAAAAACAGTATAATCCATTTACATTTCACAAATAACAGTTTATAAATTACAGTTTATAATAAGTAAGTATATACATTTATTTGCATGGGTAATTACATCAATACTATCTGATTAGCCAGATTTGGTAAATAGTATGCTTATTGCTGTCTTAAATTCTCTTTGGTTCAAATTAAAAATGTCAATCACAGAAGAAATGTGATTTAACAAAGTAGTTATTCTTCCCAAAGGCATGATCATTGGTAGGTTGGTCCTGCCCCTTGGAAAAATAAATAATCTGTGCTGTCTAGCTCTGATGAAATTATCAGGGACATAAAAAGAAATTCGTTCCAGAATATTTGGATTGCAAGTGTGCCCATTTAGTAGCTTGTGCGCCACTAACACCATTGCAATATTTCTCCTGACGTCTAGACGTTCGATCCCCAGCATTCCAGCGAGAAAATCAGAGGGATACAATAAAGGGTAATATCCGAACTCTCGCATGTAGAGGTATCGCATAAACTTTTTTTGCACCTTTTCTACATCATTTGAGTAAAGGGTATCTTCGGGTCCCCATATTATCGATCCACTCTAAAGAATGCTGCGAACCAGAGTAAAATAAAGCATTTTTATGACTGCCGTATTCGTAAAAGATTACTATCTGATTAGACTGTTAGTAAACTCGCCCAGTGTCATCGTGTTACTTGCTAACTAGCAGCGACTAGCAGATTGATGACAATCTACGAAAAAAAGTTGAAAAGTCGTCAACTTTACTCGCCTACACGCTTGCTCGTGATTGGTTTATTTGTTTCCAACATGGCTTCCGATAAACAGATGATTTCGACTGTCAAACATCGGAAGAATTTTTTTTTTTTACAGTGAATACCGCACAAGAATCTCAACTGCTCCCGTCTGGAGCCAGTGAGACTATGGCATCCCCAATTGGGGTATGTTGTGAGGCTGAAGGTAGTGGGGAGGGGAAGGAGGTGGGGAAGAGGAAGGTTGGGAAGTACCTGGCGATTCAGATCTGGTCACCAAACACGGCTAAAGCCATTTTCAAGCAACGTTTCAATTCTGAATGGTGGTCTTACACCAGGGCGATACTGATAGTATCTTCCACTCTGGAACATGCCGCAAATATATTATATATTATTTTAAATGAATTAATTGTGAAATAACACAAATTTATCAAACAAAATTTATTTGCGCATGCCGGGTTCGAACCCGCGACCTCCGGATTGTGAGTCAAGATTCTTACCCACTGGACTACGGAGGTCGTCAGTTCACGCAGGCGTCGTTATTCTTGTTACTGGCGCTAGCGGCGGCCTCAGTTTCTACGCTTCTGAGCGAGTGGACTGTTTTGTGTGTCATCATGACAATCTCACTCGCCGATTTACCCGCTTTTAAACTTAGTAGATAGTAGCTTGTAAACCAATGAAGTCGTCTACTTCAAGAGGAACTTTGGTAAATATTTACAAAATAGGGACACTGTTAAAATGCACTTTTTATTTCAAAACACTTTATAGTATTCAGAAAACAATGAGATGTCTTTTAGTTACCGAAAATGGAAAATAATTCATTTTAATCTTAATATATAAAACAAAGTCGGGTTAGTTACGCTATTTATAACTCGAGAACGGCTGAACCGATTTTGATGATCTTTGATTTGTTGGATTTGTCTCCGCCCCGGATAACATAATAACTATTAAAACATCGCAAAAATTCACGAAAAAGAAAGTTATGACGAAAATTCATTTCCTCATACATTTAATATGGAACGAATTTTCATCTTTTGAAAGAGCTGCAGGAATATTGTGGTAGGTAGGTATAATATTGAACTGTGGGTGAATTCCAAACATTCAAAAACGTTAAAATGTCATGTTGATTGTTGTGCGTTTGTTTTTAATCATATAATGCTGCCCTTCTTTCTTACACACTCAATGTCAATAGTCGAAAATGAGACAAATGGTGAACGTATGTCTGCACACCTCCAAACGAAAAATACAATAATTATAATTAATCTCTGAAATGAAACGCATTTTTTTACATAAGCTGCCCTTCTTTCTTACACACTCAATGTCAATAGTCGAAAATGAGACAAATGGTGAACGTATGTCTGCACACCTCCAAACGAAAAATACAATAATTATAATTAATCTCTGAAATGAAACGCATTTTTTTACATAAGCTCCACACAGGAGGCCCTGAGGAAAATAATTTCTCTCAGGACCTATGTCATCTTAGGGGATGCTGTGTGGAGGATCTTTTTAAGGAATGGGGAGGATAAAAAGTTCTGAGAAGGAAAAAGATATGAGGGGTGGGTAGGAATCTGGGGGTCAGTGTGTCCGGGAGTGACGGACGTATGAATCCATCCCTCCAACTGTGGTGCAAGGCAATGGGTCGAGAGAGTCCGGCTGGAAAGGTCAAAAGGCCTCCCTCAACAAGTCTCTCTCGATCCGACCCGCCACGCAGCGGATGGGCAGGCGCATCGACTGCCAAGACCCGGACATAAGTCACCTCATGAAACCGGGCACCCCTGCTAAATCACCAAACATAGCGAACCTCTTGGGGTGATCTTTTGCTGAGGTGTTGGTTATTCAATAAATGGTTTCCGGGGCGGCGGCACCCGTATCTGCCTTCCGAATTCCCGTCAGTAATTGTAAAAGTAAGAAAATCACAAAAATATAAATCCGTACACAACGCCATCTCTGATACTGACAAAAACAAAACACGGACAGTTGCGCATTGATAATTGCTTCATTGCGTAATTTTTAACTTAATAAAAAAAACTGAATTTAATTTAACAGCTATTGATTCTGAGGCGGAACGAAGTTCGTCGGGTCAGCTAGTAGTTCATAAAAATTGAAATCATTTGTTCACCTGGCGGCTATTGTTATTGTTGAAAGTTTAAACATTGCTTTTTTTCTTCTTTTATTTAATCCAAAATATGAACCAACGATCCCACAATATTTTCCGTTAGGGTTTAATTTTTAAAAAAAAATTGATGAAAAAAACTAATCGGAAAAACCGATTTCAATATTTTCATTATTTTTGGGGTATTATGCCGTATTGTCAACGCTAGCGTTTAATTAAAAAAAATAGATGAAGTAAACTAATGGGAAAAAACGATTTTAATATTTTCATTATTTTTGGGGTGTTATGCCGTATTGTCAACGCCAACGTTTAATTTAAATAAAAATAAATTAAAAACTAATCGGAAAAAAACGATTTTAATATTTTCATAATTTTTGGGGTGATATGCCGTAATGTCAACGCCAACGTTTAATTTAAAAAAAAAATAGATGAAAAAACTAATCGAAAAAAACGATTTTAATATTTTCATTATTTTTGGGGTGTTATGCCGTATTGTCAAATCCAACGTTTCCGGCAGCGTTACGGTTATCCATTATCAGGGCAGATGTGTATGATGATCTACACATCTACCGTGATGATGGACACTGCAAAGCTGTCCGAAACGTTGATTAAAGAATGAAGTAGCATTAACACCCAAAAAATAATGAAAATACTTTTTTCGTTATTTGTTTTTGGTGTGTTATGCCGTGTTATGCTCTCTCCTTATTCAGCCAACGTTTCGGACAGCGTTGCAGTGTCCATCATCAGATTCGGCAGATCTACACATCTACCGGCTAGAGAAGGAGGTAGCGCAACACGGCATAACACCCAAAAAAAAAATAACGAAAATACTTTTGGCCGCTAAAATCTAAAATCAGATCTATTGAAGAAAAACTTCTTCAGTACCCTTGCGATTTGAAACTCGATGAAACGGATTCGAGCAACACTAAAAAGAGACAAAGACGTACATACAAGTAGTGGCGTGGAAAATGGGATGGGAAGAGGAAGGTGGAGAAGTGCTTGGTTATTCAGATCCGATCACCAAACATGGCTAAAGCCACTTCAAGCGAAGTTTCAATTTTGCACGGTGGATTTGCAACGGGGAGATACTGAGTGTATCTTCCACTTGGAAACGTGCTGCAAATATAATATCTCTTTGTGCCGTGGTTCGTAGCCTCCTCACTCTTTTCTACTTCAGTTTTCTGAAGATTTCACTTCTATCGCGTGTGAACTGCATACTTGTAGTTTTTTAAACATTATTTTGAAAAAATGACGTGATGTAAATTATGCGTTTTTTTATAACGTAGCTACTAAGGATGCGTTATTTTCCATTTTTGGAAACTGAAATACTCGACCTTATAGACTGGGAGGCGATATAGGTAAACCCTACGTCATCGAGTACACGGATGAAACTACTTTGTAGTGGTAATGGACATCTAGAAAACCTTAAAAAAGCTGGTCTGCCGGTGCGCCTCTTGGCAGGAGCCGTGCAGTCATGGAAATAGTCAGCGATTTTTTTCGAAAAAATTACGTCATCGAGTACATGAACGGGAATGGTCTCATATGATAAAGGTCGATTAGAAAATGAGAAAAAAGCAGGTCTGCCAACCGGCAGCCTGGCACGTTCGCAGGCAGCCGTCGTCAAAGTGGGGTAAAAAATAGTAAATTTTACGTCATCGAGTACACGAATGAAACCAACGAATAACTATAGTCCAGATCATTCCATTTAAGATTTTTTTGGTCTGCCGACCAGCAGCCTGGCAGCTTTTTGTGTACGATGTTTTAAATTTTTATTTTTTTTTCTTAATTTTTCGTTTATCTTTTTTATTATTTTTATTTCACTATATTTTTGAAAACTTTAAAAGCCATATTTTAAAAAAATAAGCGTAGAATATAAAAAAAAATAATTTGAGAGTTCCGAGTGTACCCATCCGTCAGGCGAGCCATTCGACGCCAAACCACTTACGAAACCTGCCGCGGTGTCCCTCACCGCTGTCGCGTGTTAATATTTTTGTACAAATTTATTATAATAATAGTCCTTTTAAGATTGCCTAATAGTCCATAGTAGTTGGAAGTTCGAACAACCAACCCACCGTCGTCGTAAGAGCTGCGTTAGTCCGAAAAACGACGGAAATTTCCGAACCCCGTCCGTTTCATATCGGTTTCGCATGCCCTGCTGCATCGATTACATCGAATACAATATTCAAACTAACAACAACCTGTAGTCCAGATCATTCCATTTATGACTTTCTTGGTCTGCCGATCAGCAACCTGGCAGTTTTTATGAACGAGCTTTTAAAGTTTTAAATTTTTTAAATTTAATAAAAATATTTTGAATATCTTTATTATTATTTTTATTTAAATATGGTATTAAAAACGTAGAATGCTAGATTTTAAATAAAATAAGTTGTAATGATAAAAAAAATAATTTTGAGTGTTCCGATTGTACCCATCGGACGGGAGAGCCTTTCGACGCGAAATAACTTACTGGAAATTGACTTCGCCGCCATCGCGTGCCCATATTATAGCCTGGTTGGTACACTCGGAACACTTAAATTAATTTTTTAATCATTGCCACTTATTTTTTTTTAATCTGGCATTCTAATTTTTAAAACCATATTGAAATAAAAGTAATAATAAAGAAAATGAAAGTAATTTTTAAAAATTTAAAAAACTTTAAAAATCGTACGTTAAAAAACTGCCAGGCTGCTGGTCGGCAGACCAAGGAAGTCATAAATGGAATTGTCTAGACTACAGTTTTTCGTTAGTTTCGATCTTGAATTCGCAGTAATCGGTGCAGCAGGGCAAGCGAAACCGATATGAAACGGACGGGGTTCGGAAATTTCCGTCATTTTTCGGACGAACGCAGCTCTTATGGCGACGGTGCGGTGATTGTTCGAACTTCCAACCACTATGGACTATTAGGTTATCTTAAAAAGACTATTATTATGATGAATTTGTTTAATAATATGGGCACGCGTTAGCGGCGAAGGGCTCCGCGGCCAGTTTCCAGTAAGTTGTTTCGCGTCGAAAGGCTCTCCCGTCCGATGGGGATACTCGGAACACTCAAAAAATTTTTTTTTTATGATTACACCTAATTTTATTTAAAATCTTCCATTCTAAGTTTTTAAAACCATATTCAAATTAAAATAATAATATAGATGTTGAAAATATTTTTTTTTTAATTAAAAGAAATTTTTATACTTTAAAACAGGGGTGGGGAACCTGCGGCCCGCGAGGCCTTTTGGTGCGGCCCGCGGGCACTTTTGGTGCGACCTGCTGAAAGAACCACAAAAAACTACACAGAACGGAATGGGTTTTTTACGGTGTTTGAGATGCATTTTTAAGACGTTATTACAAAATTGTTATTTAGATACCAATGAAAACGTGATAAAACCTCACATTTTACTTTTATTTTAATTTGTTATTGTGAATCGAAAGTGAAATTCCGTCGGAACTTTTAATTTTCTTGAACGGGACAGTCCCGATATATCAGGATTGATAGTAACTCTATTCGGAGAGGAATCTTAGGCAGTCTGTCGTAAAAAATATTTTCTAGTCGACGTTGCGGAAGTAAAGTGGATAATAAATCAATAAAATCCTATTAATGACAACTACAAAGAAAAGAAAAGTTGAAGCTGAGTGAAACGTGAAATCATTTGAAACTAAATTAAGGCTGTGGAAAGTAACTCGAAATGAATAACACAACGCATTTTCCAACATTGCAAGGACAAAAGCCTTCTACGTCGTTTGAATACGCTGGTAATTGCGCGAAATTAAGTGAGGCATTTAATGAACGATTTAAGGACGTGAAAAGAGAGCAAACGGATTTGAACATATTTGCTACACCGTTCAACGTCGAACCATCGAATGTAAAACCAATCTTGTGTTCACAATGCAAATTCCTGTGTCGGATTCAGCTGCTAACCATAATAACCGCATTTCGGAGGTAAAACTATTTTGTTGTTCTCTGCAGTATTAATTAAAGCTGGGGACTCACAATCCAATTCGCTCTGACGGAAAAAAACAGTTTTGTGTGCAAATGCAATGAAAAAATTCCGTGAAAAAATTCAATGAAAAAATTCTACGTGTGGTTTCGTCTGCTTACGCATTTTGTAGAAACCCGTTCTCGTTTTGGAAGTTCACTTTTAAAATTATAGTTGCTTTTTTGCTTCCAGTATTAGAGAAAAGCCATTTTAATAAACTCAAGTAAAATGGCTACACTCATTAATTTTAAGTCTCCGCGTATAGATTCATCCATAACTGAAACCAGTTATGTGTTTAGAATGCAACGAAAAAAATTCCAGGTGGGGTTTCATTTTTTGACGCATTCCTCGTGTTAGAAGTGCATTTATAAAATTCTAGTTGCGTTCTTTGTGTTGCCAGAATTGGAGGAAAGTCATTTTAATTTTCTGATGGAGTTTTAATTCCCCGCGTACAAACTCACTTTATAATTAAAACCAGTTCTGTGTTTAGAATGCAACGAAAAAATTTCAGGTGGGGTGTTATCTCGCTAACGCGTTTCATAAGAAACCATTCTCGTGTGTGAAGTGCATACTATATGCAATTTGTAGTTGCTGCCAGTATTGGAGAAAAGCAATTTCGCGTTCTAAGTGAATTCCCGCGTACAGATTCAATCTGTAATTAAAACCAGTTCTGTGTTAAGAATGATACAAAAACGCATCAGGTGTTATTTCATTTGCTGACGCATTTCTTATGGTGGAAGTGCATTTATAAATTTCTACTTTCTTTTTTTTGTATTTCTTGGGCACTGACTATGCAACAATTTCTAGACATTTTTGTTTTGAAAAGTTTTATTTTTCGATGTACATTTGTTACTTTTAATTTTAAATTTTTTTGCTACCGGTTTCGACACGTCCGTGTCATTAACGAGCAAACTTAAAACTAACTTAAAAATTCTATACAAGTACACAATTAATTAGGCGGGGGTAGTGGGAGGGGGGAATTTGGTGGAGGGGGAGGACGGTGGGAGGAGTCAAAATTACATGGAAACATCGTAAGCAGAGGTGATTTACATGGTGCTATTATTTTATTAACTAAATTAATTTTAGATTTAATTTTTTTGTTGATTTGTAAAGTTTCTAACGCGCACAAATTAAAATATGAATTTACGTTGCAATGTTTAAACTTAGTTTTTTCTTTTTTGAAGCTATGACCTGTCTCTATGAGATGGTTAGCAAACTCTGAGTAGTTATTATTATGTAAACAAAGTTCATGTTCCCTAATTCTGGTTTTAAAATTTCTAGTAGTCATTCCTACATATTGCGCGTCACAATCGTTGCATTCTAAAGTGTATATTCCGTTTTTTTCAAATTTATTAGAAATATCCTTGTTGTTATCCTTTCTTACTTTATGCTGCCAGAATTAGAGGAAAGCCATTTTCATGTTCGGAGTGTAGTTTTAATTCCCCGTATGCAAATTTAATCTAAATTGAAACTAGTTCCGTGTTCAGAATGCAACAAAAAATGTCAGTTGTGATTTCATCTGCTGATATATTTTGACGTGTTCAAAGTGCAGTTTTAAAATTCTGGTTGCAGACTATATGCAGCCAGAATTTTAGGAAATCCATTTGCATGTTCTGAGTGTAGCTATAATCAAAGAGTGTTGGCAGTTACGTAACTATTTTTAAAACTAGTTACGGTAAAACCAGTTCTTTGATTTGAATGTGGCTCAACCCCCCCCCCACCCCCCCCGAGGCTGAAATTGGGAGTGCGGCCAGCGGGTTAAAGTATGAACATCCAAATGGCCCGCGACGCTGACAAGGTTCCCCACCCCTGCTTTAAAAGATCGTACACAAAAAAACTGCCAAGTTGCTGGTCGGCAAACCAAGAAAGTCATAAATGGGATGATCTCTACTACAGGTTTTCATTAGTTTAGATCTTGTATTCGATGTAATCGATGTAGCAGGGCAAGCGAAACCGATATGAAACGGACGGGGTTCGAAAATCTCCGTCGTTTTTCGGACGAACGCAGCTCTCATGGTGACGGTGCGGTGGTTGTTCGAACTTCCAACCACTATAGACTATTAGGTTATCTTAAAAAGACTATTATTATGATAAATTTGTTTAATAATATGGGCACGCGTTAGCGGCGAACGGCTCCGCGGCCAGTTTCCAGTAAGTTGTTTCGCGTCGAAAGGCTCTCCCGTCCGATGGGGATACTCGGAACACTCAAAAATTTTATTTTTTATGATTACACCTAATTTTATTTAAAATCTTCCATTCTAAGTTTTTAAAACCATATTCAAATAAAAATAATAATAAAGATGTTGAAAATATTTTTTTTTTAATTAAAAGAAATTTTTATACTTTAAAAGATCGTACACAAAAAACTGCCAGGCTGCTGATCGGCAGACTAAAGAATTCATAAATTGGATGATCTAGACTACAGGTTTTCGTTAGTTTCGATCTTGTATTCGATGTAATCGATGCAGCAGGGCAAGCGAAACCGATATGAAACGGACGGGGTTCGGAAATTCCCGTCGTTTTTCGGACTAACGCAGCTCTTACGACGACGGTGGGTTGGTTGTTCGAACTTCCAACTACTATGGACTATTAGGCAATCTTAAAAGGACTATTATTATTATAAATTTGTACAAAAATATTAACACGCGACAGCGGTGAGGGACACCGCGGCAGGTTTCGTAAGTGGTTTGGCGTCGAATGGCTCGCCTGACGGATGGGTACACTCGGAACTCTCAAATTATTTTTTTTTATATTCTACGCTTATTTTTTTAAAATATGGCTTTTAAAGTTTTCAAAAATATAGTGAAATAAAAATAATAATAAAGATAAACGAAAAATTAAGAAAAAAAAATAAAACTTTTAAACATCGTACACAAAAAGCTGCCAGGCTGCTGGTCGGCAGACCAAAAAAATCTTAAATGGAATGATCTGGACTATAGTTATTCGTTGGTTTCATTCGTGTACTCGATGACGTAAAATTTACTATTTTTTACCCCACTTTGACGACGGCTGCCTGCGAACGTGCCAGGCTGCCGGTTGGCAGACCTGCTTTTTTCTCATTTTCTAATCGACCTTTATCATATGAGACCATTCCCGTTCATGTACTCGATGACGTAATTTTTTCGAAAAAAATCGCTGACTATTTCCATGACTGCGCGGCTCCTGCCAAGAGGCGCACCGGCAGACCAGCTTTTTTAAGGTTTTCTAGATGTCCATTACCACTACAAAGTAGTTTCATCCGTGTACTCGATGACGTAGGGTTTACCTATATCGCCTCCCAGTCTATTAAGTCTCATTATTAACTATCCCATATATATATATATATATATATATATATATATATATTTTTTTTTTTTTTGTAAAAAAGCGTGCATATTTATTTATTTATTTACGCCCTTTTATGGGGCTTTTATATAAGTATGAAATTTACAAATTGATTAAATAATTTTTTTTTTATTTATTTAAAAAAAGATAGGTACATAAATTATAATATATTTTTTACAATAATTAAACATTAATGGGGGTACATCAAATACATAATACATGTATTTGATGTACCCCCATAAATAAGCAGGGCTTGTGTGTATGGGGGGTGTTATTATATTGGTTAAATTTATTATTTTTTATTCAGTTCAAATTTTCAGTATAAGTTTTAAGCTGAGTTTTAAATTTTTTTATGTTACTGTTCATGTTTCTGATTTTTTCAGGAAGTGAATTAAAAAAATTAACTATTGTTTTTTTTATATTTTGGAATAGGAAGTATTGATATATATAAATACTATTTCTTTAACAAAGAAATATAATAGGTTTTTGCAACGAAATACATAGTATTTATTGTACATAACTGAACTGCCTCAGTAACAGTATTTTGTATTTGTTTAAAGATAAAGTGTAGATGTCCACTGACTTGGTATAATTGTTTCCCTCCATTAGTATTCTGGGCAAAGAGGAATACATATGGTAGTTAGTTCCAGAATTTCTGCACTGAAATAAATCCTGACTTCTGGTATTACGTAGTTGAATCCGGAAGCTTATCAATTGTAGCAATATCGGACTATCAACTAAATCATTTAGAATTTTATATAGAAATACCAAGTCAGTGAAAATTCTTCTGTCGGACAATTTGAGCATATTCATATCATAAATAGTGTTGTAGTTCAACATAATTGCTGGAATACTTATTTTAAAATGTAGAAAACGTAAGAATTTGTTTTGTATTCTTTCAACGGCTTGTACATGTATACTATAATGTGGATTCCGGACGGGAGAATTGTACTCAAGTTGACTTCTAACATAGGCAAAATATAACAGTGTAATACAGTTTATATTGTTAAAATTTCTAGTTAGCCTAGTTATAAATCCCAACATTTTTAAGCCCTTATTAGAGATTTCTGTTGTGGTTAACAAATTAAAGATTTGATTGAAAAGTGATGCCCAAGTCTTTAATTTGCGTTAAGGGCCCGCAACTCGGATTTGTACCGATTTATTACATATTTCCCTTAAACACGGTAAGTTTTAAAGCTCTTAAAAAATATGTTATTCTTGAAGATAATATCTAGACTTTGCCCGCGCCGAAACGCAAATTATATAAAATTTCCTCGATAGAAAAAAATCGCAAAGTATGCTCCAAAAATTATTATTAAAATGTTTGTTTCAGTTATTTTACAAGTTATATGTATGAAAAAATTCACAATGTTTCTTTAAATGCTGTTTAAGATAATGCCCGCGAGCTTTTTGCTCTATTTTAAACGAGTCGTGTTTTATTAAACATTTTCGCAATTTTTGCGTCGATTTTGTCGCTGCAAATGTTAGCGCTCTCCTCTAACATTCGTAATTTCGTATCTCTCCATCTTCTTCTTTTCGGGCCCGGTTGCAGAGCCTTAATGTCTCGAGAGTATTGTTATCAATGTTGTAATAAAAGATCACTGGATTTTTTATTCGAGAAAATCTAACCACTTCGCATTTTGAGATATTTAAGTAAAGTCTATTTTCATTACACCAAATTAACAATTTGTTGATATTGTCTTGAAGAATGTTGCAATGGTAAATATTTTGAATAATTCTATACATTTTGAGGTCATCAGATTAAGCGTGTCCCTATTTTATTAACATTAACCGTAAATTTCAATCATATTAGTTAGAGCATTTTGGGACACAACTTTTTGAAAATACCAAATATTACCGAAGACAAGGCTTTATTATATACTAGCTGGTTCCCGGCATGCGTTGCAATGCCATATTCAAATAAATACTTTTTTCTCCCGGAATCACCTTCCCGTGCGTCCCCGTTCCCCTCCCGCGTCCCCTTCCTAGCTTACTTTATAAATTATCTAATACTTGCACTTTTAAACTCGCGATATCTTTCGAATGGTATGTCCGAATTGAATAATTCAAAAAGTTAAATAAAGGTATTAAAGCAGTCTTGTTTATGAAGTAATTTATTTTGATAAGGATTAAAACCAAGATACAAATAAAGATCCTTTTCAAGCGGCGACATTTTAATTAAAATTTTCAAATAAAAGAACACTTATTGTGGCATAACTATAATAGTTAGACATATGCTGTCGCGACACTTTTTGTAAATAATGATATCTTCTGCAAAGTCGTAGTACATTATTTTATTCTATCATTAATAGTTTTCGCAGCGCACGCGATGCAAAGAATATTTTAGGTAGTTTTTTTACACCTTGGGTTACATTATGAGAGTTTTAGTAAGGATCCCTAATTTTTTTGAAAATATAATATAGCCTATGTCACCCGGTCATGTCAGTGAAAGAATTTTTCAAATCGGTTCAGTAGTTTCGGAGCCTATTCGATGCAAACAAACAAACAAACAAACAAACAAACAAACAAATCTTACCTCTTTATATAGTTTGCGATTCACGTTTGCGGCCGGCCGAAAAGTGTGATGTCAGGGCCGTGCGCGGCGCGCGGCGGTTTGCAACACTGACGTTCAAATTATGAATTATTGTAGAGTACGCGCCAAACCTTAATACCGGCCTGACATTGAAACAGAGATTGTCACAATAGGCGAGTTTAAGGTCAGAAAAGTGTGATGTCAAGGATCGTACGCAACGGTATGCAACACTGACGTTCAAATTATGAATTATTGTAGAGTACGCGCCAAACCTTAATACCGGCCTGACATTGAAACAGAAATCGTCGCAATAGGCGAGTTTAAGGTCAGAAAAGTGTGATGTCAAGGATCGTACGCAACGGTATGCAACACTGACGTTCAAATTATGAATTATTGTAGAGTACACGCCAAACCTTAATACCGGCCTGACATTGAAACAGAAATCGTCGCAATAGGCGAGTTTAAGGTCAGAAAAGTGGGTTGTCAAGGATCGTACGCAACGGTATGCAACACTGACGTTCAAATTATGAATTATTGTAGAGTACGCGCCAAACCTTAATACCGGCCTGACATTGAAACAGAAATCGTCGCAATAGGCGAGTTTGAGGTCAGAAAAGTGTGATGTCAAGGATCGTACGCAACGGTATGCAACACTGACGTTCAAATTATGAATTATTGTAGAGTACGCGCCAAACCTTAATACCGGCCTGACATTGAAACAGAAATCGTCGCAATAGGCGAGTTTAAGGTCAGAAAAGTGTGATGTCAAGGATCGTACGCAACGGTATGCAACACTGACGTTCAAATTATGAATTATTGTAGAGTACGCGCCAAACCTTAATACCGGCCTGACATTGAAACAGAAATCGTCGCAATAGGCGAGTTTGAGGTCAGAAAAGTGTGATGTCAAGGATCGTACGAAACGGTATGCAACACTGACGTTCAAATTATGAATTATTGTAGAGTACGCGCCAAACCTTAATACCGGCCTGACATTGAAACAGAAATCGTCGCAATAGGCGAGTTTAAGGTCAGAAAAGTGTGATGTCAAGGATCGTGCGCGGCGGTATGCAACACTGACGTTCAAATTTTGAATTATTGTAGAGTACGCGCCAAACCTTAATACCGGCCTGACATTGAAACAGAAATCGTCGCAATAGGCGAGTTTAAGGTCAGAAAAGTGTGATGTCAAGGATCGTACGCAACGGTATGCAACACTGACGTTCAAATTATGAATTATTGTAGAGTACGCGCCAAACCTTAATACCGGCCTGACATTGAAACAGAAATCGTCGCAATAGGCGAGTTTAAGGTCAGAAAAGTGTGATGTCAAGGATCGTACGCAACGGTATGCAACACTGACGTTCAAATTATGAATTATTGTAGAGTACGCGCCAAACCTTAATACCGGCCTGACATTGAAACAGAAATCGTCGCGATAGGCGAGTTTAAGGTCAGAAAAGTGTGATGTCAAGGATCGTACGCAACGGTATGCAACACTGACGTTCAAATTATGAATTATTGTAGAGTACGCGCCAAACCTTAATACCGGCCTGACATTGAAACAGAAATAGTCGCAATAGGCGAGTTTAAGGTCAGAAAAGTGTGATGTCAAGGATCGTACGCAACGGTATGCAACACTGACGTTCAAATTATGAATTATTGTAGAGTACGCGCCAAACCTTAATACCGGCCTGACATTGAAACAGAAATCGTCGCAATAGGCGAGTTTAACGTCATAAAAGTGTGATGTCAAGGATCGTACGCAACGGTATGCAACACTGACGTTCAAATTATGAATTATTGTAGAGTACGCGCCAAACCTTAATACCGGCCTGACATTGAAACAGAAATCGTCGCAATAGGCGAGTTTAAGGTCAGAAAAGTGTGATGTCAAGGATCGTGCGCGGCGGTATGCAACACTGACGTTCAAATTATGAATTATTGTAGAGTACGCGCCAAACCTTAATACCGGCCTGACATTGAAACAGAAATCGTCGCAATAGGCGAGTTTAAGGTCAGAAAAGTGTGATGTCAAGGATCGTACGCAACGGTATGCAACACTGACGTTCAAATTATGAATTATTGTAGAGTACGCGCCAAACCTTAATACCGGCCTGACTTTGAAACAGAAATCGTCGCAATAGGCGAGTTTAAGGTCAGAAAAGTGTGATGTCAAGGATCGTACGCAACGGTATGCAACACTGACGTTCAAATTATGAATTATTGTAGAGTACGCGCCAAACCTTAATACCGGCCTGACATTGAAACAGAAATCGTCGCAATAGGCGAGTTTAAGGTCAGAAAAGTGTGATGTCAAGGATCGTGCGCGGCGGTATGCAACACTGACGTTCAAATTTTGAATTATTGTAGAGTACGCGCCAAACCTTAATACCGGCCTGACATTGAAACAGAAATCTTCGCAATAGGCGAGTTTAAGGTCAGAAAAGTGTGATGTCAAGGATCGTACGCAACGGTATGCAACACTGACGTTCAAATTATGAATTATTGTAGAGTACGCGCCAAACCTTAATACCGGCCTGACATTGAAACAGAAATCGTCGCAATAGGCGAGTTTAAGGTCAGAAAAGTGTGATGTCAAGGATCGTACGCAACGGTATGCAACACTGACGTTCAAATTATGAATTATTGTAGAGTACGCGCCAAACCTTAATACCAGCCTGACATTGAAACAGAAATCGTCGCAATAGGCGAGTTTAAGGTCAGAAAAGTGTGATGTCAAGGATCGTGCGCGGCGGTATGCAACACTGACGTTCAAATTATGAATTATTGTAGAGTACGCGCCAAACCTTAATACCGGCCTGACATTGAAACAGAAATCTTCGCAATAGGCGAGTTTAAGGTCAGAAAAGTGTGATGTCAAGGATCGTGCGCGGCGGTATGCAACACTGACGTTCAAATTATGAATTATTGTACGGGTATTGTACGAGTACGGGGACCATAATACCGGTCTGA
The DNA here is from genome assembly GCA_917880885.1 of Limnephilus marmoratus. Taxonomy (NCBI): domain Eukaryota; kingdom Metazoa; phylum Arthropoda; class Insecta; order Trichoptera; family Limnephilidae; genus Limnephilus; species Limnephilus marmoratus. Next base: position 8,665,359 of record OU862935.1, read on the forward strand.
CATTGAAACAGAAATCGTCGCAATAAGCGAGTTTAAGGTCAGAAAAGTGGCATGCCTTTCCGCCAACGCCTTTCTCCCTTGCATGTATATTTTTACGCATATTTCGCTTTTGATTACGTTCATTGTAAAGTCAGTACAGTAACTGCACGAGAATGGATCGTATGTTCAGGCCGGCATTAATTTGGCGTGTACTTTGAGTTCACTGGACACTATTGCCCACAATGCATACGTTGTTTTACCTGTGAAAGCTCATAACTTCGCGAAACATAATTTTTTTTCGTTTTCATCAAAATAGAAATAAAATTCGATTACCCCATTGGGGTACAGTTGCTACTCTTATTTTCACATTTTTTTTTACGTATGGTCAATACGCATTTAGTGCACCCTTATTCAAAATATTGCGTGTTATATTATTCCGTCGATTATTTAATTAGAGGCTTATTGGATGACTTAATCGGAGTAAATAACATTTTTCGGCCTAATTTATTGATTTATTTAACCTAATATTAGGTCCTTACATATGAAATTGGCGTTTTGTATGGAAGGAACATAAAGTCAATTTTTTTAAATGTAATATATTTATTTAATCAAAGTATGTACCATTGGACCATTGCTATCTATGCACTGTTGCCACCTCATAGGTAGTTCATCGATCCATTTACTAAAAAAAACATTCGGACGGGAATCAATAAAATCTTTGAAGGCGGTTTGGACTGCCCCATCGGAGTTGAATTTTTTCCCTTGCAAGAAGTTATCCAAATTTCTAAAAAAATGGTAATCAGTTGGGGCAAGTTCCAGAGAGTACGGTGGATGTCTTAGACATTCCAATTGAAGCTCCTCTAATTTGGTAGCCGTTTGTTGTGCAGAGTGTGGTCTAGTATTGTCATGAAGCAGCAGTGGCCTAGAGCGATTAACCAGCCTCGGTTGTTTAGCAGCTAGCTTTTCCATCAAGGTTTGCAGTTGCTGACAATAGACATCTGCCGTAATCGTCTCCATACACATCATTAATCCTTCGAGCCGTTTCTGCAGCACTGGTGCCACGGTGGAACTCGTACTCGTAAATAACGCGATATTTCAAGTTTTCCATTTTGTAAACTAAGTGACGCAAAGAAAAAAAACAATTAAGGAAAAAACAAATGAATTATAATTTTCGAAACACAAATACATGAGTAAATAGCTGTATAAATTTTAACGTTGGAATTCCTAACCAAAGAGAAGATATTTAAGATCAAAGTTGCTGTAAAAATGTAGGTCTTCACTTGGGAGATTTCTTTTGGGCAGACTGGTTTTTTATAAATGAAGCACTTTTTTGTTTTAACTTAAGTTCTTCAATTTCTATTGTTATGATTTGATATTTATAACTTATAACTGACGACAATAACTTTCCCACCCAACGGACAAGGGTTCAGTAGTATTTTGAATTTGTAGTGCAAGTTTTTTAGAGAAGTGAGTTAATTTTTTGGTGCAAGCCTTTTTATAAGCATTTCGTACATCTATATTTCCCTTGTTTGTTGTGTGAGAGAGACAAAAAATAAAAAATGATTCTATCGACATCTAACGAACAAATCAGACAACTCTTGGATCGCAATCCAACCTTTGATGGTAACTCAAATCCATAATGGGTTTGAGTCCTGGGTTTAATTCTAAACATACTCCGCCTCAAAATGAGCAGATATTTATTTTGAAATATCGAATCCATTTTTCTGCAAACTATACAAATAACATTATGCAAACCAATTATGAGCCTAAATTAAATATTGCCCTTGTTCAAATCAAATTCAAATCCATTAAATTAACTTTAAAGTTATTCAATAACATAACACACTAAGACAATTCCAAAAAAACTACATTTTTTTTTTAAAAACAAACAGAAACCATAACAATAATTACATATAAACATATAATATAGACAGCACAACATATCGCGGCAGGTTTCCTGGTCATCCTTCCTTCCTTCCTCGGGAAAAAATTAAATAAAGATAAATCATCCTTCCTTCCATAGTTCATTGTCACATTTGGAATTATTACAATGTCTCTCCAGATATATCTACATATGCAGTTTGTAATTCTAGCCAGCAGGCTATGTTGGTTTATAAGCGTTCATTAAGTGTTTTTACCTTTTTTTTAATATATGGATCTACAATCCTTTTTGTTTTATTATTTTTTATATCACTCCCTACCACACTCAAGTTTTTATTGCTCCACATTTATCCACATTTTGTACACTGATTTTTACTTTTAATTTATTATTATATCTTCTTTTTGTCCTTTTTGGTTACTTTAATGCACAAGTTTTACTGTTATTAACCTTCCACGCACAAGAAATTTTTGATACTGTTCAACGTAAAATTGTTATTGCTTTTTTTTTACTTTCAACGTACAAATTTTTATATTGTTTTTTTTTTTTATTTTCAACGTACAAATTTTTTTTTTTATTTTGTTTTTTATCATAATGCACAAGTCTTTTTTTTTTGCATTTTGTGCTTACACAGCGTCTGGTCCGTTGTCGTCTATTGGCAATAGAACAGCTTCGAAATTGCCCTCTGAGTTTAGTTCCATGCGATGTTCTGAAAGTCGCCACACGTACTTTCCCGCCAGCGCCTGGATGGACTGCAATCACACGTCCGAGTTTCCACACACACGGTGGTAGGTTGTCTTCCTTCAAGACCACCGTATCGCCTGGTTTGAGCTGCGTATGAGGTCTGCTGGTCCACTTCGTTCTGCCTTGGAGCTGAGCCAGGTACCTCGACCAAAAATATTGTATTAGCAAGGAATTTTTTTTGATATTTATTCAGTCCGTTGACTGAAATATTTTGTAGATCTTGCTCCGGAATTGCTGCAAAGCTTCCACCAACAAGAAAGTGACCGGAACTGAGGGAAATTAGGTCATTTGGATCATTTGACAATGGGGTAAAAGGTCTAGAATTTAAACAAAATTCATCTGACACAAAACGGTATTAAATTCCTCATATATCAATAAGGAGTTACTCGCTAGCCGTTTCAACTGATATTTAAAACAGATTTCATTCTGACTTCTCAAAGGCCTCCAAAGTGCAGCGCCCTTGGCGGAATATACCCCCATTGAATTGATAGTTTTGATAATGATTTTCCGATAGTAGTAGCATTAGCTGAAATTAATTTACTCGGCCTTCCACGATGCGCGATAAAACGCTTCAAGGCATTTAAAAAAACTTTCTGTATTCAAAGACAGTTCAAGTTCTAAGTGCATGGCTTTTGACACCAGACATACAAATAAACATATATAAGAAAAACACTAATAACAAAAATATATAAGATCCTTTCGGTTGGAAGGTCTGCCATTATTTGCTGCATCGTGTATTTGATCTATAACTTATTATACATTTCCTTAGTATCATTTTCACCAAATTTTCCCATTATTGGCCAGAACTTCAATCTGATTATTTCCAATAAGGTATGAGTACCTGCATGCAAGTGTAAATGATAAATAAATGAATAACTGTAAATGTAGTTTTTCATAATTAATTCGGTTAAATTATGATGTGGTGGCAGCAAGATTGGATGTCGTTGATTTATTGACAGCAATTTTCCTTCGGAAAGGCTGCCGCCTACGCAAAATAAATCATTATGTACATAAGGATTTAGTAGAGAGATGTTTTTGTCTTTGTTCCTAAAAATATCCCAATCTCGCGTTACTGTTGCCAACACTACAGTTTTTGTTTTCACCTCAGGTGGATCTATGTACGTAGATTCTCCGCATGGCCAACTGGATGGTGCAAGAGTTAGCCAATCGGGTCCGTGCCACCAAATGGTGGATGCCATTAATTGAGAAGTCCTAATATCTCTGGATAGTACATCCGCAGCATTATCTTCTGATATCACATGCTTTTGACAAATGATTCTCCTAGGTAGCTTCACATTATTTATCTGCGGCAATTCTTCCATATAAGCTCTCCAAACTTTCCAAATGTCAGGAGGTATATCTTCAACCCACTGAGTTTTGTTCTGCCACAGACGTTGCATTAGTAGCTTCGCTACTACCGTTACAGGTCCTATCAGACCCGGGGGATTAAAAATGGATGCTATGTAGGATAACATCCGTCGTTTGCTTCCACTTAGTAAGTAATCTTCTTCACCACTGTCACCAGCCATTAAGTCATCCATGTAAAAATTTTCTTTAAGAATATGACTGACCTTGGGATTTGTGTTTAGATTTTCATTTCCTAGCCGCTCCAAACATCTTGTGGCTAAGAATGATGATTCCAGACCGTAGACTGTATTCAGCTGATAATGTTGAATCTCCTCGCTGGGTGCGTCTCTCCAAAGGATACGTTGTAAGTCCCTATCCTCCGGCTGCACTAATATCTGCCGGTACATTTTTTCTGTCGGCTGTTAACGCGTACTGATGTTTTCTGAAATTCAACAGATGTGCACATAAATCCTTTTGCAATGTCGGCCCAATCATGAGGGCATCATTTGGGATAATTCTAGTTGAGGATTTAGCTGATCCATCGACTACGACTCTGGTCTTACTAGTTGCACTAGATTCTTTGATCACCGCATGGTGAGGCAGATAATAGGGTATTTGATTTTGTGACAATGGTTCACATTGCGTCATATGACCTAAGTCTTTGTACTCCTGCATAAAATTCTTGTAATCTTTCATTAATTCTGGGTTTGAGGCTAATTTTTTCTCCAAATTATACAATCTCTTCTCCGCCATAGGGAGACTTCCGCCTAGCTGTTTCGCACAGGGGCGTTGTGGTAAACTTACAATGAAACGGCCTCTGCCATTTCTTTTATGAGCAGCTGTGAAGCTTTCTTCACACGCTTGCTCCTCGTGATTCCTATGTTTAATAGGACTTAGCTCCTCTAATTTCAACAAATTTTCAATTTGCTTATGTATTAAGTTGAGTGAAAGATTACAAATTTTTACTGGCCTCTTTTCTGAAGTGAAGCTGTGTCCGGAAACAAGCCGTCCAAATTCGGTTCGTTGCAATATTGGTCCGGAATCTTGAATCTTCATCCGGTCAGAGTGCAGAGTCTCCCAGAAGGTGTCAGCCCCGATCAACATGTCTATCGGGCCGGTTTCATTATAGTTTGGATCTGCCAATTGCAATCCTTGGGGGATGCCGGTGCCTTTTTCCTGAAATGAGATTTGCGGCAGATTACTGGTCACTTCCGACAATACTAGGCATTCAATCCTCTTTGAATATGGTGAATAATTGGAAGATATTTCCAAATCCACAATGTTTTTAATATGCTGTATTTTATTATGAATTCCGGTAATAGGGATATCAGTTTTTCTAATTTTTAATTGTAATTTAGAAACGAATTCTTGACTAATATAGTTAAATTGTGCCTCTGAATCCAGTAAAATTCTAGCCTTACTTAAATTTCCTTCATTATTTCTCACGTTAATGATTGCCGTTGATAATAAAATGAAATTGTTGGATGTTTTCGATGCATGATTGTTAACAAGAGGTTCTCTTGAAGAAGTATCGCTTCCCTGATGACTTTGCATTTTATCTTCATTTTGTAAATGTAACAAAGTGTTGTGTGAATTCGCTCCACACTTGTGACAACTATATTTACTTTTACAATCTTGAAATTTATGTCCTACCGACAAACATTTCAGACAAGCATTCAAACGATGTATTGTTGTCAATCTATCCTCTATTGCTAAATTTAAAAACTTTTGACAATTATTAATTTTATGATTTTTATTACAATAAATACAATTATGCTCATAATCTTCTTTGAACCGAGGTGGTTCAAAGATTGACAGTTTGATAGAATTGATGATTTAACCGGTTTCGTTGAATTTATCCTTGGCCTTTGCCAATACACTATAATATAAGTTTTCAAACATTTCTCGTTCGGTTTCATTTTTTGATTCATCCGGCAATAATATTTCTATTTTATCTTGGAATTTTCTAAAGACATCTAGTATAGGTTCGATTCTTTTCATACGTATTTCGATTTCCGAATGTAACAACTCTTTCCCATCCAAGTAATAGGGTACAATCACTTTTTTTTTTTTTTTTACCAAAAATTAGAGAAAAAAATTACAAAGTGGAATATACAAAAAAAATTTTTTTTGCGATAGGAATAGTCCTTCAACAACGTTTTGAATATTCGCATTTCAAATTCGGGCTAAAACGCCTTCTTCGCGCGGTTTTGTCTTGTGACGTCACTTCGCACTTCTTGACAGCTGACATTTGTCGTAATCCAGTAACCGTCTTCAGTTGAACATTTGTTTTTCGAAGAAAATGTCCGTAAATACCGTTTATAAATACTGTATTGTAGTAAAGTGCACAAATACAACATCTTAAACACCAAACAAACTATTTATAAACGTCCCAAATTATGTTATTATGTATAAAAAGCGGTGTCATGCGATGAAAAGGTGCATTAAAAACTGCCATCATAATCGCGTCGATTTTTGGCAAATTATCACATTGTCCTTGTAGAAAACCACTGTCTGTCATGATAATATGTATTTACAATATAGGTTTTATACAAACGAGTGGATTTAAGATGCGTAACTAAACGATTATGACTTTTAAACTTATTCAAACCAGCAACTAGAACAAAAACAACTTCACGTGGGACTCGGTGGGTGCGATGTGACGTCACAATGTAGCCAGTCAATCATGACTCGTTTTTGGTATTTGAATTTTTATACAATTTTAAAAGTGAATTAATTAATTTAATAATTTTTTGGGGGGATTTTAAGTACGATATTCGAGTTAAATTATTTTTTTAACATATATTAAATGCATTGAAAACACTGTATTACATTTACTGCATGTACCCTATTGTTAAATCTAGACAATTTTCCCTTACATATGCCGCACTGGGCAATTAAATATTTCAAATCCATGATTTTAAATAACAGGGATAAATTTCTATTTTTGAGACTGATATTTCATGGTGGAATTCCATTATAATATATTATAATAAAACAAATATAAAACTTTTTTCCACTTTAATTTTATTCGACCGTAACCGGTTTCAGCTTGTCAAAGCCATCTTCAGACTGGTACAAATATTTCATATTCTACGGTTTATATACACAACATATTGGGGAGGGGAGAGGGGTGGTCTACAAGGATTTTTAATTAATTACAATAATTATATTTGTTGCTAAGTCATTTTAGACTATCGAATTTCTAAATATTTTGGTTATTCCAGTAAGCTAATTACATTGGGTTTGCAGCTCACTTCAATGATGATTAGGAAAAACCTTACAAGTAATATGAGTTACTAATACTCTCCCCTCCCCAATATGTTGTGTATATAAACCGTAGAATATGAAATATTTGTACCAGTCTGAAGATGGCTTTGACAAGCTGAAACCGGTTAGGGTCGAATAAAATTAAAGTGGAAAAAAGTTTTATATTTGTTTTATTATAATATATTACAGGGATAAATAACAGACAATCAATACTCACTGATTGCTCTGGTGGTCCAATCTTAACCACGAAACCACTAAAAAAACTTGCACTGTCTTTTACTCGGTTGTTTCTTTTGTTTTAACAAAACACTAGATCACTAGATGCATGTATTCAACAACAAGAAAATCTATAGTTATTATTTTTGTTATGAAAGTTCGCGACGTGATTTAACTTTACAAATGGCGTGCGCCTGCTTTACCGACTGGAAAAACACTTCGGAAGTCTAACCAACGTCCAACGATCGCTTTCAGATTGTTTGAATAATCAATTAATACATTTCATGTATTATAATAATTATCCTTCTGTTTTTTGCGGTATCATAATCATATGACTAGCCACAAAAAACCTTGTTAGTTTCAGTTGCAAATAAATAACGACAGTACCTCGCACTCGTCGCCTGCTTTACCGACAGTATCGAAAAAATCAACATCAAAAACAATATACCTAACACAAAACTCCCGATCTTTATGTTTTTTGCGACACTATAATCATAGCTAGCCACAAAAAATCTTGCCAATATCAGTTGTAACAATTAGCCCGTTGCGATTTTTTATATCAACAACAATAAAATACCGAAGTGGTGTAGGGTGACCTGGTCAACAGTGGATCACTTTTTTTTGGAGGCGTATAACTTCAACACCAGTCGAGGCATTGTAATGAAAAATTTCACAATGGTTCATCGTTTATCATTCTTGTAAAGTGCAATAGTTTAAACTCCGCCATTAAACGGGGAGGAAAGTAATGTGTACTTATTTGCGATGAGGGAAAATGATCCACTGTAGAACTTGGTGGTACACAGTGGATCAACCTATATTTAACAGTGGATCAAGGATGGGATTTCTTTTAAATAAAAAATAAGGACTAGAAATAAAGCAGTTTTTATTATTGAAAGTAAAGAACAATCAAAATAGCCCATGGCTAGATAAAAAATCCTAGTTTTAAAAAGAAAAAAGAGAATGAAAACAATAATTTCAAAAATAAAAATAATTTAATAAAATTTAGCGCAGGTTTAAAAGAGACAAATTAACAGAAAAATGATATAATGATGGTCATTTAGATGTAATGTCAAGTTCTTTCACAAAAGATAAGTCTGGCACATCTGGCATTCCGAACTGCTGCTGGGAGCGTATTTTTAACCGCAGAAAACTAACATTATACCCCTTTTTGACATTCATAGTATGTAATACTTTCCCTACATAAACAAAATTTTGCTTCTTTTTCTAAATAGCACAAGAACAAATTCACCTTCTTTTGGTTTACGTGGTAGAGATCCATGTTTTTGTAAAATGTCTTCGGTCAGAATGTTTTCCTTATTTTTCACTTCATCTTCTATAAACCAGTCCACGTCATCAGAGGTGTATTGATAATATTGAAATACTATTTCAGAGTCATCTTCAGAATCGCTTTATAAAACTTATCGCTTTACCTTTATTACTTTTGGTTCTTTTGGTTTTTTTTGTTTCGGTCGCTTTTTAATCCGTATATTTTCATCTTTCTCCGGATTATCTGTCAGGATCATACTTTTCCCCAGTCTTCTTGATTTCCTTTTTGTGGTTCTCGGTCCAGCTTTCAGCTAATACGCTCTAAATTGGTCAGGAGTTCTAATTATCACATCTGAAAACAAATTGCTAAGATTCTTGCAGTCCGATAGGGACGGTAAGCCAGCCGTTGATATTTCAAGTTGGTTAAAATCCTGTGACTGATTTGTAGGGTTATCTGAAGCCAGGGCTTCAGGGTTCAGGCGATCTGCGTATGTTTGCCTATTTTTATTTACTTTATCCCTTTCCGAGGCATCCTATAAAACAAAAAACAAACAATCAACACAAATCCGACAGTAGTAGTACACAGTGGATCATGATCCACTGTGTAAGGTGATCCACTGATCCACTGTAGAACAACACTCCATTTTTCACTAAACATATTATTTTGACATTACCCCTTTGAATAAGACATATTTCTAGGTATTAACACAAGTTGTAATAACTACTGATAACAACTAAAATATGTTAACACGTATCATGGAAAAAATTATAAAATGGTACGCAAAAATATACTCACATGATTTTTTTTCTCCTACCACAAAAACACAAAATACAGAACCACACTTTTATTCGCTTGCGCAGCCGGGCGAGTGCTGACTTGTTTAGTAGCGCGGAGGCACACCTACCTAAGAGCCGAACATACATGCACAAGCACTAAGAACTTTCGAGATATTGGAGTGATCCACTGTACCATACCGATCCACTGTAGACCAGGTCACCCTAACTGAATTTGCCTTTTCTGGGATTAATGGATAAAAAAGGAATGGTCACTTGCCCGTGTTTTTTGGATCCGCTTCAAGAATTCTCATTTGTTTATTGCTGGTTCATGTCTGGCTTCGATTGATTTTTGGATCTGGTTTCCAGGTATTCGCTCGTGAGATCAATCATACGGCTCGAAGGATCAAATGTAAAAATGTAGGTCTTCACTTGGGAGATTTCTTTTGGGCAGACTGGTTTTTTATAAATGAAGCACTTTTTTGTTTTAACTTAAGTTCTTCAATTTTTATTGTTATGATTTGATATTTATAACTTATAACTGACGACAATAACTTTCCCACCCAACGGACAAGGGTTCAGTAGTATTTTGAATTTGTAGTGCAAGTTTTTTAGAGAAGTGAGTTAATTTTTTGGTGCAAGCCTTTTTATAAGCATTTCGTATATCTATATTTCCCTTGTTTGTTGTGTGAGAGAGACAAAAAATAAAAAAATGATTCTATCGACATCTAACGAACAAATCAGACAACTCTTGGATCGCAATCCAACCTTTGATGGTAACTCAAATCCATAATGGGTTTGAGTCCTGGGTTTAATTCTAAACAGTTGCCATTGCGGCAAAACGCCAATTTCGTATGTAAGGACCTAATATTTATTTGATCGACGATTATGTACACATTTAAAGTAGTTTTGCGGTAATTCAAATTTATAAAAAACACTTATTTCACAAAAATACAGAAATTACTATAAGTATATTCTATCCCTTCCAGCTAACCCAACAAATACCATATTATAAAACCCAACAATTACACAGTGTATTTACATGCAAATTTATTTATTTATTTATTGTTTTGGAACATTTACAGAGTATTAACATAAAAAAGTCATTAGATTAGCATTGTAAAAAGCGTACATGTTAATAGGCCACTTAAAAATGTTCACAGAATGCACAGTTAAATAGTTGTTTTTCACTATGTATACATAGAAGTTAACAGAAATTAGAAATAGCATTAAATATAAACAAAGGTATAAAAAGAGATAACAAAAGTAGTGAAGATAAAATATAGAGATGACAAAGATAAAAAAAGATCGATATACGATGTACAAAAACAGAAAAACAAAAAAAGTAAAGTACAAATAGAGTAAGAAACAGCAAATAGAAACAAAGTTATTAGTTTATGCATGGTATTCCTTTATAGTGTAATGACATGTGTTAAAAATATTTTTTGTGATTATTTAAATTTGAGTATATCGTTAATTTGATGATTACGTGGAAGGTTATATTCACGTACTTTAGTGGCCATGTAGTAGGGTCCTTTTTGAAAGATGGTTTTGTTTGCTGTTGGTAGTAATCGTTTTATGTGAACCTTATAGCGTGTTTATATTTTTGATTTTTTTTTAGTTTTCGATATTGATCGATTTTTTTGTGTAAAAATGTTTTTTATGTGTTGAAGTGCAGACACGGCTCAAAACTGTTTTTAACCCTAAAAAAATGTTTTTTATGTGTTGAAGTGCAGACACGGCTCAAAACTGTTTTTAACCCTAAAAAAATGTTTTTTATGTGTTGAAGTGCAGACACTGCTCAAAACTGTTTTTAACCCTAAAAAATGTTTTTTATGTGTTGAAGTGCAGACACGGCTCAAAACTGTTTTTAACCCTAAAAAAATTTCAAATAAAAAAAATAGGTTCTCTGTTGTGATATTCAATCGGGAGGCAGATATATTTATTGGATAACCAACACCTCCGCCATAGGTCATCCCAACTTGTTCGCTACGTTTTGTAACTTGACAAAGGTGCCCGGGTTCATGGGATGAGGTTTGTCCGGGTCTTGGCGGCCGATGCGTCTGCCCATCTGCCGTGTGGTGGGCAGGATCGAGAGATACTGGTTGAGGGAGGTCTTTCATCCCCTCCAGCCGAAATCACTCGACCCATCGCCTTGCAGCGCAGTTGGAGTGAGGGATTCTTATGTCCGCCACTCCTGGACACACTAAACCTCAGATTCCTACTCACCCCTCATACCTATTTCCTTCCCAGAACTTTCTTTCCTTCCTTTACTTAAAAAAAACCCTCAACACAGCATCCCCTAAGATGACATAGGCCCTTTAGAAAATTATTTTCTTCAAGGCCTCATGTGTGGAACTAATAGCGTACTTTGAGCGTACTTCGAAGAATACATAAATTCTTAACACTACATTTTAATTATTAATTTTTGCATTTCAAAATTTTTGTATATATATTGTTCTTTAAAATGTTACTATTTTTTTTCCTCTTAGTTTTTCACTTAATTTTATTTATGTTAGTTTTAATTTTAATTTATATACCTATCTCTTTTAATTTGTATAGAACACTTGAGTTCTTAACACCTAATCTTTATTATTAGTTTATGTATTTCAAAATATGGATTTTCATATTTATTTCTATTTTTCTTTAAAAAATTTTTTTTCTCTTTATTTTTCACTTATAGGTATTTCTTAATTTTTATTTAGTATGTTTAATTATCTGTTTTAATAAAAAAAGTATTTACTAATTCCTATTTAAAATATTAAATATACGACTAGCACAACACGGGCATTAATCTAGTGAGGTAGCCTGGATACGCGCCATAAATATATTTGGATCCATTTTCTTAATCAATTAATAATTTATGCTATGAGACCATGAGGGCGCCATCTATGGTTTTTGTATTGTATTGAATTTACCTATGTGACTTGAGATGCAGTATATTCATGCATTTCCTTACCTTTGTGAATCAGGCAATTACTTCTGACGGGAGTGTCAGTAAAAGGCCAAGAGATGTCGCTCCTAGTCACGCATAATCGAATAATTCATCCAATACTTGAATTATTGTTGTACAAGATTGTGATTGTGGCACGTATTATTAATATGCAAATTTATTCATTGTTGAAACTTCCTTGCTGTGCGAAACATCTGTTAAGATTATGCAATACCGCCTTGATATTTTTTTAATGAAAAGAAGTGTCTTTTGTGTTGGACATCGCCAATGAGCTGCATTCTCTGAGTGAGTATTGTTTGTTTTCACTTTGGAATTTGGAATTGCTGGGTCAACTGTTTTTGTGTCACATAGGGAAGAATTTAATTTTCGTTAATTTACATAGGGTAGTCATCTCCCTCGTGTCAGGGGCTATTTACACGCCCCTACATATTTAATGGTCCTTCGTAGCCTGGATTATTCATTCAATTCGAGATTATAGCTGATATTACATGGATGTTCGAATTTACGTATTTTTTTTGGTAAATTTGAAGTACCTCTCATTTTTTGAGAACTATAGCTGGTCTTGTTTTTTGCTTTTGGATGACATATTTGGATGTTCGCAGAATTATCGTAATTTTGGATAATTATTCGCAACATTATTATTATTAATTAATTGTTAACATTGTTCGCAGAATTGTCGTAATTTTGGATAATTATTCGCAACATTATTATTAATTAATTATTAACATTGTAACATTATTGTAAAATTTTGTGGTAATCTTTTCGCACATATAAAAAATGCCAAGAATTACGGAAGAAATTTCAAATGATCAATATGATCGAATGCTTATTTCGTTAACAGCGAAAAAGGAAAAACTTTTTTCACGTATTAATGATCTATTTAACTTGACAAAAAATGTCTCTGATTTCGATTTTAGGAATAATGAAACTTTCATGGATCAGACCGGATTAATAGATGAAATGTAAATTCAGTTTGAAAACATTATTGACGATATTAATTATTGTCAGTTGACTTTAAATCCAGGGTTTCAACCGGAATTTGAATCTTTGAATGCCTTTGTGGATTTGTTTTTACCGGTCAAACGAACTCGTAACCTGATACTAGCCTCGGCACGTACATTCTCGACTCAGAATATGCCCTTGGAATCTTGTATGTTTTGTAAAAAAACTGATCATGCAATTACTGCTTGCTCTCGATTCAGGGCGGTGAGATCTCCACGAGCCCGTTTTGACTTTATAAAATCAAAACATTTATGTGTAAATTGCTTTAGCACATCACATACTGTAAATTCTTGCAAATTAACGCTTGTGTGCGATGTGTGCAAAAAATCGCATAATACCTTACTACACTTTGGTGGTGGGAATAATTTAAAATCAAACACTCAAGTAATGTACTGACGTATGTACGTCAGAAGTACGAACCAACGAGGAGAAGTCTTCCTCCCCTCTAGTGCCATCCAGTAACAATGGAACGGGTAATTGCAATATGCAACTAGAGGAACCCTTGCACGTTAGCCGTTCATGCTTATTGCCTGCCAAAGTGACGCCTAATTTGACTAGTTTACTTTCAACTGCTCAAATATATGTGAAACTTAAAAATGGTAAGAAAATGATTGTTCAATGTTTAATTGGTAATGGCTCGCAGAATAATTTGATTACGATAGATTGTTGTAAGTCACTGAATTTACCAATAATTCCTTTGAGTAATTCTTTTGTCAAAGAAATTGGTTCAGCTTCACGACCAATCTTCAGTGACGTCTATTTAGACATTGAGTCGCGTGTGTATCCAAATAATAAATGTAATATACACGCACTTGTCGTTGATAGTATCACAAATAAACTGCCTAATCACTGTATAATCAAAGGTGATATGAGATTCTTAGTATTCTGTAGTAGGTCTGAAATTGCAGATGATGGATATTACATCCATCATGCCGCCATTCGTCCTGATAATCCTATGCCTAGGATTGTGCTGGACGCTAGCGCTAAGACACATACAGGGCTGTCACTAAATGACATCTTGCATACTGGTCTCAATTTGCAAACTGATTGGTTTTTGCTTTTATTTGACTTTCGTCAGTTAGCCAAAGATATGAGACCACATTTCCCATATACTGCCAATGTGGCAGAGTTCAAGTTGTATGTGGACAACCTGGTCTATTCTATTGCAGATGAGTCCAGCGCCGTACGTCTTTCTCGAGAATTAATCTCGTTATTCAAGTCCGGTGCCTTTGATTTGTTCAAATGGACTACTAGTTCTCAAGTTGTACTTGAAAACCTTCCAGATTTTCACCGCAGTGCGGTGGACTTCACTGTTGGTTCTAACAATGCCTTTAAGGTGTTAGACCTCTTGTGGGAACCAGTTGATGACAGCTTCTTCTTTACGACTTCGTATGTTCAGGAGAAGTGTACAAAGCGGAACATACTCTCTATAGTCGCCCGCTTATTCGATGTCTTCGGCTTGGTCGCCCCCATCATTTTGTACGCTAAATTGCTCATTAAAGAGCTATGGCTGTGCAACATTGGTTGGGATGATACCCCCCCTGAGAGCGTTATTCAAAGGTTCTCGTCACTCATACAGGAATTTCCTTTGATTTCTACGATTAAAATCCCGCGTCATGTTGGTGTCCTAAAGGACAGTACAGTACTCATTGTCGTGTTCTGCGATGCGAGCCTGAATGGTTATGGCTGTGTGATATATTTACACACAACTGATCCATCTCGGAAAATTACAGTGAGATTGTTGTGCGCAAAATCAAAGGTTTCTCCCACCAAAATGACGACCCTCGCTCGTTTGGAGCTCTGTGCCGCAGTATTGATGTCCAAACTAATACGGATGGTTCAAGATAATTATCGTTCGCGTTTTACTATTGCAGGGACATACGCGTTTTCAGATTCTAGCATTGCGCTTTCATGGATACATTCGTCGCCACATCGATGGTCGGTGTTTGTTAGTAATCACGTGGCTCAATGTCAGGAGAATTTGCCTCCTGAGAAGTTTTATCATGTCGCCGTTAGAGAAAACCCGAGCGACTGCCTTTCTCGTGGCTTGCTTCCTTCCCAACTCGTTTCAAATGATTTATGGTGGAACGGCCCATCATGGATTCGCAGCCCACCTTTGGAATGGCCATTAAAACTGTTTCACCCTACCAATACTGGTGAAATGCCTGAACACAAAGCTAATGTGCTCATTGCAACATTTCAGGGTGAAAAATCGGTCCTGAGTGAACTGGCTCAGCGTATATCCACTTGGGATAAACCTTTAAGGATAGTAGTTTATGTCCTTCGATTCGTAAAAAAGGTATCACCTTCCTGTAAAAAAGTTATGATTCGTTCTGTGCAGAGTTTTCATTTTATAGAAGATATTGCTGAACTCCAGAAAGGCAAATTGTCCATATACAATTCAAAAAAGCTTCGGAATTTATTAGTTTTTCTCGATGAGGATAATTTGTTACGTATTGGGGGGCGGCCTTCTAAATCGGATTTACCATTTGAGGTTAAACTTCCGGGTTTACTTCCTAAACATGACTGTGTTGTGGATCTTATCGTTGATCATTTCCATGTCATGTACTTTCATATAGGCCCTGGACTTCTTATGTCCATCTTACGGCAGCGCTATTGGATATTAGATGCCAGGACTGTTATTAGGGCAAAAGTGCGGAAATGCAATTGCTGCTTCCGCTTAAATCCATCGCATCCTACAATGAAAATGGCAGCTTTACCTTCATGTCGTGTTGTAGAAGCAAGGGCTTTCGTTCACACCAGTGTAGATTACGCAGGTCCCCTCTGTATCACGCTTGCTCGTCTGAGAGGACAACTTTCACAAAAGGCATATATATATATTTTTTGTGTGCCTTGTAACCAAGGCCATTCATATTGAGTTGGTCTTTGACCTAACTTCAAATGCTTTCAGCCGTTTTATTTCTCGGCGTGGCCATGTGTGTCATTCTTGTATTCAGATAATGGTTAATTCTGGTACTGATAGAATTATTCGCGTTACGACGGTAAAGACAAGATATGGATTTTTTAAACGTCCTGTTAAATTATATCCCATCCCAACGCAATAATTATATCATTATTTTAAGTTAATATTTTGTTAAAGTTTCATTATTTCGGACTTAACCATGACGTTCTTTATTTAACACTTAGTTATTTTAAGTTAATATTTTGTTAAAGTTTCATTATTTCGGACTTAACCATGACGTTCTTTATTTAACACTTAGTTGACTTAGCAACATGATTTTTATTTTTAAACATTTTTCAACTTAGTGATTTTATCCTTAATAAGTTTAATTTAAACTTTGTTTTTTTTT
This sequence comes from Limnephilus marmoratus, assembly GCA_917880885.1. Lineage (NCBI taxonomy): Eukaryota > Metazoa > Arthropoda > Insecta > Trichoptera > Limnephilidae > Limnephilus > Limnephilus marmoratus. The sequence continues at coordinate 8,682,100 of OU862935.1, forward strand.
TTTTTTTGAAAGTTCCGCGAACTTCCAAGGCGGGGAATATGGATACGCGCCATAAATATATTGGGATCCATTTTCTTAATCAATTAATAATTTATGCTATGAGACCATGAGGGCGCCATCTATGGTTTTTGTATTGTATTGAATTTACCTATGTGACTTGAGATGCAGTATATTCATGCATTTATTTACCTTTGTGAATCAGGCAATTACTTCTGACGGGAGTGTCAGTAAAAGGCCAAGAAATGTCGCTCCTAGTCACGCATAATCGGATAATTCTTCCAATACTTGAATTATTGTTGTACAAGATTGTGATTGTGGCACGTATTATTAATATGCAAATTTATTCATTGTTGAAACTTCCTTGCTGTGCGAAACATCTGTTAAGATTATGCAATACCGCCTCGATATTTTTTTAATGAAAAGAAGTGTCTTTTGTGTTGGACATCGCCACTGAGCTGCATTCTCTGAGTGAGTATTGTTTGTTTTCACTTTGGAATTTGGAATTGCTGGGTCAACTGTTTTTGTGTCACATAGGGAAGAATTCAATTTTCGTTAATTTACATAGGGTAGTCATCTCCCTCGTGTCAGGGGCTATTTACACGCCCCTACATAGCCAAAAAAAAATGTAACTAATAAAATTTTACAAAATAAAAATAAATAAAATGTATAAACAAAAAAACCTTTTGAATTATCACAACAAAGAATACATTTTTTATCTGAGCATTTTTTAGGGTTAAAAACAGTTTAGAGCAGTGTTTGCACTTCGATAGATAAAAAAAAAAAAACATTAAACATTAAACTGATAACCTCCTTGCAACCGAATATTTTAACACAAAAATTCGCAATAATATCGAAAATTCTAAAAAAGAAATCAACATATAAATGCGCTACAAGGTTCACAGAAAACTTAATAATACTGAAAGCAAAGAAAACTATATTTCAAATAGGACCCTAGTACTATATTTATTTATTTAAGTTTTTATTCCAGCAGGGCTGGGAGGGTAGTGCAATCCCAGTCTGCCATATTACATAAAGTATAGTATAATATATTTTACAGAGTAAATAAAAATCAAAAAGAAATAAAATATGATAGCGTATTAGGTTAGGTACCTAACGAAAGCAAAAAATTAAAATAAAATTCGTACATAAATAATAATAATAATAAAATATATTTACTTTTATATTATATATTTACTTCATTTTTGCTGTGCGATCGTCGATCGATGTTTTAATATATCATTTTTCCTGCTCCTTTCAGCTGACCTTCCGCCTGGCATCCTCGCCTCATAGATTAGAAACTCGCTTCGGCTCGACTCCCATCACCTATCATCTCGTCTTTTTCCATGGAACCTGCGCAAGAACTCTGAAGATGTTTTAAAAGCTGTTTGGCTAGACATGAAATATTTTGGACTGGTTATTTAACAGAATTTGTGTTTATTCGTAATTAGTTTTAATTGAAAAGGTTTTCGAATTCTGCAAGTTCATTTTAAGTTCCATTAGTAACTTGAATCTTATCTTTGATGGATTGTTCAAATTCTGTGAAACGACCCGTCCGTACGTATTTATGTTTTGTCGCCTCCAATAAATCTTTTGTTTGTGGGTCTTTTAATTGGGTAGTTTCTACCTTCCCTCTAGCCCTTTCCTGGCCGTTCTTCGCATTTACGGTTTCGTATTGTTTGGTTGTGGCTTGTTCCGATGTTAAAAAAGCTCAGCGAGTTAGTACGAAACTAATATGGAGAATCATAAGCAGGAGTCGAGGCTGGTCTCTAGTATGAGCTGGTCTTGGTGACTGTTCTCGTCGTCCTGGCCTTCCCTTTGCCGCCACCCTCGTCCCTTCCGCTGTCTCGTCTCCTTGCCACGCCTCCCCGATCCTGCTTCGACCCCTTTCTCCCACCATTGATCCCCCGCCCTCCTTCATTCCGCGTCTCCCCGCGCCTCCCATCCCCACCGCTCCACTCCCCACCGTCCCCACCCCACCGCTCCACTCAACTCCCCACCCAACCCCACTGCTCATACACTCCTAACCCAACCCAACCGCTCCACTCCCCACCCCACCATACCACTCCACTCTTTAACCCCCCCCCCCACACCGCTACACTCCACAACCCTCCGCTCCCCGCCCTACCCCACCGCTCCAATCCGCTCCACTCACCACCGCTACCCACCCCACTGCTCCACTACACTCCCCACCCCACCACTCCACTCCACACCCCACTGCTCCACTCCACACCCCACCCCGCCCAGCCGCTGCACTCCTCACCACTCCCTACCCCACCGCTCCACTCCATTCCCCACCACTCCACTCCCCGCCGCACAGCTCCACTCTACTCCCACCGCTCCCCCCACCACTCCGCACTCCCCACCCCGCCGCTCCACTCCACTCCCCGTCCCACTGCGCCACCCCCCGCCCCACCCCATCGCTCCACCCCACCGCCCCACTCCACTGCTCCACTTCCACTCTACTCCCCACCCCGCCGCTCCACTTCCACTCCATTCCCCATCGCGCAGCTCCAGTCCCCACCCGGCTGCTCCACTCCCCACCCCCGCCGATCCACTCCCCACTCCGCCGTCCCGATCCCCACCGCCCTACTCCGCCGCCCCACTCCGCCGCCCCACTCCCCACCCAGCTGCTCCGCACCCCACCAGGCTGTTCCGCACCCCACCGCTCCCCACCCCACCGCTCCCCACCCCACCGCTCCGCTCCCCACCGCTCCGCTCCCCACCGCTCCGCTCCCCACCCCGCAGCTCCACTCCCCACCCCGCAGCTCCACTCCCCACCCCGCAGCTCCACTCCCCACCCCGCAGCTCCACTCCCCACCCCGCAGCTCCACTCCCCACCCCGCAGCTCCACTCCCCACCGCTAAAGCTGTTTATAGCTAGCTCGGCTGTGAATACATTTTGGTTGCAGTCAAATTATTTATTTGTTCACGTGCACACATGTGAACTATTTGAACTCTTAAACTATGCATTCCTTAGGTCAAATAAACTTTAGATCAGCAACATCATCTGCAGTTGGAAGGTTGAAAGAACCTAAGCGAAATCTGAACACTAAGTTTGGTGATCGTGCATTAGAAGTTTCCGACCCAGAGGCTTGAAAAAAATCTTTCTATGGAATTGATGCATAACTAACCCAGCGGAATTTACATAAATTAAGAACTCAAATTTTCAAATACTCATTTCCTTAAATTCATCATTCTTAGTTTTTTTGTTATCACTGACAACCCTGGCAAAAGCTTAATCAAGTATTTTGTAATGTAGGTACTTATGTTAGTTTTAAGTCTCTAACTTTAAGACACAGTTATAAATATATATGTCATTAAGTCACGAGTTTTAAGTCAACTTTTATAAGTCTTGGTCCTAAGCCACCAGCTATAAGTCTTAGAGATGTAAGTCAATAAATAGTTTTAAATACAAATCTTAGTTACACCAATTTTATTATACATACATTTGCTTGTACACTGTACACTTGTACCCTTGAGGTGATTTTTCACGAAAACGGCTCAATGTATATTATAGTCAAGTATTATTATTGTTATATAAAAAAAGTTGTTTATTTTCATTATCTAATCCTTATGCGAGTATTTTTTTTTTCATTAAATTTTCTACTTTTTATTATAATTTATCCATGTTTCAGCTTGTTTATTTACTAGTACCATATGTTTACACTAAACTTCATACAAAGTAACTATACTCTATTGGTCACCATGAAACAGGCAACCGCCTAGTATGGTCATTTAATGTACCTACTCTATGTAAATGTCTTAATTTAAAATAATGTATTTTATAAATAAACTAGCTGAAGGCCCCGGCGATGCACAGGCTTTACACAGAGTTTTCGAAATCAAATGTAGACGGTCACCTTCCTCTTGTTTTGAAGGTCAAATGCGAAAAATGTCATTAACTTCGGCATAAAACTGTAGATTTGCGTACAAATCAAATCCACACCGCCCGCCTGCCAGCCCGCTGGTTCACCGCAGACAGACAATCTCCTTTATATATTATATTTTTCAACCAATTTAATCAAAGCCTTGATAAATTATATACCTAAACCTTCCTCGTGAATCACTCTACCTACATTTTTGAGTTTGTCGCAAACAGACAGACAGACGCGGCGGAGGACTTTAATTTATGATATGTAGAGATATTTTATAAATAAAGTGTTTTACTGACACAAAAACAACACGGAATAAACGAAAAGTAATACGAAAAATTTATTTATAGACCATGTAATGAGATAACAAACGAGGCGAATCTATTATAAATGTTATTAATCAAAGGACGAGAATATACTTGTTGCTGGAAAACATTTCAATTATTTATTTTTACCTTCCAGAAGATCTACATTTTTTCTTAAAATCAGAAACATTTTTCAATAATATTTTCCATCTCTCGATAAACTAGTATTCAAGTTAATAATAGCCTTGGGGGGGCCAGGGGGGTAAAATTCTGAGATATAAAAAAAAAATCAATAAGAAAATAACCAGCTCCTAAAGAAATAACTCTGAAATTATAATCTTTCGTTGATGAAGTCTGTACTAAAAAAATAGCTCGATTATATAAAAAACGAGCTATGGCTGACGGCTTCGATCTAAATTTACCTTCAAAAAAGCTGAGTTGGCAACACTGGTTTCGATAGCTTTGACATTTCGCTACTAAATCATAGTAGACCAAAAGCTATAAATATTCATGGTCTGCTTGTATTTGTGAAAGAAAAACAAAAAGACCAACTGCATTAAACTGAAATAAACCAACAAATGCAGTTGGTCTTTTTGTTTTTCTTTCACAAATACAAGGCAATTAAATTCATTTAGGATATTTAATTTTTTTCCCACAAAAACATACATTACCAAACTTTTCATAGTAGCATCATGACAATGGGGTAAATCCGTACCCGCTGTCAGTGGCTCTTCTAGGAGGGGTCTCAGGGGCAGGACACCGGACGGCACTTTTAGGGGGCGGCTGTATGGTCCACGCAATTTAACAAACCTTTACATTTAGATTGCTGCTCGATTCGTCGGAATGCTAGCCAAGCGTCTCTTCGGGCTTTCTCTTTTTTTTATTATATTTTTTTATTGGCAATGCTTATTAAAAATACATATAAAGTTACATCAATTACATAGTTACATAAGGTTAACAAAAAAAATAAAAAAATTGCCTTTCCTCACCATAAAGAGACAATGCTCTTGTGTTTGGTGAGGGAGTTCTAGCTCAATTAGTAAATTAATGATCGTGTTTAGTTAGTAATAACAGCTATTGTAAATAATAAATAGGTTAAAAAATCTTGTATAAATTTAAAAATAAAAATCCTGAAGAGTTTAAAAAAATCATAATATAAATTAAAAAATCATTATAAATGAAAGAATCATGTAAGTTAGTAACAAAAATTATTGTAATATGTAAGTAAAGGATACGTAAGAAAGAACGCAATATTTATACAATAGTAGACTCAGAGATATAGAAACTAAGAAATGAAAGAAAAAGAAGGAATAAATGATTTATAAAATAGCAGACTTTAAGGTACAAAGTAAACATATTTGGGACTTTTATAGCAGTTTAAGGTAATTTTTTAATTTGGCTTAAATTCCTGCATATTTTCGATGGTTTTTAATTTTAATGGGAGGTTGTTATAATAGATTATGCCCAGATAAAGATAGGAATTTTGAATGTGCTTAGTATTAAATTTAGGGATTTTAATAGTTTTCTGGTATCTTGCTGATGTATTGAATTGGAAGTTACGAGTATTTAACTGTATTTCTTTGTAAATTTAAAGTATTGAATCTTTTTTTATAGATTTTGTCTATTGTAGGCACATTGAATATTGAAAAAAGGATTTCAGTAGGAAATTTAGACGGTTTTTTCAAGATTACCTTAATTATCATTATCAACCTTTGAACAATTTTGAGTGGATTAAAAATATTGTCATATGTTCCTCCCCAGCCAATAATACCATATTGCAATATAGATTGAACAGTTGCATAGTACACTCTTTTTAGGTTTTCTAAGCTAAGAATAATAAATAAGTTTAATAAATATATAAATACATTTCCTAATCCTTTTGACGGGTTCACAAATATGTGTTTTCCATTTAAAATGTTGATCTATATATACACCAAGATATTTGATTTTGGGAGTTGGACTAAGTATAGCACAATCTTGATTGCAGTTAGTTTTATTACATTTACTTTGGTGTTGGTGTTTAAATTTGGTTCTAATTTGAATTTATTGATAGAGAATGGGATAAATTTTGTTTTTTCAGTGTTTGGAGAGAGGAGATTTTTATCGAACCAATTTTTCAATATGTTAATATCAATATTCGCTAGGTTATTAACAGTATTCCAATCCTTCAATTATTATGACAGTATCGTCAGCATAAGATATTATTTTTCCGTTAAGTTTTTGTATGAATGTCATTAACATAGATAATAAACAGTAACGGTCCCAGGACTGTACCTTGAGGTATGCAGAAATGACTCATTTTTGGTGAACTAAGCACACCATTATTTTTTACAACTTGGGGACCTTTTGAAAAGGTAGCTTTTTATCCATTCTAGAGCTGAAACATTTAATCCAATGTTTCTTAATTTACTTACAAGTTTGTCATGTGATATACTGTCAAATGCTTTTTTGAGATCTATAAAAATTCCCAGGCATTTAAATGATTTATCTAATGAACTATGTACAAGGCTACTTAATTTTGCAATTGCATCTTGTGTGTTTCTACCTTCCATAAAACCAAACTGGTTTTCATTAATTATTCCATTGCATTTTATAAATTGGCTCATTCTTTTTTTAACTAGTTTTTAAATTTTTTTTGCTATATTTGAGATTACTGATATAGGACGGTAATTGTTTACTTCTTCTGGATTACCTGTCTTAAATATTGGGGTAATAGTAGTTTGTTTGTAAATTGATGGAAATACTCCGCTTTGGAAACTTGTATTTATTATATGCATTAATGGCTTAGAAATTTGATTTTTTATGTATTTTAAAATATCATCCGTGACTGCATCAAAGCCCGGAGCAGATCCTCCTTTCATATCGGTTATGATAGAAACTATTTCCTCCTCTGTGGTGACTTCAAATGTTGTCATTTTATTTTTAGCATTTATATTACAGTCTGGAGATGTTATAATATTTGGAACAATGATATTGGCGAGATTTTTCCCTACATTTGCAAAGAAAGTGTTAAATATATTTGCAACTTTTGAGAGGTTTTCTTTACAGCATGTTTTTGAGTTATCATGATTAATAGCATTGATTTCGTTATTATTGTTTTTTTTTCTTGTCAATTATTTCATTTAAAACCGTCCATACTCTTTTACTATCATTTTCAGCTAAATCCAACTTCCGTTTATAGTAACTTTCTTTAGTATGTTTTATGATATATGAAAGTTTATTTTTATATGCTTTAAAGTGATTGAGTAAGTTTTTATTATTAGGTTGTTGAGTTGTTAATTTATAAAGAGCTTGCTTACGTCGTACAGATACTATTAATCCATGAGTAATCCATGGTTTTATAGGTTTGAAGTTAGACAGTTTGTGTTTGGGAATTATATTTTTTGACGAGTCATTTATGTATTTAGATATTTTTTCTTCAAATGTTTTACAGCAGATAGTGACATCATTACATTGTAATAATTCGATCCAATTTTCTGATTGAAATTTGTTTTTTAATGTATCCATATTAAGTACTTTTTTGGAAGATTTTGTTTTTTTAAATGATGGCAATATTGGATTGCTGGTTTTGTGGTTAAAAATACAAGAATAATGATCAGTGATAGTTGTGTGAATGACAGCTGCTGTTATATTTTGGATATCCGGTATATTTGTAAAAATATGATCTAAGCATGAAGGACGTTGATCTCGAACGTCTCTAGATGGTCTCTAGTGTACGAATTTATGCACGATAAATAATTGAGTTCTGCTAACATGTTGAGATAGCTATCTTTATCCTTACTAGAATAGTCGCTTGCGATATTTAAATTCATATCTCCAACAATAACATTATTTTTATTTTTAAAATTTAATAAAATATTTTTTAATTCATCAATAAAGTGTGACACTATCGACCTATGCGTTCGATAAATGGCAATAATGTTATAATGTTTATTTATGTCTTTAAATTCAATATTTAATATGTTAACATTACTAATACTGTGAATCTCTTTAAAATTAAGTACATTGTATTGGTTAGATACAAATATTCCAATACCAGAGTTTTTGTTTAACTTTGTTGTTGTTGTGTAGTAAGAGTACCCCGGGATGGTGAAATTCAATTCACCGGCTGAGTGCGTTTCTGTTAAAACTATGCAACCCGGGAAATAATTTAATTCTTTTAATGATATTATTAATTCATCCATGTTCCTTTCTATGCTTCTAATATTTATTTCTTGTTTATGTTATTACCGTACTAGTGTCACATCTTCCCGGAACCAGCGGGTTATTGCATCATTTAATCAATGTGGAATGTTGTGAGATGGGCAAGAGGAAGGTTGGGAGATATCTGCTTATTCAGATCTGGTCACAAAACACAGTAAATGTTTCTACTCTCTGAGTGGTGTGCTGTGAGTTTCTATGACATTGGAACATTGTATAAATAGGCTAGGTATTATTATTTTAAAGTCAATTATATTTTATTTATTTATTAGAATATTGTACATTGCTTAGTTTTTTTGTGGTATTGTAACATTGTTTTTGCCCACGCCCAAGGGCGGATTTAGACGGTATTTTTGTGTAATGTGGAGATTCCATCACAGTACATACTTTGTCTTTTTTAAACATTATTTTTTCTATTGTTTTGGCACTTTCATAAAAACCTACACATACTAGAACTTGTAGAAATAAACTTGAATGTTTATTTCTAAGAGAAATTGTTGATTTTTTTGCGCGTCCGCCCCTTGTGCCTCCCCCCCCCCCCTCCAGAAAAAATCTAACAGTAAATGTTGATTTTTTGCCCGTCCGCCCCTTGTGCCCCCCCCCAGAAAAAAATCCTGGATCCGCCCTTGCCCACGCCGGTATTCAAACCCGTGATCTCTGGTCCTGGGTCAGGGAGCTAACAACTCTGCCACGGAGTGCCTCTAATCAACTTGGTATTATATTTATTACAATATAATACCAAGTTGATTTGATGCACTAATGGTAATTTTGCTTTATTCGTATTAATTAAATTTATTACAATTAGTGATGTGCTATGTCTGTCTCACTAGTAACTCCTGTGTTGAGAGCAGGCGCAGTTAACATAAGCAGTTTAAAACAAACAAAAAAATTTCAACACAATGTTACATTTATAAACAAAAATTTTGACAAAAAAAAAAACGTCTTCAAAAAATGCACTAAAAAGTAAAAAAATAATTTCGTATTCTTCTACAACTTCATAATCAACTTACTTTTTCTAATCATCAATATGTAGGTACGATTCTAACTTTTGGAGTCGGTGTCAGTCAAGGTAGGTTTGTAACTACATACATAGTTATAGGTGTAATGTGCTTGTGTCACAAGCGACTTGACGAGGCGAGAGGCGAGAGCGGGGCCGCGGCGATGCTGGGAGCTGTCAAGTACTTTTGAACACGCTGGGCCGGGTAGGTACCTTTGCTGACACCGACTCCAAAAATAACAATCGTACCTACATATTGATGATTAGAAAAAGTAAGTTGATTATGAAGTTGTAGAAGAATACGAAATTATTTTTTTACTTTTTAGTGCATTTTTTGAAGTCGTTTTTTTGTTTAGTTAAAATTTTTGTTTATTTTTTGATTTTTAGTGAATCTGAAGTACATTAACTAATTTGTCTGAATATGGGTAAACCTACTAAACGTGCTGCTCATATGAGACAGACATAATTTGACCATAGTGACGTTAGGATCAAATTAAGAGATTCGGCCGAGTTTCGTTAATTTGTCGTGGATCCGATAATCAAAATCTAACCAAAATCTTATCAAATTACCCTTAAAGTACATCCTTTCCAATAAAAAAAAAGAATCATTGAAATCGGTTGGCGTTATATTGAGTTATTCGTCCATTTGTCGCGCACATACTTAATGCAAATTTAAGACTTACATGGTTTTCTGATGGATGCTATTGTCGAAACTAAACCAAATTAAAATGGGACCACACGGAAAGCACCAGCTTTCAAATAAAAAAGAATCATCAATATCGGTTCACCCAGTCAAAAGTTCTGAGGTAACAAACATAAAAAAAAATAAAAATAAAAAAACAGTCGAATTGAGATCCTCCTCCTTTTTGAAGTCGTTTAAAAATAAAAGTCAAGCAGCATCGTACCATTGGAAATGCATACTTATAAATTGGTTTTGATAAAATCTTAGATGTTATATCTGTCTTGGCTGATGATCCAAGACTTGATGTCTGATTTATATTAAAAATAAGTTGTATTCTGTCTAATGGCAAGTGTAAGTTATTTGTATAGCTTTGTTACAAGTATCTAAAATTTCTTTAGCCAAAAATTATTTTAGCGAAAGGGATAAGTAAGAGATTGTGTCCATCCATTGGTTCTAGTATTTCGATCTATTTGGACAAAGTCAAAAGCAGTTGTGTTTGAAGAGGTATGTTAGTATATTTTGGCATCAAGTTGCCTAATGTCCAAAACACAGATTTTCTTGTAGATTTCATCCGAACTTCTTGTGATCGGTAGTTTTAGAATAATCTTTACCTATAATTAGTTACAGAGTTTTAAAGATCGGATCAATGGCGGCAGAGTTTGCTCCTCCCCAGGCTATGATACCATACTCGATTAAAGATTGACATAGTGCACACTAAATTGTTTTGAGTTGATTCAAGAAGAAAGTGGCGAGTATGTCTAAGGAAGCATATTGATTTTCTAATAGTTAATATAGTTTCTGTTTTCAAATCCTTAACCAAGGCTAGATCAAGTTTAGGGGGAAAATTTAGAAATAAGACAATATTTTGTTGTAAATACAATTTATTTAAATACTTTATCATTATTTGTTCTATCAATACATTATATACATTTAGTAAATGTTTTCTTTTTGAGGATAGATGGAGATACAATTACATTTCAAAGCAAAACCAATAGAGTAGCTTTTAAAATGCATTGCCAAATCATATATCCTCTCTCTGTCTTACTTTGTGAAACAAAAGAACACACATCAATTAGTAATAAGTAATAATGAAACAACAGAACTTAACAATAAAGTGCATATTTCACTAATTCATAAAAACAATTATATAAACAAGAGACCAAAAAATACCATTTTAAATAGAAAAAAATAAGGAAAAGCATTTCACAGTCTAGTACTAGTCCCATTGTCTACACTTCCTCGTGGTATTTATTTATTTATCTATACTCCTGAACAGGCTTTTTTTAACAAAAGCGATACATGAAATCATAAGTATTGAGTGTACATAGGAGATTTTCTGTATTACCAAAGTAGGAAATAATAATAATGAAGATGGATGTTATTATAAAGTAGGCACTAAATAGCTATATGAATAATGAATATACAATATGTGTTTTCCAACAATTCAATGTTCCTACATTTAAAAACTTATTTGTGAAAAATTCAATAATATAAATAATAAATGAAAAAGATAAATACTCATTCATAACTCAAAACCTTACTAGACTTAAACTTATATTTGTATGTCCTAAAGTAAACACTTGTTTTTTCCCAACACCATTATACACACCAAGCATTAGTAAACATTAGTTTAGCAACAAAGTTGAATCAACGTGTTGCGGGGTTGCTGTCAACATGTTGCTGGCAACACTGCGTGCTGCGGAGTTGATAACGGCATTTTGTCAAGCTCTCGCCCGACGAGCGTAAACATCAGTTTAGCAACAAATGTTGACGTGTGTGAACGTGTTTGCAACAGTTTATAAACATGGCAGTAGTGTGGAGCAATGATAAAATAATGCATTTAATAGAATTGTTTTAATCTAAACCATTATTATTTGATTCTTCTATAAAAGAATACAAAGATAGAAACAAAAAGAACGAACATCTTTTTCTCTTTTTTTTTTAATTGAAATCCTATTCATCAGATAAAGAGAACACAACAACACTACTTCCTCGGGCAACATTTTAACGCAGACTGGTGTGTGGACAACCTTTTTATTTTTTTTTTATTATAGCGACTATATAAAAATTTTTACATACAAAATATAATGGTGAAATTAAGAGTAAAATATTGTATTTCTTAGTCCTCCTCACTAGGGGGTCCTGTGCCGAGGCGCAATAAAGTTATTTTAATATAGTTCATTTGTCTTCTATGTCGTTTTTAGCGTCTTCGCTAGTGTTTTCTCATTGACCTCTTTAAGCCATATTTTTATTCTTGATTTGTATTCAATTGGATTTTTTATTAGTTTTATGTCTTGGGGAAGTATGTTATGAAGTTTTGTTGCAAAATATGTATAGTTTCTTTGTCCAAATGTGGTTTTATAACTTGGAATATTTTTTATATAATTTTTATTCGATCTAGTGTTATGCATACACGGTCTAGTAGAGGATTCATTATTTTTGAAGAGCTTCAATAATATATTTTTGGCATATATTTGCTGTACATTTGGTACGTCAAAGTTATTGAAAATTTCAATTGAAGGCGTATTTATTTCAACAACGTTTCCAGCAACATTCTCTCCGCCCATCAACAATGTTGATAAAATGTTGCTAAACTAATGTTTACCATGAATACGGGGCTTAAATTTTTCAGAAACCAATTACCAGAAGAAATCAGAAGCATTAATGACAAAATACAATTATTGAACTCTATAAGTTCGATAATTATATAGAACCATTTGCAAAAATTATATCACCTTCCAATAGGGAGATGACGTTTGGGCCACCAGTATATCGTCGTGTGGGTGGTTTGTATATTTATGATCGTTACGATCAGTTGATTAGTCACACATCTACGAAATAACGAAATTAGAGTTGAGTATGCAGTTATATGTGTTGGTGTACCCCCAATCTAGTACAATACTCAGATTACTCATAAACACCACCAGCACCTATTATAATGGACAAAAACTTCATTAGTGAAATAAATATATTTTTTAATGTTTTCGGGGTCACTACTAGGATATTTCAAAATGTCATAGTAATGCACCAGACCGTTACATCCCCCGATATTATTTTAAAGCACATTTAACACGTGAAACACAGACACTGTGTACTTAATTTTTTTATTTATAATTTTCGAATATTGCTTTCCTCATTATCTCAAAACGTGGTATTTGGAGATGTCTGACTAGTTGCTAGTCAACTGGACGATTGATATATGAAAACTAAGAACTCAAATGATTATTTGTGTTTATTTATATTATGACAAAGTAAATAATTGATTTCGTTTGCAGATCATGCAATTAATTTAACTGCGTTATTAAAAACCATGATTTATATTTTTGATATGTCTAATTTTGACGTTTAGTAGTAATAAAAATATAAAATGCAATGTTATCAATAAATAGATTATGTCTATTTATAATACTTACAATGGTTTAAAACATATCTAATACAAATAATAATAATACGAAGAAAAAGAAAGATTTACTCAATTATGTTTTGTATTTCTTGGGCACTAACTATGTAACAATTTCTAGACATTTTTGTTTTGAAGTTTTAATTTAAATTACATTTGTTAATCAAAATTAAAGTAACAAATGTACATTGAAAATTGAAACTACTCAATTATTATTAAAAAGTAAGATACTTTCGTAACTAGCAAATAATTCGAACAATATTAATATAAAAACAATAAAATAATTAAAAATCTAGAACAGTACAAATAAGAAGAACCATTTTAAAGTAAGAAACAGTTTAATAATAAGCAATAATCCAATTTTTTGTACGCTACAACAAAAATAGTAAATTAACTATACTTACATAATCTAATAACATATGCGCCAATAATTGTCAACACTTGACTTATTATGTGTTTGATTAGATCTAATAATGTCTTAATTTCGGTTAAGTACAGATGTAAGCAATATATTATATACACAATACAACAGAATATCAAATAATGTGTTTTTCCTAAATATTATGCTAATTTTTGTTAAATTATTTTGTTGGCGCCATTCGAATGTTTGGACAGGTTGGACATTGTCATGACGTTGAATAATTTCATATTATCGGCGACATTACAACACGAATCATTTATAATAATAATCTCGGAAATACCTTTTCTAAGTACAGTAATCCTGAAGTTTTTTAAGTTAAATGTTTCTGGCTTGTCATCTATTCAAATTATGGAGAGAGGGGGACTCCAGATACTAATATCTACAGCCTCTACGTCGGACGAATATCTACAGCTCATATGTTGAACTAATATCTATGAACTTCTTCATGAAGAGTGTTGACTAATATCTACAGAGCTAAGGTCAGTCGAATATCTATGACGGTCCCAGTGTTGACTAATATTGGAGTTTTACCTACCATTAAAACTCTTATTATGTTGCCTTCCTTATCCAGAATATTCCTTAGTGAGAGATGGCATCTCTGTTTCTATCCGATTTCGGTCTTTCTTCTCCTTTTACCTTCTTGAAATATTCAAATTTCGCACGATTTTTGTCCCTCTATGATCTCAATCACTGCTACCAACAGCTAGGCGTACACAATCGTTGACGTGACGCCATTTTCTTCAATTGTAGTCTCACCAGACAGGGGATGAGGAATATTCTGGATAAGGAAGGCAACATAATAAGAGTTTTAATGGTAGGTAAAACTCCAATATTATGTAGTGCCGTTCCTTATCCAGAATATTCCTTAGTGAGAATTGTCTGCTATCGTCTGGTGGCAGTGTTGATGTCAATTGTGATCACCTTCATTTAGGTTGGAGGTCTGCCCTCATACCGATTGCTTCTCCTTCTGACTCCAGAAATGGAGGAACTTTGGGGGTCTGCCCCCTCAGATGAATGATTGGTCTAAACAGGTTTGTCAAGAATGACTTCAAGTAGAAGTTCCAGTTAGAGTTAGAGGTCTGCCCTCATACCGATTGCTTATCCTTCCGACTCCAGAAATGAAGAAACTTTGGGGGTCTGCCCCCCTCAGATGAATGATTGGTCTAAACAGGTTTGTCAAGGATGGCGAAAGACTGGCCTAAAGCGGTTTGTTGTGGGTGACTTCATGTAGAAACGCCGGTTAGAGGTCTGCCTTCACAGCGGTCTCTTCTCCTTCTGACTCCAGAAATGGAGGACCTTTGGAGATCTGCTACCTTTTCAAGGCTGACGAAGTCCCCAGCTCCTTTATTGAATATTGGACTGTTTTATTTCTTTTACTATTATTATTCTAAGGTATTTTCACTTTGCCAATTAACCTTTTCCAAAAATTTTCTCTATTGGATAAATAACTTTTCAAACCAACGCACAGTAGTTCCCTTAAAAGAAACTAGCTAGACAAAAAGATTTTAACGATGTTTTTATTTATGTTCAAATTTATACTCACAGCATTGAAAACAGTCCGTAGTATTATGTTCTCATTGATAAAAAAATTAAAACAATATACACGATACGTGGCAACGTTGTAAACACGACACTTTGGAGGTGCCAGTCGGCCGCCCGGCGGCCAGTCGCTTTCGGGTGTGCACGCTGTTCGGTCGTTAGTGGCGTTATTTAAAATTGGAGAGAAATTACCTACAGATGAAAATTGAAGTATATGGTATGTTCTTTCAAATGTATTTAAATATTTAATAATTGGCTTTTTCAACGTCACCTTTATTATTAATTGAAAAATTATGAAACCAGTGTTAATATTTACAATTATTTTCCAAAGTTTGATTAAACTTTCAATTAATCGTACAAAATCGTGCCTCTGAACGAAATCATTTTCATATAAAACCATTCTTTATCTATATTATTTTATATAATTCGTCTGCGCTTACGCGCTCTTTTGTCTTTTACAGAGCCTGTTACAACGATCTATCGTTCAGATATTTTGGAGATGTTAGAAGAGGAAAACACTTCAAAGATGAATTGTGTTGCAACAAGGGAGTGTATTTATGAAGATATAAAAAGTTTACTAAAGAAAACATTTTTTACATGTTTCAAAGATCATATATTAAAGAAGAAAATCGGTTCATTTCTGTTAACATTTCACAAAAAATGGATTGATGTCGGAATAAGTACGCTAAAATTCAAATAAAAAAACACAAAATAGCTTAATGCAGTTTTTGTTCTTCCTGTGTAATTGTGTGATGAGGGGCCACGTGGTAGGCCAGAAAAAAGAATTTGATTTATGTTCCTCGAAAAGTAAAACCAGAAAAATTAAATAACTTCTGAATTCCCGAAGTCCACAAGAGCTCTCTCATGCTTCTCAAACTAGCTTGAAGTCACATGGAAAGCGGAAAGCTGCCAAAATTATTCATCAGGCGACTGACTTTTTACCTATACGAGCTACAAAGATGAAACACATTATGAAGTATAACAATTTTAAACCAATCCCGTATTCACCCCAGAAAGGTCTAGTTTTCATTATTAACAATAATTTCACCAAGCAGCAATATTTTAACATACGAAATGAGGCCAAAAAGAGGAGGGCAAACATTTACCCCACATATAAATTTTTTTTTTAAAATCAAGGACGAATGGTATCCTCCAAAAGTATCCAGTCTGTCAACAGTGCCACTATAGGTGAACTATCATTTAATAGTAGTGACGATAGTGCTGATAGTGACTATAGTGACTTGATATAGTTCATAAAAAAAAGTCATCCCTATACAGGTTATAATTTTTTTTTAAATAATTACTTAAAATAAACACATTGGCGCGACTTTTTTGAACCATTCTACCATACACATTTTATTCATATTTCATTTTACTTTGAAAATTCTGTAACAATGGTTAAAATAAATGTAAATTTTTTAAAGTATTTTTTTAATTATATTGTGACCCTTTTGCATCATATACCATGGAAAAATATTTTTGTCTAGCTAGATTGGAATTTGGGACCACTGTGCAACGAAGTGAAGCCACTGCTGATCTGGTCCTCTTCGCAGAGGCCTCAATACCAGCATAAGTATTGGTAGTATTGTCTTGACCAATCTGCCAATAAAATTGTTATAGAAGCTGCTGTAAAACGAATTTGTCAATTTCGGGCGTGTGCCTTGTGGCGAAATTTTTCAATCCCACCGGAGTGGTTCTGGACTGGTGGTCTCAACCAAAATGGAATCCGATAGCCATTGAGGATTTTTAGGAGAAAAAATGGGGGCATTTGCGATACGCCATTGTTCTAAAGAACTTAGAAATTGTCCTCCCTGAAATCGCCTGGGCTGATTGTCAATTTTTTCAGGGGCGACAGTGTGAGGTTTGCCCGTGCACTGTCGGTCTCCAAAAATTCCGTCCTCTGCTGGCAGAGGAAGAACTGGTGATGACCGGGGTCTACCCACCGGTACCGAAATGGAAATTGGGTGGAACCCAGATTTCCTGCGGAAACACGTTGAGTTTGCATGACTGCCCGTGTTTCGTTTTTCTACCTTGACATAGATTCGTTAATTCTAGGGTTTGCGAAAACTAAGCCCTGTAGACTTTGTTCGTCCCATTAAGTCTCTGCAACTGGGAAACAAGCTTGTTATCCACTGGAGTTTTGCACATCTCCAGGAATCGTTCACGTCAATGTCTCTCTTTCTATATCGGACCATCCTTGCAATCTAACATCCAATTTTCCACACTTGCAGCTCCAGTTTAAGTATTTGCGGTGAGAACCTGTGGTGGTGTCTATTAGTATCTGCGTAGATATATATGGTTTCCTAGCAAAGATAAGACTTAATACTCCCTGTTTTAAGTCTGGTAGTAGTATTTTCGTCCATTTGGGAGCTACTAGCAGGTAATTTCCTGTGGAGCTGTTCAGATGAGCAAGCACTCGGGGAATTAGACAAAACACTCATGCCAGAGGAAAGTGCCAAAGTCTGCTAAAAACATTATGAAATATCGCCACTTTGTCTTCCCTGTCTATGGACACATCTTTCCACCACATGAGCCATGTGAGGCAAACAGGTCCACAGTGGGTCTGCCCCATTTGTGAAATATCTGTTCTGTTGCAGGAGGTAGAAGGTGCAACTCCAGAAAACGGATTCCTCGGGACAAGTGGTCCGCAAGGTCATTGTACCGACCCATAAAGGTGTAGTGTGGTGTTCTAGTATAGACTATAATAGAACAGTAGAACTCCTCAAACATCTTTTCTGGTTTTTCAAGGCATTTAGTATAGCAAACATCTCTTTCAAGTTTTCGTGCCAATCCTGCTGTCCCCTGGTCCAATTCCCCGCAATCGGAGCACCATCGACTTGTATCATCGGTCGAGAGGAAATGAGAGACAGCAGGGATGTGTAGTGGCATAAAGACCTTTACTTTCTGTGCCCATCATGATATGTCTTTCATTTCTATTTGTGTCTGCTGGTTGATGCTTTTTTCAAATTGACGGTCCAACTTCGGTTAGGTATTTATTATTTTTTGAACCTAGTAGGTTCAAAAAATAGATTTGTTTTGACCTTCAGAATTTCCCTGTCCTGGTGGGCCAGAAGGAAATCGTCCAGGTATACATATACTGATTGATCAGTTTTGTAAGATTTTTAAGATAAATATTGTAAAATTAAAAAAACTGAATAAACATACTTAAAAAAAAAAAAACATACAATGGCCCTCATATTTTGATGGTTTAAGGTCTCCGCAACCCAATTGGTCACCTTGGCAAAGGCTTGTGGAGCACTGCTCAAGCCCTGGGGAAGACATGTCATTTGCAATGACTACTTTGTACAAAATCCTCAGAAAATGATGGCGAGACTCTGCGTCTGGGATGTGGAAATATGCGTGCAACATTTCTATTTTTGTCATCCAGTCTTGTGGTTGGAGAAATTCGGGAATTTACCGATAATAGGTCTGTTGTTGCTGTCCCCTTCTGGACCAGGAACATTTGGAGAAAACCGGAGTTGTTGACTGCCGGCTCCAATATATTTAGTTTTTTGGATGATTTCTATTTCCTTTGTCATTGCTGGGGTAATTTTTGTCACAAATATTTTTAAAATTAGGGCAGTTGGGCATAATAATAGAAGCTTTGTAAAGAAGAGGATTCTGTATCCCCTATGATTTTCAGAACAACTTTGGGAGCATTTAGAGCTGCCCATTTGTTTTTGTAATTCAGCAATTGCACCGCCCGAAACTTTGGTGGCCTCAAGTCATGCACTCCTATAGTAACATCGGTTAGAGGTCTGCCCTCGCACCGGTCGCTTGCTACTATCTTTCCCCCCCCCCCCCTTTAAACTCCAGAGGTGGAGGGCTTGGGATACAGGCTCAGGCGAAAGGGTTCTCAGGATGGAAAAATTTTTTGAGATGGAAAGAAATCTCGGCCCTGAAAGTGGTTTTGATACCTTTTTTGTAACCGTCCCCTCTTTTGATGGACCTATAGCAGTGATGGACAATTCTTTACTCCTCCCAAATTCTGCAATTGGGTATAGAGGGCTTCCTTATTGAAGAGATGTGAGGAAGTAGGAAAGATCTGCATCAGTACTTTTTGTCCGATTTTCCACATGTGATCTGCAGCTGGTCATCAGACCATTTTTGTAAGTCATTCTGAAATGATCCTCCAAACAACTCGTTAACTTTCTCGTACTTTCTGGGTAGACATCCTGTGCCTCGAAACCCCATTCGACTAATTGCTGCAGCTGCACCCTATCATTGAGAGCTGCATGCGTTATATCGGCGAAGAGTGACATGTTGAAAAAACCCAGAATCATATGGCTGCAACCTAAAGTTCACCTTTTAAACTCTTTAAAACCCGGATTGGCAAGGTGGCCCTTAATGAAGTTGTTTATCTTACATTGGTCCAATATTTTTGATTACCGTCAAAGGCGCTCTAACACTTTGAGTTTGTCCCGAGGAGGGATTCTCGGAGGTTGCATTCTCTGCGAATCTTGACCTCTGTTCTTGCAAAACAAAATCTTGTAGTCTGCCTACTTGTTCTATTATTTTTTTAATATAAAGTGCCATTCCTTTCTCTCGCCTTCTGGAAATAGAGCTGTCGGAACTTGGTGAGCGCCGGCGGTGCCTTCATCTTTTTCGTTTATTGTCACAATTAACGGATTCATCCGAGAAACAGTCGGAACTCAAATTATTTTGTTTCATTTTTCGTCTTTTGTCACGATTTATACTCGCGAACGCGGGAATCTCAACCGCTTCTAGAGACGACATTATCCGACATTGTGTAAAATTCTTTTAGAGAAGGAACAAAATTTTGTTTTTGTTTATATTGATTTACACTCGCGTATAATCGATTTACGATCTCAACCGCTTCGAGATACACAATATTATCCGACATTGCGTGAATAATAATTGCGTAAAAGCCTTTTAAAGAAGGAACAAAATTTCGTTTTTGTTTATATTGAATTACACTCGCGTACGCGGGAATCTCAACCGCTACGAGATACACAATATTATCTGTCATTACGTAGTTAATAATTGCGTAAAATTATTTTGGAGAAAAAAGAAATTTTATAGTTTTTAGTTTATATTGCAACTAACAACCGTTCGTAATAGAAACTAGACGTCAATTGAAGAAAATGGCGTCGCGTCAACGATTGTGTACGCCTAGCTGTTGGTAGCAGTGATTGAGATCATAGAGGGACAAAAATCGCGCGAAATTTGAATATTTCAAGAAGGTAAAAGGAGAAGAAAGACCGAAATCGGATAGAAACAGAGATGCCATCTCTCACTAAGGAATATTCTGGATAAGGAACGGCACTACATAATATCTACAGAGCGTAGGTTGAACTAATATCTACAGAGCGTAGGTTGGACTAATCAGCTAAATGTGTCCAATAGTCCGATATTAGGGATTTTTACATACATACTAATATAAATTAAGTTTTTTGAACTGCATACGCAATATTACGTTATTCCAATATGCTATACATAATTGCAAATTTAACCTCTGCCAGTACTGTAGATATTCGTCAACACTTTGGTTCTCATAGATATTATTTCGATTTTTTTCAGTTTTTGGAATTCCTGTAGATATTAGTAGACGCCTCCGAGAGGGGCAGTGAATTTATATATTACTTGTATTTAAATTGGCAAATTTCACAACTATAATACTGAAGATTGGAGTCGAGTTCAGACTTAGAAGAGATGAGACGTTGACCGTAGGAGAAGCCATTTGAGATAGGGTTTGATATATTTGACTGGTCAGTGGTTGAGTGGGCATAGTGCTTGGGTCCCACCCGAGCGTCGCGTGTTCGATTCCTCGGCTGGCTATATCCTCCATCACAAAACAAAAAACACTTTTTTGGCTTTCTGTGGTGGTAGTAGGAGATTTTCAAACATTGTTGGGTTATTCGTAACCCGGGAATGTTTGTCTTTCTTTTAAAAAAAAAAATATATATATATATAAGAGAGGATATTTTATGATTAGTGGTGGAAAACCAAAAAAATGTGATCTAAAGTTCTCACTTTTAGAACACAGAATCTAGGGAGTCAAGCACATGCATTTTATAAAGGTGAGAAGGAACGGAGCAATGTCCAATTCTCATTCAAATAAGTGAGGATATATATTTTTTGGAAAATGGTGGAATTGTGGAAAGCACGGTTTTGATGGAATATTCCTTTGTATTGAGGCATAGCAGTAGGGTGATTCTTTTTTGTGACAGTTTAACGCGTGTTACATCGGCCGTATACGACACATTTCGGCAGTTTTCTTAAATGCTGTATTCTGTCTTGCGTATACGTTTTTCGAGATGAAGTGGTTTTACAAACAATTTATTAATGTATCACAGTTAAAAGCTACTTAAATGAAACAGAATAACAGAATGAGGTCAAACCACGGACATATGAATATATCTGGACCTGCCCTAAGTGATAAAAACGTATTATTTCCCCCTCCACATGGAGCCAGCTGGAGCTCCTCCTTGGAACCGGCTCGCTCCATGGGGAGGGGATAGAGCCTCGCTTGAATCTAAAATGTGTGACGTCATCATTCTTGCCGTGAACAGCGCAAAGCTAGCATCCATACATTTAACGAAATAACACGCCAAAACGGTAGCTTGTGCTATACAATATACCTACATATCAATGTGCACATAGCGAATGTGGGCGGTTCTCCAGGGTGCTCGTCGCTGGTTACAGGGGTAAGTAAATTATGAAACATTTATAGTGTTTTAACTAAACACGGCAACAAAATATTGCTATGTGTATTGGGGCAAGTCTTTTTGGGGCGAGCATTTGGCCTTAGCAAATATGTTATTAACGTGGCAAGCAATTCGCGCTCCCATGTAAAAAGGTCTATTCATTCAAAGCAGATTTTGCTTTTAAGAACTAAATGGTGATATTGTAATGCGAGATGCCTATATACTGTCAGATTGATTGTTTAACGAATCACAGTCATCTTCCTCTCTTCGCCCCCCATAGTTTGGTTTTACCCCTCGTCTGTATCTTCTGGTCTATCGAATTCTGATGTCTATGGGTCAAACGAAAAGTCTCTCTTCTAAAAAAATCAAAGAGAAACAACGAAATAAATACACAAAAATTAATCTTTCTTTGTTGTCGCGTGTAAATTCCTTTATCGTTCATCCGATTGCGATAAACCGTTGGTGATTTGTTAAGCGCACGTCCGCGAAGGTTTCCATATATAATGGTGAGCTCTGACATAATGAATTTATTTCCTATACCATTCATCCGATTGCGATAAAAATTTGGTGATTTATTGTGCGTACGCCTGAGAAAGTTTCCAAATATAATGGTGAGCTCTGCCGTAATGAAATTTATATAAAAAAATACAATAGAAGACGCGCGAGTTGTTTGAAAAATGTGTATATTTCACATAGTTTAGTGGCTTTGCAACACATGCCGGATACTCACTAGGACTTAATAAATAACATACAGAAATTACAGAAATGCAAGTTAAATATACAAAATTTTCAAAAATTAGTTTTTGCGTTGATCAATGACTTTATTGTGTTTTCTTCCTTCAAGGTGTAATTTCCTAATTTTACGAACCCCATTTTGCTTGTTATCAGTTCTTTATGTATTAAATTGTTAATTCCAGAAAATATGAAGAATTTAGACCAGTGGTTCCCAAAATCTTTTAACACACGGACCCCTTTCCCAAACTGTTTTGCCCCCAGAACCCAGGGCGGATAGCACAACGGAGGTGGCGAAACGGGATGTGTGGTGGAACGGGTTAGGGTGGGGTGAGGCGGAATATTCCATCCCATCCCATTACGTCCCTCCCTCGACGAAATTTCCATATGAATAAAAATATGTCACAACCTTGCCGCAGACCCCCTGACATCCAGGGACCCCCAAATCAATTTTTATTTTCCACGGACCCCCTGAATGACCCACGGACCCCCTGATTGGTCCGTACGGATCACTTTGGGAACCACTAATTTAGACCAATAAAAACGTAAATACGAACAGGCACTAGAAATTGTAATAAAAAATAACTCGTTGAGTATTTGGAAAAAACATAACACACTATGCGACGAGCAATCAGAGTTCCAGAACAATAAGTTTAATAAAGGCAGTAAACATAGTGATTGATACATGGACGAAAGAAACAGACAAAAAATAACCATTGCAGCTTTCTTGTATTTCAAAAGAGCATATTTCACCAGGAAAGGAAACAGGTAACAAAAGTTGAAAGCTCAGTGTTAGAACTGATAGAAAATCACCTAGGTGTTCCGCAAGGGTCGGTATTAGGCCCAATTCTATTCATAATTTATATAAATTGTAAAATTGAAACCACAAAATATTGCTAAATTACACTTTTTGCAAACGATACGTTAATCTTTTTTTCGTGAACAGAGTACATAGAAGCAACAAACAAAATAAACGAAGACCTTCAAAATATAGCAAAACGGCTCAAATTAAACAAGTTGAAACTGAACGTAAAGAAAATAAGCAATCAAACGCACAACACGGGATTAAAATTTGACAATCTATATATATAAAAATTTAGGTTCCGTATGTTTGTTTCTGCAAACTGAAAGTAAACTATGGATTGACTCAAATTTTTTAATAATTGTAAGTTCTGGCGTTATGAAATTTGTATAAAAAAATTACTTAAGGTGGTGTGCTAGTGGTTTAGAAGTCCTCCATCGCGTCTGTCTGTCTGTCGGTCTGCCTGTCTGTTCGCAATAAACTCAAAAACTACTGAACGGATTTTCATGCGGTTTTCACCAATATACAGTGGTGATTCCTGAGGATGGTTTACGTATACAATTTGTCAAGGTTTTGTGTAAATTGGTGTATATGTGTATATAATATATAAAGAAGAATGTCTGTATGTGATGAACGAGCGGGCTGGCAAGCGGGTGGTGTGGATTTGATTTGTATACAAATTAACAGATGGCGGTGGTAACAAAGATAGGATAACCATCCAGTAGATGGCGTTGTGTTTCGTTAGCAACAGCAACGCGAGTCCGTGCCAGCTAGTTTCATATATTTTAGCGGCAGGGTAAAAGGACGTTGGGGGAGGGTAACGAAGGAGGTGGTGTTCGCCGGAAGGGTGCGGTGGGAGGGGGAAGGCGGGGAAGGTGGAAGGGGAACGCAAGAGGAGAGGGGGACACGCAGGGAGAAACAATTTATTTCTTAGAATGGGATTACAACGCTTGCCGGGTACCAGCTAGTAAATAATAAAAAAAATGAAAAAGTAAATTAAATCAAATACCTGGGTAAAATATTGGATTCAAGTCTAACTTTCACAGCAAATTTATAATATGTGCTAAAGAAGGTATCAAAAAATGTAAATTTTCTTACAAGACTAAGAAATAATCTAAATACAAACATTACTATATTACATTATTAATGGGCCGACGAAATCGAAGATAGGAAAACTAGATCAAAAAATATAATTCTTTTTAATGTTCCTGAGAGCCAGTCAACAACTCAAGCGCAATGTATTGTCGAAGACACAAACCGTGTTACAAGCCTTTTAAATAAGGTCACCTCTTTGGATGCCAACAAAATAAAACTGTACAGACTAGGGGCCAAGTGCAGCGACAAAATTCGGCCCATTAAAATGGTGTTTGGAGAAGAGTCACAAGCTAAGTTAATCCTTAAGAATAGACACAATATTTCTAATGATATAAAAATCATAGGTGATCAGACAATATTACAGCGGAAACAATTGTCCGACCTTAGGAAAGAATTAGAAGATCGCCTACAAGGTGGAGAAACGCACTTAACCATTAAATACATTAACTCTTGTCCAAAAATAATAAGTACATTGCCAAAAAACTAAGGATATTAACATCACTAAAAATTTATTATCAAAATGTACGAGGGATACGAACAAAACTTCAACAATTTTCCAAAACTGCATCAATTCTTCCTCACGAAGTCATCATTCTTACAGAAACTTGGCTTGTTTCCGATATCAACACAGCTGAACTGGGACTACCAACTCTCAATGTCTACAGACTGGATAGAAACAAGAATACTAGTTCTAAATCAAGAGGTGGTGGTGTCTTGCTAGCAATTTCTAAGAAATTAGTCTCAAAGCAGCTTAACACTACCTATAAAAATGTGGAACATGTTTTTATTATGATTAACACTAACAAAAAAAATAAAATCATATTAGGTTGTGTTTATATTCCTCCTTCATCAGATCTAATTATCTACAAAAACCATATCGATGAGATCCAATTATTAATATCTAAATACTCCGAAACAAAAATAATAATCGCAGGTGACTACAATCTACCTAACATTAATTGGGATCCTATATCCTCAGAATTATCCGGAACTAATCGCTCTAACTTATCTAACATTGAAAGTGAAATACTTGAAATGTCCAATTTTTTTAATCTTCAATTTTCCTTATAACGCAGTTGGGAAAGTGGTGGGATCCCCTCCAATGTTTTTGAAATAAAAACCACACATACCCAAATTTTCCAGTTGGAATGTCTGAATAATCAATTGGACGATCGACATACACTACAAAAGTTATCTTTACGTCACTTTTGTCGTTTTTTGTATAAAAAAATAGTTAATAAAAAATTCACGAAGTTTTATTTTTTTTTCAAATTGAGGTCATTATTACGGTAACTCTTTGGTGGTTGACTTTTGATTTGAATACAAAGCGTAGTATTTTCTCTTTCTATCAACGTTCAGATCTTATTTCTCACTACGGTAGTGAGGGAGACAAAATAATTTCTGTTAGACCTATATGAGTTGTTCCCAAAAGAGAACAAATTAGCCTATGGGATAAGTCGTGATATGTTAAATAATTTCACGACAGTCGCTAACGCCTATTAATTATAATCGTTTTATTAATAATATTTTTAAATATTCGTATTTACACATCTCCCTTTCAAATCGTCTTCTTCGTCTTTTTAAATTCTTATAATAATATGCGCTAATGGGTGGGAAGTAGGACATAAATTCCCCTTAGGACATATTTAACCTTTGGGGATGCTGTGTGGAGGGTCTTTAAAGGAAAGGAATAAGAGGAAGATCTAAGAACGAAAAATGTACGAGGAGTGGGTAGGAATCTGGGGATGAATATATCCAGGAGTAACGGATATATGAATCTATCCCTCCCACTGCGGCAAGGCGATGTTCCGAGAGAGTTCTGCTGGAGAGATCATTGGTCTCTCCCGATCCGGTCTACCACAGTTGGTGGGCAGACGCCGCCAAGCCAGGACAAACCTTACCCAATGAACCCGGGCACCCTTGCTAAGTCACCAAACGTAGCGAACCCCTTGGCGTAACCTAACGGGAGAGGAGTTGGTTATCTAATAAATGGTTGCCGGGGCGGCGGTGCCCATACCCGCCTTCCAATTAAAATTAATTTATATATGTCAATGTTTTCATAACAAAACATTTTGAAAAATGATTTATTTGACACTTGCAATCCCAATATCTATTATACTAGTGGTGACACACCCCCCACTATACAGATTATTTTATTTTAAATTGGTAATTCGGGAATTTGTCTTGAAATTCTGATAAATTTCGTCTAATCTGATATTTACGTACCAATGCTCCTTTATCTATTAAACATTTCACTATAGACCACTCTCCTCGATCTAAAGCCCAAGCAAGGGCTAAACCACCATCCGCATTAACATCCGTATTAACCCTCTCCAGCAGCACTCGCACTGCAGCCCACTTCTCATACCACGATGCAACAGTTAGTGCGGTCCATTCCTGACTGTCTACCCTGTTTGGGTCCGCCCCCTGCTGCAGGAGGTACTCTAGGACTGGGAGACGGCCCCACTGTACCGCGATATGCAATGCAGTCTCGCCAACATTATCTACAGAGTTAATATCAAAGCCGCTTAAAATTAAATATTTCACCAATGATAAATTGCCTATTTCTGCCGCTGTATGGAGTACAGTGCGGCCGCGATTATCTTTGGAGGTAATCTCAGCGTCAGTTTCAATAAGATATTTCAGCAGTGATAAATTATTGTCTTTTTGTACCGCTATATGGAGTACAGTGCGGCCGAGATTATCTTCAGAGTTAATCTCAGCGCCAGTTTCAATAAGATATTTCACCAATGATAAATTGCCTGTTTCTGCCGCTATATGGAGTATAGTGCGACCGAGATTATCTTCAGAGTTAATCTCAGCGCCAATTTCAATAAGATATTTCACCAATGATAAATTGTATTTTTTTGCCGCTATATGGAGTACAGTGCGGCCGTCATTATCTTTAGAGGTAATCTCAGCTCCAGTTTTAATAAGATATTTCACCAACGATAAATTGTTTTTTTCTACTGCTGTATGGAGTCCAGTGCGGCCGCGTTTATCTTTAGAGGTAATCTCAGCGCCAGTTTCAATAAGATATTTCACCAATGATAAATTGTCTTTTTCTACCGCTATATGGAGTGCAGTGCAGCCGAGATTATCTTCAGAGTTAATCTCAGCGCCAGTTTCAATAATATATTTCACCAACGATAAATAATCATTACCTGCCGCTATATGGAGTACAGTGCTGCCGTCAATATCTTTAGAGGTAATCTCAGCGCCACTTTCAAGGAGATATTTTACCAACGATAAATTGTTGTTACTTACCGCTATGTGAAGTGCAGTCATGTGGTCATTATCATCTTTAAAGTTGATGTCAGCGCCACTCTCAATGAAATATTTTACTGCCGATAAATTGTTTTTGCTTACCGCTACATGAAGTTCAGTCCTAAAGTTTTCATCTATAGAGCTAATCTCAGCACCTTTTTCAATCAAATTATTTACTGTTGAAAAGTTACTGTCTTTACCTGTGGCCCCTTCTAATGCGGGCCTGCCGTCATTTTCTTCAGCACCCTTTTGGATGAGATATTTTATTATTGTTAAATTGTTATTACCCTTCGCAATATGTAGTGCTGTCTCCCCATAATTATCTACAGAGTTAATCTCAGTACCATTTTCAATGAGATGTTTAATTATTAATTGATTGACATTACCTGTCACTTTATTATGTCGTACAGTCCTATCTCTTAAAATTTTTCCTTTTAATTTTACACTTTTCACAATATTTTTTAATATGGATACATTTTTATTACCCGCCGCTATATGTAAAGGAGTTCTGCCACTATTATTTAAGGAGTTTATTTCAGCACCGCTTTTAGTGAGATATTTCACTAACGATAAATTACTATTTCCTGTCGCATGATGTAAGGCACTCATACCACTATTATCTTTTAAGTCGATCTTAACGCCATTTTCAATCAGATGTTTTACTACCGAAGAATTGTCGTTACGTACGGCTATATGCAATGCGGACCATCCGTCATTATCTTGAGAGTTCTTCTCAGCGCATCCTTCAATGAGATATCTCACTGCTGATAAATTGTCTTTTCCCGCCGCTATATAAAGCGCAGTCCTGCCGTAATTATCTACAGCATTGATCTCTGCACCACTATCAATGAGATATTTACAAATTGTTGTATGTCGATTAAAAGCCGCATACATCAGAGCAGTCTTACCTAGTTTACAGCGTGTATTTATGTTTGCCCCACGCTCCACTAAGAGCTTGACAATATCCAGGTGACCGGCCTCAGTAGCTATAAGTAAAGAGGTCTTTTTATTTTTATCGCGCCGTGTCAACAAAATATTTACGAGATCCGACGTTTGCTTCGCGAATAGTGTAACCATTCCGAGATGGCCATTCTGTGCAGCGAAGTGAAGGCAAGTCTCATGTTCTTTTAGCCCATTCAGTAATATGAGGTAACGTTCGATGTTATTGTTTAATCTTTCAAATAATATTGTTTTTGTATGATTCACCTTATTTTTAAGTAAACCCTTGTTAAATGGATAAATTAATGTTTCAACGTATTTTAATCTGCTTTTTTCAATTTCTGTTGAGGTGTCACCCGATTTTAGTACATAATTTGAAACATGTGATTTGGAAATATCTCGATTTAACATATATGCCAATAGAACCGCTCCTTTACACTTAATATTAGATTTTAAAAGTTTTTTCATAATTCTGTTACACAATGCGGCATCTTCAGCTTTACCGTGAAAAGTCGGCTGATCCATTATATGCAGTGCTGAGTCATTATTAATGTCATATTGGGTGATGAGACTGACGAAGGCTTCCCGGGTTCCTTTATAGTGCAACCCGGTGAGCAAAAATTCGACTATGTGCTCGTTCCTTTCTTTGACAGCAATATGCAAAGCTGTCTGGTGGTCGTCATTTCTAAATATGGCATTTTCTTCGAACCACAGTCGACTAATTTGTTTTGCGTTTGATTTTAGTGTTGTGTCTGACATCTTCATTTCTCCTAATTCGACATTTAGAAATAATCTGATAATCTTGCTATCAGGTTGCAACAGTACTTTAGGCAGAATGATGTCTTTAATCAGTTGATATTTGAAAGCGCTCTTTTTTTGGTCTAACCACATGACTATTATTTGGGCACAGCAATACTCGGCGTATGTTCTGTGCACAAAATGGAATTCTCCGTTTCCTTCAGATTGAACTAATCCAAGCCTATTTAATTTAACTAGCTCCTGGTCTTTGATGGTTTTAAAATACCCATCATAAAAATCTGAAAAGAATGTTTTAAAACCGAGTTTGCCATGTAGTCTAGTTAATGGTTCGAGGTATTTCTCGTTAATATCATCGTCGCTCAATGCCTCTCCTATAATTGTTTTATCGTGTATGTATATATCATATTTCAAACTTATAAATCTCTTGTA
The DNA here is from genome assembly GCA_917880885.1 of Limnephilus marmoratus. Taxonomy (NCBI): domain Eukaryota; kingdom Metazoa; phylum Arthropoda; class Insecta; order Trichoptera; family Limnephilidae; genus Limnephilus; species Limnephilus marmoratus. The sequence continues at coordinate 8,712,206 of OU862935.1, forward strand.
TAGATTTGGTGCGCTCATTATGTTGATATTTTTAAATAAGGCTTCCGTAGACTGGATCAACAGGTCACTTCGCGGCCTGAATATTTCAGCCAACATTCTTAGCTGCAGAGGAACTCCCATGAATCGGGTCATGTCTGGGCCGAGCACTTTCTTCGCCTGTCGGAGCACCTCTTCCGCATACTCCTTGAGTCGCCCCTCCTCTACCTCTCCGTAATCTCTCAGTTCGAGGAAGAGGCAGGAACGCCAAAACACCAGTAAGAAGTTTAGTTGATTTTTTTCACTAATTGGTACAAACGACGTAGAGAATTGATTAAGTTTCTCTTCCAATGATTCTTTCAAATATGTTCGTGTTGCCAAGAATATTTGAACATTTGGTTTATTTAGTAAATAATTAATGAGCTTAACAAGTTTCTCTTTGGCACTTTCCTTATTTTTAATATAATCATCTACTTCATCGAACCCATCAAACATCAAAACGACTCGCTTAGTAGATGTCTTGCTTTGAAGTAAATATATTAAAAAATTGTGTTCTAGACTGTTGTCAGCGGTGCGACCATCACTCAGAAGAAAACTTGACACGTTTTGAGGAGTTAGTATTAGTCCATCTGGTAATTTATCTCTAATATGAGCTTGAAAGTTTTTCAATTCAATATATATTACCCAGGGTGTTTCAACAAGCCTAGACAAATTCGCTAGCGATGTCGTCTTCCCCATTCCGGGTTCGTCTGTTATGATCACCATCTTTCGTTCAGTTTCGCTCAAGGTTTGTTCGTCTATCGGGTCGTATGATACTGTCGATACATAAGATTGCAGGCTCTTCACAGATCCATGGGAATATCGCCATTCAATTTCATACCCAATCTCAGTCTGACAGATTTTAATAAAATGGAGGTTTTTCTCTGAATTTTTCTGGAATAATTCTGCCTCTCGTTCTTTTGTGTCCGCAACCTTTAAATTGTCAATGAATACTTCACTTTCCTTACAATTGCTGATTAATCCCAAGAGAAAAGTCTTATCTTCGATGGTGCGAACGACAAATAGGTCATCAGAATATTTGGTTTGCGCAAACTTTCGAACGTCAATTAGAGCTCTATGAAAAAAATTTCTAGATACATAAAAGTCTTGGTTAAAAATTTGTTTGCAGTAAATATCTCCGCTAGACACTTGAAGCCGATAAATAGAGTTTTGTTGGTACTTGTTGCACGTTTCTCTGAACATCTTTTCTACGTTTCCCTTGGCGAAGATAATCTCTGTCCCCGCGAGCTGCTCCCAACCGGCTAAAGTCTCCATTTCATTGAGGCTCATCACCACAATATTGTTGGGTGAGTTAAGACATTTTAAGATACATTTGTTGTCAGTTTTAATATTGGTTTCGAAAATTGGCATTTGTTGATCACTGAGCCGCGGACGCGAGTTTTTAATAGTGATAACGTAATCATCATTTGTTGCTATTTTCTTGAAGTCAGAACAAAGAAATTCATTGATTTCTGAAATCAAACATTCTTCCCCTAAAAATTCTGCAAAAGTGTACGCTGTTTTGCCTGTTGAAATAATGTTTTTCCGAAGCACAACTTTCTGTGAACCGTCCGACAAATCAATTAGATTAATTTTTCGGTGAACATTAAATGTTTTGACGTTTTCAAAAGAGTTAAATATATCAATTGGGTGTGAAGATATAAAAACAAGTTTCTTAAGGACGGAAGGAGAGCTTTGCTTGTAATTGTTTAAAAATGTCCGATATTCCGAACTAAAAGTTGTACACAAACTACCGTCAACCATCATCAGGTTATTTTGGTCAATGGGCCAATGGCCACTTTTTAAAAGTTTCTGAAGCCGTGGCCAATCTAGAAACGTGAAATGACTTTCAAGTAAATATTTTTCATTTGGGGCAGAGGAAAGAACATTTCCCCTTAATTGTGAGAATATGTTCTGAAGGCGTGTCATTTCTAACTCGCCGTCTTCAGTAACAATCGAAAGGACCCGTGCGGTGTCCGAAAGCAAGAATTCCTGGAGGCCTATTGAGTCAGTGAAATTTAATGAAGACTTTGGTAATGAGTCGAGAAAGTTCTGTCCCTCAGCGCGGTAAAACAAGTCAGCAGCTCGAGGGAGCGCCGCAAACTGCTCATCCACTTCATCCGTGAACTTTTGCCCTAGCCACCGCATCAGTTGCTTCAGACGGTGTGTAAGTTTTCCTAATGATTGTTTGGTTTCGCAGCTGATTGTTAAATTATTATGATCAATTTCAAAATCGGGAAAAATGTCATCATTTTTTTCTTTTTCAAGTTTTTTATTTAAAACTAATTTATTAATCCAATTAGCATCTGCTTGCTTTTGAATACTGGTTAATTTATAAAGAATTTGTAATTCATCTTCAGAAAAAGATTTCAAATAGCATTTAGCCAAAATACCCTTTTCCGTATTGTACCGTATAGTTTGTTTAGACAAAATTATATCATAAGTCTTTCTGTCAAAATTTTCATGATATTTATTGTCAAGGTTTAACGCGTTTTTTCCAAATAGCTTACTTAGTTCTTTGCGGTTTTTAGGCCAATCCGTTACATTGATTATATTCAAATTATCTTTTAAGGCATTTATGAAGTTACTGATTGCGTGAGTCTTTGTAGTATATATTAGATTGCTCCACTCGACTATCCAGTCAAAGCTGGAAACATCAATTATAATACGATTAACTATCCCGATATGCTTTCCACAAGTGTTAACATAGTTTGGCGCCGATACATAGACTTTAATGTCCAACCGTTCCAAAAAATTGTATCCTATTCTATCGTAATGATCTTCTCGCACTTTTTCAAGCATAGCTCTTGCACCAGGGCTGTCAAATACTACAGTCTTAGCGTGAAATCCACCGCTGGTATTCTTCATTAACAAGTTGCCCGACACATTCAACCACTTCACTGTGAAGCTAGTTATTTGGGCTAGCCAGCCCCCGAGGGAGTGGCCTGTTATTGCAAGATTGTAATTTCTCCCGTGTTTAGTGTTAACAAAATGTAATGCTTGCCTTATTCGATCTGCGAAAGTGATGGCGGTGTTAGCGCAGTCTGTGTATTGGTTCCAACAGATTCCGAAAGCATCTGTAATTAGCGATCCCGCGTTGGATAGTACTGTCCCTCGGTGCGCCACCACCACCTGCTGCCACTCGTTGTGGACGTACGCCGCACCGAAGTATCCGTTAATCCATCCCGGGTTGGAACCAGTAGCCAGGAGACACCAGTCCTCGGGTAGATCCAGCCTCTTCCCGTAATCCGCGTCCGTTTCCTGCGGCTTCTTCTCTGTGTACACAGCTTGTGAAAGCAGCGCCAGGATGAGGTCGCTGGGATGAGAGTCTGTCGCAAGGATGTTAAGGGGTAGCTCTGTTGAGGATTCCAGAAGGGCGTCAGTCAATTGTTCCTGGGAACGCTCCATAACTAATCCCTGGTCAACTTCCATGGTTGGAAAGGTGTACGATGTGAATCAACTGAAACAATAATAACAAATAATGTCACACCATGCCATAAAAAGCCGCAGCATATCTGAGGAATTCTATGATAGTATGTTTTTATGGACTGGCACTCCACTAGATCAGTGTGAATAAAGACAACTTTTACAATATTTATTTATTACAAGCGAATTCCCGGCATGCGTTGCTATGCCGCTTAATAAAGAAATTGTTTCTTCCTGCGCGTCCTTTCTCATTCATTCCGTTCCCCTTCCACCTCCCTTTTTCTCCCGCGTCCCCTTCGCCTTTCGCGTTACCACTCCGCCTTTGTCGTTTTCCCTCTCCCCACTCCCCTCTCCCTCCCCTTTCCCAACCCGCATTTCATAAATTCATTCCCGGTCTATTCAGTTTTCAAACAGATCACGTGCCACCTATTGCAATTTTTTAATCCAAATTTCACAATGCCAGAGCTCCCCAGGATACGTAGAAACCATCACTGTCAGGCACGTATCAAATGCCCAAAGTTTCATCGCAATCGCATGAACTAGATATAGTTATAATATATCTAGTTCAATATAATTTGTTAATATCTATAACGTAGATTGCCCAGAACTCTTATAACGAATCCAGATACGAGTTTCAACATACGAACCAGATCCGACACGATTCTTAACCTCCCTCGGTGCAACACTAATTCTAAGCAGAACTCCTTTTTTTATCGTGCATCACGTACTTTCAACACACACTATACACAATTTGACATTTTTAACTCTGCCCCACACTCCTTAAAATCACACGGGCGGTCTCTCAATACTTTTCAATAAAAATAACCATAGATACCCATCTGATGAAACCACCACTGTATCGAACCACCTTGCTCTTTTTTATTTAATTTTTTAGTTGTGCATTTTTTCATTACTATACTTCAACTTCACCGATCCCCCTTCCATCCTACCACTCCCTATTCCCACCACAATAACTTGTTTCTTGAAATTGTAATTATTCATTATTATCTCTGGAATTGGATGAATGTTTTAGCAAAGCATAGCATACAACATACATACATACATACATAGACAGAAACAAACATATTTTGATTTTTGAATATATATAGATTGTACTCTTTTTACATGATAAATAATATCGTTTTTTTACAACAGCTATTCACCCTAAAAAGAGTGCTTTGTGAATAATATAGGTGAATCAATAGAAAAAACGAATGCAATTCAGAAAATAAAACTAAATATGAATCAAAGTGTAATGTATTAAAGCTGGAATGTAGATATATGGTTTGCTCGCGATAATATGTTTATTGTTGCATTTTGACAACTACTGATTGTGTTCCCTCCGCCTCAGTTGTTCAGTTGGATTTATTTCACCGCAAGGGACACAAAACCTTTTAAACCGCATCGCCTTTTCGCTGATAAAATCGCAAAAGTCTACGCGTGAATATCGCCTCCTTGCGCTACCACATTATAAGCTAAAATATCACTTGATTACCATTCGCGTACGCCATTCACTCCACAAATCAAATATTACCATTCCATTCCTCATTTGTACAAACTAAAATAAACTGAGTGCATAGCAGATATTGGTAAATCTCATCAATTCCAAGCATACAAGCATTAAAATATGTACCCGCGATCTTCAATTGTACACTCCACAATGCCGCACCATTTGGTTCTTAGGGAAGCTTTTGGCCTGAACGAGAACCGGATTTATTATATCCATGTATTTTATCATGACATGCAAGGATTCAAGTGAATAATACCTTCTCACTATATGAGATTATCGCAATACCTACATTTTTTTCTTTCGCTTAAATTCTAGAATAGTCTGTTTAGATATACCAACCCTGGTATTTATGTATGCACATCGCTTATTTGACTCGGCTCAGGAATTGTTTTTTTTATTTGGTAAATAACTTGTCCATTGTACTTGTCAAAGCAGCAAATTTTCCCAGTATACTTGTGACTCTTGTGCATTATTTTTTTAAATAACTAGCTGGGGTACCCAGCTTCGCACAGGTCAACATTCTTGAGTGTTCTGGAATGTTCCACAATGGTGTTCTTGATTCCCTACTCCCGGACATACCTCTACAATCCAAAATGTTTCGGGATGCTCTGGAATGTTGTGGAATGCTCTTAAATACGTTTTTTATAATATCAATTAGAATTAAGTTATCCAACCTTCTACATAGAATGTTCCAGAACCTTCTAGACTAACCGCCACTCATTTCTGAAAGCTTTTAGAAATTTCTCCTTCCATAAATTTCTAGAGAATTTACAAACCATTCAGAATGTTCTGGAACCTTCTAGGCTAACCGACTTACTCCGCCGCTCCTTTCAGAAATTTCTAGAGTTTTATCGTACCCTCTAGCTAGAACTTTCCGGAAGATTGTTCATGAAATTTCTATAATGCGAAACTTCCAGCCCTTACATCTTCAAAAGCACGCCTTTTAGGTAAAAACGGGACCCCTCATCCTGGAGGAGTATAACTCCTTTAATCGTTCCGGGATTCATTTCTGAGTTTTTGCGGGCCGCACGTCTTTTTGTACTTTCTTTTATAATTTACATTTATTAAAACTTTAAGTTTGCAGTATTTGTAAAAATGGAGGACAAATTTAGTGATTATTAGTTTTACTAAAAAGTAAAAGAGATATAATTCCAAAAAGGATGCAAACATTAGATTCACTTTCAAACAAATTGCCGAACAGTTTAGAATCGTCACGGTTGTCTTTATGTCCGAATCTACCAAATTAACGAGAATTCTTAAAGTTGGGGACATTTTGAAGAATTGTACATACGTATACGAAACCTATTAAAAATAAACTTAGCTAGGGAACCTATAAGAATAATAATAAGTTTATTAAGTTACCAGCTATTGAATTACCGATGTTTGACTGACGAACGAAAAATTTGCACCTGTTTTATGAAATACTTAGAACAAATTCTTATTTAACTCCACAACTGTCTGATTCGCAACGAGCACAATATTTAATTGGAAAATTAACTGGAAATGCGAAAAACGTTACGTCAGGTTTAGTGCCAACTGGAGACACGTACAAAATAATCTGGGAAACGCTAGTTAATAAATATCCATTCAAGAACCGCAATACACAACGCAAACAATGTGACAGTTTTAATAGAAAAATATTTAGCAACCATCACCACGCCAAAACAATTGGGAACAGAGGAACTTTCTGATTTTATATTACTACAATGCGCTTTGCAACAATTAGAGTCGCAAATTGCACAAGTATTTGAGCTCTCAGTTCGAGAAATTGAGATTCCCACCTGCAAGCAATTGGTGTCGTTTGTACAAGATCAGGTCAAAATTCTGCAACGAACTTCAACAACTCGTGGGCCTAATACCGCCAACATAAATTTTATCAGTACCGGTGGAACGGTACGCACAGCACAACCCCACACACCTCATACTTACATCAGTACGCATTCAAAATGCATTGCCAAAATGAGAGCCATACGTTACTGTACACTTGTACACAATTTTTTAAATTTTCAAAGTTTTTGAAGTATAAAAATTTGTAAAGAATTTCCTTGGTTAAGAAAAAATCGTTTTGTTTTAATTGCTTGAGCCCGCAACATACATCTATAAGGGGCCGCTCAAGTATTACGTAACGCACTTTGGGGGGGGAGGGAGGGTCTTGTAAAACGTTACTGTGCGCTATGGGGGCGAGGGGGGGTTCGAACAACGCGTTACGTAACCTTTTCGTTTTCTAAATATTTTGGTAATTCCAGTAAGCTAGTTACATTGGGTTTGCAGCTCACCTCAATGATGATTAGGGAAAAGTAATATGAGTTACTAATGACCTAATTTTATTGTCAAATCGTTATTATATTTATGAAGTATGGTATTTTTTATTGCTTTTTGAAGGGATTTAGAAATTTAGGTAATCTAAAACGACTCAGCAACAAATATAATTATTAAAATTGATTAAAATCCTTGTAGACCACCCCTCTCCCCCTCCCCAATATGTTGTGTATATAAACCGTAGACTAAGAATTATTTGTACCTGTCTGAAGATGGCTTAAACGAGCTGAAACCGGTTACGGTCGAATAAAATTAAGTGGAATAAAGTTTTATATTCTTTTTATTATAATACATATAAATGATGTTATTAGAGGATATGGAACATATAAATGATGTTATATAAGCGATTAAAACAAGATAAAAAGTATTTAAAGCGACTTTCCAGTCCTTTGCGCAACTTAATTGTGACTTTCAGGTAAAAATTGTCACTTGGGCGTTACGTAACGTTTAGGGGGGGGGTGTTCAGAAAAACGTTACGGTGCGTTACATGCGGGGGAGGGGGAGTCAAAAATCTTAAAAAATTGCGTTACGTAATACTTGTACGCCCCCTAAGATGCTAATCAAAAGGTACTTGTCTTATCCAATGGAGCGATTTCGGTCGAAAAATGGACCACTTTTATTTTTCTGCGATTGATTTCGGTCCAAAAATGGACCACATTTTCCTACCATTCGTAAAACATTTATTGTAATTATTTAAAACATTTCCTGGGTCAGCCGTTTATTTTAACACGAAGCTATTGAAATGCTTTATCTATTATGACCATAGATGTTGCAAATCCGAACTTCGTAGACTATTTTAGAACAACGTTAAAAATAAATTTTTAAAATATTTTTTTCCCGCCGAATTTTTGAACAGCTGTTTAAGGATAAAATGAAGTCCTTTTTCCATAGATATGCACCATTTAATTGTCAAGTATACCACAGACAACATACAGAAACCGAAAATATTCTATGTTGACCCGAATAAGTATCCCTCACGGCAATTTCAAGTAAAAAACACCCAGGATTCGCGCGATTATAAACTTTACGATTTTTTTATATTTTTTTCATAAATCCTACAAATATAAGATAAGCGGTAAAATACAGGTTATTCCATTGGCTATATAGCACTACAATAAGTTATTATGTCTCCATGTCAAAATTCGAAGGTATGATTTTTTGAATATTGACGAAAAATTTAAAAAATGGCCATCTGGGAAATCTCAAGCAATCGAAGCAAATTTATTTATTTCGCGTGATCGCTCCAGTGGCTAAGTGTCATGGCAAGTATCATCCGTTTTTTTCATTTTGATAAAAATAGTCAGGCAAATACCTCTACATCCAATGCAGGAACTCAACCTAACGGTTCAGAATCGTCGCCGTCGGTATGTACCATGTCAGCAACCGCACAAGTTGCAACTACTGAAGTACTTGCTACCGCGAAGGTTCCCACTGTTGATCAAAACGGTGAAGAGAATAGCGTTTGCTGTCTTTTAGACCCAGGCTCACCAAAACATCACAGTGTTGTGAACAATTAGGCCTGACAGCACCTGGCAGTCAGTCCAGTAACGCTCCTCGCAGTTTAGGGTTTAGGTGGCAAAACGCAATTAATAAGAGGAAGAGACACATTTCAATCTTGAACCTCGCCGAAAGAAGGAAAACTGCTTTGCTGACAACAGCGTATAAACTTTTTAACGGTAACATCTGTATTCCCGATATAATACAAAAAATTGAGTTTTATGTCCCCGACAACTTCACAAGAGTGCGCAGACACAGAACTTTTATTGTTCCGAGATGAATTCAAGTGTCTTGAAGTCTGAATTTAAGGATTAAATAAAATGCATAGGTGTTTAAAAATACCTACCAGGTATTATTTCCTCCGGTGATATTTTTGATTTTTTTTATTTATTTTTTCTACAAAAACATAAAAAATGGTAGGTGTTGAACGGTTGGAGGCGGGTTGAGGGGTTGATCGGTTACTCGGCTGAGTGACCAATGATAACAAGCGGAAGATTTTTTTTTGTTTGAATTTGAAAAAAAAAAAATAAAAAAAATGTCATCAAAAAAGTCACCGGAGACAAAAATTTCATTTACATTTTTTACTCCAAATATGCCCAGGAATCGCTGGTTAAAATCCCTCGGGTACGTCCTGTTACACCCTGTATATTTCAGAATCAAGAAAATTCTTAAACAGGTTTTATCTGATACTAATTAATAAAGCGGTAACCAATTTATATACATTTAAATTTAAATACTATTTGGTTTTAACCCCCCGGCTGGGATTTTACATATTTATTTTTTTTAAGACAAAAAACACTTTGATGTGCACATCAACATAAAACAACATACTTTTTACAATACAATATATGTACATGTTACATCGGTAAATTTTTATTTGTAACTAGCTGCCCCGGCCACGCGTTTCTGTGGCAAACGAAACACAACGCCATATACCGCCATCTGTTAATTTGCATACAAATCAAATCCACACCGACCGCTGCCGACCCGCTCGTTCACCACATGTAGACATTCTCCTTTATATATTATATATTTCAACCAATTAACACAAAACCTTGACAAATTATAAACCTAAATCTTCCTCATGAATCTATCTATTAGTGAAAACCGCATGAAAATCCGTTCAGTAGATTTTTTTAGTTTATCCCGAACAGACAGACAGACGTGTCGAAGGACTTTAATTTATAATATGTAGAGATTAAAAAAATACATTTTACAGTTAACGGAAAATATGTAGGTACACATATTTATTTAATTAACACGAAATTTATTCCATGTTATGTCGTACTGGTAGTTCAAGCGTTACATATCATGTTTGACAATAAATAATATGACAAATAATTTAACAGAACAACAAACTTAAGATTGATGCAAAAAAATGGTTAAATAATTGTAAAAACCTATAGCTAAATATTTCAACACGTAGGTAAAACACGAAATAGATGATTGCTCCTAGGTTAAACACATTCCTTTAACAAAAATGTGTATCAAACAAATAATTGAAATTTCACACATCATTCTCGTCACTGTTCGTATCTGAGTAATTGTCACGTGTGCCTTTTTGATGAAATCCTTATTTTGGAGTCGTTCTGCACGAATTACACAATTTTTCCGATCCTCAATAGAAACCATATCTATAGCAGCATGCACAAGGTTTTCGATAACCTTGTTTCACTGATAATAGATCACACATTATATCAATATGTAATTACAGTCACACCGATTAAATAAACGGAGTCAAAATGACAGTAATAAAGTAGATTTAATCCAAAACAAAGTAATGGATTGGTTTTTCATCTTATTAAAACACTACTAATTATTATTACTAAATGTAGAAACATTAATTGTTTGCTGTTATAGTAGCATGATATTAACAAAAATGGAATTTCCAAAGGATTTAGTCGCCTAATTAGCGGGAATAACCGCCATTGGAATTTCTAAATTTTGTTTCGCAGCGTATAATTAGGAATCGTCTGTAATCAATGTAAATAAGTTTTTACTCATTTAAAGTATTTTTTCTTGATTTATTTAAATCGCGCATGTTTTAAAGACCTGCTTATCCACTTATATTTTAATATACTATTTTAGAATCCAGTTTTATGTAATTCCGAAAATCGGATTTTAGAGGGTCGAATAAGTTATAAGAAATGAAAAATATAAATATTAATAATATAATGGTAGTGTCTTTCGAGTTTGGGTTTTTCGAAGATTTTACTGTACGTTAATCCCCGTGTGAAATTTTGGGAGTGCACTTGGTATCTGTTCGACTATAGTACCTATTAATACTAATCTAAAGTTACTATTTATGATTTACCTCACCTACCTATGTATGATTTACCTAAGCTACCGATTTATGATGTACCCAACCTACCTATTTTCCGATACACACCTTCCGGATCCCTGAGGCGCATGTGTGATGTGAGCTATGACCATGACAAATATACCGAGATACGTAAAGATGCAAGGCTCTTGTAAGCGTAATTACCTAATGAGATAAAGAAAGAAACGTTGAGACGTAGAGTGGATAAACGAGGAAAGGAGTGTAAGGAGAATATTTATGTATCCAGAATACCCTACCCTAACTCCCTCATAACGCTGCCCAACCGGGTGGCGACAAAACTCCCCTTTCTTTACACTGGCACTGTGTCGACAGGGATGCTCTTGTGAGGTATCACGTAAAATGTTTACGACGGAAGGAATGTGTGCCGAGATCTCTGATTACCTCCGCGAGACACGGCTCGATGGTTGCTTGAGTTAGTTTGTTAGATATTTATTAAAATTTTAAAACTAATGGTGTGTATTTATTCGATTGTTTGATTTTGCGTACAAGAAATTAGTTTTCACAAAAACCACACCTTATCGCCATTAGCTCGCGGGATGACAAATAACCTAACAAAGGTTATTTAAAAATAAAATTGATGTCACAAACTGGAAACCACATCGAATTATGAATGCGAAATATACCTACACCTACCATGTTAATCAACACATTATCCCGATGGTACTCCCAGCAGGAAAACGTTGTACGGTGGGCAAGTACGTACTCCCAACCGACATACTCGTACTTGCGATCAGGAGTAAGGCAAGGAGGGTGTATGTCCCCAATCCTGTTCAATGTATACATGGACGAATTATCAAACCGCCTGGACACCAGAGCGGGCTATCGTATCAATAATCTGTGCCTAAATCACATTAGCTATGCGGACGACATGATTCTCCTAGCTCCGTCGATCAAGGGGCTGGCCGCGATTCGTTTGCTATACTATAGTTTAGTACGTAGCATTTTGGAAAGTGGTTCAGTAATATGGGGACCAGTGGATTTAACATACTCTCAAATGATTGAGAAAGTGCAAAAGAAGTTTCTGAAATATTTATATCTTAGAGACTTCGGATATTATCCCTGGTTATAATATCCATCAGCCTTTTTGTCCGGCATGCTGGGTATTAATAGCCTCGCCGAAAGAAAGAAAACTGCTTTGCTGACAACAGCATATAAACTTTTTAACGGTAACATCTGTATTCCCGATATAATACAAAAATTTGAGTTTTTTGTCCCCGACAACTTCACAAGAGCGCGCAGACACAGAACTTTTGTTGTTCCGAGATGCAGAACTAACTTAACAATAGTAAAGCCGCTCGGAAAAATGATTCTGTTACTAAATTACCTGTCCCTTGATATAGATATTTTTCAACTAAATATTCATCAATTCAAAAACGCTATTATTACTTAATAAAATAAAATGTATGTTTATTATTGGTTATGTATAACTGTAAGTATGCATTTAAAATAAAAAAATAAAATTAATTTAAAAGTAATGAAAACATTGGGTTAGGTTATCGGCTGTTTTTCACAGTTATTAATGACTTTTCACAGATGCGTTGTGTTGACTGGATACTGAGTTGGCATGGAACCAAATATATTGTAAACACTAAGTAATACAATATTATATCATAAACAAAATATAAATACACATATTATTGAGAGACGGATTTGGGTATCGCCGCCGCCACGAGAACCATTCATTGGATAATCAATACATCTGCCATAGATCACCCCAAATGACAAGCTTCGTTTGGTGACTTCGCAAGGGTTCCCGTATTCATGGGTAAGGTTTGTCTAGGTCTTGATAGCGGATGCGTCTGGTTGATAGTTGAGAGACTGGTTGAAGGAGATTTAATCTAAACCTCTCCAGCACAACTCTCTCGACCCATCGTCATACACGATGGATTCATATGTCCGTCACTCCTGGAGACATTGACCCTCAGATTCCTACCCATCCCTTAAATATTTTTCCTTCACAGAACATCCTCTTCTTCCTTTCCCTAAAAATACCACATACCCAGCATTCTCAAAGATGATATAGGCCCTGAGGGATAATATTTTCCACAGGGCCTCTTGTGTGGAGCCAATTAAAAAAAAAGTATTTTGGTCTCAAATCTAAATTAAAGTTTTATGAAGAGCCACGCAACCGTTCCTCTTAAAGTCAGACATGCTCAGCACGCACCGCGCCCCGTGTTCCACGCGCTACGTGCCACGCGCAACGACCCACATCGCCACGCCCAAAGTACAAAGTCCGACACATCATTGATTACGCCCCTCAGAAGAGACCACCCGGGCGCACCCGTTCCAAAAACGGGCCGCCAGAACAGTAATATGGTGTGGTAGATCTCTTCCCCCCTCCAGGATGAGGGGTCCTGTTTTTGAAGATATAAGTTTCACCCTCTTTAAATTTCAAGAACAGTCTTCCGGAAAGTTCTAGAAGGTTCGACAAAACTCTAGAAAGTTCTGGAAGGAGTGGCGGAGTAGATATTTCGGCGAGTCTAAAAGTTTCGAACAATAGAAACATTCTGGAATGTTGTGGAATGTTCGCGAATAGGGAACCAAGAACATCATTGCGGAACATTCTAGAACACCCTCGAATGTTGTCCTGAGCAAAGCCGGGTAATGAATAAAATGATAACATCAACTTACTGGTTGAGTTGAATGTGAACTCTTGCCACTTGGTTCCAGAACTGCTTCCAAATTACAAATCTAATAATAACTGATCACTGCAAGCTAGATTCAATCATTCTAATAAACGTGTCTCGGTTTGCTGTTGGTTCAAGAGCTACTGACCACTGAGCACTGAGGACTGAGGACTGTACTCTTGGACTGACTAGCGACTATTGCCCATCCAATAATCCCGTAGAAGTTTAATACGAATAATTGCGAATCGCGCTAGAAACAATACGTATTCTAAAGAGAGGACAGGGGTGTATTGGAAGGAAACTTTATTTTGTTTCTGGCAGACATTCAAATGGGACACAGTTTAAAATAAAGGAAGAAATATCCAATAAGTATGGAAGCCGAACGCTGGAGTACTTTGTACCAGTGATTTTTAATAGGCTCAAAAATAATTTTGCTTTTGGGGAAAATGAGAATTTAAGGCATGAAAACTGTAAAAATGTGGCTTATCAATGAAAAATCTATGTAACTGTAAAAAAAAATAAACAAAGAAAAAAAAGAAAGATTGATGATGTTATGGCAGTTAATTTTTTTAAAATATTTGTACCTTTTTCTAAATGATACCAAAACTGTTATTTTATTAAAATCTTCGGGAAGATTATTAAAATATTAGCTTTTTCCCGCAGCTTCGCTCGCATGGTATTAGGGGTTTCCCACTCCGCCTCCTCCACCTTCCGTCTCCCCACTCCACTCCCCCATCAACCCCCCCTCCACCTCCACCCACCCTTCCCCCCACTCCTCCCCCCTCCACTCATCCATCAAACCCCCTCTCCTTCCCCCTCCTTCTCCACCGACCACTCCCCCACCCCATACCCCTCCCCACTCCACCTCCCCCTTCCCCTTCCTTCCCTCCCACCTCTCCCACCCACTCCGCCTCCTCCACCTTCCCTCTCTCCACTCCACTCCCCCCATCAACCCCCTCCCCCTATCCCTCCCCTCACCCCCTACCCCTCCACATTCCCTCTCCCCACACCACTCCCCCTATCAACCCCCTTCCCCACACCACCTACCCCTCCCCACAACCTCCTCCATCCATCCCCTTTCTCCTTCCTTCCCTACGCCCCCCCTTCTTCCTAACCCCTTTCCCCACCCTCTTCCCCTCACCTTTCTCCCTCCACCAACACCCTCCCAACACCCCCTTCCCCCCTCCTCCCTCTCACCTCTCGCATTCCACACATTCATTCCCGATACATTCAGTTTTCAAACTGCTCGCGTGCCACCTATTATAATTTTTATACCTATTTCATAATGCCAGAACTCAACGGTAGTTTTATACAAAATAATGAACAAAAAAAGAATTATCCAATTTGATGCAGTCGTTTGGGTTTATAATGCGCATACATACATTTCGGTGATTAATTTTTAGAGATAATTATTAAGTACGACGCCAACAAAGCACTCTTTTTAGGGTGAATTGCCTGAAAAAAAAACATTGTTTCCAAGGCGATAATTGGTTTGCTTTTTTTCTGATGTTTGCAATAAATCGATTTTGTTAGGGACAGAAAACGCATGATAAATAATTTCATAACGCCAGAGATTATTCATAACGCCAGAGCTTACCAATATTATATAGCCTATAGATCTCGCAAATAATGTAGCTTTCTATTAGTGAAAATTTTTAAAAAATCCATTCAGTAGTTTTTGCGTGAAAGAGTAACAAACATACATCCATACAAACTTTCGCCTTTATTATATTAGTAGGATTTTATCCCATTGTAAATATAATTATTGGGTTTATATTGTTTAGAAAATATAGAAATTTGGTTGTATGTTATTTTTTTTATTACATTTTCTTTAAATATTTGTAATATTAAATCTTTTTACAGAGGTCTTCAATTTCCTTTACATTTTTGATATTGTACACAGTATTTTTTTTACTTCTAATATTAACGAGTGTATATTGAGGTACAACCTACAGACAAGCAGCTATGTGGCAGCTTCGCGGGACTACCGAAAAATTGTCTAAAATATTTATATAAACTATGTTTTTGTTGGAAATAATGAAAAATAAAAATAAAAATCTTGAAAGGAAATGGGTATGAAGGGTGGGTAGGAATCTGGGGATCAGTGTCTCCAGAAGTGACGGACGTATGAATCCTTTCCTCCCACCTTCCAGCTGGAGAGGTCAAAAGACCTCCCTCAACCAGTCTCTCACGAACCGGCCTACCACGCAGTAGGTGCACCCCTGCTAAGTCAACAAACGTAGCGAACCGGTACCCAGACCCGTCTCCCAAATCATGCACATTACTAACTTAATATGTTTTAATACGTATTATATATTGTAAATTTTATTGTTATCAAATAATTTGTAGAAATCCATTTTGAATAAAAAAATATATTTTTCTTTTAAAAGTCTTCACACGATTACATATCTGCCCTGATGATGGACACTGTAATTCTGTCGGAAACGTTGGCTAAAGAAGGATGTAGCGCGACTTGGCATAACGCCCCAAAAATAAACACTACAATATTTTCTAGAAAATGTTGAGTCATATCTGTCTTTTTGTAAAATTGAATTTTTGTTAGAAATCCTTCAAAAATTTTTTCACATGGTAAAAATATTTTTAATATCCGTTTTGCAGTAAAATCCAAACAAAATGAATATTTCTAATCATGTCCGAAAACTGAAAATTGTTAAAGATGATAAAATACGCTTTAAAAGTTTGAAAAATGGCTCACCCTACGTTTTTTCAAATTAAAATTACTTATGTATAATGAAAAAAAAAATACAAATACCTTTTATTAGGCAACTGTATTTGCAAACTTTATTGTCACCTCATTTTTTTGTCAGACACTTCTTAATGATAATAATAATAAGATTATTAGGAATGATTTCCATACTTAAAATAACAAAAATCAACCAATATTAAAGTTTACTTTGCTTTATAATTGTATGATAGTGGTGCCACTCTCGACAGCGTTTGAGGTAAATTGTTAAAAAAAATGGCAAATATATAATCGGTGGTATTTTTTATGACCGGGATATTAAGTGTCCTTCAAAATTACTAATACTAATAACTTATAACTTGTTCATTTGTGTGACATTAAATTAAATATAGGAAACATATAACTACGAAAGATAACAGACAGTCGAGGCATTTCTTCAATCTTCAGTAGTAGCTATTTCTTCAGTAGCTTTTTCTCTCTAATCTTGCGAAAGAATCTGTTAGCTCATCAAACTCCTCAAAATCTCAAGCGGCCTACACACGACACTGCATGTAGTGACTGCGGCAGTGATTGCAGAGAGCATGGAGTTGAGCGAACTAGCGCCGTCTCGTTTGTTAAAGGGCCACTAGAACGAGACAGCGCTAGTTCGCTCAACTCCACGCTCTCTGCAGTCACTGCCGCAGTCACTAAATGCAGTGTTGTGTGTAGGCCGCTTCAAAGGCAGTTTTATTTTCATGGTTATAGCCCATTCACACCATTCATTTATCGTTCATTTCGTGATTTCATTCCGCCTCTTTCCCTCGAAATGAACCGTGTGAACACGAAAGTGAATAGAGACAGTTCCGAATGAAGCATTCCAACAATGTTGGAATGCTTCCTTCGGCACTGTTCACTGGCAAACGGAATTTAACATCACGTGACGCGAATGATGTGTGTGAACACTCAAGTGAACAGTCTTTCACTCGCAAATCAGTCGGCCGAAATGTTCTGTCGTGAGGACGAGTAGCCGGAGCGGCTTAAACGTCAAAATGCTCCGTTTGGTTCGCTTTTCGAAATAACTCCTACACGTCTCATAGAAATCGTTGTTTCTCCCTTACTATCATAGTGAAAAATATGATCTAAACGGTATTGGAAAGAGAAAATAATGTTCTATATATCCAATATAACAATTAACCACAAAAGAATACGAATGTACACTTCTATGGAACCAAAGTTTCTGATCGAATTTGAAAAAGAAATTATGAAACATTGTGAATTTTTTATGAATTATTTTTATATGAAACGACAAAAAAGTGAGGTGACAGAAACGTTTATAATTTATTTGTCTAACAAAATAAGTGTGTGTTTTTATATTTCTTTTGTTAACTAGTAATTTTAGTTAGAATAAAAGCAAGTAGAGCCATTTTTTAAACTTTTAAAAGTTTACATTAAAAATTATTGTATTTAAAAAATTACGTGGTTATTTCTAATAATAAATTTTGAAAGCATATTTCATCACCTTTCCAAAACAGTTTTTAGTTTTTGAATACGTTAATAAATATTCCATTTATATGGATTTTATTGCAAGCCGAGGCCTATTTTGGAATAAAAATATTTTCATGGTGCAAAAATACTGGTAGATATCAGTTTTCAGGTTATTATTTAACCATATGTTCATTTTATGGTGCTGAAATTTATTTACTGTTTACAAGAATCGCCAATTTCTCGTAATTTAGTTCGACGTTATCGGAAATGTCAATTGAAATCGTAAATATTCCCGAACTTAGCCGTCAGCGCCGGACGAATTCCAATGCGGCCGCGACTACTCTCGACGACTTCGTAGCGAGAATGTCGAGTGAACTCTTCCTTCGAAGGAACCGTGTGAACACTCGGTGAACGAGAATGGAACATTTCATCGAGTAAACCTTCATCCGAGTGAACCTTGTGTGACTTCAGCATTAGGATCGCGAGGCCAGACAGTTCCTGACACAAGAACTTGCATTATCGCCATAGAACGCGAAATGATAATATCCCTGTTAGTAATTTAACGGTCACTCTATTAACGAAGAATCCATCACCGCTAGTAGTAAATTACCAGCTCCATACTTTGATTCTGCGGCTACAGAGGATTCTTCAATTTCTTCCAGTTTTCTTTTTTCAATCAAACATATAAATTACGATTTTGGACCCCTTAAAACTGCCGCCCAGGGCAGGCGCCCGGTTTACCTTCCCCCCTAGATCCGGCTTTGGTACTAACTAGAAAGCGCCGGATCCTTGGCTTTGGCGAAAGCATGAGTCCTTTATGAGAAAACATAAAGGTTATCAATGTATTGTGGTCAGCACCGCTGACGGGGCTGACCACAATACATTGATAACCTTTATGTGGTTGGATTATGTGACAAAAATAAAACATACACCCTGTAAAGACAATAAATTATTATTCAGAAGTACCTAGATATGAGGTGTGTAGATGCAAAGGCAGCAATCTCCAAAATATCGAAAAAAAAGTTATGAATGCAGTTCCATAGAGATTCAAATTGTGCATCTAATAAATGCATTGGTTATTTACAAACTCAACTTATTCCCATCAAAATCCGAGTTTGAAAATACGTATTAAAAGCAAAGGCAGCAATCTCCATGTTCTTTTCAAAGCAAACGTAGCATTCTCCATTTCGGCCAATCAAATTCATAGGAAGTGTCACGTGACAAGATGGCCGCTCCATACTAAAGCAGCATTTGGTGCTGATTTTTCTATGTGAGTTTTTGATGTTTTGAAGTATGTAAAAGTGTGTTTGGAATAAATATTTTCGATAATTATTGAAGATGGATTGTCACCCGACCCCAACATTATCAAAAGACGCCCGCAAATCTATTATTAAGTCAGAAAATTAGAAACGAAATGTTACAAAAATATCATGGAATGTAGCTGTCAGATTTTATTTTGGCATGGAGGAAAGCATTATAACTCTCAAAAAATTATCTATTAATGATAATCTATTTATTTTTCACTTTTGCACTTTTTATTTTAAAAATACCTAGTATCAGTTAGATAATAATGAGAAGTAAGTATTTCCGTTTCCGAAAATGGAAAATAATATATTTTAGTAGCCATTACATTAAAAATCAGACCATATGACACCTTTTCTTCACGTCATGTTTGATTTTTTGACAGCCTCCGTGGTCCCGAGGTAACACTCACAATCCGAAGGTCGCGGGTTCGAACCCGGCGTGCACAAATAAATTTTATTTGATTAATTTGTGGTATTTCACAATCAATTCACTTTTTAATAATATCTTATATACATATAAAAATCTCGTGTCACGGTGTTTGAGGTCACACTCCTTCGAAACGGCTTTACCGATTTTTATAATTTTTTAATGTATGTTTGGTAGATATGAGAATAGGGTTTAAAGTACCTATATTTCAGGCCGCTAGGTGATTAGGGTGTCCCTATCCAGAAAAAAATCTTTTTTTTTATTTATTTTTTTTTTTTGGCATCAACAAATACCTATAACCCCAAATTTTAACCCTCCTACCCCCACCCTCCTATTTTTCAAAAGCGATTTTAATATTTTTGTATGAACAAATTTAACCGTCTTTCATATTTCAAACAGAACGAAATTATTTACATTGTTGAATGAAAGATGGCGTTACGTCCGCCTCATCGAACTTACATCCACACATGCGCAAGACATTCACGAGAAGCGTTGCGTCATTTTGATATTTCATTCGGCATCATGTTCTCGCGTGGGCAAACCATCGAGCTTATTTGTGATGGCTAAAGACGGACTGACAAAAAAATTATATACTCAATTGCTCTTCGAAGTCCTATTGTTTTTCTTTATTTTATTTGCCTACTTTAGTGGTATTTTTAATTGTGTTTATCGGCGGTCATCGGCTTCAGCGTTCCATTCCTCCTTCTGTCATAGATCCCATCCCCACACACTTACAATACATTCGTTATTTTTCATTTAACAACCAAAATATTCATTAGAAATAATTTATATGGCAGAACAGTGTTTGTCGGGTCAGCTAGTGTAGTATTTATTTTTTAACATTTTTTTCGGCCTACGTTATCTTTGGAGATGCTATGTGGAGGGTTTTTTTAAGGAAAGGAAGGAAAGTACTTTCAGCCTCACAACCTACCCCAATAATTGGGGATGCCATAGTCTCGCTGGCTCCAGACGGGAGCAGTTGGTGACTCTTGTGCAGTATTCATATAAAAAAATAAATGTTTTGACATAATAATATTAAACAATTTATCAGGCTTCTTTTTTTTCTTCCTCATATTACACTCTTTTCTTTCTCAAATTTTTGGTTCACTGTCTGAATTATTAATTATTCAGAATATTATGTATCATCTTTTCTCATATTTTTTGCTCCACGCATAATAACACCTGTTTTCTGGAAAAAAATGTTCAATAATATCTTCAAAAAGTTTAATTTTGCAATTACCCCTTATTGAGTTATAAAGCATTCCTTGAAGCCAATCAACACAAAACAAAGATGGCGGTTTTTTGGGAAGGTTTGTAGCAAACACAACAATCTTCAATGCTGTATGTAGCAAAAGCAGCAATCTCCAACACTTAGTAGCAAAAGCAGCAATCTCCGGATTAAAAAGTTAATTATCTTTTTATAGGCTTGCATTAAAAAAAATCTGACGATGCAAATAATCCATGATATCAAACAGCTATTTAATGTAATTTTTTCAATGTTCTGTGAAATCCCATTTAATGTCTACAAGTTTTTTGCCTTTTTCTCAAAAACACATAAATGGGAGATTGCTGCCTTTGCATCTACACACCTCATATGAAAGAATTCAGCGTGATGGAGATAGATGCAATTTCGCACTAATAATATAATCAATATTATCTATAAAAAAATACGAAAAAGGATAACATTTTCGTTTCAACTAACTGTGACATTGTTCGTGCATCTTACTTATGTTAGTTCCAGGCAGAGATCGTACCTGTCTACTGAAAGACACAAAAAACATATTTTTTATTGGAGATGTAAATATTAATATACTAGAAAATGGACATCCCAAAAAAATACAATATCTGCAGATGTTAGCCTCCCATGGACTGGAAAGCCTAAAAAATGTACCTACTCGAAAAGTGGACGACACACAAAGCTGCATAGACCATATTATGAGCAAAACAAAAGATATTACTCAAACTGTTGTATTTAACTCGACTATTACTGATCATTATACAACTATGCTTTCAATAAAAACAAACAAACCAAATAAAATTATGGAAAGACCGCTAACAACAGAAAAAACACAAACCAACTGGAATGTCATTAAACAAAATCTACAATGTACCGATTGGAATAAACTACAAAGTATGGACAATACAAATGAACCATGGAATTATTTCATAGAACTCATACAGCAAAACATTTTCTCTAATACTGTAAAAATTGTAAAAAAAATTTCACATAAAAATATACACATTAAACCATGGATCACACAGAATGTTATAAACTGCATAAGAAAAAGAGACGAGTTACACAAGAAGCTAAAAAATAATCCATACGATATACACATGTTAAGATACTACAAAAGATATAGAAACATATGCAAAAAAGTAATTACACATACAAAAGAAACTTACTATAAGCAAAAAATAGATGATTGTAAACAAAATTCCCGTAAGATGTGGCAAATAATAAATGAAATAACTAGTACTAAATCTACCAACGCCACATCAATTGACGAGCTGAATATAAACAATGTCCCCAGGAAATACGCTGAGAATCCTGACGAAATTCTTGAATATGTCAATAACTTCTTCATAAATATAGGATCTAATTTAGCAAAACAAGCTACGCAATGTGATGAAGCAGTACAAACAAATGAATCTCCTGAGCAAGGAAAAAAGCTCGAGTTTAAACAAATCACAGCTGATGAAATCAAAAATACAATTTCTTCTCTAAAATCAAATGTATCTTCCGGAGAAGACTTAATAACAACAAATGCAATAAAATTTCTCTGTAAAGAACTTATCGTACCTCTAACATATCTAGTAAACATGGCTATAACTGAAAGCGTATTCCCCACAGCTCTCAAAAAAGCTATTGTAATACCAATATATAAACAAGGATGTAAAAATGATATAAACAACTATCGACCAATAAGCCTACTCAATACATTTTCAAAAATATTGGAGAGAATATTAAAAAAACAACTCCTATCCTACTTAGAAGAAAATAAAATATTATCAGAAACACAGTACGGATTTAGAGAGAATCTAAGTACTGGTGACGCCATAGATACTATTACAGATATTGTTATGAAGCGATTGTATTTATCGTAAGTTAGGTACTATTTTTTTTAAATGCATTTTAATTGGTTAGGTTGGCAAACCTGGGGGAGTTTCGTTCAACGTGTCGGTAGGCGGCGTTTTTGGGTTTGGTTTCCGGATCCGCACTCTGGTTTTTACGGCGATATGTGCGGTACGCCGTGAAAACAACGGTCAATTAATTTTAAGTTTTAATACGATGTGATTGAAATCCAAGTTTTGGGCATCTGCATTCGGGGGACGGAAACACGTTGTGTTTTTTTAAATATAAAAATCAAAGATTTATTCGCGTAAAATGCGAGTTTTCGCGCGGGTCCCAAAAGTGACCACGAGTTTAATGGCGATGTACGAGTGTTACGATTAATGTACCTCTTTATCCGAGACATCGGTATATATAATAACCCGCCACGCTTATCATGGTGCGCGGTGCAACTAACCGAAGATTTATTCACGTAAAATGTGAGTTTCGCGAGTGGTCCCAGTGACCACGAGTGAATTGGCAATGTCCGAGTGAAAAGACTATTGTACCTCATTATCCGAGTCATCGGATTAAATAATAACTCGCTGCGCCCGTGATTATATGCAGGCCAACTATCGAATTCCCCCCGAGGGTTTATTTATGGAACAAACCCGAGAATACCGCAGTGTTGAACGATACTTCGCCTCGAATTGTTGACGGGCCTTCCTTTACAATTTGGAGTAGAGTTTGGGTACTCCTCCCTTCTCCTGAGGGTCCAGGTCTAACATCACTTCCATGCGACTGCTGTGGAGGTCGCAGGGCCAAGCTGAGCCGCAGAGGTTGGGACCACCCTTGCCACCAGGAGGTGGGGTTGGTTCTCACGACATCGGGAGTTCGGCGGCAGTAAATTTAATTAGGGTAGCTAGGAATAGCATAAAATTACCATACCATTTATTTTATTATGTCTTACGAAATCAATACAGTGAACCGATTCTATACTCTACTCTTTGTTTTATTATGTAGATTCCTTGTGCAGCCTTTTCAGGAATGCTATGAAAACTAATGGCCCACACTCTGAGAATTGAGTATCGTGTTCTCCGCTTGTTGACATACCCAGACATTAGACTGGGTTTGGCGTCCAAGGTTTCCTGTGAGGAAATCAAAGTTGACTTGCAGATTACACCCGAGCCCGACAAAGGCTCATTATTACATCTCCCTTTAATCTTATAACACAAACACATAACAATATGTCATTACACTTTAATGGTAACAATATGGCGCTCCATACGCTGTCTGGTCCCGATTTATAGCATTCCTGAAAATGTTTTCTTCGCCCTGTAATGTATAAAGCCCAAAAATTATTATTCATCTGTTCAGTGGAGGTCTTAATTTCGTTTGTATTTATTTAACTTGGTCGCGGTCATAACCTATGATTGCAGTGACGGTGATTGGAAATAACAACAAATCTCATTATTTCAATTCACTGGCACTATTACCGGCGGGAATTCGTAAAGGGATACTATGCGTAATTATATTGTGGGCACCTTATAAATGATTAATCTCGTATTTATTGTTTTTCCAATACCACACAGTTATGCATAGGACCTGAAATCCTTACCTTCTGTAACCTAAAATGGATTGTCATTTTCATTGTTATTGTTTGAAAGCATAGAAATCGGTCATAGACTATGGACAATGTGCTAAGTAGAGCTCTATAATTTTTTTCTGTCCGGAACCAATCAATGCTAGCTGTTCTAAGAATACCTCGGATTGTCTATGACGGTTTCTCGTTACATTTTACCTATGACTTCGGCATACGTCAAAACACTGTTGTGTTTACATGTCAGAATACCTAATAGCGAAGACAAATCAATTTATTATGTATTTAAATAGGAATGGAGGATAATAATTAAAGATTATTCAAATATTTAAGATATTTACTGAGATTTTAATGATAATGCGGGTAATTCGTTTTTGCTTCGAGTGGAAAATTTGTATAAAGCTCTGTCAAAACCTACTATAAATTATACTTGTAAATTGTTTATTTACTAATGTCTGACTGACGTTTTAAATTTTCATTTAAATGGGCTACTTACATAGAAATTTAAATAAAAAAAATATTTTTTTTTTGAGCTACTTACATATTAATTTAAATGGACAATTTTTTTTTATTTCAATGGGCTACTTACATATTGATTTAAATAAACTAAAAAATATTCATTTAAGTGGGCAACATACACATTAAAAAAAAATATATATATAGCAATAACAACAACGTACAACTACAACGTACAATAACAGCAATAACAATAACAACAACATCAAAAACAAAGAATAAATTATATTTATTTTATTTTCTTCTCTTTCTTTTCAATTCTGCTTTCGTGTCAAGCTTATCACATTACAGTTACAATGTCTACTCCGATTCCAAATGTAAATAATGCATCCAAGGATGAACTTATAAAGGAATTAACTTCACGATCCATCGAACCGGAGGGCACCGCCCAAGCGTTGCGTTCGCAAGCGCGCGCCTTTAACAAAACTATGAAGAAATCATTAGATGTGGTTATGGAGGAAAGTGATTCGGATCTAGATTCTGACAATGAAACAGAGGAGAAGGTCACGGTTATTAAACATACCAAGGTTATTTATAAAGACTCATCATCGCGGGGGCTTACAAATTGGGATGTCAAGTACGATGGTAAAAGCTGCGTGAGAGATTTTCTGCTTTTGGTCGAAGAGCGTTGTAGGACACGCAACATTTCTCATAAAGACTTAGTTAAATCTTTCAGTGAAATTTTAGACGGGTTAGCACTTCTATGGTATAGGTCAATTTATAGTCCAGACTTAAAATGGGATGACCTATCCAGCTTATTAATAAAACAATTCGAGGGACAGGATAGGCAATTAGATCTGGAAAATGAGATTCTAAATTATAAACAGCCAAAGGGAATGTCAGTTTTGGAATTCACTTTGAGACTTAAAGCACTTAACAATAAATTGGATTGCAAAATTCCAGAGGTTAAACTTTTGCGGGTAGCCATGAAAGCATTGTTGCCTATGTATGCTAATTTGATGTCATCCAGAGACTTTTGTTCGTTTGAGGAACTTACGAGGTGCGCTGCTAAACTCGAGTCGTACACTGAAGCCTCAACATCCACAGCAATTCCAAAATTAGTTGACACTCAAAATAAGCCCAGTAACTTTAAAAAAATTAATTCGTTCCCCAATAGTTACAATAAGCCTTTCACTAATACAAACAATTACAGGTCATTCAATAATAATAACAATAATAATAATTTTAACCCTTCTAGGAATTCAAGACCTATGGGGATTAACACGAATAATTTTGCTAAACAGGATATAACAAATCAACAAAATAAATCTCTTGTTTGTACTTATTGCAAGATCAAAGGTCATTCGTTAACAAATTGTTGGAAAAAAGATAGCGACAATAGGAAACCGCATGTTAGTAGTATTAACAATAAGAAACATACCAATGATCCAAAAAACTAGAAACGAGTCAATCTTACCGCGCCCCTTCTTGTGCACAAAGAAAGAGGGAGTGGGAGCGTTGGCTCCGCCTAGTGCAACAATTCCTTTCTAGCCCGTCTCCTCAAGCGGTGGACGCACTGCCACAGGAGAAGGATAGTACAGAGGATGAGCGTCCTTATGCCGACATTTTTGTTCTAAATAATAGTTATAAAGCACTGCTAGACAGTGGTGCTTCCTTGTCTTGTTTAGGGGGGGATAGTTATAAGATTTTTTTAGAGTTAGGAGTAGAATTAGTAAAAACAGATTTTAGCGTTACGACAGCAGACGGTACCAGCCAGCCTGTTTTAGGATATTTAACTTTGCCGGTGACGTACAATTCAACCACAAGAGAAGTTATCTTTTACGTCATTCCAACGTTGACACCTAATTTCGTATTGGGGGTGAACTTCTGGAAACAGTTTCGGATCGCGCCGGAACTGTTCTCAAAAGTTCGCGTACCTCAACAAAAAGGTCAAATCAATGAGGTGAGAGCAATTCGGCCTGCCTCTTCTCTAACAAATTCGGAAAACAAAGCCCTTTCGGACATTGTCAAAAAATTCGAATCCATTTCTTACGAAAAGAAGGGATAAGGATTGACTCATCTAGTCCAACACAAAATACATACAACAGGTCCGCCTATTAAACAACGTTATTTCCCACTGTCTCCGGCAAGACAACGTCAACTTGACGCAGAAGTAGATGAGATGTTAAAACTTGGAGTCATCCGTCCTTCGCGATCTCCATGGTCGAGTCCAGTGCTCATAGTACAAAAAAAAGACGGAACGGGTCGTTTTTGTCTGGACTCCAGGAAAATTAACAATGTTACAACACGCGATTCCTATCCATTACCATACATAACAAGGATCCTAGACAAGCTAGGCGGTGCCCGATACATCTCGTCTATAGACTTATCTAAAGCCTTTTGGCAAATTGCATTAGAGAAGGACTCCTGTCAGAAGACAGCGTTCGTTGTACCCGGTCGTGGATTGTTTGAATTCACCCGGATGCCCTTCGGACTTAAAAACGCACCGAGTGAGCTGCAAAGACTGGCCGACGCTTTGTTCGGTCCAGAATTTGACGACAATGCCTTCTGTTATTTAGACGATCTGATCTTGGTATCAGAAGACTTAGAATCACATCTTTGTTTATTGAACCGTGTCTATGAACGACTACGAGACGCAGGTCTAACCATAAATCTAAAAAAATCGGAGTTCTGCAAAGCCGAGCTCAAATACCTCGGGTACATGGTTGACTCGCAAGGTCTTCGTACAGACCCCATAAAGATAGACAGTATAAAAAACTTCCCGGTACCCAAGAACGCAAAGCAAATCCGAGCCTTCATTGGATTATGTGGGTACTTCAGAAGATTCATAAAGGGTTTTTCGAGCATTGCCGCCCCTCTTACAAGACTCACTGGTTCGAAAAAAGGAATCAGCAACTTTGCTTGGTCTCCAGAGGCCGAGACAGCTTTTAACGTGTTGAAAGAAGCATTGACATCAGCTCCGGTTTTAAGATGCCCGGATTTCTCAAAACCCTTCGCGATACACTGCGACGCCAGCTCCGGTGGAATAGGCGGAGTTTTAATTCAGACCATTGATGGGCTGGAGCACCCGATTGCATATTATTCAAGGTGTTTAAATACTCACGAACGCAACTACGGAATTACAGAGCGTGAACTATTAGCAGTATTGGATTCAGAAACGCACTTCAGACCTTACATTGAAGGAGCGCATTTCACAGTTGTTACTGATCATTCAAGTTTAAAGTGGTTAGGTTCGTTATCTAATCCTAGTGGCCATCTTGCACGATGGAGCTCACGGTTATCGCAATTTTCCTTTGATGTTGTTCACCGTAAGGGAACTCAACATATTGTACCGGACGTCCTTTCGCGTATGGATGTAGCTCTTATATCGGGATCTAACCTTAGTGACACCACTGATAAATGGTATTTAAATGCTTGGAAAGGTTGTCAGGAATTCCCTCAACGATTTCAGAACTTTCAAATTAAAGACAACGAGTTGTATCGTCATACGAAAACCCGTTTGGCCTTATGTGAGGATACCGCTTGGAAAAGGGTCATTCCTCAAGAGGATAGGAAAAATATTATTTCAGACTCCCATGACTCCGCACGCGCCTGTCACCCAGGGGTCTTCAAAACCTATAAAAAGCTTCAACTTAGGTATTACTGGCCAAACATGTATAAAAATGTCAAAGAATTTGTAAATCATTGCCAAACTTGTAAAGCCCATAAGATAAGTACAGCCCCACCTAACGGAATCTCCTCAAACCCAAAAAAGGTCACAAGACCCATGCAAATGTTGTCGATAGATTTAGTAGGTCCTTTACCTAGGAGTTACTCAGGTTTTACCGTAATCTTATCATGTGTAGACGTTTTTTCTAAATTTACATGGCTATTTCCGCTGCGCAATGGCACCGCGTGAAGCATAATAAAAATCTTAGAAGAAAACATCTTTCTTGTTCACGGCGTACCACGAACTATCGTCTGTGATAATGGTCGTCAATTTGTTTCGAAAGAATTTAAAGAATTGCTTAATAGTTATAACATGCCGCCACCATTTTACAATTCATCTTATACGCCTCAAAACAACGTAGTCGAACGTTATAATCAAACCCTGGGCACGGCGTTATCCATCTTAGTTGAATCAGACCACCGAAACTGGTCTAAATTTCTTCCGCAAGTTCAATCAGCGATGAATAACACGGTAAACTGCGCTACAGGTTATACACCTTATTTTCTGATGCATGGTCGGGAGCAGATACTAGACGGTGATCTGCACCGTAATCCAATAGCGGATGAGGAAACCAGTTCGCAAATTGGTGCTCAACCTAAAGTTTATGCACAGAAATTAGAAGAGTTGTCGTCGGTTTATGAGCAAGTCTCGAATGCTCTTCTTAAAGCTTTTCAAAAAGGAGCTGACCATTACAACCTGCGCAGAAAACACATTACCTATCAGGTTGGTGATGTGGTGTGGCGGAGGAATTTTGCGCAATCTAACGCATTGAATTATTTCGCACAAAAATTGGCACCCCGCTTGTTCAGAAGAACGTGGTAGTAAAGAAAAAATCCAACTTAATTTATACACTTGCAGACTTAAACGGAAAAGTTGCGGGTGATTTTCATGTGAAAGATATAGTAAAATCAAATAATATACCGGTATAGTCTTATCGTGGCAATACTTCGGAGGGTCTGGCCATCCCTACCGAGTACTGCAAATTATCATATCTGTTAGTTAATATTTGATGCTTGGGAGTTTTAACCCGGCCTGATCAACCGAGTTGAAACGACCCGACATTCTGACAGTCATTAGTCCTGTCTTAGATTCATTTTTAAGGAATTGGGTTATTTACTTGGCGGGGGGGTGTTTTGTAAGATTGATGATGAGGGTGGTTTGTTTCATTACAATAACAACCTCAACTCTAGTGGCAATGCTCGAGTTGAGAATATATTTAAAAATACATATGTGCATGTATAAGTATAAATTTACCGATAGTATTAACGCTAAAACAGACGTAAGTTTGGACGTCGGCTGAACAGATGATTAAGTAGAATTATTAGTTGTAAGTCTTGTATCCTGAAATACGCGGACATATCCGCACACTATCTCGGCGTGTTTCAGGCATACCTTTTTTTGGATTAACTTAGGATTATTACTTGTAAGTCTTGTATCCTGAAATACGCGGGCATATCCGCACACTATCTCTGCGTGTTTCAGACATACCTTTTTTTGGGTTATGTTCATGCTTTTGATAATGTCATTATTTGTTTTTCCAGATTACATAAAAAACACAGAGACGCAGGGATTGTATCTCTTTGTTTTCTAAGTGATTTTAAATGAAGAATTATTGTTATTCACCTTCAGTGCATTGACATTATTAGACCCTATTTTGTCAGGTTACAGAAGTAATTGTTAAAATTCAAAGTATTTTTTTTCTCTTTCTCTCACTCTTCTTCTGTTTTATTGGTAAATTTATTCCGTATAATATTGTCAAAATATTGTTTTACTCTGTAAACATAGGCTGCGTCAGATAAGCCTCAGCTTTTGGAAAAGCGTTTTAATTTTGTTTTTATTAGTTACAGAAAATGTTTTGTAATGTCCACCTTGTTTATAAGATTTTTTTGAGATCTTATAATGTGGGACGATATGGTATCACATATCCTTCCACATTTTAAGCCAACATAGGAAGTAGAATCATTTATATTTGTATAAGATTTTGGATGTATTCTGTTATTATTGTCCTGAGAGACTTATAACATTGTTATTATGTACTATATGGTTGAACAACGGTTTACAGTGAAAACCTTAAAATTTGTTCTTTACTTACCGATTACGCCTTCTATAGAGTTGGACGTATACTATTAAAAAATTATTTGGCACCACCCGATGCGTTGGTTGTATACTATTAAAAAATTATTTGGCACCACCCGATGCGTTGGTTGTATACTATTAAAAAAATTATTTGGCACCATCCGATGCGGTGGTTGTACACTATTAAAATTACCTTTACAATGTATAATTGTTGTTGGTTAAATATTATTCACCCAAGGACCAGAATAGGAGGTTAGTTAGGAATACTCTCCCAAAAGAGGGTTAGTTTTATCCTAAAGGATATAAATTCAGTGAAGTGTAGATGGTAAACCCATCAAATATTTTCGGCCTAAGAGAGGCTATATAAATTCAGTGATAGTGTTTGGAACAGTGATGCCTAATGCATAGAATCTAACTTGACGTATTTGGAGGAGTGATTTAATCATAAAAATGTATGTTTCTTAATTTTAAGACTTATCTTTTAAGTTAGTTTATGTGTTCTGTTCCAGATGATACGTCAATGGTAGTGCTCGGTAAGAGTCAATATTACAACCACCCAGAATTTTTTTTTCCAGTGCTGAGGGTGCTCGTTGTCCATTCACGTATCATCTTACAAGAAGTTGTTCTTAGGTTATATTGGTTTACTAGTTTTTAAGTTCGAGAATGGTTGCATCGTAAACCTACTATCCGGCCTACACGCAGGATAGGCGCGATTGGGGTTACGATGCACTCATTCGTCATAAGAGTACTATTTAAGGATTTTTCTTTTCTTTTTCATTTCTAATAATTGTATTTTGTATTACACATTTACTGTTTGTTTATTTTTATTTTATTACCAGGTACTCCTTGGGACCAACGTAGATAGTTCAGGGCATGTTTAGATTTTTGGTAGTTTTGTTTGAGGGCAAACATTTTTGTGGGAAGGGGGGTAATGTTATGAAGCGATTGTATTTATCGTAAGTTAGGTACTATTTTTTTTAAATGCATTTTAATTGGTTAGGTTGGCAAACCTGGGGGAGTTTCGTTCAACGTGTCGGTAGGCGGCGTTTTTGGGTTTGGTTTCCGGATCCGCACTCTGGTTTTTACGGCGATATGTGCGGTACGCCGTGAAAACAACGGTCAATTAATTTTAAGTTTTAATACGATGTGATTGAAATCCAAGTTTTGGGCATCTGCATTCGGGGGACGGAAACACGTTGTTTTTTAAATATAAAAATCAAATATTTATTCGCGTAAAATGCGAGTTTTCGCGCGGGTCCCAAAAGTGACCACGAGTTTAATGGCGATGTACGAGTGTTACGATTAATGTACCTCTTTATCCGAGACATCGGTGTATATAATAACCCGCCACGCTTATCATGGTGCGCGGTGCAACTAACCGAAGATTTATTCACGTAAAATGTGAGTTTCGCGAGGGTCCCAGTGACCACGAGTGAATTGGCAATGTCCGAGTGAAAAGACTATTGTACCTCATTATCCGAGTCATCGGATTAAATAATAACTCGCTGCGCCCGTGATTATATGCAGGCCAACTATCGAATTCCCCCCGAGGGTTTATTTATGGAACAAACCCGAGAATACCGCAGTGTTGAACGATACTTCGCCTCGAATCGCTGACGGGCCTTCCTTTACAATTTGGAGTAGAGTTTGGGTACTCCTCCCTTCTCCTGAGGGTCCAGGTCTAACATCACTTCCATGCGACTGCTGTGGAGGTCGCAGGGCCAAGCTGAGCCGCAGAGGTTGGGACCACCCTTGCCACCAGGAGGTGGGGTTGGTTCTCACGACATCGGGAGTTCGGCGGCAGTAAATTTAATTAGGGTAGCTAGGAATAGCATAAAATTACGATATTGGTCCCGGGGGTGAGTCCATACCATTTATTTTATTATGTCTTACGAAATCAATACAGTGAACCGATTCTATACTCTACTCTTTGTTTTATTATGTAGATTCCTTGTGCAGCCTTTTCAGGAATGCTATGAAAACTAATGGCCCACACTCTGAGAATTGAGTATCGTGTTCTCCGCTTGTTGACATACCCAGACATTAGACTGGGTTTGGCGTCCAAGGTTTCCTGTGAGGAAATCAAAGTTGACTTGCAGATTACACCCGAGCCCGACAAAGGCTCATTATTACATCTCCCTTTAATCTTATAACACAAACACATAACAATATGTCATTACACTTTAATGGTAACAATATGATCATAAAAAGTTTAGACAGAGGAGAAAAAACACTAGCAATCTTCATAGACTTACAAAAGGCATTTGATACAATAGATCACAAAATCCTTTTTGCAAAACTTTCAAAAATTGGTATGTCAAATAGAACTCTAAACTTATTAAAAAGCTATATGATGGAGCGTACACAGAGCGTTCAAATTAACAAGAAAAAAAGCAAACCTCTCCTAATCAACCATGGAGTACCGCAAGGAAGCGTACTAGGACCGATATTATTTCTAATATACATAAATGATATCGGTAGCCTAGGAATGAGAGGAAAAATCATAAGCTTTGCTGACGATACAGTAATTGTATTCAACGAAAAAGATTGGAGAAGTACCTACAAAGAAGCGGAACATGGACTTGGTCTACTGCAAAACTGGCTTAAGAGAAATTCCCTTACACTGAATGTCAATAAAACAAAATATCTGACATTTTCTATAACAGCCAGAGGACAGCCAGAGAATGGCTTTAATCTCAAATGACATACATGCGAATAAAACTATCAAAATCAAGGCTTATCATGCCACTGTCCTACCATAGCACACTCCAAAAGTATGAAATATCTTGGTATTGAAATTGATGATAATCTCCGATGGAACGCACACATTGAAGTAATCACAAAAAACTCACCAGGTACATTTACTTCTTTAGAGCCATCCGTAACATCCTCAACATAAACGACATTAAGAAAGTGTACTACGCTTTATGTCAATCACAAATAGAGTACGGGATAATTGGATGGGGATCTGCCTTGAGCACTCACATGGACCGGCTTAATATAGCCCAAAAAGGAGTACTGAAGACAATTTTGAAATTGCCGGTTAGAACTCCGACAGAAGAATTGTTTCAAAGCATTCAAGTCTACAACATACAAAAACTTTATGCAAAAAATATTTTATTTAAAATTAAAAAAAAACATATCAGAATACTCCACTGTCCAACACAGATACACAACCAGGGCAATAAACCAAAATATTCTAGCTACAGCCAGTTTGAAAACATCTTTTGGACAAAGAAATATGAAATTCAATGCGACAAAACTATACAACGCTCTACCAACTCAAACAAAAAAAATAGCAGAAATAAATAAATTTAAAACAAAAGTAAAAATATGGTTGAGAGAACAAAGTGAAAATGAACTATCAAACATACTGAAGACCGTGTAAAGACAACTGGATACTAAATACAAATGTGGAAAAACTACGGGCCGCCTCAGAACAGGAAACCCTAGTGAGGAGGACTGTGAAAAAAAAAATGTACTTTATAATACCTTAATATAATATAATTTATAAATACATTATGTACAAATTTTGCTATAGATACTAATAAAAAAAAAAAAAAGTCCCGATACATTTTATATTCCTAAGAGCAATACAATACTAATTATCAAGTAAATGTATTTATAAGAAGAAGCTGTATCACCTTTAATAGATTATGCCCAGACATAGATGTGTTACATCTAGGGTTGCCATATCTCAAGACAAGACGCGTGAAAACCCCGGATTTTAGAGCCCAGAACCCGGACATGTCAACATTATTCACTCACCATATACAAATTGTCAGGATAAGGAATTGCATATAAAAAGTCATTCATATGATTGTTTGCACACAAAAACCAATCCCTGCAGTGTAATTGCCCAAATATTGAAAAAGTGTACCAATATACATACCTTGGACTTACAATAGATGTCAATTTTAACTGGTCAAATCATATTGAAAATGTATGTAATAGATTAAGATCCATATTAGGGAAATTTTACCACCTAAAAAACTTTGTTGATAAAAATATATTGTACTGTATATACAACGCATTAGCAGAATCAATTATAGGATACGGAATAAATAGTTACGGATTAACGTACAAAACGTACTTAAATAAAATAGAACAATTACAAATCCGTTTCCTAAAATTGATATCAGGCAAAAAAAAAGTTCAATTATGTGAAGGCGATTATAAAAAAATTTTCTCCTTGTGTAATGTCCTCTCTATACACAGTAAGGTAGATTATCAATTAACGCTAGATGAATTCTGGAATACAGAATTCAAAAAACCTGTAAACCACAACTACCCTACTAGGCATAGAGAAGCACAAATGTTTATTATTAATAAATCTCAGAATGTATACGGTGATAGAACTAAGAGGCATAGAATTCCGAAAATATTTAACGCATTACCTGAGAATATTAAAAATGAGACATCTTATTCAAATATCAAAAAAAAGTTAAATCATTCTATCTCCGTAGAACATGAAAGCAAATAATATTGTATACAAATACCTAAATCGAATATTGATCAAATACCTGGAAATTACTATCACACACTGTATTCGTAATTAGTAGTTTATAATAAATAGTATTTAAAATTTTACACAGTTATTACAATGTAAAACATAAAAGTATATTAGTATTAATTAAATATGAAAAATGAGAGATTTCTTACAATCAAACTGATTGATCAGTTTTGTAAGATTTTTAAGATAAATATTGTAAAATTAAAAAAACTGAATAAACATACTTAAAAAAAAAAAAAAACATGTTTTTTTAAACAATAGTCAGTGTAATAAAAAACAGTTTAAACGTCAAAAATCACCTTTATATTTATTTTCAAATTAAATAGGCATCTTTTATCATCATTATAAAAGTACCTTACAAAACAGAATCTTATTACAGTTTGTTACAAATTGTTTTTTTTTCTTTTTACCCACACAGGAATAATCAGTTAGAATTTTTTTTATTCTTAAAATAAAACAAAAAATATTAATATACTCTATTATGAAAACAAAACCTCATTAAAATATTAAGCCTAACAAAATTCAATTAAATTTTTATACAAAAATCTTAAAAGTACTGAGACCATTTTAGTATTCAGTCTTACAAATTTTGAGGTAACTCTTTAACTCAGTAATAATTATATATATTTAAATTTTTATCAGCAGCCATTTAAACAACAAAATATCTCTTAACATAATACAAACTAAATTCAGTCTTCTTAAATCGCAAAAAACTGAACCTTTTTAAAGTTTAGACTTACTGTAATGTAATTATTAATTTTTTTAACATAAAATAACCAAAAACTGTACTCATTTAAATCACCTTAAAGTTTTAATCAGCAGCCATATTGTAAATTTCTTTAATGTAATAAAAATAATCATAACTTTACAAAAATGAAAAGAAATTATTGCACTCAAGAGTATATTATTTGATTATCTAGCTATTATCTTTTTCCTCAGCCTCTCGCCTTTTTTTACTTTTCAGTTTTTTTTTGTATTTATCACTCTTTCCGATAGCTTTTAGAATACCTATCTTCCCTTTTTAAAAGGAATTTGTAAAAATCAATGCAGCAGTATTCTTGGAAATTAAATTTAATTTTAATTAAAGAAAAATGAAACAATGTTACTTTGTTCGAACCACTTTTATATTTGTTTAAAGCCGACAGGTTTCAGAATGACTGTTCCTTCCTCAGGGCAAACGTATATACGTTTGACTTTAAATTTTAAGACTTTAATTTTTTTTTTAAACCCGGACATCGAATGAAACC
Organism: Limnephilus marmoratus; assembly: GCA_917880885.1. NCBI lineage: Eukaryota > Metazoa > Arthropoda > Insecta > Trichoptera > Limnephilidae > Limnephilus > Limnephilus marmoratus. The sequence continues at coordinate 8,748,511 of OU862935.1, forward strand.
CCGCCCCGACGCTCCCCGGACGCCCTCTAAACTAGGACAAATCGGACGGATGGCAACCCTAGTTACATCGGCAACGCACGCGACCAATAACGTGTACAAGGACAGATACGTCTTTTCGCGCAATAGAAAGAAAGTTCTATATTCACGCTTGGCGTTTCAGCCTGAATACACAAACCCCGCAAATACACACCTTTCTTAGATCCATAGAACCAAACATTGATTTTGACATGCCAAAGGAAACTACAATTCCTTCGAAATTGGCGTTCCCCAAGGAAAGGAAAACACTTTCTAAGGCGCAGCAAATTGGTCGGCAGGAATTGCAATGTCAAAATACCTAGAAAAAAGCGCGAAAATCCACATTTCGTCGAAAGTTGTTCTTACGATCGTGCAGGGCGGTTACAATGAGAAAGATTAATTATTCTCCGCACCAGCTTTTTAAAATTATAACTCAATGTCGATTTTATTTCATTCCAAATTTGCTTCAATTTATACCTACATCCAAAAAAGCTGAAAGGCGTGATGATAAAACTATTAAAATAATGTACTTTTTGTTATTATTTTTTGATTATAAGTATTTATCATTTTTCAAATGTTCAGATAAGAATGTAAAAAAAATCTGAAATATATTAGTTTGTAAGTGCGCAAATAAATACACAAACGGACCAATTTTTGTCAAGAAACACATGTACGATGTACGTATATACTTTTTAATGATTTTATTTAAAACAAAATTAAAATTGTAAAACATTGATACCCAGATAATGCATTGATTTATTTTACTTCATGATTATATGATTTGAAATGGGTGTGGTATAATACAAAATCTTTTTTTATTGAAAATTTAACAAATCTGCCAACGACCTATGGTATAATCTTATTACACTAAAAGTAAACATTTTTTCTCAAATTTTAAAACATGCGAATGCTAGATAAAAGTACAATCTTTCGAAATCCATTTATATTTTTTTGTGGAAAAGAGTAAATACGTATAAAATCTGATTTAAAAATTACATATTTCTGGTTTTCTCAAACAGCTGATTTCGACTGTCAAAAATCTAAAGAATTAGTTCACGCAGGCGTCGTTATTCTTGTTACTGGCGCTAAAAGCGACTTCAGTTTCCTACGCTTCTGAGCGAGTGGACAGTTTTGTGTGTCATCATGACAATCTCACTCGCCGATTTTCCCGCTTTTAAACTTAGTAGATAGTAGCTTTTAAACTAGCCGTGTGTCATCGAGGCTTTAGGTTCGTTCGTTATCAGTGGCGTAGACAGCATGGGTGGCACCCGATGCGGGTATTGCGGTGTCACCCCAAAAATGAAAACTGTTAAAATTAATATTTGATTAAATTTAATAAGTAATAAAATGAGAGTCTCAAGTTACAATATGATGATAGTTAATTAATTAATTGGTGTTCTGTTAACAAACTTTTTCTGAACATAAATAAGTGTCATGCAATAAGATTTTACAGAATAAGCCAACCAATTATTCATCCGTATGTACTCAATAACTCTACCCTTACCTCTGTCGAAGAAATTAACGACCTGGGCATAATTTTTGACTCTAAATTAAACTTTATATCCCATATAAACACAATCGGTAATAAAGGAATGAAAATGCTTGGCTTCATTCTTCGAAATTCCAGAGGTTTTAGGAATATTTCAACACTAAAAATTTTGTATACATCCTTAGTACGTAGTCAAGTCGAATATAACTCCTCGATCTGGTCCCCCCATTTTAAAATTCATTCAGATTCAATCGAAAAAATTCAACATAAATTTCTAAGACATATTAATTTTAAACTCGGTATTCCCATTGAAAACATTAACTACAATTACTTGCTGATAGAATTAAATTTATTAAAACTCTCAGATCGAAGAATTATATCCGACTTAATATTTATGTTCAAAATTGTAAATGGTAGCATAGACAGTCCTGATTTAACTAAGCTCATTGAATTTCATATTCCCACGAGAACTACTCGATCTAAAATCCTGTTTAAATGTAACAATAATAAGACTGAGTATACTAAACACTCCCTTTTACCTAGGTTACATGATGTTACTAATAGATATGCAGATATTGCAGATCTATTTAACTGCACGGAAAGTAGGTACAAGAGGGCTATGCTATCAAATCTTTTTAGTCATTATTAATTCTATTTGTACTATAGATTTTTGTACGTAATTGTCTCTCTGGTGTCATTTCTAATTCAAATGCCACAATCATTTGTTAAACTATTTTTTTTTATTATTTCTATATTACTATTTTTCATTTTGTGACATGTAATCAGTTCTTATGGTATATGTATACCGTTGAAATTAAATAAATAAATAAATAAATAAATAAATAAATATTATTGTTTTATGATACATTATTTCATTTTGGTGTTTAAATTTGAAAGTTGGATATGGCAAAAGAAGAATGAGAGTGGAATTAATATTACCCCCATAAATAAAGCATAGAGACGACTGACCATTTTTTTAAATCTGTTGACGATCGATTCTGTTTTAATTGTAGCCAGTCTGCTATAATTGTAGTCAGTCTGCTATAATTGTAGTCAGTCTGCTATAATTGTAGTCAGTCGGCTATAATTGTAGTCAGTCTGCTGTAATTGTAGTCAGTCTGCTATAATTGTAGTCAGACGGCTATAATTGTAGTCAGTCTGCTGTAATTGTAGTCAGTCAGCTATAATTGTAGTCAGTCTGCTATAATTCTAGTCAGTCGGCTGTAATTGTAGTCAGTCGGCTATAATTGTAGTTATCGTTTATTAGACAAAATAAACTATCCGATCCACTTACCTTGTTTTTTGACAGAGATATCTTTCAACGCTTTTAAAACCACTGACAGAATAACAATTTTTTCACCAATATACGTCCACCAATAGGTAAACGATTCACTTCACGAGTTCACGTCAATCACAATGTACGAAAAAAATTAGCATGGCTTGTCACCTGTACAAGTTGGTGACAAGCAAGCGATATTTCAGGGGAATCCCCAACCAAGCAATAGTAATTGCTAGGAATGTAAACAAGTCAACAAAATTTTTGGGGAATCCCCAACCGACCGAGCCATAGAGCTATGAAAATATAAATACCGTGCAGTGATTGTGTATTAAATATTTATGTTGTAATATTCTACCATCGTTTGGGAGGGGTGTATGGGTACGGCCGCCCAGGGAACTATTTAATGGATTGCCATAGGTCACCCCAAGTGGTTTTTTACGTTTGGTGACTTAGTAGGGGTGTCTCGGTTCATCGAGTGAGGTGTGTTCAGGTCTTGGCGGTGCTTGCCCTCCAGCTGCGTGGTGGGCTGAAACGGAAGAGGCCGGTTTGCGGAAACCTTACGACCTCTGTAGCTGACTACGGGTGGTGAGATTACGGGTGGTGAGATTACGGGTGGTGAGATTACGGTACATTACGTAAAAAATGTCGATCCCACCATCAAAGAAGTGCTCGAGCTGCCACTGGTTACATCTGTGTACCCGATGACGATGACGATTTGTTGTTGCTGCATCTCGTCTATTGGCAAGCGGATTAAGTAAATAAAGATTAATCAATAAACTAATATAAGTAGCTGACAGTTTTTTTAAGTTCTCCATTTGACCCTTTTTAAGATGGCAGAATAATTTATTCATGCATTAATCTAATGTTTATGTATCGTTAGGGGATGTTAGCAGGGCTGGGCAGTATTTGAAATACTTGTAATTGAAATACGTATTTCAAATTTGAAATACAAATACGTATTTTGTATTTGTATTTCAATTACTTCCTAAAAATGTATTTTGCAATTGGTATTTCAATTACCTGCTGATGAGGTATTTTGTAATTTGTATTTCAAATACTTATAGCTTCAAAATACATTTTCAAATACATTTAGCGATCTTAATAATGATAATGAAAAATAAACACACATTGATAATACATAGACTAAAAACGCTAGAATTCTGTATTATTGTCCTTCACTATAGCACTTTTACTAATGATTATTTGTAGATCTCTTATATTAATTACGTGAGTTCAAAAAAGGGGGAGGGTCCAGCAAAATCTCACGTTACTTGAAAATAATAAACGAAGTGGCCCAAATTTATCTCACCAAGGGGCGGGGGGAATCTAGTTTGGAAGAAAAACTGCTCACGTAATTAATGTATGCCCCCTTATCATTGCTTTATAATGTACTGTACATTTTTTTACGTCATGCTAGTTATTATTATTGTCCTGTGCTATTTATAGCACTGTTATTGTACATTTTGTATCAAATTATATGTATTATACTTTTCATTGCTTTGTACTGTACATTTTTGTATCAATGTATTAGATCAAGCACTATAGGAATAATTTGACTGATTACTAGATTATTTTTAAGTTAATTACTGTAGAGAAGAGCAGAGAAGTGAAATAACACAGAATTGTGCTATACAAATGTTATCCATTTATACATAAAAATTATTCCTTGTTTCCCTTGGTCAAGCCATAACTTCAGAATGACTTTACCTATTTCATTCATTTTTTTTAAGTTTTCTAATTCTTTATAGAAGGTTCTTACGGAAAGAAAAATTAAGAAAATAACGCAGAAAATTGGATAATTTCAGAAAACTTTACGACTATTTTAACTTCGCACGTCTGACAGTTCGCGCATTTGATGAAATTGAATTTAGCAGGCAGCTGTTTTTTTTTGTAACAAAAGAACTGTCTATGGATTTTTTAAATTATAGATATTTTAAATAGGTACCTATGTTAGGTACCAGATTTGATTGATTGTTCTTATAATATAGAAAAATGAATATTTGTAATACGTGAAAAATGAAAATTTGAATAAAAAAATTGTAATAGCTGGCATGCGAGTTGTTTGAAAACTGAATGTATTGGGACTAAATATATGGAACGTGAGAGGGGGTTGGCGTGATGGGGGGAGCGGGAGAGGGGAGAGGGGAGAGGGTAGGCAGGGAAGGTGGAAGGGGAATGCAAGAGGGGAAAGGGATGCGTTAGGGTAACGGAGACGCACGGGAAAGGACATGCAGAGAGAAACAATTTATTTCTTTGAATATGGCATTCCAACGCATGTCGGGAACCAGCTAGTCTTATTATAATAATTATTATTATAATCTAACACCTCAAAAGTCCCTAAGTCCCATACTACAAAACTTTACAAGCGGAGCGGAGACGAGATGTGTCTCCTGAGCAATATGATTAGTCAATTTTAGCACGTCTCTGTTTCACTCTGCTCAGCTTTGCTTCTATGGAAACACACCCTTAGATATGAGCACTTACGACAATTTATTGCAACCAAAGGTTCTACCAAAACCAAATGTATTTTGTATTTTGTAATTTGTATTTTGTATTTGAAATTAAAAAATGGTTAAAATACTGTATTTTGTATTTCAAATACACGACTTGAAAGTATTTTGTATTTCGTATTTTAAATACATGCGAAAAAGTATTTTGTAATTTGTATTTCAATTACAGCAAAGCATGTATTTTGCCCAGCCCTGTGTGCATCTATATAAAAAGGTTTACATATATTTTTTTGGCCTTGCCTGTCTCACTAGGAAAGCCTGTGTCGAGACAGACTAGTTTACAAATATTTTATAAATATTAAATAATAAAACACATTTTTCAACAAAGCAAAAATATTTGACAAAAATTTTCAGGTTGGTAGGTAGTGGTAACAATAATGAGATGGAGGATTATATTTGGATGAGGTGACTAATTATTGTACGACCTTTTTCGATGATCCATTGTTTGATCAGGATTTTGTATTTGTTAATATTATTCGATTTTCTTGTTTTGTCAGGTAGGTTATTGTATATTTTAGGCGCAATGTATTTGAAATTTCTTTGACCAAATGTGTTTGTTTTAGGTATTTGTACGAGTTCTTTGGAGGTGTTTATGAGTAATCTGAGTAGTGTATCAGATGGAGGGTACACTAACACATATAATTGCATACTCTACTCAAAATTTGATTATTCGGAGATGTCTCACTAATCAACGGGACGATCGACAGATCTACGATACAACACAAGTTTTTGCTAATTCAGTGCGGTACAGCAAAAGTGCTAGAATTCAAAAACTGGTTTCCGCAATAATCTTAACTATAGACTCACAGTATTTTGAATTATAGGTTGGGGAGGATCATACAAAAACAATCTAAACTCAGTAAACATTTGCAAAGAATCATTGTTAAAGTAATATTTGAAAAAAATCTACCTTCTCAAAAGAACTTTTTAAATTGTTTCCAGTACTAAATGTAGATGACATATTCAAGGAAGCAAGCTTCCATTAAAAAAAATGTAAAGAAAAATATATCAAGAATTTTCAAATTAATGAGAAATGGAAACCAATTTATTACACCTAATTTAAAAACAACTCAAATGCAAATCCTTTATATTTACCAAGCCTTAAAAATGTATAATAATCTCCCTTCTGAATTACGCTGTATCATCAACCAATCAGAAAAGAGATTCTATATCTTTTGTGGGATCGTTATGAGATAACGGACGTGATCTCCTGTCAGATTTGTGTGATTTATTTGCTTTTTCTATGTACAACGTACATTAAATGAATAAATAATTATGCATACTAGCAGGAATTCGCATTTAAAACGATCTAAACTAAAATATGTGACAGTAAATATGTAAAAATCACACAAATCTGACAGGAGATCGCGTCCATTATCTCGCGATCCCACAAAACATAGAATCGCTCGGCAGAACAAATCAATAAAAAGAAACAATAAAAAAAAACTATAGTAAAAAGTTAATTTTTATACAAAACATATTATAACATACAGCCTAGGTAAGAATCGTGGCTCCCTTATCAGGAACAGAGCTCCTCTTTTCTGATAAGGTTACACATGACCAATAATATTTTGTGAAATATATATGTATAAATGTAACTCATGTTCTTTTCTTTTATATCTTATTACTATAATATTTTTTGTTATCTGTACTACATCTATAAAGTAACACTGGGTAAGACCTACGGTTTTCAACAAGCTTTGAATACCGCCAATGCTTCCAACTGTCCAAAGCCAATGAGACTATGGCATCCCCAATCGGGGTGAGTTGAGGATGCAGTGAAGGAGAGGGGGAATAGAAAGGTTGGGAAGTACTAGGCTATTCATATCTGATCACCAAACATAGCAAAAATCATTTTAAGCAACATGTCAGGGCAATACTAAGAATATAACTCTAAAACAATTCGCCAAATAAAGCCAAAATATAGCCAAAATAAAACCAATTATGGATTTCCTCCTTGTGACTTTACCTCTACTGAGACGGCATTATAAATAATAAGTAAATTAAATGCATAAGAAAGGAATATGAAGCCAAAAATTATACAAAACAAAAAATTATATAAAACGAAAAATTACAAAACAAAAAATGTTATCTATACTTTGGTAGCAGTGGAGAGAGGTTGTACATACAAATCAAATCATAACAGAAATATAAACAATAGAAACATAATATTATTCACGAAATAACAGAGAAATAATATTTTATGGACCTCTTATATTTGGTAAGTTTGCAATTGAAAATGTCCATATTGGATAATACCTATGTTATTATACCTATTGCTTAGTCTGTTCAGGCAAGAATTTTGCTTAGATACCTTACAGATAGATGATAGATTATAGATAAGAAATAGAAAAACAAACTGTTCTGACTGTTGCACATAAAACTGGAACCATTTTTAAAATGCATTTATATGGGAATTACATTACAATAGTTATTCTCTATCTTTTGTGGGATCGTTATCAAGACAACGGACGTTATCTATCGCATATTTTAGTTTAGATCATTTTAAACACGAATTCCTGCAAGTATGCATGATTATTAATTCATTTAATGTACGTTGAACATAGAAAAAGCAAATAAATTACACAAATTGACAGGAGATCACGTCCGTTATCTCGATAACGACCCCACAAAAGATATAGAATAACTCTTTAGGTGACATATACTTATTTATAAAATAATTTATAAATTTTATAGACTTGTGCTATTATGCCCAAATGGACTTTTAACATTTTTAGATAAATACATTTATTATAGCAGTATAGAAGTAAATGATTTGCTCATACAAACAAAACAATAAAAATGAGTCAAATAGTAAATTTTCTGTATTTTTTTATAGTTTCCATATTCCTTTACATCAACCTTTGCATTTATGTATTACTCACTGTGTGCAATCTAGGTGCAGGTGAGCATCTCAAAGACTCCATCCTGGGGGAGGGGGGGTGAGTCTGTATAACGGGGTAAACGAAATTATAATTATTCTTGGGAATGAATTCAAATAATTCAAACCAATTAAAATTCAAATTGAAATCATTTTCGTATACATTCTGCCAGTGGCGGACCGTGAGTTTTCAGTGAGCTAGAATGCTAAGATTGAAAATACGACATTACTGATGTAGTTGTAGCAGAAAATGATTTTTTTTTTTTAATTTCAACTTTTTGTACGAGATCTTTCAATCAAGGGTGGCACCGGCCCCCCTAGACTGAAAGAATCCTGAATTCTTCATACAAAAAGTTGAAATTAAAAAAAAAAAATCATTTTCTGCTACAACTACATCAGTAATGTCGTATTTTTCCATCTTAGCATTCTAGCTCACTGAAAACTCACGGTCCGCCACTGCATTCTGCCCCCGTACAGACTCATCCATCGATATTTAATTAAAAATAATTTGGATAGAGTACTTCTTATTGGCATAAGGCTATAAAGGCTGTACAATACCATTAACAATTTTTAAAATACAATTCAGGCATGTAATAAGTCTTCTATCTGCGATTTTTAATGCATTATAATTAAGACCCGTGTCACACACAGCTATAAAAGATCATTTGGCTTGGTGTGTTTCGGCATATTGCTCGCCGTACACTTCCAATGGGAATATATGCTGAAATAGGTCAAGCCAAATGATCATTTTATAGCTGTGTGTGACACGAGCATAATAAGATTCTACAAAATTTTTGTTTCAATAAACATTTGAACATTATTAAAAACACTTATGCAAAAAATTTATACTGTAATTATGAAAATCATACAAGACCTAGCCATTGTTTTCTGTAGATGCAAAAAGTTGACACTTATTACGTGAATACCACAAGATATGTGAATACCACAATATATGTGAATACCACAAGATGTGTGAATACCACAAGATATGTGAATACCACAAGATATGTGTATACCACAATATATGTGAATACCACAAGATACATGAATACAACAAGATATGTAATTACCACAAGATGTGTGAATACCACAAGATATGTAATTACCACAAGATATGTGAATACCACAAGATATGTGAATACCACAATGTATGTGAATACCACAAGATACATGAATACCACAAGATATGTAATTACCACAAGATATGTGAATACCACAAGATATGTAAATACCACAAGATATGTGAATACTACAAGATATGTGAATACTACAAGATATGTGAATACCACAAGATACATGAATACCACAAGAAATGTAAATACCACAATATATGTGAATACCACAAGATATGTGAATACCACAATATACGTGAATACTACAAGATATGTGAATACCACAAGATACATGAATACCACAAGATATGTAAATACCACAAGATATGTAAATACCACAAGATATGTGAATAGCACAAGATATGTGAATACCACAAGAAATCCAACTGTTCCTTTTAAACTGAGCCAGGTAGACTATGGCTTACCCAATTAAGGTATGTTTTGAGAGTGAGTGTTGGCGAAGGGAAGGAGATGAGAAAAGGTGGATGGGGAAGTACATGGATATTCAAATATGGGGGTCTAGCACCTTCAAATCGATAACTTTACAATATCGGATCGGTATGCGTAACATCATAATACGAATATAGCAGTATTGGACTCGGTTTTAAAAACAAGTACAGTTTTAAGTCACTAGTTATATAAGTCTTAGTTGTAAGTCTCATTAGTTATCAATCTTAGTTATAAGTCACTTGTAATATATACCTGTGTATTAAGGTGGTCCAGGCCTACATAGTAAATTTTATTTTTTCAAATATAGATGTAGCCACCCATTTTATTTGTTACACCTATCATTCCTATTATGTGTAAAAAATTTCAGCCCCCAATATTACAAGGGGGTGCTCATCGAGTTAGAAGTTTCTGACAAAAGTTCTGGATTTTAAGTAAAACACGTAATTTAAGGTTTATTAATATTACAAGTATTTTAGTCAAAAAAGTATAAAACGTATTTAAATTTCAACAAAATTTGGTAACAAAGCAATAATTAACATAATATTAGTCACAATCTTTCAAAAATATGTTTGTTAACTCCTTTTTGAATGTTTCAATAGAAACGATTTTTCTGTTTTGTTCAACGATGTGAAGTAAAAATTGCTTTTGTTACTCATTCTTAGTGAGTATCGTATTGTAATCTTCAAATAGTTTAACATCTCTCTCCGCTGTATCATTAACAACACGCAAATTTTTGACTCAGCTTTTGCCTTGAAGGTAATCAACATTGTTAACCCAAGTCTCAGGAGGTAATTACAAGAAAGAGTCCTTGACATCAAGAACTAAGAGCGTTTTCAACGTTGTTTGTGATTGCAAAAGCTTCTAATGTAACCTCTGAGGCAAGCATAGCAGAATCACCTCGTACTGAATGATTACTTTTATCAGAATTTATTTTTTTGAACAATGGCCTGTTTCTCAGCGTCAGACAGCTTCTCAGTAAATAAGGTAAATGCGACTAGTTCATCTGACAAATACCATAAGTGACGCTCTAAGACACCCCTAGCTGCTACACTGATTTCGGAATCAATGACTAGTACAATTTTAAGCTATTCCAAAGTATTAAGTTATTTACTGGTGCATCTGCTGCCAAAGACGCTTCGATTCAAACTTTAGTGTAGATGATAAATTACAAATCGAACAATTTGTTTTTCTTCTCTCCTGATTAGTTTAAATCTTGTTACGATCAAGCGCACTGGTAACGTATTGTGTAAATATGTCACTTGTAGACAACTCAACGCACTACAAACTCATCTTTGGACTTATCCTCTAATATGCTAGCATTACTTGAAGTGCTACTGAAGCTGCACTCAAGTTCTAACTCTTGTCTCGACACCACCGAAGATGAAGCATTACTTTCAGCAGCCATTTCTTTCAATTCTTCAGATCTTTGTTTCCGTTTTAGAGAACTTTCTTTGACCTTTTCTAGTTTCTTGTCAATTGAGGTCATAATCATCTTACGTTCTCATCTTTGATCGATGAGAAACGTTCTTGTCTTCCCTAATTTTTTATCAAATTCAAAGCGCTTGCATGGGCAATATCAAAAAGTTTGTCTAGTTCTTTTTTAAACAAATACTCTCCTTTTCTTTGTGCTTCAGAATTTCTTCCTCTCTTTTTATTTAAGAGAAGCCAGTTCTTAAAAAACTTAATCAGTTTTTCAATGCAGTGGTTTTGTTGTCTGGTCGGAATACTAGATTTACTCCATACTTTTATGAGTTCTTGAATAAGTACAAGCGTGGAATCTTTCACATTTTTGGAATTATTTAATGTGTAGTGATAACGGAGTAAAACTTGCCGAAGAGTAGGATGTTGGTTAAGCCTTATCAATGGCTCAATATCTCGAACCCCAAGTAGAAAAATTTCGTATTTTTTTCGAGTAGATGAATACATTTTACTACACTGATTCACTTCACAGTCTACTAAATAAGTATCAAATACTGTTCAAATTTGTCTATAAAACTCTCTAGTAGTTTATTTTAATATTTATTTATTAGTTTAACACACGAAACTGGCCTGTAGCAAAAAGTTAAAATTAAGCATTTTACACAAAAAAAATCAAAAACAACCCTCGATTGAGCACCCCTTTCTACTTGAGCTATCTCGCTGAAATTTCACTATGTTATTTCTATGAATACGTGTAACAAATTCACAGGGTGGCCAAATGAAAAATAATGAAAAAAATTTTTTGGACCACCTTACTGTGTATAGAGATTAAAATGTGTAAATGAATTTGTAAAGCACCCTTGAGGTGATTTTCTCACGAAAATGGCGCTATAAAAATCATCCACTAATAATTACCCATGATTTTATACCCATTTACCGAGCACAGTCGCGCTGATGATAGATAGACTGATAATGATATCACAATAAATCAGAAATCAATATACGCTGGCAACATTGGAGGTATTGTATACGGATCGGTATTGCTAAACTATTAGTACATACAATGTACATAATATAAGAAAATCATCAATTTACAATGTCGAATATAAACAACAGTGGATTGGTTTATTTATGGTGGATCCATCGAAATGATAGTTCCGGTGATTTAGCAAAATTCGTTTTCTTGGAAATCATTCCTGAAGGTGCTTTGGTCTTAGTGGGTTGCAATCGTGCATCTCTTAGTTTTTACTCTTGTTAAACTTAGTATAAATAATTGTCATGTATATTAAATCATAAAATGTGAAGTTGTAAATATATCTAAATTCAGTTCAACATAACACATAACCTCTTCTCATTTATTACCCTATAAAAGAGTCAAAATAACATGGATGGATCGGCCGCAGGTAAATATTAGTGAACAGGCCCATCCACACCAAACCATTGTTATAGTATAATTATTAGAATACATTCTTAAGAGGTTGCGAATCCCTGATGAGGTTTTTGAAAAACATACCTCATGCTTTTTAAAATTGATTTCCGGTCGATATAATCGTTACTACAAGAAAAATCAACCGGGTTGGATATTTCACAGCAGATCAACTGGAAATATTGTTTGTTATAAGAACGCTTCTATTTACAAAATGATCACAAATGAACGTAATTTCAGCAAATTTTTCAATCTGCAGAAAGGTAGACAATCTAAATTCACTTCTATCATCCCATCTGCTGTATTCCCGCAAGGTGCTATTTATAATGAACTATTTATTTCTATCAGGAGTTCTGAGTCAACCAGCGCCTCGGCTTTGTCCGCTTTCAAGCCATGGTGATTTCATGTTAACATTTCTCAATTGGGGTGAAGTTGGTCCGGGTCTTGGCGGCAGTTGCGCCTGATCACCTATAGCGTAGCGGGCCGGGTCGGGAGATTCTGGTTGAGGGAGACCTAACCTAGACCTCTCCAGCCGGACTCTCTCGAAACATCGCCTTGCACCGCAGTGGGAGGGATGGATTCATCCCTCCGTCACCCCTGTACACACTGACCCCAGATTCCTACCACCCCTCATACCTTTTTCCTTCCTAGAACTTCCTTTCCTAAAAAGACCTCCATCTGATTCGGCCAGCCACGCAGCAGGCGGGCAAAGGCCTTCGCCGCCAAGACCTAAAAAAATCTCATCCCACGAACCAGGGCACCCCTGCTAAGCCACAAAACGTAGTGAATCACTTGGGGTGACCTGTGGGGGGGGTTTAGTTATCCGATAAATGGTTCCCGGGGCAGCGGTATTTTGATTGCATTTGAGTCACCAAACACGCCCACAAGAACTGTGGGTGTAATGTAATTATGTTATTATTTATTTTATACTTGTTTATTACTATAAGAAAGGTTGAACACAAGGTTAATGAATGTTTTGTGTTTTCAGATCCCCTACCATGGAAAACTACACTGTAGATTTTTTAACATTCTCAAAAACACAGCGGGGGAACGCAACTTTGTTGCACAAAGGGTTCGAATATTCTAGATTTAATGAAAACGTTATTTAATTGTCCCATGAATATGGGAGAGTTTCCCTTATTATCAATAAGCTTGTGTCGCTTTTGTTACAATTAACATGTTGAAATTTTGTAGTTATTCTTACAACCAGTGGCGGTTCTTCACAAGGGGACTATGGGGACAGACCCCACTACATATTCCAGAAACCAAGCAAGAAAAAAATTGTCATTGCTTTGTGTTCATAATAAAGAATGAAAGCATTCTTAATATGGAAGACATGATTCTTCTGGCTCCGTCGATCAAGGGGTTGAGAATATTATTAAAAATCTGTGAAGAATATGCAAATCACCACAACATGATAAACAACCCAAGAAGACAGAACTAATCGCATTCCACCATGGAAAAAATCCCAAGAAGATATTCCCCGTGCAACTTAATAAGTCAAACATAAATATATCTAATGTTTGTCTATGGACAAAATCACGGATGGTTCAATTCTGACGTTAGGATGATGGAAAAAGTGAAAAAATTGTTATTAATGAACTTTTAACATTTCTATTCAATAAAGTAGACGTGTTAGATGAAGTGTCAATTGTACAAATTTGTTCCACGCAGTTCAGTGAAGACGAAGTGGAACTATCGAAGGATCTCTTATACTCGGAGGTCGATGGAAAAAAGGTAAAGAATCTTTACGACATGATTAAAGTAATCAAAGAGACCGAGACAACAGATATGCCAACTTTTATAGCTAAAAATCTGCATAAACTACCGCCAGTTTGTTTTGATTCCGTTGATATAACTTCACTTCTAAAATACATTTTGTCTTTAAAAACGGAACTCTTCACGACAAAGGCATAAATGTCCAAACAAAATGATGTAGATGAGCTAAGACAGCAGATGACCCTTTTGATGAATGATCTAAAATCCGAGCCGAAACCAAGAAATGTAAACAATCAAACTGCAAATTCAAATTACACTGAAGAAATGCCCTTGGTTAATGTCAAGGTCACCGAACCGAACAGTAATAATACACACTATAAACGAAACACATATTCCAATGTACTAGCAAACAAATCAGGCGTAGAAACCCAGAAACCGTCCGAGCCTAAGACAATTCGGAAATACCAAAATAGTGAAAATACCAGTTTTTATTATTAAAGAAAGACATTTGATATGAAGTTATTTCTAACACACAATACGAAATGAACGGTTGGACTAGCAATCAGGATAAATTCTGGATAAAAGAAAGGAGCATATGGAGTAATTTATCAAATACTTATTATCCGTTGTTACGCACATCAAATAAATTTTATAATGCAGCTGCTTTGTGCCACGATCCATAATAAACCTTTCTGGATTTTCTCCCTTCTTCTCGATTTTTTCGAAGCATACATGCGTTCTGGATGAGGTGGTCAAATTCACGATACTGAGAACCATGATGGAATTGATCAAGCCATATAGTGAACACTGTAAACGAAAATTACTAGCGGTCATCGGTTACGTTTAGTCTGAAAGTTTTTTAACTGGCAAGTTTTTGGTAAATAATTGTCTATGCTACTGTTTTCATCTGTGGGTATCATCAATATTAATGCTTGGTGCGCAGAAATCAATAAAAAAATATGTGGAAAAGATACTAGACCGTACAATAGACCAGATTCCATGAGTGGCTACTCTGAAATATAGAAAATTTTCAAAATATAAAAAAAATGGTTATCTTAATATACCTAGTTTTTTCATCTATGTTTCCTTATTTACATTTATACATGTTAACATTTATTTGTATATATAAATAAATGTTATACCTGAGTACATATCTCTACAATGTATTGTTAGCATCGGACCACTATCTGTCCACTATCGGACCACTATCTGTCCACTATCGGACCACTATCCGATTTTCTGGTATATAAAATCATAAGGGGGCCAACAGACTTAGCTATAAAAGCGCCAGCGTTATTTGGCTTGACTTATTTCAGTACATCTTATTTCAGATATGTCGAATGTATTGAGCACATTACGTGAAAAACAAAAGGAAACGAAAGAGTCAAAGATAGAGACCCTAATAACAACTATAATACAGCCGTGGTCACTTTTGATCTCGAAAATATATTTTGCCTTCCAAAAGCACCAGTCTCATGTTTTCTTTACTCAAGCAAGTTAACAGTTTACAATTTAAGAGGACCCTTCAACGTAAACAAATCGAGCACCAATGCATTATGGGATGAAACTAAAAATGGCAGGAGTGGAGACGGTCTGGTAATGACCCTAATAAACAAATCGAGCACCAATGCATTGTGGGATGAAGCCACAAATGGCAGGAGTGGATACGATCTGGCAATGGTCCTAATAAACAAATCGACCACCAATGCGTTGTGGGATGAAACCACAAATAGCAGTAGTGGAGATGATCTAGCAAGCGCCTTAATAAAAATTTTAAAGAACGTGGTAGATCAACCATAATTAAATTAACATTATGGTCAGATTCGTGCGTGCCACAAAATCGCAATTCTCACATGAGTATGGCAATTATAAAATTTCTAGCGAGTGAAGAGTCAAAAATGTAATAGAAATTACCCAAAAGTTTGAAAAAAAGTCACCTTTTAAAAAAGTCATTCTCTAACTGTCCAATATAGCTAGACAGCATTCACCATATATAAAACGAAATAATCCCCCATAATCTCCAAAACTTATAACAAAAGTTTCCAAACCCCACCTACCACCGAGAAGAATATTGAGAGATGGAAAACAGATGTACAACGCATGCAAATGTCAAGTAATTTCAAACTGCCTCAGCATACATAATAAAGAAATAAACTCTATTGATGACTGCACAGTTACCGTTTTGGAAAACCAAAGTCAAAGACGCCAGATAATATGCCCAGAAGAATACATACATGTCATCGGAGACAATATGATGTATGTGTTTCATAAGCAACCAACATTATTGCAGGCATAACGCCTACTACATCAACAGAATATAGTCATTTCTAAATCTTTACTTGTAACCAAAGGCGAGTGCAGTATACAAGGAAGAACCTTCACTATGGGAAGAATGGTTAACCGAGAGACTCATCACATATTCAAAGGAAGAAATACATCAACGGAAACTACCTATCCTACATGTAGATGAAATTCAAAAACCACACAGAGAATTCCATTCTCCTACTACTATGTCGAGGATATATCAAACAACCTCAATGAGAGCGATGTTGAAGTGCCTGATGGCTCCGAGTCGGATGACAGCCTCTACCTCTTTGAAATACCAGAAGCGACCTCTCCACTGCCTCTAAATGATGAACCAGAGGAGCTCTGCGAAGAGGAAAAAATAATGGATTCACAGCCGAGACTTTTGCCATGGCTTTCAAAAGTGTAAGTCTTTTAGTAATAATTTATGTGCAGTTAATTAGCTTACATGTTTATTTTATTCCCATACCCATTGACCTACGTGAAACCTATCTATCATATGTAAACCACAAGAATTCAAGTCTCACAAGTTGCTATTTGGGTTGATCCCTGATTCTTTGTTCAATGGATACAGCTATAACTTTTGTTTTACTGTTACAGAATGCCAACTGTGGGACCAGCTTCTGAAGAAGTCCTATCAACGGAAAGAAGCTCTTTGCAAAATGTCTTGCAAATGATGTTCGAGTACCTGGACCTTCAGTTTTGGGAACAAGTGGCGGACCAAACAAACTTGTATTCCATTTTTTTTTTTTTTTTACATGAGCTCCACACAGGAGGCCCTGAGGAAAATAATTTCCCTCAGGGCCTATGTCATCTTTGAGGATACTGTGTGGAGGGTTTTTTTAAGGAAAGGAAGGAGAGGAGAGTTCTGGGAAGGAAAAGGGTTCAAGGGGTGGGTAGGAATCTGGGGTTCAGTATGTCCTGGTCATCCGCCTCCAAGACCGAGACAAACCTCACCCAATACAAGAAAGGGAGCACAGGTCCGTCAATACAAATTCAAGGGAGTTAATTAACTTCACTGGAGTCCAGGTGCTGATGGGGAGTTTGAAGTTTCCCCAAACTAGGATGTATTGGTCGTTAGATTTAAGCATACCTGTTATTTCAAAATGTATGTCCAGGGATCGATATTTTGAGCTACGCAACTTTTTGCATTTTGCGGACAATTTGCAGGATAGGCTAAATGAGTCAGATAAGCTTTGGAAGGTCAGACCCTTCATTAACATCCTCAAAAAAATTCACACTTTGCCTAGAGCTTCTCATCTATCAATAGATGAGCAAATGATCCCCTTTTCTGGACGTTGCCAGCACCAACAATACGTTCCAACCAAGCCCAACCCTCTCGGCCTGAAAAATTTTGTTCTTGCTGCAAGGGATGGGCTAGTGTTGGATTTTCAAATCTATGTAGGAGCTGGTACGGTCAGCGAAGTGGACAAAAAAGCTTTAGGCCTAGGTGCAAGTGTGGTAAAACTGTTGTGTCCTACTGTACCTAAAAATAATCCATGTATCATATACACGGACAAATTTTTTACAAGTCTGAAGCTTGCGGATATGCTATTATCAGAAAAAAATATTCCTAACAGGTACTACAATACGAGCCAACAGGATTGGAGATGTTGTGAAGAAGTTGAAACCTGAGACAAAGATCTGGCGCGGGGAAGTTGGGATGAGAAGGTACGCCAAGATGACAAAGTCTGTGTCGTCAAATGGAAAGACAACAAGTCCGTACTTCTCAACTTCTGCAGGGAGCTCCCCATTGCGGACTTGTAAACGATGGTCAAAGGAGGAATGTAGAAAAATTGACGTTCCTCAGCCGACCATTGTAAAAAATTACAATACCTCAATAGGGGGAATAGATCTCTGCAATATGCTCATTGCCTATTACCGTACAGCCATGCGTATCTGCAAATGGCCCGTAAGAGTATTTAATCATTTTGTAGATTTAACCATAGTTGGCTAACGTACCGAAGGAACTGTGCTTCTGAAGGGGTACTCGCTCGAGATAAGTTGGGACTTTTGGAATTTAGGATGCGAGTAGCCACAGCCATGATCCACTACCAAGGTGGTGATGTGGAGTTCACGCCACGATCGGGCAGAGACCGACCTAGAAATGTCTCTCATCACCTCAATGTGAGCCTGAACCTCCGAAGAAGTACAGAAAGGTTATTCCTCAACCTATTCTCGAGGTACGACTTGATAACGTGGGACATCTTCCACGTTTTCAAGATGAAGCGAATGCCTCAAAATGTAGATTTCCTGGATGTAAATCTAGGTCTAAGATTATTTGTATAAAATGTAATATGTTTTTACGTGTTAATAATTGTTTTGAGATGTACCACACGGTTAGATTTTAAGTTTTCGATAATTTTGTAAATATTTTCCTAATTTCGTGTAAATATACAAAAAATTTTCAAGTTATGTTTTTTTTTTTTAAATTTTTTAAATGTACCTTTAAAATATATTAGGATATTTTATGTCCTAACATAAGTTAAATGTTAGCTTTCCTTTGTAATTTTAGAGGTTTTTAGTACCTATAGAATTGCATCCCATGAAAAAATTTTTTTTTCTACATTGTGACCTGAGGTACACTTACCTTACAGTGTACCTTCTGCAATTAATAAACTAAGCATAACAAAAAAATTAAAAATAAATTTTTTAACCTCCTTTAACTCATTTAATAAAGAATAACGTAATTTTTTTTTCTGGTGTTTGGTTTAGCCTCGCGTCTCAAGAAGATAAAAAACACAGTAACCAGCAGCTTGGTAATAACAGCAATTGGTTATATCCTATGGAAAATATATAAACTCTTTGCAGCACCAAGCAAGGAGTTTCAATTTTAGGGGATGAGTTAACCACCAAAGACGACCCTCATCTCGCAGTACTGCAAAACAATTGTTATTGTGAGTAACACTTATAGTCCAGTCAAGTTAGCTCAAAAAATAGGGGTAAGCCACGAATAATTCGCGTAGAGCTGAAAATTGGTACTAATTTTGGGAACCGGAGAATGAATTCGGCCCCCATGTACATGGCTGGCTAAGCATATCTCCGCACTTTGCCTGATATCGTGGATTGTGAGAACACCTTGGGGTTGGAGGCATTCTTGGTATGAATTCGGCCCCTTATACATGGCTGGCTAAGCATATCTTCGCACTTTGCCTGATATCATGGATTGTGAGAACACCTTGGGGCTGGAGTCATTCTTGGTATGAATATGAATTCGGCCCCTTATACATGGCTGGCAAGAAAGGTACTTCGAAGAATCTTAGGAGCGGTGCGAGAGGGAGAGGCATGGAGAATCCGCCACAATAATGAGCTCTATGATATTTACCAAGCTCCCAGACTCTCCACCCATTTAAGACTCCAAAGATTAAGATGGGCCGGACATGTGCACCGAATGCCAAGCACACGAGTACCGAAGAAGGTTCTGACAGGACACCCGGGAGGTAAACGAAAGGCGGGCAGACCTAGACTGAGATGGGAGGATGATGTCAGGAAGGATGCAAGAGGATTACTTCAGGTTGCAGATTGGAAGAAGACGGCCGAGGACAGAGGGCGGTGGAGGCTTATTTTGAAGGAGGCCAAGGCTCGAATTGGGCTGTAGCGCCATTGAAGAAGATACATGGCTGGCTAAGCATATCTCCGCACTTTGCCTGATATCATGGATTGTGAGAACACCTTAAGGCTGGAGTCATTCTTGGTATGAATTCGGCCCCTTATACATGGCTGGCTAAGCATATCTCCGCACTTTGCCTGATATCATGGATTGTGAGAACACGTTGGGGTTGGAGTCATTCTTGGTATGAATTCGGCCCCTTATACATGGCTGGCTAAGCATATCTCCGAACTTTGCCTGATATCATGGATTGTGAGGACACCTTGGGGTTGGAGTCATTGTTGGTATGAATTCGGCCCTTTATACGTGGCTGGCTTGGCCTACCTTAGCACTTTGCCCGAAATCATGGTTTGTGAGAAAACCTTGGGGCTGGAGTCATTCTTGGAATGAATTCGGCCCCTTATACATGGCTGGCTAAGCATAACTCCGCAATTTGCCTGATATCATGGATTGTGAGAACACCTTGGGGCTGGAGTCATTCATGGTATGAATTCGGCCCCTTATACATGGCTGGCTAAGCATATCTCCGCACTTTGCCTGATATCATGGATTGTGAGAACACCTTGGGGTTGGAGTCATTCTTGGTATGAATTCGGCCCCTTATACATGGCTGGCTAAGCATATCTCCGCACTTTGCCTGATATCATGGATTGTGAGAACACCTTGGGGCTGGAGTCATTCTCGGTATGAATTCGGCCCCTTATACATGGCTGGCTTGGCCTACCTTCGCAATTTGTCCGATATCATAGATTGTGAGAACACCTTGGGGCTAGAGTCATTCTTGGAATAACACCATTATAAATGAAAAGTGAAAAAATTGGTTTATACATTTTCACCTAAACAGTAAGTTTTATCATAATTTTAGACAAAAATTGTAGATCATACAATTATCTATAAAAAAATTTTTGCACTTTTTTTTCTTGAATCAGCATTTCTGAGATAAAGCGATTCAATAAGTTGAAAAAGTTGTGTTCTCCATAATATGCACGAGTACGCCACCTACCTACATATGACTGGACTCGTAATACAAGTAAAAATATTGGTTTGTGTAACTTATACGTACAAATTGCACAATTCTGAGAATACAAACTCAAAAGAAACCCAGTCCCTCATTTTATACGCCTGCAAATTGACTACTTTTTTTTTCTTTTTTTTATATGAGCTCCACACAGGAGGCCCTGAGGAAAATAATTTCCATCAGGGCCTATGTCATCTTTGAGGATGCTGTGTGGAGGATTTTTTTTAAAGGAAAGGAAGGAGAGGAGACTACTGCTTATTTATGCAGAAAGAACTTGATATTGATGACGACATGGATGCAAATCTTATCATTACTGTTGAAAACGTAATAAATAACACTATTTCATATAACGATGTTGAAAATGATTATGAAACATCTGAAGCATTACTTTATCAGTTTAATCAAAGACTAAGAGAATAAGAAGAACGAGGACCAACCGCAAAACTATGGATGTAAACTGAACAACCAACCCCGGACACTACATCGGTTGGTAGGAATGGGAGACGGACAATATCCTACGGGGAGCGAGATTGGACCGGCCTGGAACGGTAACTAGTTACTCCACCTGTTGATTCCGCCCTCCTCTCTCTCGACAACTCGAGCAAGACAGATCACTGAGACAAACCATTTTTATAACTATCGATAGCTCTTGTTGTTTGTTTGAATACACAAACTGTTTAAAAGTGCCAAGTGTTTAATCTTGTTATGGAGCGGTGTTAAGTCCTATTTAAAAGTTATTACTTAAAACACCTCTTCAGAACAAGTATCATTGTTTGTATTAATTTTTATTAAGAGCATGGGCTGGCAACACATAGACCGCCGGGAAGTCTATGGGTTTCCGGTTCTGTTTTCACTCTGGAATTGTTTCAAGAGCTAGGGCGGCCATGAAACTTTAGCACAGTCAATTAACTTTAATTTATTGAATCCCTGACGGCTGAACGTGTTCAAATGTTATGTATTCTAACTGAATGTCAAAGGTCGGGAAAGAGACAGAACTATGGAAAAACTCCATCCAATGTCAGATAGATGCGCTAAACAAATCCCTGACCTTGGGCCCGCGTCCTAAGGGTAAAAGGAAGTCTAAAAAAACGGTCGGAGTTACTGATATTGGGTCAGAGACTGACTCAGATATGGAAACAGAGGCACTCAACCCCCTTCCTGGACCCAGTGGGGCTTCCATCGTGGGCATTCACCCCCCAACCCCTATGGCTGGCAACAAGAAGAGAGCTCGATTCAGTGACTCTCCAAACAGTCAGATGACACTTGTGGAATCTTCCCGTAAGGTAATTCCGGCCATGGAGAAATGCCACCGAATCAGGTGCATTCTAACAGACGGCACTAACAAACTGAAGAAGACAGACAAAGGCGCTCTCAACGAGATTTTGGATGATTTGATGAGTGATATCACCCATTTGATGCTTGACCACCAGGAGCGCCACCATCGAGCAGGTCCTCAACGTCCAAGCCTCCATGACCAAAAAATTGGACACGGCCATCAAGGCACGCCCAACCCTGAGCACTCCACCGATGTCCTATGCCTCAGCTGCGGCTGGTTTAGCTTCTTCGAAAAAGGTTCTGGTGAATGGTTTCGAGCGTCCATTGCCCCCCAAACCTCTGACGGTACTGGTGTACCCGGAAATTCCCGAGGGGAAAACTTCTGAGGGCACTCAGAAGGATATGGAGAAACTGATTAACCTCAGTACTGACGATTTCCAAATTGTTCGACTTCGGAAGATCAAAGGTGCGGGCATGGCTCTGCAAGCCAAGGGGAAGAAGGACTTGGAGAACATCCTAAAGGCGGGATCCAAGCTGGCAGCGAGTGGGTTGAAACTAGTCAATCCCCTGGGTCGCTTGCCTAAGATTGTGATCTACAATGTCCCAAAAGGAGAACCCTCCGCTGACCAGGCCCTCTTCAGTGAAATTTTCGCTAACAATTTGGAAGGAAGCACCCCCTTGTCCCTGGAAGACCACCTCCGCACTATGAGGAGAGTTTCCCTCTTTGGGAAGCGAGACGGTGGAACTATGAATATGGTCCTGACGTGCCACCCGGCCGCCAGGAAGGTACTCATTGACAGCATGCTGTGCTACCTTGGGTGGAACGCTTGTCGGACCCGCGACTACACTGGCGCCACCAGATGTTTCAAGTGCCATCTATATGGCCATATTTCGAAAAATTGCACACAAGAAAAAGAATCCTGCCGCCACTGCGCCGCTGTGGCTGTGGGTCATGGCTTCGAAGATTGCCCCAAGAAGGCACAGCCTGCTGTCTGCGCCACCTGCTCACGCTTTAAGAAGCCGGCGGATCATCCTACGGGTGATAGGGACTGTCCGGCCCAAAAAGCAGCGGTGGAGGCAGCCTTCCGCATGACGGATTATGGCTCCTCTTAATCCCCTCTCCTTAGGTCAGATCAACCTTCAGCGATCCCGGATGGCCACACTGGAAGTACTGAGGGTCATGACTGACCTCAACATCGACATTATGCTTATTCAGGAACAGTACACCTGGGAAGGTAAGACCCCCCATTCATTTTCCGGGTGCGGTACTCGAAGTTGGCCGCTCACCGGGGGCGGGTGTCCTGGTCAACACTACATTGATCAGTCCCCTCCTTCTGGCTGGTCTTTCTGATGAACACCAAACCTGTATAATGAGATAGATTTTGGGGGGGGGTTAGTCTAAAAATACACACATATATCCACATATATCACCACGGGGGGGGGGGGTTAAAAAGTTGCTATAAAACATCACGTGATTAATGGACAACCCCTTACATATAAGCATTTATAACAAGATGTGTGCACCATATTTATGGTCTAGATGTAAGGCACCTCCAGTATTAGCGCATTGGTCAGATTGCCAGCCCTGGAATATTTTGGAGTTGAACTGCTGCCAAACCTGCAGGCAGGATTCTAATCTCAAGAATTCGAATGAAGCTTTGCTCAATCTATGTGCGGCAGCTCAGAGCATTGGGCGACCCTCTCTGAGTGGCATACAATGGATTGACTTCAACTCGCAACGATCGTGATCATACTTCTTGAAAGTGACTCGCCATCTTTGGAATTGACGGGAGACCATCCTGGGAGGATCATTAGCAACTGAAAACATCAACCTGTCCTGAATCTGGACCCTTTTGTCTGGTAGCCAATGTTCTGCAGACGTTTTGGACCAACCGAGCAAGTTAGGCCAAGCTCTGTATCAAGATTCCGATTTGCTCAAAAAGGTGACATGTTGCAAAAGGAAATATGTAGCCATTGTTAACAACATCACGGGGAATGTTGGATTTGAAAAAGTGCATCGCAGTACGACCACTACAACCCGCCCTTCATCTTGCCTAAACTATGGACAACACCTGCATCCAGCTTAGGATCATTATCTGGATGATATACAGAAATTGCATATTAAACGATCCCGCCTATCATTACAAAATAATATTGAAAGAAGGATAACTATCAAAACAACTAAACCGCATGTACTTGCATCCAGTACCCAGCCACCACACTCATTCCACGTGCCTACGTGCATCGGACCAATAACCTCTTTATCAGGAAGACTCAATAACATGTTGACAAACAATATAGACCCGGAAGCAGACACACACGTTACAACTACAACACAATCGGATGGACTATATAAAGGCCAAATCATCTTCTGCAAATCAATTCATTTTGTCGATTGAATCCAAGCACTTGCTTGTCATATTGCTCATATAAATAATTCCCTTTGAAATTGTACTTATTTTAAGTTGTATTGTGTAATTAAATAATAAAGGATAATTTATCCACAAGTATATTATTTTTAACACATCAAGAACAATAAAAGTTAACTGGCGCCCTGTACGTGGGTCATTTCGAGGAAGCTGTTAAACTTGGCCGTAGCCAGGACTCCCTAGATATTCTTTAATATCTCAACGCGAAGAGGACCATACACCAAACAAATTCGTTAACTTGGCAATGAAGATCGACGCATCAATACTTCTGTGAGTACATTTTTCAATTGATTGTCTATCCCATACGTACGATAGATCCTTTCCCTACCTTAGAGAGAAAACTAAATTCCTTAAAGTCATTTCGTATATACATTTTTTTTTTTAAATGGCACAGCCAAATAAGAGACCCGCTCCCCAATATGCAGAATCGATATTGGAGTACAGTGGCTCTCCTCAAGATGTCAACTTATTTATAAAATCAGCCAAGGGGTACATTGCTAGAAACGGCAACACGCCAAATAATGTTGAGAAAATAATCTCAAGATTACGTGGAAAAGTACTTCACGTAATTCTCATGTGCGATCATGATAATAACATTGAAACTATATTAGAAACCTTGAAAAATGAATATGGAGACAATACAGTACCTTGCCATATTAATAGGGACAGTAACATTTTTTTGGTTTTTTGATGTTAACGTTGTCTCTACTTCTAAATTACTTGGATATGGTGGCCATCCCCTTATTATTTTTGCTGCTGGTATCACCACTGACACTTTTAAGAAGTGGCAACACTGGCAAAGCTTCACATCTGTCAAAAATTTAAGGTTATTTCTAAGTGGCCAGCATTTTTGTGAAAACGCGTGATCGAGCGTCTCGTAAATAAATATTCAAAATAATTATTTTAAGGAGTTTTATAAGTTCAGCTGTACAAATAAGTAAGTAATAATTAATTATCTATTAATTTTGTGTAGTTTTAGTTCATTTTTTTTATTTCAATGAATAGTTTTGCCATATTGACCCCAATATTGTGTTTTTTCAGGATGGCCAGGTCTTCAGATACGTCCCCAAGGAAATGTGCGGAAATAAAAACACTTTTACTAAACACTAAACATTCCCAGAGGGTAATAGCAGCCCTTGCAGGTGTTTCAAAGTCTGTTGTTAATAGGATAAAGAAAAAAATCTATGAAAATGTACCCCTTGAAGCGGATCGTAATGGGAAATGTGGCCGAAAAAGAATTACCACACCTCGTACTGACCGCAAAATCAGAGACGTGTGTCTACAAAATCGCAAGAAAAGTGTTTCTTTTCTGACCCTGTTGATCAATGAAGGAGGTATCAAGGTCTCTCAAAGGACAGTCCAGAGGAGATTGGCGGAGGAGGGCCTTGTTGGTTATCGGCCAGCTAAAAAACCTCGCCTCACAGCAGCCATGACGAAGAAACGACTGGAATGGGCCAAAGCACACCAACACATGACTATTGAGGACTGGAATAAGGTAATTATGTAACATTATTGTGGTTTACAAGCTTTTAAAAAATTCCAGTGGTGTGATTATAGACTTTTCTAGGTGTGCTTCTCTGATGAGTCCATTTTCCAAATTTTGGTGGACAAATCATCGTTCGTCCGACGACGCAAGGGAGAGAAATTCCACCCGGACTGCCTTGTGGAGACGATTAAACACCCTACCAGTATCATGGTGTGGTCTGTCATCTCTTCCATGGGGATGGGGAGCCTCCACATCGTGCAAGGGACTATGAGGCAGGATCAGTACAGACAAGTACTGGAAAATCGGTTGATACCTCAAGTCGAAGAATGGTTCCCTGGTGGCCAGGATTTTGTTTTTATGCATGACTCCGCACCCTGCCATAAAGCCAGGTCTGTCACTGCATTCCTAGCTGAAAAAAACGTGCAGGTTTTACCTTGGCCTGGGAATTCCCCTGACATGAACCCCATTGAAAACCTGTGGGAAGAGGGAGATTGCCAAGGAAGTGATCACTACCAAGCAGCAGCTCATCGAAAACCTCATCCGGGTATGGCATCACTCTCCTGAGCTAAAGCGAAATGCAAAACTGTGCATTGAGAGTATGCCACGGCGTGTACAAGCTGTAATTGCGGCCAAAGGCGGTATTACAAAATATTAGCTTTCTGTGCGATAATGTTTTAAAATAACAAAACAAAAAAAAATAAATGCAAATTTACAACAAATATGGTCTATAAATTATCCAAATGAATTGTTCTTATTAATAAATAATAAAAACTGTACCTAAAGTCATAAATATCTTTGTATTGCGAGTACAAAGTGAGAAAAACGTATTTTTCATAGGTGTCCCTATTAATATGGCAACCCACTGTAAGTCTATTGCGTTACTACAAAACGAATTAATCAACTTCAACCGCGGACAAAAGGATTTCTCCTCAACGATCCATGAAATCAATCAAATTCTCTTCTCAACTAAAATAAAAATTTCCGATCAGTATGGAGGACCTAGTGCCCACATACTGATGGAACCGTATAAAGATACGGCTAGAAATACATTATTAAATCTCATGCCAACGCATATTAAATGCGCAAACTTGACAAAAAATTATGATGCCCTATGCACAGAAATAAGAATGCTGGAAGCTCACGGCGAGCTCAACCAGCGGTCTAAACAAAATCTTGTATTTCCACAAGCAGGACCATCTAATTTCATGCGGTCAGGACTCAACCAAATAAACCCTTCAATCGCCCTAATTTTTTACCGCCGCAAACGCAAAATTCGTTCAAACCTAACTTTAATCATAATCATCATCATAGTCGCCCGCAGCTATCCTAATGCCGGTAATGACGTGTCGCTCGCTCGTGTTGTCTTGTGTTAAATCGACGGTAATCGGATGATATGGTGATTTATATGATATTTGATTACATACCGGTGTGTTGCTAATTAATTAAAAAAGTGTTTTTATGTTTCGTTTCAACGCGTGATCGATGAAAATGTGACCAAATATACAATATACCGTGGCATAGTAAACCAAACGCATAAGTACGGACACCGCCCGTGGCAAAGAAATAATCACGGTATCAAGGTATATTAAACCAAACGCATAAGTACGGACAAGACCGCCCGTGGCAAAGAAATAATCACAATAATTTTAATACGCATCAGGCACGTGCCGGTGATGTCAGTATGAGAACGACCCCAATGCCCCGACCTCCTAAAGGCCTGGTCATCGACCTCGGCAATGGATGTACGGCACAGGAGCTATTTTATACTGACGGTAATGATCAGGAACGGCCGGATTTTTGAGGAAGACCAAGAATCTCCCCGAGAAACTTAATCCACCTTAATCAAATTAATAATGGCCTACCATATGTAGTGACGCCATTAAATATAAAAATTCTGATTGATACGGGAAGCTCCAAATCATTCATGAATAAAAATGAATATAATAGATTGTTTCGTGACTATAAATGAAGAGTTTACTGTACAAACAGCACACTCTACGACCACCCACAGAGGTACCGTCGTGACACCATTTTGGAAAAAGTATTCGGCAATAATGATGCCGAAATGCGTTTCTATATTTTTGACTTTTCCCACAAATACGATGTGTTAATGGGGATAGACATGTTGAAATTAATGAATGCAACATTAATTTTAAATAACTCTAATAATATTTTAAAAACTCCAACCAAACAGTTCAGTTATTCCATATAATGGATATGAGTAAACTTGATGAGTTATTGGAGAAAAATAGGGATTTATTTTCTGAGGAACTGGTAGCTAATTACTCACCTCATGTAAAACATGAAATAAAATTAATTAAAGAAGAGCCTGTGTATCAACGCGCTTATCGGTTACCGTATGAGAAAAGGCTTGAAGTTGAAAGGCAAGTCGCTCAACTTCTGAAGGATGGAATCATCCGACCATGGAATCATTCGCCTTGGGCAAGCCCTGTCCATATAGTCGAAAAAAAAAGTGGAGGATGGTCATAGACTATCGGAAACTCAACGAACAAACACGTAGTGATAAGTTTCCCCTCCCAAACATCGAAGACATTTTTTCACAGTTACATGGCAATAAATACTTTTCAACTTTAGATCAGACAAGTGGGTACCACCAGATTAAAATGTCTGATCAAGACATAGAAAAGAAAGCATTCACTATTCCTAACCAGCACTACGAATTTGTTAGAATGCCATTCGGGTTAAAAAAACGCACCGGCCTCTTTTCAGCGTATGATGAATAACGTATTACGCAAATACATAGGAAAAATATGTTCGGTATATTTAGTTGAAAGTCAGTCAAAAGTCAGAATAATAGAAGAGTATGTATGAGACGATGTATGAATGTGAGTGAGGCAAAGAGTGTGTGCCAAGACCGAGTTGTTTGGCGGTCCGTCTTCTCTGCCTACCCCTGCGGGGAAACGGCGTGATGGTTAGTTAGTTAGTTAGTTTATATTTAGTTGACATAATAGTATATGCCAACGACGAAGAGGAACACCTCAGGCGCCTAGAAATTGTTTTCTACGCCCTGCGAGAAGCCAACCTAAAAATAAATATCAATAAGTGTGAATTTGCGAAAGAAGAAATTAAATTCTTGGTTCATATTCTTAATGGTGATGGATTGCAACCCGATCCCGTCAAACTTGAAGCCATAAGAAAATTCCCCTTACCGAAGACAGTCAAAGATATAAAATCTTTTCTAGGACTAATCGGGTACTATCGTAAATTCGCCCCAAATTTAAGCGGAGTGACGAAACCGCTCACAGAATGTACCTGAACAAATGTAAAAATAACGCCAAAATTGAATCAAAACAAAGGGAAGTTACAAAAGAAAGGCGGGAAATTCAAGAAATAGCAGCAGATACGACAGGCGCTGGCGTGATATGAGCGCTATATCTCACATTATATATTCTGGATAAGCAAGACAACATAATAAAAGTTTTAATGGTAGGTAAAACTCCAACATTAACAGTTCGAGAGCGTAAACGACATTTTTTACCGATTTTGTTAGATGTATTTGCATTGTTTTCGCCTGTGAAAGAATACATGTACCGAAAGATTTTTAATGAGAAATTTAATCTTTCATTTTTTGAACCATAGAAAGATGCTTGCGATTTGTGTTTTGAGTTCCGTGCTACCACAGATCCGGATGAAATACGTACGCAATTGTATGAAGAACATATTCTAAAAAAGGATGAAGGCTATAAAGAACGTGAACGAGATAGAGATCTAAACAGCAATCCATCAACCATCCATCTCTTGTCTTAATTTTCACTCTTTTAGTTGAATAACCTTTTAAAAGGTTCCGATATTTTGTCTTTTCACGAAGAAGCAATGAAATTTTCATTCTCCCAAATCCCTTACTTAATTCATTGCTTACAACAAAAGTACTTCGAATATTATCTCTTACAAAACACAGTTTTCTGGAGACACTACTTCTAGGGATATACTGGACATAAAAAATTCTATCAAAATTTTGTCCAGTATTCAACTTAAGCTTCCTAACAGTTCTATTTCGAAAAAGAAAATAGATGACATTAAAAGCATGTACAAGTATTTGCCAGAAGTTGACAAAATATATTTTCAAGCAATTTTAAGAAGGTTTGAAATTGTAGTCTCAGAACCAGGAACTGAAAATATTGCAGGAACATCTTCAAATATTCATAAAAAAAACAGCAAAAATGAAATGCAATAATGAAGATCACAATACAAAACTCACAGGAACCATCTCTATAAATACCCAGAAGAGAGTAGATAAAAAAAGAATAAAAGTGCAAAAATAAATAAAAAATTACGTCCAAAGAAAATAAAAACCAAGAAAAAAAAAGTTCACCGGAATAAAAAGTAAATAATTTAAAAAGGTCAACTTATCCTTAATTAGGCACACTTAAATAAAATGTTTTTTCTAAAAAAAAATGTGCTTGTTCACTTTTGACTTTTCTTTTAATAAAAATATCTTATTTTAAAAATCCAAAAAGAAAATATTTTAATTTTGGATTAATGCGGGTTAATGTAACTCTATCTATCTTCACATTATCCGGGTTAGTTTATTATTCTCATTGCTAATGTCAGCAGTTCTTGGGTTGTTGTCGGTTTTTTTAAATTAAGTTGCAGGTATCTTTGTACATAGTTGGCTATGTTTTCAAAATTACATAATATTAATATTAATATTTTGATGATTTATGTAGTGCCGTTTTGTGAAAAATTACGTTAATGACACTGTATAATAATTTAAGTCAACGTCAAAACAAAAGAAGAAAAAAAACGTGTTTGAAGTCTGAAAATCACCTTGTACATACAATTTACCACTATTTGGCATATTGAACAAAAAATATCTCAAAGTTTTGGGAGCTGAATTGTTCAATCTTCAGACGATGTGCTCAATATCCAAAAGAATCGAAAATTATTTTCAACCCATGTTCAATATCCATCTTTAAAGTCATAATTTGGGCATATTATAGCTTAAAACTTCGAAAATTAATCTTTACACATTTCCTGTAATACATATGCATAAATCGAAAAGACCTAAGTCGAGAATTATTTAGAGTTTGCCCGTAAAAACAGAAAAAAACGTCTCCTGTAAAATTAGCAAAACGGTCTATTGAACATACAAGCAGTAAGGCAGCGTACTGTGAATTGTGGATTTTTTTTCAAGTTTTTTCCGCATGATATTCTATAACAGACTTTTTTAGTGTTGGATAATTTTGTCTGTTTATACAGGGTTCAAAAAGAGTACGCACTATTAATTCGCTCGAAAAGATCTGAATATTGGACAAGTAGGATCGATTCAGAGCGTCAAAATCCACGAAGTCTGTGGAACTCTATTAAGACGGTCGTTGCCGATGTACGTGCGCAAAATACAACCGAAATAGCTCCGGAAACCTTCTCCAAATTTTTTCTTGACAAAATTAAGTCAATACGTGACCTAACAGCCTCCGCCCCACCACCATATTTTACTAAAAGCAATAGCGGAAACTTTTCTGCCTTCAAACCTACAACCATCGAGGAAGTAAGGAAATTAATACTTACTTCACCGAACAAGCAGTGTTCACTTGATCCTATTCCAACGTGGTTACTGAAGAAGTGTTGCAAGGAAATATCTCCCTTTCTAGTTCATCTTTTCAATAAGTCACTCAGCATGGGTAATTTCCCAAAACCCCTTAAATCAGCTGTTGTAACTCCACTTATAAAAAAACCGCAATTGGACGCTGAAGATCTCTCAAACTACCGACCCGTTTCAAATCTTCCATTAATTTCCAAAATCCTAGAAAAAATTACTGCTTCCCAGATAATATATCACTTAAACTCAAATGAATTGCTGACTAAATACCAATCTGCATATAGAAGGTTTCACTCAACGGAAACTGGATTACTACGTGTTTTGTCAGACATAACTCTTGCTATCGAGTCGGGAAAACTGGCACTCCTTTCAGTCTTGGACATGAGTGCCGCTTTTGATACAATCGACCACGATTTTCTTATTAAACGATTAGAAGAATCCTTTGGTTTAAATGGCGGCGTTAAAAGCTGGCTGACATCGTACTTGGGTAACCGTATACAAGCCGTAAAGGTAGGGAAAACCCAATCAAAATATGCAACCCTTTCATCTGGAGTACCCCAGGGGTCTGTTCTGGGCCCACTTCTTTTCATCCTCTTCACAAATGATGTCGCTAAAATAATCGAATCATTTGGCCTTCTATCTCACTGCTACGCTGATGACCAACAAGTTTACTTTTACTGCTTACCAGAGGAAGTAGACAGTCTAAAAACTCGCATAATTGAGTGTCTAGAAGCAATTACCCGCTGGATGACCTCAAATAGATTAAAACTAAATCCGTCAAAGACTGAGTTTCTTTGGACCGCCACAAGCAGACGTCAGCATAACATTGATAACTCCCCAATACCCCAATAACCATTTCAGGAAGCGACATCACTCCAAAGACTTGTATAAAACTACTGGGTGTCAATCTGGACGCTGATTTTTCCCTTAAAACCCAAGTGAACAGAACCGTAAGCACGGGATTTTTTCAATTAAGGCAAATTAAAGCAGTAAGGAGAAACCTGCCAACAGAGGCGACTAAATTACTAGTCAATTCGTATGTGGTTTCACGTTTAGATTATTGCAACGGAATATATGCAAGTCTTCCAAAATATCAAATTAACAAATTACAATCCGTTTTCAACGCTGCGGCAAGACTTATCACCGGCGTATCAAAATATTCCCATATTTCAGAGCATCTCAAAAATCTACACTGGCTTAAATGTCCTGAAAGGATCCAGTTTAAGCTCTGCTGGATGGTATTTAAGTCCCTTAACGGAATGGCTCCGGCTTACTTATCGGAATTGTGTATTCCAGAAATTTCCAATCATCGACAGTCAACCCTGAGGTCAGCAGCGTCATCAGCTATCGGAAGGTTAAAGGAACCAAAGCGCACACCAGATACTAAGTTCGGTGAGCGCGCTTTCGGAGTGTCAGGACCTAAAGCCTGGAACGGACTGCCACATGACTTAAGAATGATCACAGACGCGGCGGAATTTAGAGCTAGACTTAAAACTCACCTTTTCAGACAGTCGTATCCATAAACTCAAAATCTTTCACCTTCACTTTCAATGCCCGCGACACCGTAAATAACTAACCTGTAAAAACGTAGAAAAAAAAAAAAAAATAAAATAAAAAAATGTAAGCGTTTGTGAAGGTCATTTCATGAACATTCTCCAGCCCTAAAGATTCCGAAATTCTCCAGTATTTTAAAATAAATATCAACTATACTTTTGCCACTAATCTCCAATAGTCCTAAATTCTCCAGTATTTTAAAATAAATACCTCTACTTTTGCCTTTTGCCACTAATCTATTCACAAATGTAATAGGTACTAACAGCGATGAAGGTAGCAAATAATGTAAAATCACGCAATGTCCAGTGTGTTAACTGTAATGTCCTCCGCGCGCAAAGCCGTATCTTCTCCAAGCATAAACTTATAATTAAAGTGTGTTTATCGGAAGTGACCTGCCAGGTAAGTATGTTTCTGTATCCATTTGTAAATAGTAAAATCATTCCTAATAAATTGTACAGCGCCCTTGAGGTGATTTTTCACAAAAACGGCGCTTTATAAATTATCCAATTATTATTATTATTATTATTAGGGTGTAACAGGACGTACCCGAGGGATTTTAACCAGCGATTCCTGAGCATATTTGGAGTAAAAAATGTAAATGAAATTTTGGTCTACGGTGACTTTTTTTGACAACTTTTTTTTTTTTTCAAAAAGTTTTTCTTCAAAATCAAACAAAAAAAGAATTCTTCCGCATGTAATCACTGGTCACTCAGCCGGGTGTCCGACGAACCCCTTACCCCGCCTCCAACTGTTCAACAACTACCATTTTTTATGTTTTTGTAGAAAAAAAAAAAAAAAAAAAACACCAAAAATGTCACCGGAGACCAAAATTTCATTAACATTTTTTACTCCATATGATGTCAGGAATCGATGGTTAAAATCCCTCGGGTACGTTCTGTTACACCCTGTATACTTTTCAAACTTTTCACATTGAATATGTCGATACCTTTGGATGAAGACGTGATGATGAAGACTTTTTCAATGACATCTACGATTTACTAGTTCATTGTGATAGCTCTTCCGATGACTCAAATATTTCTGATGAAGAAGAAGATGAACCACCATCTTTGAAAAAGCAAAAATTGGATAGTCGAAAATGGGTTCAAACTGATTTTGTACCAACTTTGCACGATTTTGACAGCAGGTATTCAGGCATAAGAGGCGATGTAAATTTGAATGAGAATGCAAGCGAACTTGACTTCTTTGAATTGTTCTTTACTTATACCATAGTCCAGTCAATTGTAACGGAAAAAAATAAATACGCTTCAACACTGGCTCTCAATATTTAAGTCTAAAATCGAAGATGAATAAATGGGTTGACACTACTGTGTCCGAAATAAAGATATTCTTGGCGACAATTTTGCTTATGGGTCTTGTTGGTAAAAACTCATTGAAGAAATATTAGTCAAATAACCCAATAATAGAAACGCCATTCTTCAGAGTGTTATTTTCGCAAGATCGATTCTTTCTTTTACTGTGGGTTCTGCATTTTGCCAATAACAATGTTTGGACAAATGATCGATTGTATAAAATAAGGAATCTTTTGTATCCTTTGGAAAAATCTTTACCCATTTCAAAACATATGTATAGATGAAAACCTGTTATTGTGGAAGGGAAGACTTTCTTTTAAAATATATATACCCTCCAAACGACACCGTTTTGGAATAAAATTATTTGTCTGTTGTGATGTAGAAACAGGTTATGTCTTAAGACATCATTGTTTACACTGGATCGGATTCAGATATCATCATGGATCCAAATATTGGAGTGTCTGGGTCAGTTGTAACAACTATGATGAACGACTATCTCGGAAAAGACCACAGACTCTTAGTAAACAATTGGTATTCAAGCCGAAAATTGTTTGATGTTTTATTTCAAAACAAACGCTTGTGGAACTGCAAGATTAAACGAAAAGGAAATGTCCAAGTTCGAAAGCACTAAAATGCAAAGAGGAGATGTAAAAGCATTTCATTCAAATGATCTCTTGGCAATAAAATGACGTGATAAACGGGAGATTATTATGTTGACAAACATACATGAAAATAAAATGATGATCACCGCAATTTGCAGAGACTCTGCATGCAGAGTCGTTGACAGTGACTTGTACGATTTATGATATACCTAAATATTATTATTTTATCATCATGCTTGAAAAGGAAAAAGAAGTTTGGGTAGAAATTTTCGATCTCTACAAGGACCTTCGATGCTTGCGAGATATTTCCGACAAAAATTATTTGCGACGAGATATCCGTAATAAAGCAATGGAGTTATTAGTTGACAAATATTATCAACGAGGAAGTCACGATTTAAATATTTAAAAAAAAAAATTGAGAACATGAGAACATCATTTCAAAGAGAATTAAGAAAAGTAATTTATCCAACTTTGTGAGTGAGTTCATCTTATTACTTTATTTGTTCTCAGGGCTGGTATCCAGGTGCCCCATTGACTTTTCACAATAGCCAGAGGGTGGCCTGTACCCATCTACTGGTGGGGATGAGATCCTATTACATCTCTTCACCCTGCACGGTCACCAACACCCGCATATCTTCCTTTATTCCCCGGATAGAGGGTATCGTGTATCGTGTGGCCTTAAAGCGGTGTTGTTGACAAGGAAGTTTTTTGTAATTATTTTTCATTATAATTTACTTTTTACAAACGTTTATTCCCTGGATAGAGGGTATCGTGTATCGTGTGGCCTTAAAGCGGTGTTGTTGACAAGGAAGTTTTTTGTAATTATTTTTCATTATAATTTACTTTTTACAAACGTAACGATATTCATAGATAAAATAACATAACAGAGAGACAAAATGAATATGAGTAAGAAGAAAAAAAAATAAGTGTAAATTGTGTATATAAAAGATATCCGGAAACTAATAGTACAAGCAGGAAACTCACGAGTCTACTTCACACAGAGAACCCAAAAAAAAGTTTTTTTTTTTTTGATCGGAGCCCTTTATTGCACTTTAAATATTTTTTCGGAACTACTGCAGCTGGGCGCCGTGTCCACGCTTTAACGCAATCACTACATCACTAAATATTATATAATAAAGTCCACCGCCGCGCCTGTCTGTCTGTCTGTTCGCGATATAATCAAAAACGACTGAACGGATTTTCATGCAGTTTTCACTAATAGAGTGATTCACGTGGAAGGTTTAAGTATTAATTTTTTAAGGTTTTGTCTAAATTAGGTGAAATATATAATAAAAAAGAAGAATGTCTGTATGAGAGCTGGCTGGCAAGCAGGTGATGTGGATTTGATTTGTATGCAAATCTACACCGAGTTTAAAGGTTCTTAGGGTTTAATGGGTTTAAGGCCAACTTTTCTTATAAGTAGATAGTACAAGGTGGGGCAAAAGGAATCATCCTATTAGAAACCGCTATAATTTTTGCAAATGGCGCCAAATGTCAATTAGGTTTTGACATTTGTGAAGTAAACAAACGCATAATACAAATCGACAAGCCGTGAATCGGTTTACTCCGCAAGAACGGGGAATAATTGTTTCCATTTTTTCATGCAACAATTCGTCGGTTGTTTTTTTTTTTTTTTTTTTTTTTTTTTATTTATTTATCTATAAAAAGAATGTTTGTATTACATTATTCGATGCCTGTCTCACTAGGGTATACCTGTGTTGATAACGGCTTTTACAGTCAGGGTAATTAAATGTGTAAATTAAATTTTCACTGGCACAGATAACTGCATTCACAGTCAAGCGATTGAATGTGTAAATTAAAATTTCACTGCACAGATTACAGCATTCACAGTGAAGTGATTAAATATGTAAATTAAATTTTCACTGGCACAGATAACTGCATTCACCGTCAAGTGTTTGAATGTGTAAATTAAATTTTCAAAGGCGCAGATAACAGCTTTTACTGTCAAGTGATTGAATGTGTCAATTAAATTTTCAATGGCCCAGATTACAGCATTCACAGTCAAGTGATTGAATGTGTAAATTACGTTTTCACTGGCGCAGATAACGGCATTCGTTAAGAGATTGAATGGGTAAATTAAATTTGAAACTCTGAACTTGCTAACATCACCACTCTCTGGTGAGCTGGCTGGCACAGAATGCAGCCTTTACAGTCAAGCGATTGAATGGGTAAATTACATTTTCACTTGCGCAGCAGATAACGGCATTCGGTAAAAGATTGAATTTGTAAATTACATTTTCACTGGCACAGATTACAGCATTCACAGTTAAGAGATTGAATGTGTAAATAAAATTTTCACTGGCACAGATAACGGCATTCACAGTCAAGTGATTGAGTGTGTAAATTAAATTTTCACTTGCGCAGCAGATAACGGAATTGGGTAAAAATTTAAATGTGTAAATTAAGTTTGGAACTCTGAACTTGTTAACATCATCAGTCTCTGGTGGGCTGTGTAATATATTACATACCGTTATTTATTTCAGATTTTATGATAAATTTCAATTTCCTGGAGTAGTAGGATGCATTGACGGTACACACATCGCCATGGTTAAACCAACAATACACAAAGAAATGTATTATAACAGAAAGGGTTTTCATTCGATGAACACAGTCATGGTACTATGTTGATATTTTATAAAAATATAATTCAAAAACAAATTGGCTGAAAAACCAATAATCATTATATTATTTATATTGTCCACCACGGATCTGTGATTCAAATTTAAAAAAATTGTCTGTGCAAGATTTGGTGGAGCTTCACATGACGCTCATATTTGGCAGATGATGGCCATGAAACCATACATCGAACAAGTACGCATCCAAGAAACTGTTCGGTTATTAGGTAAATTTCATGCATTTTCTGAATAAAGACATTTTATTGATTATAATTGAAAAATAATAATATTATTAATATTGGCCATGAAACCATACATCGAACAAGTACGCATCCAAGAAACTGTGTGGTTATTAGGTAAATTTCATGCATTTTTTGAATAAAGACATTTTATTGATTATAATTAATATGTTATTTATATTGAAATGTATTTTTATTTTTTTAAGTTTATGAGTAAAACCTATAATTATAATATTTAATTAAATGAAGACAACATTAGAAGACAAAATGATTTAAGCTCGCCCCTCAAACTAATCCAAGACGTCATCACCAGGTGGGATTCCTCATTTGTCAGTTGTGATTGCACAGGCCGTGATACAGTTGTACAAAATCGATCTTTCAACACTTCCCACAATTTTTTTTTTATAGTAGTGATTCACATTTCAAACTCCGAAACTGGGAGGTGTTAACATGACCACTCTCCGGGGAGCTGGCGGGCGCGGATAACGGCATTCACAGTCAAGTGATTGAATGCGTAAATTAAATTTCTGCACAGATAACGGCATTCACAGTGATTGGTTGGGCGTTTACACAATACATAGCAACACTTACCTACACACATCTACATATACCATAGACTCTGTGCTTGTAGTTTGATTGTCACATGTTCCTTACCTATCCATCCCTATCATTTTACCCATCCTGTCCCATCCCTATGAATCTGTTATTTCGTTACCATAACAAATCAGTGTAGTCTATCGAAACTCACCGTGAAAGCCTATAATTTTCCACTTCCGCATTCTCTACCCGCATGTCACAGTAAATACTGCAATTAATAATTATACAAGTGTATGAACAAAAGCCACCCATGAGAGAAGAGAAGTACCACAAGGTTCCACAGTAAGTCCCTTCCTTCCTATCCCTTTATGTGCATTCATTTTTACTTGTGCAGTGGTCTATCAAACATCTCAAAGCACATTAAAGGTCCTTCGATATCCGCATCCACACAAACCACACATCAGTGACTGAATGTAAATAAATTAAATTTTCAATGGCACAGATAACTGCCTTCACAGTCAAGGGATTGAATGTGTAAATTAAATTTTCACTGGCACAGATTACAGCATTCACAGTCAAGTGATTGAATGTGTAAATTAAATTTTCACTGGCGCAGCAGATAACTGCATTCGGTAAGAGATTGAATGTGTAAATTAAATTTGGAACTCTCAACTTGTTAACATCACCAGTCTCTGGTGAGCTGGCTGGCACAGATAACAGCATTTACAGTCAAGTGATTGAATGTGTAAATTAAATTTTCACTAGCACAGATAAATGCATTCACAGTCAAGTGATGGAATGTGTAAATTAAATTTTCACTGGCACAGATTACAGCATTCACAGAAGTGGTTGAATGTGTAAATTACATTTCCACTGGCTCAGACAATGGCTTTCACAGTCAAGTGATGGAATGTGTAAATAAAAGTTTCAAAGGCGCAGATAACAGCATTTACTGTCAAGTGATTGAATGTGTAAATTAAATTTTAACTGGCACAGATTACAGCATTCACAGTCAAGTGATTGAATGTGTAAAGTAAATATTCATTGGCACAGATTACAGCATTCACAGTCAAGCGATGGAATGTGTCAATTAAATTTTCAAAGGCGCAGATAACAGCTTTTACAGTCAAGTGATTGAATGTGTAAATTAAATTTTAACTGGCACAGATTACAGCATTCACAGTCAAGTGATTGAATGTGTAAAGTAAATATTCATTGGCGCAGATAACGGCATTCAGTCAAGTGATTGAATGTGTAAATTAAATTTGTAACTCTGAACTTGCTAACAACACCACTCTCTGGTGAGCTGGCCGGCACAGAATGCAGCATTTACAGTCAAGTGATTGAATGTGTAAATTAAATTTTCACTGGTGCGGATAACGGAATTGACAGTCAAGTGATTGAATGTGTAAATTAAATTTTCACTGGCACAGATTACAGCATTCACAGTCAAGTGATTAAATGTGTAAATTAAATTTTCACTGGCACAGATAACTGCATTCACAGTCAAGTGATGGAATGTGTAAATTAATTTTTCACTAGCACAGATTACAGCATTCACAGTCAAGTGATTGAATGTGTAAATTACATTTCCACTGGCTCAGATAATGGCATTCACAGTCAAGTGATGGAATGTGTAAATAATATTTTCAAAGGCGCAGAAAATAGCATTTACTGTCAAGTGATTGCATGTGTATTTTCACTGGCACAGATTACATTACAGCATTCACAGTCAAGCGATGGAATGTGTCAATTAAATTTTCAAAGGCGCAGATAACAGCTTTTACAGTCAAGTAATTGAATGTGTAAATTAAATTTTAACTGGCACAGATTACAGCATTCACAGTCAAGTGATTGAATGTGTAAAGTAAATTTTCAAAGGCGCAGATAACAGCATTTACTGTCAAGTGATTGAATGTGTATTTTCACTGGCACAGATTACAGCATTCACAGAATTCAATTCATAAAATTATGAAAAACCAAATGCCAAAATACTTTAAGGATGAAATTGTTTTTAATAGAGACATTCATAATTACGAAACAAGAAATACAAACAGAGTTCGATTGCCACAAATGAAGAAATCAAAATCACAGAACTGCCTAATGTACAGAGGAATAAAGATGTATGATGATATGCCAGAAAGTATGAAGAATGAATGTATTTAAAAAGAAATGTTATGCTTACTGTAAAAATATTTAAATTTATCAAATGAAATGTTACATTGTGCTTATTAGTTTATATTCATGTAGTATAAACTAACTCAATAAATTTAAAAAGTCAAGCGATGGAATGTGTCAATTAAATTTTCAAAGGCACAGATAACAGCTTTTACAGTCAAGTGATTGAATGTGTAAATTAAATTTTCACTGGCGCAGATTACAGCATTCACAGTCAAGTGATTGAATGTGTAAATTAAATTTGTAACTCTGAACTTGCTAACAACACCACTCTCTGGTGAGCTGGCCGGCACAGAATGCAGCATTTACAGTCAAGTGATTGAATGTGTAAATTAAATTTTCGCTGGTGCGGATAACGGAATTGACAGTCAAATGATTGAATGTGTAAAATAAATTTTCACTGGCGCAGATTACAGCATTCACAGTCAAGTGATGGAATGTGTAAATTAATTTTTCACTAGCACAGATTACAGCATTCACAGTCAAGTGATTGAATGTGTAAATAAAATTTTCAAAGGCGCAGAAAACAGCATTTACTGTCAAGTGATTGAATGTGTAAATAAAATTTTCAAAGGCGCAGAAAACAGCATTTACTGTCAAGTGATTGAATGTGTATTTTCACTGGCACAGATTACAGCATTCACAGTCAAGTGATTGAAAATATAAAATATCAATAAACTTTTCACACACCCTAAATTTTTACAACCACAGACACAAAACTCGTTCAAGCCTCATAATAATCATATTAACTTTAATCATAATGATAACAAAGTGAATAATAAGTTGTGACAAAACCGCCCATGGATGGGAAACAATCACGGTAATTTCAACACGCACCAAGCCCATGCCGGTGACGTCAGTATAAGAACTGCCCCCATGCCACCATCACCTAAAGGCCCGGTCTGTAGCGATGATGAT
This sequence comes from Limnephilus marmoratus, assembly GCA_917880885.1. NCBI lineage: Eukaryota > Metazoa > Arthropoda > Insecta > Trichoptera > Limnephilidae > Limnephilus > Limnephilus marmoratus. The sequence goes on from OU862935.1 coordinate 8,790,467, forward strand.
AATCAGGAACGGCCGGATTTTTTGGAAGACCAAGAATCTTCCCAATAAAATTAATTCACCTGAATCACATTAATAATGGCCTCCAATATGTAGTAGCGCCATTAAATATTAAAATTTTGATTGACACGGGAACCTAGAAATCAGTTATGAATAAAAACGTTTACAATAGATTATTCCTTGACTAAACATATCGATGAAGAATTCACTGTGCAAACAGCACGCTTTACGACAACCCATAGAGGTACCGTTGTGACATCATTTTGAAAAAAGATATTCGGCAACAATAATGCTGAAATGCGATTTAATATTTTTGACTTCTTCCCAAATATTAATGGGGATCGATATGTTAAAATTAATGAATGCATGAACATTAATATTAAATAATTGTAACAATATATTAAAAAAAAACTTCGACCAGTTCATCTATTTATTCCATGTAATGAATATGAGAGAAATAAGGATTTATTTTACGAGTTATTAACAATAAACTCTGACCAGTTCACCTATTCCATGTAATGAATATGAGAGAAAAAGGATTTATTTTCTGAGTTATTAACAATAAACTCTGACCAGTTCACCTATTCCATGTAATGAATATGAGAGAAATAAGGATTTATTTTCTGAGTTATTAACAATAAACTCTGACCAGTTCACCTATTCCATGTAATGAATATGAGAGAAATAAGGATTTGTTTTCTGAGTAACTAGTAGTTAATTGCTCACCTCAAGTAAAACACGAAAACAAATTAATGACAAAGGAACCTATGTATCAACGTGCTTATAGGTTGCCGTATGAAAGGAGGCTTGAAGTTGAAAGGCAAGTCGCCCAAATTCTGAAATCATCCGACCAAGCAATTCACCTTGGGCAGGTCCGGTCGGTTTTGATTAAAGTTACGTTCAGACATCGAATAACCGCGAGCAGGTATCTGTTGAACCGCGAGCGCTTATGTTTCGTGCCGTTCACATGACGCAGATCAAATATTTCTTCCTATGGTAGGAGAGGGGGTCAGGTGAATTTAGATGCTCGGAAACTGCCGCGAGATACCATTTCTTTGTAGATTTTGTACTAGATCTGAGAATTTGACAGTTGATATTCGCGCGTTTTCTATACTTGTCGACAATGGATGAAACTTCTCGCACGTTGCTGCTAGATCTGTTGGATAGCTCATCCTCAGGTGACGACGCATTCATTATTACTCAGATGAGGATACGGGATTCTGAGAAAAATAATAAACAGATGTGGGTGGAGCGACACATAACCTTCAAAAGGGAACGTGGCGAGTTTCACCTCTTCTACGAGCTCTCTGATGGGAAATTTTTAAATTATTCCCGAATGAAAAGAGAGACATGAATGCATTCATTATTACTCAAATGAGGATACGGGATTCTGAGAAAAATAATAAACAGATGTGGGTGGAGCGACACATAACCTTCAAAAGGGAACGTGGCGAGTTTCACCTCTTCTACGAGCTCTCTGATGGGAAATTTTTAAATTATTTCCGAATGAATAGAGAGACATGACGACACATTCATTATTACTCAAATGAGGATACGGGATTCTGAGAAAAATAATAAACAGATGTGGGTGGAGCGACACATAACCGGAAAAACGGAAAAGGAAATTGCTATAGGCGGGAATGGGTACCGCTGCCCCGGGAACCTTTATTGGATAACCAACACCTCTGCCATAGGTCACCCCAAGTGGTTCGCTACGATTGGTGATTAAGCAGGGGTGCCCGGGTTCATGGGGTGAGGTTTATCTAGGTCTTGGAGGCGGATGACCAAGACACACTAGCATGTAAGTAATTTGACTTATCAAATTATCTTTTTTCTCAGATAATGATGGGACCTCCGAAGAACTCTTCTGTCCTGAAATGGAATGCAAAATCCAGGAGACAACATAGAAATGCTCCATACGTCCCGAAACCAATTCAAACAAGATCCTCGAATAGTTCTCGCGGGCAATTAAACCATACTCCAGCCTACTTGTTGAAATACTATTCTTACAAATTTAGTTTAATACTAGAAAGCCTCCAGGATCCTGTTGTACAACCCACTATTTGGAGTAAAGAACCACAGTATAATTATAATATAAGTAATTTCTTTTGATTTTTTGTTTTGTGGTTTCGTTGTCATTATTTTATTGTTATTACCTATAAAGTTTTTATAATTTACCTGCGCTGTCGTGACCAGCATATATTTTAGAAAATTTAATGCTATTTTTCTTTTGTTCAGATGTGTCTTTGCCTTCAGACGGGATTTCATTCATAACAGTTTATGTTGATGGAGGCTGGTCCAAAAGGTCGTATGGCCTTCCTTAACTATAATGCTGCATCCAGGAATGGTGAGAAGAACATTTGTTCTGTAATTTCGATACATAATATTATCTATCAACCTATCACTACTTACTTATTTGCGTGAAATGATTGCTTTCAACTTTTTACAGGCGTGTATCATCGGGAAGGAGACTAAAAAGTGCCTATACTTGGATATCTATCTATCTATATAAATAAAAATGAATCGCCGAAATGTACCTATGTACGCGCATAACTTCCAAACGACTGCACCAAATAGGATAATTATTTTTTTGTTGTGTTCGTTATTGTCAGGACAAGGTTTGTTGTATAAAACTACTGGTGAGCTCTGGCATTATGAAATTTGTATAAAAATTAATCGCCGAAATGTATGTGCGCGCGCGCATAACTTACGAATGAATGTACCAAATTGGATAATTCTTTCTTTGTTGTGTTCGCTATTGTCTGGTGAGCTCTGGCATTATGAAATTTGTATAAAAAAAATACAATAGATGGTATGCGAGCTGTTTGAAAACTAAATGTACCGGGAATTAATTTATGGAACGCGGGTGGGGGGAGGGGAACCAGGAGGGGGGGAGGGGAACCAGGAGGGGGGGAGGGGAACCTGGGAGGGGGTAGGAGAACTCGGGAGGGAGGTTTGCAGGACGGAGGGGAGTGGAGTGGGGAGAGGGAAGGTGGAGAAGTAGGAGTGGAAACGCGAAAGGGGAAGAGGACGCGGGAGAGGAATGGGGGGGGGGAGGGGAACGGAACGAATGGGAAAGGACACGCAGGGAGAAACAATTTATTTATTAAATGGCATAGCAACGCATGCCGGGTACCAGCTAGTAAGAAATAAATACTGTCCCATGTGTCATTATTATGACAAAAAAAATATCACTCCAAAAGAACACAACTGTTATCGAAACTACTCGGGGGCTTCCACCGCAATGGAAACCGATATAGTTGTCGAAGGATTTAGGCAAAGTCAAGAATTGCGTGGTTTGCAATATTTATCATATATTGGGGATGGTGATTACTCTGTTTTTGCAAATCTGCATAAAAATGTCTCTTACGGCGATAAAATAAAAAAAAATTGACTGTAAAAATCATGTGGTGAAGAACTATACAAGGCTCTGTACAAGGTAACTAAAAACCACAAAGATAATTTTGAGACCTATTTCTATTACGATATAATAATTTGAATAATAATGTGTTTTTATAGATTCTAGCTAATACTAAACTTCCATTAACGGGAAGGAAATTATTGAAACCTTGGCTATGTAAGTTAAGTGTGTTAGCAAGAAAGATTATAATAAAGAATCTGAACCTGCTTTTACCATGTGCAGTCTCATATGTTAATAATAAGACCGGTCACTTGCCGAGTTAACATTGCGTCTGTTTCCCACCCAGGCGTCGTGAATTCAATTCCTCAGCTAGGTAATTCCTCTATCACAACCCAGGCAAAGCTTTCCACTTACTGTGATGGTAGTAGGAGATTTTTAATTACTGTGAGGTTTTACGTAATCTGGGAATGTTCGTATTTCTTAAAAAAAACATATCACATTTTTCTCGGCGCTCCTGTGCTAGTCGGCCATTCACGCGCCAACTAATCAGAAAGCCGAAACCCGCGTACTTTGTGTTGGCACACCTAAGCACCGGTGTGCACCCGGCTGTAAATGTTTACATGCCGAAAATAAGAAATCGATGTGTTCAGATCGAAACAATTTTATGGGATGGAGATTCACCAGTTTTACCACTAGTTTGCGGACACCGCGTATAAGATATTTGTTCAAAAAAGTTTTATTTTCAATCCTCATCTTTCTGCCCTATAAAGGATTTACTATTATTAACATGACATGTTTATTATTTGTGTTTTTTTAATGTGAAAAAATGACTTCATGTGCACACTATAGGCACTGACCTTGTCACTGAAATATCACGGCACGGTGGGATGACACGAAAATAACATAGCAATGCCTATATTATTGTAAAATTCAGTCAGTTGTAAAATTTTATGCAAGTGGTGTGGTGAATGTAGTATTGTGATTTGAATGTGTGCAGTGGTATAAGAATAAAATACACCAAGCAAGACATGACGCGCCGCCACCCGCTGCACGCAGAGCAGCAAGACCTCTACGCTGACCTGCGCCAGTGTTGCCAACTATTAGCTATGCCAAATTCCTAGACATCTTACAAAATGCGGAACCAGAGATAAGATTTTATGAGATTTTTTTTAATTATTTATTTTGACGTTTTGAGAAGCTAAACTTATCCTGACTTGAGAGCACCCGACAAATTTGTTTCTCCACCTGACAACTCTAACCACTTCGTTGGATTGATAAATGCGCCCCATAGAAATACAAGAAAAAAAATGTAACTTTTTGACTTATTCACACAATATTTGGGAGCAAACAACCGAGAGAATGCAAAAGTAGGTATGTATCTACATCGCTTGGCATGATTAAGTCATTTAGCAAGAGCGGCCTCTAGAAAAAGGGTCCAGTTAACGCCAGCTCCCGGCACACATGCCGTTATTCCCAGCCGGCTCCTTTTATAAATCATTCAATCTCCCCACGCGTAATCTCCTCATGTAAAAGCCTTCTAGGCGTTAAAAAATTAAATATTTGGTGAAGGTAAATAAGAAATCTGGTTCGCGAACGTTGGATAATGTGATGAATATATTTATTTCAGGGGCCACCTTTGCACCCATCGAAGCCAGCTGGATGCAAGAGATTGACGAAGCTTGCGAAGGTATGTATCTCTTTTATATTTCAAGAAAAGAAATAATATTATTTTTGGTTCGTGAAAGTTGGATAATGTGATGAATATATTTATTTCAGACGTCTCCCCTGGGCCCACCTTTTCACTCATCGATTCCAGCTGCATGCAAGAGGTTGACGAAGCTTGCAAAGGTATGTATCTCTTTTATATTTTGTGAAAAGAAATAATATTCTGTTTGGTTTGTGAACGTTGGATAATGTGATGTATATATTTATTTCAGAAGTCTCCCCTGGGCCCACCTTTGCACCCTCTTTTTGTGTATAAAACTCGTTGTCAATTTGGCCAGTCATTCTATTCTTAATTCTTTTCACAATTCTTATCCACAAATTACATCTCAAGTGCTCAGAATCGAATCAATATCTGGCTGTAAATTTATTCACCTGAATAAAATAAAGTTTACAACAATATCCAGGACAAAACACGAGTGTTTTTACTTAAAAGGATACATCTAACCTCAAATCATAAAATCTCAGTGTACGGTTTTCTTGGTGTGGAACAAAGAAGTCGAAAGACTGCTCACTTTACACCTGACGGCGGATTGTCGGTAGACCACACCCTGAAACTCTACGCAAACGCCATCAGGTTTGAAGCCGAGAAACCAGGCGAAAAATGGCAGCAAGTATGTACATAATTATAGTTAAGGATTAATTACATTATAGTTAAGGAAGGCCATACGACTTTTTGGACCAGCCTCCATCAACATAAACTGTTATGAATGGAATCCCGTCTGAAGGCAAAGACACATCTGAACAAAAGAAAAATAGCAATAAATTTGCTAAAATAAATGCTGGTCACGACAGCGCAGGTAAATCATAAAAACTTATAGGTAATAACAATAAAATAATAACAACGAAACCAAAAAACAAAAAATCAAAAGAAATTACTTATATTATAATTACAGTGAAACCCTCTTAAGAAGTTCTCTCTTAAGACGTTTCATGGCTTAAGAAGTTTTGTTTTTTCGGTCCCTCGGCCCAAAATTGGCCCAATTTTTCCCACATATAAGGTTTTCCTGCTTAAGAAGTTTGTTTTTTCCGGTCCCCTGGAAAACTTCTTAAGAGGGTTTCACTGTATACTGTGGTTCTTTACATGTAATGGTAAAGGTTCTTTAAGAGTGGGTTGTACAACAGGATCCTGGAGGCTTTCTAGTATTAAACTAAATTTGTAAGAATAGTATTCCAAGTAGGCTGGAGTACGGTTTAATTGTCCGCGAGAACTATTCGAGGATCTTGTTTGATCTGGTTTCGGGACGTATTTCGTGTCCCATGGAGCATTTCTATGTTGTCTCCTGGATTTTGCTTTCCATTTCAGGACAGTAGAGTTCTTCGGGGGTCCCATCATTATCTGAGAAAAAAGATAATTTGATAAGTCAAATTACTTACATGCTAAATAAAAAGTCATGTTGACATTGAGCGCTATTATTATTACCGTGATGATCCACGATTACGGTACAGTGACGGCACAAAAAAAGCGTAAAGTGTACATTCTTTATCCTAATAAATATATATATATATATAAATATAATAATACTTTATTGAAACTGAAACAAATACCTTTCTCAAAATAATCTTATTTTAAGAGTTTCTGTATAATAAGTTTGACCATTTATCAATTGTTTCAGACTTGGCGGGACCTAAAAGGTAACACAAAAAAGAAGGCATCGCGGCATCGAGTGGAGTTAGGCCGAACTGGGGGCGGAATTGTGAGGATCCCGCCGCTCACTCCACTCGAGTCCATTGATGGACCACCGGTAGAGGAGACGCCGTTTCAGTTTGTATGTTTCAGACAGAGATGTGCTTTATTTCAAATAAATCCATTTCAAATGGAAATGCAAAATGAAAAATACCCATTTTGCATTTTAAATGCTTTTCTCAATTTCAACATGGAAAAAGATACAAATATATTTTTTAACATCAACTTCATGCAGGAGGCCCCGAAAATAAATTCCTTCGGCCATATGTCATCTTTGAGGATACTCAAAAACCCTCATCTTATCTCATTGATAAGATGAGGTTGTGAACATGTAACACATGTCTTGAAGAAACCCATGTTGTAGTAGGGAAGAAATACGAAAATCTTTCCACAGATCATATTTCCTGAATACGGGTGAGTATGTACCCGGTGCCGAAGGGATAAATGATACTAGTTCATTTATCCATACTGTAGCAATGAGGTTGTCCCACTACTCTCCAAAATTCAAAGTAATTCTTGAAAGCCTTCAAGACCCAGTCGTAGAACTAACAATTTGGAAAGAAAATTCAATGACTACATCCCATAGAACAACACAAAAAGTGAAAGTCTGGAGACTGCAGTTTCCGGTCTGTCTACGTTTGGCGAATTATTCTATTACCCATTAAGTCCTGAAAACAAGGGTGGCAATAAACTACAATAAAACATTTTACCTACCTTTTTATAAAAACAGTAAAAACAAACCCCCCAATAACCTTAAAATTAGAATTCATAATGCTAACTGGTATGGCTAAATGGTACAGAAAAATATTCACCATTAAATAATGCTGGTCCACCAAAAACAATCACTCAATGGCAAAAAGTAAATTTAAAAGTTTTGTCCAATGTTAGTGTAATTGATGGACCGACCACACATTAGGACCAAGGTTGCCCAATAATTATTTTTTGTAAAGCGTAACAAGCTAGATTCTTACTCATATCTCTGTTTGAACAGATCAATAATCCGCGATTAGTACCAATCATGGCGTCTAATAGCAGTTCTCAAAACAGGCAGCCTGAGAATCGTCGGTCTTCCTCCCGACAGAGAGGAACGAAACCCCCTTCTGCTGCTAATCCTTCTTTACCTACGACCTCTGCTCGTTTGAGGTCCAATATATATATATACACTGCGAAAAGAAGTATGTTGTGGATACGTATGTATTTGGCGACGAGAAAATAGACCATTTCATCTCATTAACTGAGCATGAAAAAGCGCCATTCTGCAGGAAAGTGGTCCTGGTCAGAGACGAAAATCCTTGCTTTAATATTCTCTTAACTCATGTAGCGTACGATTCTGCTAGGAATCAAACGTTCTTCACTAAATCTTGCGATAGGGGCCGTTTCTGTAACAAGATTACTGCCTCTAATGATGGGACCAGTCAAATGGTCAACTTTTTCGATACGATAAGCTTCCGACGTGATACTGTTAGTGTGGAACAGCTCACTATCTCTCTTGCTTCTCTAGGGTGGGAAAAGAGTACGGAAGTTGAAACAAAGAAGACTAATACACGTAGAAATCATTCTCGTGTTCGTGATCAAAAAGACTAAAAAAGGAAAAAAGACTGAAAAATGAAAAAAGAGTAAAAAAAAAAATAATTTTTAAAGTAAAAAAATAATTTTTGCAGAGACACGTCCAAGGGCGTAGCTAGGTACGGGCAGGGGGGGGCAGCTGCCCCCTCCCCCCCTAGAAGGTGCAGTAATGCTCACAAACCGTAAAGTTTACGTCAGTAGCCTATTGTTTGTGAGAATCAATTTAATTTTTATTATTATCTTTTTAGTTGATCATGATTAATGAAGCATCAAGAAAACGTGCCTATCAGTTACATTGCGCTGTTATTAAATCAGTTTTCATTATATGTGTTCAACTGATAGCCAAGTACTCGGGCATATTGGAACCTATTGCCAATGCTTTACGATCGGAAACTATCAATATGTACGCATGTATGAGTCATATTAAAGGTATAATTTCTGTTATAAATGATCATCGAAGCAACATAGACATAGAGAGCCAAAATATTTTAGATATTTCAATTAGAACTGCAGCTGCCTTTGGAACTGATACAAGTCCCTGATGTCTGATGAATACAAGTCCCACGCATTGTATCTCGCCAACAACATCGGTTCAATTACCTTGCTGAGACTCCATGCGATTTTTGGAAGCGATCGATTATTTATCATTCCTTATTTAGATTCCCTAATATCTGACCAAATTTGCCTGCTTTCGGATTAATGTCGCTACATCCCTGTACAATGTTGAATATGTCGTTAACTGATTTTAAAGAAAAAGCAAGAAATTTTTGCCTATACTACGATTTACTTAATTTTAATCAAGAAGCCAAACTATGGTATAAAAAATGGCAGAACAAGGGTATAACTAGAAAAGACCTCGAAAAACTAGATTTTACTGAAGTGTTTAAGGAGGCGAACATTTTCTGTAACCTGTCCCGTTGCTCATGCAGCACTTACCTTAGATATATTCTTGGTTTGTCTACATCTGCCCCCCCTTCACAAAATCCTAGCTACGCCCTTGGACACGTCGGCGAGAATTTCACTCCCTCAGCTCGAGAAGAAAGACCTTGGCCTGACAGGCAGAGTAGCTGTTGGAAGGACTCAATGCGCCTGACAATATTCCCAATGATGATTTACGCATTTTATTTATTTGTACAGGACTGTCCCCACTGTCATTTCTCAAAAGTGGGAAAATGTACAGCGGCAGAGTAACGAGATGGATATTGTATTTAAATATAGTTTATTCATAGTTACTTCAATAACGTCAATACTGTAAAAACATTATATATGTCACTCGTAAGGAGTCATTTAGAATACAATTCCACAGTTTGGTCCCCAAATTATGAGGTTCATTCACATGCGGCGATTGAAAGTATCCAAAATAAATTTTTAAGATACGTAAATTTTAAAATGGGCATTCCTAGTGAATGCCTAAATTACGATAATGTACGCTGTTCATTAAATTTAATAAAATTATCTGATCGTAAAATCATTTCCGATTTAAACTGTTTGTATAAAATCATTAATTCAATAAATATCAAACTAAGCCCCGATATGACTCAGCTTTATGGAGAATGTGCTGAAATTTTAATGAGACTTATAAAAAACTTTCCATTAATTTGACAATGTCATCATTGGGCACTGTTATATTCTCCAGCCCTCTGCTATAAACCAAACGCATTTACGTCAACCTTTTGTGCACTCATGCGTTTCCAAGAAATACATTATTTTTAATTTTTTGTATTTCTTGGGCATCAACTATGTAACAATTTCTAGACATTTTGTTTTTTGAAGAGTTTTATTAAATGTACATTTGTTACTTAAATTTAATTTTTCCGCGACCGGTTTCGATACAACCGTATCATTCACGAGCAGAATTAAAACTAATTAATTCTGTAATAAACGTTTTAATTCTGCTCGTGAATGATACGGTTGTATCGAAACCGGTCGCGGAAAAATTAAATTTAAGTAACAAATGTACATTTAATAAAACTCTTCAAAAAAACATTATTTTTAATTAAAAACAATTAACCAAAATTGTAAGGATTAACTAAACCCAAAACTGATTTCCTGCTTAACCTATTTTTTGTGTGTTTAGTAATTTAAACTATGAAATATTGCTATTAAGCGATTTTTATTTTAAGGTTATCACAACATCATCATTCCTCCCAACTGGTTCATACCAAAAAAGAGTTGGTAGCGATTGGTAAAGCTGCGTATCGCAAGTGGCTGTGAGCCGCCATATCAATCTAGTTGTGTCCCTATTGGATAGTTTAATGGCAGAAAACATACAATTTCCAGGAACAAGAAGACAACGGAGTAAAGTCAAACAAAGTCTGTTTTCGTAAAAAATTTTGAAAACTGAAAAAACAAGGTATACTTCCGATTCATCATTTATTCTGAAACGAATAAAATATATTAGCTGTGAAATATATTAGCTGTGTAATATATTATGCACTGTTATTTATTTCAGATTTTATGATAAATTTCAATTTCCTGGAGTAGTAGGATGCATTGACGGTACACACATCGCCATGGTTAAACCAACAATATACAAAGAAATGTATTACAACAGAAAGGGTTTTCATTCGATGAACACAGTCATGGTACTATGTTGATATTTTTTAAAAATATAATTCAAAAACAAATTGGCTGAAAAACCAATAATCATTATATTATTTATATTGTCCACCACGGATCTGTGATTCAAATTTAAAAAATTTGTCTGTGCAATATTTGGTGGAGCTTCACATGACACTCATATTTGGCAGATGATGGCCATGAAACCATACATCGAACACACGCATCCAAGAAACTGTGTGGTTATTAGGTAAATTTCATGCATTTTTTGAATAAAGACATTTTATTGATTATAATTGAAAAATAATAATATTATTAATATTGGCCATGAAACCATACATCGAACAAGTACGCATCCAAGAAACTGTGTGGTTATTAGGTAAATTTCATGCATTTTTTTAATAGACATTTTATTGATTATAATTAATATGTTATTTATATTGAAATATATTTTTTAAAGTTTATGAGTAAAACCTCAAATTATTATATTTGATTAAATGAAGACAATAGTAGAATACAAAATGATTTAAGCTTGCCCCGCAAAACTAATTCAAGACGTCGTCACCACGTGGGATTCCATATTTGTCAGTCGTGATTGCAACAGGCCGTGATACAGTTGTACAAAATCGATCTTTCAACACTTCCAACAATTTTTTTTTTCATAGTAGTGATTTACATTTCAAACTCAGAACATGGGAGGTGTTAACATGACCACTATCCGGGGAGCTGGCGGGCGTGGATAACGGCATTCACAGTCAAGTGATTAAATGTGTAAATTAAATTTTCACTGGCACAGATAACTGCATTCACAGTCAAGCAATTGAATGTGTAAATTAAATTTTCACTGGCACAGATTACAGCATTCACAGTCAAGTGATTGAATGTGTAAATTAAATTTTCACTTGCGCAGCAGATAACGGAATTCGGTAAAAGATTGAATGTGTAAATTAAATTTGGAACTCTGAACCTGTTAACAACACCAGTCTCTTCTATGGTGGGCTGTGTAAAATATTATGTACCGTTATTTATATCAGATTTTATGATAAATTTCAATTTCCTGGAGTAGTAGGATGCATTACTCACATGGCCATAGTTAAACCAACAATACACAAAGAAATGTATTATAACAGAAAGGGTTTTCATTCGATAAACACAGTTATGGTACTATGTTTATAATTCTTTTTAAATGTAAATAAAATTTTCACTGGCACAGATTACAGCATTCACAGTCAAGTGATTAAATTAATAAATTAAATTTTCACTGGCACAGATAACTGCATTCACAGTCAAGTGATTGAATGCGTAAATTAAATTTTTACTGGCACAGATTACAGCATTCACAGTCAGGTGATTGAATGTGTAAATTAAATTTTCACTGGCACAGATTACAGCATTCACAGTCAAGTGATTAAATGTGTAAATTAAATTTTCACTGGCACAGATAACTGCATTCAAGGTCAAGTGATTGAATTTCCTAAAAAAAGATGTCAATAAATTTTTTTTTGAAATTAAAAAAGAAATCCAAGGCCTGGTTAAGAGCGTAGAATACTGCTCAAATAAAATCGATGACTTCGAAAATGAAATAAAAAAAAAAAACTAATGAACTTAAAAAAAAAATGAATCCAAAATTGAAGAACTCCAAAAAGAAATACAAAACCTTAAAATTTTAGTATACCACATCGAACAGAGCTTGCTAGAAGCATCAATTGAAAAAAAAGGGATTGCTGTGAATAAAAATGACGACTTACGAAAACCATTCGAAATGTTGATGTCAACCCTAGGCTGCAGTGACGTTTTGAAAAACAACTCTGTGGTGAATTACTATAATAATCTGGCTAAACAAATTATAATTATTCAATTCAACACAAAAGAAACAAAGGACAAGATCAAATGTGTCAAACATACATATATTATATCAAACAAAAGAAACTTAAGAGCGTTTAACCAGCCAGCGGACGAAAATCCACATTTCGTCGAAAGTTGTTCTTCCGATCGTGCAGGGCGGTTACAATGAGAAAGATTGATTATTCTCCGTACCAGCTTTTTTAAATTATAACTCAATATCGAATTTATTTCAATCCAAATTAGCTTTAATTTATACCTTCATCCAAAAATGCTGAAAGGCGTGATGATAAAACTATTAAAATAGTGTACTTTTTGTAGTTATTTTTTGATAATAAGTATTTATCATTTTTCAATAATGTCTAAATTTAATAAGAATGTTAAAAAATCTGAAATATATTAGTTTGTAAGTGCGCAAATAAATACACAAATGGACCAATTTTCGTCAAGAAACACATGTACGTACATATTTTTTAATGATTTTATTGAAACTAAAATTAAAATTCTAATACATAACTTTGCTAGATAATATATTGATTTATTTTACTGCGTGACTACATTATTTGAAATGGGTGTGGTATAATACAAAAACTTTTTTGAAAATTTAACAAATCTGCCAACGACCTATGGAATAACCTTATTATACTAAAAATTAAAAAAAAATCTAAAAATTTATTACATAACTATGCTAGATAAAAGAACAATCTTTCGAAATCCATTTATAATTTTTTGTGGAAAAGAGTCAATACGTCTAAAAACTTTTTTGAAAATGACGTATTTCCGGCTTTCTCTGGTAATGCCCTCTTAAGGGAATCTTCACCCCTAAGGACATTATGTACTCGGACTCAACAGACAAAATATTCATTAACGAAAAACAAACCTCCAAAAATAAATAACTTCTGTGGTTACCAAAGTCGACCAAAGCGTTGGGTTATAAATATTTGTGGACAAAGGGCGGAAACGTATTATTAAGAAAGAGCGACGATTCCACGACAATACGAATAAACGATGCCAACGACATACATCACAATAAACTTTTAGGTACCACAGGACATTTGTAATCTCACTGTGAAAATGGATTATCCCGACGATTTCTCGGACACAAACACAAAGGTATGTGAAGATGTAAAAGATCTAAGTGACTGCATAATTGAAGGAAATACAGATTTCAATATAAGAAGTATACGTAGACATTTTGATGATTTCTGCATCTTCCTCAATTCTCTAGGTTTTCAACCAAATGTGATCATACTTACGGAAACACAATTGTGTGAAATACTGCATACCCCTACTGCATTTCTAATTATAAGACCTACTCATTACCCTCTAAACATACATCACATGACGGTCTAACGATATTTTATAGTAAACACAAAATAACTAATGTAATAATAAATATCCCTGAATTTAAGTTTTCAAATGCCATACACTTATTATTTCACTAAACAATAAAACATGCTCTATAATTGCTATATTTTGCTCCCGTCCATTCATTATTACTCAGATGAGGATACGGGATTCTGAGAAAAATAATAAACGGATGTGGGTGGAGCGACACATAACCTTTAAAAGGGAACGTGGCGAGTTTCACCTCTTCTACGAGATCTCTGATGGGAAATTTTTGAATTATTTCCAAATGAATAGAGAGACATTTCACCACATACACTCTCTGATAGCCGATGACATTAAGAAGGTAGATACTTATCGTCGAAAAGCCATCACTACTGAAGAAAGACTTGATGTTTGTTTAAGGTAAGCGAAATAAAACAATATTTCACATCGTATACTGTTTTTTGTGTATTTTATAACGTAACATAATTTTGATTTTGACCCTATGTAATATAACCAAGTCTGATATAATTCTGTCAGGCAGAATGAAAAATAATTACAAATAATTTCAGGTAATGGCAGAACCAACGCAAGAGTGGAAAAAATCTTGATTTACAGGTACTTGGCAACAGGCGATAGCTTCACGACCATCGCCTACAATTATAGAATTTGCAAATCAACTGTCTCAACAATCGTAGAAGAGGTGTGTGATGCTATTTGGAATCACCTCCAACCGACGGTAGTATATGGATTTTAGCCCAGCTGGGTTTTTACATATGTATACAGGGTGTAACAGGATGTACCCGAGGGATTTTAACCAGCGATTCCTGAGCATATTTGGAGTAAAAAATGTAAATGAAATTTTCGTCTTCCGTGACTTCTTTTATGACATTTTTTTATTTTTATGAAAAAATTTTCTTCAAATTCAAACAAAAAAAAAATTCTTCCGCTTGTTGTCATTGGTCACTCAGCCGAGTAACCAACCAACCCCTCACGCCGCCTCCAACTGTCCAACACCTACCGTTTTTTAATGTTTTTGTAGAAAAAATAAATAAAAAAAACATCAAAAATATCACCGGAGACCAAAATTTCATTAACATTTTTTTCTTCAAATAATGTCAGGAATCGATGGTTAAAATCCCTCGGGTACGTCCTGTTACACCCTGTATATTTTGATTTTGACCCTATGTAATATAACCAAGTCTGATATAATTATGTCAGGCAGAATGAAAATTAATTACAAATAATTTCAGGTAATGGCAGAACCAACGCAAGAGTGGAAAAAATCTTGATTTACAGGTGTATGTAATATAACCAAGTCTGATATAATTCTGTCAGGCAGAATGAAAATTAATTACAAATAATTTCAGGTAATGGCAGAACCAACGCAAGAGTGGAAAAAAATCTTGATTTACAGGTATATGTAATATAATCAAGTCTGATATAATTCTGTCAGGCAGAATGAAAATTAATTATAAATAATTTCAGGTAATGGCAGAACTAACGCAAGAGTGGAAAAAAATCTTGATTTACAGGTGTATGTAATATAACCAAGTCTGATATAATTCTGTCAGGCAGAATGAAAATTAATTACAAATAATTTCAGGTAATGGCAGAACCAACGCAAGAGTGGAAAAAATCTTGATTTACAGGTATATGTAATATAATCAAGTCTGATATAATTCTGTCAGGCAGAATGAAAATTAATTATAAATAATTTCAGGTAATGGCAGAACTAACGCAAGAGTGGAAAAAAATCGCCATAGATTTCAAGGAGATTTGTCAGTTTGACCATTGTGTCGGAGCCATTGATGGCAAGCATGTGGTTATTAAGGCACCACCGAATTCAGGGTCAGATTTCCACAACTACGAGCATGCCTTTTCAATTGTTCTACTGGCAGTGGCTGATGCGAGGCGAAAATTCATTATTATAGATACCGGATCCATGGGACGGATCTATCCGAAGCTAGGTTCGGCAAGTATAGAACTATGGCAGGTTCACAATATCTAATATCAATCAGACAAATATTTGAAGTGGAGTCAAAGTGGATAAAAGATCTGCTACCTTTAACATTGTCTTCGCCTGCGCATGGCCGTATTAACATTGTTGATTGTGAACCTGAAACTGAACCCCAGGCCTGTACCAGTTCAAATAAGCAACCAAATTTCTCTTTATCTGGATTATATAAAACATTTACTGAGAAAGATTTCCAGCAAGCAGAAGCCAGTCAGTCTCCCTATTTTCTTTTTCAATGTGACACCACATGGAAGCAAACCTCAGAATCCGAATGGAAAAAACTTATCAGTAAGTCTTTTGTGTGGGGTACGCTTACAAGTGGCAGCTATTACACCCAAGCTGCGCAAATTCTCAGTGCCATGGATGTCCCAATAATGTCCGGGTACACGTTTAGTAAAATAGAGAGAAATTTGGGCAAATTATGGGAGGGGCATCTCGCAGAAAAAATGCGTGAAGCTGGAAAAACGGAAAAGGAAATTGCTATAGGCGGGAATGGGTACCGCCGCCCCGGGAACCTTTATTGGATAACCAACACCTCTGCCATAGGTCACCCCAAGTGGTTCGCTACGATTGGTGATTTAGCAGGGGTGCCCGGGTTCATGGGGTGAGGTTTATCTAGGTCTTGGAGGCGGATGACCTAGACACACTAGCATGTAAGTAATTTGACTTATCAAATTATCTTTTTTCTCAGATAATGATGGGACCCCCGAAGAACTCTACTGTCCTGAAATGGAATGCAAAATCCAGGAGACAACATAGAAATGCTCCATACGTCCCGAAACCAATTCAAACACGATCCTCGAATAGTTCTCGCGGACAATTAAACCATACTCCAGCCTACTTGTTGGAATACTATTCTTACAAATTTAGTTTAATACTAGAAAGCCTCCAGGATCCTGTTGTACAACCCACTATTTGGAGTAAAGAACCACAGTATAATTATAATATAAGTAATTTCTTTTGATTTTTTGTTTTGTGGTTTCGTTGTTATTATTTTATTGTTATTACCTATAAGTTTTTATAATTTACCTGCGCTGTCGTGACCAGCATATATTTTAGCAAATTTAATGCTGTTTTTCTTTTGTTCAGATGTGTCTTTGCCTTCAGACGGGATTCCATTCATAACAGTTTATGTTGATGGAGGCTGGTCCAAAAGGTCGTATGCAATAAATATCCTGCCGGTGATGCAAGGAAAAAGCAGTTGAGGAACTTCAGAAGAGTCACAATTCATCAACTTCTGTATTTAATAACTGGATGCAATCTTCCAGCAATGTTAATATGGCAAGTTTCGTTGTTAGTCAAGAGATTGCTAAGAGAGGAAAACCGTACACAGACGGCAAATACATAAAACATTGTTTTATCGATGCATCCGAAGAGCTATTTCGAGATTTTAAGAACAAAGCAGATATTCTAAAAAAAATTAAAGAGTTACCACTGTCTGCCAAAACAATGAAAGATAGAACAATTAAAATGTGTTCCAATATAACCCTTCAGCAAATCGAAGATCTGAAATTGGTTTCGGCTTTATCAATAGCAGTTGACGAGTCTTGTGACATAAATGATACAGCGCAACTTTCGCTTTTTGTAAGATTTATTTCTCATTTAGGTCCTAAAGAAGAACTTTTAGGATTATTGCCACTCAAAGGTCAGACGCGTGGAGAGGATATTGCAAATGCTGTGGTGGAGTGTATGGATAAATATCATATTCCTCTTGAGAAAATTGTATCGATTTCAACAGACGGAGCCAAAAGTTTGACCGGCGTCAGAAAAGGGTTTGTTGCCATTTTGAAAGAAAAAATTAATCACGAGATATTGGCTTATCTTTGCATTATTCACCAAGAAGCGCTTTGTGCGCAGACGTTACCGGAAGAAATTAATAAAGTTATGGGATTAGTGATTACGATCATCAACTCTATTGTAGCTAAAGCTCTTAATCATCGTCAATTCAAAGAATTTTTAGTTGAAGTGGAGAGTGAGTACGCTGATCTTCTGCTTCATAACAAGGTTCGATGGTTATCAAGAGGAAACGTTTTAAAATGTTTCGCGTCCCTATTGCCAGGAATTGAAGTATTTCTCCTTGAGAAGGGTATTTACTATCCAGAACTTACTTTCTAAATCATAAAATACTCATCTAAATCAGCTTAACCGTAAACTACAAGGAAAAGGAAACATAATTTTTTCGATGTTTGAAGAAGTCATTTCATTCAAAAACAAATTATCCCTTTTTGCTGAAGATTTTGAAAGGGAAACATTGTTTCACTTTCCAAGCCTGCTGAAGCATCGCCAAGAAAATAATACCTCTATTGACAAACACCATTTCAAAACAACAATTTTAAATATGAGGGAATCATTTATCAGCAGGTTTCAGGAGTTTAAAAACAGTAGAGCGACCTTAGCATTCGTCAAAAATCCTCTTAATGCTACGATAACTGAGTTGAAATTTTCTCCTTTTGGCATTGACATTGGTAACTTTGAAATACAATTGCTGGATTTAAAAAACAAGGAAATATGGAGCTCTAAACTTGTATTGATTTGGAAATATTGGAGAGGAACAAATGTGATCTTAGTTCACAACACAAGTGGTCTGCTTTGAAAGACCTGGAGAAGGAAGACATGATCATTTTCAACATCTGGAATAGTATTCCTGACTCTTATGATCAGCTGAAAAAACTCACGTTTGCTGTTCTTTCCCTTTTTGGTTCTACATATGTATGCGAACAATCTTTTTCAAGCATGAACTTTATCAAAAGTAAACTGAGAAGTCGTCTTATTGATGAGAACCTGGAATCATGCCTAAAATTAAAAACAACAACATACAAACCTGACTTACTGAAACTTTCCAAAGAGATGCAAGGACATTGTTCGCATTAAGTGTTTGTCATGATTTAAATTTATGGATACTTTTCTTTCATATTATTGCTTAATAACGAATAAATCTTTATTAACTGTGAAATCAAGTTTTATTCAGTGTACCCGTAATTTAATGAATGTTTACTAAATTAGAAAACAGATTTGACTCTTAGAATTTTTTTGAATTGTTGTAATGCAAAAAGTTTGACGACCACTGCCATAGGACAACACAAGAATGATGAAAATGAAAATCTTTGAAAGCCTGCAAGACCCAATTATAGAACCAACAATTTGGAAAGAAAATCTTGAATTCAATGACTACATCCCATAGGACAACACAAAAAATGAAAGTCGACACATTAAAGATATTGACACCTCTGGGAATTTTATCTTTTTTGGATTTTACTGTTTCCAGATTTTCAATTAAGCCATTGGCCACAAACCCCGACAGCCTGCCGGGTGTGCAACTCAGGTACTTAACCACAAACCCCGGCACGCTGACGGGCTAGAGTAGGTATCCGTCAAAAAACGGAAAACGAGCACAATAGTGACATTTTTCAATAAAATTTTAAATGCCGAACGCTCTGTAGGTAATTAATCATTAATTTCATAGAATTGGCAATAATATGTTTCATATGTTTTTTCCCTGATATTTGTGTTCCAAGTTTTGTATGCAGCCAGCCGCCATTTAATTTCTTCAAAATTGCGAGTGGTTCTGGGCTTTTGGTAGTGATCCTGAACGTCCCTGATTGCTTTGAGGACTATTATACACAATTATTTTATTAGTTATTAGTATACATGTATATAAAAATCAAAAATTATTATTGTTCGATTTATGAATATTATGTTTTTTGTAAATTTTTGAATAAAAATGTGGAAAAAACTTACGAAAAAAGAGAAGGTTATATTTGTAACCTTATTTACACATTTTAATATTTTTAAAATTTTTTATTTTTATGTTTTCTTTACCTTAATCCAATATGTAAACAAATTTAAAGAAATTAATTCTTTTGAATATACGGTTCAAAAGTAACAGTAGATTTAGCACACCAATGCAGGTTTTCAATTTTTGGTACAAAATTAATTCAGTGGTGAAGGCCAACTTTTTAGCTCAATAATTCTGTGGCCAATGGGTTAAGCTTCGCTTATATTGTCATCATTTAATTAACCCTAGACACCTAACCTTCGTCGATTCGACGAATACGCGACACAAAATAGGCTGTCCTTTTTTAACGCGTGCGCGGATGATCATGTCATTCCTTATCAACTCAGTGCTCGTAAAACTCTTAGGGGGAGTGGCCGGGTTCGGCAGGTAAGTACAGTATTTTTTGATGTATTACGTGCATTGTCGTCGTTTCAACGAATGGTTAGGGTTTGTGTGACTTTTTGGTATATTGTGTGGTTGTTTTTTTTTGCAGTTTTTTCGCTATGGCTTCGCAAAAACCGCTGTCTGTTGCAAATATTCAACGTTTATTGACGGAAGAGGACACAAATTCATCGAAGGAGTCATCTGTAAGTGAACAAGAAGACAATTGAATGAAGACTGTAAATTCGTACAATGCCAACACATATAAAAAGTAAAATACAAGATATATTACGTGTCAGCGCTGAAGTTCAAGGTCAAAGTGGTCAGTCTACGTCCAGAAATGACCCTGGATTGACAGAGACTGCCAATTTGCGAAAAAAAAAATTATAGATTATTTCCGTATAAAAAAGGCGTATGACGAAGACTTATTGCTCAAAGTGCAGCACTGCAATTTGTGGTGAACATAAAATTGATTTTTGCACTAGTTGCACTTCAAAAAACTAGTTTTTATTTTTTCACATAAGGGATCGTGATCTTTTTATTTTGTTTTACCAAAGAAAAGAGGCTGTTTTTATTCATTTAACCATACTCCAGCCGACTTGGAATACTATTCTAACAAATTTAGTTTAATACTAGAAAGCCTCCAGGATCCTGTTGTACAACCCACTATTTGGAGTAAAGAACCACAGTATAATTATAATATAAGTAATTTCTTTTGATTTTTTGTTTTGTGGTTTCGTTGTTATTATTTTATTGTTATTACCTATAAGTTTTTATAATTTACCTGCGCTGTCGTAACCTGCATATATTTTAGCAATATTTATTGCTATTTTTCTTTTGTTCAGATGTGTCTTTGCCTTCAGACGGGATTCCATTCATAACAGTTTATGTTGATGGAGGCTGGTCCAAAAGGTCGTATGGCCTTCCTTAACTATAATGCTGCATCCAGGAATGGTGAGAAGAACATTTGTTCTGTAATTTCGATACATAATATTATCTATCAACTTATCACTACTTACTTATTTGGGTGAAATGATTGCTTTTAACTTTTTACAGGCGTGTATCATCGGGAAGGAGACTAAAAAGTACCTATACTTGTGTATAAGAAATAAATACTGTCCCCCATGTGTCATTATTATGACAAAAAAAATATCACTCCAAAAGGACACAACTGTTATCGAAACTACTCCGGGGCTTCCACCGCAATGGAAACCGATATAGTTGTCGAAGGATTTAGGCAAAGTCAAGAATTGCGTGGTTTGCAATATTTATCATATATATTGGGGATGGTGATTACTCTGTTTTTGCAAATCTGCGTAAAAATGTCGGTGTACTGAATTTGAGGAGAAAATCAAAACATCCGCATTATCTGAACATCAAAACTGATGACGTTTTATCGGGTTCACAGTCCTAAAACAAAAGCCTTTTATGAAATACTACAAGAAGAACAACCGGACCTGCTGACAATTTCATTTGATTGCCAAAAGAATATGGTGCTGCCTAAGTTACCTGATTGGTCTATCTATTTCAGCAGGCAGTACAACTTTTACAACTTGAGTGACGTCACTCCAACTCAACCAAAGAAAATGTCAACATTTTAATTGGAATGAAGCGAAGAGCCATGAAGGTTAATAAAATTGTTTGCAGTTTTGCAGTTTTCTGTGTTTTAAAAAACTTAAAAAATGAAGACTTCTTCACATAAAACTTCCGGTGCTTCTTCAAGTTCTGCGGCGGATAAACAAATGGTTTGTGAAAAACCTTTATTTTACTTTAATTCAGCCACAAATTACTTTTGTTTTAGACAACCTTCTTCACAACACAAAAATAATTTCATACAATCATTAGAAACAGGTAGTTGTGGGTTAAATGAAGAATGTGACTTGAAGGAAAATTGAAATCATGTTCCCCATTGGGCCGGTATATCAGTTGGTCTAAAGCTCGGCTTTGGCGGAATGTGGAGCTCAGCGTGGCTTAGCACAAAATCCGTATATCAGTTGTAAACCTAGAGTTGACCAATTTTAAACGTTTAGTCTATGATATTAATCGAGGATTTCTATGCCGATCCAATCTATTTCTGTTAGTACCTATGGACTCTTTGGTTATTATCAAACAAACAAACGTCAAACATCGACGCCGCTGTCCGTTCTGAGAAAGTTTTTTGTATTTTTTGGTAAGTTTTACACATTTTTATGCATAATTGTGTATTTGAAAGCTCGATTTATTTATTTACTGTAGTTTTTATTTATTTACTTTGATTTGGGTTAATCATTTCAGAATTGACGAGTTAAATGGATAACTAGTATTGTTTTATTATTTGTTTACATTGCTTTACGTGAACCATTTCAGAAATGAAAACTACTAGAACGCCGAACTTCGCGGAAGAGGAGGTAAAATTACTTGTGGAATTGGTCAGAAAGCATTCGGATATTATAGAAAACAAAGCGTCCAATGTGGTCAATTGGAACGCAAGAAAAAGCAAGTGGGAAGAGCTGACTTGCGAATTTAATTCTCGGAATGCAATTTCCCGAACGGCAGATGCATTAAGGAAGAAATGGAACAACACCAAAAAAAACACACGGCAAAAATTTGACACGAAAAAAATATCGCTATCAGATGGGAGGAGGGCCAGCTGCTGCCGATCCAGGGTTTACCCAGATCGAGGAAAGTGTTATGGAACTGTTGTCGATCAGGTGACTGGAATACAATCAACTCACGATTGCGATGCAAACTCTGGTAACGCTTTTTTTTTAATTTATAATATGTAATCCACATTCTATGCCTTGTAATCAATAATACAGTTAATTATTAGATGTAAAAATAATTAATTGTTCATTTGTACATTTACATTTGGTTCAAGATGATGACATATACATGATTGTCCCCTAGGAGCTGAAGCCAGCGAGCCTAGAAAGAAAATACTCCGATGTAAAGGTACTAATTTACTTTACACTGTATGTATATGGTGTTTCACTTTATGTGGGTTGAAATAAAACAAACTTTCTGGAAACTGTCTAACATCTGTTTGTAGAAAGTATGTTTAATTGATAATATTGTTTTTTTTTCAGTTTGGAGTAAACAACAATTCAGGGTCGGTTGATATATTTCGATCCTTCCAATCAAGCCCCTCGACGTCAAAGGTAATTTAAGTTATTAATATTATTCATTATCCTATTAATTATAAATTTATAATTCATTATAACTCTACATTTTTCTCAAATATGTTTGTAGATATTACGTTTAATTGATAATATTATTTTTTTCTAGCAACATATTGGGGAGATATAAAGAAAAATGAGGTTCACCGTCGTCTCGCAGAAGGAGTATATGATGCCAGGAAGGACAAATCAATGCTTACGCATTTCGCAAACCATTTTGAATTGGCGAAAGCACTCAAAATAACAGAGACATCGATGGGGGTGGTCGACGAGATTATCAGGCATTTGCCAAGAGAAATACAAACGCTACGGTTTTCGGGGCAGTCGGGAGATGAGATTGTCGCCGTGGAATTTCTGCACAATGGTTTGTACACCAGAGGAGCGAAACACAAAGAAGAGAAGTGTAGAAGAGACCGTCAAACGGGACAAATATCGTGATCGCTACCACGCTATGAAGAGGAGAATCCACGCAATAGAGAGTGTAGGCGAAAAAGCTAGCTGCAGCAAGTGCACAGAAACTACAACATCTTGGCCGTTGAGCTGCGTGTGCTGCGGGTTCCCGTCATCGACAATCAAGCGTGCCGCATGTCCAAGTTAAAAAAGAATGTAAAAAAAATTAATATTACCTTACACCGCATAAAGGCCCCGCTGGTTGCCTATAACAGGCTAAGTCTTAATGATATAAATTAATTAAATAACATATTTTACATCAGTGTTTTATTGATTACTTGATTGTTTCACATGCTACCAACCTGACTTCAACCATTTTATTATAACTTCATACACATGCATAACTTATAATTATAAAATGATTCATATAAACATTAGCATCGATTTTATTACCATTATAAGTAGTCCTGCTGAATGTGAATGACATAAGAAGAGGGACACTGGCGCCAAAACACAATACTGCATTGAAGATGATGATGAAATGGGGTAGTACTTTAACAAAAGGATTAGGAAAAAATGAACAAGGGATGACTGCCCCAATAAAAGCTGAAAGGGATGTAAGAAGACGAAAGAATGGAGCAGAAGAAACGAGAACGGAAGAGGAAATGTGTGTGGAGGTCTGTGTCAATTCATTACAACAAATAATGGACGAATGGAATCAATTGAAAATGAATGAAGAGAAAATGGGTAGGGAAATTAAAAGGTTTAATAGCATTTTTGAGGACAGAGATTACGAGGAAATAGAGAGAGGTAGCACATTACCATTATTACCGGAAGCCAAAGCGTATATAGATAGTACAGAAGTTCACTGTTTAATCGACACCGGTAGTCAAATCACAGAAAATTATTCCGACGAGTCTCGAGCTCAGAGGACTAATCGATTTTCTGGTGGCTTGTGCTACTAGAAAACAGACAATTCCAAAGGAAGTGCTGAACGGTGGGGACTGAAGCTTTCTGGTGCCCTAGGGCGCCCGAGGCTGGCAGTTGCCAGTCATTCAGTTTGGCCGATGACAACACGAAAACTGCCTTTCTCAAGGCAAAGCAACTAATTCAAGCTAATTTTTCTCTTTGATTTTTTTCAGATATGACTGATAAGACGAAGACACGTAGGAACCCCGTCGGGCTCATAGGCTTCGACTGCCCGCCAGGAGCGATAGCCGCCAGAGTCAACATGAAGACAGGAGCCGTGGAGTTTGTGTTCGCAGACTCCGCCGAAGTCCCCGCCCCTCATCCCAATACCCTCTCATCCTCCAACCCGGGGCCCAGCTTGTCACCAATGGGGCCGGAATGGCAAAGAGCGCCGGCTGCCAAGCGGTGCCATTCCCCTCCCATCCAACCCACTTCCAACTCGTGCCTGTCTCTAGAGAACAGGTTCGATGTCCTCCCTGAGGTTGGAGACGGCGATGCCTCCACACACATCGTCCCACCGCCCAAGAGACGCCCGACAGAGCGCCCTCCTGCGAAAGAGCGATCTGCTAACAGGTCCTACCAACAGGACGCCGCTACAAGACCAGGCCGTAAGAGCACGAGAGTGCCACCTGTGATCATGACTCTAGGGAGCATGACACATGGATAAGTTACAACTGAAATCAGGAAGCACATCGGCAGTGCATCCTTCCATTTCAATTACAATAAAGGCGGCACCATCAGCGTCACCGTGAGCTCTGTCGAGGCTCACAACCAACTCACCAGCACCCTACGTCGAGAGGCCAAGTCCTTCCATACTTTTTCCACCGAGGCCGAAAAAATCAAGAAGACCGTCATCAGAGGTCTTCCTAAACTGACAGCTGAGGAAATAAGCAATAATCTGAGGGATCAGGGCTTCCCCGCGAAGGCCATCATTGAGATGACGACCCCCCGGGTCTGAATACCCCCTATATCTGGCCCACTTCAGCCGTGAGACCAACATGCAACAGCTGAGAGCTACCGTGAGATTCATCTGCTACTGTAGAATCTCATTGAGAAAATACAGGAGCAACCACCTACAACACGGCATGCAGTGCCACAGGTGCCAGAAGTTGGGCCAAGGCTCCCGAAACTGCGCCCACCCCCCCCCCCCCCCCCGCTGCGTAAAGTGTGAGGGATCACACGCAACAGCTGACTGTGAAAAGGTCACACGTGAACTACCGGCCGCCTGCTGCAACTGCGGAGGCCCTCACCCAGCAAATTTCAGCGGATGCCCGAAGAGGATGGAGTACGTACACAGCGCCCTTGAGGTGATTTTTCACAAAAACGGCTCTTTATAAATTATCCAATTATTATTATTATTACGTAGCTGCCCTTCAGCGCAGAGCCAGAGAGAACGCCTCTCAGAGGGAGATAGGGCCGCGCCAGAAGCAGCGGGTGGCAACCCTAGCACTTCCCAACAACAAGAAGGGCGTCGTGGGCCAGAAGCTGACACCCAGAGATCCCAATCCAACACCTCTGATGACGAGGACAAAGTCCGTGGAAGGCTGGCAGCCTGTGCAGTGTACGTCCAGGGAGGACAAACTAGTCATCCTCATGGAGCTCCTGACAACTCCTGACAACCTGATCAATGTCGAAACTCCATTCTAACCTCCCTGACCCTCCGCAATCCCGGACCAATCTCTGCTCCCGAACCACATGGACACGGCACCTCACAGCTGGCGCTAAAATTCTCTGCATTCCATCTCGCAGAATTTTCAGGGCCGCCACAAAACAAAATCTTTACATTCAGTAAAATTAAATGCAAAATTTCCAGAAAAAAGTTCAGAACTTATGTTCCCCTTCCTTCTTCATTTGCAACTTGGTGAGGTTTTTATCCAGTAAAGACTTTTTTCCTCACAATGACATTAATGTAACGTAAATTCAGTCAAGTAAATCATCACCTTCAGAAGGTAATAGTTATAAGGCCGAATGAGCCGTAAAACTAGTTAGTTAAAACATGAAAGCTAGTTAGAGGATTACGAAAGAATCCGCAGAATCAAAAAAAAAAGTCAAATCACATGTGTAGCTCAGGAATTTTACGAAAATTATTTAAATGATCAGACACTATATCCTATCATGCCGGTGACAGCTGTTCAACTTAAAGTAGCCGTAGGACATTAAAGCCAAAAAATATCTTAGGTTAGTTTTGGTACCATTGCGATTTGGGGATGTAATAATAAATACGCCATGTTTAATCATACCTAAACTAATCAGGACGATCATATTATCATTTTGTATCTGTTTCACTTCCTGAGAAAACGCCGTTCTGCCAGAAGGTGGTACTGGTCAGAGGCGAACACACATACTTTAATATCTTTCTAACTCAAGTGGCGTATGATTGTACAACGAATCAGGTGCTTTTTACTAGGTCAAGCGACAGGGGTCACTTCTGCAATAAACTCGCTGCTGCTAGCGACGGGGCTAGTCAAGTGGTCAGTTTCTTTGACACTACAAGCTTCAACCGTGAGTCTGTAAGCGTAGAACAGATCACATCTTCTCTCGCCACTCTAGGGTGTAAAAAGAGTACAGAAGAAGAAGCTAAAAATGCTAAACACACTATGAATGCACGTAGAGAACGCTCCCGTGCTCGAGAGCCTAATAAGGCAACCGCTATCCCTTCTAAAGGTGAAAAATCTAAAGATAAAAATCTGAAAAGTCTGAAGACTAAAAAAGATAAAACTAAAACCGGTCCTAAAATGGGTGACCCTTCTATGAAGTCTATGCTTTCAATATCTGAACAAGAGAATGTCCCGTCCCATATTCTAAGAAAATATTAGGTATCAATTGGCTGGACGAGTATGCAGCAGAATTTAAGTGTGGGGAAAACAAAATTAAAAATCACAACAGGAAATGGAAAGAAGGATATAGAACTAGTAAATTCATCAGTAACGCATAGGAAGCCTAAAGGGGAGATTAGAGATCAAAGTTGCACAAGTGGAAAAATAAAGAACATTGAAATAAGTCCCGTAATAAATGATACGGCTTGTCTCGAGCGTAGAATAACGACATTTGTGTCCGGGCTAAATTTGGATTTAAAAGGAAAGGAAGGGTTGGAATTTTTTTTTAATAAAACATAAAAAGGGTATTTATAGACAGTTTTACGAACTTGTACACTCACGAAATAAGGATGACGGACGAGACGCCTTTCGTTAAACGATCTTATCCAGTACCTTTTGCCTATAGAGATAAAAGTTGATGAAAAAATTAGAGTTATTGGGAATCATCAGTAGAGAAGCAACGCAGTTCTCTAGTCCTCTAACATTTACCTTAAAAAAGGATGGAACAGTTAGGATACTCTTGGATGCTAGATTTTTAAACACTAGAATGCACGCCGAAGTAGAGAAACCACCACTAACTTCTGAGATCATACAACGTTTTCATGGCGTAAAATACATAACCACAATAGACCTTAATTCGGTATATTTTCAAATACCTATCAGTCGGGAAAGTCGCAAATATACTGGGTTTGTTAACAATGGAAAATCATACGTATACAAGGCACTACCGCAGGGGCTAAAGACATCAGTAGGAAGTTTTTCCAGGGCGATAAACAAGATACTCAGACCGGGGCTAAGAGAATTTTGTGCTAACTATCTAGACCAGTCATGGGTAAAGTACGGCCCGCGGGCCAGGTCCGGCCCTTCAGGCTAGTCAATCCGGCCCGCGACATTGTTTTGACAAACCCTACCACAATTTACCAATTGTAAAATATAATCTCTTTCATGGAAGAAAAAAGAATGGACGAATGTGAATGTGAAAGATATTGTATGGCTTTCAGACTTTGCATTTTTTATAGATCTTCCATCAATAAATGAAACTTAAACTCCAGGGAATAAATCAATTAATCAATGATACTTGGGGTCATATCAGGGGTTTCAAAATGCAATTGAATCTATTTTCCTAACAACTAGTCACGAAAGACTTTACTCATTTTCCAAGACTATGAGAAAAGCGTGAAATGTCTTTATGAAGATTCGAAGACTTCAAAGTTATAGAACAGGACCTGGACATTTTTAGCATGCCATTTAATAAGGATTGTGAATCAATTGATCAATCAATCAACCAGAATTGCAGCTCGAACTGATTGAGTTGCAGTGTAACACTAAATTGAATCAACTGTTTCTCAACGTTTCCAAAATTGAGTTCTACAAGGCCCTGTCAAAATCAAGTTTCCCAAAGCTGAAATCTCACGCTCAGAAGATAATTGCGATGTTTGCATCTTCCTATGAGTCCATTAATCATATTTAAACAAAATTCCACTCCTTATTATATGCCATATCCAGTATCACCATTATGCAACAAACTTTTGGACATAGAAGATGGACAACTTCCTATAACAACTGTGATATGGAAAGTGGATGTTGATAATGAGGACATTACAGGAATCTTAGTATGGTGGGAGCTGGTTCATACCGAGTGTACCTTTACATTCTTTGGATCAAAAACCACTGTGGAGACTTCCATATCCTTTACAAAAGTTAAAGAATTACCAACAGAATTCATGTTAAATAAAGTCAGATATGCCAATATAGATGAAGTTATTGAAATGGAAGATATACCATGGACTGATAGGTACTACTGTTACTATTGTAGAAATAATTACCCAAATACATATATTAGAAAAATGGCTAAGAAGACTATAATATATAGATATCCAGATGGAAGCATTCGATCTCCTCTTGGTAGGTGGGAGTCATATGATAAGGGTATTCTTACTGACAAAACTAAATATTTAATTTTAACAACCAACACTGATGACAATAAATGTTTTTACAAAATCTACGATATAAAACCATCTGTTGTATCAAGAACTTTTGAAAAGGATATTATAGTATCTATTCCAACGAATCACATGCAGTTCGCTATATCAAAACATAGTTACAATCTTACGTGTAAATATAAACGAAATGAATATTTATTATACTTTTCTCAAGGAGGATACGTTTTATCATTTTCAGGGAGTGACATAACTTCATCTACTAATATTAATGAATTTGTATCTAATAGAATTGATACTAAGACTGTTTCAAAGAGAGATACAGGTTATATAAATAGAGATTGGGCCATTGAATTAATAGAGGAGGAGAATTTTATCAGACACAGAAAAAAGAGAGATGCAGATCATATAGAATTGGTTGATAGAACTTTACAGATCACATTCGATTATTCCATCTTTAGATATGAACAAGAATTCATATTAAGACAAATAAATAAAAATTTGATTCTGTTACAAAATAACATATGTCTCGTCAATTATGACAGATGGCTCAATCTATCACCTCCTGACTTACCTAGAAAGGTAGCTCAATACTATCAAAATACAGTAACATGTATTGGTGAATTTTCCAATTATGTATATAAGGTCACTCCAACCATAATATCAAATTATAGTATCTCTTTAGTAACTCCCATCCATAGGGAGAATGGAATGTATCAAGTGAGAATTTTAGAAACAGGACAAACTTCTTGGGTTGAACCTATCACTTTTACAGTAAGTGTTTATTACACTCAAACTAGGTTGCTTTAGTCAGCATTGTTTGTCAAGCCCACTCGATTATTTTTTAGAAACATAGTTAAAGTTTATTACTTTTGGTTTTTTCTCGATCTTACAACAAACTGGTTGATCCAGTATTCCAATTTGTCCGACTGTATTAATTTAAAATAATCAAATGGGCATCGAACACTATATATGTAATTTTTGTTTAATTTTAAGTTTTTTACATATGTGCGTTTGTCGCATAAAATGCTGGGGAGGAGGTATGTAGGCACCGCGATTATTATTATATCTTGAGCAAAATGTCACCTTGCAACACTTGCCTGCGCAGCAAAATGCGCAGACAGCAGAACTGAGCTCGCGAGTGGAAAAAACTTCGAGATCATTCCGTTCTGAACGTTCCTCTCGCCAGTAAGCTATTTTTAATTACGCAAATTATTGTCGCGGATAGAATCCTTGTAATATCTCACTTCTGGTGTCAAATAAAATATAACTCTACCAAACAATCAGTGTTATGATTTATAAACTAAATTCTGTGACCATTTATTTAGAGAACCCGGATATCTCTGATGAGGTAAGCAGAGATATCCAGCATCTACTAAACTACTATGAAGCTTCGCAAAAACAGTGTTAGAAACCGATTGACTGACAACCATTTAGCTTCACTACTGCGAATCAGCTCATCCCAGTTTCTACCAGATTATGAAAAACTTTTAGAAGCTTAGTCACAGTTTCATCTGTCACATACGCCTTCATACTCTTCTAAAGAATAATCAATTTTTGTTCCTTTTTTACCATTGTAGCATATAATTTAATTAATATTATGTTTGATGTAAAAATTTAAAAGTAAAGCATATCACTTATAAAAAATTACTTTATTCATTTTTTTACCGGCCTGCCTAGATCATTTTTTATTTTAACTGGCCCTTTCCTTAAAAAGTTTGCCCATCTCTGATCTAGACGATTTAATAATATACAAAATTACTACTACAAGGTTCGGTAGAAGAGTGCATTTTCCAGACAGGTACCAGGCCCTTTAGAAAAAAGGCTGACATAGTTTTTCCATATAAATTTTTTTCCCGATATAAAATCACTATATACTCCCAAATTCGATTCACAGATATATATCTCATTAGTAAATCCACATTATTGACATAAATTTTGGTAGTATTTTTTTAAAGATTACTGAAACTACAAATAATTAGAGACTACAATTTTTGATAGAAATTGAACTCTAGGTTTGTTTAACCATCGTCATAATCCACTCCTTATTATATGCCATATCCAGTATCACCACTATGCAACAAACTTTTGGACATAGAAGATGGATAACTTCCTATAACAACTGTGATATGGAAAGTGGATGTTGATAATGAGGACATTACAGCAATCTTAGTATGGTGGGAGCTGGTTCATACCGAGTGTACCTTTACATTCTTTGGATCAAAAACCACTGTGGAGACTTCCATATCCTTTACAAAAGTTAAAGAATTACCAACAGAATTCATGTTAAATAAAGTCAGATATGCCAATATAGATGAAGTTATTGAAATGGAAGATATACCATGGACTGATAGGTACTACTGTTACTATTGTAGAAATAATTACCCAAATACATATATTAGAAAAATGGCTAAGAAGACTATAATATATAGATATCCAGATGGAAGCATTCGATCTCCTCTTGGTAGGTGGGAGTCATATGATAAGGGTATTCTTACTGACAAAACTAAATATTTAATTTTAACAACCAACACTGATGACAATAAATGTTTTTACAAAATCTACGATATAAAACCATCTGTTGTATCAAGAACTTTTGAAAAGGATATTATAGTATCTATTCCAACGAATCACATGCAGTTCGCTATATCAAAACATAGTTACAATCTTACGTGTAAATATAAACGAAATGAATATTTATTATACTTTTCTCAAGGAGGATACGTTTTATCATTTTCAGGGAGTGACATAACTTCATCTACTAATATTAATGAATTTGTATCTAATAGAATTGATACTAAGACTGTTTCAAAGAGAGATACAGGTTATATAAATAGAGATTGGGCCATTGAATTAATAGAGGAGGAGAATTTTATCAGACACAGAAAAAAGAGAGATGCAGATCATATAGAATTGGTTGATAGAACTTTACAGATCACATTCGATTATTCCATCTTTAGATATGAACAAGAATTCATATTAAGACAAATAAATAAAAATTTGATTCTGTTACAAAATAACATATGTCTCGTCAATTATGACAGATGGCTCAATCTATCACCTCCTGACTTACCTAGAAAGGTAGCTCAATACTATCAAAATACAGTAACATGTATTGGTGAATTTTCCAATTATGTATATAAGGTCACTCCAACCATAATATCAAATTATAGTATCTCTTTAGTAACTCCCATCCATAGGGAGAATGGAATGTATCAAGTGAGAATTTTAGAAACAGGACAAACTTCTTGGGTTGAACCTATCACTTTTACAGTAAGTGTTTATTACACTCAAACTAGGTTGCTTTAGTCAGCATTGTTTGTCAAGCCCACTCGATTATTTTTTAGAAACATAGTTAAAGTTTATTACTTTTGGTTTTTTCTCGATCTTACAACAAACTGGTTGATCCAGTATTCCAATTTGTCCGACTGTATTAATTTAAAATAATCAAATGGGCATCGAACACTATATATGTAATTTTTGTTTAATTTTAAGTTTTTTACATATGTGCGTTTGTCGCATAAAATGCTGGGGAGGAGGTATGTAGGCACCGCGATTATTATTATATCTTGAGCAAAATGTCACCTTGCAACACTTGCCTGCGCAGCAAAATGCGCAGACAGCAGAACTGAGCTCGCGAGTGGAAAAAACTTCGAGATCATTCCGTTCTGAACGTTCCTCTCGCCAGTAAGCTATTTTTAATTACGCAAATTATTGTCGCGGATAGAATCCTTGTAATATCTCACTTCTGGTGTCAAATAAAATATAACTCTACCAAACAATCAGTGTTATGATTTATAAACTAAATTCTGTGACCATTTATTTAGAGAACCCGGATATCTCTGATGAGGTAAGCAGAGATATCCAGCATCTACTAAACTACTATGAAGCTTCGCAAAAACAGTGTTAGAAACCGATTGACTGACAACCATTTAGCTTCACTACTGCGAATCAGCTCATCCCAGTTTCTACCAGATTATGAAAAACTTTTAGAAGCTTAGTCACAGTTTCATCTGTCACATACGCCTTCATACTCTTCTAAAGAATAATCAATTTTTGTTCCTTTTTTACCATTGTAGCATATAATTTAATTAATATTATGTTTGATGTAAAAATTTAAAAGTAAAGCATATCACTTATAAAAAATTACTTTATTCATTTTTTTACCGGCCTGCCTAGATCATTTTTTATTTTAACTGGCCCTTTCCTTAAAAAGTTTGCCCATCTCTGATCTAGACGATTTAATAATATACAAAATTACTACTACAAGGTTCGGTAGAAGAGTGCATTTTCCAGACAGGTACCAGGCCCTTTAGAAAAAAGGCTGACATAGTTTTTCCATATAAATTTTTTTCCCGATATAAAATCACTATATACTCCCAAATTCGATTCACAGATATATATCTCATTAGTAAATCCACATTATTGACATAAATTTTGGTAGTATTTTTTTAAAGATTACTGAAACTACAAATAATTAGAGACTACAATTTTTGATAGAAATTGAACTCTAGGTTTGTTTAACCATCGTCATAATCCACTCCTTATTATATGCCATATCCAGTATCACCACTATGCAACAAACTTTTGGACATAGAAGATGGATAACTTCCTATAACAACTGTGATATGGAAAGTGGATGTTGATAATGAGGACATTACAGCAATCTTAGTATGGTGGGAGCTGGTTCATACCGAGTGTACCTTTACATTCTTTGGATCAAAAACCACTGTGGAGACTTCCATATCCTTTACAAAAGTTAAAGAATTACCAACAGAATTCATGTTAAATAAAGTCAGATATGCCAATATAGATGAAGTTATTGAAATGGAAGATATACCATGGACTGATAGGTACTACTGTTACTATTGTAGAAATAATTACCCAAATACATATATTAGAAAAATGGCTAAGAAGACTATAATATATAGATATCCAGATGGAAGCATTCGATCTCCTCTTGGTAGGTGGGAGTCATATGATAAGGGTATTTGTGAGAGAGGTTTTAGGGTGGCACACCTGTTTCCGGCCATACAAGAGCGAGACAGGTGATCCCGCATATAAAAGGAGATGCAGGCCTCTCCTCACTCTCTTTTTCCAACCGCCAACACGTTAGTTAGGACGTATTTATAGCCATTACTTATAATAAATATCCATATCGCCAATACGCGCATTATTTATAATAACCTCGCCTACACTCGAGTCTGTATTTAACAGTGGCGCAGCCTACGGTACACGATTCTGCACAATACGGCAGAAATATCGCGAAAAGAATCGACGCGCAAAAAAATTTGGCACAAAAATTTGGCAAAAATACGCGGTAACATTATTATTTCGGGTCGGTAAGAAAGGCCGGACCGAAATTATTCCAACACTTCACTGCAAGGAGTGAAGTGCAAGAAGACACTGGAGCCAGCCAGCTTTTCGGAAGGGGGAAGCACGGGAGGTCCAGCGTCAATCGACATCTCTGAGGGTCAAGGATCGGAGATCCAGGTCGCAGGAGTGATCTGGGGTAGCCATCGGTGTTACTGTGTGACGGGTCTGGAAGGAGCCATCAATTCACAGGGTCAAGGAGCAGTTTCCGGAGCAGGGTCCAGGGAGCAGACGGCAGAAGAAGAAGCCTCATTGGGAAGTTTTTGTTTTTTCTGTTTTCTTTCTCTCTATTTGGGTACCTTCTGGGCATTGGGAACATGGAGTCTCGAGGATTGGAGTCCTTCAGTTTGCGTGACGGGAACTGGGAGAACTTCAAGGTCCGCCTCGGACAATTTCTCCTCGTGAATGATGAAAAGTTTGCATCGGATGATAAAAAAAGGGCTATTTTCCTGAATGCATTGAAAGATGATTGTTTTTCCTTATTGGTTAATTTGTGCATTCCTAAAAAGGTAACAGATATTAAGTTAGAAGATTTGATATCTAAACTTGATGAGTATTGTTGTTCAACGAAATGTTTTTTTGAAGAGAGATCTAAGTTTTACAGTGCTAAACAAAGAAATGACGAATCAATCCGTGAGTTTGCAGTGCGGTTAAAGTCTCTTTCTACTAATTGCAAATTTGGGAATAGTTTATCAGTAAATTTAAGGGATTTCTTTGTTTTGGGTTGTAAACCAGGAAAGGTAAGGGAAAAATTATTTCTCGAGGGTGAATTACACTCGTTCGAAAAATGTTTACAAGTCGCCGAGTGCATTGACCTCGTAGCTTCAACTCAAGCGCAGTCCCGAGTTGATAATACGGTTTACGCTAATGTACAGCTCAAGGCCGGTCGACTCTCTTTTAATAATTCGCGTGTGAAAGACAGAGACGTGAAGCGTTTCGGGCATAGCAACAGGGCACGGTCACAGTCGCCAGCGAACGCTGTGAAACAAAATTGTACCGTTTGTGGTCACAATAATCACATCGCGACGGAATGTAGATATAAAAATTATTTATGTAAAATTTGCAGTACGAAGGGTCATCTCGCAAAACAGTGCAAGCGTTCCTCAACACGTAAGAGTGTGAATACTTTGTTGTCGGACACAAAGTTGGGTGAAGTTAATAGTGTCGAACCATTTTTTATTGAAGTTTCACTAGACGGGATCAAGAGTAAATTCATGGTAGATTCTGGAGCATCTTGTTGCGTAATTTCCAAGGAGTGTTATTTCAGTAAATTCAGTAGAATCAAGCTAGTGCACGAAGACATTAGTCTACGGGGTTTTGACAATACGCTCGTGAAAGTGGTAGGTACAATTACGCCACAAGTGGAATTTAACGGTCAGTGTCACAATTTGAAATTTGTTGTTGTCACAAGTGCTTCGTTATCGATAGTGGGGCGTGATTTTATGAATCTTTTTAACGTCGAGATTAACGGAATCGTAAACAGTATAAAACAGAATACTTTGAAGCAGCGATTAGTAAAAAAATTCCCGGAAGTTTTTACGGATAAACTAGGAAAATTTAATAAGTACGAAGTGAATTTAACTTTAAAAGAGACCGCTATTCCGATATTTCGTAATCACAGAGTTATGCCGTTCGCTTTGAAAGAAAAAGTCGAAAGGGAGTTAGATAGTTTACTGTCAGACGGTATTATAGAACAAGTCCAGTTTAGTGAGTTTGCAAGTCCAATTGTTCCAGTAATTAAGAAAAACGGTAGTATTAGATTATGTGGTGATTATAAATCGACAGTGAATAATCAGTTATTAGTTGACAAATATCCATTACCTAGGATAGAGGAGCTATTAACGAAAGTAAATGGTGGGAAAGTTTTTGCAAAAATCGATCTTAAATCGGCGTATAGTCAATTTGTTTTAAAAAAGGAGTGTAGGCGTTTTACAACAATCAATACCCATTTAGGATTGTTTCAGTATAAGCGGTTAGTGTACGGGTTATCTCCCGCGCCAGCTATATTTGCAAAGGCAATGGCAAATTGTTTGTCAGGATTACAGAACATGACGTTTTATTTGGATGATATTATCGTGATAGGGGAAGACGAAGACGATTTAGAGAAAAACGTATGTGTCGTGTTAGAAAGGTTGAAACATTGTAATCTAACAGTGAATAGTGACAAGTGTGAATTCAATTTAAAAGTTATTGAGTTTTTAGGTTATAAAATAAGTGAACAAGGGATTCAACCGTGTGAACGGAATAAAGAAGCCATTTTAAATGCACCAGCACCTAGTGATTTAAATAATTTAAGAAGTTTATTAGGTATGATTAGTTATTATCGTAATTTTATTCCAAATATGGCAAATATATTGTCACCATTATACGAATTACTTAAAAAAGATGTTAAGTTTCAATGGGGTACGGAACAAGAAAATAGTTTTGCGATAATTAAAAGAATATTAACTTCGGATAGGATTTTAACGCATTTTGACGAAAATATACCTGTGAAACTTGTCACAGATGGTAGTTTTAATGGGGTAGCAGCAACATTACTTCATAGGTTTCAAAATGGCGTAGAAAGACCGATTGGGTTCGCAAGCAGAACTTTAACTAAAGCGGAAAAGAATTATTCTATTCTAGATATTGAAGCAACAGCAATTATTTTTGGAATTAAAAAGTTTTATCAATATTTGTACGGCAGAGAATTTATTTTAGCTGTGGATAATCAGCCGTTAGTGAGAATTTTAGGTGAAAATAAAGAAGTACCTAAGATTGCCGCGTCAAGGTTACAGAGATATGCTATTATGTTAGGTTCGTTTAATTTTAAAATTGAATATGTAAAATCGAAAAATAATTGTTCAGACTTTCTGAGCAGGTGTCCGATTGAAAAGGTTAGCTGTGAAGATGAGATAGAGTCTGATTACATTAATTATTTCGAGAATAATGGGTTTAATTTGTCTTTAGACGTGATAAAAAGCGAAACCGAAAAGGATGATGTGTTAGGTCAAGTAAAAAATTTTCTTATCGAAGGTTGGCCAGCATCAGTAAAAAAGGCACAAAGTGGTAACTTTATTAGAATTTTTTGGGAAAAAAGGTTAGAATTGTCTTTGATAAATGGGTGTGTTTTATATCAACATAGGGTTGTTGTACCTGAGTCTTTAAGACAAGAGGTTTTAAAGATGTTACATAGATCTCATTTAGGGGTTTTTAAGACTAAAGGTATTGCAAAAAGCTTTGTCTGGTGGCCAAAAATTAATCAAGATTTGGAGAAAATAACGGAAAATTGTAGAGATTGTTTAGAAATTAAACCAGAATCACAAAAGAGTTCTTTAGCAGTGTGGCCATATGAACCTGAAGTATGGTTCAGGGTACATATTGATCATGGTAGTTTGTATAACAAAAATTTTTTAGTGGTGGTAGACTCTTCTTCAAAGTGGATTGAGTGTCTGGAAGTAAACAGTCTGTCTTCAAAAGAAAATATCGAAATACTTCATAGATTATTTTCGCAATTTGGTTTTCCTGCAACTTTAGTTAGTGATAATGGTACGTGTTTTTGTTCTGAGGATTTTGAAAATTTTTGTAAGAAAAATGGGATAGAACATATCACTAGTCCAGTCAATCACCCTAGTAGCAACGGGCAAGCTGAAGCTACAGTAAAGACTTGTAAAAATTTCCTTAAAAAAATTTGTAAACATAATGGATTTCCTTCAGATTATAAAGAAAAGTTAGGTAACTTTTTAGCAGACTATAGGAATACAGTTCACGCAACAACAGGATGTGAGCCATCTGTATTATTAATGGGTAGAAAAATTAGAACAGTATTTGACTCTCTGATTCCAAGGAAAATTGAGGATAGAACGGGTAGTTCAGGTTCTACTCGACGAAACAAAGTAATAAAAAAGGTTACTCAGAGCCAAAACAATCAGAAAAGACAATATAAGGGTAGAGTTAAATCAGGTTTTAATATAGGTCAGAAAGTAATGACTAGAGATTTCAGATCTCAGGGTAATAGGTTATGGGTCCCTGGGGTTATTGTGGATAAAAAAGGTAGTAAAATATATTTCATAAAAATTAACAAGTCTAATATGGTGTGGAAAAGACATTTAGACCAGCTAAAGGAATTACATGTTTCATGGCAGGAGGAAGATAACCAGGAATTCGCGTCTGACACGTTGGAATTGTCGACGGACGAATTAGATCTCTCCGGTATGTTACGTAATAGAAGTGTCTCTAATTCTGTTTCTCCATGTTTCAGGTCTAACCCATGGCAAGGAAGGCTTCGGCCCAGGTGACAGCACTTCGCAGTCGAAATGGACAGAAATGGACAGAAGGGAAACAGAAAGAACAAAAACAAATG
Organism: Limnephilus marmoratus; assembly: GCA_917880885.1. Taxonomy (NCBI): domain Eukaryota; kingdom Metazoa; phylum Arthropoda; class Insecta; order Trichoptera; family Limnephilidae; genus Limnephilus; species Limnephilus marmoratus. The sequence continues at coordinate 8,829,688 of OU862935.1, forward strand.
TTTTGTTAATTTTAAATGTAATGTGTTAATTTTAAATGTGAAATATGAAATATAAAATATATTGTATGAAATATGTAGCTATAGGTATCACTTATGTAGCCAGGATTCTCCCGTTTAAGTAGGGGAGGATGTGAGAGAGGTTTTAGGGTGGCACACCTGTTTCCGGCCATACAAGAGCGAGACAGGTGATCCCGCATATAAAAGGAGATGCAGGCCTCTCCTCACTCTCTTTTTCCAACCGCCAACACGTTAGTTAGGACGTATTTATAGCCATTACTTATAATAAATATCCATATCGCCAATACGCGCATTATTTATAATAACCTCGCCTACACTCGAGTCTGTATTTAACATACTGACAAAACTAAATATTTAATTTTAACAACCAACACTGATGACAATAAATGTTTTTACAAAATCTACGATATAAAACCATCTGTTGTATCAAGAACTTTTGAAAAGGATATTATAGTATCTATTCCAACGAATCACATGCAGTTCGCTATATCAAAACATAGTTACAATCTTACGTGTAAATATAAACGAAATGAATATTTATTATACTTTTCTCAAGGAGGATACGTTTTATCATTTTCAGGGAGTGACATAACTTCATCTACTAATATTAATGAATTTGTATCTAATAGAATTGATACTAAGACTGTTTCAAAGAGAGATACAGGTTATATAAATAGAGATTGGGCCATTGAATTAATAGAGGAGGAGAATTTTATCAGACACAGAAAAAAGAGAGATGCAGATCATATAGAATTGGTTGATAGAACTTTACAGATCACATTCGATTATTCCATCTTTAGATATGAACAAGAATTCATATTAAGACAAATAAATAAAAATTTGATTCTGTTACAAAATAACATATGTCTCGTCAATTATGACAGATGGCTCAATCTATCACCTCCTGACTTACCTAGAAAGGTAGCTCAATACTATCAAAATACAGTAACATGTATTGGTGAATTTTCCAATTATGTATATAAGGTCACTCCAACCATAATATCAAATTATAGTATCTCTTTAGTAACTCCCATCCATAGGGAGAATGGAATATATCAAGTGAGAATTTTAGAAACAGGACAAACTTCTTGGGTTGAACCTATCACTTTTACAGTAAGTGTTTATTACACTCAAACTAGGTTGCTTTAGTCAGCATTGTTTGTCAAGCCCACTCGATTATTTTTTAGAAACATAGTTAAAGTTTATTACTTTTGGTTTTTTCTCGATCTTACAACAAACTGGTTGATCCAGTATTCCAATTTGTCCGACTGTATTAATTTAAAATAATCAAATGGGCATCGAACACTATATATGTAATTTTTGTTTAATTTTAAGTTTTTTACATATGTGCGTTTGTCGCATAAAATGCTGGGGAGGAGGTATGTAGGCACCGCGATTATTATTATATCTTGAGCAAAATGTCACCTTGCAACACTTGCCTGCGCAGCAAAATGCGCAGACAGCAGAACTGAGCTCGCGAGTGGAAAAAACTTCGAGATCATTCCGTTCTGAACGTTCCTCTCGCCAGTAAGCTATTTTTAATTACGCAAATTATTGTCGCGGATAGAATCCTTGTAATATCTCACTTCTGGTGTCAAATAAAATATAACTCTACCAAACAATCAGTGTTATGATTTATAAACTAAATTCCGTGACCATTTATTTAGAGAACCCGGATATCTCTGATGAGGTAAGCAGAGATATCCAGCATCTACTAAACTACTATGAAGCTTCGCAAAAACAGTGTTAGAAACCGATTGACTGACAACCATTTAGCTTCACTACTGCGAATCAGCTCATCCCAGTTTCTACCAGATTATGAAAAACTTTTAGAAGCTTAGTCACAGTTTCATCTGTCACATACTCTTCTAAAGAATAATCAATTTTTGTTCCTTTTTTACCATTGTAGCATATAATTTACTTAATATTATGTTTGATGTAAAAATTTAAAAGTAAAGCATATCACTTATAAAAAATTACTTTATTCATTTTTTTACCGGCCTGCCTAGATCATTTTTTATTTTAACTGGCCCTTTCCTTAGAAAGTTTACCCATCTCTGATCTAGACGATTTAATAATATACACGTGTGGAAATCAAGAAGATCATTTTGAACACGTAAACGCGGTGCTTGAAGAGGCAGCAAACATGACTTGCAAGCTCGAAAAATGTATGTTGGGACGTACTGTAACGCCTTTTGGAGTTCAAATGGATCCTGATAAAATAGACGCGATAAAGAATTTTCCGATACCTAAGAAAATAAAACAAGTTAGAGCTTTCCTTGGACATTGCAATTATTACCGTAGGTTTGCGAATAAATATGGGGAAACTACACGGGTTTTGTGTGATTTACTTCAGAAATATAGAACGTGGCAGTGGGGTGACTTAGAACAACGTGCATTCGAGAAGGTAAAGACATTATTTTTAGAATCAGTTATATTACATCATCATGATCCAAATAGTACGTACTATTTACAGGCAGACAGTTCGGGATTTGCGATACGAGGAGAATTATATCAGATGAGGAGGGAAATCACCACGTAATTGGATTTATTAGCAAGGCGTTAAGGGGACCAGAATTGAAATGGACTACGTCAGAACAAGAATTATGGGCAATAATATATGCTTTACATAAATTTGAGACATATTTAAGAGAGGTACATTTGATAATTAGAACTGATCATCAAGTACTGACATTTTTGAAAAGTTGGAAAATGTACAGCGGTCGCTTAACCAGGTGGATTTTGTATTTGAACCAATTTAACTTCACGGTAGAGTATGTCAAAGGGAAAGAGAATATAGGGCCTGATATTTTATCTCGTTATTCTTGTGATGCAGAAAACGTACAAGAGGAGAAAAACACTTGCCCAGAAATAGCAGCTTTCGCAGTTAATATTAAATAAAGTTTCATGATATTAAAAGAAAATGCCAATTTTCATTTCAACTTTAAATATACTTAACCCGACATTTGCCGTTCGTGCACCGGTGTGTTTGAGATTTTACACGCGATTTTGACCCTTATGTATAAAGAAAGTGTATGAAGAACACGGTCAGAATCGCTTGCTCTATTATCGCCCTTTACCATAGAGAAAACCGCAATGCGCCTGGTTACTCCAAATAATTTATGGGAATGTGCGCAGTTTTGCGCATGCGCGGGAAAAATTCCTTTATCTACGATTTTGACCTTTCTATGTACAAAATTTCTCAAGGACAGTGTCAGAATCGCTGGTCACGAAATGTCATTGGGAGTCATGGATGCCGCTTTTTGCGAACGCTAATTGGTGGTGCTTTTTGCTGGCCTACCCCGGCAAACATCAGGTTAAGTGTTATTTCACAAAGCTTTGCATTTAATTTGTAGGTCAACATCTATGTCGGTTACTGGATTCACATTGATTTTGGTATTTCAGAAATACCAACAGCCATGTCAAATAATAGAAACATATTGATTTTGCTATGTCAGAAATAGGTGTTTTGTTAGCATGTTACGTATTAAATGATTTTAAATATTTAACCGTAATTTATTTATCAAAAAGTGAGATTTTATTATTTGAAATTGAACACTGTTTCCAAAAACTGAAAATTTCCTTTCAAAAACACAAGGTTGATTTTAGGAAAAAATATTGAAATTCATGAAAAAAAAACTGACAGCTAAATGTTTCAGAAAAAGGGTGTTTTAACTTAATGTCAGAAATTGTCAAACAGTTAAATAAATATTATGAAGCCATTATTCAAAATAAAGTTATTTCTGAACATTCAGGTGGAAAGATACATCAGTTGATGAACTCTTATGTATTTATAGCAGTGACAATGTTAATGACCAGAAATAAAAACCGCAAGATCAAAGAGCACTGGTCAAAAGATCCCCTTCTGACAAGTAGAATTTTTGGCAAAATGATGGCAAGAAATCGTTACCAGATTATTGCTCAGTATGCTGCATATGTCAGAACTTGCTACTCAAATTGCTGGAGAAGAATTAAATAAAATTAGAGTTTTAGTCAATCACACTAGAAAAAAGTTCAAGGAAATAGTAGTGCCATATGAAAATCTATGCATTGACGAGAGCATTATAGAGTTTAAAGGACGCCTGAAGTTTAAACAGTACATTCCATCAAACGCCATCAATTTGGAATAAAAATGTTTGTTTTGTGCGACGCGCAGACAGGTTTTATTTTAGATGTAATTATTCATTGTGGTGATGGAACGGATGTCACTGATGAACAATGTCTTGGAGCTTCAGGAGCTGTTGTCACCACTATGTTAAAGGACTTAGGTAAAGGCCACAAATTATATATCGATAATTGGTACACTAGCCCAATATTATTCAAATTTTTGCACAACCACCAGACTGGACAAATGAAAGCAAATTCAGACAAAAACTAAAGAGCGGTAACTTATACACATCAACAATAACACACGTCTGATGTTTGTCAATCGCTCCCCAATAATCGACCCTTATCGCACAATTTCAATACCAGCTCATAATATAAGTTGAGGAGAATTAAACACGAAAGTGAGTGCTTGTTTAAAGTGTAAAAAGTGCCAAATCGCAAGTTATTAGTTACTCCTCAAAAAAACCTCAAGCTACCCACAGTATTGTAACCTAGTGCAGCCGCAAGCAAAACAAATGTGGATTCAACATGCAAGTATTGCGTTAAGCAGCTAAAAGAGGTTGAGAGTATAAAGTGATCGACCTGCAAATGCATCATCATATCTAAGCGCATGTCGCAAGGTAAAAAGGATGCCCGGAAATGCAATAACTGTAAGCAAACCCCGGTCAATCAAGATACTCGATCTTGCTCCGCAGATCGAAGCAACAAACTTTTAACTGTGGAGATCAAAAAAATGTCTCTGCAACTGGAAAAAATGAGCAATAAAATGACTGAATTTGAAAAGGCCACAGTCTATAATAATAATGTTACGGAAGATTTCTCAAGCAAAATGAAATTAATTAATGAAAAATTAGCTAAAGTAGATAAGCTAGAAATGGAAGTTTCTGAGCTGAAACATACAGTACTCATGTTAGAGGGGAAACAATGAAAGGGACCAGGGGAGCTATTCCCGAGCAACGATCAATCGTTACTAGTTATGCGCCTCGCAGCTGTAGTGTTGTTTACTATCTACTGCGTAGGTATTTGGCAAACGTCACTTACAACCGGCCAGTCCGGAATAAATATCCTTGCAACCAGATGTGCATTTATTTTACCTCCGTATTCCCGTACATTACAGCAGCGACCAAAAATTACTCGTCGTCGCGACCAACTTTGTCGAACCTTCAATTTTACGTATTCTTGAATGTCGAACGATCGAAGAGATGATTATATTGGCAGCCCTGTGAATATTGTCTATGTTCTAGATATTTTTCAGATATCTATGGTGTGACTGTCAAACAGTGAAACCAAACACAAACAGAAATGGCCGCGGGTTACATTACGAATAACCAAAAACAATTGCTGATAGAATTGATAAGTTCAGATGGTAATTTAATGAGCAGTAAATTTTCGGCATCGTTTACCTTTGCGGAATCCCGACGGAGATGGCAGGTGATTGCCGAGCAATTGAATGCCCTGGCAGGGGCGAATAAAGACTACAAGCACTGGAGAAAGGTTTGTTTTATTTCCATTAATTTGTGCGTTTTGTACACTTTAAATGACTACTTGTTACCCTAATGCTTCGTTCAGATGAAGCTCTGCCTATGATAAATTTCTATTCAACAAAACGAACACCGTGCTCACATCTAACATGGATTCCACGCCGAATCCGATCAGATCTGTCATTGATAATTGGCTTGCGTGTGCATTTTGGAAGTAATATTAAAAAATGGTGGATAAATACGGTAGCTGGACTGTGAACGAATTAAAAAGTGAATTAAAGAATAGAAAGGCAAAATGTGTTGGCAAGAAAGAAGTTCTAATCGAGAGGTAAGCTAAGTGGTTGGAACATAACCTCATTCTTGTACTTCTATTGAACACATTAATTGTGTCGTATTTGTAATAATTATAGGTACTTTAGCTAACGTTGCTTGTTTATAATGTACCCAATAATCATAATTATTAATTCCAGATTGGCTGCCTATGGCCGAAATAATAACTTTATGGAAATAAATGATTTTGAGTATGAAAGTGAGATAGTGGGTATATGTTGGCCCCCAGATGAATCGTTTCACAGCATACAGGATTCGCCTGTATTGCCACAAATAGATATAGTTCATATAAAGGTCCTCTGCCCACTACACCGTTCCATACCATGACCGTAACCGTAGCGGCGCATGCAAAAAAATATTCTTTGTATCGATCAGTATGAAACGCTGCACACTAGCCCATCCCGTCACCGACCAACACCGTCGCATACCATGACCGGACTGACGGCGAATTCTCAATGACAATATTTTGCAGGTGCCGGTCCGCTCTATGCCATGGCACGCGACGGTGTTAGAACCGCGTTGCCACTCCGTCAGTTCGTGATTTGTGTTCAGTTCTATGAGACGTGCGTCAGCGGGTAGACAGACAATTTTGAAAAAAAATGGAGGACGAAAAACTTTCGAGTGTGTTCGTAAATACGAATTGATATACAATTTAAAACATCCAAAATACATGGATTCAATGAAGAAAGAGATGGTGTGGAAGGAAATTGTAATGACAGATGCTGCCGCTGAAGAGCGTGATGCAGCTATAGAGGAAGTACATTTGGATCGAAATGGGGTTCCAATGATCGATGTCATTGCAGACAGTTGTTGGGGAAAACGGTCATACAGGTCTAATTATTCGTCATTATCTGGTGCTGCTGCAATTGTCGGCAGGAAAACGGGAAAAGTTCTATTTATGGCGGTTCGCAATAAATTTTGCTCATTTGCAGAACGAAAGAAAAAACCCGTCTCTGAGCATATATGTTACAAAAACTATTGGGGGTCTTCTTCAGGCATGGAGGCTGAAATCATACTCGAATGGATTCAAGCTTTCAATTTCCATGTACACCCTATTATTCGCTAGAATTATATCAGACGGTGATTCGAGTACTTACTCTAAAATTCTTGCCGCTCGACCCTACACAGATTATACCGTCGAGAAGGTTGAGTGCAGAAATCACGTTCTTAGAAATTACTGCAACAAATTACGAGCCTTGAAACTTAAATACGAGATATCCTAAAAAGCTTCGTAATTTTATAACAGCGAAACGAATTGTCTCTTAGAACTGCTGTAACTTCGGCTATTAAGCATAATAAAAGTCAACCAATTCCATTTTCAGAAAAAATTAATAACCTATTTTCTGACATTACCAACTCAACAAGTCATTGTATTTGGTGATCACACTAAATGCAAAACCTATTTTGTTCTGGACCAAAACCAAACGGGAAAAATATTGTGTTAGACCTAAAATGTAATCCAATTTGGATACGAATTTGTTTAATCAACAACTCTGTCGCTTCACACTCTAGAAGTTTAATCATGACGTTGATAGCAACGTTGTTGAAAGATACAACAGCATTGTGGCCAAATTCATTGGCGGAAAACGCATTAACTATTCCTGTAGACAGTCGTATCAAGCCCGCTGCCATGCTACTGTTGTATCATTTAACACACACAGGCCAATACACACATTGCAAAAAAAAAGGATATTATACACACATTGCAATACACACACACATTGCAAAAATTGCAAAATTGCAATACACACATTGCAAAAAAAGTAGGAGTCCTAAATCCAACGTTATGAATAACATTGAAGGAAGACAGTATAAAAAACGCAGTATAATTTGAATTTTATTAGAAAAAAGAATAGGTCTCGGCGTTCTGACTCTAAAAAGGGCAACAAAGAATACGGTGATACAAGTGAACAAGTAGATATGGAACCGGATCTTTTGGAAAAAGGGAAAAAACTAATTTTAAGTTTATTAGTCGAAAAACAACAGGCAAGGAATCAGATTAAAAAACTTACTGTTGTTCTTCAAGGGGATTCGAATGAATGGCGTGAGCACAGACGTATTATGCTGACAGCGTCAAATTTTGGGAGTCATTAAAAAAAAAGATAGTACAGGTTGTGGCCCTCTTGTTCGCAGTTTAATTATTGAAAACAACCTGTCCCAGGTAGCGAGTATCAGTCATGGGAGGAGGAATGAAAAACTTGCCTTGACCTAATTAAGCATACAGGAAGGCATTCAAATAAAGCAGTGTGGTCTGTTTATCGATAGCAAAATACCATTTTTAGGGGCTACGCCGGACGGAATTACAGACAATGTGGTGGTTGAAGTCAAGTGCCCCATTACAGCTTTCAAACTCGGACTAGAAGAGGCCATTAAAAAAAAAAAGAAGATCACATTTTGGAAGAGGGACGGAAGTGTCAATAGAGCCCACTTATGGTACTATCAGATTCAAGGTCAATTGCGGGTAACTGGAAAGAGTGTCTGTCTTTTTGGTCTGTGGTCAAGAAGTAATATACCACTGAAAGTGGAATACATTAAAAAAGACGATTTATTTTGGAAAAATCAAATGGAAGTAAAATTAGTTTGTTTCTATATGGAGTGCGTTTTACCAGAACTTGTAGATTCAAGATCCAAAAGAAATGTGTGTTTAGGGCGTAAACCGAGAAGTTACGGGTAAGGCGGATCCCTTCTTCTATTGGTTGTAAAGTATTCTGAAGTCTAGTAAAATATTTTATAATTGCTGCCATAAACAGGAGTGGCATTTACGATTTCGAATTTTTTCCAAACTAGTGGATCGCCTTAATGGCAAAATTACTCGACGACCAAAGCAAACTTGATCCACCCAGGGGACAAGACGAGTTGGATCGCTTTTTTTAAAATATTTCTGATATGGTGAAGAAGTTTTCACCGTATCTACAAGCATTAGCAAAAAATTAAATATTTATGCTGGTTTCTGAAATGGAATTACGACAGCTCGCGCCACCTAGCTTAACTGTATACACCTACAACCCGTCCCCGCATTCGGAAACATCGAGCGCAATGCAAACGCCAACTCCGGACAAGTGGGATGACAAAGCACAACATTTTTTGCAATAATTTCCCATATATATATTATTTTTATCAATTATAAATAAAAGTAATTTCAATAAGTACAAACATTTTTAGTATTTTATTTACTTACCGTAGACGGCTTTTCTCTTGGTGTAAGACTTTCTCTAAAGTTAGTGTTTTTTTAAGTAATATTTTCTATATTTCGTCGGCTTAGAGTGTAAACCTGCTAAATCCATTTTTGACCGTTTTACGTTTTATATACCATTCGAAAGACACAAGCTAGGCAAAACAGCTACTGTCAGTTTTAGTTTTAAATTGACAAAAACGCGTGATGAGTAAAACTGTCAAATCCATGGCGTCAAAAAGTGTGCTGCTAACTCCAACTTAACCGCTATTTTGTATAGAGTTTTCGATGCCTGCACGAGTACTCTTTACAAATAATTAAACAATTCGGTGTTACTGGCGCAAACAGAGGTTTGAGGATTGAGATATTGCAAAGGTACGTATTTTTTGTATTATGTAATTGTTATTTTGTATAAACTTAATCAGAAAATGAGAAATATTGCTAGTAAAAAGTTGCTTTGGAGTTAGCAGTTTTTTCTGTAAAGTAAATTACAGAATTATTTCACATAGCAGTTATTATGCATTATAATTGATTAACAACTATTTAGTAATTTATAAGCATTTAGATTAATATCTAGATTTTTATCACTTTATATAGTACTTAGATAATATTCAAGGTAAAAAAGTGGTTTTTTAACTATCCTACTAATATTATAAATATTAAATTTTGTATGTTTGGCCTTTCGTTGCTTACTCACGCAAAATCTAGCTTTATACATTAGAATAACTAAGAATTTAAATTTTGCTTTAATTTTTAGATGTCTTCAGGGATTCATTGGCGAGGCCAAAAAATCTTGGACTTAAGTAATACAAGCAAAGAAGAACAAGATAAAAAGAAAGAACCGATACCATCTAAAATGTTCGTTCAAAATTTTGAATTTGAATACATATATTTATCTGAAACAGTATCTGATAATATTGCTCAAATAAGATTAATGTTTAAAATACAAGGCACACCAACCCTATTAATTGGAACCGTCTCTCACCATCCATCTCAACTGAGAAAATACTGGATTATTCTGTTATACTTGCACATAATAATTTAATGTTATTTTTTGATGATGATCAATATAACAATATTCATAGAGAACAAGAAGTTTAATTCGAAGATAGCAATGTGATTTCGTTTTTACCTTTAAACTCGCCCTCGCCTAACTTTACCACAACTGATGGCAGCCTATTTTCCAAAACAACTCTTTGTCAGGTGTTACAGATAGCATTATTCCTAGTTTTTCAAACCTATCTTTATCTATCAATTATCGGAACAAATGAACCCGGGCAGAGTCCAAATGCCCCATGTTTTTGTGGGTGATGAAGTCTTTCCATTAATGACTAATTTAAGAGAACCAAGAGTAAGATTAACGAACAGTTGCAAAATTTTCAATTATCGGAACAAATGAACCCGGGCAGAGTCCAAATGCCCCATGTTTTTGTGGGTGATGAAGTCTTTCCATTAATGACTAATTTAATGCGGGCTTATCCAAGAGTAAGATTAACAGACAGTTGCAAAATTTCCAATTATAGACCTCTATAATTGGAATTATAGACCTCTATAATTCGCAGAGTGGTTGAAAATGCATTTGGTGTACTGTCAGCTCCATGGAGGGTATATAGAAGAGCATTTGAAAGTAAAATCCAACTGGTCGACAAAATTATTATAAGCAATGGTGGTGAAGCTATCGCCTGTTGCCAAAAAAAATTTGAAGTTGGAAGACGAGAATGAAAAGGAAGATTGCATCTTAGAGAATCCTGGACAGGGAGAGCCTAACTACGGAGAGGGATGGGTGAGGTGCACGTTGAAGAAAGACTTGCTGCCCATATCGGTTTACCCGTGGAGATAACGGTATGTAAAATATCAATGCTTGTTCTGTGAATTACTTAAGTATATGCAATGTTTGTAATTATGCAATATTTTTTATGGTATTTTGACACGTTTTTCCCAGCTAATGTACCTCCATAAACAGTAAAGTGCAGTTATTAAATGAGTATCTAGAAGAGTATGCCTAGTTTGTGTAGTAAATAATGTGCGAATAAGTTATTTATCAGCGATCACCCTCTATTTCAGAACGTGGGAGCTGACACAGACCCTCCACTGGTTGAAGAGTTGCCTGCAGACCCTCCACTGGTTGAAGACGTGCCAGGGGCCATGACGGACCGAGACCTTCGCTGGAGGTGGCGTCACATTGATGCACAAGACACATCATGCAACGTTAACTTAGCTGACCCGTGCCCGAAGATTATACTGCTCTAAAATAATTCAAATTATTTTTTGACGATGATATAATTTTAAATACGGGAGAGCAGAATAACCTTTAGTGTATGCACCTCAGTTGAAGAAATAGAGAAGTTTGTTGGCCTTCACATCATGATGGGCATTATAAAGCTGTCACAGGTGCATCTGTATTAGCAGGAGTATTTGAATATTCCTTATATTAGAGACATTATGTCCAGAAACAGGTTCTTGAAACTACGTGCCAATCTGTATTGGCAGGAGTATTTGAATATTCCTTATATTAGAGACATTATGTCCAGAAACAGGTTCTTGAAGTAATTCCTTATATTAGAGACATTATGTCCAGAAACAGGTTCTTGAAACTACGTGCCAATCTGTATTGGCAGGAGTATTTGAATATTCCTTATATTAGCGACATTATGTCCAGAAACAGGTTCTTGAAACTACGTGCCAATCTGCATTTAAATAATAATGCAAATGCAATACCTCGTGGCAGCCCCGGTCATGACAAACTTTTCAAAGTAAGGCCACTGGCAGATGCCCTCTGCCACAATTTCGCTAAAGTTCAACCCGAAGAGTTCAATAGCGTGGATGAATTCATGATTCCTTTCAAAGGGCGAAGCTTTTGGAAACAATTCTGTGTCAGACGTATTTAGCATTTGTATTTGAATTGTATTTAACTATGTAAAATGCTTGTAATTATTTGTATCGGGATCCGTATCGGGATTCCGGAATCAAAATTTGCCACATTTATGCCACATGCCAAACTTATGGCCAAACCATATTTCGTTCAACAAGTGGTTTTTTCGCAGATCAAACCATACCAACAAACCATAGCCCTTCACGCACAAGAAAGGAACGGAAAGTAACATCTATTCTATCCGTTTACTATCAGAACGTTTGATTGAATTCAACGAGTCTGTAAGATTTTTGGCGCTACATTCTCACTGTGAAAATGGTACTATTACAATGAATTAGATAAAATATCTGTAATGTTGTAAATTTTTTGTACACAAATAAATAAAGTATGTACTATAATGAATAACTGATTACTTTGTATAAAACCACTATTTTTAAAACAATATCAACATGTTTCGACAACAATGTTGTCTTCATCAGGATATGTTACTATAAGAAGTAAAAAAGTATGTACTTATTGTTTACCAAAATTCAATCTTTTTTAATCATCCACACGCAGACTGTAATCAAATCATCTGCAATTTATTGTTTTTGTAAAAATGCATTTATTAATTTAACAACTTTTTCAGATATCGAGAGATCTATAAGAAAATAAATGAATAAATGCGTTTCGCCCTAATTATGCGCCGGGGTGTCCACCCAGCGTATAAGTACGGCGAGACCCTCGGTATCAAGTCAGTTATCCAGAACTACCCGCCGCGACAACATCTCTCTCTGCCTGCCCGCCCGAACTCTCTCTGACCTGCTTCCATTCGCCTCTTTTCACTTCTGACCACCGCCTTATCCCTGGACCTCGGACACTCTATGCTCTACGGACCAGACACGATTAGTTAGAAGGAACACGAGCCCTTGGATCACCTTCAGACCAGCTCTCCAAGTGGACAGCCCTGAGACTCTCTCTCGACATCTTAACGCCTTCGTGGATCGGAACCTCCCCCTGATTTCTAGTCTTGTGTGCCTCACCCTGTGTGGTACAAATACATTAGAAACAAACCCCACAAATGGGGAATAAAAGTCTTCGCCCGAGCAGGGGCAAGTGGATTCATCTACGACTTTGAAATATATTCAGGCAAAGACACCGAGGTGGGTGTGGAGATGAATTTAGGGATCAGTGAAGACATTGTTATTAGACTTTGTGAAAACTTACCAAAGAATCAAAATTTCAAAGTGTCCACTGATAACTGGTTCACTTCACACTCTAATATACAAGTTGAAGACTATAGGCAAACACTCCGTGGGTACTGTCCGAGCCAATCGTCTGCACGGCTGCACCTTCAAAGCTGATGCTGTCTTGAAGGAGAACAACCGCGAATCTTATGACTATATCATAAGATTCGCGGTTCAGAGTCAGCGTTTCAGGCAAGTTTTGTTTCGTTTCGTTTCAAGCGCGGTTCAGGGTTCAGAGTCAACGTTTCAACCTTAACCGGAACGTACGCCTGCACCGCTGCATCGCGACAGTATATTATTAATTCCTGGGTTGGGTGCTGCTTGCCCTAACCCTTTGCGCTCGCAATAAGTGGGGTCTCCAATATGTCGTTAACCGAAATTTTGGAGACGTTAAAGAGTGATGTATATAAGAACATCAAAGAAATAAAAATCAAAAATTTGATTGAAAAACAATTCCTACAACTTGAAAATACAATAAACAAAGAAAAAATATCGGACCAACAGGAAATAATCAAATTAAAAGACCAATTGCTAACGAAAACTGAAGAATATGCCAAAGGACTAGAAAACAGAAACCGAAGTTATTCTGTAAGTTACGAAGCCAAAACAACAAATAATTTACCTCAAGATACAAATAAATTTTCAATTATTATTTCTTCGGATGATAAAAACAAATCATCAGAAGACATTGAAAAAATAATCACAAAAAAAATTTCTGCTGCAAAACTGAAAATTGCAGTAAACGGAGTTAAAAAAATAAGCAAAAATAGACTGATTATACACTGCCCCAAAAAAAACGATGCTTTAGTATTGTCAAAAGAGATTAACGAAAATCTTCGTAATATCCAAGCTGAAGAAGTAAAGAAGAGAAAACCTAGGATCATTCTAAAAGGACTACATGAAGATATTCAAGATGATGATATTGTACCAAACCTAATTGCACAGAACCCGGACCTGGAGGAAATGTTAAAAATGAATCCTGACTTAGACTCCCTTAAAATGTTAAAAACATTTAAAACTAAATATTCAAAAAATTGTGTCCTCGAAACTAGTGGCAGCATGAGACAATTACTACTGTATAAACAAAAAGTTAACATCAGCTACCAGCGGGTTAAGGTGGAGGAAGCCAAAGTACTCACGCAATGTTTCCATTGCTTTCGATTCGGTCACACTTCGCTCCGATGTCTGGATAAAACAAATGCTGCTACATGTAGCCACTGTTCTGGAAACCACAACTTTCAACAATGTACCAACAAGAACTCCGATCCTATATGTAATAATTGTTCTTTTCAAAACAAAAACTACAAACTAAGTTATGACACTAATCACAATGCATCCAGCATTAAATGTCTATATCGTGCTAAAATGCTTAGAATCGCTCAAGACAAAATCGATTATTCGTAAAGTAAGTAGAAGTATGATACATAAGTAACTATTCACGTACTAATTACTCGCATTATATATTTACACTGCATAAATGATTTTAAAATGCAAACTAAAATAAATATTATTGCTACATACATTAATTACATCTTACAATATACGAAAATATTTGACCATGTCAAATACAACTGTTACAGGTCGTTCTATGAATATTTATTTCACTAACTGTAAACCTAAGATAAATATGTATTTTATATTGAGAGTTTTTGTTAATACTTTCTATTACTGTTTAATATGTATAACTCGACGAACACTTTTTCTCCTAAAATATTTTTTTTTCTCCTTCAATTACATTCTCAACAATACGATAATGTCAAAATCAATTTTTTATTATTCTATACTCTTAAAATACTCTTATGTCTGACTCATTATTTGAAGATATAGATTCATCTTTCAAGATTTCGGAAGATATTTGTTTATCTAGTGTCGAATGTAATAACATACTATTAGAAATGAATCTCTCAAAATCCTTAACAATCCTTCACTTAAATATCAGAAGTGTCTGTAAAAATTTTGATCATTTTACAATCGCATTAAATGAACTTGCCCATAAACCGGATTGTATTGTGTTATCAGAAGCCAGAATTAGCGGCTACTCAGGTACCTATAATTTACCTGGATACAATAATTTTGTTACAACTTACAAAATAAATCAAAATAGCGGAATCATTGTTTTTATAAAATGTATTCATGACAATATTTCCGTTAATGAAATACATATCGATCTTGTAAACTGTCTTCATATTCAAATTAATATAAAAAACACGTTATTTGATATAATAGCGTTATATAGAACACATAACTCGAGCATTAGTAATTTCACCGAGAATCTGAAATCTATTATAAATACAAATTGTTCTCGAAATGCATTTGTTGTGGGCGATATCAATATCGATATATCTGATGAATTTGAAAACAATAGAAATAAAGAAAAAACTGATTATATCAACACATTAACGGAACTAAACTTTAAACCATGTGTTAAAAAATATACGAGAGAATGTCTTGGACAAAGGTCATCATGCATTGATCATATCTGGTGTAATACTAATGAAACTGAAAAAATAAAATCAATTATTTGGAAAAATAATATAACTGATCATCACACATGCATTGTAGCCTTTAAAACTGACAAAATAGATGTAAAAAATCACTCCCACAATAATTTTCCAAAAACTATTATTAATTACGAAAAATTACAACAAAACCTTAACACTGAAAATTGGGAAACTGTTCTATCCTCTAATAACACCGATTTATGTTCACTTAATTTTGAATCAATCTTAAATAAGCATATAAAATCCTCCTCTTCCATTATAAAATACTCTCCAAATACTAAATTTAAAAAATTAAAACCGTGGATCACCCAAGGAATCATAATCTCAATAAGACATAAAGAAAAAATTTATAAGGAACATAAAAAATTTCCAGAAAACTATAAACTATACGAATATTTTAAAAAATTCAGAAATAAACTGTGTTACATTATCCGGAAAACCAAAGAAGATTTCTATAAAGAAAAAATCAATATTGCTGGCAACAATAATAAAAAGGTATGGCTAACTATCAATGAAATTATCAATAAAAAACCTAAAAAATCTAACATAAACAAAATTACAGATATTGATAACAAAATTTATGATGTAAACACGGATCCAATGAAATGTGCAAATATTTTCAACAATTATTTTGGATCAGTTGGTGAAAAATTAGCACGTAAAATTAAAAACATCGAAAATAATGAACTATATACATCGCCTTCAAATCCTTTTAATACCTTAACACAATTCCAACGAACTGACGCTGATGAAATCAAACACACTATTAATCAATTAAAAGGTAATTCTTCCCCCGGTTATGACAATATTTCGGTAGAAATTCTTTAAAAAAATTCTGATTCACTTTGTAAACCATTGGCACACATCATAAATACAAGTTTCGAAAATGGCAACTTCCCAGTAAATTACAAAAAAACTATTATTACTCCCATTTTTAAATCCGGTGACCCCTTTCTTAGTAATAATTATAGGCCAATTTCTCTTACCTCAAATATTGCAAAAATATTTGAAAAAATTGTAAAAAAACAGATGTTCAAATTTATAAAAGAAAATAATATATTAAATTCACATCAATATGGTTTTAGAGAAAATTTGAGCACTCAAGATGCTATCGTAGACCTAACATCTGAAATATATAAATCTTTAGATAACAAAAAAAAATGTATTGGAATATTTGTCGACTTACGAAAAGCTTTTGACAGTATATCACATTCGAATCTTATCTCTAAACTAAAGAAAATTGGTATAACCAATAATGCCCTAACGTGGATCGAAAATTACCTATTTCATAGAGAGCAATTTGTCAAATTAAATGGTTTTCTCAGCGATTCTCAAATCAGTAAATTTGGAATCCCGCAGGGAACAGTATTGGGACCAATTCTCTTTATCATTTATGTTAATGATATTTTTAAACTCACCATAAAATCCAAAATAATATCTTACGCTGATGACACAGCAATTTTAGCTGAGGGATCAACGTGGAATGAAACTCAGAGAACGGCGGAATCAGATATAAATTTAATTAAAAAATGGTTTGATCAAAATTTACTATCTCTAAATACAGATAAAACTTTTGTAATTCCTTTCACTCTGACTAAAAAGGCTACCCCCGAAAATCTAAATATATGTATACACTCATATAATTGTAATTCAAATTCATATATATGTAAACCTGATTGCTCTGTACTCACTATTAAAACCAATGTTAAATACCTTGGGGTAACTATAGACAGTAACATAAAGTGGAAGATGCAAATCAGCACAACAGTTGAGAGACTAAGAAAATTAGTGTACATTTTCATTAGAATTCGAAACATTTTAAATATTAGTATGTTAAGAACTATTTACTTTTCCTTAATCCAATCAGTGCTACAGTATGGAATTGTTGGTTGGGGCGGTGCATTCAAAACTTCTCTTTTACCATTGGAAATCATTCAAAAATTAATTATAAAAATAATTTTAAAAAAGCCATATGATTACCCCACTATCAAATTATTTCAAGATTTTAAAGTACCTTCACTTCATGTTATTTATAAAAAAATTACAATTCTACAAATACACAAAGATTGCTTCAATAATGAGAGCTTCACTCCCTTTTCAAGCAGCATTAGAACAAATATCCTGGGCTCTATGACTGTCCCGCGTTGTAACACCACCACAGCTCAACAATACTATAAATATATTGGAGTTAAATGGTTTAACCAATTACCAGTTAATTTAAGAATGGAAACAAATTATAAAAAATTCAAAAAATCAATTAAAGCTCTTTATATATAACTTATCACAATCACTACATCTTATAATATTTTATTTATAAACACAATTGTAATATCTGATATCTTTTTTCTTTCTTTAATTTTCAGCTTTCTTTTTTATATCCTCTTCATTCTGCTTATGTTTTATATATTATATAAAACTATAGGTGCATATTATGATATATACGATTTTTTTTTTCTTTGTATACTGTTAATTATCCATCAATTGATCTATATGTATATAAAAAAAAAATTATATATTATTTAAACTTATATAAAAATTAATATCTACATTCGTTGTCACCGCCTTTTTAACACGAGCTTTGCTCAAAAAAAAGGTGTAAGACGTATTAAATAATGTATATTTTTTTCCAAAAAAACTTTATTTATACACAAAAACATGACATTTTTGTAAAATTTATTAAATAAATAAAAAAAAAATAAAAAAAATATGTGTGATCTTGCTACCGGTGTCAGCGCTGTCAAGTGGTTGGACAGCAAGGTAGTACATTTTGTATCTTCCTACGTGGGTGCACAGCCTATTAGTACTGTGCGCCGTTGGTCGGTGACCAGTCGATCATATCTGGAAGTGCTGTGTCCCGCCATTGTAAAAGAATATAATTCTTATATGGGAGGTGTCGATCTTCACGACATGCTAGTTGAGTTATATCGCATCAATATACGATCCGTTCGGTTCTACCTAAGAATTGTTTTTAATCTGGTTGATTCATGTGTCATCAATGCCTGGATTCTGTATAGACGGCACTGCAATCAGCGAGGTGAAAGATACAAGCCTCTTGTGGTGTTCCGAGCGGAGATTGCTCGTGCATTGATGGCTGGATGTAACACATCTTCACGTCTTAGAGGTCGTCCCTCTACAGAGGCGGGTTCCGGTACTTCCACAGGAAGGGTCCGGCAGTATCACCCGCACCCCGTGGAAGATATAAGGTACAGTGGCTGGGGGCATTTCCCAATATTTGAAGAAAAACAACTGAGATGTAGTGTGCAAAGGACACACAAAGGTGCAATGTGAAAGATGCAATGTGCGCCTTTGTTTCGCCTCTAGCCGAAATTGTTTCAAGGATTGGCATAATCGTGAAAATATTTAATTTTGTATCTAATTAGAGTTATTTATTTCTGTTTTGTTGTTTATTTCTGTTGTTTTATATGTAGCATGAAAATAAAATGTTTTATAAGATAACAAAAATGTTTCATTTTTCTTCATACGACAAATTATTTACCTCTCGCAACCACAGTTGTTTTAAAACAACGAGAAATATTACCTATAAGTAAAAAAAAAAAAAAATTCAGAAAATTTTCAAATAATGCCAGTACACGTAATCAAATGTTAAATATTTTTTAAATCTAAAAAAATTAATTCGGATGAGAAAGGGTTAATAGTGTAATAACTGAGTTTTATAACTGGATTGTTCTCAGTCAAACGTCAGTTCAATGTTCAGTCAGTTGCAGTTTGCAGTTTGTCCTGAGGTTACGGTGCGCATCATGGAAAAACAATACTTTAGAATTTATTTCCCTAATCATGGAGAGGCCGATAATTTGGGACGGCCAGTGCCCAAATTTCAAGAATAAATTGAAGAGATACGATGCTGTATTAGAGGTGGCGAATATACTCTGAGTCTCGACGAAAACTGTCAATAGCAAGTGGGCCATTTTGAAAAACCAATAAGTGTGAAACGAACGTTCAACTTCCAGAGCCGGCTAGTCAACAACTGTCTCTTAATAGTGTAATAACTGAGTTTTATAACTAGGTTGTTCTCACGTAAGTGTGAACATCTGTAAAACCCAGTATAAATAAATGGGCATAAGCAGTGATACTCTTCCTCAACGCAAGCAAATGTGAATTTGGAAAAAAAAGTGCTAAATTTCATAAGATACTGTGTAAAAAGCAATGAGAGATTCGCACTACCGTTTATAACCCAAAAGCCAACGCCAAAGTAGAACGCTATCATCATACTCTTAAACCTGCGATCATGGCAAAATGCAAAGATAACGCACAGTGGGTACATGATTTACCAATCGTACTATTGGGCCTTCCATCAGCCGTCAAGGATAAGCAAACTCAAGGCAGATATTGCGAAAATATCATAATAGGTATTGCAAAACGCGAAAGGATAATTAGTTTGTTAAACAATAAATAATTATTGTTTAAACGAAATATCACGGGTTATTCATTAACAATAGAGTAACAATATTCATTCCGTGTAGTATGAAAAAAAAAAAGAAGATAATTAGCTACATTCATTTGAAATGAAATACGTAATTGTAGGGTTGAATTAATTCGGGTTGCAATCATTATGCAAACAAGTTAGGTAAACATTAAATTGAAAATCTTACGTGATTTTGTTGATAAATTCGGTTCAGTCAACAAAAATTTGATTGACACATAAATATGTGGATATATATTTATATGTGTATGTATAAATATATTTGTGTACAAAATATCGTTAATATTGATTTAAACTCAACAATAAATCAAATTAGACACTGACACAGTAACGGTTGGAAGATGAATTACGAGAGATATTCAAACGATCAAAAAAATCTATGTTACGAGTCGAGGATATGAGAAAAGCCGAAGATACGGTTCAGTCAGAGGGGGAAACCAATACAAAGTCGGATGAACAAGGCAAGAATAAGCGAGGGTGTGAAAAGGAACTCACACATGACATTTTACAGGAAAAATCAAACGAAAATTGCGAGAAAACCGAGGAAAAGAAACCAGAAAATTAGCAAAGAGAAAACCACAAAAAAAAAAAAAAACGAGAAAGTTGAAAAAAAATATAGAATAAGAAAGGCAACAATGTATATATAAAAAAATTAAAATAGAGACAAAAAGATTGTCGCTTAATAAGATTAAAATATATAAATTAGCCGGCAACACTCTGAAAATTTAAGAAAATGGTTGGAAAACGTGGAACGGGAAGGCGAGCAGACAAGGCTTTAGTGACGGCGATCGGAGAAAATGTCGCAGCTGGGGCTTCAACAGTGAAATCGGAGATATAACTACAATAATTCAGGCAGCTTTAGCACCGCTCGTTAATAAGATGCAGGAACTCGAGAAACAATTGGAAAAACCAGCAACAGTGGCGGTGACAGGAGAGGATAGTGTGCCGAAAAACGTTCTCTAAGTAGTGGAAATGCTACCGCAGCAGGAGCGACCTTCATTTTCCGGTGGAAATCAAAATCCCATTAGTTTCCTGGAAGATTTAAAAGAGTACACTAGAAAAGTGAAACGTATATGATGCCAAGAAAAATGTATCCATGCTCACTCATTTCGCAAACTATTGGGAGTTAGCGAAAGCGTTAAAAATAACAGAGACACCGTTAGGCATAGTTGACGAGATTATGAGACATTATCCGAAGGAAATTCAATCGCTATGGTTTTCGGGGCAATCGGGGGATGAGATTGTCGCCGCTGAGTTTCTTCGAAAACTAGATACAATGGTATGTACACCAGAAGAACGGAACTCAAAGAAAAGGAGTGGGGAGGAGATCATCAAGAAGGACAAATACCGTGATCGTTACCATGCTATAAAGAGGAGAATTCACGCAATAGAAAGTGTGGGCGAAAACGTTAGTTGTAGCAAGTGCACCGAAATTAAAAGTTCGCCAAAAGGAAATTCTACAGTAACTACAAGCGGGAAGGAGCTGGTGGTCACAGGCAATTCGGGAAACGGACGAGGGTTGATTCATTAGTCCTCATGAATACGACTCGCATAGGAAGAGGGAAGCCGGGGGCCAAAACACAATCCTGCATTGAAGATTATGATGAAATGGAGTGGAATCCAATGAAAGGATTGGGAAAAAGTGAACTTTATGTGTTTGGTAAAATGCATCCTGAATATAATATAGTATTTATTACAGGCCACAATGGACATACCAAATATTCCTTCAACATCTGGTACAAGGAGGAACCTTTCGGATGCGGAAGCTTCAACTTCAGCCAAAAAGCCTAAAAAAATGTGCCCACAAAAATATCAAGACAAATGGGGGAGCGAGGAGGATTTTAAAGGCTGGCTGAAGAAAAGTAAGAAGGGGCCTACATTTTTTTTGCCATGCCTGCAGCAAAGATTTTGTTTGTGGGAAATCTGAAATTCAAAAACATGCCCAGGGAATGAAACATGTTGCTAACATTAGAGCTGTCGCTTCCCAGCCTACACTCTTTTCCATGCCCAGAGTTCAAGAAATGACAACAGAAGTCTCAAGAATAAAAGAAGCTGAGATAAGGTACGGTACATCATTACACTACTGATTTTAAACGATATTTATAATTTATTTTACATATATCGAACGTGAAATCTAACCAATAAGCAGCAAACAACTTCATGACATCTCCATGGCCGTTCGAGAATGAATGATGCTGCGGGTATTTACGACATCACCCCCTCCCTGACCATTCGAGACCAACCGGGGGCCCGTTCTGAACGCTGTGGGTTTTACTTCACCCCCTCCCTCTACTTCGCTAAGCTGTACGGCCAGCCAATCAACGAGCTTCTTCTCAAATGCTAGCTATCTGTTTATAAACATTTTATTGTGTAATTAATATTAAATTTACGCAGGTCCTGCTAGAGCTACTTCAAATAAAAATATATAGATTAAAAGGATGGACTCGCGTCCATTCTGTTAACATAAAATTAAATATGTGAATGTTTTCATTTAATACAGGGGTCTCCAAACTTTTCAGCCGGAGGGCCACATTGACTACTCCAGTGAGTTCGGAGGGCCAAAACTGTTTTAATTTCTAGACACCCATATTTTCGTCCACGGGGGGGGGGGGAGTAAAAGTAAAAAGTGGAGAATAAAATTTCCAGGGATCATATTTCTTCATAAATCATTTCACTCCAATCTCACTCCAATCCCCCAGATATGACGTGAAATCCGTTAAGTTGGCAACACTGCGCTTACGCTAGTATTCAATTACTAAATTGTGTTGTATTGTATTGTCACAACTGCGACGCTTGCGACATCTCGTAGTTACACGCGGAAATAAGTAGTGGTAGTACCCTATATCCATCGCTAGCGGCGAGGGCGAGAGAGACCGGCGACCGCGAGTCAGTCCACCTGGGGAAACCGAATGAAGCGGACCTGTCTGTTATGAAATAAGGTAGTGTGTAACTCCTTTAAACGTGTTTGTGTGTTTTTAAAAGACATCTGTGTAACAGTTTTTTGATTAGACTGTTTTTTTGGTGTGATTTACTATGGAAAGTATGGCAAAGAAGCGAAAAGTAGACCGCGAGTGCAGAGCATTCAAAGATCAATGGAACTTTCAATATTTCGTAATTGAGTCCAATAAGAAAGCGCTATGTTTGATTTGCAATGAAGCCATAGCCGTTCTCAAAGAGTATAATGTTAAACGTCATTATGAAACGAAACATTTTCAAAAATACTCACAATATACGGGAAGTTTGCGGACAGAAAAATTTGAAGCTTTGAAGCGTGGATTAAAATCGCAGCAATCTTCGTTTACAAAACTCAATAATGAACAAGAGGCTGTAACTCGTGCCAGTTTTCGTGTGGCTCTTGAAATCGCAAAACGTGGAAAACCTTTCACCGATGGAGAAATGATCAAAGAATGTGTAATTGCAGTAGCCGAAGAAATGTGCCCTGAAAAGGTAAATTTATATAAAACTCTCAGTTTGTCAGCAAATACTGTAGCGCGGAGGGTAGAAGACATCGCAGAAAATATATCATCTCAACTGTCTGACAAAAATGGACATCTTGAGTGGTATTCTCTGGCCTTGGATGAATCAACGGATGTGTCAGATACTGCTCAGGTGTTGATTTTTATTCGAGGAGTGGATAAAAGCTATGAAGTGTATGAAGAACTTCTTGATATTGATAGTATTCACAGCACAACTACTGGTGAAGATATTTTTAAGGGTGTTGAAAATGCCATTATTAAAAAGAATCTTCAATGGAAAAACTTGAAATCTATCACAACTGACGGAGGAAAAAACATGTGTGGTAAAAATAAAGGAGTAGTGGCTCTTGTGTCAAAGGCTGTAGAAAATGATGGTGGTTCAAAACCATTAGTCTTACATTGTGTCATTCATCAGCAGTCTCTATGCGGAAAATGTTTGGATATGTCCGAAGTTCTAAAACCAGTCATATCAATTGTTAATTTCATCAGATCCACTGGGCTGAATCACCGAGAATTCCGCGAATTTATTAAAGAGATCGGAGAAAATGATTTGCCATACCATACTGCCGTACGCTGGCTAAGTTGCGGACAAGTCCTTCAGCGCTTCTTTGAACTTCGATCAGTGATCGAAATTTTTTTGAATGAAAAGCATCGCCCTCTTACCGAATTGCAAAATAGCGAATGGCTGTGGAAGTTAGCATTCTATGTCGATTTGACAAAACATATGAACGAACTGAATTTGAGATTGCAAGGAGAAAATCAGCTTCTCCCAGATTTATATACTAATGTCAAATCGTTCCGGCAGAAAATAATGCTGTTTCAATCACAATTAAATAAAAAATGTTTCACACAATTTAAAACATGTGAAATATTTAGCCACACTACTGAGACTGAGTTTCCCGTCGATTTTGTAATCGGAGCTTTGAGTGCTTTGAAGATAAATTTTGATACTCGTTTCTCAGACCTTGATATCATTGCGAATCAAATCAAGATTTTTCAAAATCCTCTTGATATCGACATCAAAACCTTGACCCCGGAACTTCAAATGGAAATTATTGATTTACAATGCAGTGATATAATTAAGAACAAATATCAAAACTCATCTTTGTTGGAATTTTACAAGAGTCTTCCGCTGGCACAATTTGATAATTTGCATAAATTTGCTCGTGGGCTATTTTCTGTTTTTGGTACTACTTACTTGTGTGAGAAAACATTCTCCAAAATGAAGTACACAAAGAATGTTTACAGATCTAAGTTAACCGATGAGCATCTTAAAGCTCTTTTAATAATTGCTACCACTAAAATTGATCCACAACTACAAATTATCGTCAGTGGAAAATCACAATTACATAAATCCCATTAGTATTTTATATGTTTATGTGTTTATACTCGTATGTTATAATGTTTTTATATGTTTATGTGTTTATACTCGTATGTTGCATGTAAATAAAACCTAGATACTATCATTCTGAGTTTTTTATCCACCTTATCACAATCACAATTAAAACAATAAAACCAGGGGGCGATTTTGCCACGTATCGTTTCGCGCGTATATTGCATCCAGAAGGAGCGTGAAACGCGCGAGCATTTGGAACCATTCCTTGTCACAATGTTGCCGCTCCATTTCCCTTGATACGTGTACTCGTTCTGCAGTTCCCGCGTAAACTGGACGTAAGTCTGGCGAACACACGATTTGCGCCCGTATTTTTCGCGCAATACTTGTGGACGCAATGTATTGGTGCCCAGTACCTCGCCAATGAGCATATATATACGCACGAAAAAATTCGCGGTGAATTCGCCCCTTCTGAGTAAGGTCTTAGCCATTAGTTGTCGCGGGCCTGATTGATGAAAATGGTCATAAGATGTCGCGGGCCGGATGAATGACACTGGCGGGCCGGACACGGCCCGCGGGCCGTAGTTTGGAGACCCCTGATTTAATAGATAAAAGGCTTTTTTCATACTGATGTCGGGCTAAATACCGACTGGTTAACATTGTACAATTTTTACTGAATTAATAAAAATGCTAGAAAGAAGTGATTCACATGAGGTGGAGCGGCAAAAAGAGTAATGTTGCATATATAATTCAATACTTATATAAGAGTACACGAAGCTGCAAAGAAATGCGCCAAAATTCAAGAGGTAGTTCTGTCAAGTGCGAACCAGAATTGCGCACGGCCACGCGGCAGCGTATATATATGGAGCGCCAAAATCTGTTCAAATTAGTCTCATCCGAACTTCAATCATCGCAACATTCTACTCTGACCGCCTCTATCTTCTTGCACCGCTTCTTCCTGCTTGAACACTGCAATCACCTTGCACTTCCTTGGACTGCTGAATTCTCACTCCTTGGGTGTCCGACTTCTCAGCAACCGGACCAGGCCCTGAGTGTGCACAGCAGCCCGCCGACTAGAAACCCAGCACCCGTATTTTACAGTCAATGTAGAGGACATCAGTCCGATATATGATAAGGTTTAATCTACGGTACATTATTATGAAATAAATCTTCCCAATTCTTAATACATATTTCAAATTTATTGTATCTACTATATTGTTAATTATTTCAGGTTGATCGCCTTTGTTGTAGAGCACAATATTCCATTTAAAGCGATAGACCATCTGAGCAAATCAGGCCAAGCTCTGTATCCAGATTCGGAAATTGCCAAAAAGGTGACATGTTGCAGAAAGAAATGCACAGCAATTGTCAACAACGTCACGGGGAGTGTTGGATTCGAAAACGTGGGTAAATTGTTAAGGGAAAATAATTTTTCTTTAATTGTTAACGAGTCCACTGATATTAGCAGCATTAAGCATTTAGCCTTAATAAGTAGAGTTTTTGATAATAGTACAAACCAAATAGTAGATTTATTTTTGAATTTAGTTCCTGTGCCTTCTGCAACTGCTGATAGTATGTATAGTGAAATTAAAGATTTTTTTAGTAAAAACAATATCCCTATATGCTGCTAATATGGTGGGCTTTGATGATGGGTTCAAGGCATTCGCTTTCCGCTCTTTTAAAAAATGATATTCCAGGTCTTTTTGTTATGAAATGTGTGTCACTCTTTTCACTTGTGTGCTAGCAATGCATGTGAAAAGATTCCATCAGGTGTGGAAGATTTAGCAAGGGACGTATATTCCTTTTTAAAAAACAGTTATAAGCGACAGTCTGAGTTAGTAGAGTTTCAGGAATTGCTGTCGCTCAAACCACACAAACTCTTTCATCCATCTCAAACCAGGTGGTTATCCTTGATCGCAGTTGTGAAAAGGCTTCTAGAGCAATACGAAGCACTCGTTTTATACTTTACCCATGCTCATCTTCAGGAAAACATTCCAGCAGCCGCTTCTATCTTGGACAAACTCAGAGATCCCATAGTCAAAATGTATTTATATTTTTTAGAATTTGCATTACTTTTTTTTAATGATCTCAATTTAGAGATGCAGTCCGAAAAAATTAAAATCCATCTCCTATATAGCCGCGTAGAATCAACTCCAAAAACTATTTTAGGTTGTTATATAGAACCGAATTATTTAAACCGGACCCAGGTTGATCATAAAAATCTGCGAAATTTTCTTTCTTTAGAACATGTGTACTTGGGTGGAGTGCTAACTGGCAAAATATCAAACGGACTGGTTGAAGTAGATTGTGAAAGTCTAGATAATTTAAGAAAGAGATGTTTAGAATTTTATATTGAAGGCGTTAGCCAAATTTTAAAAAGATTTAACTTTAGAGACAAAACAGCTCAAATATTAAAATATTCAAAACAATGCAGATCGATCGGTCCTCTGGCAATGTTTTTCCAAATTTCCAAATCTGGCAAGAGATTTAAATGACCTTGACAGAGAGTTGCAATGTTTTGATTTTTGCCCTTCGCCCGACCATTCGATACTACAATTTTGGATAAGAATTAGTCAAACCAAATTGGGCGATGATACCCTTAAATTTCCTAGATTTTCAACATTTATTTTAACAATCCTGTGTTTGCTGCACTAAGTGCAGCAGTAGAGATTATTTTCAATAATTAATGTAAATAAAACAAAAATCAGAAACCGTTTGTCAACCAAAACATGATCAGGAATATTGCATTCCAAAACATTAATTTGTTCAACAAGTACCGGCTTAGATTTTAGGCCGGTTACAGTGCTCGACTGACGGTCGGTGCGCACGGTCGGTCCTGACGATACGCATGCGTACGGTCGGTCCTGACGATCGCATACCACCGACCGACCGTCGGTGCGTACCGTCAGTTCACGATTGACCAACAAGCTGACCGGACGTCGTACGCGAAATTAATTAATTAAAAGCTGCTTATTATCTTCGTAGACGTATTAGGAACAGAAGACGTAGATATCACGTACACCCGATCGTCGTCCAGAGAGCATTTTTAGCTCGTCGGTCGACCGACGGTCTGCATGCGCACGCGCTCGACCGACGATTCTCGTACGTACTGCGTAGCGATATACGCATGCGTACGGTCGGTCCTGCACTGAACAATTTAGGAATTTTCATACAAATGACAAGCGCGACTGACGTACGCACCGACCGTCGGTCGAGCACTGTAACCGGCCTTAAAATAGGGAAAACATTGGTTGACAAATTGGATAATAGTATTTATGATTAACTAAACTTCTGGGTTTTGTTCGGCATGCAACAGTACAGATTTTTCCCCGCTTTATGTCCTCGTCATCAGTCTGACGTCTGATAAACTTCAATCAGTCTTCAATCTGAACTAATAATTTAAAGTGCCCTTGAAGTTATATTTCACTGAAACGGCGCTATACAAATCATCCAAAAATTATTATTTTTACAATACTGTCAATCCAAATCTTCGTGTTCCTTACTAAAATCTAAATTAAAATCTTCGGCAGATAACCAGACGCCATAATCACAGAAGCCAATTACAATGAATACAGCCTACCGATGCCTTAATCTGTGTTGTGTTTAATGTATGTACTTGCACTCTATATAGGGTGTGTGGGATTGTTAAGTTTATTACAATCTAAAGTGTTTTATATTATTATTATATCTCAACAAAGAAAAACTTTGGCAGTGCGAGAGAAAAGGAACATTCTTGAAAAAGTTAAACAACACATTTTCGTGATTTGGGTTTACCCTTAACTACGTTGGCTACAATCATTAAAAATCGGGAATCTATCAAAAAAATTGCGATTCAATGTGGTGTCATGGCGAAAAAACGTAAATATATTACTACGTCGAAGTATGAAAAACTGAAAGACATTTTAAAAGAGTGGTTCGTCAGTGTGGGGGCCAGCAATATTCCCGTCAGCAGTTCGGTTATTCGCGAAAAGGCATTATGCATCGCGGATCGACTCTGTATCGAAGGATTTACTGCATCAAATGGATGGATAGATCGTTTCAAAAAGAGGCATAATGTGGTCTACAGATCGATTTGCGGGGAATCGCAAAGTGTTGACTTAGATATTGCTGAAGATTGGAAGCAGACAGATGTTCCGACGTTAATTGCAGGCTATACTCCCGGAGATATTTTCAACGCGGATGAGACTGGGCTGTTCTTCAGCGTGCTGCCGTCTAAGACATTCTGCTTCAAAGGGGGGGACTGTCGCGGAGGAAAATTAAGCAAGATGAGGCTCACTGTTCTTTTGATTTCCTGTAGGCGCCTGCATACCGCCACCTAACAAAGTATGAAGGGACATTGAAGGTCTAGATTCGTTATTTTAAATGTTATTTTCATTCAAAAAAATTAGATTCTTGCAAGAACTCCGAAGGGGCGACAATAAGTTACCTATACCGGGGTGGGACAGTGGTGGGTACTTCAATGTTCTTTTGATTTCAGTTTCAGTTTCAGCCTTCAAGCAGAAACCACGCTAAAATTTCACTCCGTCTTTTTTCCAATTTAAAAATAGAAGCAGTGTAGTTTTGCAAAATTTTTTTGTACACTCTTGTGTATTTCCACCAGGGCTACATGCCTGTGGTGTTGTTTTTTTGAAAATTTGGTTTTTTAGTTCATTTAAGTGAGAAAAAGTGTAAAAAACTAACTTGTGTAATTATCAGGCGACCACGCCACATCTCCCGATTTCCACTATCGTGATCGTGTGTGTTTTTGTGAGACACTCGTGCCGCAAAAAACACAGTTCGATTTAACCTAATTTTAAGTGTTTTACATACTATTTAAGTTTTTGTGACATTTAAAAGTGTTTTTACGTATAAACAGTGACAAATTTTCCACGTACTGTGACGTCATTAACACCATCAGACGCAGAAAATTTTTCCGCATCCGACGATACCTTTGGACATAGGATCGGTGCAGTGTAAGTGTGGTTTTTTTGTGTTTCAAATATCACCACGTGGTAAAGCTTCTAGAACATTCAACGGAATTTCTACCAAAGTGATTAAAGAACTTATCTTGTTTGAGTGAAGGACTGGGGCAGTACCTGACATTTTCGTAAAAATTTGTGGATTTAGTATGGTTAAGGTATTTGATTTAAACTGCTTTTGTGTGCCATATCCAAAATAAGACTACATAAGATTTTCGATGTCAAAATTGCTCTCTTAGAGCCATTCGATACTAAGGGGGTACCTCAAGGATCGGAAATATCCCGTGATTATTCGTAACTTTGTAAATAGGCACCTAACACGGACATAGGAATATATGGACCTGCCCTAAGTGATAAAAGCGTATTGTTTCCCCCTCCCCATAACGGTTCCATGGAACCGCCTGGGCTTACGAGAGCCGCCTCCCTTGAATCTCAAAACGTGACGTCATCATTCTTGTTCTGACCAGCGCCGAAGTCACATAGTACATTTTACGAAATAACAAGGCAAAAACGGTAGCTTGTGCTATGAAAACGTGTAAAAATAGAAGTGAAAAAGAGAATAAACCAAATTGTCGTATTACATTCCATAGGTAAGCATTATTTTACTTTATTTTAAGCTTATTCGAATTATATTACAATATTATCAGTTTTGTAACATACACTATCATGAACGTGTTTACACACAGCCGTAATATGCGTGGGATGGCGTATTTCAGTATATCGCTCGCCATATATTCCGATTGGGAATGTACGGCGAGCGATATGCCGAAATACGCCATCCCACGCATATTACAGTTGTATGTGTGAACACGTGTTAACGCTCAGAGGGCGTGTTCATACACAGCTATTATGAATGGCGACGTAAAACACACAGCCGTTTGCAAAAGAATCAGGGATGTGCCTTCGCCTTTTGCGCTTTGCTAATATTTATTTTTGCGCTTTCCTAATCGTATCATTTGGAACGTCTATCTTTTCATGTGTTATTTCTTGCTGGAAATCCGTCGTATTAATAAAGGATAATAAACCAATCATTTTTAAATTTATCACACTTTAAGGGCCTTATTACTAAACGAGTTTTGAATTTTACGCAACTCATAAACAACCGTTAATATAAGATAAATAGTTGGTTATTCAGTTGTATAAAATTTAAAACACGTTATTAGTAAGGGGTTAAAAGTGGAATAAAGTATGTTTTATTTATTAGGCGTTATTGTATATTTTGCTTTCTTAATTGTACTCCTTCGTGGTATGTTTAGAAGTAAAATGTAGATACAGTGAGCATGTTTGGAATGAAAAATGTATGTGTCATTTTGCTGTCCGATGATATTTTTTATCAATCAAAATTTAAAATAAAATATGTTTCTATCGCACGTCGCCACCGATTATATTATTATATTTGGATCACACCGTCACGTCTCAGCGGACCACGTGTTAGGTAAGCGCGTTGTTTCGTATGTACGGTACTGCTGGAACGAGAACGAGTGTATATCGCGTAATGCTCTAGGTTATTCCGAGTATGTGTATGTATGGAAAACACGTTTTTTGTTTTTAATTCAAAAAGTGTCATCGGACGACAAAATTACATCTAAATTTTGACTCCAAATTCTCTTAGGAATCGCTGGTAAAAGCTGTGTGTATAAAATTTAATTTGTTTTTGAGTTGACTTTCATCCGGTAAAAGTGAGCAGACAAGTGTTCGTAACCTTCGTATCTGCTCAGAACATTTCAAAGAGACAGATTTTATAATAAACAAACAGGGCACACGTGTGCTACGTGTAGGTGTGATTCCATCGGTCTCTTTGTCACCTGTTACAGAAAGAATTATCGTTAGTATATAAATTCTTTAATGACTAATAATTCTTTTTTGTAGTTATTCATTACATGTATTTATTTTAATTTTATTATCTATCCATTTCAGAAATTAAGCGACAACTTCTCTGAGAAATCATATGTATGTCTTTCTCTAGCTGATGAAACGATCAATAATACTTATGGATGGATGAACCCTCAAGAGGATTCTGATTTTTCTCTCGTTTCTTGCGCACCTGCTCTACACAGCACACACGTCGTGAGTTCATTCTTATATTTAATTATCCTTTAAATTAATATTTTATTGATAGTGCATATCACAAATTTGTAATAAATATGTAAATTATCGAATTGCAATAATGATTATATACCTAATATTGTCAACTTTGTCTCGTTTCGAAAAGGAATGCGAACCAGAACCTATGACTATGTGCTTGACGGAGATCGAGGCCGTAGCTGCAGCTGCTCAGTCATGTGTGCTCGTCAGTTGTATGGTACCCACTACTATTCCAGAAAGCTTTGTGAGTACCAATTGATTATTGACCTTTGATGACTTCAAAAACACATTGTACTATTATGTAGTGTGCAGACCACTCTAGTAACTGACTAAATGTTTTTATACCTAAAAATATAATATTATGTCTCTATTCCCCAGATTCAGGAACCCCAACCCGTCTTTATGGAAGAACCACTTATTATATCAAAAACCACTCAAAAAAATAAACCAATTGAAGTCAATTACAAAAAAATGGAAAACTTATTATTAGAAAGTAAGTTACTAATTAGAAAATTAAAAAAATTAACGTTGTTTATAAACTTAAAATATTTCTTTAGAAAATATTTTTTATTTGATATACACAGCTTCTCTGACGGTGTTGGAATAAATTATCTTTTTTAACCCCTCTAGCTAAGTTACAAAATGACTGATACCGCTTAAAAAAATGCTGTCAAATGCCGCCGAATTTTCTAGAATTTCCGCATTTTAATAAAATCAAAATAATTTGAATATTTCTGAATGTATCCAAAAACTAAAAACTGTTTTGGAAAGACGATTAAATACGCTTTCGATTTGTTTCATTAGAAATAAGCATTTTATTTTTGAAATATTAAAATTTTGAATGCAAACATTAAAATTTTATAAAAGTGACTCACCATACATTGTTTCCTTTAAAAACTGAACTAAAATAACTAATAACATAAAAAGAAACACATTTTTTAATAGTCGAATGTATTTTAAACATTATAGTCATCTCACTTTTGTATCATTTCAAACAAAAATAATTAATAAAAAATTCACAAAGTTTCATAAGTTTTTCTAGTATTTGACGTTCACACAAATTTTCGGAAGTTTTAAAAATATTATTTTTAATTATTATATTACGTTTATTAATGAGGGAAAGGGCGTAAATAGAACCATAATAGTTTTATGCTATCAAAACACTCAATTTATATAAATATTTACAACAAAACAATGTTATTTTCGATTTAAACGGCAAACATAACCTTAAACCAGACCTTTACGATTTTAAATAAAACACGTACTAAACTACAATAATGCACTGTTGTATGTAAATAAAACGGAAGCATAAAGAATATATTATTCAATTCCACTTCAAACGGAGCACTGGTACCGCAATTGTATTTTTTCACAACCACAACATTCCATCGACCTTGTTCGCAGTGTTGCCAACAGTTAGCTATACCAAATTGCTAGACATCTTACAAATGTTGCTAGATTGCTAGTTTTTTTTTACCCCAAAAAGTTGCTAGAAGTAGCTAAATGTTACAGAAGGTAGATAAGGGAACGTACCCATACTACGTGACTAACTTTTTGCAATTTTTAACCCCCCCCCCCCCCCCCGGTGACCAAAAACCTAAGCACTCCACCGCTCATTTGTACCAAGCGTGGTATTTTGAAGACCCGCCCCCCCCCCCCCTAAACGTTTCACGTAGTAAGGGCACGTTCCCTAAGTTATAATAAAATGACAAATTCTGACAATCGTTTTTATTTCCAGGTTTTATATGGATAAAACAAAACAACACAAGGTAGAATAAGAGTAGTGCGTACATTTTGGTTGTATTCTGTCTGTCGTAGCTAGCTAGCGCACAGAACAATATTACAGTGCCACAAAGTTATCCGTTCTGGTGGTGGTGTCGCTAGTTGTGAACAAATATGTCATAGAAATATCAAAGTTTGTGGCTCTGTACTCCAAAAAGGGAGAGCTAGTGCAGCAGGAAATAGCAGCATAGCGTCTATGACCATAGAGTCGCGTTTGGTTTTTACTTTTTACTGTACGACGTAGCGTTTTATATTCTCTTTGCTCGAAATTGGACGAAATCGAAATGTCGAACAATGACGAAAAGTTGCTATAAAAAGTAGCTAAAAAGTTTAGCTACAAGTTTCATTAAAATGTAGCTGTCTGACATCAAATAATAGCTAGATCTAGCTATAAAGTTGCTAAGTTGGCAACACTGCTTGTTCGAAATACGATCCGAGACACTTGAAATTAGTATGGAGTTGACAGATAAGAAATGCTATTACGGGGACCCCCCCCCCGGTTTGCGTAGTGATGAGGTCAAACTGCAGAGATATTTCGATTATAAAAACGAACACAAGTTATTATTACTTCGATATTTTTCACAAAAGTATTCAGATGATCGAAATATTTATAAAATATTACGTACTTATAATATAAACCTATTTTATAATAGTATTTATTTACCTTTATAATAAGTTATTCGATATTTTTCGTAAAAATAGATATAAATCTACGAAATATTATGTTTTTCCAATAGCATTTATTTGCATATTTACCTTTATAATAAGTTATTCGATATTTTTCGTAAAAATATATATATAAATCTACGAAATATTATGTATTTCCAATAGCACTTATTTGCATATAATAAGTTATTGAATGTGCACAATAATAAAACTCCATGATACTTATTATTTATTTATTATAAAGCAGCAATCAAACACAAAAATAAATAAATAATTTATACAACAGTCGTAAATATTTTTTTATATTAGGCTCGTGATTTCCAGGCGGTGTTAGAATTATGTAATTGATTTTCTGGTAGAAATATTTCAAACGGAACCATGTCCAATTCCGTATTTTTCGTCATGGGAATTTTTTATTGGTTCACGGTTTCTGCATATATATGTGTGCACGTATATAAGTGTATATATATATATAAATACACTTGTAGAAACTGTGATGCAAAAAAAAAATCCCGGGACATCCTGCGCGGGGGCGCACAGTGTGACAAAATATAAATATACGTAGTATTTCCAACCTTACTTTTTTTTACCTTTATAATAAATTATGGGTACTCACACAAAAATAAAACCCAATAATAGTTATTATTTATTTATAATAAAACAATAAAAGTACACAAAAATAAAAACTAATTTGTAACAATCGGAAGCTTGATTTCCACGCGGCAGTAGAAGTGAAACTTGTGGAATTCATTTTACATTAATTTTCTAGTGCGTATTTCAAATGTAACAATTTTTTATACTTCCATGTACAGCTAAGGGACATACTTGACTCACTTTAGCCGGTGATTCCTGACATTATTTGGAGTAAAAAATGTGAATAAAATTTTTTACGTCGCCATCTTTGATGGGTATTATTTACTTCGAGAATAATTCCTAATTATTTTCAAACCCATGGGGTATGAACCATTTATGTATTCAGAAATTGTGTTGATAAAATTTTTTGCACGTTATATATGTCGTTGTAACAGCCAACAATTGTATAAAAATAAGTCTGTACTAAAATATCATTTGATAATTGCTCATTATATTGTCGGATTCCATGGTGACGTCTTCAATTTCACTTCCTTCACCGTAGCTACCGTCGGAATCATTGCTCTCCATATCCTGAGGAACCGGGTCTTCCGAGTTCGATCCTTGCCTAAAATAAATTAATAATAAATAATAATAAAGGTTCTCATCACTTCATTACATAAAAATTCTCGAATTGCTATGTTTCGATTTTCGGACGGCCCCATCCCTACCTTTATTTACATACTTGGGAAGAGCGTGTTTCTCTGAAGGTGCCGCGTACCGATAAAACGTGATTTATTACCTTTTTTGTAATGTAATCCTTGAATGTTTTGATGGGCATAGCTTTAGAATACGTACTGTTTATCAAATTTAATTACAACAGATTGAAACAATACACTTTTATTATTCAAAATGACCTTGTAAATTGAAAATGACGCAAAATATCAAAAATATATTCACGTAATTCATTATTTATGAGAGAAAAATAATCTAAACAAAGAAAAAATATCATAAAGGGGTAGTCAATACACTTTATTATGGAAATGAAGTAGTTACCTGTGCATTTTCTTCGAAGTAATACACTAAAATTCAAATTTTCTGGAGCACTCACTACACGCATTTCTGCTTGTAAACGAACAATGGATGTCGGATGTTTGACGTCATATAACCGAATAATTCATTTTTTTCGTGAAGAACCTTGGAATACAAATTGTAGCGTAGTGTTTTCTCTTTCCAACACTGTTTAAATCATATCTCTCGTCATTATAGTAAGGGAGATAAAACGATTTTTATGAGACCACATGCGCTGTCTTATAAAGATGCCAAACTTACTTTATGTCAAATTTTTGTGTGTCTGATATAGTCGACAGATTTACTCAACCGGTTAATCTTCTTTTTTTATAAATGAAACCGTACAAGAGTCCCAACTGCCCTCAACTGTCTGAAGCAAATGAGACTATGGCATCCCCAATTGGGGTATGTTGTGAGGTTGAAGGTAGTGGGGAGTGGTAGGAGATTATGAAGAGGACGGTGGGGAAATCTGGCTATTCAGATCTGATCAATGATAGTATTTTCCACTCTAGAACGTGCGGCAAACATTTAAAAATTATTTTTAATTAGTAAATTGTGAAATAATTCAAATTTTTAATTTGCATGTTGGGTTTCGAACCCGTGACCTTCCGCTTGCTAGTTGAGAGCGTTACCCCTCGACTACGGAAACCTTCGTATCTATGATTTTTCGGCGTGTAATTTTTTCTCAAGGTCACGGCCGTCATCACAGTCAACATATTAATACCTTCTTACTATGTTGGCTCATCTTTTTAATATATTTTTATTCAGCTGTTATTATTGTACTGTTTTTAGCATCGATAATATAACTCCTGTATATGTTATGTTGTTTTCTCTTAGGCTGTGCTGTTATTTTTGTACGTTATTTAAACCTCTGTAAGTTGTTTATTGAATGCTGTTCTCACAAATATAATGTTATCCTTAACCCTTTTTGTCTTTTTCTTTTCACTTCTTCCATTGTCCATAGACAATGTAAGAAATAATTTAATGGAAGTTATATATATTATAAAAATATTATTTCTTTAAACAATATTATGTATAGTCTGAGAATACTGTTACTGTGTCGGTGTAGGTATATAATACTGTTTTACTAAGTTTCTGCTGATATATGCTTAAATGTACCTAAACAAAAAATATTATATCCAAAAAATAAATAAAAAGCACCTTCGTCGTCAAAATATTCCAATTAATACGCCACTCCTGGCTACGCACGATCCGATTTGCAGAACCCAGATAAGTTGGGAGGTTTAGGGGGAGGGGGGAAGTTGTTGCTTATACACAATGCGTCGATGTGGTGGTGACAAGTACCTATCTATGTAAATCTGGTCACCAAATACGCTTAAAGCCATTTCAAGCAGTTGGGGCGATACTAAGAGTATCTAAAAAAGGATCAAATAATAATGTAACTGCTACGTGCTACGTATTATTGTAATTAAATAACGTGTGAAATAATTCAAGTAAAATAATTTTAATTAAAAGAGATAATTACATTATTTTTATTAACTAGCAGACCCGGCCACACGTTGCTGTGGCTAACGAAACACAACGCCATTACCCAACCTTTATAAAATCTTCACCACCCGCTTGCCTGCTGCCCGCTGCCTGAATTGAATATTTGAATTTCTCGGCTTTTCTTTACTATAATAAGCATGTAATATACATATAAACCTTTCTCTTGAATCATTCTATCTATTGGTGAAAACCGCATGAAAATCCGTTGCGTATTTTAAAAGATCAATGCGCACATTTTGAGTGCCTTCATTTTATACTATGTAATTATACCAACAGAGCGGTTGTGATAACCCTAAAATATGTCGATAATCACGAATGTGGGCGGTTCTCCAATGTGCTTGTCGCTGGTTACAGGGGTAGGTAAATTATGAAACATTTGTAAAAGTGTCTTAACTAAATATGGCAATAAAATAGTTGTCTGTGAAAAGATGCGAACTTTACTTTGCCTATTCAGACTTCGCAAATATGTTAATAACGTAGCGAGCAATTCGCGCTCCCACGTAAAAAGGTCTATTCATTAAAAAGCAGATGTTATTTTTAAGAACTAAATGGTGATATTATAATGCGAGATGCCTATATACTGTCAGATTAATTTTTCAACCAATCACAGTCATCTTCCCCTCTTCGTACCGCCATAGTTGATTTTTCCCCTCACCTGTTATTTCTGGTCTATTGAATTTGGATGTCTATGGCACCTAATCAAAAATCTGACAACAGTTTAGGTACTTCATTTTTCAAATTTTGTGGGAATTTCCCACATTTCTCCCTTCAAATTCCCCATTTTTCGATTAAAATGCCATCGGACGTAGTTTCGAGTGAGGATTCCGAAGGTGCTACTCCCATTATTGTAACATCAAAGGAAGACCGACAATCAGTGATTTTACGCAAAATGGCGGCTCTTGAACGTGAGTTGAAGCAATCAATGCAAGCTTCACAAAAAGAAATCTGGCAAGACTCCCGTCATGGTTGACGTAGCTGATGTCCCAGAGACAGAATCCAATGTGGACTCGTATATGGATACAGTCCCCCCCTACGACACCTGTTGCATGCGTCTATCACTGCGATCCCCTTAGCGTCTCCGAATTTATCCAGCAGGAAGAGGGTCAGAATTAGCAACTCTCCTAACGAGAACCAGTGGAAAGTCATTCCGGCGATGGGAAAATGCCAAAAGATTCGTACCATAATCCTTGAGGGGTCAAACAAACTCAATAAATCTGTTAAGAGCGCTCTAAATGATCTCTTGGACGAACTCATGTCAGAAATAACCCACCTCATGTTGGAAATGAATACCATCTCAACTCAGAGCTCCACTATTGAGGACATGATGAGCGCTCAGATCTCTATGTCAAAGAAGATCGACACTATGATCCAGACTCGCCCTACAACGACTAGTGTCCCATTCCCTGTGGCCGCACCCTCCTACGCCAAGGTGGCAACTGGTGTCCCAAACTCAAAAACCATTGTTGTGAATGGCTATGAGCGCCCTCTGCCGCCTAAACCCTTAACGGTACTCATCTACCCGGAGAAACCGGAAGGGAAAACATCGGAGGAGACACAAAAAAATCTGGAAAAAGTGATTAACCCGCACTCTGATGGCTTTCAGGTTGTCCGATTGAGTAAGATAGGGAGCTGGCATGGCTATACAGGCCAAAAACAAAAGCGACCTCGAAAACCTAAAGAAAACTGAATCGAAACTGGCTGCCAGCGGTTTGAAAATTGGAAGCCCCCTAGGAAGACTCCCAAAAATAGTAATCTACAACGTTCCGAGGGGTGAACCTACAGCGGATCAAGAGCTCTTCAAGGAAATTTATGCGAACAATCTGGACGGACAGACCACCCTCTCGCTGGAGGATCATCTCCGTACCGTGTACAATGTACATGAGCGCTTAGGGGTCTCCAGCATCTATTCATTTTGTCCATAATGATTGGTGTATTATTATTTTTTCTCCATATTTTTTTTTCTTCGATGTTATACAGTTTATTTGGAGGTTGGAACTGAACTCCGTTGTTTATTTTGTTTTGTCCTCTCCCCCATTAAAGGGGTTGGACTTTGGGCCTCGTCCCTATCTTACTTGTCTGGGCCGGCATTTTGGATTTGGTAAGCTCCACCCGACGCCCGCGCCACCCCCCCTGACATGATGAGGTTGGGGGAAAGACTGAGCGTGTTATGAAAATAATTTAGTAAGGAAAATAATGTTCTAGATAGCCCCAGAGTTATTAATATTTGTTTATATTAATTCAATTCAATTATTTTACTGGCCACAAATAATTTAACTTTTTCTCCGATTACTTAAACTTTTGAACGTTAGGGGATCATGATCGATTTCCGACACTCTTTTGGATTCGCGTCTTAAGGGCAGGACGTGAATCCGACAGTCAACAATGTGGATTTAAGTTTAATATGGAATTTGTTTAATCGGCGGGTTTATCAGTTTAATTTAATATGTGAACGATTAAGTTTCTTTAATTCTCAGCCGGTACAATGTGATCGCGACTGTAGAACCCTATGGGCATGGCGTTCCCATATTTAACAATCACCTAAGATGGAGGGAGAAGCTCGCAAACCTGGCGCTGATGGTGAGGGAGATAGGGTCCCCTCACTGTGCAATATTAGGCATCCGGAATCGTCGCGTCAAACGTAATAGGTTTTAGCTAGCTCTTCATAGGAATGGTCCACAGGTATGCATATTACTTTTAATATATAATAATCTTGTTATACATCCACTCTTTTATTTCATATTTCCAAGCTTCACAACATTGAATAAAATAACAGTGTCCACGCTCTGATGGGAGTATTTCATGCCTACCGACACAGTCAGCATACCTCGTACCTACGAGATTTGGCGTCCAAGATCCCATGGGATTAAAGCTGATAACTGTGTACCTTTATATATATAACCCTGTAACTATAACATTTAATACACCCACTCAATAAGAGGTGTATTGAACATGATAATATCACATAGTAGGTACAAATCACAACACAACACTTCCAGTGGCATTACCCATTTAACATCATTACCCTGATATATTAAATACCCTAACGAGATAACCCTTATTAAAACCCTACTTCAATCCTAATAACCATAACAAGCGGTATCCGAAGGCTGTTCGCCCCGCCTCCGGCTACCCGACGCTTCTCTACCTAGGGTCCTCTGTATAGTCGTCCAATCACTTCTTCTAGGCAACACCGGCTAGCTGGCTAAAGGACGACTCCGTTGGATATCGTAACGTTGGACAAACAACCTTATTCATTCTCTCGGGGACTGCCGGGCGCCCGATGGTTACTTTTACTATCTCTATCTCAAATTATTATGTTTACTTTTATTTCATTGTTTTTTTTCCTTTTTTTTCAGATGCCTGCAGTTCTGGAGTGTGTGGTCTCCCTCCGTTTATCAGCACCGCATGTAACGCAACTCATGACGGTTGCTGATTTATTTTGTTATGTTTATTGTATTTACCTTGTACTACTAACACCTGTTTTATTATTATGTACCATGACCATTTCAGTAGTCTGTAGGCGAGCCTACATTCCGCCACCTAACAAAGTATGTAGGGACATTGAAGGTCTGGATTCGTTTATTTAGATGAAGAGCCGTTCTTTCAAAAAAAAAAATTAGATTCTTGTGAGCTCCGAAGGGGCGACCATATGTCGCCTATACCGGGGCGGGACAGTGGTGGGTACTTCAATGTTCTTTTGAGTCAGTTCAGTTCTCGCCTCCAAGCAAGAACCGCGCAAAAATTTCGCTCCCGCATTTTAATCATTAAAAATAGTAGAAGTGAAGTATTGTGAAAAATTGTTGTACCACCGGGTGCAAAATCACAAGGGCTACAAGCCTGTAGTGTTTTTTTTCCTAAATTTTGTAGTTATTAGTGTCTTTTTTCAATAATTTGTGCAAAAAATAAACCATTTCCGGGTACATATCCTGATATCCACTGTGTGTATCAGGTGTGTTTCTATAAACTAACAGTGTTTAAAAAAAACCCGGCTCAAAACAATTTAATTTTAGTGATTTTCTTGTACATTATATTTTTTGAATTTTTGTAAAACAGTCATTTAACAAAACAGTGCCTAAAATTTTTATTTTCTGTGGTGACCACTCCCATTCGACGCGGAATTTTTCTCCGCGTCTAGTGATACCCCAATACCCCAGTTCTGTGCTTGTTTAATACTCTTTTTCTACGTGTTAAAACTTCAGTGCACATACCTTTTTTTGGGGGTTCCTCAAGGCACCTCTTGGGACCATTTCACCACAAACACGTGGTGATTCGTTCTAGAAGGTTCCAGAACCTTCTATGAGCGGACATATTGATTCTTGACTGTGTGCTAAGGGCAACCGCTTCAAGCGGCTGCCATATTGTTTTATACCCCTGTGCCTGTGGACTTTAAATTGAAATTTAGACTTTCGACTTTAGTTTACTAGTGAATTTGACAAAAGGGTCATATCTCCGTTATTATTGTTCTTTTTGACAATCGGCCAAAAGTTTTGGTATATCAATTTTCCCCAAATTTTTCCCCATTTTTGGGGAAAATTTTGAAAAAAGGGGAAATTTTCCCTTTTTTTAGGGAAAATTTTTAAAGATGGCTTCCGATACAGTTTCTTCGGGCTATTCGGATGGTGCCGGTCCCGACCCTGGGAAACGACCAGAAGGATGGAAACAGACAATCTCATCTACCATAGATGCGCTAAATAAGTCTCTGACCCAAGGGGAACCACCTAAGGGCAGAAGGAAGCCCAAAAAGACAGTTGTAGTAACCGACGTTGGCACCGACACGGAATCTGAGATGGAAGTAGAGGTTGCTACTCCTAACCCCCTACCGGGCACCAGTGGAGTCACGATTGCCGCTATCCACCCCCCTACGCCCATTGCAGGTAGTAAGAAGAGAGCTTGAATCAGCGACTCTCCAAAGAGCATGTTGAGTCTGGCCGAGTCGTCGAAGAAGGTGATTCCTGCGATGGAAAAATGCCACAAAATAAGGTGCATTGTCATGGACGGCTCAAATAGACTTAATAAGGCAGACAAAAGTGCACTCAACGAAATTTTGGACGACCTCATGACAGAGATTACGCATCTCATGCTAGATCTCAATACGATTACAACGAGGAGCTCTACAGCGAGGAGCCGCCCACCGGATTATGTATGGTCATGTCTCCCGCTGTCATGAGCTGATTACTCATGACGGCTGCTGTCTATTTTGTTTATTTTACTTTTTTTATGTCGATGTTACTAACCACTTGTTTGACTGTCCATGAGGCTAACTGCTCTAGAAGTGATTACCTTCATGGGCTTTAGAAATAACCATTATAGTACAGTCCTGTAGGCGCGCCTGCATACCGCCACCTAACACAGTATGCGGGGACATTGAAGGTCTAGATTCGTTAATTTAAATAGTAGAGCCGTTTTCAAAAAAATTAGATTCTTGCGAGAACTCCGAAGGGGCGACAATAAGTTGCATATAACGGGGTAGGACAGTGGTGGGTACTTCAATGTTCTTTTGATTATGAATTCAGATGGCAATGAGAAGTTTCCCCCATTAGTAATTGGGAAATCTGAAAAGCCCCGCTGCTTCAAAAATGTGAGGTCGCTGCCAATAAAATATGCAGCTAACAAAAAGGCATGGATGACTTCAACCCTATTTGAAAAACAGCTGACTGCATTTGATGCTTTGATGGGAGTAAAAAATTGCAAAATTTTGTTATTCCTTGATCGGTGCTCTGCTCACCCCACAAACCTGATACTGAGGAACGTTAAGTTGGCATTTTTTCCACCCAACTGCACAAGGGAACTGCAACTTCTGGATTTGGGCATAATCCGTTCATTCAAGCACCACTATAGAAAAAACTTGGTAAAGAAGTTATTGTCTGAGCTAGAACGAGGTGAGGACCCCGAAAAGTTCAAAGTATCCATTTTAGATGCAATGCATTAATTACACCGTAAAGGCTTGGGGTGAAATTACAGAAGTTACGATAAAAAAAAATTTCCGGAAAACTGGGATAAACAAGGAGCAGGAGGCAGCAGAAGAAGAAAATACCGAGGATCATATAATCGAAAGCTGGGAAAGGATTTCAGAACAACCCTTGGAGGACTACATGAACCTCGACTCCAACATGATGACATCAGACTTGGTGGAAGTGGATGACACCTTGGACAGGTATGTGGTGTGACCGTACTAAGGCAAAGACGATGGCAGAAGCCGCCCAAGAGGAGGCTACGTTAGCCAAAATTGCCGGTGATGTTGACAGGAATGGGGTTCCAATGATTACAGTTGTGGCAGATGGGTGCTGATCCAAAAGATCTTATAAGACAAAATATGCTGCTTTGTCTGGCGCAGCTGTAATTATTGGATATATATAGGACAAAGAAAGTTTTGTATATGGGTGTCAAGAATAAGTTTTGTATGACTTGCACTCAGGCCTCAAATAAAAGTGTGACCCCACCCGAACATAAGTGCTATAATAATTACGAAGGCTCTTCAAGCGGCATGGAATCCCAAATAATTGTTGAAGGATTTAAAAGCTCAATAGCCACATACAGATTAATATATTCCAAGT
This sequence comes from Limnephilus marmoratus, assembly GCA_917880885.1. NCBI lineage: Eukaryota > Metazoa > Arthropoda > Insecta > Trichoptera > Limnephilidae > Limnephilus > Limnephilus marmoratus. The sequence continues at coordinate 8,873,840 of OU862935.1, forward strand.
TAATAGCAAATGGCGATTGTAGCACATATAAGAAAATATTAGAAGCTCGACCCTATTCAAATAAAACCGTAGAGAAAATTGGATGTCGGAATCACCTTCTACGTAATTATGTAAATAAAATTAATGTACTTTCATTAGATACCCAGTACCCTATACGCTTACGCAAAATTATTAGTGAATCCGCTTGCGTAGATCAATCACATCTTCTATTAAATATAGGATTTCAGAAAATTGTTTAATGGATACCAAAATCGGCAATTTAAATAAAGATACTCTAAATAGCATTAAACATGTGTTTGGCGACCACGCTACCTGTGACGACTATTACTGTATGCATGTGGATGAGAAAAACTACATTCAAGACTTAAAATTGTGCAACTTATTTTCTAAACTCTCCCAACTCTGTTCGCGTTTAGCTTCGATATTGCAGAATCATACAACAGCGTTGTCGCCAAAATGGTAGGTGGGAAAAGAATTAATTTTTCAACAAAACAGTCTTACACTGGGAGGTGCGCAGCATCTGTTGTTGTGTTTAATACAAAACGGCCACACTATGTTCTCCATAAAAAGGTTTTTGATAGCAGCCTGCGAAATGTTTTGAAGCAAATAAACGCAGAAAACTTAGTAACCAAAAATACAAGTACAAAACAAAAACAATAAATAAAATACTTAATTCATTAAAACCAGATTCCGAATATGGTGATGCATGTCAAAAGCCGGATATGGATGTAGGCACCGCGAATTTTATTTGGTGCGCAAACATCATCTTTAACCTGTCATTTGCCAGGCGTATTTGGAAAAATCGCGCGGAAATGACCTTCCCGACCTTAGATTTAAATATCCTTTTATACCTTTTCCTTGGTACAGTTTCTTTATAAATAAGGGTCAAAATCAAATTTTTCAAAATCAGAATTTCGACCATTGTTCCGCGCGCATCCGCGCAGCTCTGGCCAACCAGGGGTTAAACTGGCAACACTGCCTGTGCAGTCGAAAGGCGCAGATAACAAAAGTGAGCTCGGACTCGAACTTTCGTTCTAGAGCATTCTGTCTTCGACCTTCCTCTCCGCCAGTAAACTTAACTTAAATCGCTTGCGTATAATTATTGTCGCGGATATAACTCCTGTAATCTTTTAACTTGTGTTTAATAAATTTAACTATATTTAAATACCAAACGGTGTTATAATTTAAATGAGTTCCGCGACCATTGGATTCGAGATATCTCTGACAGGTAAGCGGAGAAATGGATAACATATCATTTGATCTTCCCCAGAATGTCATTGAAAAAGTTGAGCGTATACTTCGAGATTTCTTCTATGACAATCAGCTGCCGGATTTTGCCGCGATTATTACCGACGCAATAAATACGTGTTCCGCGAATAAAACATCGTAAAACCTATTAATTTACGTAATAAATGCAAGTAATGTTGTTTTGGTAGATAGTTTATTGTGTTGTGAACGTGTTTCAGTCAATAAAATATACAATAGCTCAAAATTAATCAACAAAACATTCAATTCAAAGTTCAAAATGGTGAATTTCCGCGAAATGGCCTGGCCTTTGACGGGTTAAAAAGAACTTTGTAAATAAATTTCAAATACTTTTTTTGAACCGTAGCGCTTTTCATTGAATATGACCTTATAAATTAACCAATCTCAAAACTTAGTATTTGGAAATGTCTGATTAATCAACTGGACATGTATGATGAGTCAAATGACAGTTTAAGAAAAACATTGTTTGACGCAATCTAAAAATTAAATGCTTCACATTCTGTTACGCAACCCGGGATTAAAAATAGTTTTCAACAGTAACATAAAAAGGACATAGGAAATTTAGGTAATTAAGGAATAGGGTGGATTATACAGGGTGATTGCCAACACTCTTTGTCCACCTTGAAGAGATGTTGATCATCTGAAGTAGTCGATACATAATATACCTAATGGCTTTCCAACATACATTACATACAGAAAACAATAGCAACATTTTATAATGAAGAGCATTATCACTAGAAAATAATGTCGGGTAGATTAAAAAATTACAAGTGTCAAGCTCAAATTATCCAAAATACGTAACAATAATAAATCTTAACAGCAGTAGTCGCGTACAACAGCTCACTCAGTCTTGCTACAAACTTCTTGGGTTTATCATCAGGACTTATAAGCAGTTTGATAACCAAGAAGCTATGCTGGCGTTATTCGATGGCATACTGAGAAGCAAGCTGGAGTACGCAAGCGATGTTTGGGCACCGTACCAACAGAAGTACATTGATATTTTAGAGCAAATTCAGAAGAAATTCCTCAGGTATGTTTATGTGCGGAAGCACGGAACTTATCCAAGGTTCATCATGCACCATATTGACTTACTTGAGGAAACTGATTCTGTGAGTCTAGAAACTAGGCGGAAAGCAAGTCTTGCTATTCTGTTTTTCAAAATTTGAATCAATTTCATCGACAGCCCATTTCTCTTGGGATGCTATGATTTATATGTACCTGACCACTACAGCCAAAGTCGACATTATGACTTATTTAAAGTACCGAACGGCAGAACAGACGTCTTGGCAAAGCATAAGCATGACGAGGGGAGTGGTGCTGTTAAATGAAATTGCAAACAATTTGGATGTAAGTGACTGTTCTTTAAATGCCTTAAAAATATTATTGAAGAGTCACTTGCCTAAATGCTGACAAGGTAACTAAATTTTACTGTAATTGGAATTATTCTGTTGTACAATAATAATAAAATAAACAGATGCACATGTTGGTTGGGTCCAGCGTGGTGTAATTCAGAGTTGTATAGGTGTACGCTATACCGTTATACTGTGAGAAAATGTTACTTGGTTGGTTGGATGTTCACAGCTTGCACGTTGGAGTACACTGGTTGGGGCTTGTTGCAGGATGCTGTTGTAGGGGGCCAGGCTGGTGAATAATCTGCTGCTCTCGGAGTCAGGATGTCATCTATCTTCACAACCTGCAATTTAAACAACTTTTAAGTAATTTTTTATAAGTTAAAACTCTCTTTTATAACTTTTGAAGGTTATTCCCATTAATGTAATATATTATCATTGAAGACCTCTCGTGTAACCGGGACGTGCACGTTACCCAATTTCGCTATTGCCACCTTCTGTTAGACCGTCACATCTGTCGATCTCATATTTCAAATTTTAGAATTAACAATATTATCTTCAACTAATTTTTTTTTTCCATATTACGGGCAACTACCCTTTTTATTTGTAACAATCATTCTTACAATTGGTTTGTAACCTGGATAGCATCTCGGATAAATATATCCGAATTTCTTCATATGAACTATTGACTTTTTGCAAGTCTAAATGAATATTCAATTTTTTATAAGAAAAACTCTCTTTTATAACTTTTGAAGGTTATTCCCATCAATGTAAAGGCGGGTACAGATTGCTGTAACGTAACATGCAATGTAACATGAAAGGAACATTTCATAAGTGTGGACGCAGCGCGCGCACGAACCGAACATGAACCTACTCCCATCTGTTTCCGGCATGCGCGCAGCGAACATAGCTCAGTCTGCCGGGAACAAGTTCTTCATTGTTCGCGCGCGTTCTGACGTACAGACACAAACAACCCGTCCACACTAACGCTCCGCGCACACTGCGCGCCCCTTTGTATTCGGCGAAAAAACCGAAGCATTGTGGATTGCGGCGCGCACGAGTTGAAATGCTCTGTTCGCGCGCGGAGTGTGCGCAGTTCGTGCGCGCAAGGCGTCCACACTATGAGAATTTTGTTACGTTGCATGATACATTGCGGCAATGTGGACGGCAAATTCTTTCATTGCGTGTTACATTGCGTGTTACGTTACGGCAATCTGTACCCGCCTTTATATATCATTGAAGATAACAATAATATGAAAGAGAACAAGACATAGAAAAAGACAATGGTCGCAAATGGGACTCGAACCCAGACCTCTCGTCTAACCGGGACGTGCGCGTTAACAAATTTCGCTATTACCACCTTCTTTTTTTCTATGTCTTGTTCTCTTTCATATTTTTGTTTAGATTATTATTGTTATCTTCTTCTTCAATGATAACTTTAAAGTAATTTATGGACGTTTTTTATATTTATCTTTCATTAACTCGTAGAATGCCGTTCGTGCACCGGTGTGTTTGAGATTTTACACACGATTTTGACCCTTATGTATAAAGAAAGTGTATGAAGAACACGGTCAGAATCGCTTGCTCTATTATCGCCCTTTACCATAGAGAAAACCGCAATGCGCCTGGTCTCTCCAAATAATTTATATTAATAATTTACCGGAGCGCGGGAATGTGCGCAGTTCTTGCGCATGCGCGGGAAAAATTCCTTTATCTACGATTTTGACCTTTTGACCGTACAAAATTTCCCAAGGACAGTGTCAGAATCGCTGGACACGAAATGTCATTGCGTGTCATGGATGCCGTTTTTTGCGAACGCTAATTGTTGGACAACCAACCCCAACTACCCCGGCAAACGTGAGGTTAAAGCTACAGTATATGGATAGTTCCACAAGCACTCAGGCAGTGTGCCCAGTGTGCTAACTCCCTTATCACCTCATTCCTTTGAGCTTGTTTCTAGGTCCCATAAGGGGCCCTGTTTTTCTGCAAATGGATCACCTGGAGGATCTTGTAGTGAAAAGGTTTTTCCCTTCAAACATTCACCTTCGTTTGGGTTCCCTGATAGCCCCAAGAGGGAAGAGTCCACCCTGGTTGTCTCAGCTCTCCTCTCCACTTCCCCTTGGTTCCCTGATGGCCCCAAGAGGGAAGAGTCCAACCAGATTTTGGAGGTGGGAATGGGTACCGCCGCCCCGCGAACCTTTATTGGAAAACCAACACCTCTGCCATGGGTCACCCCAAGTGGTTCGCTACATTTGATGATTTAGCAGGGGTGTCCGGGTTCATGAGGTGAGGTTTGTTTAGGTCTTGGCGGCCGGTGACCTGGACACACTGAACACCAGATTCCTACCCACCCCTTAAACCTTTTTCCTTCCCAGAACTCTCCTCTCCTTCCTTTCCTTAAAAAAAAAACACCACACAGCATCCCCAAAGATGACATAGGCCCTGAGGGAAATTATTTTCTGCAGGGCCTCTTTGTGGAGCTCATGTAAAAAAAAAAAAAAACCTACGACCTTGGGGTGACCTACGGTCTTGGGATGACCTACGACCTTGGGGTGACCTACAAACTTGGGGTGACCATCCTTATCACTGCCCAAGTCAAGCGTGCCTAAAGGCCCGACCGTTCGCCTCGCCATCGATCACCGTTCGCATCGATTACCGTTCACATCAAACTTTTCGTAACACATCACCACTTTTCGTAACGCATTCACCAGCTTACTCCCCAAGTCGAGCGTGCGTAAAGTCGTTTTACTTTATTAAAAAAAAGGTGGTCTCAGCTCTCCTCTTCACTCCCCCCTTGGTTCCCAGAAGGCCCCTCTCGTTGATGTTAGTTTTTTTTTTAATTTTAATTGTTCATGTTTTGGTCCCACGAGTATCTCGGGAAATAAAAGGTCCACCCCAGCAGAGCCCCGAGTGCTGGAGCAAGGTCTAAATAAGCTGCGATGCGACCCTGAATCTCAGAGGTATCATCGGTGACTCTGTTCCCCATTGAGTCATATAGCCTCACCACAGTAACTCACACCTTGGCCTGAGATGGCTATTGCAGGTTGTTTGCACTTTGGGTTCGCCACACACCCCAAGCTCTGCCCATAGAATAACCTATAAGTTTAAATTAAGCCACATTTCCGCATTATTTCAGTCTTGCTACAAACTTCTTGGGTTCATCATCAGGACTTGTAAGCAGTTTGATAACCAAGAAGCTATGCTAGCGTTATTTAAAGGCATACTGAGAAGCAAGTTGGAGTACGCGAGCGATGTTTGGGCACCGTACCACCAGAAGTACATTGATATGTTAGAGCAAATCCAGAAGAAATTCCTCAGGTATGTTTATATGCGGAAGCATGGAACCTATCCAAGGTTCATGCACCATATTGACTTACTTGAGGAAATTGATTCTGTGAGTCTAGAAACTAGACGGAAAGCAAGTCTTGCTATTTTGTCTTTCAAAATTTGGAACAATTTCATCGATAGCCCATTTCTCTTGGGATGCTATGATTTATATGTACCAGACCACTACAGCCGAAGTCGACATCATGACTTATTTAAAGTACCGAACGGCAGAACAGACATCTTGGCAAAGCATAGCATGAGGGGGGAGTGGTGCTGTTAAATGAAATTGCAAACCATTTGGATGTAAGTGACTGTTCTTTATATGCCTTAAAAATATTATTGAAGAGTCACTTGCCTAAATGCTGATAGGGTAACTAAATTGTACTGTAATTGGAATTATTCTGTTGTACAATAATAATAAAAAATAAAAATAAAATAAAATAAAAATAAATTATTTGTAAGGTAGTAAAGAGCATACCTTTGAAACATCTTCAGGAATGGACGCAGCATTCTCGTTGCTTGGTTCAATCTCTATGTGTTAGTCTGCCAGTCCAGCTTATGGCAGCTCGTCCAATTACTCATCAACATATCCTGCAAAGATAAGGACACCATTATAATAGTTGCTTGGTGTAAACTCTCAGTGACCAGCTCAGGTACTCCGAATCCATCGAAGCCAGAGTTAGAAATTTGGTCTTTCAGAAGCATTTCCAAAGGCACAAGATGATTGTCTGTTATTTTAAACATAAGATTGTGTTATTATTATAATTTTGTTACAAACTGCTTATGTTTTAAACTGCGCCTGCTCTCAACACGGGAGTTCCTAGTGCGACAGGCATAGCACAACACTAATTGTAAAAAAAAACTACTAGCCTAGTCCGAACGGACCTCAATGTCAACTGATTTAGTATCTAAGCACTTAGCGCGAAGTTTGGCAGTATGTGTTTCTAATAGATAGCGTAGAACCTAACTTACCAAGCGAAGAACTTCCGGTGTGGCTCCAGCCTTGGAATTTATATCCCAGAGTAGGCAAAATAATGTACATAAATAGGATGGTAGCTCACCCGTGGTATTTCTCATCTTCCTGATGATAGCATCTTATTGGCATGCCATCTGTCCTTACAGGGCTGCCGCAGGGGGCACCTTGAGGCCTGCAGATTCAAGGGCATCAGGGGGTGCAGGCTGCAAACATCTTGCTCTAGATGCATCCTATTGGCATGCCATCTGTCCTTCCAGGGCTGCCGCAGGGGGCACCTTGAGGCCCGCGGAGTCAAGAGTATCAGGGGGTGTTGGCTGCAAACATCTTGCTCTAGATGCATCCTATTGGCATGCCATCTGTCCTTCCAGGACTGCCGCAGGGGGCCGGGCAGGGGGCAGGGGGCCCCTTGAGGCCTGCAGATTCAAGGGCACCAGGGGGTGCTGGCTGCAAACATCTTGCTCTATGCAGAGGTTGTCTTTTTCTGCAGAAATAAAATAATTAAAATTTTAAAAAGGTCTGCCTATGAGCTACGTATCTAAGCGATTAGCATCTCCCACATGCACACTTCGGAGCGACCAAGTCCCGCGCCACTTCAGGCCGCCGCGCAAAAAAGTCTCGGGAGGAATGCAGATCCTGCCAATTTTTGTTTTTTGCCAAAAACTATGTTTTTACCGCGTTTTAAGTTGGGCACTTTAATTTGGAAGGTGAAAAAAGAGCGGACAGCAATAGAAATAGCAGACTTCGGGGGATACATGAGACTCATAATTATGAAATTTGTCTAGCGGGCTTGTGTATGTTATCTTTACTTTAACCGGTTGTTTGCCGTTTGTCACCCGGTGGCCGCGGCACTTTGAAATGCAATTTTGACCCTTATGTATAAAGAAAGTGTATGAAGAACAAAGTCAGAAACGCTTGCTCTATTATCGTCCTTTACCATAGCGAAACCCGCAATGCGTCTAGTCACTCGGAATAATTTATATTTAATTTGCCGTAGTGCGGGATGTGAACAGTTTCTGCGCATGCGCGGGAAAAAAAAACTTTTTTTCTACTATTTTGACCCTTCTATGTACAAAATTTGTAAAGGAAGTATCAGAATCGCTTGCGCCAACATTCCCTATGGGATGGGTAAAGATTTCATTCACCTTGTAACCACAGAATATTTTAAAATAATTTTTATCTGTGGGCATCTCGAAATGTCATTTTGGCTGCGTCACATTTATGAGTTCCTCGACTAAAACATCGCAAAACCTATCAATTTACGTAATTAACGCAAGTAATGTTATTTTGGTAGATAGTTTATTGTTCTAGGAATGTGTTTCGGTCAATAAAATATACGATAGGTAAAAATTAATCCACAAAACATTCGATTCAAATTGAAGGTCGTGAAATTTCCGTGTTGTTCCTCCGCGCTCCAAGAGGTTAAAAAACAGCCTACGTTTTTAAATGGTTTGTCTGGCAAAGCAGGGTTTGTCTAGCGGGATTGTGTATGTTATCTTCACTTTAAAAAACAGCCTACTTTTTTGAATGGTTTGTCTGGCAAAGCAGGGTTTGTCTAGCGGGATTGTGTATGTTATCTTTACTTTAAAAAACAGCCTACGTTTTTGAATGGTTGGTCTGGCAAAGCAGGGTTTGTGTAGCGGGCTTGTGCATATTATCTTTATTTTAAAAAACATCCCAGGATTTGAATGGTTTGTCTCCATTCCAGTGCCTGATTAGAAGTTCGTTTACATTATATTATTAATTCTGTTTTTCATAATTACGCGCCTTATTATTTATCCCACGAAGTCGGCTACAATCGTATGTAGCTTTGTTTGTATCAGGTCTGGGATACCAACATAACAGTGACAAAATGGCGTGTGTTATACTTTGAACGGCTGTATCTCCCTCAATTTTGCCGAGCGCGCCTTAATTTTTTTTTTATTCAGCTTCTCCACACTTTTCTCATCTAGAAAGAGCCTTTTTATTAAATTTACAGACTTTGGCAGGATCTGCATTTCACCCGTGAACTGCGCTATAACCGATCGGTCTTTACTTTTCTGCGCGGCGGCCTCAAGTGGCGCGGGACTAAGTCGCTCCGAAGTGTGCGTGTGGGAGATGCTATTGTGGTCTTGCCATTGAGAGCTCGATAAATTAGTTAGATTTGACTACCTGCTTTAAAATGTCGGGAATAACGAGTGAAGTTTCTTTTGTTTAACTTTCAATAAATAAAAAATACATTTTTGTTACAAGATGCACTCAGTAAAACCTTTCGGCGTGAAGGATTTCCACATTTAACGACAATAATATTTGTAATATTATTGTCGTTAAATTTTACAACGACAATAATATTAGTAATAATATATAATATGTATGAATGATTTATAATATATATATATATATATATATGATTTGCGATATTACGAAAGTAATCGACTTTGAAAGGATCTACGTAGGAAGTAGAAAATAATGAAATTACAATTATGTATTTACATTGTTTTCCTTCGATTACAGATTCCCTGTTAGTAGATGAATATAACCTCAAAATGTACTCACGGGAAAGGGAAACCGGGCGTGAATCCAAATGATCCAAATGCACCAACCGTGCACTAACGATCGCCATCTTTACAAAAGAAAGATCGTGATATTGGGAACAGGGAACGTGGGAACAATGCAGCACAGATAATAAGAGAAAATATGTCAACGCGGCTAGACAAAGCTGGTCGACATTTTGTGCAAATTCGTCGATTGTATTATCTTTGTTAAAATGAGAGTAACGACCACTTACGAGATTCCGGCTAAAATTCTTAACTTTGTTTATTGTTCCTCCGTCCGAAGTCCGAAGTTCAAAACAGTGTTACCGGTTACTGGGGTTAGTATATTTATGCCGGTTACCGTCGTTTGTCGTTACCGAAACCAAAACTTCAAAATCGGGAGAATTTTTGCCTAAAAATCGGGAGAAAACGGAAAAAATTTGAAGAAATCGGGAGATGACTAGAATTATTTTAGTAAAACTTCTCCCTTGTCAATAATTCGAATCCCTCTTATTATTGCGAAGCAGAACCTTAACAACAAACGAAAAACCCATAAGCAGCGCCGTCAACCCGATTCACAAAACCAGTCATACCCGATTACTGTAGATGTTGCCAGTGGAATAACTGGGAATAACGCAATTTTCAATAATGTTCAACGGGGACTTATTTCACGTCTGGCAACTCAGCACGAAATTTTGTGAACTGTCACCCGTCACTTAACGATACGCCAAATTCACATACTTTCTTTTAAAAGTGAACAACATTCATATAAGTAACAATCTTTTAATCAATAAGTAATAATTTTAATTTTATTAAGGAACCAATAAACCACCTCATGGGCTTTTTCAAAACACCTCTCACCTGGCGACAGATACTTAACAACGATACACTGTTTAGTACCTAATCCTTTATCGAAATACCTACTAATATCTCAGTCTAATCATCATGAACAAAAAGAAAGTGCATGGACCATATTAAAATTGTTATTGAAATTATTACTGTTATGAAATACTTAGGAGTTATATATATATTTTTTTTTTAAGTTTCTTTATTCTTTAAATGGTTCGTTACATAAATTGGGGATTTTTCGACCACCATACTAGGCACATGCCTAGTACGGTTAGATTAAAATTTAACCATTAAACATTTTCATGTTCCGACTGCAATTATTTTTCTTAAAAGGAACATTTAAAAGTCCACAAGACGTGTCATAGTGAAGAAACCCCTTTTCGTGTTCTGACTGCAACTATTCATGTTCTTGAAAGTCACAATTTAATATTCACAATTCAATGTAGAGAAAAATCTTTTTTATGTTCCGATTGCAACTATTTATGTTCTCAAAAGGAACATTTAATAGTTCACAAGCCGTCTCACAGTGGAGAAAACCTTTTACATGTTCCGACTGCAACTATTCATGTTCTATAAAGTGACAATTTAAAATCCACAAGCCGTCTCACAGTGGAGAAAACCTTTTACATGTTCCGACTGCAACTATTCATGTCCTCGAAAGTGACAATTTTTATATCATCAACAAGCCGTCTCGCAGTGGAAAAAAACCTTTTGAATGTTCCGATTGCAATTATTTATGTGCTAAAAAGGAGACTTTAAAAACTCACAAGTGAACTCATAGTGGAGAAAAACCATTTTCATGTTCCGACTGCAACTATTCACGTTCTCAAAAGGAATATTTAAAAGTCCACAAGCCGTCTCACAGTGGAGAAAACATTTTACATGTTCCGTCTGCAACTATTCATGTTCTCGAAAGTGACAATTTAAAATCCACATGCTGACTCACTGTGGAGAAAAACCTTTCTTATGTTCCGACTGCAACTATTCATCTTCTCAAAAGGAACATTTAGAAGTCCACAAGCCGTCTCACAGTGAAAATAACCTTTTTCATATTCCGACTGCAACTATTCATGAAAATAAATAAGAACAAACATCGCTCAAGGTTTACGGATGAGCATCTCCAATTGATTCTTAAAATAACTACTTACCACGAATATGACACCCGACTTAAAAAATAAGAGAAGTCAGGTGTCTGGCTCAAGATAATTTACCATTTTACCCTCCTTTTTAATTTGAATGAAAATTTATAATAACTAGGTACTTACATATTGTAACGTAATTATTTTCATGGTTCTTATTTAGTCAGTACTTGCTCAGAAAGAGTATTATTAATTTCGGGTGCCGTTGGAACGATTGATAACAAATTCAAATTGCCTGGACGGTTGCTCGATTTGTTTTTGAGAAAAAAAGGAGAAAGGGTTGTAAGGGTGACGTGATGACATAACAATGGACTGGTCGGAAGTTTGATTTGTAAGGAGTTTTAATACTCGTAAATGATTGTGTAAATTTGCAATATTTAGTAATGCTAACAGCTGTAACCGAGGTGAATGATTTGGGTGTAAACTTTGATCAAAAACTGAATTTTATAAACCATATTGAAATTACATCAAATAAAGCCTTGAAAATGTTGGGATTTGTAATAAGAATTTGCAGTCAATTTAAAAATATTCAAACCTATAAAAATTTGTATATGTCTTTGGTTAGGAGTCAAATTGAGTACAATTCTACAGTATGGGCACCTAGTTACGCTAGCCACTCGCTCACGATAGAAAGAATCCCAAATAAATTCTTAAGATTTATTAATTTTAGAATGGGTATTACAAGGGATTGTGTCAACTATGATTATCTACTATGCCAACTAAATTTATTAAAATTATCTGAACGTAGAATAGTTAATGACCTAACATGTTTATATAAAATCATAAATTCAATAATTGACAGCCATGAACTATTATACTTGATTTCTTTTCATATACCTCGCAAACCAACATCGAGGCAATATCTACCGTTCTATTGTGATAACTCCAACACAGAATCACAGTTGTACACCCCCGCTCGCCGTATACAAAATTTGGGTAATGACTACAAAGATGTTGTTGACATATTCAATACACCATTCACCAAATATAAACAAGTCATTACCCAATTTATATTGAAAAGAAGAACATCAAATTTAATTTAATTAACCGAACAAACTACGTAGCTCAGCATTGACTTATGAGACCTTACCAATGTATTGTAATTTTCCTACTATTACATTTTTCCATCTTGCATGGCGGAGTATTTAGTTTCGATGTTATTTCGTCTTTTACTTTGTTTTTGCTTTAGATGTTGTTTTTGATTTTGTCTTCTATTTTGTTTTCGATTTTGTTTTTGATTTTGCTCTGATTCTGTAATGCTTAACTTAGATGGTCTTTGTAATAAATAAAAAAAATAATGTGTAAAAGCCCAGCCGGGCGGGAAATTCATAATAAATAAATAAATATTTTACTATAGATTCTCAACTAGGCACTCAAGTACTTCAGATATCTTTACTATCAGACTGAAGAGAGATAACTTTTAAATGTATTATTTTATTAAAAATTATTTTTAATAAAATAATACATTTTTTTTAAACCAAAACTATTATTAAATATTTAACTGACAGCCCTGAAACAGTTAGCTAATTAGCAATACCTGCTTAATAATTTCAAACAAAGATAACTTTGAAGGTAACAATAAACTTAATGCAAATTTACTCTATTTAGTGCTTATAAATACTGTTGACAACTTGTTGACAAGTCCCCTTTGTTTAGGTACATCTTTTTTATTCTAAATAATCCTATCTAAATTTTATGTTCTCGGTTATTATAACATTGATATTTTTTTCATATTTTTTTTGGTATAGTAACAGTAGTTTAGTAACACATAATAGTATCCTTTACCTAAATACTTGCTACTTTGTTAAATGTTCATTTCTACTTTGTTATTATTGATAATCTCCTGTGTACCACTGTATACTTATAATACCATGTACTCACTTCAATGTAAAAGCCATGCTATGGCGTTTAAATAAATAAATAAATAAATAAAAAATATTATGTGACTACACCTTCAAATTAGTGCTGTGAAGAAATATTGCTTGACGCTCGTAATTTCGCGGCAAACAACCCACCGATAAATAGCCATTGGGATTTACTGATCACAGCTTGATACATTGATGTTTTGGTCGGGCGTGTTTACAGTTTACAGCCACGTACAATCCAATATCACCGAGGACAACTTTGATGCAGATTGCAGGCGCTTCTAAAATGACATCAACAATCTAGAACTATCCTTTCAATGCTCAAAGATGACCATTGGACGCATTGTGATCAGCGGGCCTTTGTGGATGGACTGGAATCTTGGATGCTTCACGGTGTCATGGACTTGCGAAGCGGCAGCTCTGGGGCTCTTCTCCAGCTATCTGGAGCCCTTGTCGCTGAGGTTAGAAGAGGTGCGCCATATTAACTATCGCAAGCTACGAATGATCACTTGGAGTGGATTCTACTAAAATAACTGAATTATCTCTCTCTCTCTCTCTCTCTCTATCTACATTTTTTTGAGTTTACAAAGGTATTTATGTAGATTATGTTTTTGCTTGTCAATAATAACAAGTACATTTTGTTTAATGTGAGTTCTTTTATTTACATCAGATAGTAGCTTTCTTTTTATCCCACGCAGGACCCTGAGATGATGATGAGAGCTCATGCAAACGGAATTTCTCTGCTAACGGATAAGATGCGTGTCAATATCTAACTAAATAAAGATTTAAACAATTGAGCATGGGTTTTAATTTTGAGACTGGCCCGCTTACACACGCAAAATCTTATAAATCGCCCTTAAAAATCCACTTTGACACCCCTCCGTTACGTAATAAATTATAATTTCCAGCTCATAATTCATAAATGATCGATGATCGGTTTGTATGGGTCTATAATAGAGATATGCTTAGATTGCAGAATTTTGTAATTATTCTGGTCAATACCCGAATCAGGGGAATATTTTTTTTAACCACAGACAATAATTTGCCTTTTGAGCGGACCATAAACAAAGAATTGACGAGAAACGACAAATCGCTGGGAACTTTGAAAAATCGGGAGATTTTGACGCCATTCCGGTAGATCGGGAGATGAAGTGAAAACTCGGGAGATCTCCCGCGAAATCGGGAGCTTCGGTAACACTGTCAAAACATAAATTGATAAATACCATAAATTTACTAACCCCGTGATCACAAATAGAATGAATAGAAGCAAATAGAAGTATTGACAGGGTTGCCAATGCTTATGTTCAAAAAAAAAAAAAAAAGAAGGAAAATCAAGAAAATATTGAAACAAAAAACGAAATTAAAGGAAATATTGATCCAGTAAACTTTGGAGTAACTGGAATGAGAAATTTTAGGGATGGAGGGGTAATAATGGAATTCAAAAATTCCACCGATATAAAAAAAATTCAGGATGAGGTGACTGGACTGATAGGAGACAAATATGATGTGAAAATCCCACAAGAAAAAAAAACCATCTGTTAAAATTATTGGCTTAGCTGAAAAATATTCTTTTGAAGAGATAGAAATAAAAATAAAACGACAAAATGAATTTATTTTTGAAGAAAACGCCAAAATAAAAGTAACATTTGTAAAAGAAACAAAAAATATAAGAAATCAAACCAGCTACACCGTATATGCTGATGTTGATGGAAAGACATACAACAAGATGTTGAAGGAACAAAAAATAAATATCGGATGGGACCGATGCAGGGTCTTTGACAATTTAAATATCATGAGATGTTTTAAATGTAATGGTTTTAATCATAAGGCTGTAGATTGCAGAAACCTAAAATCTTGCCCAAAATGCGCCAAACATCACGATTTAAAAGAGTGCACCGATGAAAATATTCAGTGTGTAAATTGTATTATGACAAATAACAGATTAAGTTTAAAAATAAATAGTAGTCACTCAGCCATGAGCAGAGAATGCCCGATTTATAAACGAAAATTGGAAGCGAAAATGAGCAGGATCTCTTTTTTATAAAAAAAGTTTACGAGAAAAATGAAATAATATACCTAAATGTACAAAGCATCATTGCACATTACGAAGAGGTCCAAATACTTTTAGAAGAGAAGAAACCATTTATGCTAATGATGAGCGAAACACATGTGACAGAAGATATTCAAGATAATGAAATAAAATTTGAAAATTATAATACCATCCGTTGTAACTCACATAGTCGACACACAGGAGGAGTGATGATTCTCTTAAGTAAGAAATACCCGTATGAAGTAATATCAAATCAGCAAATTGAAAAACTTTGTTGGATCTTAGCCATCACCATTAAAACAGGAAACAAGAAAGGTACATATACTGTTATTTATAGATCGCCAAACACAAGTAAGTGCGACTTTTTAACATATTTTAAAAAATGGTGTATGGAAAATTTACAAGACGAAAATGTAAACATTATAGCTGGAGATTTTAATATAAATGTCAAAGCAAAGGCAGACATATACACAAAAAAATTGAAATATATTATCCAAGCTGCAGGGATGAAACAACTGGTTAAAGATTTTACACGAATTACCAAAACCTCGAAAACAGTGATTGATCTTGTAATCTCAAATAAATTCAACTTAAATATTAATATACTAGATAATCCTAAAATTACCGACCATAACATCATTCAGATTCTATTAAATGACAGAGAAAAATACAACTCCAGCAAAGAAACAAAAGTAATAACTTTTAAAAATTACAAAAAATATGATAAAGAAATTTTCATTCAGACCTTGGAGGCTATTAATTGGAATGAAATAAATCAAATGGAATATAACAAAAAAGCGGACCAGATGATATTAAACTTAAAAAATCTATTGATGAAGTAGTCCCAGAACAGAAGATACATAAAATAAATAATAATAAGTGGTACACAAAAGAACTACGCAAAATGCAGCATGATAGAGATACATTTTACAAAAGAGCACGCCTTACTAATAATACTATGGTGTAACAGACGTATCAGGTCTTTACAAGACTGTAAAATAGAAGCACCGGTTTTGTGCACGCCTTCCACTGGCTCACGCTGATGATGGTGATATTGGTTGGCTGGCCTCCCTACATCCAGTGGTATAGGTCCTGGATGCGCCTAGTTTCTGCCTGAGCGGTGCCTTGGCAGTGCCCCGAGTCAGGGCCGACTGCAGCGGTAGGCACCGGGTTCCCGTTCAGGCAGAACTTCGGCAGGAGGCAGCAGCTGGCAGCAGGTCGCAGACTTCCAGAGGTAGGTGTCTGGACCACTTGTAGAGTAAATAAAATACTTGTTTGAATGTTGAAGAATAACTAATTTATTATGAGAAATACGCGCCCTTTTATACCCTAATCTGGGCAAAAAGGTGATCACATGGTACATTTATGGGGTGGGGGGTTGGACCTCGCCCGTAAGTATAAATACGCCGACTTTCTTGTCGCACTTCATTTTGCTTGTGTCGCTCAAGAAAGTGGTCGATTAAAATCATTATTTAATAATAATTCTATAGGTTATAACATAGTTTTTATAAAGTATTTCTTAATTCTAACATGTATGTACGGGTATTCTTTACCCGTAGATTTTTAGTTTAATGAATTTAGGAACAATTTTGGAAATGTTTACCATTTGTTGGTAGGTATTTGAGTTTAATTTAAGTTTGCAAAGTGATGTGAAGAAGTTAGTATTTTCCCCAGGTTCCTCGTAAGACTGGCTACCGAAACCGGTTTGTCTCGTCGTCTTACGAGGTTCCTGGATTTTTAAAATGGAAAAAGACTGTTTTTTGATCGGAATTTTTCTAAGTACAAAATTTGTGCGCAAAAGCATATAGCGTTGGCAGTTTAAGAGTTACAATGTTTATTTATGGCTCTATGGATGCCCCGTAGGACTCTGCACTGAAATGTCTTAGTTTCAGTGTCCTACGGGGTGTTTAAACGAAGTTATATTAAAATATGGTGTATTTTTGACTAATATGACGGCCCTTAATAGGGACACCCAAATTGGTGTTTTGGCTTTGTAGCCGGAAAAATAGCCCTGAAGGCGATGAAATAATAAGTTTAGGATGTCTCCTGGTGGCAACTTGGTAACCAAGTTTTTACTTGTGTCACCAGGGCATCTGTGTATTAAGAAAAGGACATTTAAAATTGAAAAAATGTGTTTTGAAAAAGATCGTTGCTGGCGGCACGGTATTATTGAACTTCGTGGCCAGGACGAAAAAAGGCCCTACAAAGGGCCATAATTAAAATAGAGAGCAGCCCGCTTGGCGGAGCTGCCGCCTCCTGCAGAGCCATAACAGCAGAGCGGCAAGGGAGGGAAGGCAAATGGCCCTTTTTAGGGCCTTAGCCTAAGGCTGGAAATTAAGGCCCTCAAAGGGGTCTTAATTAAAAATAAAAAGGAGGCTAGTCAGCCTGGTTGCCTTTGGAGGCGTAAATAAGCATAAATAAAGTATTAATTGTTAAAATTATAGGATTCTAGAATGTCTCCCGGTGCAAACTTGGCACACAAGCTTTATTTGGTTGCACCGGGGCATTGTACATGAGCAAAACATATAAGATTAAAAATTAATAAATGAGGGAGAGCAACACGTCCGTTACACTCCCCCCGTGCTGCTTGTCTGCACTAGTCATCAGGACGTGTCGAACGATGAGTAGGCGAAGCTGCATAGGCGGGAACAACAGGATCCCAGCGGGCTTCACGGCAGGTCGGGTGTAGACTGCGGGGCTCGTCTGGATTCGGGCTGTCCTCTCTCGGCCATCTGCGGCGGGGGTGTCGTCCAGGACTCGGCCGTGTGGTCGGCTGATGTGGAGCATCATGGGGTCCATGACAGCCAGCAAATTTTTCCTTTTGCTGGGGTTGATTGGCTCCCCCCGTGTGAAGAGCGCCACTTCTTTGATGGTGGCATTGCTGGGGCAGGGCGGGCTCGCCTTTGCTGCGCCGGTAACAGGTATTACGAATGTGGTAGTGATACTGCTGGGGCAGGACGGGCTCGTCTTCGCTGCGCCGATAACAAGCATCACGAACGTGGTAGTGATACTGCTGGGGCAGGGCGGGCTCGTCTTCGCTGCGCCGATGAGGAAAACCACTGTTATGACAGCGGAATGTGGTTGGTCATCCATCTGGGCCAGTGCTAGGTATCTCTGTTCGCGCAGAGGTACGGATCCAGCAGATGCTCTCTGCTGATCGGCTGACTGTGCAGAGCTGGCTGTCCGGTGGAGCCCGGGTGAGGGCGGCCCGGGGCCAGAAGGTCCAGGTGGCAACAAATCCCACTGCTCTGGCAGCGGTGCGGATCCGGCAGATGCTCTCTGCTGGTCGGCTGGCTGCCTTTGATAAAGCAGGGGTAGGGGCGGTCCGGGGCCAGAAGGTCCAGACGGCAATGAATACAACTGCTCCGGCAGCGGTGCGGATCCGGCAGGGTCCGGGGTCACGAAGCTGGCCCTTCTCGGGGCCGCAAAACTGGCCCTTCTTGGGGCCGCAAAACTGGCCCTTAATGGGGCCGCAAAACTGGCTCTTCCTGGGTTGTAGGAAGGGGGCGGCGGCGGAGGGTCTTCAGGCCCTAGCTGCGCCAGTGATGCATATGGTCCAACGGGCTTCTCCGGTGCGGCTTCACGTTGCCTCTTGTCGAGCAGAGGTACGGGCGGCACGGGGCCGGATGGTCCAGGCTGCATCCAAATTTCCTGGAGTCGCCAAGGTTCTCCTTGGTCCGGAACTGAGCGTTCGGTTGGCTCAAGGACTGCACCAGCTTGGGCAGGCTCTGCTGCTGCTGGTGGTGCATACCTCTGGTCCACCAGAGGTACAGGTTCGGCAGGCTCTTCACGTACGGCTTCTCGGTACCTCTGTTCGAGCGGAGGTACGGGCGGTACGGGGCCGGCAGGACCAGGTTGGGCAGGAGCTGCTGCTGCTGCTGGTAGTCGGTACTGCTGTTTGTGCAGCGGTACTGGCTGTGATGGCCCAGGTGGTGTCCACTGGGCGTGTGATGATGGTCCCTCAACGTTGTAGTAAGGGGGCGGCGGCAGGGGGCCTCCAGGCCCTGGCTGCGCCGGCAAGGCGTACCTCTGGTCCACCAGAGGTACAGGTCCAACGGGCGTCTCTCGTACGGCGGTACGCGGCCTCTGGTCCACCAGAGGTGCGGGCGGTACGGGGCCGGAAGGTCCATGCTGCATCCATCCTTGACCCTCATTGTGATGAGGGGGCGGCGGCGGAGGGCTCTCAGGCCCTGGCTGCGCCGATGAGGCGTACCTCTGGTCCACCAGAGGCACAGGTCCGACAGGCATCTCTCGTACGGCGGTACGCGGCCTCTGGTCCACCAGAGGTGCGGGCGGTACGGGGCCGGAAGGTCCAGGCGGCATCCGTCGGGGACTGCTGCCATAGTTGAGGGGCGGCGGCGGAGGGCCTTCAGGTCCTAGCTGCGCCGGCGAGGCGTACCTCTGGTTCACCAGAGGCACAGGTCCGACAGGCATCTCTCGTACGGCGGTACGCGGCCTCTGGTCCACCAGAGGTGCGGGCGGTACGGGGCCGGCAGGACCAGGTTGTATCCATGTTGGATCCCCTTTGTAGTGAGGGGGCGGCGGCGGAGGGTCTTCAGGCCCTAGCTGCGCCAGTGAGGCGTACCTCTGGTCCACCAGAGGCACAGGTCCAACGGGCATCTCTCGTACGGCGGTACGCGGCCTCTGGTCCACCAGAGGTGCGGGCGGTACGGGGCCGGAAGGTCCAGGTGGCATCCATCTTGGACTGCCTTGGTTGCTTGGCTGCGGGGCTCGGCTATCTCGTGCCGGCCCTGAAGCATGATGAGGCTGCATCCATGTTGAGTCATGGCTGCTTGGCTGCGGGGCTTGGCTATCGCGTGCCAACCCTGAAGCATGACGAGGCTGCATCCATGGTGGTTGTCCATGGCTGCTTGGCTGCGGGGCTTGGCTATCGCGTGCCAACCCTGAAGCGTCGTGTTGTGGCAACCCTGTAGCAGCATGCGGTAGAGCGGGCCCTGTCGCACTTTTTTGTGCCGGCCCTTTTGCTCCACGCGGTGTCAGTCCTGCAGGATGAGGTAGAGCGGGCCCCGTCGCACTTTTGTGTGCCGGCCCTTTTGCTCCACGCTGCGTCAGTCCTGTAGGATGAGGTAGAGCGGGCCCCGTCGCACTTTTGTGTGCCGGCCCTTTTGCTCCACGCTGCGTCAGTCCTGTAGGATGAGGTAGAGCGGGCCCCGTCGCACTTTTTTGTGCCGGCCCTTTTGCTCCATGCTGTTGTGGTTGCAGGGTTTCCGTCAGCATGTCAATAAGTTGCTGCTGACGGCGCAGCTCTCGTCGTAGTCGTCGCACCATGTCCTCAATAGATGTGGAGGGCAGTGCTTGCTCGTGGTGGCTCTTTTCTGTGGAGCGCGTCATCTCAGTTGTAGAGCAAGGCGTGTCAAGAGCTTGTGTATGCATGGCATCAGGCGTGATGTGGCATCAGGCGTGGCATCAGGCGTGATGTGGCATCAGGCGTGGCATCGGCCCTGACATGAGCCATGGCATCAGGCGTGGCATCAGGCGTGGCATCAGCCCTGACATGGGGCGTGGCGTCAGTCCTGGCATGAGGCGTGGCATCGGGCGTGGCGTCAGGCGTAGCGTCTGGCGTAGCGTCAGGCGTAGCGTCAGGCGTGACGTAGCATCAGGCGTGGCGTCAGGCGTGGCGTCTGGCGTAGCGTCAGGCGTAGCGTCAGGCGTAGCGTCAGCGTGGCGTCAGGCGTGGTATCTCAGGCGTGACGTGGCATCAGGCGTGGCGTCAGGCGTGGCGTCTGGCGTAGCGTCAGGCGTAGCGTCAGGCGTAGCGTCAGCGTGGCGTCAGGCGTGGCATCTCAGGCGTGACGTGGCATCAGGCGTGGCGTGTCAGGCGTGCAGCGGATCCGGCTCGAAGGACCACTTGTAACAGACGTATCAGGTCTTTACAAGACTGTAAAATAGAAGCACCGGTTTTGTGCACGCCTTCCACTGGCTCACGCTGATGATGGTGATATTGGTTGGCTGGCCTCCCTACATCCAGTGGTATAGGTCCTGGATGCGCCTAGTTTCTGCCTGAGCGGTGCCTTGGCAGTGCCCCGAGTCAGGGCCGACTGCAGCGGTAGGCACCGGGTTCCCGTTCAGGCAGAACTTCGGCAGGAGGCAGCAGCTGGCAGCAGGTCGCAGACTTCCAGAGGTAGGTGTCTGGACCACTTGTAGAGTAAATAAAATACTTGTTTGAATGTTGAAGAATAACTAATTTATTATGAGAAATACGCGCCCTTTTATACCCTAATCTGGGCAAAAAGGTGATCACATGGTACATTTATGGGGTGGGGGGTTGGACCTCGCCCGTAAGTATAAATACGCCGACTTTCTTGTCGCACTTCATTTTGCTTGTGTCGCTCAAGAAAGTGGTCGATTAAAATCATTATTTAATAATAATTCTATAGGTTATAACATAGTTTTTATAAAGTATTTCTTAATTCTAACATGTATGTACGGGTATTCTTTACCCGTAGATTTTTAGTTTAATGAATTTAGGAACAATTTTGGAAATGTTTACCATTTGTTGGTAGGTATTTGAGTTTAATTTAAGTTTGCAAAGTGATGTGAAGAAGTTAGTATTTTCCCCAGGTTCCTCGTAAGACTGGCTACCGAAACCGGTTTGTCTCGTCGTCTTACGAGGTTCCTGGATTTTTAAAATGGAAAAAGACTGTTTTTTGATCGGAATTTTTCTAAGTACAAAATTTGTGCGCAAAAGCATATAGCGTTGGCAGTTTAAGAGTTACAATGTTTATTTATGGCTCTATGGATGCCCCGTAGGACTCTGCACTGAAATGTCTTAGTTTCAGTGTCCTACGGGGTGTTTAAACGAAGTTATATTAAAATATGGTGTATTTTTGACTAATATGACGGCCCTTAATAGGGACACCCAAATTGGTGTTTTGGCTTTGTAGCCGGAAAAATAGCCCTGAAGGCGATGAAATAATAAGTTTAGGATGTCTCCTGGTGGCAACTTGGTAACCAAGTTTTTACTTGTGTCACCAGGGCATCTGTGTATTAAGAAAAGGACATTTAAAATTGAAAAAATGTGTTTTGAAAAAGATCGTTGCTGGCGGCACGGTATTATTGAACTTCGTGGCCAGGACGAAAAAAGGCCCTACAAAGGGCCATAATTAAAATAGAGAGCAGCCCGCTTGGCGGAGCTGCCGCCTCCTGCAGAGCCATAACAGCAGAGCGGCAAGGGAGGGAAGGCAAATGGCCCTTTTTAGGGCCTTAGCCTAAGGCTGGAAATTAAGGCCCTCAAAGGGGTCTTAATTAAAAATAAAAAGGAGGCTAGTCAGCCTGGTTGCCTTTGGAGGCGTAAATAAGCATAAATAAAGTATTAATTGTTAAAATTATAGGATTCTAGAATGTCTCCCGGTGCAAACTTGGCACACAAGCTTTATTTGGTTGCACCGGGGCATTGTACATGAGCAAAACATATAAGATTAAAAATTAATAAATGAGGGAGAGCAACACGTCCGTTACACTATGGATTGGGAAAACTACAAAAAAGCGAGAAACGAATACTCCAAAGACATAAAAAGAACGCATAATGAGTACCTACATAAAAAATAAAATTAACTCAGAAGAAGGGGATCCCAAAAAAATTTGGAAAAGCATAAAAGAATTAGTACATGGCGAAAACAAAGACGACATAAAAATTGTAAACTTCCCAAAAGAGATAAACGAAGAAAACATGGCTAATAGCTTTAATAAATATTTTATTGAAAGCATCACTCAAATCAACAAATTAATACCCAACATTGTTGCTAACCCCATAAATGAAAATAACGACTCAAACAAAGAATTATTGGTCTTCAGAAGAATAAATGCAGAATATTTATTTAAAGTCTTAAATGAAATTAAATCAAAGAATAGTTCAGATGGATTAACTATTAGTATAATAAGGGATGCTTTTCCAGTAATTGGATCTACACTATTAAATATTATTAATGAGACGATTGAAGAAGGAAAATTTCCACAGTCATGGAAACAATCTACCATTATACCGGTTCCGAAGGTTAAAAATACCAGAAAATGTGAAGAATTTCGACCAATCAACACCTTACCAAAATATGAGCAGATTCTTGAAGTGATAATAAAAGAACAAATTTTACAATACCTAGATAAACACAATATTCTATGCCAAGAGCAATCAGGATTCAGATCTAATAACTTGTGTGAAACAGCATTAAACGTAATTGTCGAAGAATGGAAGGAAGGAATGAATAGTAATAAATTTATCTTAGCAATATTTTTAGACTTTCAAAGGGCATTCGAAACTATAGATCGAGAAATCTTAATAAGAAAACTTAAAGAAATTGGTTTCTCATCTATAGCCATTAAATTAATAGAAGAGTATTTGAAAGACAGAAAACAGATAACAAAAATAAATAATCAATTATCAAAACCAATGGAAAATAAATTAGGAGTACCGCAGGGATCGGTCCTTGGACCCCTATTGTTCATACTCTATATTAATGACACGGTGAAAATATTTTCAAAATGCAAAGTACGACTTTTTGCCGATGATACACTTATATACTTAATTGGAGATAACTATGAAGAACTAATAAATAATTTAAATAATGAACTAGATGATGTATCAAGATGGCTAAAAATAAATAAGCTTAAATTAAATACAAAAAAAAAACAAAATGTATGGTGATTGGATATAAGAAGACATCCAGTGAAAGCAAAATTAAAATTGATGGTGAAATTATTGAAAATGTTTCTGAAATGAAATACTTAGGAGTCATATTAGATTCCAAACTAAACTTCAATAGACATGCCGAATATACCCACAAGAAAATTGGCAAAAAGATATCTTTTTTGGGAAGAATTCGGCCTAAAATTTCCAGAAAAACCGCCATCACCATTTACAATTCAATTATTGCTCCACACTTCAACTACTGTTCAAGTATCCTTTTCCTTTGTAATGAAAGAGAACAGAATAAATTTCAAATTCTCCAAAACAGAGCAATGCGATAGATTAGATTTTCAAAAATAATTAAAATGTTAAAGGAACTTAATTGGTTAACAGTGAAACAAATACTGACCTTGAACACGTTGATATTTATTCACAAAATATTAAACAACATGTTACCAAAATACTTCACAAATAAAATCGTATACAATAAGGACATTCACAGACATTACACAAGGACTTGCAAGGAAATAAGATTAAACAAAAAGGACAAAACGAATACGCAAAACAGTCTGCTGTACAAAGGAATTAAGTTATATAACACACTACCAGAAACTCTTAAGTCCTCACTAATTGAAAAGTTCAAGATGGATTGTAGGAGCTACATAAATAATCAGCGTTTATTGGTCTATATGAACATATTTTTTAAAAACCACAGCTTTACGATATTAATAGTACACACTGGGTCAAGGTCGATTGCGGATAGACGAGGCGACCGCTCGGTAAGTTGAACGAATACTGAATTTTCGCTGTTGCTGGGCGCCTTTTATATGGCCCGACGAGTGGAGTATTAGTGGTAAATCGTCACTCGGCTAGTTGCCCGAAGGCGCTAGAACTGTGCATTTCAAGCGTAGCAAAATGGTTCCTACCTTTTCTGGAATGTGCGAGAGGTAGGTAGGTCCACGTCTCTGTCTCAATACAGTAGGTACCTACGCTCAGTCGTGTATCGGCCACGCTCGACGGCTGGCGAGCGCTCTAGTAATTTCGCTTGCATATATTTGAACACAGGCGCCGCCTCTGGAAATATCGATACGTTTCGGGTGCAATCCAAAACGTGACGTAGCAACAATGCGTGGTTGCTACAAAAGTAAAGTATATTATACTTGATGTTGAGAATTTTTCTAAGAATTCACCTGTATTTACTTATTTTTATTCTGCATAAAAATGTGTTTACTTTGTACGAGCTCATGTTCTTTTCTTTTTGTTGTAAAACATATTTGTATCCTATAACTAAATACTAGTTGTTATCATACATACCTATGTACTTTGTTTAATGTACATTATTATCATTGGAATTACTAATTAGTAATTACCCTCCTACGTAGAGTCTGTCAATTAAGAGTAGAAAATATTAAAAATTGAACTACTAAATTTGGACTCCAGATACTAATATCTACAGCCTGTATGTCGGACGAATATCTACAGCTCCTGTATTGAACTAATATCTACGAACTTCAGAGTGTTGACTAATATCTACAGAGCGTAGGTTGAACTAATATCTACAGTGCGTAGGTTGGACTAATCAGCTAAATGTGTCCAATAGTCCGAAATTAGGGATTTTTACATACATACATAAATTAAGTTTTTTAAACTGCATACGTAATATTACGTTATTCCAATATGCTATACATAATTGTAAATCCAACCTCTGCCAGTGCTGTAGATATTCGTCAACACTTTGGTTCTTATAGATATTAGTCAACAGTTTGAGCTGTAGATATTCGTCAACACTTTGGTTCCCATAGATATTAGTTCGATTTTTTCAGTTTTTGGAATTCCTGTAGATATTAGTAGACGCCTCCCTAAATTTGTAGGCTGGCAACACCAACTTAACTGTCAAATATTCTTTCAAATCGCAATGACACTGAATGTATAAAACACTGTAAGTCACATTTAAAAATCCTTCTTTTTGTTCTTAAAGAAAAACATTTATTTTGAAGCACTGTTGTTAAGGTATCTTATAAATTTGATTAAATGGTGTTTTATAATGTGATTTGCTTTCATTTAATATAACATAAAGTTGAATTTAACAGTAGGTAAAAAGGAAGAATCACTAATGGTGAGTTTAGTTACATTACTTTTAGGTCGGAATGAGTTAAATATATTCAGATCTAAAATTAGAGACATGATCTAAAACCCGGGCAACGCTGGGTACTTAAGCTAGTATTAAAATAAATGTGAGCAATTTCCAACTGTGCTTTTTATGTTACTACTAGCTGATCCGGCGAACTTCGCACCGCCTCAGAATCAAAAACTGTTGTCAACTTATTAGCTGAATTGATCTAAATTGTTTCTCCCTGCGTATACCATACCTTGATCTAAATTGTTTCTCCCTGCGTATCCTTTCCCCTCTCGCGTTCCCTCTCCCTCTCCCCACTGCACTTCTCCCCTTCCCCCGTCCCGCTAACCCCCCTTCCTGAGTTCCTTTCCCCCCTCCCCCCTCCCCCCTCCCCCCCTTCCCCCTCCCCCCTCCCCACTCCCCCGGTTCATAGTTCAATATTATACCCCTTACAATATTGCTGCAGTTCTTTCAAAATAGGAGAATTCGTTCCATACAAAATGTATGGGGAAAATAATTTTCTTCGGAGTGGAACACCCTTTACTTTTAGGGGTATGAAAAATAGATGTTGGTCGATTCTCAGACCTACCAGATAAGCACACAAAATTTCATAAAAATTGGTCCAGCCGTTTCGGAGGAGTATGGTAACAAACACCGTGACACGAGAATTTTATATATTAGAGATAATATCGTTATTCCTCACTGTATTAACAAAAATTGCCAAGTTATAATATACCTAAATGCAATTCTAATTTTGAGATTGGTAAGTATCAAAATTGCAATAAAAAAATATTTTTCCCACTTTTACGTGTTTTTGATTTTTTACAAAAAATGTAGGTTACACAGCTTTACTTGAACACCATGAGATATGTGTTTAGTATTGCCATTTGATCAACAGTGGCTCCCTCACATGTTTTCTACTCTTATTTGACAGACTGTACGTATTATGATCACCGGATTGTAATAGCCATTTTATGGCGTTGAAATAAATAAATAAATTTTAACCCATTATAAAAAAAACATTTTGTTAATAAATTGATATTGAGACCAATAATACATTGAAGTTAAGTTAATGAGTAAGCAATTTTCATCATTATAAGACTGTATTAACAACATAGATATAACGAAATAAGTATACATACAGGTGATATAAAATAATTACCCACTTTCATCAATTACTGCATCATGCTTCTTTTTGTTAACATTTTTTTTGAAGGATTAAACTTCAAACTTCCTCGTCCTTTTTTAATCCCTTCCTAAGTATTCGTCAATGCTACCACAGTATCACCTGTATGAAGGCGATATCTATTTTCTGTTTTCAAAATTAAAAAAAAAAAACACTGAATATCCTCTCAACGGAACGGAGGCGTCTACTAATATCTACAAAATCGAACTAATATCTATGAGAAGGAAAGTGTTGTTTAAAGTTTAATCCTTCAAAAAAAATGTTAACAAAAAGAAGCATGATGCAGTAATTGATGAAAGTGGGTAATTATTTTACATCACCTGTATGTATACTTATTTCGTTATATCTATGTTGATATTTATTATACTTGTTGGCTATAGTAACGTCCTATCTATTGTGCTGGCGGTAGGAAAAGAGGGCGAGGAGATGTCTGCATCACCTTTTATAGTGAGATCACCTGTCTCGCTCTTGCATTGACGGAAACAGGTGTACCACCCCAAAAACCTCTCTCACATCCTCCCCTACTTAAATTGGAGAATTCTGGCTACATATTTTATTCCTACAGCTACATATTTCATACATTATATTATTATATTATATTTCATATTTTATACATTATATTTAAAATTAACACAACATTTGTTTTCGTTCCTTCTGTTTCCTTTCTGTCCATTTCGTCCCATCCTCCTCCTCGACTGCGAAGTGCTTTCACCTAGGCCGAAGCCTTCCTTGCCACGGGTTAGACCTGAAACATGGAGAAACAGAATTAGAGACACTTCTATTACGTAACATACCGGAGAGATCTAATTCGTCCGTCGACAATTCCAACGTGTCAGACGCGAATTCCTGTTTATCTTCCTCCTGCCATGAAACATGTAATTCCTTTAGCTGGTCTAAATGCCTTTTCCACACCATATTAGACTTGTTAATTTTTATGAAATATATTTTACTACCTTTTTTATCAACAATAACCCCAGGGACCCATAACCTATTACCCTGAGATCTGAAATCTCTAGTCATTACTTTCTGACCTATATTAAAACCTGATTTAACTCTACCCTTATATTGTCTTTTCTGATTGTTTTGGCTCTGAGTAACCTTTTTCATTACTTTGTTTCGTCGAGTAGAACCTGAACTACACGTTCTATCCTCAACTTTCCTAGGAATCAGAGAGTCAAATACTGTTTTAATTTTTCTACCCATTAATAATACAGATGGCTCACACCCTGTTGTTGCGTGAACGGTATTCTTATAGTCTGTTAACATTCTTTTAATTATCGCAAAACTATTTTCTTGTTCCTTACCCCATTGAAACTTAACATCTTTTTTAAGTAATTCGTATAATGGTGACAATATATTTGCCATATTTGGAATAAAATTACGATAATAACTAATCATACCTAATAAACTTCTTTAATTATTTAAATCACTAGGTGCTGGTGCATTTAAAATGGCTTCCTTATTCCGTTGACACGGTTGAATCCCTTGTTCACTTATTTTATAACCTAAAAACTCAATAACTTTTAAATTGAATTCACACTTGTCACTATTCACTGTTAGATTACAATGTTTTAACCTTTCTAAAACGACACACACGTTTTTCTCTAAATCGACTTCGTCTTCCCCTATCACGATAATATCATCCAAGTAAAATGTCATGTTCTGTAATCCTGACAAACAATTTGCCATTGCCTTTGCAAAAATAGCCGGCGCGGGAGATAACCCGTACACTAACCGTTTATACTGAAATAATCCTAAATGGGTATTGATTGTTGTAAAACGCCTACACTCCTTTTTTAAAACAAATTGGTTATACGCCGATTTAAGATCAATTTTTGCAAAAACTTTTCCACCGTTTACTTTCGTTAATAGCTCCTCTATCCTAGGTAATGGATATTTGTCAACTAATAGCTGATTATTCACTGTTGATTTATAATCACCACATAACCTAATACTACCATTTTTCTTAATCACTGGAACAATCGGACTTGCAAAATCACTAAATTGAACTTGTTCTATAATACGTCTGACAGTAAATTACACCGTAATAATAAAAGCAAAAAATTAGATAATTTAGAAGCACTAGAAATCAGAAAATCCCTAAATAATAATGCTAGTATTTTGAATAACCAAATTAACTTATCTTTCAGTCCCATTCTAAATATTTTTCCAATTAACCGCTCTGTTCTTTCCGGAAATCCCCTAATTACCCCCACCCCTTTGCCTACCTCTCACTCAAACACCTGATTTGTATATCTGTCAACATTCTGTATCATAGTTTAGTTATAATATTCTCCTGACGAAGGAAGGGTGCTTCCGAAACCGGTAGAGTGTGTACAAAATAAAAGTGGTCTACAACAAATTTATATGTGTTTTATATTGTAAATTATTCAACTCACTTTCAACTTTTTCCTTCAAAGCGAACGGCATTATTCTGTGATTACGAAATACCGGAATGGCGGTCTCCTTTAAAGTTAAATTCACTTCATACTTATTAAATTTTCCCAGTTTATCCGTAAAAACTTCTGGAAATTTTTTTACTAATCGCTCCTTCAAAGTATTTTGTTTTATACTGTTTACGATTCCGTTAATCCCGACGTTAAACATATTCATAAAATCACGCCCCACTATCGAGAACGAAGCACTTGTGACAACAACAACTTTCAACCGGTGACATTGACCGTTAAATTCCACTTGTGGAGTGATTGTACCTACCACTTTTACGAGCGTATTGTCAAAACCCCGTAGACTAATGTCTTCGTGCACTAGCTTAATACTACTGAATTTACTGAAATAACACTCTTTGGAAATTACGCAACAAGATGCTCCAGAATCTACCATGAATTTACTCTTGATCCCGTCTAGTGAAACTTCAATAAAAAATGGCTCGACACTATTAACTTCACCCAACCTTGTATCCGACAACAAAGTATTCACATTCTTACGTGTTGAGAAACGCTTGCACTGTTTTGCGAGATGACCCTTCGTACCACAAATTTTACATAAATAATTTTTATATCTACATTCCGTCGCGATGTGATTGTTGTGTCCACAAACGGTACATTTATGTTTCATAGCGTTCGCCGGCGACGGCGACCGTGCCCTGTTGCCACGATTGAAACGATACTCGTCTCTCTCTTTCTCACGTGAATTAGAAGAGACTCGAGCTGCCTTGACCTGGACATTAGCATAAACCGTATTATCAACTCGGGACTGCGATTGAGTTGAAGCTACGAGTTCAATACACTCGGCGACTTTTACACATTTTTCGAACGAGTACAATTCACTATCGAGAAATAATTTTTCCCTAACCTTACCTGGTTTACATCCTAATACAAAGAAATCCCTTAAATTTACTGATAACCTATTCCCAAATTTGCAATTAGTAGAAAGAGACTTTAAACGCACTGCAAAATCGCGAATTGATTCGTCATTTCTTTGTTTAGCACTGTAAAACTTAGATCTCTCTTCAAAAAAATATTTCGTTGAACAACAATACTCATCAAGTCTAGATATCAAATCTTCTAACTTAATATCTGTTACTTTTTTAGGAATGCACAAATTAACCAATAAGGAAAAACAATCATCTTTCAATGCATTCAGGAAAATAGCCCTTTTCTTATCATCCGATGCAAACTTATCATCATTCACGAGGAGAAATTGTTCGAGGCGGACCTTGAAGTTCTCCCAGTTCCCGTCACGCAAACTGAAGGACTCCAATCCTCGAGACTCCATGTTTCCAATGCCCAGAAGGTACACAAATACAGAGAAAGAAAACAGAAAAAAACAAAAACTTCCCAATGAGGTTTCTTCTTCTGCAGTCTGCTCCCTGGACCCTGCTCTGGAAACTGCTCCTTGACCCTGTGACTTGATGGCTCCTTCCAGACCCGTAACACAGTAACACCGCTACTGATGGCTGCCCCAGATCACTCCTGCGACCTGGATCCCCGATCCTTGACCCTCAGAGATGCTGCCACTTGACGCTGGACCTCCCGTGCTTCCCCCTTTCGAAAAGCTGGCTGGCTCCAGTGTCTTCTTCCACTTCACTCCTTGCAGTGAAGTGTTGCTTCAATTTCGGTCCGGCCTTTCTTACCGACCCGAAAATAATATGCTACCGCGTATTTTTCTCGTGCCAAATTTTTTGCGCATCGATTCTTTCGCGAGCTGCTGTTATGTGCAGACTCGTGTTCCTTAGGCTGCGCCACTGTTATATACAGACTCGGAGTGTAGGCTTAGGTTATTTGTAATGATACGCGAATTGGCTATATGGATATTTATTATTATTATACTTGTTGGCTATAGTAACGTCCTATCTATTGTGCTGGCGGTAGGAAAAGAGGGCGAGGAGATGTCTGCATCTCCTTTTATAGTGAGATCACCTGTCTCGCTCTTGCATTGACGGAAACAGGTGTACCACCCCAAAAACCTCTCTCACAGTCTCAATATCAATTTATTAACAAAATGTTTTTTTATAATGGGTTAAAATTTATTTATTTATTTCAACGCCATAAAATGGCTATTACAATCCGGTGATCATAATACGTACAGTCTGTCAAATAAGAGTAGAAAACATGTGATGGAGCCACTGTTGATCAAATGGCAATACTAAACACATATCTCATGGTGTTCAAGTAAAGCTGTGTAACCTACATTTTTTGTAAAAAATCAAAAACACGTAAAAGTGGGAAAAATATTTTTTATTGCAATTTTGATACCTACCAATCTCAAAATTAGAATTGCATTTAGGTATATTATAACTTTGCAATTTTTGTTAATACAGTGAGGAATAACGATATTATCTAATATATAAAATTCTCGTGTCACGGTGTTTGTTACCATACTCCTCCGAAACGGCTGGACCAATTTTGATGAAATTTTATGTGCTTATCTGGTAGGTCTGAGAATCGACCAACATCTATTTTTCATACCCCTAAAAGTAAAGGGTGTTCCACTCCGAAGAAAATTATTTTCCCCAAACATTTTGTATGGAACGAATTCTCCTATTTTGAAAGAACTGCAGCAATATTGTAAGGGGTATAATATTGAACTATGAACCGGGGGAGGGGGGAGGGGGGAAAGGAACTCAGGACGGGGGGTTAGCGGGACGGGGGAAGGGGAGAAGTGGAGTGGGGAGAGGGAGAGGGAACGCGAGAGGGGAAAGGATACGCAGGGAGAAACAATTTAGATCAAGGTATGGTATACGCAGGGAGAAACAATTTAGATCAATTCAGCTAATAAGTTGACAACAGTTTTTGATTCTGAGGCGGTACGAAGTTCACCGGATCAGCTAGTATGTATATATATTTGTTTAGCTACTTTCCGGATGACCAAGGGCGGATCCAGGATTTTTTTTCTGGGGGGGCACAAGGGGCGGACGGGCAAAAAAATGTTTGATAGTGACAGTTTTCTGTACTGTGATGGAATCTCCACAATCTCCGCCCTTGCGGATGACGTTTGGCTTTATTTTAAAAAATCGAGTTGGCAACACCGAATGCCATATTAGTTGGGTTGGGGACTGGGGTTAGTATTTAGTACATTAGTATATTTATGGTGTTTATGTGTTTATGGTTGAAACCCGACGTATTTTGACATTAATTTCAGCTGACTAATATTTTATTAATTACATCGTGGGTCGTGGGTAGAAGTGTGTCGATTCACTTATTTTACGGAATCGATTCCGGACCCCGAATCAACTGGGTGGACTCGATTCACTGGACTCGCTCCTTTGATTCCGGCGATTCCACCGGACTCGCCGAATCAAACTCATTGTGTCGCTCCGCCGGAGTCGTTGAATCGGCCGGAACCAAACTCAGTTTGGCTCCTGCTGATTCAATGCTGAGAGTTGATTCCGCCAGACTCAAACTCATTGTGGCGCTCAGCCGGAGTCGTTGAATCGGCCGGAACCAAACTCAGTTTGGCTCCTGCTGATTCAATGCCGAGAGTTGATTCCGCCGGACTCAAACTCATTGTGGCGCTCAGCCGGAGTCGTTGAATCGGCCGGAACCAAACTCAGTTTGGCTCCTGCTGATTCAATGCTGAGAGTTGATTCCGCCAGACTCAAACTCATTGTGGCGCTCAGCCGGAGTCGTTGAATCGGCCGGAACCAAACTCAGTTTGGCTCCTGCTGATTCAATGCCGAGAGTTGATTCCGCCGGACTCAAACTCATTGTGGCGCTCAGCCGGAGTCGTTGAATCGGCCGGAACCAAACTCAGTTTGGCTCCTGCTGATTCAATGCTGAGAGTTGATTCCGCCAGACTCAAACTCATTGTGGCGCTCAGCCGGAGTCGTTGAATCGGCCGGAACCAAACTCAGTTTGGCTCCTGCTGATTCAATGCCGAGAGTTGATTCCGCCGGACTCAAACTCATTGTGGCGCTCAGCCGGAGTCGTTGAATCGGCCGGAACCAAACTCAGTTTGGCTCCTGCTGATTCAATGCTGAGAGTTGATTCCGCCAGACTCAAACTCATTGTGGCGCTCAGCCGGAGTCGTTGAATCGGCCGGAACCAAACTCAGTTTGACTCCTGCTGATTTAATGTTGAGAGTTGATTCAGCTTGACTCGCCGTACTCGGCGGAATCGTGGAATGTTACGGAGTTGGGGAATCATAATAACATACGAGGAGTAAAAGTAGGAGTTGTGAATGAACTTTACTTCAGTTTATTTACCTGGAATCGGAAACAATTAATGAGTCGAGTAATGTTTGTAAATCATCAAACACTGAAACAGTGATTTAGTCTTGACCTAAAAATAAATGCTGTCAACTGTAATATTATATCATTGAAACCTATTTGGGATTTAAAAAATTAAACACAATTAGGTTGTTAAAAAGAGTGAAGACTACTGCCATCTAGCGGCATATTTTTTGTAGCATATTGTAAGGGAACGTACCCATACTACGTGACCAACTTTTTGCAATTTTTAACCCCCCCCCCCCCCCCCCGGTGACCAAAATCCTAAGCAACCCGCCGCTCATTTGTATGGAGCGTGACATTTTGAAGACCCCCCCCCCCCTAAAAGTGTCACGTAGTATGGGTACGTTCCCTTAGTTGATATTGCATTTTACAGATTAGCGACGTAAGACTAAACTAAAACGAAATGTTAGTCGGTAAAGTAGATTTCTGGTTTTTATATCGTATAATGTGCAATGGTGACACTAAAGTGTTGTTTATTTTGATTGTGTTGGAAAACATTCTTATAAATAGTCTGCTTTTCTAGTTTAACTCTCTCTTAATTCGTGGATCTCCTATAAACAGCTAGCATTGTCTAGCAAGTGGTCAAAGTGACCAAATTTAGTGTTTTGTCGGGTCGGGACAAATTATTGTAACAAATGTGCTTGTGAATAAAACAAAGGAATTCCTCCATTGAAACCAGATGTTTTTCCTTGACGTCCTTCTGCTAAATACCAATTTATAACATGGTCCTCAAATAAAAAAATAAAATAAAATAGAAACAATAAAATGAACCAGCGAGCTATCCAAAAATCCAGAAAGATGAAAAGATGAAAACATGAAGAAAAAGGAACGACTACAAATATAAGTATCCTGCCCATTATTTCCTTCTATTCCGTGAATTCCTGTTCAAACAAGTGCTATTTTTTGTGTGTCGATGTACTTATTTAAAAACAAAAAACTAACTACCCGCAGTGTAAAATGCAAGTCATGCAAATTATTTTAGGTTAATTGTTTTAGAAGATGATTATTGTTAGATTCTGTCATTGTTCATAGCTTGAATTGGTTACTACTGTTTTCTACGCGATTATTGCAAAGAAATTATTTTTTTAAGGAACATTTTTAGCATTTGTTGTGTTGAATTATTGTCAAACGTATAAAAAATGGATAATTTAAAATCGTTGATTAACAAACGCGGAGTGTTGAAAGGTAAACTCACGAGATTTGAGGATTCATTAAACGCATTATCAGTTAACGAAATTAAAATTCGCTATGCGAGAATTGAAAAAATAATTGATGATTTCGAAGAGGTCCAGGAACAATTCGAAAGTCTTCCGGATTCCAACGAAATTGATAATAATTTGCAAAGGGAGAATTTTGAAAATCAATATTATTCAACCTTGGCGACTGCTAAAGGAGCAATTCAGTCTGTAGAGACTCCCAAATTAGAAATCAAGTTACCCAACCTTCAGTTACGAGAATTCAACGGAGATCCTAAAAATTGGATTAATTTTCTAGAAACATTTAAGACATTAGTTTATAACAATACTGCCATAAGCAATGTACAGAAGTTTTATTATCTGCAATCCTGTTTAAAGGGGAATGCAGCAAAGATCATCGCCAATTTCGAGGTATCAGACCTGAATTATATATCGGCTTTTGAATTGTTGCAGCACTTGAGGTAATCCAACCGCTTTTCCGCCCTGGTATAAGTAACAGATGGTTACTCCTTCAGGGCTCTCACAAGGACTCTAATTTTTTTTAATAAACGAAGCTACTTATAATGCACGAAGCTAAACCCTCAAATGTCCCTGTAAAACAGGAGTTAGTCTGAAAATGAGGTGATGGGTTAGTGTAATGAATGATAAACATAACATGAGATAAATACAGAGAGTATGATTAATATTATTTTATAAAACTTTACAGAAAAATATAAGAAAAAACAATGCCTTCACTCAAAACAATGGAAAAATAATAACTGTAAAAATATTAAGATTACAAGTAAAGTCACCTGAAAGGTACAGAGACTGAGGTAGAGTAGACAATACAAAATATATAAAGTTCTGGGAACTTTGCTCAACCAAAATCAATATAACTAGAATGATACACAGCGATATCACAATAAAAGAAAAAATAAGATAAAAATACTAAAAATTTCTTTTCACACAAAAATTAAATTTAAATAAAAAAAGTGATACACAGAAAGATCACAATAAGAAACAATAAAAAAGAAATATATAACATACCTAAACTTGAAAGGAGGATCAAGGACGACCATAATCGGTCATCCTGACTTGTATATCAATAGCGGCTCGCTGTGCAGGACAGTTTCTATCACCCGTGGGGTGATCATCTTTTTTTTTAAAACGTCTGCAAGTAGCACAGACAGCGGCCTCTGCCTTTTTGGGGCAATCCTCATAATCGTGACCACTTTCGGCACAATGACGACACGTAATTACTTCCTGAATGCAAGTCTTGCTTACATGGCCATACAGGTGACACTTGAAACATCTGATGGCTCCAATAAAATCGCGAACGCGACAGGCGTTCCACCCAAGAAAGCAATGACCGCTATCCACTAGAATCTTCCTAACCTCAGGATGAACGGTAACCACCATATTCATAGTAGGTTGGCCACGTTTCCCAAAGAGTGAAACGCGCCGCATCGTTCTCAAATGATCCTCCCTTGTAATTATAGATTTACCCTCAATATTATTAACAAAAATTTTTTTGAAAAGTTCGGGGTCACCGGAAATATCGCAGCTGGGAACATCATATAATACAATTTTTGGTAGTCTGCCAAGAGGCTGTACTACCTTGATGCCAGAAGCACCTAATTTTTCAGTGTTCTTTTTAATATTATCCAAACCAACAGTATTAGATATCTGCAGGAGAATTCCTGCACCTTTTATTTTTCTCGAACGGACAATCTGAAAGCCATCAGTAGCTGGGTTCAGAACGGATGTGATGATCTTCTTAGTTTCATCGGAAGTTTTACCTTCCGGAATACTGGGGTACAGGAGTACAGTGGGCTGTAAAGGAACTATCGGTCGCTCAACTCCACCATAAACCAATTTAGCGGATCGGTCTCCAGCCACAATTCCAGCGTACGATCTCATTGGTTGTGATGTCACACCGGAATCCATTACACCCGGTATAGATGCCTGGGCAGCTATAATTTTATCAACTTTATTAGACATTTCAGCCTGTGCATTCATCATTTCATCAATAGTGGCACTTCGAGATTTTACACTATTCAAGTCTAAAGCGAGCGAGGTGAAATCAGACATCAAAGAGTCCACGATCTTCATAATTTCTGACTTGTCTGATTTTTTCATTTTGTTGGTGCCGTCGTTCACGATTTTTACTATTTGCATACATCGTTCAAGAGAGGAGACAATCCGAATTTGCTCCGCATGTGGTGAGTCGCTGAACCTCGTCCTCTTTCTATTGTCTTGGTTAGGCGACTGTTCGATTGTGACCACTGTAGCAGAAGTACCAGGGGCTGGTAAAATTTCGTCCTCAGAATCACTATCATGTAGAGAGGTAACACTCGAGGGAATTGGATTGTCAGTATCTAAACGTGGCAACACAAGCGTTTCAGGAAGAGCCAAAGCGGATATGGACCCAGTCATTTCTGTAATTAATTTAAGTAATTTTTTCTTAGATTTCTTTATTCCATTAAGAATTGCCTGATCATTCACTGAAAGTATACTTTTCTGTTCCAATAAAATTAATTGTAGATCATATTCTTTCAGTGTTTGCATCATTTCTCGCATTTTTTTGTTTTGGCGTTTTGTTTGCGCAGCCATCATTTTCAATTCTTGAGGACTCAAAGATTTCAATTTCTCTAGATTAGAATCCTCTTCATCCTCAGAATCGCTCGAATAATTACCGTGTGATGTCATTATCAAACGGTGAGAATTTACTTTGTACCTAGGCACACTTTTTGTTAAAAATCCACTAAACAACGTCTGATATCGTAATTGCGCACTATATCA
The DNA here is from genome assembly GCA_917880885.1 of Limnephilus marmoratus. Taxonomy (NCBI): domain Eukaryota; kingdom Metazoa; phylum Arthropoda; class Insecta; order Trichoptera; family Limnephilidae; genus Limnephilus; species Limnephilus marmoratus. Next base: position 8,911,785 of record OU862935.1, read on the forward strand.
CTAATTAATATTACTAATTAAATCTATGTGTGTACTTATAACCTATCAAACTGTTGTTTTAATACATATTTACACTAAGAACTTGAAAAATTGTTGCAGCAGAGGTTTGCAAATTTGCGAACTACCGTACAAAGACACATCCAAGCTCTGTTTCAACTTAAAGAGATGAAACATGAGGATCCAGTAGCCATGCGTTATCTGATTGATGAAACTAATGTAAATTTGAAAGCGTTGCAAAATTTAGGCTTGAAAATCGAACAATGGGATGCTTTAATTATATACGTAATTTCTAATAAATTGGATGCAAGTTCTAGAAAGCATTGGGAACAAAACCCATTGCAGGATGAGCTACCTACATTACAGGAATTTCTTAAATGTTTGACCTTGCGTGCGCAAGTTTTGGAATTAATGTTAAATTCAGATTCGAAAAAAATTCCTACCTACCCGAAAGCAAGTGGTAGCAACAATAATCCCAAAAAGGAATCGGTATTTTTAGCTGCTACCCACAATAGTTGTATTTGTTGTAATGACAAAGGGCATAAAATATATTTTTGTAAAAAAATTTTAAAATTAAATTCAGGAGAAAGAGCCAACGCAATAAGGAGGTACCGTGCCTGCTTCAAATGTTTGAGGTTAGGACATACGGCCCCATATTGCAAAATTAATTTAAAATGCAAGCATTGTGATAGCGAGAGCCACAATACGTTATTGCACAGGGAGATGCATCCGAGCGATGACTCCATGAATAAAGGTGAAGATCACCCAGGAGGTGACTGCCAAATGGATGCTGAACGAGTTTCAGTATCAAACCATTCAGCTTTAGCGAAGGCTGAAAAAACAATTTTATTGTCGACTGCTATCATTGGGGTAGTAGGTCACAATAATAAAGTGCATGAGGCAAGAGTCCTAATTGACTCTGGAGCTCAAGCCAATTTTATGTGCGAAAAGTTCGCAATGAAGTTAAATTTGAGATGCGAAAATATAAACAAGCCTGTGTTAGGTATACACAACAATGTTACCCATATAAAGAAACGTGTTGCGATAAAAATGAAATCTCTGAGGACAAATTATAATCAAAATATCACTTGTCTAATATTGCAGGAAATAACCACAAACCTACCTCAAGCAACAGTGGCCAGAAAAGAGTTTAAGCTGCCGCCGGGATTACAAATGGCGGACCCAAATTTCAACGTAGCGGCGCCTATTGATATCCTGTTAGGCGCTGAGAGCTTTTGGGATATACTACAAGATGATCGGCTGAGATTGGATACCGGACCTACTCTTCAGAGGACTGAATTAGGCTGGGTTATATCGGGCCCGATCAACATTCATCAGAAAAAAAGGCCAGTACCGCAATTTTGTAGTTTATCAATAAACACATTATCTAATCAAATAGAAAAATTTTGGAAAATGGAGGAGGTGAATCCTGCGAGATTTCAAAATCACGAGGAGAAGGCGTGTGAAGCGGATTTCGTCGCCACGCACTCTAGAGAGAGCGATGGTAGATACGTTGTAAGTCTGCCACGCCGCCCGTGTGTGAGTCAACTTGGTGACTCGTTAAAGACAGCGGAAAAAAGATTTAAGAACCTAGAAAAGAAATTTTTAATCAATCCTGAATTGAAATTGCAATATGTACAATTTATGCAAGAATATGAGCAACTAGGTCATATGGAGTTATGTGATAAATGGAGAGGGGATAAGCAATCCTATTTTTTGCCGCATCACGCGGTCATAAAAGAAGCTAGCACCACGACGAAGGTGCGTGTAGTGTTTGATGGTTCGGCAAAGACGTCGACCGGAATATCCTTGAACGATGCTCTGATGGTGGGAGCTGTCATTCAAAAGGACTTATACAGCCATTTATTACGTTTCAGAATACATCGATACGTCATGACTGCGGACATCGAAAAAATGTACCGTCAAATCAACGTATGCGCAGAGGATCGCAGCCTTCAGAAGATTGTATGGCGCGAATCACAAGAAGAGGAACTCCGACATTACAAATCGAAGACCGTCACATATGGGCTGGGACCTTCTTCCTTCCTAGCAACGAGATGTCTTCGACAAATCGGTATGGATAATCAAGTTAATTTCCCAGTAGCAAGTCAAGTCATAGAAAATGATTTTTATATGGACGATCTATTGACTGGAGGGGATGACTTGGAAGTTTGTTTCCAGTTAAAGAAACAAATAAGTGATATCTTGCTGTCCGCAGGGATGACCCTGAGGAAGTGGAGATCAAATATTTTGGAATTGTCATCTGGGCGGAGCCAAGGTGAAATTGCCAAACAGGGCAATTGTGAGAAAATGATCACTGACAATTCCAAGAATGAAAAAATACTTGGATTAATTTGGAATAATGAATTAGATTACCTGTCATATGAAATTACAAAGCCGTCAGGTAAAACGGAGAGCAAGCGTCAAATATTATCGTGCATAGCTTCCACCTTTGATCCTTTAGGACTTTTAGGGCCCATCGTAGTGGTAGCTAAATTAATTATGCAAAAATTATGGCAGTCCAAGGCATCGTGGGATGACATACTACCTGATGAAATTTTACTACCTTGGAGGGCTTATCTAGACCAATTATCGCAACTAAATGTGTTAAAAATCCCGAGAGGAGTTATTAGCGGAACACCAAAGACTATACAATTGCACGGGTTCTGCGACGCCTCTCAGAAAGCTTTCGGAGCATGCGCCTACATCGTCTCAACAGATTCGGAAGGTAAGAGGCACGCACAGTTAGTTATCTCCAAGTCTAGAGTGGCACCATTAAAGTGTATATCACTACCCAAGTTAGAGTTGTGTAGTGCATTACTATTGGCCAAGCTAATAAAAAATATCAAGTTGACGCTAAGTATAGAGGAATCGGCCACCTATTACTGGTGCGATTCAACAATAGCGTTGTGCTGGTTGAGAGGACAACCAGCTCGTTGGAACACCTTCGTGGCAAACCGAGTCGCTGAGATACAGGAAATCAGCGATCCAACCCAGTGGCGGCACGTATCATCGTCAGAAAATGCTGCGGATATACTGTCCCGAGGTACCACAGCTGAAAGGTTAGTCAGCACTTCAATATGGTGGAAGGGGCCAAGCTGGTTGACGGAAGATGTCAGCACTTGGCCAGTATCCAAGATGTCATGTTTGGATCCCCCGGAAATAAAAAGTAAAAATGTACTACTGGTAACTGATACTCAAGAATGGGATATTTTCGAAAAATTCTCATCGCTAACCAAATTAAAAAGAGTAATCGCTCAAGGTTTAAGATTTATAAATAATTGTCGCAACCCTAAGGATAAAACGTATGGCAATTTAACTGTCTCCGAGCTGGAAGCAGCTTTAAAATGTCTACTGAAATCATCGCAAGAACATTCCTTCAAAAGAGAATTGAAGGACCCAAAGAAGCATGGGTTAGTAAACAAAAACAGTAGATTGAAAGCTCTCAATCTCTGTTTAATGGAAGGTTTAAATTGTGCAAGTGGACGATTGAAATTAGCTACTTATTTATCGCATCATCAAAGGCACCCTGTAATATTACCACCGTCACATAAGCTAACTGAACTTATTATACGTAATTATCATTATGAACATTTACATGCAGGTCCCCAAGCGCTGTTATCGGAAATACGCTTGAAATATTGGCCGATATTTGGGAGAAACACTGTTAAGCGTATCCTACATAAGTGTGTTGTATGTTTTAGATACCGACCTCAGGTTTGCCGGCAGATCATGGGAGACCTTCCAGTTGAGAGAATCACTCCCAGTCTACCGTTCTCTGTCACAGGGGTCGACTTTGCCGGACCGATAGACACGAAGGCTGGAGCGCTGAGAAAATCTCCGCTCATTAAATCGTATCTTTGCATATTTGTTTGTTTTTCTACCAAAGCGGTTCATTTGGAACTCGTAACAGATTTGTCAAGCGATGCTTTTTTAAATTGTTTAAAGAGGTTCATTGCCCGTAGGGGTCAACCGGAAAAAATATTTTCTGACAATGCAACCACCTTCAGAGGAGCTTCCAATAAGCTCAAAGAACTATATGCCAGTCTAAGATTGAACAATGACAAAATCCATAGGTTTTTAGCTGATAAGGGAATATCTTGGAGTTTCATACCGCCTAGGGCGCCGAACCACGGGGGGCTGTGGGAGGCCGCCGTCAAGTCCACCAAGTTTCATTTATATCGAATTACTAAAAATAACCCATTGCAGTTTGAATTATTGTATACTTTGCTTTGTCAGATAGAGGCTTGTTTGAACTCCCGTCCCTTAACTTCCCTGTCTGATGATGTAGATGACCTTCTCCCTCTAACTCCCAACCATTTCCTCATGGGCAGGGATGCTTCGGTTATTCCCGAGTTGGATGTCCGCGAGCTCCCGGAGAACAGACTAAGCAAATATCAAAAATTAAACGCTCTAATTCAAAATTTCTGGTTCAGATGGAAACGAGATTACCTTGCTGAGCTGCAAAAACGGACCAAATGGCAGGCCAACAACCAAAAGGCCATAAAGAAGGACGATCTGGTAATCCTGATGGAAGACAATCTGCCTCCTGCATTATGGAAGATGGCGCGCATAGTAACTACTCATCCAGGCCCGGATGGAGTAGTGAGGGTAGTTACCCTCAAAACAGCACAAGGCACTTTTGTGAGACCCATCACGAAAATATGTTTGATGCCAATAGAATCAAACTTGGATCCAAATTTCCCGACCCGGCAAACCACTGACCTTCCCAAGGTCACAGCCTAACTGTAATTAGGGCTGAACTGATGCAACCAAACCACATCAATAATTATGGAGCATCGGTATTGGTGTTGTTGACACCACTGTATCCAGCCTGAAGCCACTGGGGCTTCAAGTCAACAATCGCGAGATGATCATCCTCGCTGCAGATCTAATGGTACTATCTGCTTACCAGGGCACGGCCGCCCCTTAATTATGATGATCTACCCAAATGATGACATACAGAAGTACATGCTGATGTACTTTTCTAAAACGATGACCACCCTGGACAAGATGGCCGAGTAGTCTACCCGGTGAAGTGTTCATTCGGTTTTTTGGCAGTGCCATGCCAGTGAAAGTTAATGAACTGATAATCAGTCAACAGCGAACTAACAATGTATTGCTATTTGTGAATTGGTGTTAGTTATAAAAAAAAAATAATAATAATAATTGAAGTGAAAATTCTTCATAGAGACAATGAGACATTATTGATTTGTCAATTTTACAAAATTATTATTAATGTTGTGATTTTATTATTTTATTATTTAATTTTTTGCATGATTTTTTAGAAATTTATAAATTTTTTAGGTTATTTTAATTGTTGGTTAGGTTCCCGGACCCTTCAAATTTAGATAGTTACACATCTTGTAAATTTTTAGTATATTGTGTGTAGATTTAGGAATTTGTAGTTTGATTTTTAATTTCAAAAAAACTTGTTGTTTTTTCTCATTCCCCGCCGGGCAGTATGTTAAAAAGAGTGAAGACTACTGCCATCTAGCGGCATATTTTTTGTAGCATATTGTTAGTTGATATTGCATTTTACAGATTAGCGACGTAAGACTAAACTAAAACGAAATGTTAGTCGGTAAAGTAGATTTCTGGTTTTTATAACGTATAATGTGCAATGGTGACACTAAAGTGTTGTTTATTTTGATTGTGTTGGAAAACATTCTTATAAATAGTCTGCTTTTCTAGTTTAACTCTCTCTTAATTCGTGGATCTCCTATAAACAGCTAGCATTGTCTAGCAAGTGGTCAAAGTGACCAAATTTAGTGTTTTGTCGGGTCGGGACAAATTATTGTAACAAATGTGCTTGTGAATAAAACAAAGGAATTCCTCCATTGAAACCAGATGTTTTTCCTTGACGTCCTTCTGCTAAATACCAATTTATAACATATATAACATAACATGCTTTTCAAGCTATGATATTTTTCTTATTATTTAAATGGTACTCACCATCTGGTGTTCTCAACAAAAGCGGGAGTTAATTTACTAGTAAATGTTCGAAGTAAAATATTAATTTTATAAAACCGAATGTTTTCTACAATGTCCTTTAACAGTAAAGCATTTTTATTACTTTTATTTTTTAGTTACATTTTCTATCACAATGACCCTTTCAAATCTCATCGAACATTGAACTTTTTTGCCACCTCGTGATGCGCTTCAATGTGTTTATGTGTTAGTGTCGAGCCGTTGCTGCCAGCTGAGCGTGTGTGTTTACATTAACATGTTATTGTTTATTGCGAGATTATTATTTCGAGAAATCTTATCTTTATATAGCTAATAATAATCTGTTTGAGATGAGTAATGTCATTTGACGGCTTTATGAGAACCGTGTAAGATAATATTAACGTTTTATTTGAAATTCACGAACAATGGAGTCCTTGTACCTTGTGTTTAAAAAATGATCTTCATAAAACAAGTAATTGTCGCCGGCGCAAACTTGCCGGAAAGCAAATTTGCTCCGACAAAAGGAAAAAGCAATGGTCCTTGCTATATTTTGGCTACGAGATAATGCCATTTCTTTTTGAAAAATGTTTTCGTGACCGGTTAGAGTGGTACACTGTGCCCCGGCCCGCGCCGTGCACCTCTTCCCTTGAGTGGCTCCTGTACTTTCACTCTCTCACTCGTTCCCGAGTGAGAGAGTAAGACCGCCCTGCTAGAGCAAATCAACGCCCCCCGGCCCGCGCCGCGTACCTCCTCCCGTTAGTGATTCCTTTACTCTTACTCTGTCACTCGTTCCCGAGTGCGAGCGACCAGGGCCGGATCTACGAAATCTGGCGCCCTGTGCAGTAGGTACCGATGGCGCCCCCCCCCCCCCCCCCTACATTTTTATTTTGATTAAAAATTAGTTCACCCCAATTTTTTTTTTATGTAATTGTTATTTTTTTTTACACTAATTTATCAAATAAAATCAAGACATATAAAGGGTGTAACTTTCCTAAGTGACCTGGCGGTAGCTCTCACACTCGTTTTTTTTTAATGAGAGGATCGCCAGGAGCCCTATACTCTCTGAATCTATTGGGTAAACATACATTATGGTGCTATTTTAATTATTTTAGGAAAAACTCTTTGCTAGTTATGCTTTAAAATAATACAACGAATTGTTTGTTTGTGCTCGTACCATGATTTAAAATATAGGTTACGAGACAATGCGGGGGGTTTCGCTGAACTACGTCCATTAGACATTCTTGAGATTTACTGCCTATATACCCTACACGAATATTAGAAAAAGCAAATACAAATACGTTCTCATGGCAACGTACAACACAAGAATAGCATCTACAGCTTCTGACTAGCAAACAGGCAGTCCCGACGAGAGACAGTGAGCAATGAAAATGAGAATATAACCTCAAATTTGTACGTTGCATTTCCCCTGTGTTGAGCGAACAAACACTAAACACCGACGTATGGTATCAACGGCTTACGAACAAAAATACCGCGCTGTGATTGGTTATTGAATTTGGATCACACCTATTCGTCGTAAAAGACGGTAAAAGATATATGGAAAAATAGATCTTACGTTTAAACTAAATATATGGAATTTGTAAAAAAATTCTGTAACTGACTTTAAATTCGTAAGCCGTTGATACCAACCTGATGCGTGCACATTCTGTTTCTTTGGAAAGTGTTGCTAGAGCGTAATAATTATTTCGTACTATGGGTAATTTTTAAACGATTCAGGGAATATTATAACTAAATTTTAATACAATATTTATTTTCTCACGGCGCCCCTTCGGAGTTGGCGCCAGGTTTTTGCACGTTTTTGAACGTATGGTAGATCCGGCGCTGCGAGCGACTCCGGAACTGATTCATAACATTTTGCGGACTCGGAACGAATCAAACGCATTCGGACTCGGAATCTTTGGATTCGTTCCGGCCGGAACGACACACTTCTAGTCGTGGGTGGTTCGGTATATTTATGATTAGGCTGGGGTTAGACTCCTAATTAAAATTTACGGATTACATAAGATTTTGACAGGTCACTCACAGGAGCGTTCACATATTCATCCGACTTTTGGTAATTAAGGCTTGCCGCACAAGCACGTTTTCCTTATTCGATTTCCGAATTCGTTTTCCGTATTCGGAGACCGGAATGCATGGAATCAGTAGAAAATACATTAACTGACGGGAGGCGTCTACTAATATCTACAGGAATTCCAAAAACTGAAAAAATCGAACTAATATCTATGGGAATCAAAGTGTTGACGAATATCTACAGCTCAAACTGTTGATTAATATCTATGAGAACCAAAGTGTTGACGAATATCTACAGTACTGTCAGAGGTTGGATTTGTAATTATGTATAGCATATTGGAATAACGTAATATTGCGTATGCAGTTTAAAAAACTTAATTTATGTAAGTATGTATGTAAAAATCCCTAATATCGGACTATTGGACACATTTAGCTGATTAGTTCAACCTACGCTCTGTAGATATTAGTTCAACCTACGCTCTGTAGATATTAATCAACACTCTGAAGTTCGTAGATATTAGTTCAACATATGAGCTGTAGATATTCGTCAAACATACGGGCTGTAGATATTAGTATCTGGAGTCAACTGACGCACACGTTCGGTTTTTTTCCGAACGGAAAAAATTCCGTACGTACGTTCCGAATGCAAGCCGGCGCGTTCGGAGAAACCGAACGGAAAAAAACTAATGACGTCATGCGGAACGCAGCGCTTCCATACATTTTGTTTGGGCCGGCGCATACGTTCGGAAATTTCTATTCAGTATCGCATCGGCACCGCGTGCATCCGACGTATTCTTTGTATTTGTTACGCATAGAATCGCAACACGATAATGTGTGAGGCAGAAACTTTCATTATTAATGAATTAGTTTTCATCATTCAATTATTTTTTTTCTTCTTCATTATTAACAGAAATGCAATTGCTAATAAATCTTCGTCCTCCATCGTCGTGCGTTCACCACGCTATCACTATCTGTACTGACGTGTATACATTCCGAATGAAGAAAAACGAACGTTTGCGCTAGTTTCACGGAATTCCGAATCGGAATTCCGCATCAGGAAATCGAATAAGGAAAACGTCCATTTGCGGCCAGCCTTAATGATCACGGAAGCTGTTCGGAAGTTCGACCTGTGTAAATGCTCATGCGACCGTTCACATCTGTAAATGTATTTGCGGTAAGATGCCTTCCTGCCAACAACGACCTGCTACTGTCAAATTTACGTGATTTTGTCAATAAAGACGAAAAGGCCCAAATAAAGTATTGAAATAGATTTTGGCTTTAATCAAACTATTCTCCACGCACTTTTGTGCCGTCAAAGGCGGCAATTAATTTCGTTTCATTCGAATGACAGCTACCTGACATCTGCTGACAGCAACCGACTTCGAATTCAAAATTTCAAACACGTAAATGTTAAAAACAGAAACATTAAGATTAGAAAGGATTAGACCGATAATTGAATAGAAGGATGCTCATTTTCCAGAAAACTTAAATAAGTGGAAATAAATACTAGTTTTGTTGGAAAAAAATCCTACGAAAACAATTGTCTTTTGATTTTTGACATTCGCAACGGCGGCAACGGCGCATTTCGGAACTATTTCTTATTTCTTGCGGAAGTCTGATATCAAACTGATTTTATAAGCTGTAAGAAGGCTAGAAATTCGCGCGGGCGCGATTAGACCTGTCAAAAAACTTCCAAAAGAATAAGTTCTGTAACATGCTATAAATTACGTTAAGTGACTTTTGGTGTCGTTTACATTGGTAATTTGGTCATAAATCGCTTACAAGAGCGATTTACAGAAAAAAAACTTACGAGTCTAATCCCAGCCTAAACATCAACAAACAACGATGGCCGTAAGGACCGTGGGTATATTATATTATTATTTATTACCCTCATATTGAAGTGAAAACTTCTCTAGCGCCGAACGAAAAAGCGACACTAAAAAGAGACGAACACAAATCTATAGCATAGGTTCTCAAAGTGGGCGATAAATTAAAAAAAGTATTATTTATGCATTAAACCGCTTACTTGTTAATACGGAATATTTCTTATTCAAACAGTTAGATTTAGCTGTATTATTACGAAAAGTGAGTATTTATGTCGGGGGAGACCAAAAACATGCAAAAAATAAGCATTTAACATTTTAATTTTGTTAAAATTAATTCGCTCATGCGGTAAGGGAACGCACCCATACTACGTGACCAACTTTTTGCTATTTTTAACCCCCCCCCCTCCCGTTGACCAAAAACCTAAGCCCGCCGCCGCCGCTCATTTGTACCAAGCGTGACATTTTGAAGTCACGTAGTACCTATGGGTACGTTCCCTAACGCGATTGTTTATTTAAAAATATCCTACTACCAACACAGTAAGCGGAAAATGTTGCTTGCATCATGATGGAAGACTTGCCCAGTAAATTTGTGTATTGAGTGTCCACTTAGTTACAGTTTCTTTTAATAGATGTCGATAGGTTAGAACTTTTTCCGCATCCCAACAGATGGTAGCTGAAGTTGTGTTGCCGAATATCGGTACTTAAAGTTTCAGATTTATTTTGATTAATTTTATAAAAAGTATTGTTTTTACACTAACCTAACCTAACCAAACTAACCCAACCTAACCTAACCTATCCTTACCTAATCTAACCTTACCTTACCTAACCTACCCTTACCTAACCTAACCTTATCTTTCCTAACCTAACATAACCTAACCTAACCTATTCTATCCTATCCTATCCTATCCTGTCCTATCCTAATCTAATCTAACCTAACCTAACCTAATCTAACCAAACTGTATTAGAGCGCAACCATAGACATCCAAATGGATAGACGAGCAGTTACAGATGAGGGGTAAAACCAAACTATGGGGAGCGAAGAGGGGAAAGATGACTGTCATTCGTTGAACAATCAATCTGACAGTATATAGGCATCTCGCATTACAATATCACTATTTAGTTCTTAAAAGCAAAATCTGCTTTGAATGAATAGACCTTTTTACATGGGAGCGCGAATTGCTTGCCACGTTCAAAACTTATTTGCTAAGGCCAAATGCTCGCCCCAAAAAGACTCGCGCCAATACACATATCAATATTTTCTTGCCGTGTTTAGTTAAAACACTTTTACAAATGTTTCATAATTTACTTACCCCTGTAACCAGCGACGAGCACATTGGAGTACCGCCCACATTCGCTATGTGCATATTGATATGTAGATATATTGTATAGCACAAGCTGCCGTTATTTCGTTAAATGTATGGATGTCAGCTTCTCGCTGTTCACGGCAAGAATGATGACGTCACACATTTTAGATTCAAGCGAGGCTATATCCCCTCCCCATGGAGCGAGCCGGTTCCAAGGAGGAGCTACAGCCGGCGCCATGTGGAGGGGGAAATAATACGTTTTTATCACTTAGGGCAGGTCCAGATATATTCATATGTCCGTGAGCGCAACCTATGGTATTAGTCTACACAGAATTAAAAACTTTGAGTATCAATATCTCGAAAACTAAGCAAGATATCAAAAAAATTTATTCTTCATTTTCGCCTTATTTTAGGATGTTCTACCAGAAAACATGGTCAAATCATGGGGCCACGGAAATCGTACTCTCCCTTAAACTTATTTAAGGAAACCCAACACTTCTCAAATTGTCTGATATTGGAAATAATATACACTACAATGTACTAGGATCAGTCAAAAAGTAATACCTACTACCTACCTCCTGTGTTTTTTCTCTTTTTTGTCAAGAAATAAAAATGCAATTACATGGGCTGAAAACTAGTGACCGACCAAAGGTTCGGTTTCGGTTTCGTTTTCGGCAAAAAAATCTGATTTCGGCAACAATTTCGAACCGTCGGCCGCACCGAAACTCTGCACGAATTTTTTTATTTATTTTATAACTGAATTTTAAATTAAGTACTTAATTGTCACACCAACTAATTATGTATAGTTGTTGAGACTGATTAATCTTCTTATACTTATATAAAAATCTCGTGTCACTGTGTTTGTGGTTTGTGGTTGCACTCCTCCGAAATGGCTTGACCGATTTTTATGAAATTTTTTATGTATATTTGATAGATATGAGAAAAAGTTTTAAAGTATATTTCATACCACTAGGTAATTTGGGTGTCCCTATCCAGATAAAATAACTCTATTTTTTTGACAATTTTTTTTTAAAGTATTTTTTTTATTTGGCATTAAAAAATACCTACAACCCCAAATTTTAACCCGCCTACCCCCACCCTCCCATTTTTTGATCGCGATTTTAGTATCTTTGTATGAACAACTTTAACCGTCTTTCGTAAGTCAAACAGAAAGAATTTATTTATGTTGTTGAATGACAAATGGCGCTACGTCCGCCTCATCGAACTTTCATCAACACATGCGCAAGACATTCACAAGAAGCGTCGCGTCATTTTGATATTTCATTCGGCATCATGTTCTCGCGTGGGCAAACCATCGAGCTTATTTGTGTTGGCTAAAGATGGACTGGCAAAAAATCTTACACTCAATTGCTCTTCGAAATTCAAATTGATTTTCTTTATTTCATTTTCCTACTTTAGTTGGTTTTTTTTTGTTTTTATTGGTGGTCATCGTCTACACCACTCCATTCCTCTTTCTGTCATAGATCCCATCCCCACACACTTACATACATTCATTATTTTTGTAGCGGTCACTTAACCCGCTCTTGTAAAACCATCGCAGCGCCACTGGACTCCAACGAACATTCAGGATGTATCTACCTACCTTCTTACACCGCGCAATGAGACACCGGCACATATCTACCAACAGACAACAATAACTACCTAGCCGGTTAATTATTCTACCACCTACTCGAAAAGCCTCAAGTCAACATACACTACATACTTACGAGCACAGCAGCGAGAATCTTCGAGAGGTTTCCGAACCTTGCGCGTATTCGCTGTTTACCCGGCGATTCTGGAAAGTACTAAACAAGTCGGCTGTGCTATTTAAGGCGGCTGCCGTCTCTATACAGCTCAGTCGTTAAGTCGCCTCTGCAAGACACACACAGAGTAATACAGTGCCCAGTTTATCAGTGAATTCGCTCTAGTGCAGTACCCCCCTATCGGCCAGCTCCCCGGCGACTCAGAGCCGGAACCTGTGCCGGTGCGCCCGCTGCCTTCGAGGACCCATCATCTCGCAGCTAACATGGTCCACCGCACCATCAGATTTGGAGACTCAATTGCCCGCGACAACAAGGCCCGCCGCGTCTTCTGTCTAGGGTGCAGCAACATCTCAGGCTTACCGAAGCCCGTCGCGCTTCGCTGCCACTGAGACTTCTTTCTCCTCACAAGGTTCACCGCTGTCCATCTCCACGACTCAAAGCGTCGAGCGACATCCTGGACGGCATGGTCTTCTCCACCACCACGGTGCAGAGCTACATGCTGGCGACATGCAGACCCGTGGTCTGCTCCACCACAGCATCATCGACCTTCATCAAACATCACTACCAACACCACTTCTGCTCGCACTCACTACTACTCGTGTCTACACCATGACTACCATTACCATCTGCTACGTAGCAAACAATAAAGAATTCGACTCACTACTTCGACTGACGCCTTTTATTTCGTACTCCGTCTCTGCCGATCCGCAGTCCGCTGCCTCATTTTTTATTTAACAACCAAAATATTCACTAGAAATAATTTATATGGCAAACAACGTTTGTCGGGTCAGCTAGTTTATGATAAGAATTTCTTTTCTTTCTTTGTTGAGACTGATAATAATTAATTACTAGTTATTAATTAGGTAATTATACATTACTAACTGCAATTAAAAGATTTCAATAAATGTTACATTTAGTCTTAAGATGAATATATACGTGAAATCCTATTTAGATACTATTTTGATTAATCTTTACGACGAATCGGCTTACAGTATGAACATCAAAAAATATGCTATGGATAAATTGAAGCTTTAACTACTTTATCTATGTATTGGAATTACAATAAAATTATTATTTACGTAACAAAAAATATAAGCGTAAACCACTAAAAAAAATGTTTTCTCATGACTTAACTATGAAGTAATGTAAGTAACAATTTTAAAAAAATACCCCTTTACGGCTAAGACTATTTTTGACTTTATCTATGTTCTAACTTTTTTTCGTTCTTATAAAATTATGCACAAAATAAATAAAAACCACTTTTTCGCTTACTAACCTCGTGCAAAAAGACGCTCGATTTTAAAATTTTGCAGGCATGAGATTCGAAATATTTCTAGCGTTTATATTCCTCTTAAGAATGTTGTGATTGTAAACGCAATTAAAATTAAATACTCAATTAATGAGGTCCTTCCTTTATATTGCACGTGTTGATTATTGACAAATTTTTGTTCCAAGAAGTAGTTAATGTGTTTGTTGATTTTTATAATTTTTGTTTGTTTTATAGCTGTAATATCAAAAAAATAAATATATATTTTTTCACAGACTTCAATTATTGTTTAGGGGTGAAATGCAGATCCCGCCAAATGTGGAGGATTTTAATAAAAATGCACTTTCTAGATGGGAAAAGTGTGGAAAAGTTGAATAAAAAAGAAATTTAGGCGCGCTCGGGAAAATTGAGGGAGATACAGCCGTTTAAAGAATGTATGAAATGACACTTCATTAACCGATATTGTCAGCCATTTTGTTACCATAATGTTGGTATCTCAGACTTGCTTTAACGAAGGTTGATACGATTGTAGCTAACTTCGTGTGATATACACGTAATTATGAAAAACAGAATTAATAATGGTCACAAACCATGTTACACAAACCTGGCGTAGCCGCTAAACTACTTGAAAACTGGGATGTTTTTCTTGCGTTGACGTGAACAGGCGTTATAAAGGGGCACAGACCATGTTACATAAACCATGTTACAACAGATGAGGATGATTACGAGTGCTACCAACTTTAAGGTAATAATTTAGTTTTCAAAATGGCTGATAGTATCGGTTAATGAAGTGTCATTTCATACATTCTTTAAACGGCTGTATCTCCCTCAATTTTGCCGAGCGCGCCTTAATTTCTTTTTTATTCAACTTTTCCACACTTTTCCCATCTAGAAAGTGCATTTTTATTAAAATCCTCAACATTTGGCGGGATCTGCATTCCTCCCTTGTTTAGTCATTAAACACGTGTTAACTGTCCGTTTAAGTGCAAAAAATAAGCCAAATTTCAGCAAACAATAGATTTTTAACACGTCTGAAAAGTTTCAGTTTAGGCCGAAACTGAGACAGATACCGAAGATTCAGCTTCGGTTTCGGTTTCGGTATAAAATCCTGTTTCAGTTGGACACTACTGAAAACCACACTGTTGACAATTAATTTGTTATTTTTGAATATATAATCTCTGTACATTTTCACAGCTTTGGTCCATCTTTTAACAAGGGCATGTATCACAGTGTTGTAAAAAGCATGGTCACATCCAGAACACCATCGCCTTAACTTTCCCCGCCGAACACACAGTATTGAATTTTTTATCCTTGGTGAGTTTGTACTCTTTACTCTTTGTAGCTGACTGATCTAAGGGTCCAGGTTTAGTCCAGTTTTTTAAGTCCTCCATTTTACCCTTTTTAACATGCAGAATAGTTTATTCATGTGATAATCTAATGTATCGTCAGGGGACGGCAAGTACACCAAATGTAATTGACTTTCTAAAAAAAATTATATATTCGTAAGTTGCTTTGTTAACAATTTTCATTTAATTTTTTTTTACATTAGCTTCATTACATTAGCTTCCTGAGTAAAATAATTCCCCTCAAGGCCTATGTCATCTTTGGGGAATCTGTGTGGATGGTCTCTTTAGGAAAGAAAGGAGAGGAAGCTCTGGGAAGGAAAAGGGATGATGGGAGTCAGTGTATCCAGGAATGACGGACGAATGAATCCATCCCTACCACTGCGGTGCAAGGCGCAGAGTACCTAAAGAGTACGGCTGGAGAAGTCAAAGGGACTCCCTCGACCATTCTCTCCCGTTCCGGCCAGCCATGTAGTTGGTGGACAAACTCATCCGCCGCTAAGACCCAACAAACCTCACCAAAGTAAACCTGGGCATCCATGCTAAGTCACCAAACGTAGCGAACCACTTGGGGTGACCTATGGCAGAGGTGTTGGTTATCCAATAAATGGTTCCCGGGGCGGCGGTTTCATGACTATTGGATATGTAAATCAGTGCCAAGATTAAGCAGTCATTAACCCGTTGGCCGCCACCATCGCCGAATGGGGACGTTAACCCTTCTGCTTGTTTAGGAATAAATACATCCCAAAACATGTAATCGCGTTATACTTTCATAAGACCAAAAACGTCCCGAGTGACCTTACATTTTAAAAGCTATATATATCTCTCTTCCTCTCATGCAAACATATGTATTTTTCTTTTAACCAGAAAGAGAACGAAATAATGCTTCTTATTGTCTTTGAAATATGAAAGCTATCTTGCATAGATATTTTACAATCTCGATCCAAAGTGACGGTTTCAGAATTTTTTTCAGAATCCAAGGCTTCCGGATTCTGAGGTGCGAAAATATTGAACCAAGCAGACGGGTAAACTTTTGTGTTTTATTTTTTTCTCATATAGGTACTATAAACAAAACTACAATGAAAATGATAATATAAAATAAAAGAGTTTTTTGAGTACTTTTAAGTTTATTTCCTCAATAATAAATACAATTTCATAGAAAGCTCATGACATGCTCAGTGAAGACAACTCATTCAATTTTCATCACGTAAATCTATATTCTGAAAGACTTAATAAATAGCTCTAATGAACACTTAACTGTAAACAAGAGGAAATTTCATTTTCTCAAATAAATAAACCATTCAATATAACAATGCAACACTGTTACATAAACTTAATGTTTCAAATATATCGCACACATAGTCCAAATAATTCTAAGTCCAAATAGATTCTTTATTGGGAATTCATGTAAAAATTTAATCATCTTTGAATGAGAATTTTAAGATGTAAATAATAATGTCAATTTTGACTATAATATTAATGAAATACTGTTCCAGGCTTATAGTTAAGCTCGTCCGACATGATCAAGGTATTCAAGTTGTATATTAATCATTTTTTACATTTTTGGACTTACAATAATCTTGTACTAGGTTTGCGAAATGTTTTAACATATTCGTAAATAACACGCTTTGAGATAGGTCTTTAAAGTTATGTACATTTCAGTTGTGTTTACAAATAAAGTGATTTTTTGTCAAATAAACATCTTTCGATGTTAATGTTAAGATTTTAATATTAAAGAGCACAAACAACGTGTGATACTCTATTCACGTTTGACATGTTCGTGCTTTTCTGATCAACAATCATTAATTATTATTTGATTCAAATCATCTTTTCTTATGATCAAATTATCTGCGATATTAATTATTGTTGTTTGTAAAATAAATATAATAAAGTTTTCCCTACTTTACATTATGGTTATGCAAAGCTTAAGTTTGAGAATCAGAATATAAAATTGTTACTATAAACGTTTATTCAAATCACAGCTTAAAATATTTCAAAATAAATCAACACAGGTGCCAGCTGGTTTCATTGTCCGTCAACACGTTGAAATTATATTTTTTTTACGTTAAAAAATAGTAATATTTCCTATTTTCCAAATGTGCTGTAAGCTACTAGTGTCAGGAGACGCAATAGTTCATACAATTAGAGAGTAATTTAAAACATATCTTATGTGAAGTGTTCATTCGGAAAAAAAAAAAGTGTTGGGAAAAATGTGTGAAACTTTTGCAAAAAAAAAATGTTTTTTTCGTCAAAATTCAACAATTTTTTTTTCTATTTTAAATTATTTTCATAAAATCTTAGAATTAGCTTTATGATCTCAGTTTTTACCTCAGATATCAGATTTCGTGCAAAATACGTTAAAATTAGAGGAGGTATCTTCATGACAGTGCTTTTTCTCGAAACAATATTGATTTTATTACAGTAGTTTGCCGTATTGATTTAACCTGCAATAGCAAAATATATAAATTAGTTACAGATACGATTATAATATTGGCAAAGTGACGTCTGTTTTAGCAAGAAATATGGACGAAAAGTTTCATGAATATTTTTTATAGGTATCTTAATTCGAGACAGAATCTGATTATTTTCAAAATGGACAGAGTTATTTTAACGCTATAATTGGTTTCGAAAAATATTCTATGTCTCTTGCTAACCGTAATACCGATTAATGATTTCATTATTTGCCAAATCTAAAAATATCAAGGCTACAAAATGATACCATCGAGTAAAAATTATGCTATAATATTATATGAAAGCTAAACTCTTAAATGGTTTATGTTTATATAAAAAATCGTATGTTTATCCAAATTATTAGCTTCATTAACAATATTAAATAGTTTTGAACAAGTTCAAGATACAGTAATTAAAAACAAACCGATGCTTCTGGCGCTAATACAAGATATTGTGTTTACATCCAAATTTTCAACAGTGCGGATGGATTAACGTTTACCGTCAATTTTCTAAAAACAATTCTCAAATTATGAATAATTTCTTGCGTGGGCATAAATAAACTACAGACTTTCCTTAATTTGAGGTAATATTATTAGTTAGGCAGTGATAAGCACATCTTACTCTTAACGAACCCAAGCTGAACATCTTGAAAAAGCCCCAAACTCGAAAAATCGCACCAGACAACATCAATGAGATTTTATAATTTGAATTTATATAAAGCTTTCCACACAGATTTCTGAATATTATAGTTGAAGTTTCATGCATGCGAATCTTCAATTGTTTCAATGGAGCAATATTAAAAAAAGAAATTAGAAATTTATTTCGGCAAATATGTCAGATCTAATTATTGAAAAAAAATGGCAAGGACGAAAAGTTAAGTATTTTGTACTTACATAATTCAATACACTCTGAACAACAATCTTGAATCAGGTAATGATGTTTCACAGTATTTTGCATTGCATAAAAGCCTTTTGTTTATTTTGTCAAGATTTTGTTTATTCTAATGAATAGTTTTTTTAAAAGATAAATACCATATTTCCGGGATTGAACATCCGATCTTTGCCTTTGACTTTTAATAGGTTCATGCAAGGTACAAAGTATTACGTATAATATTTTGAAATAACAACTTGAACAAAATTCAAAATATAATATTTAAAAGTGTCAAAAAACAATATAAAAATTTCACATAAATTAATCAGAAAAAAAATAGGTTTGCAGTTTATCCAAGTTCATTAAAGATATTTATCATTTTTTTAACTGATTTTAACACATTCGCTGCCGCTTAATTTTTAGGACATAAACTATACATGCTCGATCGGGTACGGTGGCAGCGAATAGGTTAAATTGGCAAGTATAACCAAATAAATTATGATATTATATTTTGTAACTTTGCTTCTAACTACCGACCTGTTTTGTCCATTAATGTGCACTGTCACATATGTTGTTCTTTAGTTTCATCTAACAGAAAATAAAGTAGTTGAAAATAATTAATTTTGCTTGGCATTCTAACAGAATTTTAAAATTGTGTAAAATATCATAATTTTTAACACTGAAATTTAGAGGAATAAAAACCATGAAACAATAATCTAATGCTAGGATTTGTGCGTTCACAGATGAGGGAATGTAATGATTAATGATAGATATAATAGTAATAGGTAAAGGTTATTATACTATAGAAACTTCGTAAATATAAACAAAAACATCATTGGTGCATAGTTTCGAATAGAGATGCAACGAATAGTGATTTGGCCGAGCACTTGGCAAAACATCATTGATGATAAACAAAAACATCATTGATGCATAGTTTCAAGTAGAGATGCAACGAATAGTTATTTGGCCGAATACTCGGCAAAACATCATTGATGATAAACAAAAACATGATTGATGCATAGTTTCAAGTAGAGATGCAACGAATAGTGATTTGGCCGAATACTCGGCAAAACATCATCGATGATAAACAAAAACATCATTGATGCATAGTTTCGAGTAGATATGCAACGGATAGTGATTTGGCCGAACACTCGGCAAAACATCATTGACGATAAACAAAAACATCATTGATGCATAGTTTCGAGTAGATATGCAACGGATAGTGATTTGGCCGAGCACTTGGCAAAACATCATTGACGATAAACAAAAACATCATTGATAGTTTCGAGTAGAGATGCAATAAATAGTGATTTGGCCGAACACTCGGCAAAACATCATTGATGCATAGTTTCGAGTAGAGATGCAACGAATAGTGATTTGGTCAAACATTCGGCGGAAGTCCCATGCATTTCGCGCGTTACCTGACTGGTAGCATATGGGGGCGAAGGGGTGGGAGTATTTAGCTCATTCACGTCATTTGCGAGCAGATCGTGTCGTGACACGTTTGGTAGAAAATGTAAAATGTTTTTCAAAATAACTGTGAAATGTGAATCCAGTTAAAAATAAAGGCGAACTAGCGCATGTAGAAGCGTAGAGTGGTAAAGTTAGTCTTACTTTTAAACTATTTCTTAGCAAATTAGCAATTTTTACCTTTTTTTTAATTGGGCTACGATTTTGTCACTTGTTTTGATGTGTAGGAACTTAATTTTCATTATTTTATTTTTAATTTGAATTCTGCACCAGTCCAAATTACAATTATCCGGAGCCAGTGGAATGGGGATATATTGTGCAGTAGAAACGATGGGGGAGAGAAATATTAGCAAGTACCTGGCTATTCAGATCTGTTCGCTAAACACGGCTTTTGCCAATTTAAGCGACATTTCGATTCTGAATGGTGGTCTTTCACCGCGCGATTATCTGTCTGCCGCAAATGTAGATACAAATTAATTTTAGTATTAAGATGCATAATTATTGTGTTTAGACAAAACGTTAATAGTTCTTTATGCTAAAAACTTGTGTTCATTTTCTATTTATAATTAATGTAATGTTTTGCCTTTTGTCCAATGGCCATTTAGATTAAGGTTTTTACTGTATATGATACTGATACTGTTATTGTATTTTTATTGAATTATAATCAATAGATTGTTATCGTTACAATTGGTATATTTTTATTTTAGGGTTTAAAATAAAGCGATGTTATATATACCAACCAAGAAGAAATCGTTTTAAAAGCATCATTTTCCAAATTATTGAGAGGTTTATCTTTTTTCAACTCTTACGTGTAAAACAAAAATATCCACAAGCTATCTCCAAACAGGTGGCCCAGGGGGGAAAGATTGATTTAAACTATAGTAATATTTCTGGAAAAGAAACTAAATAAATGAGTTTTATTAATAAATTGGGTATATTCTAGTCAAGTCTGTTGATTGGATAGAATAGGGGGATATTTCACCATCCTTTTGATAGCTTATCCGGGGAATAAAATATATTTTCCATTTATTAGTTTATACAATCAGAGTTTACTATTCAGTTCTCGAACCTTTGAATAGTGGCTATATATCGGATAAGATAGCCGAGTTTTATATCATTGCGAGTATTTATTTGTTTGTATATAATTTTCCATTATCATATGGTTTTAAGCCAACAAATGGTGAAATACTCCCTAGTTCTAATAGTTATTAAAATTCAGTTAAAACTCATTAACATTAAATTATTTGAAAATTGCAAAGTAAAAAAAAAAATACCTATAGTCTGTCAAATAAGAGTAGAAAATATAAAAACTTGAACTACTAAATTTATAGACTGGCAACACCAATTTAACTGTCAAATATTTTTTTGAAGTGCAATTACACTGAATGTATAGAACACAGTAAACCACATTTTAAAAAACATTTTTTCTTCATAATATAAATTTGATTAAAAGGTGATTTATAAAGCGATTTACTTTAATTTAATTTAACATAAATTTGAATTTAACAATAGATAGAAAGGTAGAATCACTAATGGGAGTTTAGTTGTACTACTTTTAGATCTGAATGAGTTAAATATATTCAGATCAAAAATTAGAGACATGATCTAAAGCCCAGGCAACGCTAGGTACTTTATCTAGTATTAAATAAATGTGAGCAATTTCTAAACTGTGCTTTATATTTTATTACATTATAGTTATTCTGCATTATTTTAACACAACATTGCAAAGGTATAATAATAATATACCTATTCGCAATTCTAATTTTGAGATCGGCGGGTATCTATACTGCAATGAAAAAATATTTTTTCCACTATTATGCCTTTTTAATTTTTTATAAAAATGTAGGTTACACAGCTTTACTTTAACACCATGAGTTATGTGTTTAGTATTGCCATTTGATCAACAGTGGCACCCTCATATATTTTCTACTCTTATTTGACAAACTGTACTGTGATTGGAAATTTTATAAAGATTTCACAGAAATAAATGAAAGTTTAAAAAATAAAGTCATTATCGAAGTTGCATTATAAATTTATAGTCAATATTGAAATAATTTTAAAATAAAATAATAATCATTATTGAAGTAATAATAAATTAATGTCTACATTGATGTTCGAAATTATAATAGTCATCATTCTTTTTCTTCTTCTTCTTCTCTGTTCTGTTCGTTCAACGGACGTTGGCTATCATGTTGAAGTTAATAAATCAATGGTCATCTTCGTTATTTGTTTTTGGGATGTTATGCCGTGTCGCGCTACCTCCTTCTTTAGCCAACGTTTCGGACAGCGTTGCAGTATCCATCATCAGGGCAGATCCGGTAGATATGTCCATTATCATCTGCCGGATCTGCCGGATCTGCTCTGATGATGGACACCGTAACGCTGTCCGAAACGTTGGCTAAAGAAGGAGGTAGCGTAATATGGCATAACACCCCAAAAACAAATAACGAAAATACTTTTGGCCGTGAAAATCTTAAAACGTAACCAATCAATGGTCATTATTGAAGTTTGAAAAAAGAAGTCACTGAAGTTTCATAATAAATCAATGGTCATTACTGAAGTTTGAAATTGAATAGTCATCAATGTTTTGTACTAAACGAATAGTCATTATTGAAGTTTAAAAAAAAGAATAGTAATCAAAGTTTCAAAATAAGTCAATAATCATTATTGAAGTTTTGAAACGATTAGTGAGTAAAGTTTCTTAATAAATCTATAGTTATTATTGAAGTTTGAAAAAAAGAATAGTCGGTAAAGTTTCTTAATCTATCAATGGTCATTATTGAAGTTGGAAAATAAAAATAGTCTTTAATGTTTTGTACTACATAAATGAATAGTAATTATTGAAGTTCAAAAAAAAAGAATTGTAATAAAAGTTTCATAATGAGACAACAATCATTATTGAAGTTTGAAAAAAAAAGAATAGATGGAAGTGCATTGAAGTTTCATAATAAATGAATGTCATTATTGAAGTTTAAAAATAAACAAATATTAATTATTGAAGTTAAATCTTAAACAGGGCTAATCTTTACATTACCTTGCCCCCTCTCAATTCCATTAGTAGTAACTCTTAACACCAATCAGTCGTTGAAACTTGTTTCTCTAGCCTACCATGACCCTATGCCATTTTACCAGAAGCTTTTCCTCACCAACAAAGCTCTTCAATTTTGGGTCGGTGCATAAAGTTCTAGCATTTTTGCTTATTATGTTTTATAATAAAATAACAAAATATCTATTCATAGTATCATAATTGATACCAAAAATGTTATCGCGGTATCAGTTACGATAGATACTATGAATACTAGACGCTCAAAGTGGTTCCACTCAACTGGAGTCCGTGGAAGTCACAGTTAAACAGTCATAGCTAAACAACTAAAAGTCACTTAAAAGCGGCCTGTATTGGTAGCTGAATGAATCTGCTTTAAAATGCCAATTTACTGCTAAAACTGAGTCAAAAACTTTCCCATAAAGTTTGAAAAAACCAACGAAATCCTTTCTTGGGGAAAATGTGTTTTTATTTCATCAAAATTGCTAAGAATTAATTAAGAATACGAGATTTTTTGCCCAATACTTGAATCAGTATGCTTTGCCGCTACTGGTCGACCATTGGAAGGGTCCCACCACTTCTGATTGTTTACCTCTTTTGTCGTGAATGGTATGTTTCTAATTTGTTTTATAAAAGGAAGCTTCATTTAATTATTACGAACGGCTCTAGACCTTCCAGCTACTTGCAGACCCATAGACTTGCCTCCGTACATGACGCTACTTACAAGCTACTCGTACGATTTTGCTAGTGTTCGTACTCGGTGCTACGCGGTGACTATCGGTTTGAAGTCAGTTTCACGCTACCGATGGTGCTTATTTTTTTTTTTTTTAAGCGGAGATGGTATATACATATATATATATATATATATATATATGGTTCCTGTGAGCACTTAGGCCATAGACCCATTGTGCTATCTCCCATTTTACCTCGTTCCTTTGACAGCAACCCAGTCCCTTTTATAAAGTTCACCAGGATTGTAATTGGAAATGAAGCTATATCTTCTGGTTTGACAATGCGTCTTCCCAGGTCTCATTTCCCCTCTTCACTCCTCCTTGGTCCCTTGAAGGCCCCACAAGGGAAGAGGGCTTCATCTCTTCTCTCCATTCCTTAGTTCCCCAAAGGCTCTACGACGGAGAGTCCACCTCCCCTTGGTTCCCTAAGGCCCCAGAAGGGAGGAGTCCACCCCACCTTGGTTCCCCGAGGGCCCCAGGAGGGAAGAGAACTTCATCTCTCCTCTTCACTGCTCCTTAGTTCCCTAAAGGCCCCACAGAGGAAGAGTTCACAGAGATGGCCTCATTTCTTCTCTTCACTCCTACATGGTTCCCCGAAGGCCCCACATGGGAAGAGGACATTATCTCTCCACTTCACTCCTCCTTGGTTCCACAAAGGCCCCGTGCTGGAAGAGTGTCCTTCCCCTTGGTTCCTCGAAGGCCCCACAAGGGAAGAGTTCATGGAGGTTGCCTCAGCTCACCTCTCCACGGTTTCTACTCTTGGTTCCTCGACATCACCTCTCCACTTCACTCCTCCTTGGTTCCACAAAGGCCCCGCGCTGGAAGAGTGTCCTTCCCCTTGGTTCCTCGAAGGCCCCACAAGGGAAGAGTTCATGGAGGTAGCCTCAGCTCACCTCTCCACAGTTTCTCCTCTTAGTTCCTCCTACAGGCCCCAGGAAGGAAATCCACAGAAGTGGCTTCAGCACTCCTAGGTTCCCAAAAGGCCCCCAGTTTTCCAATGGTCCAATTTTTTGTCCCACGAGTTACCAGGGAAATAGAAGGTCCACTCCAGCAGAGCCCCGAGTGCTGAAGTAAGGTCTAAATACTCGGAGATGCGACCTTGTTTCTCAGAGGCACCGTTCATGACACTGTTCCCCAGGACATTCAGCCTGAGCACGGTAGCTCACACCTTGGCTTGGGATGGCTATTGCAGGTTTGTGGTTCCACTCCCTGAGCGATTGGTTCACCACACTCCCTACGCTGGGACCGACGGTGCTAGTAGCATCACTATACGTTTGACAGAAATGGAGTCTGAACATGAAAGTAATATTAGATTGGTTCTGGAAGTGGAAAAAAATGGGTGTTTATATAACTATACTTTACTAGAATACGTAAGAAAGAATTTAGTGAAGAAGGCATGGATTGATGTTGGAAAAAAAGTCATTTGACATTGTGTATCTACGACTGCACGTGAAAAATGATCAAGTTCAGTATATTTTGGGTAGCGTCGTGTACGGAAACCAGCATTAAAGAGTGGTAATCTGCAGGATACTTGTAGTTGCGTCACAATCAAGTAGTTTGTAAGCATCTCCATGAATGGAGGGCCTTAGGATAATTTCGCCCCTACTCGGCATGGTTTGTGAGATTTTATTTTACTGTTTAACGCTGTGACCGCGAGTTTAACAATTAAGAGAATGAGCCTGATGTTAGATGGACAGAAAAATTTGGCCAGAGATGGAAAAAATTATCAATCACCATTCTAGATTCACAAAGAATTTCTTTTGGCAAAGCTGCGCAGAAGAAACATGAAGGGAAAAATGCAGTTAGTCTTTAGGTTGAAGTCTCCGTCTGAATGGACTGTCTACTCTATTTTATAATAACTATGGTTTTGAAACACAAAATTGCCAAGAACTTATGCACCA
Organism: Limnephilus marmoratus; assembly: GCA_917880885.1. Lineage (NCBI taxonomy): Eukaryota > Metazoa > Arthropoda > Insecta > Trichoptera > Limnephilidae > Limnephilus > Limnephilus marmoratus. The sequence continues at coordinate 8,937,728 of OU862935.1, forward strand.
ACCCTTTAATTTATGTTTTTAAGGTAGTCAATGATACAAAGCCTAAAAAGCACAATACATACATACATTTAAAATCAACAAACATAACATTCAAATATAATATAATATTATGCTTACATATTTATTTATAATAGTATGGAGAAATGTTAACAATATTTTTTGTTCCATATAATATACATACACACATACATGTTATTAATTAAAATTGTTATAAGCGAATTACAACAATAATCATTCATTGTCCTAGAAAAAATGTGTTGAACGCTTAATTTATTTTGCAAATACATAACACTCAAATTATTTTGTGATATTTGTGTGAAAATCATAAGCATTAAATAAATTTTTAATGTAGAGAATTGAAACGCAAAAAAATCAAAAACAGATCTTTTGGTCAGAGCCATTTTTCATCTTGAATAGTGAACTGAATTTATTTTGATACCACAAGGTTCCTCTATTGGACTTACCTTATTTCATATGACATTGTTTATTTTCAAATGTTATGATTCATTAAAGTTTTCTGTGACAGATCGGCGCCGTGATAAAGTAAAATGATGTTTCTTTAAAAGTAAGCATCCACAGGTCCGCATCGTACGCAACGGACGGATCGCATCAAACAGAATAATTAGGAGTAGGGCGACCACTGTATTTGAATTGCCAATAGGACGGCCGTTTGCAATTGCAGCGGACGTGCTTGTATGACGAACTATACAAAGAATTCTAAAATTAGTTTGATCCGATCCATTCGATACGCTTGAAGATAGCACTGTGGTACTAATTATGCGTAAACACATTGTACAGAAATTATTGGTACTTTCCGAAAAGAGATGATTCTAAATCGTTAGAACTAATTTTATTTAAAATTCAAACATCAATCGTTCAGTTGATTAGTCAGACATCTCGAAATACTAAGTTTTGAAATAATGAGGAAAGCAATATTCAAATGCTCACCATAATAAATCAAATATTATTTACATATAAATTTATGCTATAAAATAACACCGGGAGGCACAACGGTCCAGTACATTAGTATGAAATTTTGAAAAATCCTAATAATCTAGAAAACATCAACATTTTGTTTAATTCACTACAAATTTTTGTGCATAATAATTGATTTGGTGGTTTATGAGTACATAATTTGAGTATTGTACCAGATAGAAGATACACTTTTACATACAACTGCATACTCTCAAATTTTAATTTTTCAAAGATGTCTTAACAATCAACTGGACGATCGACACGCAGCTTTTTAACGCATTGTGCATGAAATAATTGCATGGAAAAGTATTTTTGATGAATATAATACCAAAGAAACCATTTACAAAATGTTTAATCACCATAATGACCCTTACAGTCCAAGCTAGTATTTTAGTGAGTAGCGAGTATTTTAGTAACCAAATGTGTCCGAACACCATACATTTAGTAGTTAGTAGTAGCATTTTGGTCAGTCAAGTAGCGAGTATACTCGTTACTCGACTAAATACTTGCCCAATGCAAGCAAGCTATAATTGTTCCGAAATTGGCCTTAATTACTACTCAGTGTTGCCGTAGTAGTGAAAAAAATAATTTTCACTTTATAAAAATTCAACATTTTCTCGTTATCATGGAAGTCCCTAGCTGAAATGAATAGAATTGAATTATAATTTAAATTTAATAATAAATCAATGAGAAAGAATTTAACAAAGGTCTCAATCACGTTGTCAGCTTTTCTCTCTCTAGCATGTCGTATAAGATACATATATATATATAATATTAGTTAGTGAGTTAATAAAGCAAGAAGAAACAGGTCTAGGACTATGTCTGGCAGAGACTAAGTCCGGCCTTACATAAAGTGACAATCTTTACATGTTTTACTCCCAAACATACCAACACCCTATATTTTATGATTTGCAAATCTTTGATGCCAATTTTTTTAATTAATGCATTTCAGAAATCACAAAAAGCAAGGAGAAATAAATTAATAACTTATTTGAAATTAAAAGTTATAAGATGGTCTGAATTCTTGACACTTCGGTCAATGACAGTTATTAATATATGTTATTTCTTAGTTCGATACTTTACCGCTCGTCTGAATTTTTCAGTTTCAATTTTTAAAATGATGCTTAAGTTCAAAGCAAATCCGTGTTCCACAGTTCGTTGAACCAGAGTTGCGCAAGACACACTCAATCGAAATTTGTATTTTTGATTGTTTTTACTTTACTTATTTCATTCAATATTTCGCAATTGCAAGGTACAACTGCTTCTCACTCTCCGTAGCCAGTGGGACTATGGCATCCTAAATTTAGGTATGCTGAATGAATGGAGTGGGGAAGGGTAGGAGATGGGAGAAATTACGGTTGGGAAGTACAGAAGTGTTCAGATTTGTCAAACACGGTTATCGTAACTTTAAGCTACGTTTTAATTCTGAATGGTGGGTCTGGGAAGTTATTATTGGGCTTTTCAACATTCTCGTTAACTGTTAATGATTGAAAAATATGTGACGAACAATGACTTTTTTTAAAAGTTAAATGGACAATTTAAAGCTGAAGATATTTGCTATGATTGAAATTTCCGGGCAGAAAAAGCTATGCAAATTTCATGACATCAGCGCTCGCCATTCTAGATTTTTTGCTTATAGCGAATGTTTTATGGTGACCGGACAACTCAACAAAGTGGCATTTCATCACTCCTTTGAAAAATCGAGTGCAGTTTACAAGTTGCAGTTGAAGCGAAACTTTACCAAAACCATCTCAACCAATACTTGAAACGTGAGGTCATAATCAAAGCGACCAATGAGCGTAGACCAGAGAAATTTCCGTTTCATATCTCAACCAATAGGAGCCTTTAAAAGTGACATCATAATCAAAGCGGTCAATGAGCACAGTTGATGCGTTGTAGATGCAGTAGTCGTCAATTCCGTTTCATCCGAAATCTAAATCATAGTGGGGCTATAGAAGTTTCACTTCAAAAAAACTAAGTTAAGTAGATTAATAAGGTTAGGTTATTGTATTTTTTTTCTTAACCACATTTAATAACTTTTCGAAGGTGTCCTCTTTGTTGAGTTGTCATGGAAACATAAATGATAACGTTTTCCTATAATAAATTGTATTTAAAGCAAAGGGAAGTCTGTATAAAGATGGATATAAATGGAAGCCTTGCCCAATAAATAAATTTAAAGGTGTAAAGAAGGCACACAGTATAATAAGTGTCATGTAAACAGTTAAAAGATTATTCTAGTGAATTTAGCTATAACTTTATGGATATCCATTACAATGTTACATTTATTTCAAACCGCTATAGTTATTTGGTTAGTATATGTTTTTCCCCGAGGAAGAAACAATTGTTCTGAAACCGGTGGTTGAAAGTTTTAGTGTTTAATTTGATTAAAATATTAGTATACTGTGAAGTTATTTATTTCTCCTTCCAGCTCAACTGGAGTTTCCTTGGATTTCTTTTCCAGATGAAACCATAAAAATCACATAAAAGATTTGCACATCACCAGCACCAATTAGCATAATCATCATCAGCATCCAACTTGTGACACAATTAATGATGACCATTAAAATTCATCACAATAAATCAGCTCTATCTTACATAATATCTAACAGGCATCAATTATTGATTAATTTATTTTCACAATTACGGTAAGTAATAGTATCGATAATTGTTTACATATTTCAATTATGTCGATCGTAATAAAAGATAAGAATTCCTACGTGGAAAGCGTTGTCTAGGGCCGTGCTTAAACACTGTCGTTGCCGCCCTCTTTCTTGCCCCAGAAGTTGTCGAATCTCGTCCGCGCCTTTTCTAGGACTTCGGCGGCGATGGACGCCTGGCTGTTGGGCGAAACCACGGCCGTGTCCACTCCGTGGCTCTTTTGCGTGGCCTCCGTGGGCTTGAAGGGACCTTTGATCGCGTCGTTGGACGGCTCGTCTAGGACTATCTTCGGGCCGGACAATCGCACCTCTATCACGGGAGAAGGATGAGTATCGGAACTAGACGAACCCCCGCCGTTAACTATCGGCTTTGCCACGTCTAACACTTTCATTTCGTCTATGGGGGTCAGACTGGGCGGGCTTGTCGGGGTTTTAGCGTGTTTATAATTGGCTACGTTCGGTCTCTGAGATATCTCTACGGATTTGGGGGGCGTCACCTCCTTAGCCGAGTGGCCGGGTGACTGGTGGACCGGGGCCACTTCTGAAAATGTATCGTGTTCAAGGTAACATTAACTAAACTGGAAAAACCAAGCCAAACAAACAAACTCAAAACAGGTTGTGACAGTATAGAGGAAGGTGCGATAGAATTCCATGCATCAAACAAAATTAAAATAAAATTATTTAAATTAGACTTAATTAGAACTTAACGCTCTGTTATGATATTAGTAATTGAAACAACATTAATAATATAAAAACAATATGATTTTGGAAAACACACAAGCAAACGGGTAATTAACGATATTTGGGTGATATTAACTAGTACATATTCAATGTTAACGGATGATTTACATTAATGGATGATTAATGTTAACAGGTGAATAATGAAAATGAGTAATTAACGTTAACAGATGAATAATGTTAATCAACCCAATGGCGGAATTACTCACCCGTCTGACAAACAAAAGAATTCTCCGCTGATCTTTTTCTTGTGTGTTTTCTAATTCATAAAGTTTAATATTAACGTTGTTTTAATTTGCTAAAATAAAATAAATTCACTTTATAAACAAATATATTCCTCTGCTAGTCAATAAATAAATCAGTTATTGGACATTTTTACTACATATCTGAATACATACAGCGATGAAAGTTATTCAATGTTTTCAAAACTTTCTATTTTTAAAGGAAAATGATTTAAGCCGTTAAGCGAAAAATGGTGCAAATTTATCACCTACAAATTTGTTACTAACCTCTGGAGCGATCACGTGAAATAAAACAATTTTCCTCGATTGCTCGAGAAATCCCAGAAGACCGTTTTTTTTAATTTTTTGCCGACATAAAAAAAAATCATTACTTCGAATCTTAACATAGAAACACAAAAACTTATTTTAGTGCTGTACAGCCAAAGAATTAACCTGTATTTTACCGTTTATCTCATATTTGTAGGATTTATAAAAAAAAATATTAAAAAACTAAAGTTTATAACCGCACGAATCCTGCATGTTTTTTTACTTTGAAACTGCCTTTAGGGGGCGTTCAAGTATTACGTAACGTTATTTTTTGGAGATTTTTGACCCCCCCCCTAAAAGTTACGTAACGCCAAAGTGACAATTTTTACCTGAAAGTCACAATTAAGTGACGCAAAGTACTGGAAAGTCGCTAAAATACCTTTTTTCTTGTTTTAATTGCGTTTGCGGTAATAAATAAAACAAGAGATTTCGAGAACGAAAAGGGTTGCCAACTTGGAAGATTTTAATTCCCTAGTTTTTTTAATCTAAATAAAGAAAAACATGTTACGTAATACGTTGTTCGAACCCCCCCTCCCCCCCCCCCTCGTATCGCACAGTAACGTTTCACAAGATCCTCCCCCCCACCCCAAGTGCGTTACGTAATACTTGAACGGCCCCTTAGGGGTACTTATTCGAGTGAACATAGAATATTTTCGAATTCTGTATATTGTCTGTGGTATACTTCATAATGAAAGGTGCATATCTATGGAATTATTTAGGACTTAATTTTAACCGTAAACAGCTGATCAAAAATTCGGCGGGAAAAAATATTTAAAAAATTTATTTTTAACATCATTCTAAAATAGTCTACGAAGTTCGGATTTGCGACATCTATGGTCATAATAGATAAAGCATTTCAATAGCTTCATTTAAAAATAAATGGCTGGCCGGGGAAATGTTTTAAATAATTACAATAAATGTTTTACAAACGGTAGGAAAATGTGGTCCAATTTTGGACCACAATCAATCGCAGAAAAATAAAAGTGGTCCATTTTTCGACCATAATCACTCCAGTGGCTAAAAACAATAATTATTCATTAAATTATGAAATTATTTTAAATGATTTAATTCTAACATGATGGTAATAATGAACTCTCATTAATTTGCACCTAAAAAAAATAATTTAAAGATGAAACTTTCTCAAGCACTTTATTAAATGATTAATTTCTATACTTTTGCAAGCACCAAACATAATAGTTTATTTGATTTAAGAATGATGGAATTTTGCACACATTCAATACAATAAATGAATATTATTTTCTTTTCCACATGCCAATTTCAATACTTTCTAATTTTAATGAATGATTTAATATTTATCTACTAAGATCATTTTGACTAGAAAATTAATGAATTATTTTTTTTAAATAGGTTAGGTATATCAAATTTTAAAAAGTCAGTGTTTATCGAAAAAAAAAATTCTGAAGCGATTTGGTCGCCGTTTCAAATTTGTTAAAAAATATCTAAAAATTGTATTATTTTCTTATAAAAGTTCTATTATAATTTTACGGTTAAGTAATAATACATTTAACTACATTTATTTTTTCATATCCTATTCTAACATCGAATCAATACGTTTTTATTATAATATATATTTTTCTATATTATTTACAGCAAATACAAATTACTTTAAGCGGAGGCTAAAATAGATAAACTTAAGAATAAATGCGTTAAAAGATTTTAAAGCTGACTTTATCTAAGAAGCATTGGCAACAAAAATATATTTTTTTGGCAAATAAATAAAACATGTTTTTTTGTGTTACTGTGGTGGTGTATTCAAAAGATGGTTTCAAATATTATAAAGCCTATATCTGTGAAAGTACAAAATAATTGCGGTAATAAAATGTTTGCTCCGACCGAGGAATTAATGACATTTCGTTTTCGGTCCGTTGTCGATGAGCTACTGTTGCACAGTGTCTGCACGAAACAATAATAAAAACAAATAAAATGCTGCAATCAACCCGTTACGATGCGGGAACAAATATTCTCATTTTACAAACACTACGAAACAATATCAGCTTCCATTTCGTCTGTTTTCGTTAGAATCAATAAACAAATAAAATGCTGCAATCAACCCTTTACAATGCGAAACCAAATCTTCTCTTTTACACTACGAAACAATTGGGACCAACGTCATCCATATTTCGTTCATTTTCATTTCAATAAGACTTCCGTCCTTTTTTCAGAATCTGATTGTTTCGCGAGCTGCAATTGTTTCCAGTTCATTCGTTGGTTGGTTGGTGTTTATTCTATGCAGTGCTTTGCTGGGTGGCGATTGCAACGGCCTTTAGTTCCGTACCTGGCGGGCCGGTGCCAAGGTTGGCGCGGTCGGTGTTGTGCGTATTGGTGTCCAGCGGGGCCGAGAACGAGGCAGAGTGCGTGTCGTCCCCGCCCCACCCGCCCCGGAAGTCTGACCCCGGACGCTTGATCAGATCATCTGGAAATTATATCATTAGGTTAGCTGTGTATTAAACTGCACATCGAAGTACATGTTGTCTGCCTCATTGAAACAACCCGCAGATAATAAACCAACACATAAAATCCAACAAAAGGTTACTGTCTGGATCAAAACAAAGGGTACCTACACATCGCACCCAGGGGATAACAATGGCACAACTCAAAAAACCTCTTTTTTCAGGAGTGCGCCTTTGAATATTTCATTTGAGTGACTTTTACCTATTAGTAAATCAGTTTATTCCAATAAAAACAATATTTATTAGGTTTAATATTATAACAGTGGTACAATGATCATTGTGCCACTATTTTTGCTTGAATTCAAGTAAAATATTATAAAATAATAACGACATATTCACTTTTAAGGCCAAAATAACAATTTTAAGAATTGTGCCGTTTTTCTCGAAGATAGAGCAGATATCCAGCAACATTTTTGCATAATCAACTCAAAAATGCATTTTTTGTTTTGTGTCACTGTTATTCCTCAGGTGCGACATGTTTTTTTGGAATTTATATAAATATTATTTTACTCACCTATAAAACATCCCGGAGAAAGGAATCAGGTCACCAAAATCTTGTTGTTAGTAAAAAATTTGTTAATTTAAAAAAAATTCTAGGATATCCCAAAAATACGACTTGAGACATTACTCATATCTATATGAAATAAATAAATATGCCTCGATTGCTCGAGATTTCCCAGAAGATCATTTTTTAAATTTATCGCCAACATTAAAAAAAATCATACCTTCAAATTTTAACATGGAGACATAAAAACTTATTATAGTGCTATATAGTCAATGAATCAACCTGTACTTTACCGTTTATCTCATATTTGTAGGATTTATAAAAAAAATATTAAAAAATCGTAAAGTTTATAACTGCGCGAATCCTGAGTGTTGTTACTTTGAAACTGCCGTGACGGGTACTTATTTGAGTCAACATAGAATATTTTCGATTTCTGTATGTATGTTGTCTGTAGTATACTTGATAATGAAAGGTCCATATTAAAAATTTATTTTTAACATCATTCTAAAATAGTCTACGAAGTTCGGATTTGCGACATAGATGTCGTAATAGATAAAGCATTTCGATAGCTTCTAAATGGCTGGCCATGAAAATGTTTTAAATAATTAAAATAAATGTTTTACGAATGGTAGGAAAATATGGTCCAATTTCGGACCGCTATCAATCGCGGAAAAATAAAAGTGATCCATTTTTTTACCATAATCGTTCCATTGGTTGTTATATCATTAATGCATATAAATTCTAAATTGAAAACCTTCAGCCATTCGTTGTCATGAAATAACATATTTTTAGTCTTATTAAAAACTCAATCTCATGACGTTTTTTTCTTCTCTTGTAATGTTGTGATTTTGAGGGTTACTGCATTTTCTAAACATAGTGGATATTATTAATACAATAAACCCACCGCTTTTGACGTTCTGCGTGACAGTGAACGTCTTGCCCGTGTCGAGCGGCACGGTCCAGTTGACCGGGTCGGGCGAGCGCATGTTCATCTGCTCGGGGGACTTGACTCTAGTTGGCTCCGGCGGAGACTTGACCACGGGAGAGTCATCCAGCAGAGTCCCGCGGTGGTCCCGGAACGCAGATCCCGAACGCAGTGGAATCGCATCGTCATCCTCTGTAAGCGAGACAAATAAGTATACATGGAAATTTATAAAATGTTCAATTGTCCCTTGTTAAAAAATCTTTAAATTTATAAACGTATGAATTCTGCACATCATTTACTTTAAAATTGGCATTCGCAGCACCTGTTTGGGGAATAAGAAATATTATGACTTCTATATGTTGTCTATAGCGTAGATGATAATCACAGATATACATTTAAATTCGAACATGCATTTTTTAGTATTATGTAATTCATGATCAATTTGTAAGAATTTTTTTTTTCAATAATTTCTGTTCGCGATATGTCAATAACAAATAATTCAGAAGAGGCACGAGACATCTATTGTTGAAAAGTTAAAATACCAACTTATCTTTATGTCTTAACGAAGTATACAACATGCGGGAACTTTGGAAATAATTCCCATAAATATTTAAAATATCTCTTTAAATTTGCCACATTTTGGCCAGCAAACGCTTGAGGGTGTTTGCGAATTGACCAAAATGTGGCCAAAAACACTCAAGATGATAAAATCTATTTGAATAATAAATATCTTTATTTAAATGCGTCCTACTACAGTTTTCGCGGCCTTTAACAGCCAGCAGATTCACATTAATGTTTGCCCCCCCAGTATTGGGATCACGATGGGGTCACCTGTTTCAGGCGTTTCAGATTACCTACCTTTGACTTAATACTGTAGTTTACATTTGTGTCGTTGTTGGAGTTTAGTTGTGTCGTTGTTGGTGTTAAAGTTAATTAATCTGATCAACAGATAATCTGTTGGCGTAAAGTCAAACACTCTTGAAATGTGAACTTTGGTGTCATGAAATTTGCACAACTTTCTATCGGGAGTTTCTAGGTCATCAACTTGCAAAGCCGCTTCCACCATGAGCTATGCAGCTTTGAATAGTCTATTATTTAATTGTCCAAAAAATCAGACAAGGCGCTATATTGTTGGTTTTCCATAGTATTATACAATATTAAAATTTTAAATGTGCCGTTGATGCATAAAGAAGTTGTCCAAAGAAGCGAGGCCAGCAGTCCTCAATGGAGTGCTGATACCAACCCAGACATATGGCAGTAAGGTAACCAGATACGAACGGGTGACAGTTGACTTAACCAACTACAAAGTTAACATTGTCAAGCTGCCCTAAAATATTGTCTTACTTTAACCCGTCTGCTTGGTTCAATATATTCGCACGTCACAATCCGGAAGCCTCAGTTTCGCAGGTAAATTCTGAAACTGTCACTTTGGATCGAGATTGTAAAATATCTATGCAAGATAGCTTTCATATTTCAAAGACAATAAGAAGCATTATTTCGTTCTCTTTCTGGTTAAAAGAAAAAATAAATATGATTGCATGAGAGGAAGAGAGATATATAGCTTTTAAATTGTAAGGTCGCTCGGGACGTTTTTGGTCTTATGAAAGTATAACGCGATTACGTGTTTTGGGATGTATTTATTCCTAAACAAGCAGACGGGTTAAGAAATATTTGAAGTTTTGAGTTAGGTATCTCACTTATCATGAAAATTCCGGCAATTCCAGGCTTTATGGCTGAAGCTGTCAACTAAAGGTAGATTTATTAGTTTCTGCTTGAGATTATTAAGTTCTAGGCGGTACGGCACGCACTAAAATGGAGGTATTTCGTAATAATGGCCTATTTACGTCACCTCTCCTGGAGATCAATTTTTGAGGGAAAATTTCTCAAACTCGTGGCGTAGATGTGTTGAAAGTGTGTTATGTTGCTCCGTCTTGCTGGAACCATATTCTTTGATTATAACTAGGATAATATTCCAGTTTGGGAGGCGGTTATGGGTACCGCCGCCCCAAGAACCATTTATTGGATAACCAACAGCTCTGCCATAGGTCACCCCAAGTGGTTCACTACATTTGGTAACTTAGCAGGGGTTCATGGGTTAAAGGGTACACGGAGTGAGGTTTGTTCAGGTCTTGGCGGCGGATGCGTCTGCCCACCTGCTGCGTGGCGGGCCGGATTGAGAGAGACTGATTGAGGGAGGCTTTTGACCATTCCAGCCAGACTCTTTCGACCCATTGCCTTGCAACGTAGTTGGAGGGATGGATTCATACGTCCGTCACTCCTGAACACATTGACCCCTCATACCTTTTTCCTTCCCGGAACTTCCTATCCTTCCCTTCCTTGAAAAGACCCTCCACACAGCATCCCTTAAGATGACATAGGCCCCGAGGGAAATTATTTTCTTCAGGGCCTCATGTGTGGAGCTAATGTAAAAAAAAGGAAAGTTTTGTAGTTCAGGCACCAAAAAATTTTTCAGCATCTTCACATAACACTCAAAATTGACGGTAACTGTGTGTACCCTATCGCCTTCTAAAAAGTATGGGCCGATTATTCCTCGCTCTGACGTCGCACCCCACATATTTTCGAAGTTTTGAGTTCATTGCACAGCAGTAACGGTAATTTTGCTTGTTCACATGCCTAGTGAGATGAAAACGAGCCTCATCCGAAGCTTTCTCTACGCTACAGTTGCCGAATCACTGTTTTTTTAAAGTTCTCACACACACAACGCACGGTTTGCGTTTACACAGTGAGCCAATCAAATGTGAACTTTATTTTGGAACACCCTATGTATTAGTTACCTACTCCCCGACTTCACCTGTAAGGCAGAGGGAAGTGGGGATGGGTAGGAAATGAGGTCTAATCACCATTGCGGTCTAATCACTAAAAATGGCCAAAGCCAAGGTGGTATCGAGAATTAATAGGTACCACTTTTAATTTTATGTTTGGTTGTTATATGGGTTTTCTTAAGTCCATAGTTAGATTGACCTAGAAATAACAGACCTGAAAAGTTGTGGAGATTTTCATGATGTCAAAGCTCGCCGTTGGATAGTTTTTAGTGGGACGTGCGTACATATTTTCTGATTTAGATATGATATATATTTTAATGTATTTTTTATGAAATTTTACGACTCTGAAATAAAATACAGAGACACTCTCTTAAGAAATTTTTAAGGGACCGGAAAAAAAACTTCGCAGAAAAGAAAAATCAAACTTCTTAAGAGGGTTTCACTGCACGTGACATTTTTTTAAATAAGTTCCTACTTCTAAACATGAGTTAATTACTATATTTAGGTGCTTATAACATTAATAGCTTCTTTCAGACACTCCATGCAGCGCACATGAGCCGTTCCCAACTAGCAAGTAATTTAAAAAACAACTTGAACATTGATGGGAAGACCCAAATAAATCATTGTAGTCACAATTGATTTCACACAACTTATTTTACCCTACCCTTTTGACTTCTAATTATTTATTTGGTAGTTGGGAACTGCTCACATGCATTGTGTGGACTATTGGGGAACAAAAAATAAACACATATTCTGTGTAATATCATATACCCACATTCATCTTTCTGTTTTAGCGCCATTAGTAACATTTCTGTTAAATGACACAATTTTTAAAGGGTTATTTCTTGCAGAAAGAGTGATTGTAGACTGGTTATTGGCACCATTGTTTAGTAATTCCTATTATGCGAAAGAAGCAACAGTCTTTGAACAGCAAAGAGCAATTCTATTTCTGTTATATGTGTTAAGACAAGTATTAGATTGTAATAGTGAAAACAAACAAACTTGACAAACTTAGATACACTCAAGTTGAAACTTACACTTAAGGTGAAACTTACACTTAAGTCAAAGCTAACCCTTAAGTGAAACATACACTTAATGTGATGCTTACCCTTAATTTGAAACTTACACTTAAGGTTAAACTTAAGCTTAAGTCAAAAGACAACTCTAAGTTGAAACTTACACTTAAGTTGAAGCTTATACTTAATTTGAAACTTACACTTAAGTCGAAGCTAAAAATTAAGCGAAACCTACACTTAAAGTGAAATTTACACTTAAGTTGAAACTTACACATAATTTAAAATTTACGCTTAAGTTGAAGCTAACTATTAAGTGAAAACCTACACTTAAGTGAAACCTACACTTATAGTGAAATTTACACTTAAGTTGAAACTCATAATTAAGTGAAAACTTACACTTAAGTTGAAGCTTACATTTAATTTTTAAATTACATTTAATGTGAAACTTATACTTAAGTCGAAGCTGACACTTAAGTAGAAACTTACACTTAAAAAAGTATCATTCAAAGGATTTTACCAATGCATTGACAAAGAATGCTTGCATCAATCAGTACACATTTATTCAACATTTTAGGAATATTGCAATACTGAACAACATTGACCAGTCGTGGAAATGAGTTTCATAATCTGTGCTTTTGAGATTTAACCCTAAACAGGAAGGTGCCAGAAGATTAGTGACTTATTATATACACTCAACCACCAAGCCAATTAATATTATTTTGAATTCAGTCCTCTAGGTTACAAAAATAAAAACATTTTGTTCAATGAGGCTAAGTATGCATTTTATTAGACTCAACGTAATTAGATTCAATATCATTAAATTCAATTTATTATATCACATCAAAGGATTCAAAATTATCAAATTCGAAATGAAATTATTTAATTTTTTTTTGAAAGAAGACAAACATTCCCAGGTTACGAATAATCCAACAATCTTTGAAAATCTCCTACCACCACCAGAGTAAGCGAAAAATATTGCTTTTGTCGTGATGGAGGAATTCGCCAGCCGAGGAATTGAACATGCGACGGATCGTGACGGATCCCTCCAACTGTGAAGAGAGACGATGGGTCTAGAAAGTCCACCTGGAAAGGTCAAAAGGCCTCCCTCAACCAGTGTCTCTCGATCCGGCCTGCCACGCAGCAGGTTGGCATACACATCCGCCGCCAAGACCTGGACAAACCTCACCCCATGAACCCGGGCACCTCTGCTAAGTCACCAAAACGTAGCAAATCACTTGGGGCGACCTATGGCAGAGGTGTTTGTTATCCAATAAATGGTTTCCAGGGCGGCGGTACCCATATCCGCCCCCCAAAGTGATAATATAATTGAAATAAAAATATTGAACGCAGACATGAGTCCCTTATTCTTATTTTAGACTTATTATTTCTTCTTTAGAACAAATAATTCACAAAAATGTTAACCTTTTTGTAACTTCAAGGATTGAGTATTTAAAAAAAATACATACAACTAACATTGAGTGAGTACTTACCTTTAAAGAATATACATGTTATTTACAGGATGTTTGGTGAAAAAGAGTTCATGCAAACTACTTAAATAGATGACTAAATAATAGAAAAAGGGTGATTTAAAAGTCATTATTAATTTTTTATGATATTGGTTTGAACAGTCATAATTTATTATTAGTGTTTGCGACAAAATGCAATCTTTATAAGACTTGTGCAATATAACTTCTGTGTGACAGTATAACAGTATAACTGTCACACATATATGATCTTCGCACATTCATAAAGATTGTCACACATATAATTGTCACAGATATAATTATCACACTACAGTTGGACAGCGCGAACTACAGCGTGGATACAATGTGTTTCTGACACATTTTTTACTACCTAGTAATTTAGATCACCTCTATCTAAATGCCTGACAGAAGCGGTGGTTCTTCTGTAAAAGGGAAGTTACTGACTTGCAAGTTTAAAACTACACAAAATTTAGTTTTTAATTATATTAACCACTGCTTTTATTTGCACAGAATGGAAAAGTTTTTATTAAATTAACCCGGCGAGCGTAAGGTTGGGTGTGGTTCACCCAGACCAAGATAAATCGATCAATATTTTAATAACGAATTATTATTATTATGCTTTGCGCGCCTGAGTAGCTGCGCGAGAGGAGGTAAGGAAGCAACAAGAAACAAGGATTTAGTCATTCACCGGTCAGTGAGGCTGTTAGACGACGTCAAAGCCGTCGGAGGGTGTGTTACACCCACCTGGCGCTCGGTGTTACTATTTTTCACAAGTTCTAAGATTAGTTGTAGAAGAATTATAATTTTAATAATTTGTGTTTGTTATGATTAAAACCTTAGAAGATGTTAGTTTTTTGGTGATTATATTTAGTTTTGATACGTTTTAAGATTTTCACGGCCAAAAGTATTTTCATTATTTGTTTTTGGGGTGTTATGCCGTGTTGCGCTACCTCCTTCTTTAGCCAACGTTTCGCCAGTGTTGCACTGTCCATCATCAGGGCAGATCTGGCAAATCACACATCTACAATTGGCTATCGGTAAAAAAATATTTATATTGATATGTATGAAAAAATGTTGAATCTATAGATATAAGATGTAAATTTTAAATTTTAAAAATGTATAAATATGTAACAAAAATATAAGCACCTGTTGACAAGCCGATTCAATTGGCTTAGCAGGACTTGTTTGTTGATTATATTATGTATTATCTATTCTTTCAATAAAAAAAAAATACTGGATTTGCCGGATCCGTCCTGATGATGGTCACTGCAATGCTGTCCGAAACGTTGGCTAAATAAGGAGGTAGAGCAACACGGCATAACACTCCAAATACAAATAACGAAAATATTTAGTTTTATATATAAAAATGTGACAATTAAGTGCCTTAAGTTGAATTCTGTAAGAAAAATGTTGATTCTAATAAATTTCGGGTGTAAAATACCCACCTTACGTTCGATGTTACAAATTTAAACCTTACGCTCGCCGGGTTAAAACTGATTATTAGTTTAGTATCGTGATTTATTAAATAATTATTTTCAACTCTTCAAAGATAAAACTAAGTTTCAGATTAGTAATTTTTTGAGCATTAAACAATGTAATGTAATTTAGTTAAACTGGATTTTGCATCATGCACATTACTTATTATTAGATTGCATTAGGTGAGTAATTTAATGATGAATTTATTTAAAAATGTTATTATTTTAATAATCTACAAGTCCAAAATTATATTAAATGAATTTTAAATAGTTGACTGAGAGTAAGGCATCTTAAAACACTTCCATCCCATCCCAACTAATTCATTCATCTCTATTTTTCAAAAACAAATCTGAATTGATAATTTGGTTGACAGAGACGAGTTACTTCGGGATTGAGTCAAAATTCTCGGTCACTACTTAATCGTATTATTTTCTGTGTCTTTTTCTATTTTTTTATCTTTCGATATTCAATATTAAACTACTACCATCATGCTATTTCCCCACAGGGGCAAGCAAAGTGGATGGATCGTAACAAAACTCGGTCTTGGTATTAATACCCCATTCACATTCATATATCGCCTTATAAATACTCTTCTATGACATGGCCCAACTTAAGCATTTGGTTCACTTGATTGTGCCATTTCTTCTCCGGGCGTCCCCTACTTCTTCTACTATTTACTTCTTCATAATATATTCTTCTTTCACTCCTTTTCGAACCATGCAAGCTTTCCTTTCTTGATCTTATCCGTCAGCTTTGCATTCTTTCTAGATCTCCACATTATCGATCACAAAGTATTGTAGTATGTCTCCACACATATGCCTCAGAGAGCTTATTCATACAACATTCAGTCTACTTTTGTCCTTCCTCTGATGGTTCAATATCTCACTGCCATATAGGTATCAAGGACATTTCGGACAGCGCGCAACACGGCATTGTTTCTACATACATAAATACAAACTTCACAACAATCTACACATCTTCCCTGATGATGGACAGTGTAAAGATGCCCGAAACGTTGGCTAAAGAAAGAGGAAGCGCAACACGGCATAACAACAAAAATAAATCACGGTAATACTTTTGGCCGTGAAAATTTCAAATCATACCCGCATTATCATAGTTTATTAAGATTTTCAGTGAATTTTCAAAACAAAAAACAGAACCAAAATACTTGACGTCCACAGTTGAAAGTGTATATTTATCTATGAGCACACTACATTGTGATTGTTGGTCATCGGTTGGATGGCAACGTTTACAGGTTGTTTGTTGCTAGACGCAGTACGAACCTATGGTAATGCCAACTTTGGCGTGGTTAGCTTTCCTTTTAGGCGACGAGAAGGGCGCGTAAGGCTTTCGGGGAGCGGGCAGCGCCGCGCCATCTGCTGACGGATTGTATTTATTGGTTGTGTTTAGCGCCAGCCCTAGGTAGAAACAGTGTGGAATGGCCAACTTGGCGTTTACAAGCAGCAATATCATATTTACCTACCCACTGGCATGCAATACACATTTTATAATACAGTCGATTCAACTTGATTGGTTTATCGGGACTGCCGTTATTTGGGACAAAACCCAAGAAACAGAAGCTAATACCAATATTAATACTTTGGATATCTGGGACACCATTCCGTGTAATCGGGACAAATTCCAATCAGACGAGCGATTCTCTATCTTTTGTGAGATCATTATCGAGATAACGAACGTGATCTCCTGTCAGGTTTGTGTGATTTTTACATATTTACTGTCACATATTTTAGTTTAGATCATTTTAAACACGAATTCCTGCAAGTATGCATGATTATTTATTCATTTAACGTACGTTGTACACAGAAAAAGCAAATAACAACCATAAAAATCACACAAATCTGACAGGAGATCACGTCCGTTATCTAATAAAGATCCCACAAAATATATAGAATCGCTCGGCTGAAGTCGATGTAAGGCGTGCAATAAGCGGCACCGGTGAGGAGATGGGATACCAATTTTTTTCGGGATTGGATTGTAAGTAATTAATAATGTAAAACAATATATATTTTAAAGAAGAGTGAAAAAACAAATTTTGAAGCAGTA
Organism: Limnephilus marmoratus; assembly: GCA_917880885.1. Classification (NCBI taxonomy): domain Eukaryota; kingdom Metazoa; phylum Arthropoda; class Insecta; order Trichoptera; family Limnephilidae; genus Limnephilus; species Limnephilus marmoratus. The sequence goes on from OU862935.1 coordinate 8,955,370, forward strand.
AAATTAAGTTTGACTGCCAAATAATATGATTATTACTGTAATTGTAAAAATGTGTTTTTTAACTCTCTTGTTATACATTTTTTTCAATGTTTGGGTCTCGTTGCGTCCCAATTAAGCGGAATCGACTGTATTTACATATTTCTAATGGATGAAATATAACAAAACTATAAAACCAATTAGAGTCAGTAGGACTGTGGCATTCTCAGACAGGAGAAGAAGATGGTCTTAGTTGTGAGTCAGTAGTCTTATGTCTTAGTTGTAAGTGAAGTAAGTCACTAATTATTAGAAGACACTTATTATAAGTAACTTATTATAAGTCACTTCCTCGATTACATTGAGCGAGTTTACAAGCTACTAGCTGGTAAGTTTAAAAGAGGGCAAATCGGCGAGTGCAATTGTGATGATGATACATAAAACCTTCCACTCGCTCAGTAGCGAACTACCTAGCGAAAAGCTGAGCTAAAATAATGAATCCTGCGATATTCGCAGTTAGCTCACCGCTAGTAGATATTTACTTCCAAATGGTCCAACGTCACTGGTTTATCAGCAAAGAGTAGTACTTCACATACCCCCAAAAAAATAATCTAATGGTGTGAGATCACACGATCGTGGAGGCCAGTTCACAGGTCCATTATGTGAAATTATGCGCTTACCAAATGTTTCCCGCAATAAATTGATGGTGGCACCCGCTGTGTTTTGCACAATTTTTCAAAATTTGCACAATTTGCAAGCGCTGTTCTGACGTCAGTCTATTCATGGTGAAATGGCAAAACGTACCGACTACAAATCAACTGTCAACTGTCAAATTGACAGTCTGTAGAAACAATGTTGCCAGTTTAAAAACCAAACCTCTAAAAAAAACACCACCACCATTCAGAATTAAAATGTTACTACCTTCAGCCTCACAACTTACACTGATTGGGGATGCCATAGTCTCCCTGGCTCTAGGCGGTTGGGAGCATTAGGAACTCTTATGCAGAATTCACATGGATTTTTAACATATTGTTAGGCTTGATATATAAAAGCTAAAACGGGCCAATATCCGCATTTAACGTGGACCGTTCAAGTTAGTATTTAAAAAGCCGCAGATCGTTGTTAAATGTAATGGAGATTGTACCTTAATAAAATAGTTGATTTGATTAATCTACGGTCTCAGTCTAATTTTTTTACAAAACAATTCCTGTTATATTTTTGTATTATTATTATTTTGTTTATACATTACATGCCAATGGGTTATGAATGGTTACCAATGCATGAAAAGCAGAGATAAAGAGAGAAGAAATCGTCTAATACATAACTAGAGATGAATTAATACAAAAATGATGGAGCTACCATAAAAGATTTTTTGTTGCATAATATGAAAAACGATACCATGACAGTTGACCTTCCAGCATACTTATATACAATATTCAATCGGGTTAGGGAAAAAATGGTATACCTACGTGCACAAAATATTACTAAATGTCCCCGAAGGTATTTGCAGAGAGGATATACCGCCGAATATCAAAAGCATATTAAACATATTTTCATTCAAGTGTATCAAGAATAAAACTACTTGTCTGTATACTGTATATACCAGCGCATAAGTATGAAAAATCGACATGGTAAATAAATTCGTTTGATATCCATGCCAACTTATTATTAAAAGGTATTTTTGAAGTCGATTTTAGATTTGAAATTGGTAAATGATGCACAAAAATTATAATTTTATAGTAATTATAATTTCGGTGGCCAAATGCCGTGGGATCAACTGTCATGTCACCATAAAAGCTAACTTGTGTGGAAGAAATACAATATTATATCAATACATTATTATTTCAAGACAGAAACAATTTCAAATGAGTGAAAATATTTGAAGTTATAAAACATAACGACAGTTATAAAAAAATTTTAAGTTCCATTGATAAACAAATAAATTTGATAGGTACGGCTAGTATAAAATTTCAAGAACTGAATGACTCACTTGTGCACTTCTTGAAAGAGCATCTAAAGAGTAAAGTTATGACTGGTTTACACAGTGCGAGCTAGCGTGCGAGTCAGCATGCCAAGTAACTGCACTGCAGTAATTCGCACTGTTTGGACGTAACTTACGAGTAACTCGTACGTGCGTGTTGGATAGTAGCTCGCATCCGAGTTACTTCAACATTTTTTGTTTTCTCTTGCATGCTCGCCCAGCAGCAACTCGCACATGGCAGCAGCTCGGTCATCGTATCGTTTGGACGCGTTCGACAGTAGCTCGCCAGTGCCAGCCGAACAGTTGTGAGCGGAACTTTTGTTTTTATCAAATTTAAAAGTCTTTCGACTTGGTCAGGTGTCACTCCATCACTGCTTTATATATTCTCGGGGGTCTTCTTGATAAAGCTCCTTGAAAATGGTAAGTGTTGCTCCTAAAGATCTTCTAGCCATCCAGTCTCTAATCCAAACCCCTTTCTTTCACTATTTTTTTAAGGTTTTCATGGGCATTTTCCAATTCTTGACATAATATTGTTGTTATGGACCTTATCACAGTTTTTGTAATTAAAGCACGTTCACTCGACATCGCAACAACTCGTAGGACTGGGCAGCAGTTACACGTGTCATGTGGACAGTTAAGGCGAGCCGAGCTACTGGCGTACGAGTAGACAAGCCGAGTAGCTATCTACTGGTTAAGCAGCAGCTCGCACTATATAAACCAACCATTAGAACTCTATAAAGAAATATCTGCAAAGTCTGTCTTGGTGACAGAATTATATAAGATTTATTTATTTATGGAAATATTATGTATTATCGTGATTTATTTTTGGGTGTTATGCCATATTGCTCTACCTCCTTCTTTAGCCAACGTTTCCGTTAGTATTACAGAGTCCATAATGAAGTGAGATGATGGACTCTGTAATAACTTCCGGGTGTCGCCGATATTGTTTACCAATTAACAAATAAACTAAAAGAACAAATAATTAACGAATAAACGCTGTTCGAAAGGTTGGCTAAAGAATAAATCACGATAATACTGTGAAAATCTCAAATCATCTTATAAATATGTAAATGACAAAATCAATGATGGTAATAACTTGAAAATTCATTTTTTGGTTCGAAAGGTTGGCTAAAGAATAAATCACGATAATACTGTGAAAATCTCAAATCATCTTATAAATATGTAAATGACAAAATCAATGATGGTAATAACTTGAAAATTCATTTTTTGGACTTGTTGCAGTCTTGAACTGGTTGGTGTATTGATATATTTTCTATGGTGTTATCATTAAACTAGCAATATATATGGGTTTAGTATCGAAAAACATGTTTAATACAGGGAATAATTACAGTTACACGAAATATAATTCTCACAAAAAATAAAACATTTGTGCACTTGCAAATACAAATCATAATCCACACAGAAGGAAAATAATAAAATAAAATTTATATATGGTATAACCAAAGATATTCAAATACAGAAGAGATATGCTATGGTGTCCGCGCAACTGTCGCCGGACTAAGCGCTAATTAGCGTAGTTTTCATACAAAAAGAATTTGTTCATTTCGTTGATTTTTTGAAAATGTGCATTAATATTGGTTAACAATATATTTGGAATAAGGAAAGAATTTGTTCATTTAGTTTAACGTTCGTTTGGTTTATTCGTTAATTATTTGTTCTTTTAGTTTATTTGTTAATTGGTAAACAATATCGGCGACACCCGGAAGCGCAGACCCACATAGTAAAAACAGCAGATAGCACATCTACTTATATTTCAATATCTTTGGGTATAACAAAAATGATCGTTTTTTTACGATAGACATTTTAAATCTGACGATCAATTAGACGATTTTAGCTAGCGGAGCTTATTTTACCAAAATGATTGTAAAGTAATCGGTATTTATTATGTGTTTTATTTATTTATTCAAAATTCACCCTAAACTGAAAAAATCATCATATTATAAGTTGATTAAAATTACTAATTTATTTTATAGACTTATCAATATTAGTATTAGAAAAATCCCCCAAATATAGTTCACGTATTTTGTTTTGAAGAGTTTTAATTTTTAATGTACATTTGTTACTTTAAATTTTAAATTTTCTGGTTTCGACACATCCGTGTCATTCACTAGCAAACTTAAAAGTTGTTTGCTAGTAAATGATATGGACGTGACGAAACCGGTAGCAGAAAAATTAAAATTTAAAGTAAGAAATTGCACCTGTGGCACAAGTCAAAAAATTTAATTTTTGGGTTAATTATGCAGAAATGTTCCTGGATGTTTATTATACCTTCGATAAAAATGGCACAATTTAAAAAAAATATTATTGTGGCCTTAAAAGCGAAAATGTCATTGTTGTATAATAATATTTTACTCGAATTGAAGCAAAAATAGTGGCACGATGATTGAAATTTCAAAAACAAAAGATATTGTAATGAAATTACATAACCATTGGAGCGCTTTTTGCCACAATATGGCACTATTTGAAATATCTCGGATTGCTTTGCTACCAGTTTTAGGCAAATTTTCTTAAGATGCAATTGTACTTAATTTGAATTATTTAGTTAAGGTATGTTTTTTTTAATGTGGGCGGAAAATATTCAAAACGATCACCAAAAAATCACGAGCTATCTGAGGAAAAAGTTTTAAATTGGTCTGTCGCTCAAGTGGATAACAGCGCCCCAACTTTTGTAAAACAGTGTTTTTTTTTAATAAAATGAAGACAATATTGGCGAAACTCGATAGAAAAATCAGAAAAAGATATTGGCACCTCTGGGACTCAAACCCAGGACTTTCTGCTTATGAGAAGGTTTGAGTCCCAGAGGTGCCAATATCTTTTTCTGATTTTTCAGTCTCCAGATTTTCGATTGAGTTTAGCTAATATTGTTTTCATTTAATTAAATATTACAATTTGAGGTTTTACTCATAAAAGTTAAAAATAAAAATAAAACGATGTTTTTTTATTGGTTAATAAACTGATTTAATACACTTAAACCAAAAATTCAGACTGCTGTCCTGAAAAAATAAGTTTTTTGAGTTGTGCCATTGTTATTTCCCAGATACGAAATGTATATTGAAAATTAAAACTCTTCAAAAACAAAATGTCTATAAATTGTTACATATTAGTTAATGCCCAAGAAATACAAAACAATGTAATCCAGGTAGTTAATGTTACAAATGTAGTTCAAGTAGTTACGTTTTGTTGATGGTTTATGGTGATGGAGAAAAAAAAATTGTGGGATCATTATATCATTTTGTATTTTTTAAATTTTGGAGAAATTTAAAAACATTTTTGCAAAAATGATTGATGAACCCTGATGGATGAAAATTTATAAAAATACCTTCAAACTGTTTATCTTTGGTTATTTATTTTTTATTTGTAATAATATTATTCAATTTGAAGGTTTTTCTATTCAAACATTATTAAAAAAATTCTTTAATTTCTCGATAGGAAGATTTAGAAATTGAAGATTCTTTTCATAATATTTGTTGCAAAAATAAAAAAGATGAGGAAATAAAGAATGAGATGAGTTGTTGATTTTTATATATTTTTTTTTATTTCAAGGCAACTATTTGGCACACAATATTATTTCGAAACATTTAAAAAAAACCGGCCATTGCAAATGAACGTGTTTTTAAAAATGTCAATCCACAAAACACTATCTTAAATAGAAAATTTTAAACTTTTTAAAACCAATAAATTTAAGCAGTTTCGGCACATTTTCACTAAGTTTATTATATTTTACGAACTAATATCAAATTTATATCAACACAATAGAAAAATGTCAATAGTTAAAGAAGATATTAAATTTGTTAAATGCCATATAATTTTTCGTTTTTGGGGTGTTATGCCGTGTTGCGCTACCCCCTTCATAGACACATCTATGTGTCACATCTACCGGATCTGCCCTGATGATGGACACTGCAACGATGTCTGAAACGTTGGCTAAATAAGGAGGTAGCGCAACATGGCATAACACCCCAAAAACAAATAACGAAAATGCTTTTGGCCGTGAAAATCTTAAAACGTATCCGCCATACTATGTTTGGCCCAGTTGCCTGAACTCTCGTCATAATTGAAAATTTTTCACAAATCGGCCAAAAATGTTAAAATGTTAGGTTGGCTCAAATTTGAGTCGGGTTGTTTATTGGCCGGCAAGCATAACAGTCATGTGACGGGAGTTCAGAGAACTGGGACTAATGGCGTTTATTAATTTGCGTTATTAAATATTAACAAATGTTTTGTTAAATTTATTTATTTATAGCACTTTATTTATACTTAATAAATTCATGTCGTTATAAAATCATTTTTTTTATTCTAAAAAGTTATAAGAATTATAAGAATGCACAAAGCTAGATTTAAAGATTTCAGCTTGTTAATATAAGTCATTGCTAACACGATAAAATCTTTTTGATATATCGAAATTAAAAATAATACGTAGTAGGTATTATGTACATATATTTAAAATGTTCCAAAAATATCAGCGGCATTAAAAATATGTTAAAATGTTTAAAAAATTCTGAATGCATTAGAATTTTTTCTTGAACTGAAAAACCCACCTTGTAAAGGGCATTTTATAAAAGCTTTAATTTATTTTTACTTATACTTTTTTATAATAAAATATTTAGCATGAAACATATAAAATAGTGTTATATAACTAAGACAAATAAGAAAAAAGGTGCAATAAAATTAAGCAAGTGGTTATTTACAAGGAAACATAATATTTAGGGTATTTCACCATCACTGAGTAAACATTGAGTAACTACTAGTAGAGTAGGTTCAATCACAGAAAAAACAGGCATTTACAACCGCTTACGTCAATGGTAATGAAACGATAATGCGTGTTTTCATCCTGCGACAAAATATCTTCCAACAAAATATCTACTAAAACCTAACCTAACCTAACCTTATTTTATATTTTACTATTTGTGAACAATAATTTACTGTCTTTACAGGATGTCTGTATTATTTTTGTCACATTTTACTATTTTTGAACAATAATAATTTATTGTCTTTACAAGATGTCTATTATTTTTATCCCATTTTTTTGTTAGGTTAGGTTAGATTAGGTTATCTTAGGTTAGGTTAGGTTCTCTTAGGTTAGGTTAGGTTAGTAGGCTGGCGTAGTCCAGAGGTAAAGCTCTTGATTCGCAAACCGAAGGTCGCGGGATCGAATCCCGGCGTGGCAAATAAATTTTATTTGATTAATTCGTGTTATTTCACAATTTATTAATTAAAAATAATATATAGTATATTTGCGGCATGTTCCAGAGTGAAAGATAATCTCAGATTTGCCCTGGTGTAAGACCACCATTCAGAATTGAAATGTTGCTGGAAATGGCATTAGCCGTGTTTGGAGACCAGATCGGAATAGCCAGGTACTTTCCCACCTTCCTCTTCCCAATCTCCTTCCCCTTCCCACTACCTTCAGCCTCAGAACATACCCCAATCGGGGATGCCATAGTCTCACTGGCTCCAGACGGGAGCAGTTAGAACTCTTGTGCGGTATTCATTAAAAAAAAGAAAAATAGTAGATATTTGGTTGGAAGATGTTTTGTCCGTAGGATAGTTTGTCGGAGGATATTTTGTCGCGGGATGAAAAGTCGCGGAACCTAATGAAACAGATATATAATACGGTAATCAACGCTTTGAACAAATTGACAGCATACTCGGAGGTGGTGAAATACCCCCTAATTTATAGGGAAAAATCCGTAGCTAAAACATCAAACAAGTAATTAGAAAGGCAAGATGAAAAGCAGTGCTTTAGTGCTTATATTATAAAATATTTTGACTGGATTTTTTCATAAATTTTATAGAGACAAAATAATCAATAGATTTCGAAATAATTTAATTGAAAGGTTTCGAAAAATTAACACGAAATCTTTAAGGTGATGCACCTCGACTTGTAACATACAGAATCGAGCGAAATCATGCAACAAGAGATGCAAAAAAAAACATCTCTAAAATGCATGTTTTATTGCTGATTATAAAATATTTATATTTTTTAATGTAGCTATTACTTTGTGGTTACCCATTATAGAAAAATTAAACAATACAACTTTGTATAAACCACTTATATAATGTGCAAATCCGACCGGTTTCGGAACAAACGTTCCTTCGTCAGGGAAAGCTTATACTTTTATTTTTTTTTACTTTGTATAAGCTTTCCCTGACGAAGGAACGTTTGTTCCGAAACCGGTCGGATTTGCACATTATATAAGTGGTTTATACAAATTTGTATTGTTTCATTTTTCTATAAAATATTTAATTTACCACATTATACAGTAAGTGAGATGTTGCACTTAGAAGCATTTTTTATATGCCTGATTTTTTTTTTCTAGGCTTATAAAATGACTTGGTATCAGGAGGTCGTAGTAAAGGCCAAGAGATGTTCTACTCGCAGTATTTAATTAAAGTATCGCCTATAATATTTCTAAGCGATCAAATTTTCAAACAAAAATACATAATTTTGCATTACTTTGCAGTAATCAAAGAATATAACACTAGAAGTGGTTTCCATTGAAATTTTAATAGAAACAAATGTGCCACTGACTTAATACCTTTCGGTTCTAGACCATTTAGCACTTATTTTCTCAGTCTCAGTCTAAGTCTAAGTTTTAGTCTTATTTCCGTTTTACACCACCTCTTTTTTCAGCCCAATTCCAATTAGAGTCCAAAGTCAACATTTTTCGCTTTACGCAATCGCTATTTTCATCTTTATTTTTATATCTACGATTTCAATTGTTATCACTACAAACAACACATGAACCATGCTGTTTGCTGTGATGCCAACTGAAATCGTAGATATGAAAATAGAGATGAAAATAGAGATGAAAATAGCAATCGCGTAAAGTGAAAAATGTTGACTTTGGACTGTTAAGTGGAATGGGGCTGAAAAAAGAGATGGTGTAAAACCTATATTACTCTTGCTTAAAATTGTACACCGACATCCCATTTTAATTCTATGCAGTAATGAAATTACTCCACAATATTTTGAAATAAAAGTAGGTATATATTTTTAAAAAGAAAATGGGATGGCGATATACACTGTCAGGCAAGTGTAAGAGAGACAGAGAGCAAGCTAATTGGCCTAGAACCAAAAGGTAATAATAAGTTGGTTTCCATTCAAACTACATTGAAAGCATTTCTAGTACTTTGAGATAAAATTATTCTTACTTACAAAGGATTGAATAATTTGCTAAGGATAAATTACATATTTTTACCATAAATTAATTAGGTTATCATGTATGTGTGTGTTTATATTGCATTTGGATATAATTATGGTGTAAGTGTGCTCTCTTATTGATAATTTACAAAAGGTTATGTTATTTTTTTCGAGGAATTTTCAGAAAAATTATTAAAAATATAAGCCCATATTTTCAACAAGATAATAATCAATGTAAGCCTCTTTTATTGTGAATCATGGTGACCCGAGAGTTGATCCCCGACCGTTGGCGCCCCCAATATTATAATTATTATAAAATCTAATTATTTGTGCATCGTTTATCAATTCCAATCTCAAACTTAAAATGGACTTCAAAAATACCTTTAATAATAAATTGTTATGGATTTCAAACGAATTTATTTGCAGTGTTGATTTTTTGTACTTATACGCTGTTATATGTATACAGTATATGGACTAGTAGTTTTATGCTTGATGCATTTGAATGAAAATATGTTTAATACTTTTGTTATGCGGCGGTACATCCTCTCTGCACATTCCTTTGGGGTCATTTAGTTAGACAAGGAGAGAGACAACATTTAGTTATACATTTGCCGCAACGGAGGGGGCGTAATGGGACAAGGGTTGTTACATTTGCCACAATGGAGGGGGCATAATGGGATAAGTAAAATATTTTGTGGCAGTCTTATGTGTCACAGTTGTTTTGTGCATATGACGTCACAAAGCTCATGACCCCCCCCATACCCCTTGTCACACATCTCCGCTCCCCTCCCCCCCCTTAAGATGTGACGAAATTTATGGATGGATGACCCCTAAGTGACGTTTCAAACCAACTTAGTTACATTTGTTACAAGCCTCAGAATCATTATGAGCACATATTTCATTTAGCCTGTCATGAATCTAACTGTATATTATTGATCAAATAATCAATATGAGTACATATTTCAAACCTTAAGATTGATATGAACACATATTTTAAATCGTCAGATCGATGTGAGCACATATTTCAAACCTTAGGGTCGATATAAGCGTACATTTCACAACTTATTATCGACATAAATACTATATATTTCAGACTAATAAATGTTTTATGATTATGTATACCATAATATCAAATAAATGACCAATAGGAGCAGCACACTTACAATAATAATATATGTATTGGCAGTGCAATGTTGCAAGCGAGCTATAAAGACATTTCATAGAAAAGGTAACCAGATAAAACAGAACAGTGACAAATTAGAACAAAATGAAATAACAGGGTAAATATTTCCCATTTAAACACACTCTTAGTATGCATAATTATCAAAAATAATACTTTGTTACTGTAAGAAAAAATGATTAAAATTGCCAGAAAAAAAGAAGAAGATCATACTAAGAAATTTAAACAAAAACACAAAAATAATAAGAAACAGATGGTATAGCGATGTACAATGTCAGGAAAGTAGTATAAGAGAGAAATATAGCGTGCTAAATGGGCCAAACCAAAAAGTTCTAAGTTGGTTTCCATTCAAATCTAAATGGAAGGCATTTCATTTGAGATAAAATTGTTTTTACTCACAAAGGATTGAATAATTTTCTATGGTTAAATTACATTATTTTTACCATAAATTAATTGGGTTATTTGAAAGATACTGATAAATAAAATGGTAACGGTCGCAACTGGGACTCCAACCCAGAACCTCTCATCTTACCGAGACGAATGCCTCTACCAATTCGGCTACTGCCACTTTATCCGAGACGCTATCTAGGTTACAAACCAGTTCTTAGAACAATTGTTTCCAATGAAAAAGATAGTTGCCTATAATATGGAACAAAATTAGTCGATGGTAATATTGTTAATTCTAAAATTTGAAATATGAGATTGACAAATATGACGGTTTGATAGAAGTTGACAGTAGCCAAATTGGTAGAGGCGTTCATCCCAGTAAGATGAGAGGCTCTTGGTTCGAGTCCCAGTTGCAACGATTATCTTTTAATTTTTCTGTGTCTTGTTTTCTTTTATATTTTCGTTAATATTATTAGTTGTCTTCTTCTTAAATGGTTAAAAGTGTGTCTAAATAGTAAATATTTTCCAATAATGGGTGAGGTTAGGTTAGTTTAGTTGAGGCGAGTTGAGGTTAGGTTAGTTAAGCTAATTTTCCTCTTTATTCAAAGTCCTATATTGTCACAATTCTGTTTAGTCACGAAACTGCTAGAAAGATATAGGTTAGTAGATATAGGTCAATTATAATCTCCACTGACCGACGGGCTTGCTGGGCCGGCGACGTTCCTCGGGCTGACTCTGGCTGAGCGGCTTGGGGTCGGCGGAGCGCGGGCGGCGCTTCGGGGAGCGGAAGAGCGGCGCGGGCTCGGCGCTGGCACCCCGCGCACCTATAACGAGATTCAATTGCTTTCGAGGACTTGTTCGAGCGCTGGCGCGGCCCGGTTTTGCTGCAAAATTAAAATCACAGACGGATTAAGCGGGCGACAGTTGATTTGAAGATGGATGAGGTGAGTGAAGGAATGTGGCGTGTTTTTGCTACTCGAGGAAACAAAACCAAAACAAAGTAAAATAGCAACCCACGTTACAGAGAGTTCTAAAAAGTTCTTGGCCCAAAGTTCTAGCCAGTGGCGACATATAAATGAGGCACTGCTGAAAATCAGCTGCATTCTAGTAGAAATCCTGAATTGTAGCTGAGCAGTGACATTTTCATCAATAGAATCAATCAGACGACCTCCGTAGTGCAGTGGCTAAGACTCTTGACTCACATTCCGGAGGTCGCGGGTTCGAACCCGGCATGCGCAAATAAATTTTATTTGATTAATTTGTGTTATTTCACAATTAATTCATTTAAAATAATATATAGTATATTTGCGGCATGATCCAGAGTGGAAGATACTATCAGTATCGCCCTGGTGTAAGACCACCATTCAGAATTGAAACGTTACTTGAAAATGGCTTTAGCCGTGTTTAGTGACCAGATCTGAATAGCCAGGTACTTCCCAACCTTCCTCTTCCCCACCTCCTTCCCCTCCCCACTACCTTCAGCCTCACAACATACCCCAATTGGGGATGCCATAGTCTCACTGGCTCCAGACGGGAGCAGTTGAGATTCTTGTGCGGTATTCACTGTAAAAAAAAAAAAAAAAAAAATGAAAAAAGAAAAAAAAATGTCATATTGTAAAAAAATCTATTGATGAATAAACGTTTTATTATTGTTATTATTAAATACATATATATATTGGTAACTCTATTAATGGAGGACTGAACGCCGTTGGCAGCAACAAAAAACTGTCCAAAGACGCGAAACTAGCCGTCCATAATGGAGTACTGGTACCTACCCTGATGTATGGCAGTGAGGCATGGAACTGGCAGAGGAAGGATGAAAGTAGACTGAACGCTGTAGAAATGAGATCCCTGAGGCGTATGTGTGGTAAAACCATGTATGATCGTGTGATAAATGCGGAAATCCGCAAAGAATGCAAGGCTGATGTAAGCGTGATGAGTAAGATCAAGAAAGGAACGCTCCGATGGTTTGGGCATGTAGAGCGAATGAACGAGGAAAGGAGTGTAAGGAGAATATATGACGCAAATGTGAATGGTAGAAGAAGTCGAGGACGCCCAAGAAAGACATGGCACGACCAAGTGAATCAGATACTTGAGTCGGGCCATGTCAAGAGTCAGAATAATAGAAGAGAATGTATGAGACGTTGTATGAATGTAAACGAGGCAAGGAATGTGTGCCAAGACCGGGATGTTTGGCGGTCCGTCCTCTCTGCCTACCCCTGCGGGGAAACGACGTGATGGTTAGTTAGTTAGTTAAATACATATATACATGTTGTAACAGCATATATCCGAGAAATTATAACCAGCGCTTCTTGAGCATATTTGGAGTAAAAAATGACGTCATTTAGCTGTCCGATGACATTTTTTATCTATTAACACTCTAATACACGCGTGTCATCTCACAGATGACCAGTTCTGTTTTTTCATCATAAGTTTGATGAAGGGAGGGGAGCCTGGTCCCCCGCCCTAGTATTCCCCAAGCTCGCCTAGCTCACTTTTGACAATTTTTTTTTTATTCACTTTTGACAAATAAGTGAATAGTCATCTGACAGATGACACACGTGTATTTATGTCTCACTAGGGGGCGCGTGTATTGGAGTGTTAAAAACATTAAAAATATTTTTCCATCACACGTCGCAACTGAGAGTAGCGCGTTTATAGCCTAGCGGTCGCTTGATAAAGCATTGCGTCTCGTTCTAACAGCATGTTAACGCACGAAACAGCGCGCATATTGTATACGGAACTTATGGAACAGTAGCGACGTGCGATTGAAAAATTTTTTTTTGGTTTTAATAGAAAAACAGCAAAACGTCTTTCTTTAAATGTTTTTTTACATTAACTCCACACAGGAGGCCCTGAGAAAAATAATTTTCCTTGAATTTAAAATAATTGGTCTTGAAGAGACCCATGTTGTAGGAGGGAGGAAAGAGTGTGTGCCGGTAAATCGTTCCATAGCCGAGCTGTTGAACGAGTCGAAAAGGCGACCCGTTCTCAAGTGACAAATGTCAATTGTGTACATATGTTGGGCGTTTGACGTGTTTCCCGACTATGCACCGGTGCCGAAGGGGTCAATGACGCTAGTTCCTCAGAGCATCTTCCATTGAAATACCGGTAGAACAGGGATGGCATTCCCATCCGACGCCTATGCTCTAAAGATTTCAATCCGTTCGTTAAGTTGGGAGAATCTATCAAATGGACCGCCCATTTCTGCACAGAGTCGAGGGTATTTTTCAGGTATTTTGGAGCTCCAGACCAAAAGTGGCTGCCAAAATCAACAGTGGGGCGCACTTGCGATTTGTACAGGGTTAACACACTACATATTAAGAAATGCTCTATCATGTGCTACACCAAGGCGAACAAAACGATTTACTATAACTACAAAATGTCTTATTCGTTTCTTCAGCACATTGCTATTTTGAGAGATTTGGGAATCACATTTGATGCGCACCTAACATTTCACGTCCACATAGAGACGATATGCGGCAAAGCTCTAAGAATGCTAGGATTTGTGCTAAGCAACTCCAGACACTTTTGCAGCTCGGCCGCGATTCGTTTGCTATACTATATGTAGTTTAGTACGTACCATTTTGGAAAGTGGTTCAGTAATATGGGGACCAGTGGATTTAACATACTCTCAAATGATTGAGAAAGTGCAAAAGAAGTTTCTGAGATATTTATATCTTAGAGACTTCGGATATTATCCCTGGTTTTATCCATCAGCCTTTTTGTCCAGCATGCTGGGTATTAATAGCCTCGCCGAAAGAAGGAAAACTGCTTTGCTGACAACAGCGTATAAACTTTTAAACGGTAATATTTGTATTCCTGATATATTACAAAAAATTGAGTTTTATGCCCCCGACAACTTCACAAGAGCGCGCAGACACAGAACTTTTGTTGTTCCGAGATGCAGAGCTAACTTACCATTAGTAATGCCGCTCGGAAAAATGATTCTGTTACTAAATTTCCTGTCCCCTGATATAGATATTTTTAAACTAAATATTCATCAATTCAAAAACGCTATTATTACTTAATAAAATAAAATGTATGTTTATTATTGGTTATGTATAACTGTAAATGTGCATTTAAAATAAAATAAATAAATCTTTTACTCCCAATATGCTCAGGAAAATCCATCGGGTACGTGCTGTTACACCCTGTATATATATATTTTTTTTTAATATTATCGACATATACGAGGCCCTTAGGAAAATAAATTTCCTCAAGATCCATGTCATCTTGGGAATGCTCTGTGGAGAGTTTTTAAGGAAAGGTGCAGTCAGCCGACTCCCACTGTGGTGCAATTGGTAGACCTGGATAAACCTCACCCCATGAACCCAGTCACCCCTGCTAAATTGGATGGCTGCCCTGGATTTGTCGTTGAGGATATTAACCACTCGACCACAAAGTTCGTTGTCATGTTAAAATTTGCTATCAAAATCATCTTAAAATTTTCTTTGGACAGCCCATTTATGTTTTATTTTAAAGGTGAAAGTTTTTTTCAAAAACTGTTCTGATAGTCTACATACATATCTATTCAGCGTATGTATTGTGTAGGAGCTACTTTGATAAAAATCCAAGCGAAGCAGCCCACGGGGCCTAGCAGAAAAACCGGTGGAAAACAATTAAAAACTGTAACTTAAAAAAAAATAATTTTATTATGTTAACGAATTTCAAATTTCCTATGGGCTTTTATGGTTTGGTTCCCCGAATAGCATTTAGAAAAGATGTGTAATGGAAATATGGAAAAGTTGAATTATCGACATGCACGTTTGGATGGATAAAATTACGTTGGTACAAATATACAAAGAGTGAAGGAAAATAAAAAAAATCTGATGGTTGTATGAGGAACGGGTGCGCGGCTCTTTTCATATGAAACTTAAATTTCGATTTGAGGCCAAAATACACAACCAAACTGAAATTTTAAAAATCTAATAGTCTAATAAATATCTAATAGGGATATTCGCGACTTAATTTATTTGTGCTTTAAATTTTAAAAAATTAGGGCCAAAAGAAAATGAAATTTTTTCATGATTTACAACTTCGAAAATTATTTACGAGCTAATAATAATCTTTTAAAAAAATAATCTTACTATATGTGCTTTGTAAATATAAGAAAATATAAAATATAAAAATTGTCAGTAAAACCATTTTGAGGAGCAAAAATTTTAATTACAAACAACCGATTTTCATTGGAATATGTGTATTCCAAATTCACAAAAATTTAAATTACAAACAATCGATTTTCATTGGAATATGTGTATTCCAAATTCACAAAAAATTAAATTACAAACAACCGATTTTCATTGGAATATGTGTATTCCAAATTCACAAAAAAATAAATTACAAACAACCGATTTTCATTGAAATATGTGTATTCCAAATTCACAAAAATTTAAATTACAAACAACCGATTTTCATTGGAATATGTGTATTCCAAATTCACAAAAAATTAAATTACAAACAACCGATTTTCATTGGAATATGTGTATTCCAAATTCACAAAAATTTAAATTACAAACAACCGATTTTCATTGGAATATGTGTATTCCAAATTCACAAAAATTTTAATTACAAACAACCGATTTTCATTGGAATATGTGTATTCCAAATTCACAAAAATTTAAATTACAAACAACCGATTTTCATTGGAATATGTGTATTAAAAATTCACAAAAATTTAAATTACAAACAACCGATTTTCATTGTGTCGTACATAAATTAAAATTTCTTCCTATGAAAACACTTTTTTATACTTTTTTACATTTTTTTACTTCCTATGAAAACACTTTCTAATTATATTAAAATAATAGGTATGATGAGATTATTTTTTAATTAATTGCAATTAACTCTCAAAAAAATGCCAAAGTTGCCTCTAAAATCGTGAAAAATTAAATTGTTTAATGACTTATGTATCATAATTTTAAATTTAAATAAATAAAATAACACATATCCATATTAGATATTTACTATACCTTTCGATTAACGTAATTATAATTCAGTTTGGTTGGGTATTGACTGTCCTAAAACAGGAATCCTCCTAGTTGGGCAGTCAAAACATTTAAATAATATATATAAATGTATAATCTTTTACTAAATAAAAATAGACAAATAAATAACGGCATCAAATCCAAATATTATCTGTTTTGTGAATAGACCGCGCAGCCGTTCTCCATAAGGATTTAAGATAATGTTGTGTGATGAATGAATGTACGTAAATATTTTTTTTTTTCAAAAATGTTTTTGATTTTAGTAGGTTGATCAACAAGTCAATGCTTTTAGTTTTAGATTTTTAAAATTTATATTATAAATAACGACCATAGACAAAAGACCAAATTTATGAAAAAAAATTGCAAAAACTAATATTCAAGTGAAGATTAATTGGACCGCCGACGCCGTGGGCCAGCTGATTCTATTCTCGTAATAACTTACTTGTTTTTTCCAAAATTATATTTTGGTAAATTGTACCGTCTTATTGGATAATGTGTTTATAAATAAATTTATAAAAAAATAGTTTCCCCAGAATAGTTCGAAATATTCAAAGAATTGATTTTTTGAAAATATCCTTAGAGATTATGTCAGCTCACAAGAGTTTATGTGATTTTTTTAATGCATCAAGTGAGTAGGTACCACATAAGGGTCTCAACTGATCCCAGGACCAGTGGGACTATTGCATCCCTAATTGGGGAATGCTGTAAGGCTGAATGACGGACGGCATGGTCGAGCGGTAAGGCTCTTTGACTCGCAATCCGTAGGTTGCGGGATCAAATCCCGGCGTGGCAAATAAATTTTATTTGATTAATTTGAGTAATTTCATAAGTTATTCATTTAAAATAATATAAAGTATATTCGCGGCATGCTCCAGAGTGGAAGATACTCTCAATATTGCCATGGAGTAAGACCACCATTCAGAATTGAAACGTTGCTTTAAAATGGCTTTAGCTGTGTTTGGTGACCAAATCTGAATAGCCAGGAACTTCCCCACGTCCCTCTTCCTATCTCCTTCCCCTCCCCACTACCTTCAGCCTCACAACATACTCCAATTGGGGATGCCATAGTCTCACTGGCTCCAGATTCCAAAATGTGGCCTTACACCAGAGCGATACTGAGAGTATCTACCTAAAACTTTAGAGTGCTGCATTTTTTACGTTTTTCAATATGCAGCTTGTATCTTAGATTTCGTATTACTTTTGCAAGAAAATGGTCTCTAGTGCGGAGGGCCGCTATTATTTGTTAGAATTTTTTTAAAACCAAAACTTCGAATTTATTACGGCACCAACTTCCGTCAACTGATCGAACCAATACAACACAGATTTGCAATATTATGTTAAAATGATTTGGGTTCATGATGTCTGGCTATGGGTGCAACTTCTACAGAAATAAAAATGAAATATTTATTAAGGAATAAATAAGTAATGTATGTTTTTAAACATGATGTAAAATTAATAGAAAAGTGAATTTATATAATAATGTACTTACAACGAGACAGGCATTAAAGCTGGAAAAGGTACAGTAGACAAAGACAGACATATACTATTAACATAATCCATGCGGCTTTGAATGTAAGTTGACGTCTGGTAGGTTCGGCACTCTAAGGTGCAAAATGTCACTTTGTAAATTTCTAATTCAAGCAATACTACGAGTAGATATGTAAATTTTATATGAATAGTTCGGAAAATGTATAAGTTGAGTTGTTTCATAAAATTTGTACAATTGATCAAATTTCAAAGTTAATTTTAAAGTTCTGTGAAAGTTCTACTCAAGTTCAATTATCATTTCAGTTCCGTGAAGAAACTCACCAATACAATAACAGAATTTGAAAAGAACCTATACAACTTAAAAATTAACTTTGAAATTTGATGAAGTGTTCAAATTCTGTGAAGTAACGCGTCCTAAGTTTACCTGGCAATAAAATAAATTCTTTCACTATAATTATAATGGCTTCTATCGGAAATTTACTAAGGATGTGTTATTTAACAGAATTTGAAAAATTCATGAAATTTCTAAATTAACATTCATTCAAGTCCTATTCTGGTTGTTATTATGCACGTGAAACAACCGGCCAATGTTAAAATACTAACAGAATTTGAATAAAACTTTCAACGAACTAGAATTTTAGCTTTGAAATTTCGTGAATTGTTCAAATTCGGCAAAAGAAAACTAAGGGCCAATTGTTTCAGAGAAATTCAAATGTAACAATGTCATCAAATGGCCATTCAACTCTGTTTTGTTTTTTTGCGAATTAAAAGATCCACGTTACACGTCGTATCTAGGCGCGTTTCAGCTTTCTATCAATTGTAATAAGGGGGCGTTCAAGTATTACGTAACGCAATTTTTGAAGATTTTTGACCCTCCCTCCCCATGTAACGCACCGTAACTCAAAATAAAAATGACATACAATACAGTCGAGGTATTCCCCGTAAAACACAAACGAAAGGGGTTGCCAACTTGGGAGAACAAAATAAAAATGACGTACAGTACAATCGAGGGATTCCCCGTAAAACATAAACGAAAAGGGTTGCCAAACTTGAAAGATTTTAATTCCCTAGTTTTTTAATTTAAATAAAAAAAAATGTTACGTAACGCATTGTTCGAACCCCCTCCCGCCCCGGTAATGCACAGTAACATTTTAGAAGACCCCCCCTCCCCCCAAATTGCGTTACGAAAAACTTAAACGGCCTCTAAGCTGACAAGCTTAACAACCAGTTGTCCTCTTCTGGTGATTACATTTTTTTCAAAAGCTGAAACGGACATTTAACGGGGGACCTTTCAACTGTCAAAAAAACAAAATGGCTCTGAATGGTCAATCGATAACAACGTTACATTTGATTTTCCGCTAAACAATCCGTCGTCAGTGTTAATGGATCAAAGTTTGTGTTAATAATTATTGTATTAAGTTTTATGTTTGTGGAGAATGTACCTGCTGTAAGTGAATGAAGGACAATGAAAATCCATAGAAAAAAATATTATTTTAGGGTATATAGCCGAGTTACATTTTCGACTTTTTAGGGATTCGTCTTCGTTTGAATCTGTGAAAGCTTTTGCAAAAACGATGCAGTGAGCCGTCAATGGTTAGTTAGTTAGGGCCTTACTGATAAATGTGTTTTAAATTTTGCACAACTGATAAACAATCATTAATGTGGGGTTAATCATTTGTGAAAAAGATTATTAGTGATGCGGTTAGTGTTTGTAAAATGTGGATAAATGAATTTTAAACATAATATCGACCGTAGTTTATAAATGTATTGTAAAAAGTATTGATTTGTAAAACTTACCTACTTTAGTTTAATATTGCAACACATAATTTTAAAGCACATTGAATAAGAACTTCACAGGAACACATTGCAGAAAAGGACATTCTTTAAATTAATATAAATACATATTGTTATATTATAGGTCGCACAACCAGAGTTGACCCAAACAACACTTACTTAGGATTGTGTTTATTTGTACACATTATGTACTTCCGACAGTAATGTCCTTGTGAAAAATCACTGAGAAACAGCCTGTCATCTTGCTTACATCTATTTACTGTAATTATTGTCAATTTTAAAAAAAAAAATTTCAAAGAGTTTTTCAATGTTTTCTTTTTATTGCATTAAAACAAGTTTTTTTTTCAATTTTATTTTGAAATTTTAAACATACTGTATGCAGGCAATGCATTTGTGTTTGCGTCAACTCTTGCTGCGACACCTATGTAGAACATCATTGAAATAATAAAAATTGTACATTTTTACAGTCAGATATATGTAGAAAATATTGTTTAATTATTTTTTACAGTTAATATAAAATTTCTAGTAATCTGAAATGATTTTCTTAAATATCAACAACTTAGAAACGGGTTGTTTCGCAGAATTTGATTCATCCAACGTCAAGTTCTGTTATTATTTCAACATGGGCGTTTCACAGCACTTGGACAGTAACAAAACTTGGATAGGACTTTCACAGAACTTGAATTTTATCTTTATAATTTGATAAATTGTTTAAATTCTATGAAACAACCCGTTTTAAGTGTTTTTCAGAAATATTTCTATGGTCTCCTATTGAGGAAAACTATCTTTCATTATTTTTTTGAGGCCTATAGAAATAAATATATTGGTGTCAGGCAATACAACAAACATTTCATAAATTCGCAACTTTCGGACTCAATTTATGTTCTCAAGCTTCCTTTACCGCCTCTCCTTTCCCACTCCCTTTAGTCTCACAACACACCCCGATAACTGGAGATGCCATTGTCCCACTGGTTGGGACTCTTCTGCAGTTATTAAGGAAAATATTATAATTATACTAGCTGACCTGACAAACGTTGTTCTGCCATATAAATTATTTATAGTGAATATTTTGGTTGTTAAATAAAAAATAACAAAAGTATTGTAAGTGTGTGGGGATGGGATCTATGACAGAAATAGGAATGGAGCGCTGTAGACGATGACCGCCGATAAAAGAAAAAAACACCAACTAAAATAGGAAAATGAAATAAAGAAAATCAATATAAATTTCGAAGAGCAATTGAGTGTACGATATTTTTTGTCAGTCCGTCTTTAGCCAACTCAAATAAGCTTGATGGTTTGCCCACGCGAGAACAAGATGCCGAATGAAATATAAAAATGACACGACGCTACTCGCATGCGTGGATGAAAGTTCGATAAGGCGGACGTAGCGCCATCTATCATTCAACAACATAAATAATTTCATTCTGTTTGAAATACGAAAGACGGTTAAATTTGTTCATAGAGGGTTCATGGGAGGGTTGTGGTAGGAGGGTTAAAATTTGGGGTTATAGGTATTTTTTGATGCCAAATTAAAAAATAATACAAAAAAAAATTATCAAAAAAACATAATTTTTTCTGGGTAGGGACACCCTAATCACCTACCAGTATGAAATATACTTTAAAACCTATTCTCATACCTACCAAACATACACAAAAAATTTCATAAAAATTGGTCAAGCCGTTTCGGAGGAGTGTAAGATTTACGACATCATCTATGTGTGCATTTGTGTTTGGATAGATCTTTGCACACAATGTACAGATGGCTGTTAATTGTGCACAAATTCTAAACCTGTTCAAATCGTAAGTGCAGCCCATTGTTGAATTTGGCAGCCAACTCTGGTCTGGAGCCATGGGCGTACGCACAGTGGGGCAAGGTGGGGCATTTGTCATACACTGGCTGGCCGATGCATGACTTCTGAGATTGTCGACCGAGTCACATTTTCAAATTTACAGCACATCATAGGATGGTTTTTCCTTTTTCCGTTCATATTCGTTGCATTCATAGAGCCTAAAGCATGAATATGTTGCAGAAGGCAAATTTTTTCGGTACCTACTCTAAACCAAAACCTGGCTATGCCCATGTCTGGAGCCCCAAAGTACTTGACGAAAACACATGGCAGAAACGGGCGTTTGATAGATTCTATCTTAACAAAATGATTGCAATCTTTAGAGCACATGCGTCAGGTGGGAATGCTGTCCTTGTTCTACCGGTACTTGAGCGCAAGTTGCTCCGAGGAACTAGCATCATTGGTCCCTTCGGCGCCGGTGCATAGTCGGGAAACACGCAAAATGCGCGCCCAAGAATTCGGTGAAATGACCGGTTCTCACATGAGAACCGGTCATTTCTACGACTTGTTCTTGAGTATGGATATGGAACGGTTTGCCGGCTTCTCTGTTTCCTCCCACCTACATGGTGATTGTAATATATTATAAATAATGATCATTTCTATCATTGTTTTCTGTTGTCTACGCTATATTCTAGTCACATGGTGTCGGTTACGAAGTTTGTCGAAGATAGCCGAACATAGGCAGGCAAGTCATCCTTTTGCGAGAGCTCCTCAGACTAAATCTAGCTTCCCAGTTACAAGGATGAGTGTTCCCTTAAACCATATTTATAAATTAACAAAATAGCAATAAACAGTCACTGTGATCTTGAAGAACTATAAGTCTTTCAATCAAAACAGAATAGTACTGAGATACTGGCCAGTAGTAATAATAAATAAAATTTCTGTATAGAGGATTACAGAACTCTTCAAGACCAATTTTCACACCTTTGTCGCCTCAATTTTTTTTCTTTGAATATAAGTGAGACTGTTTCAATAAATGATAATATCCTACTCATATTATAAAGGCGAAAGTTTGTATAGATATATGTATGTTTGTTACTCTTCACGCAAAAAATACTGAATGGACTTTAAAAATTCTTTCTCTAATAGAAAGCTACATTATTTGCGAGTAATATAGACTGTATATATTGGTAAGTTCTGGTGTAATGAATAAGCTCTGGCGTTATGAATAAGCTCTGGCGTTATGAAATTATTTATCGTACGTTTTCTGTCCCTAACAAAATCGAGTTATAGCAAATGTCAGAAGAAAAGCAAAACAAACGGTTGCCGTGGAAACGGTGTTGGCGTCGTAATTAATATCTATCTCTAAAAATGAATCGCTGAAATGTGTATGGGCGCATAACTTCCGAACGATTGCACCAATTTGGATAATTCTTTTTTTTGTATAAAACTACTGGTGAGCTCTGACATTATGAAATTCGTTTAAAAAATTGCAATAGGTGGCACGCGAGCAGTTTGAAAACTGAATGTACTGGGAATTAATGTATGGAATGCGGGAGGGTGGAGAGGGTGGGTGGAGGAGGGGAGAAAGGTGGGGGATAGGGGTAGAGTGGAGGGGGGAGTAGGAGGGAAGGAGGCGGAGTGGGAACCCCCCTAATACCATGCGAGCGAAGTCGCGGGAAAAAGCTAGTATTATATATTTTTTTCTTTGCTGATATTGCCTTGACACCACAATATTTATTTCAATACACCTCACTCTGCATCATTAAATAAACAAGACAAAAATACACTCAGCATTCTGTCGTATAATTTCAAGACTGACCTTCAGATACGGAAGTATTGTCAAAGCTGTGTCCTTGCAGCTTTCTGCGCTGGGCTCGCTGGGCCGGCGTCTCCTGAGGCATCTTGGTCTCCTGCAGCTTGGCGTGAATGGACTGGTACGGAGCCGACTTGAAGGACTTCAGCCTTTTGCTGGGACTGGTCCTCTTACTGTCGGTATCGTCCCCACCGATGACCCTGGAAAAAACATAGTTTTTGGTGTGTTGTTCATTTTTGGCGCATAACGTGGGGCAAATGATAAAAAACAAAAAATATTTTATGTTGAGTTTGGGCGCCCTACGTGGGGCAAATGATGAAAATTAAGAATATAAAAATTGTTGTATTGATTTTTGGCGCCCAACTTGGGGCAGATGATGAAAATTAAGAACATAAAAATAAGGTAATATATAATGGCAGAGCACTTGCCATGTAAGCAAAGGGTCCTGGGTTCGAGTCCCAGAGGTGCCAATATCTGTTTCTGATTTTTCTGTCTCCAGATCTTCGATTGAGTTTCGAACATTGTCTTCATTTAATTAAATACTTAACATAAAAAATGTTTTATTGATTTTTGGCGCCCAACTTGAGGCAGATGATGAAAATTAGAACATAAAAATTGTTGAATTGATTTTTGGCGCCCAACTTGGGGCAGATGATGAAAATTAAGAACATACATTTTTTTTAGTTGATTTTTGGCACCCAAAAAATGATGATAATTAAAAAATAAAAATTGTCATATTGATTTTTGGCACCCAACATGGGACAGATGATGAAAATTAAAAAATATAAATAATCTTTGTATTGATTTTTGGCACCCAACATGGGACAGATGATGAAAATTAAAAAATATATAAGTAACCTTCATATCGATTTTTGGTGCCCTACGTGGAGCAGATGACGATAGTGTTATTTTTTATTGGGGGTAAAGTGTACTAACTTCGGGAGGTAATTCTGCATGCTAATACCAGCAAAAAAAAAATTACGAAAGGTTTCTCGTAAAAAAGTTGAATTATTCGCATCATCATGTAGACATCGTGTAGAATCACCTCCTGAAAGGGCATTTTGCAGACAACACGTATTCTCAGAATATCAGTTACTAAGTTACAATATTCTCCTAATAGATAATTCTTTGTTGATAATTCTCTTTGAAAACATATAAATAAGCTTTCTGTACAGATAATGCCAAAAAGTTTGTTCTGCACCGACTTGAAAGAAAAATAGTGTCCCACAACTGACAAGAAACTAATTACAGGGATATTTTATTTTTATTTTTTTATTTATTTATTTATCAAAAGTATACAATACAGAATATAGTATATTATATAAAGCATTGTACTCCCAGGAGTTAATAAACTCATTGCGGGAATGATACGCATTACATGAAACATATAGCTGTATGTATTAAATGGACATATGATGGGGACATACACAACATTATTATTTCAGAAAGTCATTAAAACGAGAAAACTTAAATGCATAAAATTTTTAATTGCTTGTTCAAGGCCAGCTGTTTTAAAGGGTACTGCGCGTTTTCATCCTGCAACAAAACGTCCCCCAACAAAATATCTACTAAAACCTAACCTAACCTTATTTTACATTTGACTATTTTTTAACAATAATTTATCGTCTTTACAGGATATCTAAATTATGTTTGTCCAATTTTTTGTTAGGTTAGTTTGGGTTAGGTTAGGTTATCTTAGGTTAGGTTTTAGTAGATATTTTATTGGGGGATATTTTGTCCTAAGGATATTTTGTGGGGGATATTTTAATCCAGGTTGAAAAGTCGCTCGAACCGTTTTAAAGTCATTATGAAAAAGCGCAAAGAATTCTGAAAAAAAAAAAAAATTATTGATTGTTTAATAATTATTTAAGTACCAAAGCTTTCACTATGTGCATAAAACAAGTACAATGCGATTACAATACAATTAAAACAATTTTATAATTTGTATTGTATTACCTACTACTGTTGTTTATCTAAAACAACTTAAAATTCTGTTTAGAAAGGCTTATCTTATAGAATTATAGAGAATAAACAATAATTCTTTTGTAATTTAAGTAAAGAAAGACCATAACTTTTGGTTAACTGTTTATCGACGCTGGAAAATAAAAATGGTTAAAGAGCCGTACAGCTGTGACATCCACATATATTAGAGTTTCCCACATGTTCTGGGAAAATCTAAAAACTTAATTTGATGAACACAAGCACAAACAAACAATACCTATAGCTTATTGTGTAGGTTCATCTTTAATGTCACAGCTATGTATTATGTCTACACCTACAGATTGTCGTACCAAAAAAAAGTTTTTTCCGCTTCACCCTAACGTCCACTAATCAATTAATTTGCTTTTCAACCATGTGCAGATACTTTCAAAATTACTTGGTAAATTTATTTACTGTACTGGAAAAGTTCTAAGCGTGAAAGCATCATGATAATATATTGTGTGTCCCTTTCTCTCACCTGTGATTAGTGGAGGCCAGCGACAGGGCGGAGAGAGACGACCTCCTGGAGACCTGGTACCACAGCTCCATTTGCTTGTTGTACAGCTCTGTGAGGTGGTCTGGAGCCAGTTCGGTTCCCCAGCCGCGATACTGTGTTGGAAATGATCATGGATTGCGTATATGACTTTTGAATGGTTGGTTGCACTCAATGATTACAAATCTTGTTTTCGTGGGAATGCTTTGCTGAGAATGATTTTAAATAAAGAAACGTAGGTTACAAATAACCCAGCCATATATGAATTCATCCTACTCCAATATAGGACTTAGCTAACAGAAGTTTGAACTCATGACAACAGAGGGGCGATTCCGGATCTACTTAAGGATAAGGAATTATCCTTAACCTTAAAACTAATGACTTTTTCATTAACTGCGATTCCATGGGGAGGATTTCGGTTCTACTAAGGATAAGGAATTGTCCTTAACTGTAAAATTAATTAGCTACGAGTAGAGTTCTCTCGAATGACAGCAGAATTGTACTTAACCTTAAAATTAACGACTTTTTCTTTAGCCGCGATTTCAGTTCTCTCAGATTTCGGAAGTCGTAAATTTTACTATTAAGGATAATTCTGCTGTCATCGGAGAGAACTGGAATCGAAGTCAATGTGAAAGTCATTATTAATTTGAAGATTAAGGACAATTCCTTATCCTTTAGTAGAACAAGAATCTCCCTCCAGTTCTCTTAGAAGACAATGAAAAAGTGGTAGATTTTAAGGTTAAGGACGTATCTTTATTCTTAAATTGAACCTCATTTTAACGAAATCACTTTAACAGTAAGCACCCAGTTTTGACCACTCGGTAAAGACATTTCTTCTCAAAAATTAAAGGTATCAAATGTCGGTCCACGCCGTCCACGGCACAAAAGTATTCTCGGGGCACAAAATTGTTGTAACTCATTTTTAGATTTGGAACGTCATTTTTTTTGGTGGGAAAAGTATGATATTATATCTTTACAATCTAATTTTGGATTACATGCACAAAATTAATTAGAGGGCACAAAAAGCATTGCCCTACTTCAAGAATGGACTTTAGATTTTTCAGGTGGAAGAAATGTTAATTTTTGAAATATTATTAATGTGGGGCCTTATTATAAGAAACCAGTTTTAGTGATGCTGCACCCGAAATCTCCCGACATAAAAGCCAATGAATAAACCATTAGATTCTGCTGGGTTGTCATCAAAATACAAATCCCAAGTAGAAAAAACGAACTAACCATCATGCTATTTTACCAAATGGGTGTATATAGACGTCCAAATTGATAGATCAGGGAAACAAATCAAGTTGCTTGGGAAGTTGACTGGGAAGGCAGTGTGGCCGCCTCCCTTTCTGTGATTTGACAATAAATTAATCAGACTGTATACAGGAACTCGTACTGTAATTATCACCATTAAATTTAGTCCTTAGAAAGAAAATCTTCGTGCGAATTTCGAGTTCTTTTTACAATGGTTCAAATTACTGACTGCCTAAAAAAATTAACAATAAGTCCCAAATCGGATAAACAAAAGTTCAGACTTGTTTTCAAAATTGAATATTTTGTTCAGATCTATCAGAATGCACCGCAAACCGTTGCCTTACTAAAGCGAACGTGTATTTATATAAGCGGTCTTGTTATTTCAAAGTGCGCTCTTCGGGGGTTAACATACAACTGATTCATGGTTTATTCAAAGCATTTTCGAAACCCTCTGGTGCCAAAAATATGGTCACATAGTTTGCCTCCAGCTCGTTGAAATGATGCCCAGATTTTATGTTAGGGCTGGTCTATCAATTTGGATGTCCATGCAGACAACATAAATGATTGTACATCTTCTGCATTTCCAACTTTTAAAATGCCCGTACTCAGCATTTTTCTCGAGCAATTCTTAGAAGGTCCTCAAGTATTGAAGGGTTCTTCACTCTATAAGAAAATACCGAGTGGTTTTTGAATCGTCTTGCCTGCTCTGCACTCTCATGAGATCACACGAGGGATCCTGAACACAAGAGTGAAGTAAATGGGTTTGCTTGTTGAAAGAAGCAAGACCGAAAAGGGTAAAGAATGGAGCAAGGCGGCTCATGGAGAGTGTTGAGCAGGGATGATTGGAAAGCCCGGTGGAACAGTGAACACTTGTGGAAGACAAGATGTGTGATACGTACCTTGTACTCGCCGGCACGCTTGCGCAGGTCCAGCACCTCGCGGTACCACGAGTCGGCGTTCTTCATGCCCAGCGACTGAAGGCCGGCCGCCTGCAGCGCGTTGTCGCCCCTGTCTCTCGTGGTCGTGTTTCCGGCGGCCAGCAGCGCGCCCTCGGGCTCGTCGGCCCCCCTCGCGCCCTTGTCAGCCCCCTGGTCCGCCCCCTTGGCGGCCCTGCGTTTTGTAAACGTGCCTTTACTGGCCTCGTACACGTAATGCGAGAAAGGTCTAAATTTCTTTTTGTATTCGCTTTTGTTGTAGCCTTTGGAGGACTTAGCGGGTTCCCAGGGCTGCGAGTCGCCGCTGACTCCGCGCCTGATTGACGCGATGGCACTACGGAAGGTGGTCTTTCTGGAACATTGCACACCATTGCCGCGTTAGCTGTCTGTTCAATCAATCAATCTATCCTTAATTCCTAATTCTTAATGTTTTACTGTGACTTAGGTCTATCGTCAATTCATTCCACTTATGTCAATCGTCAAATTATAAGACTATATTTAAATTGCTTAATTTTTCATCTTATTCCTGCCGTATTTCTGTACTATTGTCATTGACGATCTTTATCATATCTTGGCGTATCTTTTGAATACATTTTTTATTTGCTTCTCTTTGTTTTGAATACAATTAGTTTCCTTTTTGCATACTTCGATAATTACTTCATTTTATTGTATTGTATGCCTCTCAGATAGGTTTTTTTTTTTCAAAATGTTAATTATCAAATTACGGGGTTACCGCGAAGATTTTAGCCGAAAGAAAATAATTTGTTTACGACTAGCTTGTCACAAAGAAAAATAATAGTTTGTAGGTATCTGTTTCTTGTTAACAAAAAATAATATAATAATAATATAGGTACATACATAATACATATGATATTAAATTAGAATATGATAAAAATGGTTGTAAGACGAAAGATTAACAAGAATTTAGAAATGATTGATTTCAATCAGAGAGAGAAGCAGCATTTGCAAATTTTAAATATTCAAAACTGCTTTGGGAAAATTACAATAATTATTCAATAAACAGCTTAATTTACATAATACAATGGAAAGGGTTATAATAAAGTGGAATTATAAAATTTCATTCATATTTGAAATTGGTCGGTCATTCCCAAGTAAATGTTAGAAGACCCATGCTTTTGGAGGGAAGCCAATCACTGAGCCAATTGCTTGTAAATTCAGAAGATGAACATTTCGTGTTTTATTGTTTGGTAGCAACATTGAGAGAATTGTGTTAGATTCAAGAGTGAGTTTGTTTACCACAGGACAAAACTTAGAACTATCGAATAAATGAAATATTAAAATAATGAAATATAAATAGGTTTCTAGACTTAAGAAATAAATAAAATAATGAATATTTGAAATAAACGACTGTACACAAGTGCGAATACAAAAACACCGATAAAATGATTCAAAACTATCATTCATGGGACTAGAGCACTAAACTGGACTATTATCATTATTTGTTCGATCTTTGATCATGGCAACTTTTTTTATATTGCGAATCGATTTTCTTTTGCTGTTCTGTTCTGTCGACAGTGACCAAAAAGAAACTTAGACTTTTCTCTCGAGTTATGCTTTTTTTTTCATTTCAAGACCAGAGAGCGGTGGATAAAACAGAAATTATGGTTTTTATGCACAAATGAATTGAAACACGCCTTCATTTCCTTTCGTGAAAACGGAGCTGAAAATTTAGATTCTTAAATCTGATTTGTTGGACATTTTTGTCTTTTTGAATGAAGGAGTTTAGTTGAACGGTTCTGGAAAGGAAATGAGCGCTCTTCAAGGATACCATGCATTGATGCACTGAATGCCAAATCCCAGCAATAAGAAGCGGAAATATAAGTAATATAGTCTACAGTGTTTTGTTTTCTGAAAGTTAAGCCAGTCATGCGGCGTCAAAGATGATTGCTTTTGATATTAATTTGTGTTCAATCTGATTAAAGAATTATAATACAGTATCGCAGTGCATGTTAGATGAGATGAATATTCAAAACCACTTACCTTATAAACTACCATCTTAAAAACATTTTACAATTATATTCTTTAGGTTTTCGCACTGTGAGTTCCTCCAATTTGGAAGGCGGGTATAGGCTGCCCCAGGAACAGTTTATTGGATAACCAACACCCCTGCCGTAGGTCATCCCAACTGGTTCTCTACGTTTGGTGACTTAGCAGAAGCGCCCGGATTCATGAGTTGAGGTTTGTCTAGGTCTTGGCGGCGGATCGAGAGAGACTAGTTGAGGGAGCCTTGCACCGCAGTAGGAGAAATGGATTCATATGTCCGTTGCTCCTGGACATACTGCTTCCCAAATTCCTGCCCTTCCTCTCTTTCTTTTCCCTAAAAAGACCCTCCACATAGAATCCCCAAAGATGACAAAGGCTCCGGTGTGGGACTAATGTAAAAAAAAATTCTAGCCAGTGGTCGATATCTATATATATATATATATTACATTGAAAAAGTTCATAAAAAATTCCTACGTTTTTATTTTTACGCCTCTATGGAACATATCCATATTTGTATCTGTCGAGATTTATTCTAGGTATGACTAACTACCATTCTCTAGAAACTCGTAGATGTTTTGCGTTGCTAAAATATTTCTTTCAATTAATCAATGGCCTCGTCTCTAACGGTGAGATTCTGGCGCAAATCAATTTATTTGTACCAGAGTCTCACTCTCGGGCACGTCGCCATAACATATTATATTGCCGATCGAGTGGTACAAATCTGTACCCAAATTCGCCCGTGGGAAGAGGGATACGCTATTTAAATATATTAAATAAAAATTTCGACATATTCTTCAAAAGATTCAATGAGTTTGTACGGTTTTTGGCGCTACATACTCACTGTGAAAATGGTACTTTTACAATTAATTAGATAAAATATCTGTAATGTTGTAAATTTTTTGTACACAAATAAAATAAAAAAAAATTAAAAAAACAATATCTGTCGGGAACAGTTTGTCCGCTCTTATACAATTGAAATATATATATATATATAAATGAATCCCTGTTTCCCTTGGTCACGCCATAACTTCAGAACGACTTTTCATATTTCATTCATCTTTTTTTTAAAGTTTTCTAATACTTTGTAGAAGGTTTTTACGGAAAGAAAAATTAAGAAAATTGTGCGGAAAATTGGATAATTTCAGAAAACTTAACGACTATTTTAACTTTGCACGTTTGAGAGTTCAAGTGTTTTACGTTTCGCGCATTGTTGGAGGGGGTTGGAGCAGGAGAGGAGAGAGGGAAGGCGGGGAAGGTGGAAGGGAAACGCGGGAGGGGAAAGGAACGCGGGAGGGGAATGGGGACGCACGGGAAAGGACATGCAGGGAGAAAAAAAATCTTTGAATATGGCATTGCAACGCACGCCGAGAACCAGCTAGTGACTTATAATTATTTTAACCGAATTGTAGGAAACCTTAAGCACTTAATTTGAATTTTTATATGGTCCACTAAGTATGTCAATTAATTAGCGTAATAATATTGAAGAGGTACCAGTGAAAATGATTTTTATTGTAAAACTAAATTCATATTCAAAACTAAAATCGGTACATTCCAGTTCTCGTTTATGTCTTTATCAGTGCTTTTGCCAGCGATGCCAATTAGAAATTGTTTTGGAGATTCTACCGATTTTTCACAAAATCTTCCAAATGTTGAAAATTCACTGAAATCCGCTGAACTATTCTACTCGAAGAACTTCATTCTATGTATGACTAAGTCAGTAAGTGTTGAACCCAGAATACAACTTACTAGGTACTTCAAGAAAGGGAAATTTCCAAACCTTTGTCCATTTTCCCTTTCACTGTATTAAGTAATAAATTTCCCAGTCTTTCATTGCATTCTCGTAGACATTTCAATCAAGTTCTAAACTAGTCCAAAAAAATTTAAATTACTGAAATGTTTCATGAAAATTGGCGAAGTAATTTTCGGATGTTTTGCCTAAATTTCTAGTACCACTATTGTATTTTAAGGAGCGTATGTTCTGGGAAGGATAAGATATGAGAGGTGGGTAGGAATATGGAGTTCAGTATGTCCAGATCATCCACCGCCAAGACTTAGACAAACCTCACCCAATGAATCCAAGTTACCAAACGTGGAGAACCACTTAGGGTGACCTACAGCAGAGGTGATGGTTATCCAATAAATAGCTCCCCGGGCTGCGGTACCTATTCCCGCCTCCCAAAAAACTACAATATTATTAAGTTATTCTGATCAGCCCTTCGAAAAATAATGTTGACAACTGTATGTATGTATAGATAGATAGATAGAAGAAGATAGCTAATGTTATATATATTTGGTGTATATACCCTGTTTAGAGTACAGATTTAAGATGATTTCATTTTGTCAAAATAATAAATTCATCTAACGGAAGAAGGTCGACACTGCAAAAGCACCGTTCCAGCCCCTAAAGGTTAATATGTGAAATACAATTTATAATATATTCATTTTATTAGATTATGACATAAGCGACTATAGTAGGAAGTGATAGAACTGATAAGATAGAACACCAAAAGCCAGTAAGCGACCAAATCTAAAGTGTTGTGGGTAAGTTTCAATTATAATACATAGGTGGTATGTAATGTAGTACTTGTCTAGTGAAGAAGAGGATTTAGTTGACGAACCTGTTGGTAGGGGGCGCTTCTCCTTCCCTGAGGAAGTCTTCGATGTATTTCTTTCGGTCGTCATCGTCATCTGTATGATTCATCAATGGCTCCATCTCCGGAGGAGCGCCTATACAAATACCTACAAAATATTCATTAGTTTTGTTGTGTCTCTTAATTTCCAATATTAATACAACTTGAAATGTGTTGGGTGTGATGGAAAAGAGGTCTCACCCACCCTACAATATAAAATTAGATCTCAATTTCGGGAAGCTACAGGATTTTTTTTGGAAAAACATTAGCATGAGGACGGAACATTCCAAATGGTGCCGTGACCAGGAGTAAGATAGATCATAGGCGATAGGACGGAACATTACAAATAGTGCCGTGACCAGGAGGTTTAGTTAGATACATCACAAATGGTGGCGTGACCCAGGAATGGGAATAGATCATGGTGATAGGGTATCTTTTAAATAAGTTTGAGGTTCATGTGAAACTGAATAGTCCTTACTAGACTAGGTTCTAGGTTTTCTACCGCTCGCGCTGACGGACTGGAAATGCCCGCCCAACTTGCCGATGCCTTCGGCAATCATCGTCGTACCAAAGATACGAACAATGATAGACGATACCATACTATCATCTCAACTGCCATCTGTTGGGATATAGCAAAACTTTGTATTACTAACTATGAATAATCGTTACACCGCAGTTTTACAAGAGATGCAAACTCAGTCGGTCATCGTTCTTTAGAGATGACTCTAGATGGCCGTGCTTCGTGGATGATCGGGTCTGTCAATTTTGTTTACATCCTCAGATCTTGCAACGCTACGAAAAGAATTTATTCCAAAAAATTAACTGAATATTTTATTAACTAAATTATTTGATTAAATAAAAGCACTGATTTTTAAAATAGAAATATCTCAAGAAAAAGCAAAAAAAAAGGAAACCAAGGGAAAAAAGGTGTGGTACGGAAAATACCAAAATAATTTTTTTTCATATTTCCCACATTCTTTAGAAGAGGGTCGTAAGTCAAAATTTTCTGATTGTGATTATCCATGCCCCACGAAAATCATATTTAAATTATATCACTATCTCCACGAGATGTCGCTAGTGTCTCTTTTTGATGGGACTGCTTATTTCAATAATCAATATTTTGACGCTCGCAAAGAACAGTGTTAGATCTGCTAAAAATTGAAAATCGTTTTGTTGGCTTATTTATTGACTAATTTTGTTAATTTAAAAGTCCGTGTTTTCGGAATTTTTAATGAAATGCCAAACGCCAGAACATCAATACGAGCATCTTGCTTGATCTCAAAAACAGTAAAAATGCAGAAACGAAACTTTAAACAGCTCTACTGCAAAACTACGACATTTTTTTAAAAATATTTTCTTTATTCATTGTTTTGAATGGATACATCATTTGTGGATTTTTCGACCACCATGGGGGCCATTCATTATTACGTAAGACGAATTTTGCTATTTTTCGACCCCCTCCTCCCCTATTATAAGAAAAAATAAGAATAGGCCGACCCCCTCCCCCCTGTTTAATATTTATTACGTAAGAATCTAAAGGAAAAAATGAAATTATTTTTATTTATTTTATTTATTTCTATATATTACAGTATTTACCTATTTCTTATAATTTTTACATAATATATTTTGAAAACATTTTTACATAATATATTTTGAAATTTAATTATGTTGGGTGTAAGGTAGGTTTGAGAAGGAGAAACTCTGGATGGGTAATTTTGTATGTTTCGTGAACACCTCACTAGGAGAACCTGTGCTGAGGTGTTTACGTGTTTGTGATTAAGTGTGACAAGTATTTATGTGTTGTAGTAGAAAGTTACACGTTTGGTTTGTTTTAATGTTTATTTTTCAAAGTAACAATTTTTAGAAATGTTTATTTGTACTTACAAAGGTACTAATAATTTAAACTTTGCGCATTTTTGTGATCTTACGTAAGAACTATCGAGACTCCCTCCCACCCCCTTGTAAGAAAAAATAAGACATGGTCGACGCCCCTCCCCCCCTAAATCGTCTACGTAATGAATGGCCTCATGCCAGGCACATGCCCGTTTATTGCTCATTGTTCTTTGGGTATGTTGATTTGTTTTAGCTCTCCTGTAAAATTTATATTTTGACTTACATCCTTATTCTACGGGATATGCGATATCTGAGGATTTTTGTTCTCCCTTTTTAACCTCCTAATGAGCTACAATATGAAATGACTGTAACAAACGTATTCTTATTTTGAATGAAGTTGCTTATATTGATGATAGTTGTGTTAGCTACCTTCATTGGGCCGCCTCCTCGCTTGCTGCGCTGCCTTGAGAGCGCCCATGGAGGCACTTTTGCGCGGAGCCCCGTCTACGTAGCCAGCTCCGATGCTGGTGTCACCTGCGCGCGGCCACGCGTACTGGTTGCGGTACTCGCTGCCGCCTCTCGTGCGCTCGATGGATGGCGACGTAGCCTGTGGACAACACACAATACATACATCATCAATTTTAGGATATCATGGATGTTAGTTTAGGACATACTTAAAAGAATTCATAAATCTGCTCTTTCGTGGATGGCGCAAGTTATATTATTTTAGGGAAAAAATACTTTTTGGTTGTGATGCTTTAAAATATTAAGATAAATTAATTATTTGAGGACGTACATGCACAATTTAATACGGACAAAACTATTTATTCATATTCATATTGCGTATGTACAGGCGCAAAACAATTAATTCATCTTAATATTTTAAAGCACCACTTGCGAAAAGTGTTTCTTCTAAAATAATTAAACTTGCGCCATCTATGAAAGAACAGATTATGAAATCTTTTAAGTATCATCTTAAGACCTTACCTACAGATGACATATAGCTAATAGCTTTCGGAGTGTCAGGATCTAAAGCCTGGAATGGACTGCCAAATGAGTTAAGAATGATCACCTATTCAGCGGAATTTAGAACTACTTAAAACTCACATATTCAAGACAGTTGTATTCATGAGTTATGGAACCTTTCACCTTCGCCTTCACGGCCCGCGAAACTGTAAATAACTAATTGTGGAAAAATATAAACAAATTCTTATTTTAAGCTTTTGTAAAGGTCATTTCATATGAATCACCAGTCCTAAAGCGTCCTAATTTCTCTAGTCTTTCAAAATAAACATTAACTCAACTTTGGCATTTCTTCTTATAAACTTAAAACCAACAGTGATGGGGGTAGCAAAGATAAAAGTTTTAAATATAACGTCCTGTTGCAAAATCTTTCTAATAAAGTGTGTCAGGTAAGTATGTTTCTGTATCTATTTGTAAATAATAAAATTAAATAGTGCCTAAGAATCTTAATATATAAAACAAAGTTGGGTTAGTTACACTATTTATAACTCGAGAACGGCTGAACCGATTTTGATGATTTTATGGTTATTTCCTTTTGGGGTATTATGCCGTGCTGCGCTACCTCCTCCTTTAGCCAACGTTTCGGACAGCGTTACAGTGTCCATCATCAGGGCAGATGTGTTGATGGACACTGTAACGCTGTCCGAAACGTTGGAAACAACCATAAACAACAAAAGGAAATAACCATAAAATTTTTGGCCGTGAAAACCTAAAATCATATCCGATTTTGATGATCTTTGATTTGTTGGATTTGTCTCCGCCTCGGATAGCATAATAACTATTAAAACATCGCAAAAATTCACGAAAAAGAAAGTTATGACGAAAATTCATTTCCTCATACATTTAATATGGAAAGAATTTTCAACTTTTGAAAGAGCTGCAGGAATATTGTGGTAGGTAGGTATAATATTGAAGTTTGCTTGAATTCCAAAAATTCAAAAACGTCAAATGTCAATGTGCTGATTGTTTTTCTTTTGTTCTTAAACATATAATGCTGCCTCTCATTCTTACGCACTAAATGTCAACAGTCGTAAATGGGACAAATGGTGAACGTATCTGCACAACGTATCTGCACAACTCCAGGAAAACAGCCACTTCTTTTCAAAACATTCAAGGCGCATTGTGACGTGGGGTACCTATTGCAATTCGGTGAAGTCAATCAAATACATCTGCAAATTTGTCACAAAAGTCAACGATATGTCAGCTATATCCAAGAACTAAAAACTGTTTTGAAAAAGTGATGAAATACGCTACAAAATTTTGTAATTCGAAAAAACATATAATTTGTGAAAAGAAAAAAAAATTGGCATGTAAACATAAAAATGTTTAAAAACGGCTCACCTCGGTTTTTTTCGACAAAAATTACCGATATCAAAAAAATAAAATAAAAACACACAAGTACATATGTCATTAGGCAAGCATATTATAAACTTTATCGTAAACTCACTTTTTTCGTTTACCAAATTCCCAAAATTTCCGTATTTGTAAAAAAGCATTAACTTTGTGGCTCGCCATAATTTACAATAAAAAACACATATAAATTTGTTGTAGACCACTTTTATTTTATACACACTCTACCGGTTTCGGAAGCACCCTTCCTTCGTCAGGAGAATATTATAACTAAACTATGATACAGAATGTTGACAGATATTCAAATCAGGTGTTTGAGTGGGAGGTAGGCAAAGGGGTGGGGGTAATTAGGGGGGAACAGAGCGTGTACAAAAGTGCCGAAACCATTAAAAATCAAATAGAAAAAAATAAAAATAAAATTAAAAAATTCATCCATCCTGAGATTTTATGTATTAATAATATTCGCAAAACATTGGCTGAAAAAGATTTAGTGCTTACATGGGCGGACAAAGGAAACACAGCGATAATAATGAATAAAACGGACTACCAGTGTAAAATGGAAGACTTTGTAAAAAGTGACGATTTCGTTACCTTAACGAAAGACCCCACTAATAAATTTCGAACAGATGTTAAAAATTCAATAATAGCTTGTAAATCTCAAATCTTCAAAGATGATTATCCTAACCAAAATAAATATATTCAGTCTAATCCTAAAATTCCCAAGTTATACGGGTTTTTGAAGATACATAAAAACAATAAGCCCATCAGACCCGTCGTATCATGTTGTGCTTCCCCGAACTTCTTAATAGCGTCTCACATAACTAATGTATTTAATAATCTTAATGTGTTTTCCCCTAATTATACAATCAAGAACTCTTTTGAACTGATAAGTGCAGTTAAGGACTTGGTCATTCCCAATAATGCCAAAGTTATTTCCTTTGATGTTGTTAATTTGTTCCAAAGTGTCCCAACTACTGATTGCAAAGAAATTATTGTAGGTATTTTAAACTCCTCTAATCTAGATAATGATATGATAAATGACCTGTCTCGCTTATTCAATTTGTGCCTCAACCAAAATTATTTCCAATATAACAACTGTGTCTACCAACAGAACCAAGGACTTCCGATAAGTGCCCCAACGAGTCCCCTGTTAGCAGACATTTTTATGAATAACCTAGAGAATAAGATTGTTAATTCTAATTCATCACTTCTAAATAATATTCTTAGATGGAAAAGATACGTGGACGATATCTTTTGTATCTGGACAGGAACAGAGCGGCAACTGAGTAAATTCCTTCATCTTATAAATTCCTTCCACAAAAGCATCCAATTCACTTTAGAGGTAGGCAGTAATGCATCCATTAATTTTTTAGACTTAACATTAACTTCAGTGAATAACAGAATTGAATTCAACATTTTTCGTAAACCGACGTACACAGATATAACAATACATAACCTGTCAAATCACCCGGTTTCACATAAACATTCTGCTTATCATTCAATGGTGCACCGGCTAGTAAAAATCCCTCTTTCATCTGTTAATTTCGCGATGGAACTTTAAAAAATTAAACAAATTGCTCTAAATAATGGTTATTCCGCAGATTTAATTGATAAAATCCTAAATAAGAAACTTAAACTCATCTCATCTAATACATTTTTATTTGGTACGCCTGAAAATAATAATAAAGTAATAAATCCCGCTCAATGGCGCAGAATCTTATATATCTCCAACTTTTCCTCATTTTGTACAAAAAACTTGCCTGCCCACATTAAGCCCGCGTTCTATAATGATAACAACTTAGGTAAATTACTAAAAAACACTAAAGATAGAGATCATAAATTAAGCCACTCAGGCATTTACCAACTATGTTGCAATGATTGTCCTTCGTTCTACATAGGTAAGACAACTAGAAATATAAATATCAGAATCACAGAACATTTAAGATGCTTAAATAATAATCATTTTTCAGAGTTTGCTAATCACCTAATTTCCACAGATAACACTTTTAATAAGGACACAGGGTTAAAATTCTTCACCGTAATAATAAAAGCAAAAAAATTGATAATTTAGAAGCACTAGAAATCAGAAAATCCCTAAATAATAATACTAGTATTTTGAATAACCAAATTAACTTATCTTTCAGTCCCATTCTAAATATTTTTCCAGTTAACCGCTCTGTTCTTTCCGGAAATCCCCTAATTACCCCCCCCCCCCCTTTGCCTACCTCCCACTCAAACACCTGATTTGTATATCTGTCAACATTCTGTATCATAGTTTAGTTATACTATTCTCCTGACGAAGGAAGGGTGCTTCCGAAACCGGTAGAGTGTGTATAAAATAAAAGTGGTCTACAACAAATTTATGTGTTTTTTTATTGTCCCTAAACTTTCATAATTTTTTTTTCAAATTGCGGTCGGAACCTTTATAAAGGTGTTTAAGTATTTTGCTGTTAACTATTGGATTGGAGTATAAAGCGTGGTGTTTTCTCTTTCTAACACCGCTTAGAAAATAATTCTAACCATAATAGTAAGGGAGACACATCAATTTCCATGATACCTATATGAGTGGTTCCGAAAACCGAACAAATAGACTTGACTGGTTAAGCCCATAAAAGAGTTGTTTTTATCATTTTATTCCATATTTCGTCATATTTGCAAAGTAAGGCAAAAAATCATTAACTTATCTTATGTAGGTAAGTATTGCCAAAATAGCCTCTAAAATCAATTAAATCAAATCCCATGCATATATTTTATAACTTTAAACACAAGTAAATAAAATAGCTCACATCCGTGCTAGAAGTAGAACAATGCAAAACCTTGACTTTCTTCAGAAATAAAAATCTCGTGTTCGTATATTGTTACTCTAAGGTTCGAATATTCCTTTAATAACACAGATTTAGAAAGAGTCTCATTTTGGATGAAAAACTAAGTTTGACAATCGAAGAACAACTAAAAACTTTAATTCCGTACAAAAATAAACTACAAATACTACCTCTAGTTAGAAGCCTAATTGAATATATATCAGTAGTTTGGTCTCCATCTTACAAAATTGACATTAATATCATTGAGCAAATACAAAAAAAATACGTTTTATAAATTTTAAATTATATATCCCACTTAAAGACTTAAAATATCCTAAAAATACATACAATTAGAAGACAGACGTAAAATATACAACTTAATTTTTTTATTAAAAATACTGAACTCTAAATTCGACTGTTGTGAACTCCTGCAACTCATAAACTTACGAATACCCACAGTAACAACACGTCAAAATACACTATTCTACTGCAAAAGCGTTACTACATTGCCCACTTTCCAATACAACGATTTCACACTATGGGAAATCAATACTTAGGGGCCGTTCAAGTAACGCGCTTGGGGGGGGGGGGTCTTGTGAAACGTTACTGGGCGTTACCAGAGGGGAGGGGGGGGGGGTTTGAACAACACGTTTCGTAACACGTTTTTCTTTATTTAGATAAAGAAAACTAGGGAATTAAAATCTTCTAAGTTGGCAACCCTTTTCGTTCCCGAAATCTCTTGTTTTTATTTATTACCGCGAACGTGATTAAAACAAGAAAAAATGTATTTAAGCGACTTTCCAGTTCTTTGCGCAACTTAATTGTGACTTTCAGGTAAAAATTGTCACTTGAACGTTACGTAACGTTTAGGGGGGGAGGGGTACCGAAAAACGTTACGGCGCATTAAATGGGGGGGAGGGCGGGTCAAAAATCTTCAAAAATTGCATTACGTAATACTTGAACGCCCCCTTAGCTGATGTTGACATATTTAATAACAACTTAGCGAGTTTTGTGGATAATGTAAAATATTTATTCCAAAACTATTCCTAAACAGAACTTGTATTTTTAATTCAAATCAAACCTCAAGTTCAAAATTAAGTTTTGCGTGAAAAAAGACGTGCAGTCGTCCCTCAAACGAACACTTGAAATAAATTAAAAAATGATTGGATTGAACTACGGATAATGTAAAATAATTGTTCTCCAGAAGTATAACTATAACGTATAGAGATATTGACTAGGGCAGAATATTGCGGCAAAAGTCTACCTTCGCTTCACAGTGATTGTGTTATTTGAGGTTTTCGGCCATCTTTCATTGGCATTACATACTGGTTTGTTCGTAAGCTCATCGATAATTCACAGATAAGCTGGGCAAAGGCGATTGAACACCCGCAAACGTCAGAATATGATATTCTTGACTCGGATTGGGATCCACCCCTGGCTTATTACAGCTTAAATACGGCTTCCCAGATTCTACAGCCTAAACCAGTGCCGGACTGGCAAAGATGCGGACGGGGAACGCGGAACCACGGCGCGAAATCGTACAAAGAGCAAAGATGTTAAATTATTATTGTTGAGTATTTTTTCTGCATTAATAATTTAAAGTTTAGGTATCATAGGCGTAGTGGATACGATCGCAGTACCCACAGATTAATTCCTTGGATTCAGCATGCTACAAACATGTTCGACTTCATAAAAGAAAATTCCCTGAAAATTAAAAAAAAACATATCAACTAAAATCTTTTCAAATTCAAATTTGAACACGGAGTACGCTTGTTGTCATTTTCGCTAAAAACAATAATTAGGCGTAAGCAAGCTACAAGGCTGTTTCTCAGTGACCTTTCAAGGACATTGTCGGAATTGTGTGCATAATATATCTTTTTAATTACGCAATCTGGACTAATAGTGTCTGTAAAGTTCGTGTCGGTGCCGAAAGATAAAAAACGCGTTTCTGTCTAGTATGTTGACTTCAGCTCTATTTTAACCGTTCTGCATTTCGTCTGTCTGTAAATTTCTTTATACTATCCGTTTTCATTTCAAGATGGTGGCCGTTTTAATGGTCCAGTAAAGATTATTTTTCCAAATGTGAAATCTTCGTGTTTGTTTGAACTTTCTTATTCGCATTTTTTTTTTCCATATTATGGTACCTACCTGCCTGAAGAAAGTTTGAAAAAAATAATCATCATTGAGATATTGACATTTCTTTGGACAAATTGCATACACAATTCCTTATTTGAAAATTTAAAAAATTGTTATTTTATGTTACTTATTCTAAAATATTGATTGTCAGATATCGTCGAGTATGCAGTTATATTTA
The DNA here is from genome assembly GCA_917880885.1 of Limnephilus marmoratus. Classification (NCBI taxonomy): domain Eukaryota; kingdom Metazoa; phylum Arthropoda; class Insecta; order Trichoptera; family Limnephilidae; genus Limnephilus; species Limnephilus marmoratus. Next base: position 8,997,545 of record OU862935.1, read on the forward strand.
AAAGGATACCCTCTATCTGGTACAATACTCAGATTACTCATAAACATCACCAAATTACATCACAAGTGCGCTCCACGGTTGAATTTGGCAGCCACCTCTGGTCTGGAGGCTCCAAAATACCTGAAAAATAACCTCGACTCTGTGCACTAACGGGCGGTCCGTTTGATAGATTCTCCCATCTTAAGAATCTTTAGAGCACAGGCGTCGGGTGGGAATACTATCCTTGTTCTACCGGTATTACAATGGAAGATGCTCCGAGGAACTAGCATCATTGACCCCTTCGGCACCGGTGCATAATCGGGAAACACGCCAAACGCGTGCCCAACATTTGTACATGGTTGACATTTGTCACATGAGAACGGGTCGTTTCTTCGACTCGTTCTTGTGTTGAACAGCTCGGCTGTGGAATGATTTGCCGGCCTCTGTGTTTCCTCCTTCCTACAACATGAGTCCCTTCAAGACCAATGTTCATTCCTTCCTCTCCTCAAAAAGACCCTCCACACAGCATCCCAGATGACATAGGCCCTGAAGAAAATTATTTTCCTCTAGGCGACCTGTGTGGAGTTAATGTAAAAAAAAATAATAATAATTTGTAATGTAGAAAAACTTGTAGTGAAATAAACGATTGATGTTTTCCGGGATACTAGTAGGACATTTCAAAATGTACTAGTCCGTTATGCCTTCCGGTGTTATTTTATAGCATATTTATTATGTAAAACCCACGTAAATAACATTTGATTTATGGTGAGCCTAAGAATGTAGCTTTCTTCATTATCTCAAAACTAAGTAGGTATTTGGAGATGTCTGACTAATCAACTGGACGATCGATGTTTGAATATTAAATAAAATTTGATCTTAATGCTCTAGAACAGTGGTTCCCAAACTATTTTGCCCCACGGACCCCTCCCCCCCCTCCCCCTCAACCGAGTAAAGCGCCTATAAGTGTTGACAATAAGTAAACAAATTTTCATCTTTATTTTACAATTTTGAATGATTTGGAAACTGAGAAAATTCTCCTTTTCCTAAGTTTTGTTTGTACAGCGAAAGTTTTGCGACAAACGGAGATATTACACCTTAATTTACATTATTATTTTTGAAACAATACCAAGAAAAAATTGTTGTATGCACTTCACATCAGGCATAACACAGAACTTATACGGTTTACAATTAAGTAGGCAGGTATTTAAGTTACTTACAAATTCATGAGAAAAATTTGATTTGGATAAGAGAAAATTAGACATATTTCTTTGGACGCGAGGTCTACTGTTCACAGAGTTAATAGTTATTAGTTATTACTAATAAACTGGGCATACTGTAGAGGACCCGCAGATACTGCAGATAGTACACAACTGCTACTAATGCACCCCGTAGATACAAATCGGAAGTGCGACCCGTGGTAGAATTTGGCAGCCACCTCTAATACCTGAAAAAAAACCTCTCCTCTGTGCAGAAACGGGCGCAGGTGGTCCGTTTGATTCTCCCATCTTAACAAATGAATTGCAATATTTAGAGCACAGACATCGGGTGGGATACTGTCCTTGTTCTACCGATATTTCAATGAAAGATGCTCCGAGGAACTAGCGTCATTGATCCATTATGGTCGTTCAAGTGTTAATTGAGTTCGAATGATTCGCCTGCTTCTGGGTTGGAGGCGTCTACTAATATCTACAGGAATACCAAAAACTGAACAAATCGTACCAATATCTATGATAACCAAAGAGAGGACGAATATCTACAGCTCAAACTGCTGACTAATATCTATGAGAACCAAAGTGAGGACGAATATCCAAAGCCCAAACTGTTGATTAATATCTATCAGAACCAAAGTGTGGACGAATATCTACAGCACTGGCAGAGGTTGGGTTAGGTTAGGTTAGGTTAGGTTAGTTATTACGTAATTGAAGTAATTTATGCTTTTCCGTACAACCTCTTGCTCAGCTGCCCTCTGTAGATATTAGTCCAACCTACGTTCCGTAGATATTAGTCACCACTGGGACCGTCATAGATATTCATCCGACCTTAGCTCTGTAGATATTAGTCCTCACTCTGAAGTTCATAGATATTAGTCCAACATATGAGCTGTAGGTATTCGTCCGACGTACAGGCTGTAGATATTAGTATCTGGAGTCTCTGGGTTTCCTCCTTCCTACAACATGGATATCAAGACCCATATTCACTTCTTCCTCTCCCCAAAAGGACCCTCCACACAGCATCTTCAAGAGGACATAGGCCATTATAAGAAATTATTGTAAATGCGTGACATGAACGTAAAAAAAAGCTTTATGGACTGAGCTCAAAATGTATTTGATCCGGCCCTGCTTTCAGGTTCCCAGATAGAATCAATTATTTCTTATTCGACAGTAGAAATATATTTATCGTAACTACAAGCGAAGGTGATTAGAAAACTGCGACACTATTTTACAGCATCCCAAAGTGTAGTGGATTCATCCCCCGGCGATCTTTGCCAGTAAATAATATATGAGCTTTTGAACGAACAATACGTACTTGCTACTCGTACGAATACTTTGCTCGTAGAGTTTGTTGTCAAGGAGTTTTGGTAATTGAATTGTTCGACATTTTACACGAAAAATATTGTTATGGTTGCTTGAAACAATCAGGTATTATTAAAGTGCAGCCAAAATCATGTTTTTTTAACTTTCCACACAGAAGATCCTGAGGAAAATAATTCCCCTCAGGGCCTATGTCATCTTTCGGGATGATGTGTGGAAAGGAAAGAAAGGCAGTTCTAGGAAAGAAAAGGGTATTAGGGGTGGGTAGGAATCTGGAGGTCTGTTTATCTAGGAGTAACGGAAGTATAAATCCATCCCTCCCACTGCGGTGCAAGGCAATGTACCAAGAGAGTACGGCAGGAGAAGTCAAAGGGACTCCCTCATCTGGAGAGGTCTAGGTTAGGGAACGTACCCATACTACGTGACCTGTTCAGAGGGGGGGTCTTCAAAATACCACGCTTGGTACAAATGAGCGGCGGGAGGCTTAGGTTTTTTATCACCGGGGGGGGGGGGGGGGGGTTAAAAATTGCAAAAAGTTGGTCACGTAGTATGGGTACGTTCCCTTAGGTCTCCCTCAATCACCCTCGATCCGGCCCGCCATGAAGTAGGTGAGCAGACGCATCCGCCGCCAAGACCCAGACAAACCTCACCCGATGAACCCGGGCACTCCTGCAAAGTCACCAAACGTAGAGAACCACTCGGGGTGACCTATGGCAGCTTTGAGAGGTGTTGGTTATCCAATAAATGGCATTACGTCCCGCTACGTTGGAAAATGGACGTCCCTAGACATTGCTTGGTTCAGTGAAATCGATTTTAAATTTCTTTGTTATTATAATAAACAACGTGAAAGAAAAGAGTTAATGTTTTTTACGGGTCTTTACGAAATCAAACCAATAGGTCACCTTAACAGGATGGTTCCCAACGTTTGGTGACTTAACAGAGGTGCTCGGGCTCATGGGGTGAGGTTTGTATACGCTTTAGCGCGGATCCGGAGAGATTGATTGAGGGAGACCTTTTGACCTCTCCAGCCGGACTCTTTTGACCTGCCAACTTACACCGCGGTGGGAGGGTTGGATTCATACGTCCGTCACTCCTGAAAACATTGACCCCCAGATTCCTACCCACCCCTCATATCCTTTTCCATAAAAATACCCTCCACACAGCATCCCGAAAAACCTCTTGTGTGAAGATTATGTAAAAAAATCTAATTTCGGGGTACAGGGTGTTTTACACTTATTTAAATAAGATTCGGTTTTGGTTTCGGCTGAAACTAGATCAGAAGCCGAAATTCGGTATCGTTTTCGGCTGAAAATCTAGCCGGTCACTAACTATTATTATTAACTTACATAGTATAAAGCAACGTCGCTCCCGCTTAGTACGCTTAGATCTTTTAAACTAAGCAACGGATTTTCATTCGGTTTTCACTTATAGATAGAGTGATTCATGAACAAGGTTTATAATTTGTCAAGTTTTTGTGTAAATTGGTTGAAATATACAATATATAAAGGGAGCAGGATGGCAAGCGCGCGGTGTGGGTTTGATATGTAAATAAATTAGAGATGGCGTTGGTTATAAAGGTTGTGTAATAGCGTTGTTAGTAGATAACGTTGTGTTTCGTTAGCCACAGCAACGTGTGCCCGGGTCTGCTAGTATTCAATAAAGACAGCACAATATTCGTAGTTTTAGTCGTGGTTCGGTTTACAACTGAAATCTGTGAAGGTCAATAGTTAGAATGATGTCTGCCTTTGATCCCTAACAAATAACACCGATTATTGTAGCCATTTCCCATAACGACATTGTATGCCAGTAAATATGGATGAATGTCGTTATGTTAGAGTACCTCTCACGCCTTCAAATGGCACCATCATTTGATAGGAAAGGAAACAAACTGCTGGGAATTTGAGCACCAACGCATTTTCATAATTTTAGGGTCAAATAATATTTTGTGTTGAGCATAGCTTTTTTTTGCTACTTTTAATAATAATAATTATAATAATTAGTAGGCGGAATTTTCACTTCCTCGCCCAATTTAGTAAAGTTCCCTGATGGTATAGTTTTGCTCCATTTGTATGTACAACAGCAATAAGGAACTTCAGTAAATATTTTGGCTTTAAAAAAATATGTTCATATAGACCAATAAACGCTGATTCTGAATATATAAGTTTTATTAAATAATATTAAAGGTAGAGTTTAAAAAATATGTATTAAAAACTCCATTTTTAATCGTATCATGAAACATACTGTCAAGTTGGTATTATTGAATGTTTAGTGCTTTCGTCACTGCTCACCATAATTTTCCAGTCATTGTATTGAAATGTATGACACAAGCCATCGCATCAACAGCATTTCATGTTATTCGTTTATTTATATACTGTTTATAGATATTTAGTTGTTGTGTTTATTAAAACATTATTTAGGCCCAAATAATTCAGTTCCAAAAATAGAGGTAAATCTCTATTAGTTCATCTCTATTATTTAAAATATTCTAAAACTTTAAGCTACACAAAAAATCGTAATGCTACTTCTACGGCCAATCTTCCGAACTATGAATTCCAAAATGGCGATGTCGAATTGCTGATCCGGCGCCGTATCTTATGAGTTGCCTACCAATTCTTCGGTATTGAAAAATATAATAAAATAAATAAATAATTCCACCCAAATAATGTGTTTACTTATTGAACAGTTTCATAGCTTTTACTGATTCATTCATTCATGCATTTATTCATTCACTGACTCATTCACTAATTCATTAATTCACTGACTCATTCACTCACTCTCCCACTCTCCCACTCACCCTCTCACTCATCCACTCACCACTCACTCACCCATCTCCTACTCTCCCACTCACCCTCTCACTCACCCACTCATCCACTCTCCCACTCACTCACTCACTCACTCACCCACTCACCCACTCACTCACCCACTCACCCACTCATTCACCCACTCTCCCATTCACTCATTCATTAATTCACTGACTCATTCACTCACTCATTCACTCACTCACTCATCCACTCACCCACTCTCCCACTCTCCCACTCACCCTCTCACTCATCCACTCACCACTCACCCTCTCACTCACCCACTCTCCTACTCGCCTAATCACCCTCTCACTCACCCACTCACCCACTCACCCACTCACCCTCTCACCCACTCACCCACACACCCACTCACCCACTCACCCACTCACCAACTCACCCACTCACCCACTCACCCACTCACCCACTCACCCACTCACCCTCTCAACCACTCACTCACTCACTCACCCACTCACCCACTCAACCACTCACTCACTCACTCACCCACTCACCGACTAACTCACCCACTCACCCACTTACCCACTCACCCACTCACCCACTCACCCACTCACCCACTCACCCACTCACCCACTCACCCACTCACCCACTCACCCACTCACCCACTCACCCACTCACCCACTCACCCCCTCACCCATTCACCCACACACAAACTCACCCACCCACCGAAAAATAGGGACACAAAAACGAGACAAACACATACATCAATAGGATTTAGCATGCGAATGAAAGAGATAGTATAATAGGTCTCCTCTTTGCCTTTGGTGTTTCATAGCCTATCCACTTCTACCGTGTGTGAATTGCGCACTCTGTATATTTTTTTTGTTTTCGAGAGCAAAAAAATATCATCGGACAACAAAATGACATCTAATATTTTACTCCAAAAATGCTCCGGAATCGCTGGTTAAAATCTTTCGTTACGTGCTGTTACACCCTGTATAATAACAACTGCCATCTCGGAATTGAATTGGCAAAAGGCCTACGGGAGATGTTAAATTTCCTTTGAAATTGGACAAAACACATGAATAAATATAAACTTCCAGACATCTCGTTACTTCTTACAAACTAGAACGCGAGATAGAGCTATAACATCCCACGCAACATGAACCATGTACGAATATATTAACTAGTCTTTCAGTAAAGTTAAATCAATTACTGTGTCTCTTGGTATTGTAAATTTATTCATATTCATGTTTTTTTCTTTTGTTCGTCATATAGGCTAATTTGTTCGCTTTTGGGAACAACTCGAATAGGTTTCTTATAGATCGTTGTGTCTCCCTTACTATCATGGTGAGGAGTATGATCTAAACCATAGATTCTTAACCTTTTTTTGCTCACCGCCCACTTTGAGAATATTTTTTTTCTAGCGCCCCCTAACTCGTGAAACAGCAATTATCGTCACGATTATATCTTCCACAACGGAGGGGGAGTAATGGGATGGGGGCTAGATGGGGTGGGGCAAAATGGGATGGACTGGGATGGGTTTCGCTGGGTCGCCTAAGGCCCCCTGAAAGTCTGAAACGCCCCCCAATTTTCTCTTGTTCTTCTACCGTCCCCCTGAAGGTCTAAAACTCCCCCAAGGGGGTGTTATCGCCCACCTTGAGAAACTATGATCCAAAATAAACCATGAGTTCTGAACCCATGGTTTAGTTTGGATCATTTGGTTCCCATTTGGTCTCTGGTAGGTTGACATGTTATTATTGCATTGTTTGTATTTATAATACTTATATAGTGCAATTGCGTAGCGTGAATTGACTAGATGATAATTTGTGGAAAAGTGTGTGAAAGGGTTTAGTTTTTTCTGTGGGGAAGATTTAACCCGAACATAAAATCTGAAGCATAAAAATGAAATTTTTCATATCATTAATTTAAATGTAGATCAGAATGTAATGAAATCTTTCAGTTCAATTTTCATCCACTTCCCGAACTACCGAAATATGTGAATTTTAAACACGGGTTAAAAACGATTACAACTTTTTTTTTTTTACATGAGCTCCACACAGGAGGCCCTGAGGAAAATAATTTCCCTCAGGGCCTATGTCATCTTTGGGGATGCTGTGTGGAGGGTTTTTTTAAGGAAGGGAAGGAGAGGAGAGTTCTGGGAAGGAAAAGGGTTAAAGGGGTGGGTAGGAATCTAGGGTTCAGTATGTCCTGGTCATCCGCCTCCAAGACCTAGACAAACCTCACCCCATGAACCCGGGCACCCCTGCTAAATCACCAAACGTAGCGAACCACTTGGGGTGATCTATGGCAGAGGTGTTGGTTATCCAATTAAGGTTCCCGGGGCGGCGGTACTCATTCCCGCCTCCCAAATTGACAATACATACAATAACAAAAACTAACCAATATTAAAGTTTACTTTGCTTTATTAGTAGATACGTGATTGGCGTCTTTTTTTTGTCTTTTTTAGACAATATTTTTTTACCTACCCACGCCCTCACTGTGCCATCTCAATGCTCCCTAATTCTCTCTGTTTCTTCTACTGCCCCCCTGAAAATCTTAAACGCCCACAAGTGGGCGTTATCACCCACGTTGAGAACCCATGATCTAAACCAGTAGTTCCCAAAATGGTCCAGGTGGACCCTCAGGGATCCACGGAAGACTCAACGGGGGTCTACGTTGATGTGATAAAAAAATGGGGGTTCACAAGTTATAAGTGGGGGTCAACGAAAAGTTATCTGGTTTCGATAGTAAAGAAAGAAAATATTGGCGTGGCTTTACCTATCAATATAGGCAAATAAAGGGAGCAAAAAAATTTTTCGGTGATTCTTGACAGGCTGTATTTCGGTGAAAAATGATTGTATTGAGACTTGAAAAAAAGCATGTTGAAGCTTTAAGATTCTGATTTTCAAATTTTTGGCTAATTTTTTTAGGAGCTACGATCCTAACAGATAGCGCGAAAAAAATTTTGTTTTAGTCCACGTGCTTGAAAAAAAAATTCTATTAAGTCCGTAATCATATTATTTTAATAAATAGAACACAAGAAAATATATTATTGTTCTTTTTATCTTACCACTCCAAATTTAGGGTTGGAACTCAGCCGCGACGCAAATTTCCATTGTTAGATCTAATCTTCACATTTTTTTACGAGTTTTGGGAATATGGTAGAAATGTAGCAGCAGGGGGTCCAACGAAACCAGTAAAATTTTGAAAGTGGTCTATGAAAAAAAAAGTTTGGGAAACTCTGATCTAAACGGTGATTGAAAGAGCAAACACCAAAATAATCAAAATGTACACCTTCGTGAAACCAAAGTTTGTGACGGCAATTTGAAAAAATATGACGAAACTTTGTGAATTTAAAAAAAATATATTTTCACATCAAATGACAAAAAAATTAAAATGACGTTTACATAAAGTAGGTACATTTATTTATCTAATAAAAAGTGTGTGTTTTTATTTTTTTCGATATTGAGCAAAAAAACCTTTTTTTTGTTTGCGTATGAAGTTTTTATGTATGAAAAATTATATGTTTATTTTGAGTTATAAATACTTATTTATAAATATTTCATCACCTTTCAAAACAGTTTTAATAATATGGTTATTTCCTTTTGGGGTATTATGCCGTGTTGCGCTACCTCCTCCTTTAGCCAACGTTTCCAATAATACCCCAAAAGGAAATAACCATAAAATTTTTGGCCGTGAAAATCTAAAATCTAAAATCATATCTCAGTTTTAATAAGTTCAGAATTATTCCATTTATTCGGATTTTATTGCAAAGCGGAAATCTCTTGACTTTCTGATCAAATATGCCCGAGGCCTCAGGGGTAGATCTATTTGAATTTCACTTTTATTTTCTTGATTGAATGAATGAATGAAATAAAGTGGAATCTTGAAAGTCGAAATTAATCCCTTTCCGACAGACTCGTTGTCGATGACAAAGCATTTCATCAACATATACGCATTTAGATTACAGCACTTAACCCACTGGAGCGCTTTTTGCCACAATATGCACTATTTAAAATACCTTAGATTGCTTTGCTGCCAATTTTGGCAAATTTTCTTTTATTTGTAAGTAATTAAGTAAAAGTTTACAATTTTATAATATTTTTTTTGTAAATCCTACGAATATATAATAATCAACAAAAGATAGGTGAATTCATTGACTATAAAAAACTATAATCAGTTTGGATGACTCCATATTAAGATTCTGAGGTATGATTTTTTTAATGTGGGCGGAAAATATTCAAAATTATCACCAAAAAAATTCAAGCAATCGGAGAAAAAAGTTTTTACTTGCACTGTCGCTCCAGTGGATAATATAGAAATAAATATCGGTCTTAACCATTCGGCATTTCGCTTAGTTGGGAGCGTGGTTGACTCCAGTTCCTGGGTAGGAAGATTCAAGCCTTCGGCAAATCATTTTTATTTGGTTTTTTTTTTAGTTTTAAAAGACATTTTAAAATATAATTATTATAGTAAAAAAACTGTTGGCGTTTTTAACGTTTTGATTTTTTTAGATATTGAAGAATAGTCCCCGGTTACGAATAACCTGATAATATTTGAATTCCTTCTGCAACCACTATTATGGTCTGAAAAGGTTGCTTGTGCAATGATGGAAATCTTGCACGCACAGTAATGAATCCGCAACGCCTGGGTGGGGAGTCGACGAGTAATCTCACGACGGAACCTAAAGCATCTTCGACTGAACTGTTTGACGAATTTTACACGAGCAAAGCCTGGTACCCAAGTACCAAACCAAGAAGGTACTCAAAGGGTCGTCTAATAAACTATTCGATGAGTTTTCTCGAATCCGAGAAGACACACAGAGCGTCTTCCGATGAACTATAATAAGCTTCACTGGTACCCAAAGACTAACCTATAGTGTTTTTCAATTAACTATTTGATAATCTTTATATGCCATATGCCTACTGGCAACTACGAAACCACCAAGAGCGCCTTCCAATGAACTATGGATAAGTTTTACTGGCACTTAAGAAGACACCTAGAGCGTCTTCCAATGAACTGTGGTTAAGTTTTACTGGCACCCAAGAAGAACTGGCACTAAAGCGCCTTCCAATAAACTGTTTGATGAACCCAAGAAGGCGCCAAAAGCGTCTTCCAATTTACGTCTGATGAGCCTTGCTGTGAACCAAAGAAGGCACCTAGAGCGTCTTGCAATGAACTTTTTGATAAGCCTTACTGTCACCCAAGAAGGCACCTAGAGCATCTTCCAATTGAACTATTTGATAATATCTTCTGACACCATGCATTATTTGATGATCTTTAATGACCCTATGAAGACACCTAGAGTGTCTTCCAATGAATTATTTAATACATTTTATTGGCTAGATATTGAAAGAAGGGTGAATGCAGGTAACTCTATTAATGGAGGACTGAACGCCGTTGGTAGCAACAAAAAAATGTCCAAAGACGCGAAACTAGCCGTCCATAATGGAGTACTGGTACCTACCCTGATGTATGGCAGTGAGGCATGGAACTGGCAGAGGAAGGATGAAAGTAGACTGAACGCTGTAGAAATGAGATCCCTGAGGCGTATGTGTGGTAAAACCATGTATGATCGTGTGAGAAATGTGGAAATCCGCAAAGAATGCAAGGCTGATGTAAGCGTGATGAGTAAGATCAAGAAAGGTACGCTCCGATGGTTTGGGCATGTAGAGCGAATGAACGATAAGGTAAGGAGAATATATGACGCAAATGTGAATGGTAGAAGAAGTCGAGGACGCCCAAGAAAGACATGGCACGACCAAGTGAATCAGATACTTGAGTCGGGCCATGTCAAGAGTCAGAATAATAGAAGAGAATGTATGAGACGTTGTATGAATGTAAACGAGGCAAGGAATGTGTGCCAAGACCGGGATGTTTGGCGGTCCGTCCTCTCTGCCTACGCCTGCGGGGAAACGGCGTGATGGTTAGTTAGTTAGTTATTTTATTGGCACCCAAGAAGACATCTAAAGCGCCTTCCAATAAACTGTTTGATGATCCCAATAAGACACCTAAAGCGTCTTCCAATAAACTGTTTGATGAACCCAAGAAGGCATCTAAAGCGTCTTCCAATTTACGCCTGAGCTTTAATATTAACCAAAGAAGACACCTAGAGCGTCAGTCAGTCCAATGAATTTTTTGATAAGCTTTACTGGCACCCAGGAAGGTCTTCCCGCGTCTTCCAATGAACTATTTGATAATCTCTACAGTCACCCAAGAAGACGCCTAGAGCATCTTGTTATGCACTATTTGATGATCTTTAATGGCCTCTATGAAGACACCTAGAGTGTCTTCCAATAAACCACCTGATAATCTCTACTGGCACACAAGAAGACACCTAAAACATCTTCCGATGCACTATTTGAAAATCTTTGATGACCCCAATAAAGACACCTAGAGCGTTTTTCAGTGAACTTTTTGATAAACTTTGCTGGCACCCAAGAAGACACCTAGAGCGTCTTCCATCGAACTATTTGACGATCTCTACTGGAACCCGAGAAGACACCTAGAGCATCTTCCGATGCACTATTTGACGGTCTTTGATGGCACCCATGAAGACACCAAGAGCGTCTTCCAATGAACTGTTTAGTAAGCTTTACTAGCACCCAAGGTGGCACTTAAAACATCTTCCAGTGAACTATTTGATAATCTTTACTGGACTCCAACAAGGCACCTAGAGTGTCCTCCAATGAACTGTTTGATAAGCTTTGCTGGCACTTAAGAAGACACCTAAAGCGTCTTCCAATGAATTGATTGATGAAGTTTTGTGGATGACTGCTAAGGTAACTAAGTATTGAGACGTTTACCTTTTCCTCGACGGTATCGGTCCAATTTCGGGGTCCGTTCGCCTGCGCGTTTCGGGGTCCCTCGGACTTGCTGCGGCGGTCCCGGCTATTAGCCAAGAACTTTGTGCGCTCCATAGACTGAAAATGCCAAAAGCCACTCAAACAAAACACGACAACAAATAAAAATAGCACCTGAAAGAATCTCAACAAAAAAACATAATTATAGAGAACAACTTCTGAAAGTAAATAATCTGTTTCGGCATCCTGTAAGCGAATAAGCAAACGTCTTCATGGAATCAACCAACAATCCGATTTCCCCCATCCTAGCAGAAAGAATAATGTGGGAAGGTTCTGTCATCCGACCTTTTTAATTTAATTGGCGTCCATTTTCCGATCACTTTCGATAAGTTTCCTTAAGGCTCTGCAACCGGGCCCGAAAAGAAGAAGATGAAGAGATACGAAATTACGAATGTTAGAGGAGAGCGCTAACATTTACAGCGACAAAATCGATGCGAAAATTGCGAAAATGTTTAATAAAACACAACTCGTTTAAAATAGAACAAAAATCTCGCGGGCATTATCTTAAACAGCATTTAAAGAAACACTGTGAATTTTTTCATACATATAACTTGTAAAATAACTGAAACAAACGTGTTAATAATATTTTTTGGAGCATACTTTGCGATTTTTTTCTATCGAGGGAATTTTATATAATTTGCGTTTCGGTGCGGGCAAAGTCTAGATATTATCTTCAAGAATAACATATACTTTTTTAAGAGCTTTAAAACTTACCGTGTTTAAGGGAAATATGTAATAAATCGGTACAAATCCGGGTTGCGGCCCTTAAGCTAGGACTGGAAAAATCGGATCTGGCTCACAAGTCCTCACATTTCGATTTTTTGCCGATTTATAACAAGAAACTTAGCAAAACTTTCGATTTTTTACCGATTTATAACATGAATAATGTAGGAAGGCTCGGTCATCCGACCATTATTAACTGGCGTTCATTCCGATCACTTTCGATAAGTTTCCTTAACCTTTCAAAGGCCAGGAACGCGCCCGCGCGCGAGACTGGAATTTCAAAAAAGAATATTAATTCAAATAATTTGGATGCGATTTTAAATTTTATTCCATTAATTTATAACATAAAATAAAGCTTAAAATAGCTTCCTCCATTCTTGTTATTAAGGTAATTTAAAAAAGGTAAGGTAAAAAACCCTGGCCCTTGACAGGTTAAGCTAGGACTGGAAAAATCGGATCCGCCTCTTAAGACCCCACATTTCGAATTTTTACCGTTTTATAACATAATTCCCTTAAACGCTTACAGCCTTACTAATAACAAAACGCCTTAACGAGCGGTCAACTGCATATTTGTTGCTTGCGCGGTGCACTGTGTTTTTACGTCTTTACTAATAACACAATCACGTATTTTATGATTTTTATGTTGGTCCCCTTGAATGGCCATCTTGTTTTATAAACTTCGCGGTAAAACAATGTTTGACAATGTTCAGTTTTTTCAGTTAATTTTTATGTTTTTGAAGATAATTTTCGTTTAAATAATCAATTCACTGTGATATTAGTGTAATTCAACATAATTACCAATGCTGGCGTTACTTTTTTTCAGTTTTAGTCCTTTAAATATTGTTTTGTTGATGATTTAGTTTCGTTAAAGATGGGTTTTAGGTTAATTCTGAAATTTTATTTTTTTAACGACTTTTCTGCGTGAATTTAATAAAACTTCCATAAAAGTAATATTATTTAATAATGTAAAAGCCTCATGCATGTGTAAATATAAACTAATTGGAGAAATCGACGTATTAATTGCGTAAAAATGAATTCAAGATGTCAGATTTTTTCAGTTATTTTTTCGGAATTACTATTATATTTTTTTATCCTTTTTAATTGTATGAACGAGATAAAAAGTGAAGTGACGGTTTTATTCCAAATTCATAAAGTAAGAGGTGTGTATTTTTTAAATTATGAATTTTCCAAAATTTTTCGACCATTTAATAGAATATGTTTATGGTCAGCTGTTTTTTTTCAAATTTTTTCATGTTGAAACTTACAAAACTGCAATTTTCAAAAACGATCGTATAGTCTGTCAAAAAAGAGTAGAAAATATATGAGGGCGCCACTGTTGATCAAATGGCAATACTAAACACATAACTCATGGTATTAAAGTAAAGCTGTGTAACCTACATTTTCATAAAAAATTAAAAAGGCATAATAGTGGAAAAAATATTTTTTCATTGCAGTATAGATACCCGCCGATCTCAAAATTAGAATTGAATATAGGTATATTATTATTATACCTTTGCAATTTTGTGTTAACATAATGAAGAATAACTATAATGTAATAAAATATAAAGCACAGGTTAGAAATTGCTCACATTTATTTAATACTAGATAAAGTACCTAGCGTTGCCTGGGCTTTAGATCATGTCTCTAATTTTAGATCTGAATATATTTAACTCATTCAGATCTAAAAGTAGTCTAAATAAACTCACCATTAGTGATTCTTCCTTTCTATCTATTGTTAAATTCAAATTTATGTTAAATTAAATTAAAGCAAATCGCTTTATTAATCACGTTTTAATAAAATTTATGTCATGAAGAAAAAATGTTTTTTAAAATGTGGTTTACTGTGTTCTATAAATTCAGTGTCATTGCACTTCAAAGGAATATTTGACAGTTAAATTGGTGTTGCCAGTCTACAAATTTAGTAGTTCCAGTTTTTATATTTTCTACTCTATTTTGACAGACTATATATTTCAGATACAAAAATCTAAAAGGCAATTCTATCTAGTTTCTATAAAGGTATTTGCTTTTACGACATCTTCAAAAATAAGAAATATACAAGACATTTATTTTAAAATACGTTGAAAAAATTCCAAATTTCTTTCGGACATCAATCGTTAAAACAGAGATAAACTACCCTCTCAGGCCGTATTTCTTTCAATGAACAACTTTTTAATTAGTAATGTTTTCACACGGGTTTTTTAGTAAGGCTGTTAAAGTTCCTAAAAAAAATACATGTTATTTTTGAAGGTAATATTTGCACGTTTGCCGAGTCGAAACGGTAATTTCATTGTCATTTTTAATTTTTGTTTTACATTTTATTATTTTGCTTCTACTTAAGAGCGTTTAACCAGCCAGCGGACGAAAATCCACATTTCGTCGAAAGTTGTTCTTCCGATCGTGCAGGGCGGTTACAATGAGAAAGATTAATTATTCTCCGTACCAGCTTTTTAAAATTATAACTCAATATCGAATTTATTTCAATACAAATTTGCTTTAATTTATACTTTCATTAAAAAATGCTGAAAGGCGTGATGATAAAACTATTAAAATAGTGTACTTTTTGTAGTTATTTTTTGATTATAAGTATTTATCATTTTTCAATAATGTCTAAATTTAATAAGAATGTTAAAAAAATCTGAAATATATTAGTTTGTAAGTGCGCAAATAAATACACAAATGGACCAATTTTCGTCAAGAAACACATGTACGTACATATTTTTTAATGATTTTATTGAAACTAAAATTAAAATTCTAATACATAACTCTGCTAGATAATGTATTGATTTATTTTACTGCATGATTACATTATTTGAAATGGGTGTGGTATAATACAAAAACTTTTTTGAAAATTTAACAAATCTGCCAACGACCTATGGAATAACCTTATTATACTAAAAATTAAAAAAAAATCTAAAAATTTATTACATAACTTCACTAGATAAAAGAACAATCTTTCGAAATCCATTTATAATTTTTTGTGGAAAAGAGTCAATACGTCTAAAAACTTTTTTGAAAATGACGTATTTCCGGCTTTCTCTGGTAATGCCCTCTTAACGATTTGGTAATGACCGATATTTATGTGTGTTACTATTAATAAATTGTAAAATTATTAACCCCGATTCAGGCGAACACTACTTAATAAATACACACAAAAAATGTATTTAAATTGTGAAGAAGCAATAAATAAATAAATTACATGTAATTCCTTCAAATTCCAAGCAGAACTCTTTCATCTATCGTGCATCCAACACTTTCAACACACACTATACACAATTTGGTTCCATGTCAACTCATAATGAAACCAACTCAGAAACACCTCAAAAAGGTCATTAAAAGCTATGAAAAAATAATTTTAAAATAACCGGTAACCCTAACCTAACCCTAACCTTAACCTATTTGACCAGTTTTTTAATTTTTTTTTATCATCACTCCTAATGACCTTTCTGAGGTGCTTCTGAGTTGGTTTCATTATGAGTTGTCTGGTCACCACACAATTTGATATTAACTCTGCACCACACTCCTTAAAATCACACAGACGCTCTCTCGATACTCTACCATAACAATAACTATAGATACCCTCTAATATAACCACCACTCCATGAACTTCCCTTTTTTTCTTTTTTTTTCTCTTTTAATTTTTGTCACGCACATTTTTACTACTATACCTCAACTTAACCGATCCTTCCCCCTCCATCCCCCCGTCCTTCCCCCTCCATATTCCTAACTAAATAACTCGGCTCTTAAAATGTAATTTTTCATTAGTAAAAATTTCTTGAATCACTACACTTGTATACAATACCTATGTGGAAACCTGTAAATGGTTCAATTATTGTGACTTGATTACTATATGCTCTGTTATTAATGTAAACTGTTGGTATCCCAAATAAATAAAATAAAATAAAATAAAATAGAAAAAATCGCAAAGTATGCTCCGAAAATTATTAAAAACACATTTTGTTCTGTTGTTCAACATACTAAAGGTATGAACAAATTCACAGTGTATCTTTAAATGCTACTTTCGACATTTGTCAAGAGATTTTTGCTCTATTTTAAACGAGCAGTGTTTTATTAAATATTTTCACAATTTTCACTTAATTATAATATTTTTTAAATATTAGCGCCTTCCCTCTGATATTCGTATTTATATCGCCTTTATATTTATCCTCTCTTTCAAAACTTCTTCTTCTTCTTTTTTAACGTTTACTTCCGGTCTTAATTTCGGGTAAATAAAACCGGGTTTCGATAGTCCCATTCATAAAGAAATATATCATAAGTCTCGCGGAATCTTTCTATAGAACATCCCCATCCACAAAAAAACATGTCAGTAAATAGCCTAGTCCAAGGCCGATCAAAATACAGGCCTGGGCGCGCGAATGCCAAATTATGAAGTCAGTGCTGTCGCTAAGTAAACTTCAATGTTTGAAATAGTCTAATCTCGCTTTTTATTTCATATTTTGCTTGCGTTAAAAAACACACAAATCAGCATAACAACGAGTATCAAAAACAATCACCACTATTTGCAAACGTCGTTGCACGATACCACTGATTTGATCACCTGACACTTCTAAAATTGTCGCGCACCCAGGTCTGAACTCTAGTCTGCCTTAGCCTTCCGGTATTTTTTTTACATTGCTTTTTTTGCTCCAGACAGGAAGCTCAAAAGAAAATAATTCCACTCAGGGTCTATTTCATCTTTGAGGATGCTGTGTAGAGGGTTTTTTAGGGGAAGGAAGGAGAGGAAATTCACGAAAGGAAAAAGGTAGGAATTTGGGGGTTAGTGTGTCCAGGAGTGACGGACGAACGAATCTATGACGGCAATGTTCCGAGAGAGTCCTGCTGGAGAGGTCAAAAGATCTCTCGCAACCAGTCTCTTCCGACCTGGCCTGCCACGCTGTTGGCGGCAAACATATCCACAATAATTTCATCGTTGGAGATGCTGTGTGGAGGGAACTTTTGAGGAGAAGAAGGAGTAATTCTTGAATCTTGAAGTGACCCATTTTATAGGAGCGAAGAAACACGAAAATTCCACAGTTTCCGAGCGGTTGAAATTAAGAATAAGTCACGGAACGATCCGTCATCGTTTAAAAATGTCGACCGTGTACAAATGTTGGGATCAACGAAGCTAGTTCTTCGAAGCATCTCCCACCGAAATACTGCTAGAAAAAGGTATTGCTGATTTTGTAGAAAATAAAACTATAAACGATTAAATTCTCGTACTATAGGTCGCACAATTAGAGTTGACCCTTAGGTTGACCCAGACAACACATACATTATATACTTATGATTGTGTTTATTGATGCATATGTAAACATTTCCGACAGCGATGTCCTAGATAAAAGTCATTGGGAAATAGCCTACCTTGCTTATGACTACCTATTGTTATTAGCGAAAAACGGACAAGTGTATACGATGATCTGTATCCTTCAAACATCAAAAGATGCAGAATGAAATATCGTATATCGGTCGAAATTGGGCTATGATAGTTAATTAAGGGAATCAATAGTTTGGGATGGAAATAAACAAAAATTTTAACAAAACAAAAAAACGATTCAAAAAATGTACTAAAAAGTAAAAAAATAATTTCGTATTCTTCTACAACTTCATAATCAAATTACTTTTTCTAATCATCAATATGTAGGTACGATTGTTACTTTTGGAGTCGGTGTCAGTCAAGGTAGGTTTGTAACTACATACATAGTTATAGGTGAGATGTGCTTGTATCGCACAAGCGACTTGACGAGGCGAGAGGCGAGAGCGGGGCCGGGGCGGCGCGGGGAGCTGTCAAGTGAACACGCCGGGCCGGGTACCTTTCGACACCGACTCCAAAAATAACAATCGTACCTACATATTGATGATTAGAAAAAAGTAAGTTGATTATGAAGTTGTAGAAGAATACGAAATCATTTTTTTACTTTTTAGTGCATTTTTTGAAGTTGTTTTTTTTGTTTTGTTAAAATTTTTGTTTATTTTTTGATTTTTAGTGAATCTGAAGCACACTAACTAATTTGTCTGACTATGGGTAAACCTACTAAACGTGCTGCTCACGTGAAACAGACATAATTTGACCATAGCAACGTTAGGGTCAAATTAAGAGATTCGACCAAGTTTTGTTAATTTGTCATGGATCCGATAATCAGAACCTAACCAAACTTTCATTAAATTACCTTTGAATTACATCCTTTCCAATAAAAAAAGAATCATGGAAATCGGTTGACATGATATTGAGTTATTCGTCCATTTGTCGCGCACATACTTAATGATGACATTGTCGGAACTGGACCAAATTAAAATGGGACTACACGGGCAGCACCAGCTTTCAAATAAAAAAAGAATCATCAATATCGGTTCACCCAGCCAAAAGTTCTGAGGTAACAAACATAAAAAAAAAAAAAAATACCGTCGAATTGAGAACCTCCTCCTTTTTGAAGTCGTTTAAAAAGGCTAATTAATTTGCAAGCATTGGTATTAGGAATCAATAATTTGAAGCCCAGCAAAAACAAATTGAAACTGTATTTCCACTTATGTATTCCCGTATTCCCACATGCGTTAACGCTAAAACCTCGTGTATCTCCACCCCTAAATTTGCGTTGACCTTAATTAATTTCCGTTTCTCTTAGACCCGCCCTTATTATCTTTTATTTATATTCGATTCTCATGTTCATTATTGTGTATATTTTATCGGTTTATTAAAACACAAAAATGCACGGTTGAGTAAAAAAAAAATAACGGACCGGGTATTTTAGCATACTTTTATACACAGAACACCGACTGTAGTAGATTGTGTGGGTACTTTACGGCACAAAATGATAAGTACCTACTCATAAAAGTCGTTCTATCTCCTTTCGTATTACCGTGAGATACACGATAGAAGCTGTGTTAGAAAGTGACACTTCCCAATCTATATATATGTTACCGTAAAAGTCCGAATATTGGTAAATCCTAAGATTTTCCGGTAAATCCTAAGATTTACCAACTCTTAATGGTAAAAGTCCGAACCGTTCTATAATCATCGTTCACCAACCTAACCTAACCTAACCTAACCTAACCTAACCTAACCTAACCTAATCTAACCTAAGCTAACCTAACCTAACATGTACTAAATTCTAATGGTAAAAGCCCGAAAAAATCGTTTCTTATTTAAATATTATAAACGATTTTTTCGGGCTTTTACCATTAGAACATGTACATGTTAGGTTAGGTTAGGTTAGGTTGGTGAACGATGATTATAGAACGGTTCGGACTTTTACCATTAAGAGTTGGTAAATCTTAGGATTTACCGGAAAATCTTAGGATTTACCGTAGTTCGGGCTTTTACAGTAACATATATACCTATAAAAAAAAAACTCGCCTCACGATGTTTGTTCGAGATAAACTCCGAAACTACTCAACCGATTTTAATGAAATCTGTCTTCCTGTGTGTAATTTTGTCCAACTTAAAAGATAGGATAGTTTTTATCTCGATTATTGACCTCAATATTTATTATTGCTAATTAAATGTTTGTTATAAGACAATGCTTTGTAATTATTTGTAAGTTCCTAAGTTTCTAACTGATGGCGATGTGAGTTAATTTATCTACACAACACTTGGTTATCTAGTTTGGGTAACCATCCAATAGACGGCGTTGTGTTTTGTTAACCACAGCAACGCGTTACGATGTTATGATAGAGATCGTATGCATGAAACGGACCGCACATATGCATTCAGTAAATGGGTTGTGTTTCATTAGCCACAGCAACGCTTGGCAGGGAGGGTCAGCTAGTAATTATAACATATTCCAAAAAGTCATTGACCGCTATTGTTTTCAAGTTGCTAAAGATTTATGAAAGTATGATAGTTTTTTACTAAATATTTTTAAACAGAAGGAAAAAAATGGTATTCTTACAAGTTACAAGAAAAAAAATAACCAGTAAGCGACAAACAATTTTAAAAAAACCTCAATTTTTAATTTTTTCAATTGTGTACTTATGTCCGTTTGTAATATTATAACCTGAAGGAGTCTTATATGTGATTTCAAAAAAAGTGTTTTATTTTTGGATACGACCAAAACCAGCTAAAGTATTTGAAAATTAATTTAGAACGGACTACCTATTTCTAAATATATTTTAAGATCACTATAACTTGACAACAAACTTTCATAAGACCCCCACGGGTTAAAGTTGTTTACATAAGTAACAATGGTTCATTTAAGAATATTTTACCCTAGCTCTGTCCAGGGTGGAAGATCCTTCCCTCCCGCCAGAGGGCAAGCCGGCCGCCGGTCCATCGAAGATCTCGTTGGTCTTGTAGGCTAGTCCAGGATACTTCTTCCTACGGGGCATCGCGGGTTCGACGCTGGGCGCTGCAACAAATGAAATGCACGCTGTAGATCTAGCCTAGGTGGAGGTACCAGGCGAAGATGAACAAAGCCAGATTAAGATTAGCCAGTGAAAATACAGTGGATTGGGTAGATGCATAAGTTCAACAAGTTTTGGGTTTCACCATAGCTAATGCACGCTGTACAAATGAATAAAGCAAGAATAGCCAAAGATAATGCAGCTGATTAGATCGATGCAATAGTAACAATTTAGTCAAAGTGAAGAAATAAGTTGTTTAAGATCGCTAGTGTTCAATATAAATAGAAGAGGACCCTTTACTGACCCCTGCGGTACACCAAAACTGCAACAGTTTCGATTGGTAGTTGTGCCAATTTAGTCTAAGTGAAGAAATGAATGTTTTCAGTAATTTATGTAAAATGTAAACAGAATAGGGCCTGGTACTGTCCCCTGCGGCACACTACTACTACTGTGGTACTCTAGCCAAATAAAATGTTAAAAACTGCAAAATTACAGAGTTGTAAATACCGTAAAACTTTTTGAAAATAATAAACTTACTTCTACCTAAAATAATTACTTGATATTTTGTACCTTTTCAGTGTTATTGCATTGTTCGTTGTTCTCTATTTAGATATATACGGAGAGTATATTTTTATAGATACTTTATTGCTCTTGTTGTTTTGATGATTTCTTCACTTTTTTTTTTTTAAATACATAAACGGCTATACAGCCTTTTATAAATAAAATAATAGAGTACAAAAGTAAGAAAAATAATATCATTACATAATAATAGTTTGTAGAGTTCTTCAGGTTTTAGAATGAAAAAACGTTCAAATCAATCGTAAATATTACTGAATCTCTTTTTTTATATAAACGCAAGAAACTTTGGACCCTTCAAATATTTAGGCCAGAATATCTACCACCAATATTAATATGATAATTTTTTTGCAATTTTCTGTAGCAATGTGGTGTTTACATCAAAGAAAGCAATACATTAATAATAATAATATGGTAAAGCAAATTAAAGCAACAGAGTGGACTTTACATTTGAATAGTTTGCATTTAAAATGATTAGATGGTAATATAGTTATGTACTCAAAGCATTTTTGTGGTTAATGAGAAAGCTACTATTTTTTAAGGTTAGAAGTGGTTATTTTTTTCGAATTTAAATGAGAATGACAAGTTGGAAGCGTCAAAGATCAATTAATCGAAACTCTGCACCTACTGTTTGGTGAGATGAAAGATTTATGAAGAGTAAAGATCGACAGTGTGTCCATGTTTGCTGTTGAATTCTAGTAAATAGCATAAGCATATTATTAGTTTAAACCTGAATCGGAATGCCACAAGGTTGTGACATTGGTCTCCTTGCTGTAAATACTTGCACTTGAATATGAATCACAACGACAAAATTACAAGATTTAACCCAATGGAAACACCTATTCAATATCCTTGACATAAATCAAGACAACTGAAATAACACAACTAATACAAGCTTTTCAAATTAACAGGATGCATACTTGGACCACTGAAAAAAATCCTTAATATGTATTAGATTCCTTCAATCACCCAAGAAGTGTATTATCATAACCATACAAAATTCAACGGGCCAGGGCTTGAAATGCCGAAATGAAGAAATACGTAAGAACACACCCTTGGTTTATTACGGCGTACGGAAGAATCCTCTGTTATTGGTTGCAAAAGGAAAACGTTAAAAAGACGAGGACAACAGAAAAAGTATATAAATTGCTGGACACGTTGATAAAATGTCAGATGACGGGATCCCAGTAATCATAACCAAGTAGGTACCCCATTGGAAGCGAATCAGAGGTAGACCGAGGAAGAGGTGGAATGACTACATGCAAGAGGATTTGAGCAGAATGGGAAGGCCTGAGACGGAGGCTGCGAATGGCGAGGGACTGCCGACATAAGAGAGCACTTGTATCGGAGGAAATATCCCAGCTTGGAATTAAAAGCGCTGTGATAACGGTGGAAAACATACAACGTTGCAGGGATGCTGCCGATTCCGTAATGCTCGTTTAAATATTGTGAGAAAAATAGGTAAAGAGGGCAGGGTAAGCTGATCCCCTAAAACAGCACTGAAATTAATCTTTGGTTAGAGTTATTCTAACTTAAACTCTTATAACACTATCGTTAAACTAAAAAAGAGACAAATTGAGCATTAATTAAAAGTTATGCAGGCTACGGCTACGTGAAAATTAAGACAATATTAAAAAAACCAGTGGAGGAAGACAACAGCAACAAGTGTGATAGCTTCAGTTGTCAACTGTCGATTCAGGTGTGCCACAATGATGCCCTCTCATACCATCAAGGATCTTATATTTTAAATGTTATTCAAATAATCATTGCCACACGAATACAATACTAACAAGGATAAAACAACCACAAGTAATGAAAGCCATAAGCCATAAGTAATGACATGGCTTCAGTTAACAACAATTCATGTGTACCACAAGGGTGCCCTCTGATACCACTAATTTTGTGGGAACACGGTTACATGGATGGATGCACAAACACGCATACGATACCAGGAAAAACGGACAAGACAACAGCCATCAGTAATAAAATAGCTTCAACTAATAAATACCAATGCAGGTATGACACGAGGATTCCCTGCGTTTACTAATTAATAAATTACTTCACAAATATAATGCCAAGAACAACGGACGAAGACAACAGCCATTAGTAATGAAATAGCCTCAGTTGTAATGATTCAGGTATGCCACAAGGACACCCTTTGAAACCACATATGTATATTTTATTTAACTTTGTGAGAATACTGTCAGGTTCAGCTAATTTACGGCGTGGTCCATGAGTATCGTACTACTACTGACGAATGCGAGAGTTCTCTTGAATAAACACGAAACAATACCAACAAGGACGAAGACAACAGCCATAAGTAATGAAATAGCCTCAGCTAGTACCTGAATAGGTATGCCACAAGGAAGTGACGTTGGTCCTCTCACCTCTGGGTCCATTGGCGGCGGCCTGCGAGGGTAGCGGGGCCCGGCGCACGACGGGCGCGGGCTCCTCGGCCCCGTTGGTGATGATGTTGACGGGGCCCGATGGCGGCACGCCAGCCTGCGCTCGCGCCCCGCGGTACTCGTGCCATCGGTAGGTGCTGCGGTATTCGGAGTGCAGCTGCGAACAAACGAGAGCTCAAATTAAAACTCAGCGGTGACACAATCATTTATTAACCTTCGTCGGTAAAACAAAATTTAACAATACTAACAGCACTTTAACAATACTTTCATAATAAATTTAGTTTTTCGTAATCAAAAGCAGACATTCACTGATTTTCCTCTTATTTTTAAAGTCAAGTGTGCAAAATTTCATCATGAAGTATCAAAATGATGCTTTGGGGTAGGAAAAGGGATAGGTTTTTCATGTTTTTAGAAAAAAATCATCTATCTCTTGTTTTGAAGGTCAAGTTTGCAAAATTTCATCATTCTTGAAATAAATAGGTGGATTTTCATAAAAACAAACACACCCACATACTTTTCGTTATTTGTTTTTGGGGTGTTATGCCGTGTTACGCTACCTCCTTCTTTAGCCAATGTTTCGGACAACGTTGCAGTGTCCATCATCAGGGCAGATCCGGCAGATCCGGTAGATCGGTAACATCTACCGGATCTGCCCTGATGATGGACACTGCAACGTTGTCCGAAACGTTGGCTAAAGAAGAAGGTAGCGCAACACGGCATAACACTCCAAAAACAAATAACGAAAATACTTTTGGCCGTGAAAATCTTAAAACGTATAACACCCACAAACATTCTTATTTATTTCAATCTACATGTTAAATCGCAAATAATGTGTGAAAATTAAAGAATTCTCGATTATTTGGTCTTGTTAAAAATGGTGTCCCAAAAGGAACTGTATAAGGGCCTTTATTATTTAGGTATACTGTGTATAAATGAAAATTACCCACATAATATGATAACAGTTCAAGGAAAAAACTTGGGAGGATGCAACCCATAAAACTAACAAATTTATTGCTATTATCAAAGAGTGGCTATAAAAAAGCCTTCTTACTTTAAATTACGATAAAACTCCATTTGTTCCCATCTATAATACTCAAAAGTCAGCTCCTTAAACTAATCTTCATTTGAAGTATCACAGTATCAATAGGCTACTTGCATGGATTTCATAGCGACTTAGAAAAAATCATGTGGATAAATCTTTTTACTAAGATTACGAAAATGTTAGTAAAATTGTTTAGAAATGTACAGTTTTTTTTTATTTTTAAATAAATAAATCCATTATTTGGGCTCGTGACGTCACTACAAGAAAATGTCCCGTCTCCGAAAATGTTCCTATTAATTTTGTAAAATTCCACACTGATTTATTTTTTTATATGGCATCACTTTGATTTCAGGCGAATTTTTGAATTCGTTCACTAGATTTATTGTTTGTTCTCTGCGAACTTATCATTTGGTTTCACTTTTTGCAGATGTTCTGAAGAGAACCCCGTACATTTAATGATGTACGGGGTTCTCTTCAGAACGTGAAGAGTATGTCGGTAAGTGCTTTAGAGGTATAATGATTATGGTGCTAATTTTAACAAAATAAAATTTTATAATATTCTTATTATTATTATAATTTACAAGTACAAGTATATTACATTGAATTTAGTAATATAGACGCTGTTAATTATAATGATTTATGATCAATAAGATGAATCAAGGAAAAAATATTTATGAGATGTAATATTTTTTGGTATGCCTCGTTATTCTCCTGTGCCATTCGTGTGGAAAACGTTCTTTTTTTAAAAATGATATTCAGCTATGTAATTATCGTTTTTTCACACCTATAAAATTATGTCCCGTCTTTCCGGTTTATAAAAAATTGTCTGATTTTTCGGATTGAAATTTTCAAAAAATCCCTAGGGTTTCAAAAATACGATTAAAAAAAAAATACAGAATGTCTTGGAATATTTGCCTAAACCGGAAAAAAAATTAAAAAATGTGAAACAAGTGGCCTTTTTTTGTTTTTTTACAGTGAATACCGCACAAGAATCTCAACTGCTCCCGTCTGGAGCCAGTGAGACTATGGCATCCCCAACTGGGGTATGTTGTGAGGCTGAAGGTAGTGGGGAGGGGAAGGAGGTGGGGAAGAGGAAGGTTGGGAAGTACCTGGCTATTCAGATCTGGTCACTAAACACGGCTAAAGCCATTTTCAAGCAACGTTTCAATTCTGAATGGTGGTCTTACACCAGGGCGATACTAATAGTATCTTCCACTCTGGAACATGCTGCAAATATACTATATATTATTTTAAATGAATTAATTATGAAATAACACAAATTAATCAAATAAAATTTATTTGCGCATGCCGGGTTCGAACCCGCGACCTCCGGAAGTGAGTCAAGAGTCTTAGCCACTGGACTACGGAGGTCGTCAATTGTAATCAGACAACATACCCAAGTTGTGAAGAAAAAAAACCAGGAAAACACACGTAAATATAGATTGCCAACTTAAATGGACCAATTATATTTAAAAAAATTGTAAATAAACTACGATGAAATACTGAAATACTCGCAGATTTGTTTCAAATGATACGTATATTTGATTTGAATTTACAATGCGAAAGAATGATATAAAAGGCAAGTTTAGGCCTTTGGGCCACCACCGGAGTAGTAGGTACCTGAAATTAAATGTACTACAAATAATCTCGGAGTAAATAATATTATTATTGTACCGATCCCTAACTAATGTAAACATTTAGCTATATTACATTGGCGCATTCATTACACACAGCAAAAATAAAAACCTTGAACATAAAATGAAATGTGTAACGAAAAGTGCTTAAGATGCATTAGTATGTAGGTAATTTTCATGTACATACAAAATGAAGAGTAGAGGCCCTAATACAGTTCCTTGTGGGACACCGTGTTTAACAAAATCAAAACTCTCCAATTTTTGTGCATTTTTTTCGATTTAGCATGTAGTTTTAAATGAAGAAGAATGAATGTGGGGATGTTAGTTTTCTTTCCAGTTCACTCGTTTCTTTCCTATGGACTAATTGGTTGGGACGGAATCTATAATAATCACATAACTCTAGGAATGAACATAGTTACTTTAATCGTAACCCGGGAATGTTTGTCTTACTTTAAAATAAATTAATATTAGAAAAATGAAACAATACAATACAACAAACAATAAACCACTTATATAATGCGTAAATCCTACCGGTTTCGGAACAAACGTTCCTTCTTCAGGGAAAGCTTATACTAATTTGACAGTTTCGAACAATATTTTATTATGGTAGGGGTGGAGCCGTTGCTAGTTATTAATGTAGATTGGGTGGGTATGTATTAATGTAGAGTGGGTATAGTAAATAAAAAGTATATACTAAATAAAATACTTAACAAAATTTCAAAAAATATTATCTATACTATTCTAATAATATTAATGATAAAGAATGGCGTAAAATTTTGAATATTAATAATTTTTCAATTCAATGTTGCAAAAATCTCCCTTCTAATATTAACCAGCTTTTTATACAAGAAATAATATCGGTAATTTTTTGAGAAATACTAAAGATAAAGACCATAAATTGACTAATTCCGGAATACATAAACTCAAATGCAATGATTGTCCCTCATTTTATATTGGAAAAACAACTCATAATTTTGAAATCAGAATCAAAGAACATTTAAGGTGTCTTAATAATAATAATTTTTCTGAGTTCGCTAACCATATCATTGAAAATAACCATAGTTTTGAAAAAAAAATACAGGGATAAATATTCTTCATATTAATCATAAAGGAAAACGTTTGGGTAACTTAGAAGCCTTGGAAATTAAAAAAATCCCTTAAAAATAATGAATCTATTATCAACAAACAAAAAATATTATCTTATAGCCCAATCATGGATTTGTTCCCCTACCCACCCACTCTTCATTAATACTTACCCACCCAATCTACATTAATTACTAGCAACGGCTCCTCTCTACCATAATAAAACATTGTTCGAAACTGTCAAATTAGTATAAGCTTTCCCTGAAGAAGGAACGTTTTTTCCGAAACCGGTAGGATTTACGCATTATATAAGTGGTTTATACAAAGTTGTATTGTTTCATTTTACTATAATGGATAAACACAAAGTGATAGCTACATTCAAAAATATAAATTAATATTAATCGGTGCGATCTCCCTCAAAGCCATCCACCCTTAGCTATTCCACATTCATTCATATTTCCTACCTGTAGTGGTGCACTTGTTCACAGCGCACGAGTGCTCTAGTAGCCAGCAGCTAGTTGCGCAACGTATTGTGTATTCGTCCTGGTTATAGCGCAAAGGCAATGAACTGCAGAGCGCAGGGGCAATGCACCACCGGATTCCTGCACTGAACCTTGTATGCAGGCAAGGTCAGAGCGTATGATTTACGGCCAGGGGTGGGGAACAAAAAGTTCACGTAAAACATGTGCTTTTATTATACGTGAAGACCGGAGAAAATGCGACGAGAATTTTTTGCATTTTTTCATAGTTTTTCGTAAAGCCTCGATGACACACGGCGAGTTACAAGCTACTATCTACTAAGTTTTAAAAGCGGGTAAATCGGCGAGTGAGATTGTCATGATGACACACAAAACTGTCCACTCGCTCAGAAGCGTAGGAAACTGAGGCCGCTGCTAGCGCCAGTAACAAGAATAACGACGCCTGCGTGAACTAATTCTTCAGATATTTGACAGTCGAAATCAGCTGTTTATCGGAAGCCATGTTGGAAACATAAATAAACCAATCACGAGCAAGCGGATCAAGCGTGTAGGCGAGTAAAGTTGACGACCTTTCAACTTTTTTTCGTAGATTGTCTGCTAGTAGCTGCTAGTTAGCAAGTAACACGATGACACTGGGCGAGTTTACTAACAGATAGTGAATTTCCCAGATAGTAGCTTGTAAACTCGCCGTGTGTCATCGAGGCTTAAAGCATGCTTTATTAACGTGATTACTGCAACTTTTACATTGGGTACAAATGTATTCCTCAATTTTGTCTATGGATTTTGAAAAATACTTACACTATTATAGTGTAAGTATTTTTAAATATAATATAGATATCGATCACTAGCATATCGGTACGTTGTGATTTTTTTGATAAGTTACCTCTTTTAGGGGAGGGGAAGGAGATAAGGAAAATGTACCTTAAACCTCACAACGTACCAAAATTGGGGATGCCATAGTCTCACTGGCTCCAGACGGTTGGGTCCAGTTGGGCCTCTTGTGTTGTATTCGGATAAAAAAAGTAATGTTGTATTTTTTTGCATTTTTACTCTGGTGTATAGTGAATATAGGTATTAGACTTGTTATTTCTTTTTTATTCCTTTATTTTTCCCAATTTTTCATTTTATATATACAATATACATATTATGAAAATCATAAAAGTAATGGGACCTACTAAGGCGCAGCCTGTGCGTGGGTAATATGGTTAAATATATTTTGTTGTACCGAGGAAAAACAAAACACTGAGCATATAAGGCAAAAGCATAATTAATGGAAATTAACTTGAAATGGCTTTAGCTGTGTTTGGTGACTAGATATGAATAGCCAGGTACATTTTCCACATCCCCATCCATTTAAGGTGTTAGGACCCTTGAAAATTGTTAAAATTGCCTGATTTGAACGCTATTAATAAACGTTCAGTTTACAAACTATATGCGTTTTAAAAAATATTATATTCATTTAATTTTTAAAAATGGAGGCATTAGCACGGGTAACCCACCAAGTGAGGACAACATTACTAGATTGTACTATAAAATGTAAAATATTGTATCAAATAAAAACCAAAAATGCAAAACTTATGGACGAGTATTTTCTTCTAAAATTGATAAAAAAATGGTAAAAAAACGGTCACTGTCGTTTTGGATGAGACAAATGGGGAATACAAAACCTTGATTTGGACGATTTTGTTTAAGCGTTATCAGCCCGAGGTTCTATTGTTACATTTGCTCAATGTTCGGGGAGGGGAGGAGTGGGTAACAGCTACAGAGACAGCAACAGTTTAGTAAAATACTTTTTTTATAAAAGTATTTCTAAAAACTCCAATCAGGAGATGCCGATAGTATCTATAACTCTCGAATACCTGCCCGTAGTCCCCCTTTCCCCGAAGAAGTTCTACGTTAAAGAACACCCTACACAAGCAAGAATCTCTTTAAAATTTAAAATGATTCTACTGTATTCAAGTACAAAGGAATTTATTATGTCAAGAAATCGACCATACAAAAATGTTTGTTCAAAGCCACAAAGCCTATTCAAACATAACTTAATTAATATACCGCGATAAGTTTGCCTTACAAAATCAGTGGCTTTATTCATTTGGTGTAATTTACACGAAGAGCCTGGGATGACTTACTACGGTAGAACTTTCTGTAAATTTATGGCAGTGTTGTAAATGCAAAGCCTTATTTATTTATTTCAAAAGATTGACGACCTCTCTATCGCAGAGCGGTGAGTGCTTTGCTTTTTGGTTCCGGTCACAATGGTGACAAGGGTCAACTTTTATGAAATTTTATTTTTATAGTCAATACTGAACAAAATTGCCAAACTTTCGGGCCAGTGGAACTATGGCGTCACCAAGTTGAAGGGAGTTAGGAAAGTTAAGGGCCCGCAACCCGGATTTATACCGATTTATTACATATTTCCCTTAAACACGGTCAGCCTTACTAAAAAAAACCACAGCACGACCGATTAACTGTGTTATTGCAATAACATAAATAAACCCCGTATACACTAAAACACGTTTTATTACCAATAACGTTTCTTACGTGGTCACGCTGTAAGAATGCATTTAAGATCTAACAACGTTGTATATGGCTTTCCTAGGAAACAATGCTGTTTTAATTCTTCTCCGCTAGTGGCATTATTGGCGCGCCTGTGCATATCGGCCCGCGATGACAAAACAGTTCGGTGTGTTTATGGCGGGATATGGAAAATTTTGTTAGTGCCTAAATGTTGTGATTTTACGAAATAATTTCTATTGTAGTGACGAATTTACTCTTCTGTTCACATAATTGATATATTTATCATATTATTTGTGTGGTTTACATCAGTTTAATCGAGTTGTTGTACAAACGCCGTACTTTCAAAGTTAAAATAAAAAAAAAAACTTTGAAATTTTTTATTATTTTTTTATTGTATGCACGACGAAAAAGCGAGGTGATAGTTTCCTTCCAAATTTATTACATAAAAGGACTGTGTTTTTGAAGTTTTGATTTTTTTTAAATTTCTCTACATTTTGGTCAAAAATGTTTTGGGAGGAAATTTTTTTCCATTTTTTCCGAGTTTGAATCTTAAAATATGGCAGTTTTTGAAAACTAAAGTGTATTTCAAATACAAAAATCTAAAAGGTAATTTTATCTAGTTTTCATAAATGGTATTTGTTTTTACGACACCTTTAAAAATAGGAAATATATAGAACATTCAAAATACTTTGGAAAAATTCCAAACAACGTTCTGTCATCATTAATAAAACAGAGATAAACTACCCTCTCAGGCCGTGTAAACCAAGTGTATTTTTTTCCATGAACAATTTTTTGATTAGTAATGTTTTCACATCCGCGGCCGTTTTTTTTTTTTTTTTTACATGAGCTCCACACAGGAAGCCCTGAGGAAAATAATTTTAGGGAAATCATCTTCCTCAGGGCCTATGTCATCTTTAGGGATGCTGTGTGGAGGGTTTTTTGGGGAAAGGAAGGAGAGGAAAGTTCTGGGAAGGAAAAGGGTTTAAGGGGTGGGTAGGAATCTGAGGTTCAGTGTGTCCTGATCATCCGCCTCCAATACCTAGACAAACCTCACCCCATGAACCCGGGCACCCCTGCTAAATCACCAAACGTAGCGAACCACTTGGGGTGACCTATGGCAGAGGTGTTGGTTATCCAATAAAGGTTCCCGGGGCGGCGGTACCCAATCCCGCCTCCCAAATTGGATAAAATTTGTTAATTAATTTGTTAATAAGTTTGATAAAGTTTGTCAATTGAATAAAATTTTCACTGGGTAAGTTTTAAAAGCTCTTAAAAATATATGTTATTCTTGAAGATAATATCTAGACTTTGCCCGTGCCGAAACGCAAATTATATAAAATTCCCTCGATAGAAAAAATCGCAAAGTATGCTCCAAAAATTATTATTAACACGTTTGTTTCAGTTATTTTACAAGTTATATGTATGAAAAAATTCAGTGTTTCTTTAAATGCTGTTTAAGATAATGTCTGCGAGATTTTTGCTCTATTTTAAACGAGTCGTATTTTATTAAACATTTTCCCAATTTTCGCATCGATTTTGTCGCTGTAAATGTTAGCGCTCTCTTCTAACATTCGTAATTTCGTATCTCTCCATCTTCTTCTTTTCGGGCCCGGTTGCAGAGCCTTAAGGAGATGGAGGAGAGGCAGGACGGGAAGTACCTACCGGGATATTTAGATCTGGTCTATTAAAGCTATGATTGGTTATTAAAGTCATTTCAAGCAAATAAAATAGGATTTTTTGCAGTCCGTTTGATAGTTTCCCGGATTGCAATCTTTAGATCATACATTGTTCTTGTTATACCGGTATTTAAATTAAAGATGCTCCGAGAACTAGCGTCATTGATCCCTACGGCGCTGGCGCATATTTGGGAAACACCCCAAACGTTTTTTGTACATGGTTGACGTTTGTCATTATTCATTATGAGAACAGGTAGTTTCTATTTTTATTTTTACATGAGCTCCATACAGAAGGCCCTGAGGAAAATAATTTCCCTCAGGGCCTATGTCATCTTTGGGTATGCTGTGTGGAGGGTTTTTTTTTAAGGAAAGGAAGAAGAGAAGAGTTCTGGGAAGGAAAAGGGTTTAAGGGATGGGTTGGAATCTGGGGTTAGTGTGTCCTAGACAAACCTCACCCATGAACCCGGGCACCCCTGCTAAATCACCAAACGTAGCGAACCGCTTGTGGTGACCTATGGCAGAGGTGTTATCCAATAAAGGTTCCTGGGGCGGCGTTACCCATTCCCGCCTCCCAAATATACGCCCTATGACTCGTCTCGGCTGTGAAACGATTTGACAGCCTCCATGTTTACTTCTTCCTATAAGACCCATGTTCACTCCTTCCTCTCCTTAAAAGTCCCTCCACACAGTATCCCCAATAATATGACAGGCTCTGAGCTCTGAGACTATTAATTTATTTGTTTAATTAAACCTATCGGACTAATTTGTTCGCTTTTCGGAACAAATTTCATATAGGTCTCATAGAAGTCGTTGTGTCTCCCTTACTATGATAGTTAGGAATACGATCGAAATGGTGTTAGAAAGAGAAAATACAACGCTTTATATTCAAATCAAAAAGTTAACAATAAAATAATTAAAAAGTACACCTATATGAAACCAAAGTTTCCGACCGCAACATGAAACCAAAATATGAAACTTTGGGAATTTTTTATTAATAATTTTTACACGAAAAGACAAAAAAAAAGTTGATGAAAATGTTACAATACAT
The DNA here is from genome assembly GCA_917880885.1 of Limnephilus marmoratus. Taxonomy (NCBI): domain Eukaryota; kingdom Metazoa; phylum Arthropoda; class Insecta; order Trichoptera; family Limnephilidae; genus Limnephilus; species Limnephilus marmoratus. The sequence goes on from OU862935.1 coordinate 9,031,191, forward strand.
CATTTCGTGTTTATATTTTTTTCGTTAGCAGCGTAAGGTGAGCCATTTTTAAAACTTTTTAAATTAAAACTTTAAGAGAATGAAAGCATTTAAAAAAATTATAATAAAAAATAAAGATATGTTTATTTCGAATAAAGTTTAAAAGCGTATTTCATCACCTTTCAAAAACAGTTTTTAGTTTTTGAAAGTGCTTAGAAATATTGAATTTATTTGGATATTATTGCAAATCGGAAATATTTTCACCTTCCGACAAAATAGGCCCGAGGCCTTAATTAATTATTTTTTATCTCTATTTGATAACTCTTTCTATTTTATACTAACATCACGTCTTAAAGGAGACGATTTAAGTCTTCCCGTAATTAGTTCTGGTTCCTGCCGCACTGCGGTGGTGTACACCCTTTTCTATACATAGACAACTTGTACATAACGTGTCATGCCAACTAACCCCCCTTATTCCGCCCCCTTCACTTCTCCCGTTCAGCCACCTAGCCACCTAGCCCCCAGCTCCAAGCCCCCGCCTCAGGCAGGCCCAACCTGCGCCCCAATTGAAGATTTTTTGGGCCCACAATGAAGTTTTCAGCTTTCCATGTCTTGAGATATCTAAAAAAAGCTAAAGAAGCTAAAAAGGTACTGTGAGATATCTAAAAGCTTCCGAGCTCCTGGTATAGATGGCAGAGATAAGAGCTTTCCTAAAAGTCCGCAAGATGGTTGCAGGATTGGTTCGCCAGAGGCCCGAGGCCGAGGTTAGCGGTTACCAGATTATTCACAGCCAGCTCTGGCCAGCTCCTAGTAAGGTCGACTAAGCGTAGTAAATACTTGTAATAAGTGAAGTATCAATAAACCTCAGATTAACCAAAGAACTCTATTTCTTCTCTAAGAGAAATCTCCTTCCAAAACGTGTTGGAGATAAGAGCCCCTCAACGTCAAAAACTGACGAAAACATCGAAACAATTAACACCCTCGTTCGTGAAGACTTTCGCCGAACCATTGATCAACACTGTGAGCAAGGGCGGATCCAGGATTGTTTTTAAGGGGCGGACGGGCAATAAAATCAACAATTACTGTTAGGATTTTTTTCTGGGGGAGAGGGGGGGGGCACAAGGGGTGGACGGGCCAAAAAATCAACAATTACTGTTAGGATTTTTTCTGGGGGAGAGGGGGGGGGGGGGGCACAAGGGGTGGACGGGCAAAAAAATCAACAATTACTGTTAGGATTTTTTTCTGGGGGAGAGGGGGGGGGGCACAAGGGGTGGACGGGCAAAAAAATCAACAATTACTGTTAGGATTTTTTTCTGGGGGAGAGGGGGGGGGGGGCACAAGGGGTGGACGGGCAAAAAAATCAACAATTACTGTTAGGATTTTTTTCTGGGGGAGAGGGGGGGGGGCACAAGGGGTGGATGGGCAAAAAAATCAATAATTACTGTTAGGATTTTTTTCTGGGGGAGAGGGGGGGGGGGGCACAAGGGGTGGACGGGCAAAAAAATCAACAATTACTGTTAGGATTTTTTTCTGACGGGGGCACAAGGGGCGGACAGGCAAAAAAATCAACAATTACTGTTAGTTGAAGTATCATACTTCAATTTTATTTCTACAAGTTCACGTATGTATAGGAAGGTTTATGAAAGTGTCAAAACAATAGAAAAATTAAATGTTTAATAAAGACAGTTTTTGCTTCTAAGTATGTGAGTACTGTGATGGAATCTCCACAGTACACAAAATACCGTCGGGGGGGGGGGGGGGGGCACGTGCCAATAAATCCGCCCTTGACTCTAAGATGTCTGGAATGTCATGAGGTTCAATTCAGAGGATTTTAACCGAAGATTTGCCCGTGAGAAAGGTTGCAGCCAAATTTGTCCCTCGCCTTCTCACGGACGAGCAAAGGGAGCGTCGACTTCAACTTCAGGCATGTTTTCAGCTTCAAAATCAGCTCCTGAGGATCCTGAATTTTTTTATAAGGTGATCTTTTGGTGTGACTTCTTTTTGTTCCCCACACTGAAAAGGGTTTTGCCACTGTGGGAGAGGTAAAACAAAAATCGCTGGAAGGCCTAAAGGACATCCATATTTCTATAAGTGAAATTAAAAACTGTTTTGAACAATGAAAGATGCGTGTGGAGAAGTGCGTTGAAGGTGATCACAATTTGATGTAAACATATTGAGAAATAAAGAAGTTATAACGAAATTCCGTTTACTTTTGGGTCCCTCTTCGTATACTGATTGTGTGAACACAACAGGTAGCTACTCATACAAAAAAGAAAAAAATCATTCTAGAAATTTTATCACGTTTTTTTACAATAGCTCCACACAGAAGGTCTGTTGAAAATAATATCCCTCGGGGCCAATGTCATCTTTGGGGATGCTGTGTGGAAGGTATTTTTAGATAAAGCAAAGAGAGGAAGTTCCGGGAAAGTAAAACGTATCCTAGTGGGTAGGAATCTGGGTGTCAGTGAGTCCACGAGTGGCGGTAAACGCATCCGTCTCCAAGATCTAGACAAACCACAACCCATGAACCCGGGTACCACTTCTAAGCCACCAAACGTAGCGAACCTGTTGGGGTGACCTTTGGCAGGGTGCCTTTATCAAATAAATGGTTCCCGGGGCGACGGTACCCATACCCGCTTCCCAAATTGTAAACATTTAAATTATATTTTGTGAAATTAGAAGACCCCGAGGTCAAATAACCTAGCACTCCCGATGGGGGTTTTGATTTATCGCTTGAAAAGTGCCAGGCGCATGACCGCACTAGGAATTTATTTTCAGAATCTTTTCCAAACGGGCAATTTTTTTGCACATTTCTTGGAAGTTCGAATGCAACTGACTTGATTTCAATAAGTGGAGGGTGAGTGCAAAGACACACTGTATAGTCAGTTTATGCCTCCTAGCATTGAAGGTCACGGTTTCACAAAAATAGCATTTATCCCCCCCTTATACTCGATTGGCCCACCAAACGTCTTGGGTTGGGAACCCCTGCCCTAGCAGTCAGGTCAGGTTTGTCAGGACCTTGACGGCAGATGTGTCTGCCCACCAACAGTGTGGCAGGCCGGATCGGGAGAGACTGGTTGAGGGAGATCTTTTGACCTCTCAAGGGACTCTCTCGGAACATCGCCTTGCACCGTAGTGGAAAGGATGGATTCATTCGTCGGTCACTCCTGGACACACCTACCCCTCATACCCTTTTCCTTCCCAGAACTTCCTTTCCCCCAAAAAACCCTCCACACAGCATCCCCAAAGATGACGTAGGCCCTGATTGAAATCATTTTCGTTACTCCTGTGTGGAACTCCACAAAAAAAGATACCGTGAACCCCAACTCCAGTTCCGGAACTACATTCCTGATCTCAGGATTTCCCCCTGTGACCCATGATTAAAAAAGGTACCCCACTCAAAATTATACACTTTTGTTGACCGGTAAAACACATGTTTTTAAAAATAGAGCTAGCAATAACCCAAAAACCTTCAAACATGATTAAAACCATGCACATGGCAACTCTGCCAAGCGATTCTATATCTTTTGTGGGATCGTTTCTTTTCATTTGTCTCCTATCAGATTTGTGTGACTTTTACATATTTACTGTCACATATTTTAGTCTAGATCGTTTTAAATACGAATTCCTGCAAGTATGCATGATTATTTATTTATTTAATTTTCGTTGTACATTGAATGTTTAAAAAGCGGAGGTTACTGACCTCTAGCGTAACATTTCGAAGCTTGTTTATTATTGCAGAATCCCTGCTTGCAATATAGGGTTTCACTGGTTAAAATGATAGTCGATAAAGCAGATTTCTATGTATCCCCATATGACATTGATAGGCTGACATGAGTAGTTTCTATTGTTTACATGTTTGTGTGAGGTTTTATGTTATAAATAATGTGCTTTTTAGGTAAAAGGCATCTCTTATTTCTTGGAAACAGCTAGAATTAATTAGTAAATGGTCTGGTGATCAGTTTTAGTGATTGTCGGGTCGGGAAAAAGTTACTGTAACATGTGCTTTATAAAGTGAATAAATAAGTTGAATTTCGCCATTAAAGGAAAATGGTTTTCATTAAAGTTCTTCTGCCACAAAAAATCAAACTTTACCATAGAAAAAGCAAATAAATCACACAAATCTGACAGGAGATCACGTCCGTTATCTCGATAACGATCCCACAAAAGATATAGAAACGCTCGGCTAATTCGCAGGACTATTAGTAGGACTATTCGCGTCACAAGAGCCATGGGCATAATATGATATGTTTTATTACGTATTGTTTGAAGATAAATAATCAAATATGTATCCCAACACAACCGCATTTGGCCTCTCCCCAGCCAACCTGTCTAAACTATATTTAAACCCTATCTAATAGTCGACAGATAATTTATTATGTTTGTTGTACGAGCGAGAGAATCGGGTAACGCCTGTTGCTAGGCAATTAGTTTACTTTAGTACACCGGAGCGCCTGTTGTCTGCAATCTGCCTAACATGATGTAATACATATTGCACGCTACTTCTGAAAGGCGTAATTTTTCACCAAGCAAGGGGGATTAATTACAAACACGTAGACATGCGAGGAATATTATGATTTAGTTAGTAAACTTGGAGAAAATGCATATTTTGAAGCAATGCAGCTTACATAGACGACTCAAGGCGTAATAATGTAAATTTAATGCACGTATACGCATGGTAAATGAGATGATACTACATACTAATACATAACACACTGGCAAAGTCATTGGGTAAATATGCATAGGGTCCACCTCACGGTAGGCTTGTTGAAAAAGTATCGATATATCGATATTTTTAGCCGATATATTTTGATCCGATATATCGATACAAAAAATCCTATATCGAAAATTGTATCAAAAATGATTTATTTATTTATTTTTGTATAAAGTCACTAGAATCCAAAACCGTATAGGAACAAATGGAAAAGTAAAAGAAACTGTATTGGGTCATGACATCTGGCGGTTTAAATTTTACCTATTAATAGCTTACAAATCTATTGTCTTTGCATTAGTATTTGTGATCACTAATATTATCTCATGTGTGTAGGTACATACACAGATATGTATGCTATTTTTCGCCATTTTTTTCTAAGCCTATGTTCTATGTGTTGGTCCCAATTGTCTATGATTATTGACTATATCTTGTTCCAAACATGAAGTCCTTTTTGACAGATTAATACGCCAATAGAATGTTACTGAGACGCATACAAACTTTGTGTGCGCCTCAGTTTACATATAAGTTAGAAGACAGCTTTTTGATTTTTCATATTTTTGCAATTATTACCTAATAAAAATGAATACTGATAAAAATACCTTAATTTTTATTGAGATTTTTGTTCATTAAAATAATGCACATTATTTATAAAAATTACTATTGATAATATTGAGCTGAATACACTATTATTTTAAAAACAAAATTATTGCAAAATCTTTTGAAAATTTGACCGATATATCGATATTTTTTCCTCGATATCTCGGCGTCGATATTGATATTTTAATAAATATCGATACATCGATATATCGATATTTTTTTCACTTTAGACATCCCTACCTCACGGATAATACGGAACGTTCGTGTTGTCGAAGTTTGATGCACGGATAATACGGAATATTCCCTTTTTAACTAATAGACAATCAAATATGGCATTTGTCAGAAGCACCAATCTTATGAAATAAATTCTCATCAAAATAAAAACAAAAATGTACCTACTTCGAATTATTATGTTATCATTATACGAAAGCCGCATGTCATCATAATTTAGATATACATCCCAGGTTTTGAATGGTTTGTTTGGCAAAGCAGGGTTTGTCTAGCTAGCGGGTATGTGTAATTATTCTAATTATTTCTTTCCACTTTCTGCTGTTATAAATCCAGGTATAAACTTGTCAAAAATGTATTCACTTAAACGTTAATAAATTATTGTTTCACATGGCAATAATATTTTTCTACGATTGGCAGCATTGATTGATTGTCTATGAAATGTTAAACAAAAACGATAAATATAAAAATGGTGTTACCGCGTAAGTGGATTAATTTTAACAAAATTAAAACGTTAAATGCGTATTTATGCACTTTTTTTGGTCTCCCCCGACATAAATACTCACTTTTCGTAATAATAAAGCTAAATCTAACTGTTTGAATAAAAAATATTCCATATTAACGAGTAAGCGGTTTAATGCATAAATAATATAATGTTCTTTGTATAAGATCAAATTAATAATGCTCGCACAGACTTGGAAACAGTGAATGACTTTATTTATTTATTTTTTTAGGTTCTCCATAAAACAGTTATACACTAAAATATTATGGAGAAGATTACCAAATTTAAAAAAAAGAAGAGTCTATGGGGGCAGCAGTTTTACTATGTTGTGACGTTTGTCAAAAGATAGTTACTGAACTCTCTGTAGGTGACATTGAAGTTGTCGATGCTTAATGCAGAATAGTTAAGCAATTGAGTTTCTCTGCCCACTGGAGCGATCACGCGAAATAAATAAATTTGCCTGATTGCTCGCGATTTCCCAGAAGATCATTTTAAAAATTTTTCGCCAACATAAAAAAAAACATACCTTCGAATTTTAATATGAAAACATAAAAAATAATTATTGTGCTATATAGCCAATGAATTAACCTGTATTTTACCGTTTATCTCATATTTGTAGGATTTATAAAAAAAATTATAACCGCTCGAAGCCAGCGAGTTGTAACCTTAAAATTGCGGTGAGGGGTACTTATTTGAGTCAACATAGAATATTTTCGTCTTCTGTATGTTTCTGTGAAATACTTGAGGATGAAAGGTGCATATCAATGGAAAAGGGACTTAATTTTAACCGTAAACAGTTGATCAAAAATTCCAAACGAAAAAAAAAAATTAAAATTAATTTTTAACATCGTTCTAAAATAGTCTACGAAGTTCGGATTTGTGACATCTATGGTCATAATAGATAAAGCATTTCAATAGCTTCATTTTAAAATAAATGGCTGGTCGGGGAAATGTTTTAAATAATTACAATAAATGTTTTACGAATGGTAGGAAAATGTGGTCCAATTTTGGACCGCTATCAATCGTAGAAAAATAAACTCATTCATTCAATCCATTTTTCGACCATAATCGTTCCAGTGTTTCTGATGCTTTTTATCGCGTCGATGCTGGATGCTAGGCGTTCGAGATAGGATAATATACAGATACCTATGCTCAGGGCCGTAGCTAGAGTTGGATTTAAGATAGGGCAGCGGTAATTACAGGTAGGGCGCAAGTAAAATGATCTGATCTGGGTCGGACGGCACGAAGCGGGGGGGGGGGGACTCCGGGCTGCACTTTTAAGGGGCGGCAAAATATCACAATAAATAATAATAATATCTTGTGAAAATTTAATCATATTTTTGTTGCATATATGATTCAGACCGATTGAAATGGGCACGGAATTTTTCATTACTTATTCTGTGACAAACCTGGGGAATCCCCTTTCTTCAAATAAATGTATAATAATGTCATCTTGATAACTGCAGCGACTGGCAACACCGTCCGGGTCGAATTTTGTTTTGCGCTTGGATTTTTTATGACTAATATTCGGTGAGAATTATTGAAAGAGGTCCGTGGGTGATGTCACGTATTCCAATGGATCATCAAACCATCTACATATATTGTCCAAGTACAAAAGTAAGAGGAAAACCATTTTCTTGTTCTGGGTGTAGTATCTGAGCTTAAGCTGAGGACTTAGCTGATTAACTCATGGGTTAAAACCAGTTTCATGTTCCGAATGATCTGTGAAAATTCCAGTAGCGGATTAATCTGCTGACACATTTCGAAGAACACCGTTCTAATATTTCCAGTTTTATTTCAAACCATTCCACAAAATTCGTATTTCGTAGGAAAACCATTCTACGCATTACATGAGAGTAATCCTAATTAAATCTGTGGACACGCAAGCAGATTCACCCTTAATTTAAAACCAGTTTTGTGACCAGAATGAAAATTTCCAGTTATGGATTCATCTGCTGACACATTTTGAAGGAAAACGTTCTCCTATTCGAAGTGAATTATAGGTTATCCATCACATACCCGCCCGGTGTAAGTAACAGAAGGTTACTATTTTAACAAGGACTCTTATTTTTTATAGAACGACCCAACAATTATAATTAACTAAAACTAGACCCCTATTGTCCCTGCATACGTTGTTAGCGAGCAGTATGCAAGTGCTTGATCTGATGACAAACCGTTTAGTATGATTGGTTTATTTATGACTCAGCCATTGAATAACATCCCCAAACTGTTTGGGATTTCCCCCTAAGCAGTGATTGCAATACGCGCACAGCCTCTCACCACTTACTTCAATTCCATCTATGGGCAGAATAAAGAATTGATATAATATGATTCTTTGGTTAATTCGAAGCTGTTTAGTTAGATGTCGCTACGCTACACTAATAGGTAGTATTTTTTTCAATCATCTCAAACAATGAACAAACAGTTTACTAGTATATTATCATAGTCAATAGTATTTCTAAGGTAGGGCACAGGTATTTTAAGGTAGGGCATTGCCCCCTAATGCCCCCCCCTAGCTACGGCCCTGCCTATGCTCACCTAGGACTGACGGGTCGCGCCAAATTAAGCTAATTAATTCGTTTTTATTTCGTTGTAGATTTGTATTAAAACCGATATTTTTGATAAAACTTTTATCGTGTGGATGTTGGACTTTCATGTTAATTGCTTGGGCTCCAGGTGTTTGAAACTCAAAGAAAATTTATGTCTAGACTTAACTCCGCCAGGTAGTATTGCCATAAACTTGATTTTTCCAGTTTATACTTTGAGAAAAATTGTTCCCAGGAATATTTATGTTCTTGTGCAGGCTTCGTTTAGCAGTAGAGAGTAGAGCTGGGATTTGTAGAATAAAAAACTAACTAAACCAGCAGAATTTATTACAAAGAGTGAGCACATTACTTGGAAGGAATAAACTGGTTCTTGGGATTTTTAAGACTTAATAAATTTATGTTCGCAGTTAGTTTGATAATGAAATTAGCAAAAACGAAGAAAAAAATTATAATTATTATTTTTTAATTTATTATGAATGTAATTGATAATAAATGTGTTTAATTGAAGGTTTAAGACAAGATGCATAGCACAAAGGGTATCAATAAGCAATAATTATTAGCCTGAAACACTCACCTACATTGAAAAAATCACCCGAGAAAAGATACATGTCGTCTTGAGTACGGAATTCTAGTATGGGGATCTGCTACAACAAATCATATTAACCACTTAGATATTGCTCAGAAGAGCATTATAAAAACCATACTAAAATTACCCATCAGAACCCCCTCAAAACATATTTTTAAGTGTTTTAACATTCTAAAATTTAAAACAAATATATGCCAAGAATATTCTTATACATCATTTTAAAAACAGAAAATCTCCTAATGAAACTCGGATACATGACACAAGAGCCTCAAAAAAGGATATACGAGATGTTCCAAAATTCAAGACAAGTTTTGGCCAAAGAAACCACATATATCTGGCAACCAAACTTTACAACATTCTACATCCAAGTTTGAAAAAGATAGAAAAGATAAATAAGTTTAAGGAAAAAATCAAAACATGGGTGAAAAAAATTAATGCAGACATACTAGAGAATGTATTAAAAACATCATAGAAACTAAATAACGGAAAATCAAAGAAATCTACCAGTCCGCCTCAGCACAGGACCACCTAGTGAGGAGGACTAAGAACAAACAGATGAAATATTTATATACATTATCATATCTTGTAATTCTCATCAAAACTGTAATTAAATATTCACTAATCTTCTATATAAATAAAAATTAATCGCCGAAATGTATGTACGCGCATAACTTCCGAACCACTGCACCAAATTGAATAATTCTTTTTTTTCTGTGTTCGTTATTGTCAGGACAAGGTTTGTATAAAACTACTGGTGTGCTCTGGAATTATGAAATTTGTATAAAAAAATTGCAATACGTGGCACGCGAGCTGTTTGAAAAATGAATGTACCGGGACTGAATGTGTGAAATGCGGGAGGGGGGAGGGGAACTCGAGAAGGGGGTTCACGGGACGGTGGAGGGGGGGAGTGGAGTGGGGAGAGGGAAAGTGGAGGAGACGGAGTGGGAATGCGAGAGGGGAAGGGGACGCGGGAGAGGAAGGGGAGGCGGAAAGGGAACCGGACGAATGGGAAAGGACACGCAGGGAGTAACAATTTATTTATAAAATGGCATAGCAACGCATGCCGGGAACCAGCTAGTAAAAAATAAAAAAAACAGTAGCTGACCGAATATCAGAAGGACGCGGGTTCGAGTCCCGTCGGCGGTATGTATCTTTTCTCGGGAGATTTTTTCAATGTAGATGAGTGTTTCAGGCCAATAATTATTGCTAATAATAAAAATTTTATAGCTTAATTTGGATAAAATACAATAAATTAAATCGTATTAGTAGTGGTTCCTGGTCATTATTTGGAGTAAAAAATGTAAATGAAATTCTTGCTTCCGGTGAAGACTTTTTTTTTCCAAAATTTTTCTTCAAAATCAAAAAACAAAAAAATCCTTCCGCCTGTCGTCAATGTTCACCGCCGAGTAACCGACCAACCCCTTAACCCATCTCCAACTGTTCGACACTTACCATTTTTTTAATGTTTTTGTAGAAAAAAAAAACATAAAATGTCACCGGAGACCAAAATTTCATTAACCTTTTTTTTTCTTCAAATAATGCCATGAATCACTGGTTAAAGTAAGCCAAGTACATCCCTTAAGCCTCCGCTACCCGAATTTCTACCGATTTCTTGCAAACCTCCCTTAAACATTAACAGCCTTACTAAAAAAAACCACAGCACGCCCGATTACCCGCGTTGCTGCAGCAACATGAATAAAACAAAAATACTCTAAAACACGATAACATTACTAATAAGATTTGTTCTTAAAATGAATTTAATAAGTTTGGCAACAATGTAATTTTTCATACTATACACAATTTAATTGTTTGTTTTCCTACAGAACCGCTAGATGGCAGCGCCTTGGCATTCGTCATTCGCGTTAAAACCGCCAAAAAAAACTCACTTCGCGGGTGTGTGTGAAATTTTACACAAATCTGATCGTAATATCTATTAATATGACTAATTCACTATTATATTCGCATAATTGATTTATTTACGGTGTTTTTTTGTGGTTTTTAATAAGTTTTAGTCAAGTTATAATAACCATAATCATACTTTGAAAATTGAAATGTCAATAAGTTTTTTTTTGTGAAACATGAAAATTCAAATTTACCTCTAAAGTATTTTATTTTATGTGAATTTCATAAAAGTGGTGTTTTTTTAAATATTATTATCTAATACATGTGTACCTAACCCTATCAATGAAATTAACGTTTTAAAGTTGAAAGAAATCTGTTATAAAAGTCGGTATTTTTTTTTAGGTTAGTTTTTTGGCAATAAAAAAACTTTTAAATTTTTTATTATTTTTTTATTGTATGCACGAGGAAAAAGTGAGGTGGCAGTTTCGTTCCAAATTCATTATATAAAAGGTCAGTATTTTTTTAATTTTGTTTTTTTTATAAATTTCTGTACACATTCATCAAATATGTTTTGGTGAAAAAAAAAATCCATTTTTTTTCGCGTTTGAATCTTAATATATGGCAGTTTTTAAAAACTAAAGTGTATTTCAATTACACAAAATCTAAAAGGTAATTTTATCTAGTTTTCATAAATGGTATTTGTTTTTACGACACCTTCAAAAATAAGAAATATATAGAACATTCAAAATATTTTGCAAAAATTTCAAATTTCGTTCAAAGATCATTGATAAAACAGAGATAAACTACCCCCTCAGGCCGTGTAAACAATTTTTTAATTAGTAATGTTTTCACATCCGCGGCCGTTTGTCAATTGAATAAAATTTTCACTGGGTTTTTTAGTAAGGCTGTTAAAGTTTTTAAGCTCTTAAAAAATGTATGTTATTTTTGAAGATAATATCTAGACATTCGTCGCGCCGAAACGCAAATTATATAAAATTCCCTCGATAGAAAATAATTGCAAAGTATGCTCCAAAAATTACTATATACACGTTTGTTTCAGTTATTTTACAAGTTACATGTATGAAATAATTCCCAGTGTTTCTTTAAATGCTGTTTAAGACAACCCCCGCGAGATTTTTGCTCTATTTTAAACGAGTCGTGTTTTATTAAAAAATTTCACATTGATTTTATCGCTTTAAATATTAGCGCGCTCCTCTAACATTCGTAATTACACATCTCTCCATCTTCTTCTTTTTGTGTGCGGTTGCGGGGCCTTAACACCCAGTATATTATACGAATTTGTTCGCTAGTGTGAAGGGGTTGAGAAGTGGGTTACTATTTAATGCTAAGTACCCACGGCCGTTCATGTTCGACGGTTTGGCTCGACCGCACACTTTGACTTGGAATTATGCTCGTCGTTGCGTTCACACGCTCGAACGACTCGTCTCTCGTGTCGAGCAACTCAAGCGGCTCGAGGCGCCGCTCAATCGTTGAAGATATTTATGGTTTACTTGAGGTCAAATGTCAAATCTGCTGACTTTGTATGCCATAAGCACTCTTCTTCACGATGTTTTTCTTGCATTAAAACTCCACACATGACTCATGAGGCCTGAAGAAAATAATTTCCCTTAGAGCCTATGTCATCTGAGATGCTGTGTGTAGGGCCACTTTGAGGAGAGGAAGAATGAACATTGGTCTTGAAGAGACTCATTTTGTAGGAAGGATGAAACACAAAGGCCGGCAAATCGTTCCACAGCCGAGCTGCTGAACAAAAGAATAAGTCGAAGAAGCGACCCATTCTCATGTGACAAATGTCAACAGTGTACATATGTTGGGCACATGTTTGGCGTGTTTCTCGAGTACGCACCAATGCCGAGGGGATCAATGTCGCTAGTTCCTTGGAGCATCTTCTATTGTAATACCGGTGGAACATAGACAGCATTCTCACCTGACGCCTGTGCTCTAAAGATTGCAATTCGTTTGTTTAGGTGGGAAAATTCGATAGATTCGAGCGTTTTTTTAAAGTATTTTAGGGCTCTAGACAAGGGGTGGCTGCCAAATTGAACTGTGGGGCGCAATTGCAATTTGTAGGTACAGGGATATCGGTTGTATACTATTAAAGTATCTGCGGGCCCTGTACAGTACGCCCAGTTTTTGAATGGCTAATTTAACTCCGTTTTCGATGGAGCCACCATATCTGAGCTGGTCACTTAGAGTTACACCAAGCATATCAATGAAGGGCTTGTTCGGAAGATTGCTTCCATTGAAGGAGGCTAGATTTTCATTTCGATCCCCTTTAGACGTAATCAGACATGATTGGGCCTTTGAAACATTAAATTCAACGAGATTATTTTTACCCCAAGAGAAAACACTCTCGAGGTAACCGTCTATAACTCCGAATATTCATTTTTGTTCTCCAATGACAAGGGTAATAAGCGCATCTACACGTTGACACACCCTCGATCGAATTTACGTCGAACATCAACAAGAATTACGGATATTTAATCTTTATCCCATCGAGCCATTGGCTTGATGTCGAATAAAAAGCATCGAGCGAGACAATACACAGTATACACACGTTTAGACACATGTTCGAATAAGCGTAAAACCATAGAACATGAACGGGCGTAGATATTTAGCATAACACTCTGGTGAACTATGACCTACGCTAAACATTACGTAAACAACAGTTTACAGAAATAACCCCAAGGCAACTAACCTCCTGTTTACAATATTAGGTACTATAATTCAGAAACATTTAACTGCGTTGTAGCACAGAAGGAAATGGCTTTGGATCGGACTGATTGGAGCCCCATTTTGAATAGCTAATGACTGATAACATCCAATACGTGCAATTAGTACAGGGTGGCGCAAAATTAATCATCTAATTTTGATTTTGAATAACTTTTTTACTAAATAAAAAAAAAAAGATTTTTAGTAATAGAAATCTTTATTTGGACTTTTACAATTTTTTCTGTTAAGTGGAAAAGATGATATCCGTCAAGTGGCTGCCACCAGTGTTGATACACATTTGTGCCCGTTTTATGTATTTTCCATGACTTTCCCGCAAGATTTCCGGTGATACTGTTCGCATTCCTGTCGAATATTCTCCTTGAGGGCTGCGATTGTCTGAGGTTTGTTGGCATAAACCCGCAACTTTAAATTGCCCCAAAGAAAGAAGTCTGAGATGGTTAAATCGGGCGATCTTGCTGGCCATACCAAATCGTCAAAACGAGAGATTACGCGACCAGGAAACGCTTCCTTCACAATATCGATTGTGGCTCGTGCTGTGTGCGTGGTTGCACCGTCTTGTTGAAACCACATGTTCATCAAGCCCCGCTCATCCAATTCTGGAAGTAAGAAGTCGTTTATCATGGCCCAGTAGCGTTCACCAGTAACAGAGACCGTAATGCCAATGGCGTCCTCATAAAATACGGCCCAATCACTCCTCCCGCGTGAACGCCGCACCACACAGTGGCTTTGAGTGGATGTAATGGCCTTTCATGCATCGCACGCGGATTTCAGTGCCCCAGAAACAAATATTTTGCTTGTTGGCGTAACCGTTTAAGTGGAAATGCGCCTAGTCGCTCATGATGACTTTCGACATAAAATCGCTAAAAGCGTTAAAGCTTAAATCGACACAATTATTCCACGCTCTTGCGGAGTATAGCGCTCCATTGCTTTTCTGTTTGTATTCTGCAGCTGTCTAGTTCACAAATGTCAAATGTGATTGACGTACGACGCCATTTGCAAAAATTATAACATCTTCTGATAATAATTTAAATAATTTTGCGCCACCTTGTATAAGCCATCTTTAGAAACGTACGGATATTTATATCTGTACTGGGTCACGGTGGAGAATCTTGATTTTATTAGAAGGGAGAATGGAAATTTTAGGGCCCACGTCTTAATGCAAATAATTATATAAGTACACGAGAGGCATTTTTAAGCAAAACATAAGTTACTAGCACGGCTTATCTCAAATGTCTGTGAATTCGGAGATACAGGTACCGTCTTCGAAGTGATCTGTCCGTTACGGCGGGACACACTTCCCCCAGATTCCTACCCACCTACTTAAAAAAACGATTGTGCTCTAGACCACACGACGGAAGTAAAACTTCACTAACTCATAAAAGAACATATGACATTGACATCGTCATTGACATTGATATTGGAGTGACATATGACATTGGGGTGACATATGACCATGGGGTGACCATCCTTATCTTTATCCTTATCCTTATAACTCGTCAAGTCATGTGTGCGTAAAGGCCCGACCGTCCGCCCCGCCGTCGATCACCGTTCGCATCGATTACCGTTCGCATCACACTTTTCGTAACATCAAACTTTTCGTAACATCACACTTTTCGAAACACATCACCACTTTTCATAACACATCACCACTTTTTGTAACGCATTCACCAGCTTATCCTCCAAGTCGAGCGTGCGTAAAGAAGTTTTACTTCAAAAACCTTCCACTCAACATCCCCAAGATGGCATAGGCTCTGAGGGAAGATGACAAAGGCTCTGTGTGGAGCTAATGTAAAAAAAACTTTCATCCTAACTAGGGAAGTCTTGTGGGGTATTTATATGACTTGGGGAAAAGTTTGAAGATAGAGTTTTCTATGAGATGAACCAAAAGTTTTATCTGTATTCCATATCAATGTAATTGGATTCAAAATAAATAGAGCAATTTATGCCAACAGGAATTTATTATTGTCAGATAATCCAAAGGGGTGATATTCCAAACAAATTTATTTTCCACGCGTTTTTTTATTAATCTATCTAATATTATACAAGGTGTCTGGACATAATACTGGACATAATTTCCAAGCCCGAAGCAATGACATCGATGTTCAACTGCATTATACGATCAAAATTAGAATACGCTTCTACCGTTTGGGCCCCATAGCATTAAAAATACATAAAATTATTAGAACAAATTCAAATAAAATTCCAAGGCAAGTTAAAAAGGTGCATCACATGGATTTGCTCTCCGAATCGCGCTACGAAAGTTTCCAATCTAGGAGGAATGGGACCCTTGCAGTAATCATCATCATTACATAGTATAAAATGAAGTCGCTCAAAATGTATGTGCGCGTTAATCTTTTAAACTACGCAACGGATTTTCATGCCGTTTTTACTAAAACATAGAGTGATTGAAGGAATGTTTATATGTATAATACATGCAAATTATATTAGAGAAAAGCCGAGAAATTCAAAGAAAACATATTTTTGTGCGATTTAAAACGGCAGGCGGGCCGTACTATAGTCACTTTTGAAATTCGTTCTACGGAAGAAATTAGAAAATAGATGTCCTAGAGTAAGTAGGTACTTGATTTTCCCTTTTCAAATATCCAGTGTTGCATTGCAAGCATTGTATAATTAGTGGCGATCGCTCGAATTGCATTACATAGTCTAAAATGAAGTCGCTCAAAATGTATGTGCGCAATGCGCATAGATCTTTTAATTCATGCGGTTTTCACCAATAGATAGAGTGGTTCAAGGGGAAGGTTTATATGTATAATACATGCTTATTATAGTAGAGAAAAGCCGAGAAATTCAAATATTCAATTCAGGCAGCGGGCAGCGGGCAGCTGGCAAGCGGGTGGTGTGGATTTTACAAAGGTTGGGTAATGGCGTTGTGTTTCGTTAGCCACAGCAACGTGTGGCCGGGTCTGCTAGTAGTTAATAATTCATTTCAGATGTCCATTAAGAGTTACTCGATCTCCAGACACCTTTTATATCCCTAAGAGCAAGACAAATTATCTTGAAAATGTATTTGTAAGAAGAAGCTGTAGCACATTTAACAGATTATGCCCAAATTTATTTATTTATTTATTTATTTATTTATTTATTTATTTATTTATTTATTTATAATACAAAAGAAAGTACAAATAACATATTAGGCAGCTTTGTCTAAATATCGATGTGTTTAATACAAACCTTGATAAATTCACAGCATGCATAAAAAAATAACACTATTGATGCCACATGTTTAACTAATAACTTAATATTTCATTGATTTCTGTATTTCTCTTTTTTTATTTTTACTATCACCACATTTTCTCTCCAACTTTTTGCAGTTGGAATTCAAATAAAATCACTTACTGAAATATATTATTTATATCAATCAAAATTTAAATGTAAACCCTTGAAAAACCTCAGTTATTTACTTTTTGTAGATATAAGTAAGAAGATACACTTTATCAGAATAATTTATATCAGGTATAGGTTTTGTGTATTTTTGCATTACGGTTCTAAATTATTTGTCGTTATTTTATTGGTCTATGACATTCTTATTTTTATCACTGTCATTTGTGAATTTTGTACAGACTGTTTATAACGCTAATAAATAAAAAAAATAAAAAATTAAATAGCTTTTAAAGTCGTAAATTAACTGACATCCCATATCTCTTGGAATGCTATAAATTCACCTAATACTTAATTAGCCTATTTTTTTAACTTTTTAAGACCATATTTCTTTTACCTGCCCACGCCCTCACTGTGCCATTTCAACGCCCCCTAATTTTCTCTGGGTCTTCTAGTGCCCCCCTGAAAGTCTCAATCGCCCACAAGGGGCGTTATCGCCCAAGTTGAGAACCTTTGACGTACTTTATGCATGCGTCCAAAATCGACTTAGGATACGTTCATTAATGAACTTTGAACTCATAAACCAACTGGGCATTTTAAAATCAAACTAGCAGACCCAGCCACACGTTGCTGTGGCTAACAAAACACAACGCCATTACCCAACCTATATAAAATCCACACCACCCGCTTGCCAGCTGCCCGCTGCCCGCTGCCTGAATTGAATATTTGAATTTCTCGGCTTTTCTCTACTATAATAAGCATGTATTATAGACATAAACCTTCCTTTTGAATCAACTATATTATTATTTTTTATTTATATAAAAATATAGTTAGCGATCGCCACTAATTATACAATGCTTGCAAAGCAACACTGGATATTTGAAAAGGGAAAATCAAATACCTACTTACTCTAGGACATCTATTTTCCAATTTCTTCCGTAGAACGAATTTCAAAAGTGATTTAAAACGGCTGGGGGGCCGTTTTAAATCACACAAAAATATGTTTTCTTTAAATTTCTCGGCTTTACTCTAATATAATTTACATGTATTATACATATAAACATTCCTCTTCAATCACTCTATCTATTGGTGAAAATCGTATGAAAATCCGTTGCGTAGTTTAAAAGATTAACGCGCACATACATTTTGAGCGACTTCATTTTATACTATGTAATGATGATGATAATGATAATGATGATGATGATGATAATGATGATGATGAATAATCGATAGAACAGCGTGCGCTAGATGCCAGGCGCTTTGTAAATCAAGTTTTTTTTCTCAATCAAATATATAAATTTCGATTTTGGCACCCCCTAAAACTGCCGCCCGGGCAGGCGCCCCTGTTTGCCCCCCCTAGATCCGGCCTTGGGAAGAGACATAAGAGATAATATAATGTTATTGTAAACATTTGTATTGTAGCCTCCAGGTTTTTTTATTCATTTTTTTATTTTTTTTTATTTATTAAATTTGATAATAATTACTTCTAATACAATATAAAGATATGGGTAGTCCCACAAAGCTGTAACAGATCAGCTTGTCTGTAGGTTCTACCGTATAATATTATTAAATAACACAAATTAGCTTAATTTACAATATTAATACATAATAAAATATTTAGGCTAGATAAATGTGTTTTTCATTTATTAACCACTTTTTTGTCAGTTTAGGGCAGGATAGGAGTCAACATGTTATAGATCAAAGGTATCATATATTCTAGCGTTCTGGTACCATACTTATTTGATATTCGTGGTATTTTTAGGCCTTTATTTTCGGTAAATCTTGTTGTGTGACTATGCACCAATAACTTTTTATACGCGCTTTCTCCCGAATTATCCATAATTAAAAGATACCAGAGAAGCCCTTTAATTGAAAGTAGGCCCTCAGACCCATATAATAATTTTAAGTTGTTTCTTTGTTTGTAAATGCTAGGTTTAACAATTTATTTTAATTATAGCAGTTTGTAAATTTTGAATGAATTTATTATTCATTATGCTCGAGTGTCCCCAAGTTCGAATTCCATATCTAAGTATTTATTCGACCATCGAATGATATATAAGTTTGAGAGTGCATCGAGGCAACACAAACATCGGAGCTGGTTACAGATTTTGATAACTTGTTTATCCCATTTGAGGTTATTGTCTACGATTATGCCAAGGTAAGTATATTCATTTGTAAAATCAATTTTTTACAGTGGCAATTATTTTCAATTTTCCTATGTATGCATTCAAAATTATGTGCAATTATTTTAGGTAAATTCCACAT
This sequence comes from Limnephilus marmoratus, assembly GCA_917880885.1. Taxonomy (NCBI): domain Eukaryota; kingdom Metazoa; phylum Arthropoda; class Insecta; order Trichoptera; family Limnephilidae; genus Limnephilus; species Limnephilus marmoratus. Next base: position 9,050,543 of record OU862935.1, read on the forward strand.
TTTCAAGCTCGGTGATCTTATATGCATACATTTAGTTTTTTTGACATTAATAATTAGACCTACATCGTGAGACCATTTGAGTAGCTCGTTAAAGTCTCTTTGTAATTCTTTAATAGCTATTTCCGGGTTTTCATTAGATACAACTAGTGCTGTATCATCTGCAAAAATGAATCTACGGGCTATTTTAAAAAGTTTAGACAAGGCAATAACATAAATAATGTATAATTTTGGGCCTAAAATTGACCCTTGCGGTACTCCTGATTTGATAAATCTAAGACTACTCATTTTATTCACTACTATTAGTTACTTATGTCACTGGTTTGCCGTCCCTGATTTATATTGAGCATAATTGCCAATTGACAGTAGTTGGTAGGTGTGACGCTAGCAATGACCTAATTATTATAGCTGGGTGTCTGTTTGACAATTCCCAAAGTAAAACAAAATATTTCACGAATTCGCAGGTCGGTGGAAGAGAATTGGCCAAGAAAAATATAGAGACGGGTATGCGTACCGCCGAAATCATTTATTTGATAACCAACACCCCTGCACACAGGTCACCCAGGTGTTTCGCTGCATTTGGTGAGTCAGCAAGGGTGCCCGGGTTCATGGGGTGAGGTTTGTCTAGGTTTTGGCGGCGGATGCATTTGCCCTCCTACTACCTGGCAGGTCGGATCGGGAGAGACTGGTTGAGAGAGAACTTTTTTGGTTGAAGTTTTTGAAAGTAGTAGCAAACATTAATGTTACGTCTTTATTAAAAAAAATCATTTTATTGTAGAACTGAAATGTATTGACACACATTCGCTATGCTTAGCCTATCAAAAACTGGGCGTACTGAACAGGACCCGCAGATACTTTAATAGTAAACAACTGCTAACCCTGTACAAATCACCAGTGCGCCCCACGGTTGAATTTGGCAGCCACCCCAAGTCTGGAGCTCCAAAATACCTGAAAAATTCCCTCAACTCTGTGCAGAATGTGCGATCCGTTTGATAGATTCTCCCATCTTAACAGCTGGATTGCAATCTTTAGAGCACAGGCATCGCGCGTCGGGTGGGAATGCTATCGTTGTTCTACCGGTATTACAATGGAAGATGCTCCGAGGAATTAGCGTCATTGATCCCTTCGGCGCAGGTGCATAGTCGGGAAACACGCCAAACGCATACCCAACATATGTACATGGTTGACATTTGTAACATGAGGTCGCTTCTTCGACTCGTTCTTGTGTTCAACAGCTCGGCTGTGGAACGATTTGCTGGCCTCTGTGTTTCACCTTTCCTACAACATGGGTCTCTTCAAGACCAATATTTATTCCTTCCTCTCCTCAAAAAGACCCTCCACACAGCATCTCAGATGACATAGGCAATGAGGAAAATTATTTTCCTCAGGGCCTGCTGTGTGGAGTATGTAAAAAATGTGAAAACATTGTTTTTTGAAATATTTATTTAAAATTCTCTTTTGTCAAAATTTGTAATTTTCGACTTCTTTGTAAATCAAGATGGCCTTCAACAAATAATGAAAAATCGAGTGCAGTTTACATGCGGTAGAAGCGAAACGTTACCAAAACAATCTCAACCAATACTTAAAAAGTGTGGTCTTAATATAAACAATAATTTTAACAAAACAAAAAAACGACTTCAAAAAATGCACTAAAATGTAAAAAATAATTTCGTATTCTTCTACAACTTAATAATCAACTTACTTTTTCTATTCATCAATATATAGGTACGATTGTTATTTTTGGAGTCGGTGTCAGCCAAGGTAGGTTTGTAACTACATCCATAGTTATGGGTGAGATGTGCTTGTGTCGCACGCGCGACTTGACGAGGTGAGAGGCGAGAGCGGGCCGCGGCGGGAGGGGAGCTGTCGAGTGAACACGCCGGGCCGGGTACCTTGGCTGACACCGACTCCAAAAATAACAATCGTACCTATATATTGATGAGTAGAAAAGGTAAGTTGATTATTAAGTTGTAGAAGAATACAAAATTATTTTTTTACTATTTAGTGCATTTTTTGAAGTCGTTTTTTTGTTTTGTTAAAATTATTGTTTATTTTTTGATTTTTAGTGAATCTGAAGTACACTGACTAATTCTTACACACTAACTTACTAAATTTGCTCTTGAATTGGAGAGTTCCGTTACTTTGTCATGGATCCCATAATCAGAATCTAACCAAACTCTCATCAAACTACCCTTGAAGTACATCCTTTCCAATAAATGAAGAATCATCGAAATCGGTTGGCGTGATATTGAGTTATTCGTTCATTTGCCGCGCACATACTTAATGCAAATTTAAGACTTATATGATTTTCTCATAGATGCCATTGTCAGAACTGGACCAAATTAAAATGGGACCACACGGAAAGCACCAGCTTTCAAATAAAAAAAGAATCATCAATATCGGTTCACTCAGACGAAAGTTCTGAGGTAACAAACCAAAAAAAAAAAAAAAAAATACAGTCGAATTGAGAACCTCCTCCTTTTCGAAGTCGTTTAAAAAGAGGCCAATGAGCGCAGACCTAGTGTCATTTCCGTTTCATATCTCAATCAAAAGAAGCCTTGTTAAAAGTGACATCATAATCAAAGCGGCCAATGAGCGCAGTTGATGCGTCGCAGGTGCAGTAATTCTTAAGAAGTTTTACTTCAAAAAGTTTGTTGATATTAAATTTCTCTTTGTGAAAACGTTCCTAAAATACAAACTTTGCTACGCTCGGTCAGCTACCAAAAAAATGTATTTCCGGGTAATGAAAATGCTTTCCGGGTATTAAACCTGTAAGTATTGAGCCCAGTTATTGAGTTATCAGACATAGACAGTCCAGACGGCAGACCGGCCAGACAAGGAGAGCTGGTTGTGTCGCGGCGCCATATTGATCGATCTCTCGGATAATGGCGGCTGTACAGCCTACTTATATGTATATTATAAATACCCTGTGCCAAAAATAAATGGCAAAGGTTTCGGCCGGTGGGCTTTAAAAAGGCTAGTCAAATCGTAGCACCGGACGCGGATTATTTGGCACATTTGCAGTCATAATGGTTGGCGTCTTTGCTAATGATATTGTGGGGAAAGGACGATAGGTGGTGTTTGGTACCCACTGGAGCGACTAAGGTCAAAATATGGACCGCTTTTATTTTCCTGCGGTTGATAGCGGTTCAAAATTGGACCACTTTTTTTTTTGAACCAAAGTTTACGATTTTATAATATTTTTTTTATAAATCCTACGAATATGTGATAATCGACAAAAGATTTTTTTAATGTGGGCCGAAAAATAAAAGTTTTAAATCACGCTGTCGCTCGAGTGGTTGAAGATATATTATCAATGTATTTATCAAAAATTTCGAGAGCAGTTTTCGCGCGGTAGAAGTGAAACCTTCACCCACACAATCTCAACCAATAGGAGGAGCCTTTAAAAGTGAGCTCATAATCAAAGCGGCCAATGCGCGACGTTTCATTGGTACTTTATTAGGTAAGGTTTCGTTCCATCTCATTCTCTCGCAGGCTAATTCTTATAGATATATGTGTTTGTCTCTTTTTGGTGTCACTCGTTTCCATTTCATCGAGTTTAAAATCACAACGCTGATAAAGAAATTTCACTTCAAAAGAGAGTGTGCAATTCACATGCGGTAGAAGTGTAACCTTCGGAAAACTAAAGTTGACAAGAGAATATGAGATATGAGAAGGAAGAAGGAAGAGGAAAGGGCAAGAGGCATAGGAAGGTGGGAGGTGCTCATGCTGTACCTTTTCTATATTAATATTACTAAAAACACGTTCCATAAAAACGTAATAAATAGCTTAAACGGCAACCCGAGGAAACTCTGGGATGAAATAAATAATCTAATAGGTAAACCTAAACAAAATTTAGATAAAATAATCCTTCAACATATGGGAAGTCAAGGAGATACAAAGTTTTTATGCGATAAATTTGCCACAACATTTGTAAATGAAATAAAAGACATAAGACATAATTGTACTAAAAAATTCCTAGATCGTAACACGTATACAACTCCTGCTATTATGTCGATGAGATTTAGACCTGTATCACAAAAAGATGTTAAAAAAATTATTAATGATATGGATGTTAAAAAATCAGAAGGCAATGACCAAATAAGAATAAAAGACCTGAAGTTAATTGCTGATAATATAATCCCAGTACTGACTAAACTAATTAACCTTTGTGTTAGTAAAAGTATCATGCCTGACGAACTTAAAACATCCATCATCAGACCTATATATAAATCAGGAAACCACAAAGATTTCACAAACTATCGACCAATAGCGATTCTCTCGTGTATTGATAAAATTATTGAAAGGGCTATCTTTAATCAAATACAAAATTTTATAGAAAAAAATAGAATCATAAATCCCATACAGTACGGATTTCAAAAACAAAAAAGTACTACACAATTACTTTCTAAATTCACTGACCATATAAATTGTCATTTGAATGAAAAATATTATGTAGGCATAATTTTTATAGATTTTAAAAAGGCCTTTGACACATTGGACCATGAAACATTACTAAGGGCAATGGAGGAATGTGGTATTAGAGGTCCTTTAAATAAATTTTTTAAAAATTATTTGTTTAATAGAAAAATTAAAGTTAAAATTGACGGAATTTTAAGTGATGAAATGTTGGCAAACACTGGGGTAGCTACGGGATCGATATCGGGACCTACGTGTTATATTATGCAAGTAAACAGTCTACCAAACGTAATAAAACGTTGTAAATGCTACATGTTTGCAGACGATACTTGCATCATATGTGCTGACAAAAATCCACAAAAAATTCAGGAAATTTTACAAACAGACCTAAATAATATAATAAAATGGTCCCACGACAATGGCATTATTATCAACGCAAAAAAAACCAAATACATGCTTATACATTCACCACATGCAAACTGTCAGGATAAGGAATTGCACATTAAAAGTCATTCATATGATTGCTTACACACAAAAAACCAATCCCTGCAGTGTAATTGCCCAAACATAGAAAAAGTGTACCAATATACATACCTTGGTCTTACAATAGATGTCAATTTTAACTGGTCAATTCATATTGAAAATGTATGTAATAGATTAAGATCTATATTAGGGAAATTTTATCACCTAAAAAACTTTGTTAATAAAAATATATTATACTGTACATATAACGCATTAGCAGAATCAATTATAGGATACGGAATAAATAGTTACGGATTAACGTACAAAACGTACTTAAATAAAATAGAACAACTACAAATCCGTTTCCTAAAATTGATATCAGGCAAAAAAAAAGTTCAATTATGTGATGGCGATTATAAAAAAATGTTCTCCTTGTGTAATGTGCTCTCTATACATAGTAGGGTAGATTACCAATTAACTCTAGATGAATTCTGGAATACAGAATTCAAAAAACCTGTAAACCATAACTACCCCACTAGGCATAGAGAAGCAGAAATGTTTATTATTAATAAATCTCAAAATGTATACGGTGATAGAACAAAAAGGCATAAAATTCCGCAAATATTTAATGCATTACCTGAAAATATTAAAAACGAGACATCATATTCAAAAATCAAAACTAAAGTTAGATCATTCCACTTCAATAGAATATGAAAACTAAAATATTGTATAAAAATACCTAAATCTATGAAAAACAAATAATATTTTGATCGAATAGGTATAGACCTAGTTCTTTTAACCATTGTTCAAAATAAAATTTATGTTACAATAAGCATTATAATAATTAGTTAAGTATTTTAATATTAAGTATTATATTATTAAATAATTACTATATATGTATTAAGCACCAAGATATCAAACATTTTATATGTTGTAAGTAAATAAATTGGAAAAATGAGAGATTTCTTACAATCAAACTGATTGATCAGTTTTGTAAGATTTAAGTAAGAGAAATTATTGTACAATTAATAACTAAATAAACATATTAAAAAAAAAAAATATAGTTGTGCATTAATTTAATTAACATTTGTGGTCGTACGTTTGACTTCGTTTCGGTATTTCACAAGAGTGTTATTAAGAATATCGATATTGTTAAATTGCGTGTTATATTGCGCGCATATACGTGGGATTGGAGAATTTTTTCTAAGGTTGGTTCTGCACGCTGGCAAATGAAAAAAATGGTTTAGTCTGGTTGGCCTTGTAGGTATGTGATTATACTATCTCATTCTCTCGCAGGCTAAATCCTATAGAGATTTATGTGTTTGTCTATTTTTAATGTCGCTATTTTATGTTTCATCGAGTTTCAAATCACACCGGTGCTAAAAAAGTTTTCGCTTCAAAAGAAGAGTGTCTGTGCCGGACACCGAGGGAGCAGCGTGGATTTGATTTGTGTACAAATCTACATTATTATTCCAATTTTACGCACCTGACCTTGGATGAATTTTGTTTTTATTTTATGCCTTATGAGTAAAACCTCAAATTATAACATTTAATTAAATGAAGACAACATTAGCGAAACTCAATCGAAAATCTGACCCCAGAGGTGCCAATATATTTTACTGATTTTTCATACATAAAGATAGCAACCAATATGCGTTAAGAAAATAAAGATAATGTGGGTGGTTCTTATTCGAAGTATGATACAGTTAAAAATAACCGAATCGGACATCGACACCTTGGCGCAGTGATTAGCGCATTTGCCCGGAAAGCGAAAGGTCCTCGAGTCCCAGAGTCCCAGAGTCCCAGAATCCCAGAGTCCCAGAGTCCCAGAGGTGCAAATATGTTTTTCTGATTTTTCTGTTTCCATGTTTTCGATAGAGTTTCGCTAATATTATCGTCATTTAATTAATATAAAAATAAATTCACATCACAAAGTATCTGCATCACATGAAGAAATATATTTATTTGGGTTTTTTCAAACAGAATTATACTACGAGGCATATCCAGAAAGTAAGTGTACTGTGACCACAACGGGCGGAGGTTTTTAGTTTTTTGAGGGTTGGCAACACTTAGTGGTACAGGAGGGGTCTCCTGACCAGAAAGAGCATTGCAGGAACATTGTTGTACGTAAACTCACGTTTTAGTGTCCAGTGGCGTGAAAGTTGTCGGCAAAAAATCCCGCCAAGTGCTGTGATCTGCTTTTTACTCACGGAAGAAATAACACCTACACGAAAAAAAGTTGAGGATTTCTGAGCTCTATTGTTACTGGAGATGAAAGTGGGTAACTCATTACATGCCTGGGAAAAAAACAGTCGTCGAAGTGGCGTCACACCAATTCCCCATCTGTGAAAAAAAGGAAAACCACAATTTCGGGCAAAAAAAATCATGGCCTCAGTGTTTTTGGACCGAAAAGGCATCATTTTGTTCAAATTTCAGCCTCAGATTAAGATCATCAATACACAACAATATTGTGTACCCTAAAAAAACTCAAAAGGAGCATTCAAAACAAAAGGAGGGGAATGCTGATCAGAGAAGTTTGCCTTTTTCACGAAAACGTCCGACCTCACAAAGCCTTAGCCACCAATAAGATCATGAACTCATTTGATTGGGATGTTTTGAACCACTCCCCGTAATCCCCTGGCTTGGCGTCTTCAGATTATCATCTTTTCACCTTCCTAAAGGCATGTATGGATGAAAATAAATTTTCAATCGACGAGCAGGTGCAGAAAGTGGCCCTGAAGAGCAGGGCCGGATTAACCATGTCGGGGCCCCTAGGCAATGCACCTCTCAGGGCCCCTTTACCAATGGCGGACTAACGGGGGGGGGGGGTTGAAGGGGCTTCCAAACGCCTCCTTGTTCCCTTGATCAAATCCTTAACAAGGTTTTAATGGGGGGGGGGGGGGTAAGGTTTTAAAACTTTTCATTTTCAATACAGTACTCAATATACTGACATGTAAAACATACTCAATATATTGAGTACTGTGTCAAAATTTCAAGTAAATCGGAGAAAAACTAACGATGGTACAGCGTTTCAAGCGACCGGCCCTCACTTTTATTTTCCCAAGCAGATAGGTAGTGCATATTGAGGCTTGTACAACATTTATATTTTAAACATATGTAGGTATGTATAATCAAAAATAAAATGAAACAAATGCCAATATAAACCACACACGGCACCTTCAATCGCTTCAGATACTAAGTAATGTTGCAATAAATAGAAGGAAAGAAAAGTAAAATACAAGTATATTTACATATTTGTTTTAATTATAGACTTTTTAATTATTATTTGTGCATGATGTGAACATTAGTTATTTATTGGGTTATAACCTAATTATTATAATTTGTTGTTTTCTTTAATGCGTGTACCTAATGTTATTAACCTGTAAATGTTCCTAATAAAAATTTAAAAAAAAAAACTACTGAAAGCTGACTTTTTCCGAAACTTCGTTGCTCACTAATTGAAGCAAGTCATTTTTTCCCGGGAAGCAGGGCCCCTAGCCAACGCGGGGCCCCTAGCTGATGCGGGGCCCCTAGGCAGTTGCCTACTCTGCCTTAGGGATAATCCGGTACTGCTGAAGAGGGGGAAGGAGCTGGCGGGAGAATTCTTCGAGAAGGGCAAAAGAAACTTGTGCCAACAAGTGTATCAACAATATCCAAAATAGTCGACAAGTGTATCAACAATATCCTGTATTTTTTTTTCTAATACACTTTTTCAAAAAAAAAAAAAACAGTAGGTACACTTACTTTCTGGATATGCCTCGTATTTTTTCACAAAAATGATTCAACTTACCCTTATTTCAAAACCTGAGAGCATTTTCGATTCGTCGTTATTACTTTATTAACTTCATGTAGAAAACTTGCACTCACTCTTTCCACAAAACATTTTTTTTAACAAAACTTTACCATTTAAAACTTTGAAAAAATTGCGCGCACCTATATATGTATAACTTTTTGAAGTGCACTTTTTAAAATGTATTGTGATGAAACAGATTTTTTTAACAGGTAATAAATGTACCAGATCATTTTTATAATATAAAATATTTCATGACTTGAGATTTAAAAAAAGCACTTTTTCCTAAAGCACAGATGTGTTTTTTTTAAAGAATTTTCATATACACGGTGTCCCGAATTTCGTAGTAAAAACCGAAAACTGATGAATCTACATCACATTTGACGTCCTTCGTGGTCTAGGGGTAAGCTCTCGACTAGACATCCGGTGGTTGCGGGTACAAATCCAGTTCGCGAGCGCAAGTAAATTTTATTTCTTTGATTTGTGTTATTTCACAATTTAATCATTTAAAATTAATATAATTAATTAAAGCTCGTTCCAGAGTGGAAGATAAACTAAGTAACGCCCTGATGTAAGAACACCAATCAAAATTGAAACGTTGCTTGAAATGACTTTAGACGTGTTTGGTGACTAGATTTCAAAAGCCAGGTACTTCCCTACCTTCCTCTTCTCCATATTCTTCTCCTCCCCACTACCTTCCGCCTCACAACATTTCCTAATTGGGGGTGCCATAGTCTCTCTGTCTCCAGGCGGTTGTGAGCGGTTGGGAATCATGTGCGATATTCGCATTAAAAAAATAACCTTAAATTATCGATTTTGTAGCATAACTTTTTTAAAATTAGAATTTGGATTTTTTAAGTCAAATATAAAAAAAAAAACGTCGCTAGGGATTAATATCAGCAACGAGTAGTTCAGCGTAGTCCCGGTCAAAAAAGTTTGTTACTGAAAATGTCTAAAAAATAATATATATACATAAGTGTGCAGTTCACACCTGGTAGATGTGAAACCTTCAGAAAACTAAAGTAGACAAAAGTGGGGAGGCTACGAAGCACCGCACAAAGACGAGACCGTATAATCTATCTCATTCTCTCTCAGGCTAAATCCTATATATGTATTTGTTTGTCTCTTTTTAGTATCGCTTTTTCGTTTCATAGAGTTTCAAATTACAACGGTGCAAAAAAAGTTTTCGCTTAAAAAATCGGAACACAAAAAAATCCGAGTGCAGTTTACTTTACCAAAACAATCTCAACGAATACTTGAAAAGTGAGGTCATAATCAAAGAAACCAAAGAGCGCAGACCTCGCGTGATTTCATATCTTAACCAATAGGAGCCTTTAAAAGTGACATCATTATCAAAGCGGCCGATGAGCGCAGTTGATGCGTCGCAGGTGCAGTAATCGTCATTTCCGTTTCATCCGAAATCCAAATCACAGCGGTGCTAGAGAAGTTTTAGTTAAATAAATTTTTTAAGTTCTCCATGTGATGCAGATTCACCAGTTTCCTTCTTGGGTTACGAGTTTCCGAACACCATTTATAACTGGTACAACTAACCATTGACCCAAATAGATCATTGTTGTGGAAACCGAAATGCTATGAAATATTTCCATATTTTCTTACTACGTAAACGAAATATAAATTCAGCCAATCTGTTTTCCAGAAAGTCGATTTGTACCTCTATTGTACCTATATTGTATACCTCTATTGTAAGCCAAACTGAAAATCTTATTTAAAACTGATTGCAAAACAAACGCCACATTTCACGGTGCTGTGAAACGAAATTCACACTGAAATTATTATGCTCCACCGGAACTAAATATGACCTTTAACAAACTAAAGGTCAAATAACATCACAAACTCTTAATATTACATGTTAAATTACTCGTTTTTAGGCTAGACACAACGTATTTTTTTAATAAAAACACATAAATTTGTTGTAGACCACTTTAATTTTATAAACACTCTACCGGTTTCAGAAGCACCCTTCCTTCGTCCGGAGAATATTATAACTGAGAGTTAATATTATAACAGGAGAATGTTATAATATTTTCCTGACGAAGAAAGGGTGCTTCTGAAACCGGTAGAGTGTTTATAAAATTAAAGTGGTCCACAACAAATTTATATGTGTTTTTATTGTAAATTATAGCGAGCCACAAGTTAATGCTTTTTACAAATATGTTTTTTTTTTTAAATTTCATTAGTTTTCTAATACTTTGTAGAAGGTTCGAACCGAAAGAAAAATTATGAAAATTGCGCAGAAAATTTAATAATTTCGACTATTTTAACTTCACACATTTGACAGTTCAGGCAGCTGTTTTTTTTTGTATATTATAAATAGGTACCTATGTTTGGCACCAAATTTGATTGATTGTTCTTATAATATACAAAAATGAAAATTTGAATAAAAAAATTGTAATAGGTGGCACGCGAGCTGTTTGAAAACTGAATGTACTGGGACTGAATATATGGAAGGCGGGAGAGGGGTTGGCGGGATAGGGGAGCGGGAGAGGGGCGAGAGTAGGCGGGGAAGGTGGAACGGTGAACGCGGGAGGGGAAGGGGATGCGGGAGGGGAACGGGTACGCACGGGAAAGGATATGCAGGGAGAAACAATTTATTTCTTTGAATATGGCATTGCAAAGCATGCCAGGAACCAGCTAGTAGCATATAATTGCAAGTTTTCAACGTTTAATCACAGAAGACCAAATTCGTCCCAGCTCAATATAGGTCTCATTTAAATCGTTGTATCTCCCTTCCTGTCATGGTGAGAAATATGTTCTAAACAGTGTTAGAAAGAGAAAACTCCGCGCATTATAATCGAATTTAGAATTTAACCACAAATATTAATTATTAATGTGCTCCCCCAAAGATATTGAAATATAAGTAGATGTGCTATCTGCTGTTTTTACTATGTGGGTCTGCGCTTCCGGGTGTCGCCGATATTGTTTACCAATTAACAAATAAACTAAAAGAACAAATAATTAACGAATAAACCAAACGAACGTTAAACTAAATGAACGAATGCCATTGGTCAAATTCAGCGTGATTTATACACCAGAGTCATGGAAAATAGGACATTTCATATGCACGCCTAGTCTAGTCTCTTTCAACGGAAGCAATCATCCGAACAGGTCCTCCATTGATATGCTTAGTGTAACTCTAAGTGACCAGCTCAGGTATGGGGGCTCCATCGAAGCCAGAGTAAAGTTCCCAGAAACTGGACATGCTGTATGGGGCCCGCAGATACTTTAATAGTGCACAACTGCTAACCCTGTACAAATCGCAAGTGCGCCCCACGGTTGAATTTGGCAGCCACCTCTGGTCTGGAGCTCCAAAATACCTGATTCCTCTCAAAATTCCTCTCCTCAAAAAGACCCTCCACACAGCATCCTAGATGACATAGGCCCTGAGGGAAATTATTTTCCTCAAGGCCTCCTGTGTGGAGTTAATGTAAAAAAAAAAAAAAAAAACGAATTCTTTCCTTATTCAAAATATATTGTTAACCGATATTAATGCACATTTTCAAAAAATCAACGAAATGAACAAATTCTTTTTGTATGAAAACTACGCTAATTAGCGCGTAGTCCGGCGACAGCTGCGCGGACACCATAGCATATCTCTTCTATATTTGAATATCTTTGTGCTCCCCTATGAAACCAAAGTTACCGATAGCAATTTGAGAAAAATGCATAAAATTTGGAGAATTTTTTATTCATTATTACTTTATGAAACAATAAAAAACGACAGGTGAAAATAACGTATATAATACATTGCCTAATAAAATGTGTGTTTTTCTTTTTGAAGTAAAACTTCTATAGTTGTGATTTGGATTTCGGATGAAACGGAAATGACGATTACTGCACCTGCAATGCATCAACTGCGTTCATTGTGCGCTTTTAAAGGCTCCTATTGGTTGAGATATGAAACGGAAATTACGCTAGGTCAGTGCTCATTGGTCGCTTTGATGACGACCTCACTTTTCAAGTATTGATTGAGAGTGTTTTGGTAAAGTTTCGCTTCTACCGCGTGTAAAACTACACTCGATTTTTTTTTATTTATCAGTAATTTTACGAGTAATCGTAAGTGAACCAATTTAAAAACATTTTATGTTTGTTTACAAAATTTTAATATTTTGAAAATTTTATACATTTTTTAATAATAACATTCGTAAACGTATTTCATTACTTTTCAAAAACAGCTTTCAATTTCTTGGAAATGTTCAGAATTACATTTATTTGGATTTTATTGCAAAACGAAAATATTTTGACCTTCTGACAAAATACGCTAGATTCATGAGAGGTTGCGCGTCGCATTGAGCGTTATTTAAATTTATTTATATTTATATTAACTTTTTCCTATACTAAGCGAAGCTAATCGCTCGCTTATTGTTAGGAAGAATTTACTGTATAAAGAAATTTCCCACAGGAGGTAAATGTTTTTGTGATGAAATGTATCCTATGTCATTTCCCAGTCCACTAACTATCCATACGCAAAAAAAACACGTCGAACGGTTGCTCCATTGCGACGTGAACGAAGGACAAACAAACAAACATTAGCATTTATAATATTAGGAAACAAAACGGAAACTGGCGTTTGGCGGATGTATAGACTGCCCTACAAAACTAAACTAGCACACTAACAAAAGCAAATGTTTATATAAAACGTTTTTTAACCATATTATATTTCACGTTATTTAATATTTTATTAAATGTCACGGAAAACTGGCACGGAACACGGGACACGGAAGTTTGGCATACGCATACCTTGCCATATCAGACAAAAATTTACGGAACAATAGCAATTGTTTATATTACACGTTATTTAACCATAATTACACGTTATTTAACATATTATTAAATGACACGCAAAACTGGCGTTTGACGTACGCATACGTTTCACAGGAATAACAACTGATTACATAATCTACACGTTTTTAACCATGTTACATGCTATTCATTACATATATTTATATTATAAAATGACGCGGAAAACTGGCGTTTCGCTTATACATACGCTACCGTATCAACTTGCGAGTCGTAACTGACGCCGCGAGCCGCAAGCCGTATCGAGTCTATTAGTCCCTCTAAAATAGTTATTGCATCGTCTGAAGCCGCTGAATGGACAATTCATAGAAGTGAAAGATATGCCCAGCAGAAAAACATATTTATTTTCTCTATTTAAATATATTATACACGCAGTGGCGGACTAATGGGGGGGCGGTCCTGAGGGGCCTAAAAACGCCTCCATGTTACCTTGATCAAATTCTAAACAAAGAAGGCACCAGGACACTGTAAAAAAAATGTTTCTCTTTTTTTATTTCTTTTTAAAAGATGCATTTGTTAGGAATGCTCTCACCAAATGTTTTAAAGAAATATGAAAAATTGACGGAGATACAGCATTTTATGTTAAACCGTTTGAAACAGTTTACGAGTATATGTTGAATTATTCTTCAGCAAAACTTTGATTGCGTTTTTCTCCAAACTTTTTAAACACGTCTGGTTGGCAACATATTAAAAACAACAATACATACATCCGATTTGCATGCACCAAGTCTTAAAGTTTTCGAAAATTCAGTCACAATGGCACCATGAAGGGCAATTTTGTTATCTAAAAAATATAAAAAATGACGGACCAGCGAATTTTATTCAATTTTATATGGAAAATTTTCATCGTTCATAAAACAAAAAAAAATAAAAGGAGGCCCTTCAGGATCTGTGACTGAATTTTCGAACAGTTTAAGACTTGGTGCATGCAAATCGGATGTATAGTTTTTTTAATATGTTGTTAACCAGGTTGAAAAACGTAGTTTCGATAAGTTTTGCTTAAGGATAATTCAACATACGAGTACAAATTGTTTAAAATGGTTTCATATAAAATGCTGTAACTCCGTCAATTTTATGAATTTCGTTAAAATATTTTATGAGAGCCTTATTAACAAATGTATCTTAAAAATAAATTTAAAAATTACATTTTTTTATTACATTGTCCCTGTTTAGGATTTGATCAAGGGAGCGTGAAGGCGTTTGGAGGTCCCCTGAACCAGAGGCCCGTGTGAATAGAATAAAAAGCTTGTAAAATTAATCAACTTCTTAAACTAGAGTGGAGGAAAGGGCTCGTTTAGCCTTGCCGCCCCGGGTGTCTGACGGACTTAGTCCGCCACTATATACACAAAATCTGGTAAAGTAAAACCGGAAAAGTACTACACCACTATTTAAAAAATTATCTGTTTATTTCTAATAATAAAATTTGGAATCGCACTTGACCACCTTTCAAAAACAGATTTTAGTTTTTTAATACGATTAGAAATATTCATTTATTTGGATTTTATTGGCCAGTGGAAACATTCTGACAGAATATGCCCGAGGCCTGAGGAGTTAATTGATAGTTTAAGCTTACTTTAAACTCACTGACACGCCCACGGCACGCTTGTATAGGAGCATTCATCTATTCGGCGTCTAAAATCGTGTTTTTACTTCATGGACCCAAAACGCCGTTAATTAACGTACAAATGAAACAATAACGCCCCGTGAAGAGACGCTCTTGGAATTGTAATTACTTGCAGCGGTGTTGGCTGTTGGCTATTAGCTGCTCGAATCGTAATATTATTTTACCCGTAATCTTTCCGCCATTCTGTCTGTGTAAAATATAATTAGGACAGTAGGTGTCGGTAACTGAGTTTAAACTAGGTGAACATCTGTTTTTCCAATGATATAAAGATATTTTCTTGATAGAAGAACGAGGCACAGTAATGTTGGTGATAGAAAGTTTAACAGGAAATATTTAGGTACATTTTAGTAATATTGGTGATAAAAAGATATATCTTATGGAAATGAGGAAAATTAATGTTGGTGATGAAAAGGTACATCTTTCAAGGAACAAGATACATTTTTAATAATTTTGGCGATAAAGGGATGTCGAGTATCGAGATTCATTTTAGTGATGTTGGTGATAAATAGATGTATCTCAGTAGGAATGAGGTACATTTTAGTAATGTAGGTGATAAGATATATCCTAGTAGAGGAACGAAGTAAGTAGGTACCTATTGTAATTTTGATGATAGAAAGTATTAGTATGACAGCAGTAGGTACATTTTAGTAAAGTTGGTGTAGTAATATTTATATCTTAGTAGGAACAATTTGGGAGGCGAGAATGGGTACCGCCACCCCGGGAACCTTTATTGGATAACCAACACCTCTGCCATAGGTAACCCCAAGTGGTTCGCTACGTTTGGTGATTTAGCAGGGTTGCCCGGGTTCATGGGGTGAGGTTTGTCTAGGTCTTGGAGCCGGATGACCAAGACACACTGAACCCCAGATTCCTACCCACTCCTTAAACCCTTTTCCTTCCCAGAACTCTCCTCTCCTTCCTTTCCTTAAAAAAACCCTCCACACAGCATCCCCAAAGATGACATAGACCCTGAAAAGAAATTATTTTCCTCAGGGCCTCCTGTGTGGAGCTCGTGTAAAAAAAAAAAAGAAGGTACAGTAATGTGATAAAAAGATTTAGTAATAACGAGGCACATTTTAGTAATTTTGGTGATAAAAAGATGTACCTTAGTAGGAATGAGGTACATTTAAGGAATGTTGGTGATAAAAAGATGTATCTTAGTAGGAAAGAGGTACACTTTAATAATGATGGTGATAAAAAGATGTACCTTAGTAGGAATGAGGTACATTTTATTAATTTTGGTGATAAAAAGATAGGAACGAGGTACATTTTAGTAAAGTTGGTGTAGTAATATTTAGGTATATCATAGTAGGAAGAAGGTACAGTAATGGCGATAAAAAGATATATGTATTTTTTTTTACATTAGCTCCACACAGGAGGCCCTGAGAAAAATGATATTAAAACACTCTGGGTTAGTCAATTACAATTATTATTATAAAGGCGGTGATAAAAAAAATATCTTTACAACCTAGTAGAGATGAAGCATCAGTAAAGTCATCATGATATCATGTTATTTAATTATTATATGACGCACTTCCCTGCCTACGTGGTTCGGAGATCTTCTATTTTGGGATGCTGGTAATTCAATAACAGTTGAAAGTTATTATACAGGATAACCAGAAATTCCCTCTTAATTAAAGCTTTTCCAAAGGAAAGGCCAAAACTTTTCGTTATTGATCGGTAATCGACCAATCTAGTAACAGACGAGAAATGTAACTTTAAATATGTGTGGGTTTATATTATACAAGAAGTGAAAAGACGAATTTGCGTGCCAATAGACGCCATGAATAAAACACTAAATATATGGATTGACAGAGGCATAACGAAGACCAACATGAGATTCGTCCGGGCGCTGATTACCCCTATTTCCATGCGGTGTGGAAACATGGACAACAAGAATGTGGATAGATGCCCTTGAGGATAGATGCCATTTTATCCAGCACAACAGCTTCAAAGCTGGAGAAAATGCTCAGGATTCCATGAACAGCCAGACGCACAAATGTGTCTGATGTGTGTTTTACGCGACTATGGATATCGAAAGACCTTGCATGTTGTGTTAACTGTGTGAAATGTGCGTGAAAGACCACTGCTCAAGTAGAAATAATGCACGTAAGGAAATGCAAAGAGGGTCTTACTGCGGAAACTTGTGCCACTCTTTTCTATCTCGGCTGGTTTAATCATGCACTTGTAGGACTATATTAATCGCGGTACTTTACTTCGTGATTCGGTTTGCGGATGCGGTAAGCGGTATTTTAACACTCCAATACACGCGCCCCCTAGTGAGACATAAATACACGCGTGTGATCTGTCAGATGACTGTTCACTTATTTGTCAAAAGTGAATAAAAAAAAAATAAAAAAAAAATTTGTCAAAAGTGAGCTAGGCGAGCTTGGGGAATACTAGGGCGGGGGACCAGGCTCCCCTCCCTTCATCAAATTTATGACGAAAAAACAGAACTGGTCATCTGTGAGATTACACGCGTGTATTGGAGTGTTAATGTAAATGCTTATGCGGAGAAGGTCGATTAATGACTGACGTGGGTAATATAAAATGACAGGTATATAGGGATGGGTAGGAAGGAACATGTGACAATACTAACTACAAGCACAGGGTCTATGGTGTATAGATGAATGTAAGTAAGTGTAGCTGTGTATTATGTAAATGCCCAACCAGTGTACACTCGGGAAGAGCTACGCATTCACAATAGGCTTTCAACTGCTGCTTTCTGTGTATAAAGTATTTTAAGATACTTTGAACACGTTGCTCGCCAAACTGAGGAATCCAACCTGGAGAAACTCATACTCACCGGCAAAGTGTTTAGCAGGAGTAGCAGAGGAAGGTCAAGTCACCAATGCGTTTACTGGCGGCATCCTGAATGTCGGTGTCTTTGGCTATCTAACCAACGCAGAACGGCGAGGAGTAGTGGAGCCTTGTTCATAAGGGAAATTGGTGTAGGGGTCACGATCCTTAGCAATGAAGAAGAATTATATTTCACCATATAACTCGCCATACACCTTACAACATACGTTGCCGATATAAGTTTTATGAAAAGTGTTATTTTTTCTGTTCACATATTCACAAGAAGAAAAAAACAATCGGTAAGCGACGCGATGGTAAAAAAAAATCGAATCTATTTGAAAATTAGTGTAAAACGGGAAAATTTATAAATAAACTAGCTGACCCGACTCACGATGTTCTGCCATATAAATTATTTCTAGTGAATATTGTGATTGTTCAATAAAAAAATACGAATGTATTGTAAGTGTGTGGGGATGGGATCTATGACAGAAAGAGGAATGAGCGACGATTCTCGTGAATGACTTGCGCATGTGTGGTTGAAAGTTCGAAGAGGCGGCCATCTGTCATTCGAAAACATAAATAATTACTTTTTGTTTGACCGAAGGCGTCTACTAATATCTACAGGAATTTCAAAAACTGAAAAAATCGAACTAATATCTATGAGAACCAAAGTGTTGACGAATATCTACAGCTCAAACTGCTGACTAATATCTATGAGAACCAAAGTGTTGACGAATATCTACAGCACTGGCAGAGGTTGGATTTGCAATTATGTATAGCATATTGGAATAACGTAATATTGCGTATGCAGTTTAAAAAACTTAATTTATGTAAGTATGTATGTAAAAATCCCTAATATCGGACTATTGGACACATTTAGCTGATTAGTCCAACCTACGCTCTGTGGATATTAGTTCAACCTACGCTCTGTAGATATTAGTCACCACTGTGACCGTCATAGATATTCGTCCGACCTTAGCTCTGTAGATATTAGTAAACACTCTGAAGTTTGTAGATATTAGTTCAACATATGAGCTGTAGATATTCGTCCGACATACAGGCTGTAGATATTAGTATCTGGAGTCGTTTGACATACGAACGACGGTTAAATTTGTTCGTACAAAAGTACTAAAATCGCGATTAAAAAAAGACAGGGTGGGGGTAGGAGGGTGAAAATTTGGGGTTATAGGTATTTTTTGATGCCAAATAAAAAAAAACATTTTTAACAATTAAAACCAACAAATAGAAAAAAATTCTGGATACGGACACCCTAATCACCCAGGGGCATGAAATATACTTTACGACCTATTATCATACCTACCAAATATACTCTTACATAATAAGTTTCATAAAAATCGGTGGAGCCGTTTCGGAGGAGTGCGACCACAAACATCGTGACTCATGATTTTATATGTATAGATTGTGAACGTGACAAACATTTTAAAGTAACTTGACGACAAAATCTGAAAAGACCCCAGGGGTGGTTCAAACAATCATACTTGCTTGCACCCTCTTTACACGAATAACGTTGGAAAATAACCAATTTACCTGTAAATAAGCACATTTAAGCATGTTGTAATAGCACATTTCCACGTACTTCAGATAACCTTTAATTCGTTTGAGGGTGCGCCAGATAAACAGAAAGAGTGGTAGGGTAAATTGACGTACTAGAAACAAATAACTGCGAAAGCCAACACTAGTAAGGGTTGTTATAATATTGGTTTTTGGAAGTATTATCCGATATTGTAGAAATATTATTATTAGAACCCGCTAAAGTATTTGTGTACCGACTTGGTTAGCATTTCGAAGCCAGTGGGAAAATACATTCTCGTGATGTTTGCTCATAATTAAGATAGAGGTACACACGTAATGATATTATTAGGCAGACAGGTATGATAATGGAATGATTTTACGGTTTCGCGTCTTTTCATCCCGCGACATAATACCCCCCGACAAAATATCCCCGACAAACGGTCCTATGGACAAAACATCCCCTGACAAACATCCCCGACAAACGGTCTTATGGGACAAAACATTCCCCGTCAAAATATCCCAGGCAAAATATCCTAAACTAATCTTACTTATATGCTTATATACAAAGTGCGATTGATGACTTGACAGAGAGAATGAGTCACAGAAAAGGTGTAAAGATACACGGGAAAAAGGTGGATATGATAAGGTTTGCTGACGATATTGCTTTGGTTGCTGAAAGCGAAGAAGAACTGCAAGAGGCCTTAACAACCATGCAAAGCATTCTTCAAAACAATTACAACATGAAGATAAATAAAGACAAAACAAAGCTGCTGACTGTAGGCCGAACCCAACATCAGATGAGAGTAGAGATGTCAGGAGTTCCACTAAAGAACACCAAGGAGTTTGTCTACCTCGGGAGCAAAATAACATGGGACGGTCGGTCTAAGAGCGAGGTCGACAGCCGTATACACCAGGCTAGGCTTGCATTCAATAAAAGGTCGAAAATAATAGAATCAAATAATATAGACCTGAAACTGAGAATACTCCTCATCAAGACACTCCATACATAGGTATGTATGGAGTATCTTGATGTACGGCTGCGAAACATGGTGCCTATCCGAAAGAGATAAACGGAGACTGGAGGCTTTTGAGATGTGGTCCTATAGAAGATTACTAGGAATTTCCTGGAGAGACCACATCACAAATGAGGAGGTTCTCCAAAGAATCGAAGGAGGAAGGCACCTGCTCAGGACCTTGTCCGAAAGGCGCGCAAGATGGATCGGCCATGCAATAAGACAAGAAGGCCTCTTGCATGCCATAATGGAGGGTATGACCGAGGGGACAAACGCTAGGGGACGCCCACGCCGAGAGTACCTGGAGGACCTGCTGGTGGACGTGCGCTGCTCATCATATGCAGAATTCAAAAGAGCCGCACAAGACAGGGAAGAGTAAAAGAAACGAATAGATGAAATTGCTGCAAACCAATCCCGGGATTGAAACCAGAGAGAGAGAATCTTACTTAACATATCCTAAACTAACCTAATTAACCTTACCTTACCTAACCTACCTAACCTAACCTAACCTAACCAAACCTAAACTAATTCAACAAAACCTTTCAAATTTAAAATTTAAATCGAAACTGTAAGTTCTTTTGCTCGGTCCCTTCTGCATCGTCTCTTAAATCGAGAAATAATTTGTCGGGGGATAATTTGTCCGTAGGATACTTTGTCCTAGGGATATTATGTTGAGGGATATTTTTTCGTGGTATATTGTGTCGGGGATATTTTGGACAATGCTCCTATACTCCTCGCGGATTTCCGCGCTGCATGGAGAGCCAATGACATCGATGTACCGGACCCCGATGATACTTGGTCACTCCAGCGCATCGGTGACCTTACTCTGCTTCATCTGCCAAACACTTTGCCAGTAACTATGAGTTTCTCTTAGTTGGTGTCCTCAGTTTGGCGAGCAACGTGTCCAAAGTATCTTAAAATATATTGTAGGCAGATAGTTGAAAGCCTATTGTAGTTGCCTAGCTCTTCCAGAATAGACACATTTGTTCTTCTGGCAGTCCATGGAATCATGAACATTTTTCTTCAGCACCACATTTCAAGGGCATATATCCACATGTTTTCGCACTGTAAAGAAATATGGGGAAAATCAATGCCCGATTACGATTTTTCTATTAATAATCGCTCAATTTGGTACGTCGTCGTTTGAAAAAACGTGTTTACATCACTGTACAAACACGTTGCGAAAATATTAGCACAAGAAATAGCGAGAATTTTTATGTCAACATTAAGAAATGCATAAAAATGCTTCTAAACGAGACGTGTTATCAGGGGAAATTTTCCTAGAACTAATAAAGTCAATTTTTATAAGAAAAACTCTCTTTTTATAAATTTTGAAGGTTATTCCCATCAATGTAATATATCATTGAAGAAGATAATAATAATATTCTAAACGAAAATATGACAGAGAACAAGACACAGAAAAAGATAATGGTCGCAACTGGGACTTGAACCCAAAACCTCTCGTCTATCCAGGACGTGCGTTTACCAATTCCGACATTACGCCCTGCTGTCATTCATTTACACTCTTATAAAAAGTCAATAGTTCCATATAAATAAAATCGGATATATTTATCCGAGACGCTATCCAGGTTATAAACCAATTCTTAGGATGATTGTTTCCAATAAAAAGGGTAGTTGCCTATGATGTGGAAAATAAATTAGTTGAAGATAATATTGTTCTCTCCACATCATCTAAAATTTGAAATATGAGATTGACTATTATGACGGTCAAAATTAAAAGAATGTCAATTGCCAGCCTGAAGATGTCCATAATAGGATGAAACCGGTACTGGTGAAATAAATAAGTGGAAAAAAGTTAAAAAGTGTTTCAATTTCAATTTTAAAATATGTGACAGTAAATATGTAAAAATCACACAAATCTGACAGGATATCACGTCGGTTACCTAGATAACGATCCCACAAAAGATAGAGAATAACTTTTCTGGTTCAATGAACTCAAATTTGCTTTGAATTTGAGTGTCATTTTCAAAATTGGAACTGACAGTGAGAAGAATTCGGACAAGCTCATTACAATGTAATATTTTTAACAGAAAATTATTTAATTTGAATTTTCTAAATGAAGCAAATTTTTAAGACTATCCCGTGATTTTTTACGGGTCGGTGCTAGAATTGCCATACTTATAAAGAAGAGTGTCTGCGGCGGTGTGGATTTGTTTTTTTATATACAAATCTACAGTTTTATTTTAAGATTGATGTAGTTTTATAAAATCGACCTTCAAAACCTCTTATGGGCCGTTCGTCACCCGGTAGACGCGAGGTGGCAAACGAAATTAATCCATAAAACATTCGATTCAAATTCAAATTTTATTCAAATGTTGTTCCGGAAAAAGCCAAAGCCTGGCCCATAAGAGGTCAAAACACGAGGAAAGTCACTGTCTACATGAGATTTCGAACCCTCCCCCCCACCCTCTATATCACCTTTACCCAAACCTTAAGGCCCATCAATTTAATTTGGGAGGCGGATATGCGTACCGCCGCCCGGGAAACCATTTATTGGATAACCAACACCTCTGCCATAGCAGGCTACGTTTGGTGACCTAGTAAGGGTGCCCAGGTTCATGGGGTGAGGTTTGTCAAACTAGTCGAGGGAGACCTTTTGACCTCTCCAGCCGGAGTCTCTCGGAACATCGCCTTGCACCGCAGTGGAAGAGATGAGAGATGGATCATATGTTCGTCACTCCTGGACACACTGACCTCCAGATTCCTACCCACCACTCGTACCTCTTTCCTTCCTAGAACTTCCTTTCCTCTTTGCTTAAAAATATCCTCCACACAGCATCCCCTAAAGTTAAATATATCATAGAAACTAAATAACGGAAAATCAAAGAAATCTACCAGTCCGCCTCAGCACAGGACCACCTAGTGAGGAGGACTAAGAACAAACAGATGAAATATTTATATACATTATCATATCTTGTAATTCTCATCAAACCTGTAATTAAATAGTCACTAATAAAAAATTAAAAATACGCTCTGAGGGAAATTATGTTTCTCATGTCCTCCTGCGTGGAGCGTATGTAAAAAAGGCAGCATTTTGATATTCCTTGATGAAATTTTGCACACATAATAACAGAAAAATTACCATTTACATCTGATAAAATAAAATCTCTGTATAAAGCCCGGGCAACGTCCACTGATTTAATATAATCAGACCGCATTAGGGCGTCGTAACCCCGCTCAAAAAGAAAAAGATGGAGAGATATGTAATTACGAATGTTGCAGAGAGCGCGCTTATATTTAAAACGATAAAATTGAAGCGAAAATTGTGAAAATGGTTAATAAAACACGTGTCGTTTACAATGGTGACCAGACAACTCAGAATGAAACCAACTCAGAAGCACCTCAGAAAGGTCATTAAGAATGATGATACAAAATATTAAATCATTGGTTAAATAGGTTAAATTAGGTTACGGTCAGTGGCGGCTTTTGGGTGTGCTAGGGTGCTAATATTTAAAAAATGGCATCATGGATGTTGTCGAATGCGAAAAATATTTTTTTTTTTTCAAAAATTGGTGTTTTGTATGGAGATTTTTCAGGAAATCGGTGCGGCACACCGCCAAACTGAAATTTCCTGAAATTTTTCATACAAAAAACTGATTTTCAAAAAAAATAAATATTTTTTCGGCTACAACAACATTAATAATTCCATTTTTTTTAAATATTTTTTTTTAATAGCACTCTAGCACACCAAAAAGTCACGAGCCGCCACTGGTTAGGGTTACCGACTATTTTAAAATTATTTTTTCATAGCTTTTAATGACCTTTCTGAGGTGTTTCTGAGTTGGTTTCATTATGAGTTGGCATGGAACCGTTTAAAATATAGCAAAAATCTCTTGGGGTTGTCTAAAACAGCATTTAAAGAAACACTGTGAATTTTTTCATACATATAACTTGAAAAATAACTGAAACAAACGTGTTTTTAATAATTTTCGGAGCATACATCGCGATTTTTTTCTATCGAGGGAATTTCATATAATTTGCGTTTCGGCGCGGGGAATGTATAGATATTATCTTCAAAAATAACATATATTTTTTGAAAGCTTACAAACTTCAAATGTTTAAAGGAGACATGTAAGAAATCGGTAGAAATTCGGGTAGCGGCGGCTTAATAGCCGAGTGGTCCGGAGCGCATGGTTTCTAATATTCCCGAGTTCATGAATAACCTGACTATATTTGAAACTCTACTTCTTCCTACAATCACTATAAAGATGGGAAAACATTGCTTGTGCAAGAATGGAGAGCTTTGCAAGCAGATTGATGAACCTGCGACACGCCTGGGTGAAACCAAAGCATTTGTTAGTTCGGCTACTAACAGATTCAAAAGCTATCCCGAGCTGCCGCGGAAACAAGAATCTTATACAAAACTTGTTATGTAAGAGTGACAACAAATAGATAACAATAACTTTTTGTTTGTTTGTTTGTTTGTTTGTTTGTTAGACTTTGTAACTTGGTATAAGAAATCGTAAACACGGTTTAATTGAATTTTTGTTTGCTCGACTTTCATTTCTATTGGCAATGAAGTTTTTTGTACGATTTGTTGTCGAGTTTTTGAAGTTAAAACTTCTTTAGCACCGTTGTGATTTGAAACTCGATGAAACGACAAAGCGACGCTAAAAAAGACAAACATATACATCTATAAGATTTAGCTTGCAAGAGAATGGGATAGAATAATCTGTCTCTTCTTCGTGCGGTGCTTCGTAGACTCCCAGTGTCTTCTTTAGTTTTCTGAAGTTTTCACTTCTACCGCGTGTGAACTGCACAACCTGTACTTTTTTCATTATTTGTGTTTGTGTACTTTGTGATATAAAATTATTTAGTGGATAACAAATATGATCACATCTATCACGGAAATTTGAAATGCTGTAAAGTGTAAAGGACAAATGTTCAATGTTTAGGAGAGCTATAAGAGAGTTTTTTTGTTGAAAGTTCACGCCGGGATATGAAAATATGAACCCGCGACCTCCAAATTTGTACTTTCATTAATTTTACTTGAATATTTTCGCTAGTAAAGAGAGCGGTTAACTTCAAACAGCAACAAGGAAATAAATTGATAAACATCTGACATTTAAACAACATGTAGAAAAACTAAAAACAAAAATCATCCCATTGATTGGTGTATTTGGTAGAATTGCTCATCTTCTACCAACAGAGGTAAAGAGAGGCTTATACTTTAGCTTAATACAGTCCCACCTAAATTATTTAATAGAAATATGGGGAAACACATACATTACGTACTTAAACGAATTACAAATAATACAAAACAAAGTTATTAAAAAACTCTTCAACTATAACCCAGACACTCCCACAAAAAAACTATACAAGGAAATGAATCTTTTGAAAATAAGAACATTGTATGAATATAACATATGTCTTTTAATCTACAAAATACAAAATGGACTTATACACACAAACACAACATTAATAAAAGCATCACAAGTACACGAACATTATACCAGAAAACACAATAAATTGTATACAAATACTGTCAAGACTGAAGGTGGCAAGAAAAGTATTGGCCACGAGGGAGTTAACATATATAATCTCCTCCCAGATAACCTTATAGAAGAAAAGAATATAAAAACCTTTAAAAAAAACTATTTAAACTTAAGCTGTTAGAACAAAATTAAAAATATTGCTACTACACCTGTACTATATATGCTCTGTACTTAAGTTAAGAAAGCGAAATATTATATTTCTTTTAACTTAATAATAAAAAATAAAAAAAATAAAATAAAATTCTAGTACAAAGATGGAGTGAAATCTGTTTGAATAGATCCCGTTTTGTATTTCTTGTAATTTCACGGCTGAAATGGTTTTTTCCGGTCGGCGACTAAACTAAATTCTTTTCGGTCTATGGTTGATTAGCACAGCTACTAAAATAAAATACAGTTAAAGCTGTAATTGAATATATACATATAAACGAATGGCGCCATTACTTTCATTTCGATTTTAGATATTTACAAAAATCGACAAATAGTGAATCTTTACATAGTATAAAATGAAGTTGCTCCGCTGTGTGTGCGCTTAGATCTTTCAAAACTACGCAACGGATTTTCATGCGGGTTTCACCAATAGATAGAGTGATTCATGAGGAAGGTTTTGAGGTATATAGTTTGTCAAGGTTTTGTGTAGATTGGTTGAAATATATAAATAAAGGGAGCGGGCTGGCAAGCGGGCGGTGTGGATTTGATTTTAGGCGCCGTATCCCGTCTCAGAAAGAAGAAGATGGAGAGATATGTAATTACGAATGTTGGAGAGAGTGCGCTTATATTTAAAACGGTAAAATTGAAGCGAAAATTGTGAAAATGTTTAATAAAACACGACTCGTTTAAAATAGAGCAAACATCTCACGGGGCTGTCTAAAACAGCATTTAAAGAAACCCTGTGAATTTTTTCATACATATAAGGGGTGGTCCATTAAACACATGATGTTTTTTTAGCAACTTTTTAACCCCCTCCCCCCCCCCCCCAATACCCAAAATCACGTGTATTTTTTTAGTAAAAATATATTGAAATTTTCAGAATATTATCTTCAAATACCCGCTGTTTGGATTAGAAATCGTGCGTTCAAAGAAAAATAAATACACTTGATATCTCATTATATCCCCCCCCCCTTGTGATATTTCGTGATTTTTTTCCGAATCCCCCCCCCCCCTTTCGAGCCTCAAGTGATTAATGGACGATCCCTAACTTGTAAAATAACCGAAGCAGACGTGGAACTAATAATTTTCGGAGCATACATCGCGATTTTTTTCTATCGAGGGAATTTCATATAATTTGCGTTTCGGTGCGGGGAATGTATAGATATTATCTTCAAATATAAGATATATTTTTTAATAGTTTAAAAACATCAAATGTTTAAGGGGGATATGTAAGAAATCGGTAGAAATTCGGGTAGCGGCGGCTTAACAAATGGTGTTGGTTATAAAGGTTGAGTAATGGCGTGGCGTTGTGTTTCGTTAGCCATAGCAAAGTGTGGCCGGGTTTGCTAGCAGTTTATATTATAATTTAAAATTAACCTGTAACTTAGTATGCACTACTTTTATCTATCTATCTATCTTCTATATAAATAAAAATGACTCGCCGAAATGTATGTAAGCGCATAACTTTCGAACGACTGCACTAAATTGGATAATTCTTTTTTTTGTGTTCGTTACTGTCAGGACAAGTTTTATATAAGACTACCGGTGAGCTCTGGCATTACGAAATGTGTATAAAAAAATTGCAATAGGTGGCATGCGAGCTGTTTGAAAACTGAATGTACCGGGACTGAATCTATGGTATGCGCGAGGGGGACGAGAACTCGGGTAGGGGGTTCGTGGGAGGGGGGGGAGGAGAACTTGGGAGGGGGAGGGATCTTCGCGGGAAGGAGGGAGTGGAGTGGAGAGGAGGCGAAGTGGAAGAGGAAGGGGAACATGACGAATGGGAAAGTACACACAGGGAGAAACAATTTCCTTATTAAATGGCATAGCAGCGCATGCCGGGTACCAGCTAGTTTTTTATATATTTATTGCCCACCGGTTTCGCTATAACCGTAGCTTCTTTAGTGCGGTATAAAATACTTTACTAAAATCTACAAATTTTGTAACATGTATCATAAATAATATATTATGCTCTCACAGTGGATTTAAAAAGGTGGGCTGAGCTCCAGTGGAGAAGGTAAGGGTAGTGATAGGTGATAGGTGGAGAATTAGGAAGAGAGTGGTCTTTGTCAATGGGTAAAAACCTAAGCATCGGACTTATATTTAGGTTTATTTGGTTATTGATTACCTTGATATTAATATTTTTGACTTTCCTAACTCTAATGCTTCTAAGTTATCCAGTCTTTTATTTTACATTAACTCCACACAGGAGGCCTTGAGGAAAATAATTTCCCTCAGGGCCTATGTCATCTGGGATGCTGTGTGGAGGGTCTTTCTGAGGAGAGGAAGGAATGAACATTGGTCTTGAAGAGACCCATGTTGTAGGAAGGAGGAAACACAGAGGCCGGCAAATCATTCCACAGCCGAGCTATTGAACATAAGAAGAGTCGAAGAAACGACCCGTTCTCATGTGACAAATGTCAACCGTGTACAAATGTTGGGCACGCGTTTGGCGTGTTTCCCGACTATGCACCGGTGCCGAAGGGATCAATGATGCTAGTTCCTCGGAGCATCTTCCATTGTAATACCGGTAGAACAAGGATAGCTTTCCCACCCGACGCCTGTGCTCTAAAGATTGCAATCCGTCTGTTAAGATGGGAGAATCTATCAAACGGACCGCCCGTTTCTGCACAGAATCGAGGGTATTTTTTTAGGTATTTTGGAGCTCCATACCAGAGGTGGCTGCCAAATTCAACCGTGGGGCGCACTTGTGATTTGTACAGGGTTAGCAGTTGTGTACTATTAAAGTATCTGCGGGCCCTGTACAGTACGCCCAGTTTCTGGGAGGCTAACTTTACTCTGGCTTCGATGGAGCCCCCATACCTGAGGTGGTCACTTAGGGTTACACCAAGCATATCAATGGAGGGCCTGTTCGGGAGATTTTAAACACGCCAAACGCGTGCCAAACATTTGTACACGGTTGACATTTTCCACATGAGAACGGGTCGTTTCTTCGACTCGTTCTTGTGTTCAACAGCTCGGCTGTGGAATGATTTGCCGGCCTCTGTGTTTCCTCCTTCCTACAACATGGGCCTCTTCAAGACCAATGTTCATTCCTTCCTCTCCTCAAAAAGACCCTCCACACAGCATCCCAGATGACGTAGGCCCTGAGGGAAATTATTTTCCTCAGGGCCTCCTGCGTGGAGTTATAACAATCATTTGTATCTTATCTTCATATTATTCCTCCAATGTACTAGTAACTAGTACAAGCACTAGTAACTAGTACAAGCACTAGTAACTAGTACTAGTACTAGTAACTAGTATGAACGAATTCTTTACTAGTACTAGTACTAGTTACTAGTACTAGTACTAGTTACTAGTACTAGTACTAGTTACTAGTACTAGTACTAGTAACTAGTATGAACGAATTCTTTACTAGTACTAGTACTAGTTACTAGTACAAGTAGTAGCCCTGGATAGTCAACCAGTCAAAGTAAGGCTTGATTAAATAATTAAGTAGATGCAGGAGATTTTAGAAACCGGAAATGGAACGTACATGCAAATTCGTAGGCAAATACAGAGCTATAACCGGATTGCTAACATCAGTCAATTTTTTAAAATTTAATTATTAGCTCCACAAGGGAGGCCCTGAGGAAAACAATTTCTCTCAAGGCCTATGCCATCTTTGAAAATGCTGTGTGGAGGGTCTTTCAAGAGAGATGAAGGAGAGGAAGTTCTGGGAAGGAAAAAGGTACTGCGGTGCAAGGCGATGGGTTGAGAGGGTCCGGCTGGAGAAGTCAAAAGTTCTCCCTCAACCGGTCTCTCCCGATCCGGCCGCGTATTTACAATCCCTAACGCGTTTCAGTCGCTTTAAATTTTCAATATCTAAATTTAAATATTTAGAAATAAAATTATTAATTTCTAATATACACATTGAAAAGACTATTTTATCTACATTTAGGAACAATTTGTGTTTTTCCAAAGTGATAAAAAATTATTAATATAGAGGTGTATTTACAATATATGGGAATAATATTAAAATTTAAATGTTTAGAATTAAAATTATTAATTTCTAATATACACACTAGAAAGATTATTTTATCTAGATTTTAGAACAATTTTTGTTTTTGCAATGTGATAAAAAATAACCAATATAGAGGTATATTTAAAATGGAAATTGTCGTTACCGCGACTGAATCGGTATAGGTTTTGTAAATACGCGATCCGGCCCGTCACGCAGTAGGTGGGCAAACGCATCCCATGAACCAGAGACCTGCTAAGTCACCAAACGCAGCAAACCACTTTGTGTTACCTATGGCAGGGGTGTTGGTTATCAAATAAATGATTTCCGAGACGGTGGTATCCCCATATTGTAAACTAGACAATTATTGGCATCAGAAGTTCAGCGCCCTATTCATATATCTGGGAAGTCAATTGGTAAAACAACGCCGATCTGTACTATACTGTATGTACTACCAACTGCTAAGTGACAACTATTAGTTGGTTGGTAGTGGGGACAGCCAATGAACCAATTGAACTAATGATTTGTAAAGAGGGCAACTCCACACATACAAATTATCCACATCCAAGTGCAAAAGGTCGCATTAGGGCAGACGAACACCTATAAATAGCCAATAATACAACGAAACAGCCTATTCAACATTAAAATATGTAAGTACCTATTTACTTGTAATACCTAGGCTAAATTCTCGACACAGGGGTCAATTCTCGGTCCACAATTATACATAATTTTTGTTTCACGCATGAATAGAATTTTTACATTTGTTAAACATTATGTTTACCCTGATGATACGGCGCTTGTCATTTCTTACGAAGAATTATCCATTGCAATAAAACTAATGCAGCACGATTTCTTTTCCGTACAGAAATGGTCACACGATGCGGGTCTTGTTATTAATTCCAAAAAACCTAAATTGATGCATATACATACGATCTCCACATTCCAAATATACCATCACGTCTATAATAAAGTAGCATGCATTTGAGTGTATACACCATTCTTCACAGTCCTGCAAATTCGGAACCATTCAACTTGTACAAACGTACGTATATTTGGGGATAACTGTAGACACGCATATGAAATGGGATACTCACATAAGCAACATATGCAAACGCTTGCGAGCCATCGCGGGGCGAATTAACAAAATCAAATATTTTATGCCCATAAGTACGTTAAAAATAATATATTTGTCACTGGCGGAATCTACTATCAGATACGGAATAACGTCGTGGGGAAACTCGTGCAAGACAAATCATCTCCTTAGTTCTTAATTGTCCAATCGACCATCTGAAAATTTTACAAGAAGAGAAGGTTTTCTTTCATTATTTCAATGAAACATTATGATAGGTGCTTATGATAAAGCTATTTCCGTAAAGGCGAAGGTCGCATTAGTTTAAATAATTCTTAGTTAAGCGATTAATTATAATTTTTTATATTTTATTTTTAGTTTTAAAGTGGAGATTGAACAAAAACTAAAATGATCGTTTGGACAATTAAGAACTGAGGGGACGAAATATAGGTTACATTCAAACAATTCAAAACTCCATGATTAAACTCTTGGTAAACAAAAGTATTTGTGCACAAAGAAGAGACAAAAAAATATTATACGAGTCAGTTAATATATTACCTGTTCGAGAGATGTTATGGTTTAAAATTATATGCCAAAACCTATTGTCGGACTCAATATACAAAGAAAAGAAGATCATACATATGGCACCAGATTTATTAAAAATGAGGGGTTGTCCATTCCAAAATTATAAATACATACGGGCAACGGACGTCCGCTTATCTTGCCCCTACCATGTTTAATAAGATTCCAATGAACATAAAGATCGAATCAAATTGCACCACCGATCTAAAAAGTAAAATTAAAAAATTGCTAATAAATCAAGACTTTTTATACTGATGTTGTTTGTAATCTTGTGTATAATATGACTATGCGTAATCTTCCTAATGTAATTTTTTGAGAGTGTATGTTTGAGTAGGTATTTCATGCCTTTACATTGTGTAGTTACCAAAAAGTTACTCTTGTGTATACATATTAATATCGTTAAATTGACCTGCTGACGAACTGCTTTGGCAGTTTAGTGGGTGCTTAAAAAGCGCCCTTGAGGTGATTTTTCACAAAAACGGCGCTATACAAATTATCCAATTATTATTATTATTATTAAAATAAAGAATAAAAAAAAAAAATACGGTGATCGGACAGTTGATCCCCCGACAGTTGACCCTCAAATATATAATTAATAATTATAATAAAACCAGCTGGGGTACAGTTATTGAGAGTATCTTCCACTCTGGAATGTGCCGCAAATACGAGTATACTACATTATCTTTAATATATAAAACAAAGTCGGGTTAGTTACACCATTTATAACACAAGAACGGCTGGACCGATTTTTATATTTGATTTGTTGGATTTGTCTCAGCCCCGAATAGCAACATAGCTACTAAAACATCGGAAAAATTCACGAAAAAAAAATTATGAAGAAAATTCTTTTCATCATACATTTTGCATGGAACGAATCCTCATTTTTTGAAAGAGCTGCAGCAATATTGTGATAAATATAATATTGAATAGTGAGCGAATTCCAAAAATTCAAAAACGTCGAATGTCAATGCGCTGATTGCTTTGCTTTTTTTAAACCTATAAAGCTGCCCCTCTTTCTTACACACTAAGGGTGGGTTTCTTCATTTACCGAGAATGCTAAATGCAATGCTAATAGGCCACTTGCATGGATTTCATAACGACTCGGAAAAAATCATGTGGATAGATCTTTTTACTAAGATTAAGAAAATGTTAGTAAAATTGTTTAGAAATGTACAGTTTTTGTTATTTTTAAATAAATAAATCCATTATTTAGGCTCGTGACGTCACTACATGAAAATGTCCCGTCTCCGAAAATGTTCCTATTATTTTTTTAAAATTCCACACTGATTTATTTTTTTATATGGCATCACTTTGATTTCAGGCGAATTTTTGAATTCGTTCACTAGATTTATTGTTTGTTCTCTGCGAACTTATCATTTGGTTTCACTTTTTGACAGATGCTCTGAAGAGAACCCCGTACTTTTAATGATCTACGGGGTTCTCTTCAGAACGTGCAGATGATGTCGGTACGTGTTTTAGAGGTATAATGATTATGGTGCTGATTTTAACAAAATTAAATTTTATAATATTCTTATTATTATTATAATTTACAACTACAAGTATATTACATTGAATTTAGTAATACAGACGCTGTTCATTATAATGATTTATGGTCAATAAGATGGATCAAGGAAAAAAAATATTTATGAGATGTAATATTTTTGGTATGCCTCGTTATTCTCCTGTGCCATTCGTGTGGAAAACGTTATTTTTTTTTAAATGATTTTCGGCTATGTAATTATCGTTTTTTCACACCTGTAAAATTATGTCCCGTCTTTCCGGTTTATAAAAAATGGTCTGATTTATCGGATTGAAATTTTCAAAAAATCCCCAGGGTTTCAAAAATACGATTAAAAAAAAAATAAAAATACAGAATGTCTTAGAATATTTGCCTAAACCGGAAAAAAATTTAAAAAAATTTGATGCAAGTGGCCTATTGTAAAAGTAAACGATCGAAATTTAAAAATTTCTATGCATTTAACCGTTTAATTTTACAATTAGCATTGCATTTAGCATTCTCGGTAAATGAAGAAACCCACCATTAAATCTACATAATTAATTAATCTACACGAACAACTAGAAAAACATTAACATTTTATATACGTACATCTCATTCCAACTATGATTTGCATTCTCCAATACAACGTTTACACAGAATTGGTAACAAATACTTAAACAATATGGATGTATTTGACGATAATTTGAACTTAGCAAACTTTAAAAGTCATAATAACATAATAATTATCCATAATAACAAATTTAATAAAATAACATGTATCCAAGGCTGTTCAACATTGCAATCAGTATCAGAAATTAAATATCTCGGAGTGATAATAGAACAACATATGAAGTGGAAGGGCCATATCTGCGAATTGGTTAAGCGTATCAGAAAATGTATATATATATTCATAAGATTAAGAAATATTTTAAAACTCAACAATCTAAAAAGAGTATACTATGCACTAATCCAGTCATCAATTCAATATGGAATTATTGGATGGGAGGGGGTCATACAACAATATTCTAACTCCGATCAAAGTGATCCAGAAACTAATCATTAAAGTAATCCTAAAGAAACCCTCCACTTATCCAACAGAAACGCTTTTCGCAGATTTCACGGTGCCTCGAGTAGAGAATATCTTCAAGAAAAATGCAATTATCCAAATTTACAAAGATAATATCATCAAAAAATTTGAAACCCGTCAATCAAAAAGATATCAAGACAACTTCAAAATACCAAAATTTAATACCAAACTAATGCAAAACAATTATATCTATTCAGGAATAAAGTTTTTCAACAACCTGCCGATTGAAATAAAAAAAACCAAAGACATCAATAAACTGAAACTCAAACTGAAGCTACACTTCATCAGTGTTATGTTGGTAATAAATATAACCAGCTGTCAAATGCTGATAGTTGGCAGGTCTGTCGCGGCACTTGATGTATAACCTTGAACTTGTCAACAGTGTCAATAAACGTCTTATAAATGAATCAGTTCTTGTATTTAATTACGAAACCTCAAACATTATAATTGGCGACGAGGAAAATCAGTTTATCAGTTAAAACGTGTGTGAATAGTATTAACAGTGATTTCGCCGTGGAAAAAACATTTTTTTCAACATGTCGAGTAGTACCTTGCCAGTGCCTCATTTCGAACCAGATTGCGAAAGTTTCAATATGTTTTTGGAACGCATACAAATGTATCTAAAAATTATTAATATCGCA
The DNA here is from genome assembly GCA_917880885.1 of Limnephilus marmoratus. NCBI lineage: Eukaryota > Metazoa > Arthropoda > Insecta > Trichoptera > Limnephilidae > Limnephilus > Limnephilus marmoratus. The sequence goes on from OU862935.1 coordinate 9,085,499, forward strand.
GAGAAAGAAAAAATTGGATATTTGTGTATATTGATCGGTGCGGAGAAATTTAAAATTTTAAAAGAAACGGTGCATCCGAAAAATCTAGAAGATTTAACCTTCAATGATATTGTAACAACACTGAGGAGTAAATATGAAGAAAAAAGGTGTACAATTGCGCAAAGATATAAATTTTATAACCGGAAACAACTTTCTAACGAAGGAATCGATGATTTTATTACGGATATAAAAAGTCTGTCAATATCATGCAATTTTGGTGCTTTTCTAGACCAAGCTCTGAGAGATAAATTGGTGTGTGGTTTAAAAGACGATACAATGACTAGAAGATTACTATCTGAAGACGAATCGTTATCTTTTGAGAAAGCAAAATTAATTGTCAAAAATATTGAGACAGTTAGTCACAGCTCAGAGCAAATTTTACACAAAGAAAATGTTACATCGGAAATCTGTGAAGTCAAGTCAAAAATGTCACATAAAAAAACATGTCATGTCTCAAAGGATCGCCCTTCACGTCAGAATAGTCCTAGTAGGCGATTTCATCAGGGTGAAAGGACTGGATTCAAGGGTCAAAGGAGTTCAAGGTCATCAAGTCAACTGTCATCTCCATCACGTCAAGGGTCCAGAAGATGCGAGAGGTGTTTTATAACTCATCAACCGGAGTTATGTCCTTCAAAAAAGTGGAAATGTTACAAGTGTAATATTTACGGGCATACGTCGAAATTTTGTCCAAATGCAAAATCAATCATCAATCACGTAAAATGTGTCAATAATGTAAATGTATTAAATATGTCAGTGTCTGATACAGCGAAAATTAATTTAATTGTAAATGGTATCAATATGTCTTTTATGATTGACACAGGAAGTTCTTCGACATTAATAAGTAACAAAATGTATTTAAAATTTTTCAAAACTTGTCAGTTAAGTCAATTCTACGGTAATTTGTTCACAGCAAATAGTCAGAATTTATTTTGTTTTGGATTTTTTATGGCAAAAGTAAATGTTGTGGATTCTAATGTTGTAATGGATTTACCAGTATTGGTTATAAAAAATCTGTCGTCTGATGCTATTTTGGGTAGAAATTGGTTAAAAGTGTTTGATCCATCTTGGGAAAATACTTTCATAAGTTCTTTAATGTCAAATATGCATAATAATACTGTAAATTCAGTGTCTGTCAGCGAGAAAAATAAAACAAATATTGTTAAAAAATTGTCACAAAAATATTTAAATTCTTTTTCGATTACTAATAACGATTTACCAATTAAAGAATTTTCTGTGAATTTAAGTTTAAAAAATAATGCTACTCCTGTCTTTCACAAAGCATATGAAGTTTCTTATGCACTTCGTGCTGAAGTATGTCAAGAGCTAAGTCGTCTTGAAAGCGAAGGCATTATTTCAAAAGTTAAATATAGTAGTTGGTCTTCTCCAATAGTTTGTGTACCTAAACAAAATGGAAAATTACGTTTATGTGCAGATTTGAAATCTACAGTCAATCCACAATTGAGAATTGATCAATATCCTATTCCACGTCCAGAGGATATTTTTAATAAATTTTCAGGTTGTCAAGTATTCTGTAAATTAGATTTAACAAACGCATATTTACAGTTGTCTGTGTCAGATTCTAGTAAAGAATTACTTACAATTAATACATGTAATGGTTTATATGTCTATAATCGTTTAACTTATGGATTGTCATCGGCTCCTGCCGTATTTCAAATGGTAATTGATACAGTTTTGTGTGGCATAAAAAACTGTGCTGCATATATTGATGATATTTGTATAGGTGGTAAAGACGAGAAGGAGTGTTCTGATACTTTGGATAAAGTTTTGTCAAAATTAAATGAGTTTAATATAAAAATCAATGTGTCAAAAAGTGAATTTTTTGTGAAATCTTTTGAATTTTTAGGTTTTACTTTGTCAGGTCAGGGCAAAAGTCCGTCTTTGTCGAAAGTTGAGAAAATTAAGTCTACTGGGTGTCCAGAAAATATTACTCAACTAAAGTCATATTTGTCAATGTTGAATTTTTATAGGAATTTTATTCCTATGTGTCCTACAGTGCTAGAACCACTTCATAATTTATTAAGAAAAAATGTAAAATGGTGTTGGTCTGATGAATGCGAAAAGGCATTTGTAAATAGTAAGTCTCTTTTGTCAGATAAAACTATGTTAGTTTTATTTGATCCGTCAAAACCATTGTGTCTTACAGTCGATTCCAGTGCATACGGTGTCGGTTGTGTCTTAAGTCATGTCGTAAAGAATCAAGAATTTCCTATAGCTTTTGAGTCTGCAACATTAAATTCAGCTCAAAGAAATTATAGCCAATTGCACAAGGAAGCCCTTGCTATTATTTTTGGAATTAAGAAATTTCACAAATATTTAATTGGTCGTCATTTTACGATATATACTGATCATGCTCCATTGTTGTCTTTATTTGCTGAAAACAAAAAAGTCCCCGTTTTAGCAGCATCACGTCTTATAAGATGGTCTATAATATTGTCTGCGTACAATTATAAATTGGAATATAAAAAAGGATTGAAAATTCCTCAAGCAGATGTAATGTCACGTTTGCCAAGTAAACAACAATTCAATACTGAGGAATGTAATTTTGTATACATGTCTACACCATTAATTCCATTCTCAGAAGTTGAAAGTCATTCTGAAAAAGATGAAACATTATGTAAAGTCATTAAGTATGTTTCAATCGGTTGGATTGAAAACTTGTCAAGTCCAGAAATTAAAAAATATTTCAAGTTTAAAAATTTACTGTCGGTCAAAGGAAAATGTCTTTTATTTGGTGACAGAATTGTAATACCAGAATCTCTTAAGTCCAAAGTCCTAAATTTAATACATTATGGTCATCCTGGTATAGTCAGATCAAAAATTCTTGCTCGTTCATATGTATGGTGGTTAGGTATGAATCAAGATATTGAAGATGTTATTTCTAGATGTGAAATGTGTCAGTCTGTACAAAATGCTAACAAAAATGTACGTCATAGTTGGCCTATTGCTGAAAGTCCATGGGAAAGAGTCCATTTGGATTTTTTTGATTTAAAAGGTTCAAAATACTTATTAGTTTGCGACTCATATTCAAAGTGGGTAGAATGTTTTTACATGAAAAATACTAAATATTCGGATTTGTTATCTAAATTAAGTGAAGTTTTTTCCAGATTCGGTGGTTAGGTATGAATCAAGATATTGAAGATGTTATTTCTAGATGTGAAATGTGTCAGTCTGTACAAAATGCTAACAAAAATGTACGTCATAGTTGGCCTATTGCTGAAAGTCCATGGGAAAGAGTCCATTTGGATTTTTTTGATTTAAAAGGTTCAAAATACTTATTAGTTTGCGACTCATATTCAAAGTGGGTAGAATGTTTTTACATGAAAAATACTAAATATTCGGATTTGTTATCTAAATTAAGTGAAGTTTTTTCCAGATTCGCTTTTCCGAAAACTATTGTTTGTGATAATGGTCCCCCATTTTCATGCAAAGAATTTTCTATTTTTTGTAAAGAAAAGTCAATAAAATTATTATTTTGTCCGCCGTATAATCCCGAGTCAAATGGATTAGCGGAACGGTCTGTTCAAACTTTCAAAAAAATATTAATTAAATTTATGTTTTCGAAAAATTCTAAATTTTTATCGCCAGCTCAACGTCTAATAGATTGTCTGTATAGTTATCGTTCCACTCCTACTTCTGTTACGGGTGTATCTCCAATGGCTAAAATATTTTCATATGAGCCACGTACACCACTACATATTTTGTCAGAAGAAAGACATGTCAATAAAAGTAAACAATCACAAAATGTCAAACAATCAACAAAAAATGCATTGAAAGAATTTAAAGAAAATGATAATGTTTTGGTCTATTTAAGACATGTGAAAGGTCCTATGAAATGGTTTCAGGGAACTGTTAAGTTGAAATTAAGTTCATGGGTGTATCTAATTCAATTAATCGGAGGAGAGGTGAAAAAGGTTCATGTTAACCAAATAAAAAAAAGTTGTCTTAAGTCAAAATCAAGTTATGAGAATCCCGATAAATGGCAAGACTTTACAAGTCAGGAAAATGAAATTGTTATTGAACCTTTACCCAGCACTAGTGGAAATAATGATATTATAACTAGGTCTGGCAGAGTTGTGAAACCCCCTGTACGATTTAGTCATAGTGATTACTCTTAAATTTCTTTGTCATTGTTATTTGGTTTGATATAAAAATAAAAAAAATGGAAGGAGGAAAGGATGTTATGTTGGTAATAAATATAACCAGCTGTCAAATGCTGATAGTTGGCAGGTCTGTCGCGGCACTTGATGTATAACCTTGAACTTGTCAACAGTGTCAATAAACGTCTTATAAATGAATCAGTTCTTGTATTTAATTACGAAACCTCAAACATTATAATCAGGAATAATTAACTTGATAATTATCTGTTTTTCTCTTTCTTTCTATGTATTATCAATCTATATTCATCTCTATTTTATTTAGATTTTTCGAATTTCTCCTAAGTGCACAATATTTTAGTATGTAACCGTATCCTATGTATGTACACCTAAACTTATAGATAATCCAGAAGTCTCAATTGATCCTATTATATACTTACCTATTGCATAATGTTATTCTATTTCAGTTATAATTAGTGTAACTCGCTCATCAAGCACAAGAACTAGCTTCTTCTTTGGTGAGATTGCAATTTTAAATAATTTGTCTACCGATATGTAATTTACATAAAACCACTGTACTATATATCTATATTAAATAAAAAATAAAAATAAAAAATATGTGCCAACTAGGCATTTCTACCTATCCCATAAACTAAAGTGAACAACAATTTTAAACATTAGGTAAGTACCTACTTTATGTCAACTCCTATATTTTATGGACTGTATTTTGTTTATTATATTTTATGTTGCCTGTATTTTGTTAACGCTTATATTTTATGTAACCTATATTTTGTTTTTAACATATTTTATGATACTTGTATTTCGTAAACTCATTGTTTTCACTGTAATTAAAAAAAACATGTACTGCTTTCTATGTAAAAGACCTATGGGCGTTTAAATAAATAAATATCTCAAGTAATAACAATCACCGGGATTGAAGAATATTACATCATTACGGTGTTGATATATTTATGATATGATATGATAATAGAAACGTATACGTTGAAATGTTGTGGTAAGAGTTCTTGTTTAGATAAAATAAATCGCCGAGAATGAAACATCGGCGAAAAGCACATACAAAAGCTAATACAGAGGTAATGGTAATTATGTAATAATACATTGGATACGATACGTTAAAGTCATTCCTCTCGCCTCGGGTTTACGTAATGGGAATTAATTAGCCCAGAGTTATTAAAGACCAGAATCGGACTGACAGAATACGATGCCCCCATTAAATTCTATTTAAAATATCCGGGATCATTTATTGTATAACCAACACCCCACTCACCCAAAATGGTTCGCTACTTTTGGTGACTCAGGGGGGTGCCCGGGTTCATGGGGTGGGGTTTGTATAAGACTTGGCAGCGAATGCGTTTGCCCACCTATTGCATAGCGGACAGGATCGAGGGAGACCTAACCTAGAGCTCTTCAGTTGAGAGCTCTCGACCAATCGCCATGCACCGCAGTGAGAGGGATGGATTCATTCGTCTATCAGTCTTGGACACATTGAACCCTACCACTCATACCTATCTACCATTTACCTACCCCTCGTACCTTTTTTGCTTCGTAAATTCCTCTCCTTCTTTTTATTAAAAATACCCTGCACACAGCATCCCTAAAGATGACGTAAGCCCTGAAGGAAGTTTTTTTCCTCAGGGCCTACTGCGTGGAGTTGAAGTCGGGTAGACCTAGTTGAGCAGGGGTGCCCGGGATCCTGGGGTGAGTTTTGTATAAGACTTGGCGGCGAATGCGTTTGCCCTCCTACTGCATTGTGGACAGGATTGGGCGAAACCTATTCTACAGCTCTCCAGTCGGAATCTGTCGACCCATCGCCATGCACCGCAGTGAGAGGGATGGATTCATACGTCCGTCAGTCTTGAATTGAACCCTATCCCTCATACCTATCTACCATTTACCTACCCCTTATACCTATTTCCTCCTCAACTTCCTCTCCTTCCTTTTCTTAAAAATACCCTGCACACAGCATCCCTAAAGATGACGTAGGCCCTGAGGGAAGTTTTTTCATCAGGACCTCCAGCGTGGAGTTGACGTAAAAAAAAATACGCGATATGAGTTTGGTGACTAGTTGAAATCCACAGCATTGCCTAAGCTAGACATTGAGATTTTCGAAACGGTAAAATATGTACAAATTTTCTTCTTATTTTAACGTTAAGTGTGCTTAATTTCATCAGGAAGTATCAAAATTCTGCTTTGAAGGGTGGGGAATGGCTTTCCTAAATCTCAGTTGTGAGAGATCTTCCTTTTGTTTTGAAGGTCAATGGAGCAAAATTTCATCAAACTTCTAATAAAACAGCAGTCTTAAAAACAAAAACCAAGCCATCATGTATACAAAGGTGTCCGAAAACTCGTAGTTCCAGCGGGAAACTGGTAAATTTAAAAACAATAAAAAAAATAATAAATTTTTAAAACTTTGTCAATCAATAATAGAATATGGAATAATTGTCTGGGGAGGAGCAACAAACTCAGCTATCGATCACTTAGAAATCGCGCAGAAAACGATCTTAAAGGTAATACTTAAAAAACATAGACTTACTGATATAGACCAAATATTCAACAGTTGTGACGTACTAAATATACGCCAATTATACGTTAAAACTACTAAACTACATTTTCGACTAAAAAACAAATTTCAACAATCTCAAAATATCACTAACAGACCAGTAAGACAATCGTACAAAAACAACATAAAAACTCCGACAGTGAATACAAGCTTTGGACAAAGGCACTATAAATATCATGCTTTAAAAATAAAATAGAAGAAAACAAAAATAAATTCGTACTCAAAATAAAAAAAAATGGATTAAAGAACAAAAAAGACAATATTATCAAAACCTCATTACATAATAAGAATAAAACACATACACGTAACACTCAAAAACAAATATAAAACACATCATTAAAAAAATACATTTTACCTAAATTATAAATTTTTATTTTTAGTTTATTTTAGCTTTTTTTTTATGCTGCATTATTTTTATATTATTTTTAATGTATTATGTATAAATTTTTGTTTTATAAAATGGAGGCCTCAGCACAGGTGAACTACCCGTGAGGCCGACATTGCTGAATTGTATTTAAAAATGTTAGATATTATGTCAAATAAATAACTTTTTTCCGATATGATATTTATTTTATTTTTATTTTATTTGGAAAACCAACAGTTACATTATTTACTTAGGTGTATTTACATATGTATATGTTATTGAACCAATAATAGGTTTTCACTGGTGTGTATTAATTAAAGAGATTAAAAAATTGTAAATAGAGTGTTCAAAAGCTTTTGGAGCCATGTTTACGCATCCGCTTATTTTAAGAAACCTTTAACAGCTGATATGATTTCACTTTAAAGAAAGATAAATTCCAACTTCAGACTCGATTTACTCGAAAACGAAAGTTGAAACTAAAAAATGTTATACCAAAAATGTGATATAGATTCACCGGTTTCCCGCTTGGTTTCCCACTACGAGTTTCCGGACACCGTGCACAGAAGATAGATGATAGAAGTCTAGAGGTCACGGTGTCAAATGCAAAATGGTTTTCATTTATACTATTCACCCGTTACGATGAAACTTTGGTGAGTTGTGCGTATGGCCGCGATGGTTTCCATACATAATAGTGAGTTCTGGCATTGTAAAATTTGTTTAAAAATCTTTCAGTAGGTGGCGCGCGAGTTGTTATAAAATGTGTGCATTTCACATAGTTTAGCGGCGGCCCTAGGGAAGGAGGGAAGAGACGGGAATCCAGGCGAGAGGAATGTGAACGAAAGAAGGGGGGGGGGGGAGGTGGACAAACACAAACACTTATTTCTTTTGAGTGGGATTGCAACTCACACCGGGTACTCGTTAGTAATAAAATTCGAGTGCAGATTACACGCGGTAGAAGCGAAACATTACCAAAACAATCTCAACTAATACTTGAAAAGTGAGGTCATAATCAAAGCGACCAATGAGCGCAGACCCAGAACCAGACATATCTCAACCAATAGGAGCCTTTAAAAGTGACACCATAATGAAGCGGCAGTTGATGCATCGTAGGTGCAGTAATGCACAATCCATAATGGAATACGGCATTATTGCCTGGGGCTGTGCCAGTAAAAAATACATTAATACAGTGTTTAAAGCTTAGAAAACCCTAATAAAAGTAATACTTAAGTTACCAATACTAACACCCACTTCAATCATATTCGAAAAATTCCCAGTGCTGAAAATTCAAAAATTATATTCAAAACAAATACTTACTTTCCTTTACAAGAACTTATCCACATTTAACACTTCACAAAATTCTCGCAATACTAGAACAAGACATGCTCACCAACTACAAATACCAAAAACAAACACATCCTTTGGACAAAAACACTACAGATACCAGGCTATAAAACTATACAATTCTCTTCCTACACAATATAAAACAACTAATATTATTGAATACAAAAAAAACATAAGAAACTGACTACAATCTTTTTAACTTTTAATTTATAATTTTTGTCGAATTGAAGTCGATTTTATATTTTGATTTTTATTATTTCTCTTTTTGTATTAGCAATTAACACTCTTTTGTTTTACTATTCACAATTTATAATTCATAATTTACAACTGAAAAATGTCCTCTACAACACAGGTGAACTCCTAGTGTCAAGGACAATAGATTATACCTTTGTAATGTAAATGTACTAAGAATAAATAAATAAATAAATCTGACGAAATAAAAAAAAAATACATTTTAATTTTTGTATAATCAGTATCCAATCTTCAAACCACTTTAAAATAAACAGGCAAAAGAAAAGAAAGCGACATCTAGCGACTTCCTAGTTCACTTCCACCGTGTGTGAATTGCACACTTTGATTTTTTTAATTTTTTAATTCCACTATCATGTTTTCTACAAATAATCTGTAAAATCTGTATCTGCTGTCTGCTGGAGGCCCCTTATCTCTTGTTCAATGACCGCGAAAAACGCAGAGCCGCGATGCAAATAACCGGCAACGCTCAGCGACTCTAATCGTTAATTTTAGGTATAGATAGTTAGCGCACTTGCTTACCACCATAGCGGTAACGGGTTCGCTTCCGGCTGCAGCAAAAACACCTTTATATGGCGTTTATTATTCATGGAAGTATCTTATTCAACAATTAAATTGTCATAAATGTGCTGCCTTATGGTTTTATAGTCGAACAAATACAGCAAGCAAATAATATTGGTTTTAGACTTTGTCTTTTACCCATGAGTGACAATGATGCATGTATGTTGTAGCTGGCTGTTAGAGATAAGAAAATTTTACTGTACAATCTTTAAAATATATATTTTCTCGAAATATTATTTTTCCAAAAAGCGAAAACCGATTTAGTAATAGGTTAAATAATGTATTTGAAGTTCCACTGTGTAACTAGGCTAGCACAAAGACATGCGTATTTTATTACACCAAAAATGTATAATTCTCTCTATAAGAAAGACTACAGAAATTGAATGTAAAAACATATCCTCCTACAGCAAATACAAAAATGTTATTAAGTCTTGGATAAATACCGTTGATGCAAACACTTACATGCTGCAATGTCACATCGACCTGATGTAACTTATAATGTCGTTTGAATTGTAATTCAGTAAGCACTAATTTTATTTTTTGTGAATTTAATTTAATTTTTTAATCCGTTCAAAGATATAAAATGTACTTATGTACATGAGTAAATTTGAACTGTTTTAAAAACACACAAGTATACCCACGAACTGGCGATGCCTATGTGGAATTTTTTGGTTAATCTGCTTATTTGTATTTTTTTCTACTTTTTAAATGTTTATATAAAAAAAGCCAGTATGTATTGTAAAATTACCAATGTATGTACCAAAAAAATTATTAATACAAAAAAAAATGTATTTATATTTATTGAAGTGAAAACTTTTTTAACATCGTTGTGATTTGAAACTCGATGAAACGAAAAATAGTGACACTAAAAAGAGACAAACACATAGGATTTAGCCTGCGAAAGAATGAGATCTATCTCTTCTTTGTGCGGTGCTTTGTTGCTTCCCCTCTTGTCTACGTTTTTTGCCTTTTGACCACCATTTTTTATCTCGTCGGAAATACGCATAAATTGTTTAAATAACCCAAATTAAGAGGACATTACCAGAGAAAACCGGAAATACGTCATTTTCAAAAAAGATTTTAGACGTATTGACTCTTTTCCACAAAAAATTATAAATGAATTTCGAAAGATTGTTCTTTTATCTAGCATTCGTATGTAATAAATTTTGAGAATTTTTTAAAATTTTTAGTATAATAAGGTTATTCCATAGGTCGTTGGCAGATTTGTTAAATTTTCAAAAAAGTTTTTGTATTATACCACACCCATTTCAAATAATATAATCATGCAGTAAAATAAATCAATACATTATCAAGTAAACGTATGTTTTAGAATTTTAATTTTAGTTTCAATAAAATCATTAAAAAATATGTACGTTCATGTGTTTCATGACGAAAATTGGTCCATTTGTGTATTTATTTGCGCACTTACAAACTAATATATTTCAGATTTTTTTAACATTCTTATTAAATTTAGACACTATTGAAAAATGATAAATACTTATAATCAAAAAATAACTACAAAAAGTACACTATTTTAATAGTTTTATCATCACGCCTTTCAGCATTTTTGGATGAAGGTATAAATTAAAGTTAATTTGGATTGAAATAAATTCGATATTGAGTTATAATTTAAAAAAGCTGGTACGGAGAATAATTAATCTTTCTCGTTGTAACCACCCTGCACGATCGTAAGAACAACTTTCGACGAAATGTGGATTTTCGTCACGCTCTTAAGAACAATAATGTATTTTGTGCATATTTTTTTACGAAAGAGCATATATAGGTACCTCTGGTTGATAATATCTAAATCAAATCGTCCAAATCGAGGTTCTGTGTTCCACATGTTTCTACCTCAAAAATCGAACATTTTTTAAGATCTTATTTTACCAACTGTATCAGAAGAAAATATTATGTCTGTACGTTTTGCTTTTCTTAAAAATACTTTGTCTAGTTTGTACACTGAACGTCTGTTGATGTAGTGTTGAGTACCTCATACAAGAGGCACCTCAAATGTCCCATACAAACACGAAAAATGTCCCCCCACCTCACAATATGTATTTGTACCAACTCTTTTTCTTTGTATTACTACAAATATGAAGGGGGGACAAATATGAAGGAGGGACAAACATGAGGTGTGAGGTGGTTTGTTTTGTTGGACTACATTCATGTCATGTACGGGACAAATATGAGGTGAGGTGTGAGGTGGTTTGTGTATTGGACTACATGTCATGTCACGTTGTCACGTATGGGACAAATATGAGGTGAGGTGTGAGGTGGTTGATCTATTAAACTACATGTCATGTCACGCATAGTTTGGGACAAATGTATGAGGTGGTGAGGCCTGAAGTGTTTGTATATTCTATGACATTTTTGTATTAGAACCGTGAGGTGGTGATGGGGTGAGCCAATTAATATATTATGAATACCGCAGAAGCGTCCCAACTGCTCCGAAATTTTTATTTTTTTATTCTAAATTATTGTTAAGTGAATACCGCACAAGAGTACCAACTGCTCCAAAAAAATTTTTTTTTGAAATATTTTTTTGTTGTAAATTATTGTCATGTGAATACACAAAACAATAATTTATGAGCACAAGAGTCCCAACTGCTTAAATTTTTTTTTTTTTATTCTAAATATTTTTTATTGTAAATTATGTATTGATAAGTGAATACCGCACAACAGTACCAACTGTACCAAAAAACAGTACCAACTATGCCCCCCCCCCCCCGTAAGCGAAAATATTTTGTAACACCTCACCTCAAATGAGGTGGGACACCTCAACACCTCATTTCAATATTTGAGTACCTCATACAAACTCATCCTGATATTGTGTCCTACCCAACACTATGTTGATGGCGTTCAAATTTAGCAAATTTAACGAAATTTGTAGGGTACCTACTAACTCCCGTAAGAAGTAATTTATCAAAAAAACAAAGCTTACCGACACGCTTATGGTCGATATCTGTTATTTTGAAAAATATTTGCACTAGTGTCAAAATTCAAATAGGAGGAAATTAAGGAATGCGTTTGCATGGACAATACGCCGCTCGATCACGATTTTGAAAAATTGTTAAATTAAATTGTCATAATAAATTATGCGGCCATGGTTTTATATATGAATTGCAAGTAAAACTTTTATGTTATTAGTTTTTGGGGTGTTATGCCGTGTTGCGCTACCTCCTTCTTTAGACAACGTTTCGGGCAGCGTTGCAGTGTTCATCATCAGGGCAGATCCGGCAGATGTGTAATTGTTAGTGGTGAAATGTGTGCTTATGTACTTCAAAATGATTGTAGATTTCAATTGCCTCCGTAATCGACGACCTCCGTAGTCCAGTGGGTAAGACTCTTGCCTTACAATGCGGAGGTCGCGGGTTCGAACCCGGCATGCGCAAATAAATTTGTGTTATTTCACAATTAATTCATTTAAAAAAATAATATATAGTATATTTGCGGCATTTGAGTGGAAGATACTATCAGTATCGCCCCGTAAGACCACCATTCAGAATTGAAACGTTGCGTGAAAATGGCTTTAGCCGTGTTTGGTGACCAGATCTGAATAGCCAGGTAATTCCCAACCTTCCTCTTCCCCACCTTCTTCCATTCCCCACTACCCTCAGCCTCACAACATACCCCAATTGGGGATGCCATAGTCTCACTGGCTCCAGACGGGAGCAGTTGAGATTCTTGTGCGGTATTCACTGTAAAAAAAAAAAACAGGCGTGCTACAATTACACATCTGCCGGATCTGCCCCGATGTTGGACGCTGCAACGCTGTCCGAAACGTTTGCTAAAGAAGGAGGTAGCGCAACACGGCATAACACCCCAAAAACTAATAACAAAAATAGTTCCTTGAAAATCTAAAAACGTATCTGCAAGTAAAACTGTCCAAATATATAATGTTTATTGTTAATGGAAATGTGTTTTTTTTTACCTTTGAGTGACATTGTTAAATTATTTGTTATTTTTATACCGCACAAGGATCTCCGAACTGTTTGGAGCTAGTAGGACGATGGTTTCCCCAAATGGAGTTTGTTGTGGAGTGGGGAAAGGAAGGAGATGAGGAAGAAGAACTTTGGCAAGTTCTAGTCTTTTCAGATCTGGTCACTAAACGCTACCATGCTGAATGGTGGTCGCGATACTGAGAGTACCTACCACTTTGGAACATGTCGCAAATATATTACACATTATTTTATTACGTAAATATTATGTCTCTACATATTATAAATTAAAGTTCCCCGACGCGTTTGTCTGTTCGCGATAAACTCAAAAACGACTGAACGGATATTCATGCGGTTTTCACCAAGGTTCATGAGGAAGGTTGAGGTATATAATTTGTCAAGTTGTGTAAATTGGTTGAAATATATAATATATAAAGGAAAAGGTCTTTATGTGGTGAATGAGCGGGCATGCAAGCGGGCGGTGTGGATTTGATCTTTTTTTTTTAGATGAATCCCACACAGGAGGCCCTGAGGAAGATAATATCCCTCAGGGCCTATGTCATCTTTGGGGATGCTACGTGGATGGTTTTTTTTAAGGAAAGGAAGGAGAGGAGAGATCTGGGAAGGAAAAGGGTTTAAGGGGTGGGTAGGAATCTGGGGTTTAGTGTAATCCGGTCATCCGCCTCCAAGACCTAGACAAACCTCACCCCATGAACCCGGGCACCCCTGCTAAATCACAAAACGTAGCGAACCACTTGGGGTGACCTGTGGCAGAGGTGTTGGTTATCCAATAAATGTTCCCGGGGCGGCGGTACCCATACCCGCCTCCCAAAATGTAAGCGTAAAGAACAAGATAAAGAAAGGTACACTTAGATGATTTGCACCTGCAGAAGATATGAATGGTAAATGATAGATGAATATAAAAAATCAGAAGCACCCCCGGAAGACATGACACGATAAAGTAAATCCAATACTTGAGTCGGATCGAATTAACAGAAGCATATGTATGTATGTTAAGTAGGTACAATATAACTAATTAAAAATGTATGTATATTACGTATTTTATATTATGTTGGCATCAAACTCCCATGAAATTGGATTTAATTTAAAATAAAATATATATGTACGTAAAAAAACTTTTAAGAGGAATATAAACGCTAGAAATATTTCGAATCTCATGCCTGCAAAATTTTAAAATCGAGCGTCTTTTTGCACGAGGCTAGTAAGAGAAAAAGTGGTTTTTATTTATTTTGTGCATAATTTTATAAGAACGAAAAAAAGTTAGAACATAGATAAAGTCAAAAATGGTCTTAGCCGTAAAGGGGTATTTTTTAAAAATTGTTACTTACATTACTTCATAGTTAAGTCATGAGAAAACATTTTTTTTAGTGGTTTACGCTTATATTTTTTGTTACGTAAATAATAATTTTATTGTAATTCCAATACATAGATAAAGTAATTAAAGCTTCAATTTATCCGTAGCATATTTTTTGATGTTCATACTGTAAGTCGATTCGTCGTAAAGATTAATCAAAATAGTATCTAAATAGGATTTCACGTATATATTCATCTTAAAATCAAAACACAGGTTTAATTAGGTATCGAAAATAATATCTTCAACAACTCTCCATTAAAAATATGTATTATATAAATACTAAACATTAATTAAATACTACTTACTATCAAGACGGCCGGCGTAGTCCAGCGGTAAGGCTCTTGACTCGCAATCCGAAGGTCGCGGGATCGAATCCCGGCGTGGCAAATACATTTTATTTGATTAATTTGTGTTATTTCACAATTAATTCATTTAAAATAATATATAGCATATTTGCGGCACGTTCCAGAGTGAAAGATATTCTCAGTATCGCCCTGGGGTAAGACCACTATTCAGAATTGAAACGTGGCTTGAAATGGCTTTAACCGTGTTTGGTGACCAGATCTAAATAGCCAGGTTCCCCACCTTCCTCTTTCTTTATTATCTCTTTCCCCTCCCCACTACCTTCAGCCTCACAACATACCCAAATTGGGAATGCCATAGTCTCACTGGCTCCAGACGGGAGCAATTGGGATTCTTGTGCGGTATTCATATATTATTAAAAAAATTTTGAATACCGCACTAAAGTCCAAACTGCTCCCAACCGCCTGTGAGAATATGGCATCTCCAATTGGGGTATTTTGTGAGGCTGAAGGAAGTGGTAGGACGAGTGAAATTTAAAGACAGTTATAATTTCGAAGTGGTCGAAGAGTTTACCTACCTGGGCTCCATTATAACTCAGGACAATGAAGACCCAGTAGAAGTAAGAAAGCGCATTACAGCCGCTAACAAAACTTACTTCGCGTTGCTGCCAGTGTTCAAATCCCGAAACGTCCATAGGAAAACCAAAATAACCTTATATAAAACAATTATCAGAACGGTCTTAGCCTATGGATGTGAGGTGGGAACACTGACAGCAAAGTCAGCGGAACAGCTGGACATCTTCGAAAGAAAGGTACTTCGAAGAATCTTAGGAGCGGTGCGAGAGGGAGAGGCATGGAGAATCCGCCACAATAATGAGCTCTATGATATTTACCAAGCTCCCAGACTCTCCACCCATTTAAGACTCCAAAGATTAAGATGGGCCGGACATGTGCACCGAATGCCAAGCACACCAGTACCGAAGATGGTTCTGACAGGCCACCTGGGAGGTAAACGAAGGGCGGGCAGACCTAGACTGAGATGGGAGGATGATGTCAAGAAGGATGCAAGAGCATTATTACTCCAGGTTGCAGATTGGAAGACGACGGCCGAAGACAGAGGGCGGTGAAGGCTTATTTTGAAGGAGGCCAAGGCTCGAAATGGGTTGTAGCGCCATTGAAGAAGAAGAAGGAAGTGGTGGGGGGGAAGGAGATGGGGAAGAGGAAGGTGGGGAAGGCCACCAAATACGGCTAAACCCATTTCAAGCAACGATTCAATTCTGAATGGTAGTCTTACCCCAGGGCGATACTGAGAGTATCTTCCACTCCAGAACGTGCCACAAATATACCTTAAATTAATTTAAATTACTAAATTGTAAAATAATAAAATCAATCAAATAAAATTTACATGCGCACGCCGGGAGTTGAACACGCAACCTTCGGATTACTGGTGATTACGAGAGCCTTACAAAAGTATAAAAGCTTCAATAATAAATTATTTCTAATTTAAATAAAAGAGGACAAGTACTATTTTACTTAAAAGAAAGTTAAACGCGTATTAAAGTACCACGTATTCATGAAAATGTGTCATTCTGGAATGAAAATCTTATATAAAATGACGAAATTTAAATTGGGGACCCACCCAGAAAATTTATAACGAACAAAAGAAAAAATTCTCACATTTATTTTTAAAAAAAAACATTGTTTCAATTCAACAGTATTCGTGATTATAATTATTTAAACAAACACAAATATTCGTCGTTTTAATGTGATAGGCAACGTTCTAGAAAAGAAATGACGAAATTTAAATTAGGGACCCACCCAGAAAATACACAATCAACAAGAGGGTGAAAAATTATTACTCACGTTTTCCATTTTCACAATCAAACTCTGTACGTTTTCCTTTGGCCAGACGTTTCGATCAGTACAAACATCCTCATACACCAGAAACGATCATAAACCACTGTAAAAACATTCACTAAACAACCACATTGTTAAAATAAAACTATTATTAATTATACATTAGTACTTATACATTAATACAATATATTAAACACAGACAGGTCTTAGTAATTCTGGCAGGCGAACGAAACGTCAAAGATAACCTAGAAACAGTGTGAAGTAGTGTACGTGGTGCGCGCGAACGGACATTTGGTAGAAAACTGAAACATTGCGCAGAAAATTTAAGGCTGGAGGAAAATGGCCGAAGGCGTGTCGACGGCTATCTCCCTCTGTGGCTATCGGAAAACGAAATGGGGGAATTCGAACAGACTGTGATAAATCGGTGGATTTAACCCACTCAGCAACAGAGCTTAGACACTTCAATTAATTCATATTATTTTAATTACGGATAAAGGAAGACAAACAACAATTCCCGGGTTGTGAAAAACCTGACAATATTTGAAACACTTCTACTACCATAGTTTTAGTGGGAAAATATTGTTGAAGAATAATCTAAATGATAATATGAAAGAGAACTAGACACAGAAAACAGAAAAAAGACAATGGTCGCAACTGGGACTCGAACCCAGACCTCTCATCTAATCGGGACGTGCGCGTTAAGAAGGTAAATAGAGAAAACCAAATATATTTCATTTTTAAATGAGATTTTAGACGTATTAACTCTTTTCAACAAAAAATTATACCTAAATGGATTTCGAAAGATTGTTCTTTTATCTAGCATTCGCATATTTTAAATTTTGAGAAAAAATGTTTATTTTCAGTATAACAAGGTTAAACCATAGGTCGTTGGCAGTTTTGTTAAATTTTCAAAAAAGATTTTGTATTATACCACACCCATTTCAAATCATATAATCATGCAGTAAAATAAATCAATTCGTTTCAGAATTTTAATTTTAGTTTAAATAAAATCATTTAAAAATATATACGTACAGGTGTTTCTTAACGAAAATTGGTCCGTTTGTGTATTTATTTGCGCACTTACAATCTAATATATTTCAGTTTTACATGATTTTACTTCAATGGCAAGCCAGAGATGAAAAACCTACCGCGGGGTGACATAGACCGTCCTTGGGATGGTCCGACGCTCTGTGGGGAACCCGCTTGCACAGTGCGGGTGTAAACTGTGCGACCTAAAGTTTAAGTTTAGACTTACGGATTTCAATACTTCGTTTGTGTGAAAGCACTATGAAACATTCTTATTTAACTAAGACATTATTGAAAAATGATAAATGCTTATAATCAAAAAATAATTACAAAAAGTACATTATTTTAATAGTTTTATCATAACGCCTTTCAGCATTTTTGGATGTAGGTATAAAATTAAATCGATATTAAGTTATATTTTTAAAAAGCTGGTACGGAGAATAATTAATCTTTCTCATTGTAAACTACCATTGGAAACAATCATTCTAAGAATTGGTTTGTATCGTTTTCTTTTTTTAGCGTTGTCTTTTTTCTGTTTTCTTTGTCTTGTTCTCTCTCATATCTTCGTTTAGAGTATTACTGTTATTTTCTTCTTCAAGATATATTAGTTGATGGAAATAACCTTCAAACGTTATAATTATGGAGAATTTTTCTTTTAAAAAAATGGAAGATATTGCTTAACTAATCTAAATACTAGCTTTTATTATACACACATCAATCACACTTTTATGTCAGGTCTTTTATAAACCTTGTACATTATTTAACTATTACACGAGTACATATTTCTTTGTATTTCTTTTCAAAATTATCTCATTGTATTTCTAATAACAACAACTGTATCACTTCAGCGATATTATTTTTTGTATACTCCTACAATGAGGGATCCTGACGCATTTCTCAACTCAACTACTAACCAGTCAAACGGTGATAATTAATGATTAACTGAGCGTAGCAAACTCCTTTTTGGTTTCATGTTAAAGTGAGAACATCTTTAGCACCGTTGTGATTTCTAAACCCAATGAAATGAAAAATAGCGACACTAAAATGAGACACACACATACATCTATAGGTTTTAGCCTGCGAGATAGAAAATGAGATAGTATAATCGGTTACCTCTTTATGCGGTGCTTCTTAGCCTTCCCATTCGTATCTACTTTAGTTTTCTGAAAGTTTCACTTCTACCGCTTGTGAATTACACACTAAAATTTAAACTTAATTAAAAAAAAAACACACAGAATTTTGAAAATTTTACTTACAGCAGATGGTGTAATTAAAATGGGTTTTTCACTTCAAAAAGAAGTTGGTATATTGATAACTGGGTGTTGAAATTGCATGATTCTGAGATTCAGTTGATTAGTCAGACATCTCCGATTTTTGGAGATGTCTGATTTTTTTTTACATGAATAACTCACAAGAGTCCCAACTGCTCCCGTCTGGAGCCAGTGGGACTATGGCATCCCCAATTGGGGTATGTTGTGAGGCTGAAGGTAGTGGAGAGGGGAAGGAGATAGGGAAGAGGAAGGTGGGGAAGTACCTGGCTATTCAAATCTGGTCACCAAACACGGCAGAAGCCATTTCAAGCAACGTTTCAATTCTGAATGGTGGTCTTACACCAGGGCGATACTGAGAGTATCTTCCACTCTGGAATCAACAGCACAATGGATTTACCCATGCTGTGTATATTTTAAATTGGAGAGTTAATATTTATGTATATATCCCAATGGCAATTTCATTAATGTAACAAATTGTTAACACTCTGTAAATGTTTTAAATGATAAATAAATTACATGTATGCAGTTCACACACGGTAGAAATGAAACCTTCAGAAAACTAAAGTAGGCAAGAGTGGGGAGATTATGAAGCACCTCAGGGTCACCTCAGGGTTTTCGTTTCATCGAGTTTCAAATCACACGATGCTAAAGAAGTTTTCACTTCAAAAAGATGTGTGGAAGTAGTTATATATTTTTTGTTTACTTTCAGCAAATGTAATTCTCTCCGTGTGTAATACCGTCATATAACCAAATTATAGAAATATGTTATGCTTAAAAAGCAAGTGCACTGAAGGGGTTATGTCTGGAGTGGTCAGTTCGCGTGTTCTGTTATGGTTACCAGCGGCTCAAGGGGTGCTAGGAGGTACCTGTCTAGCAGTGGCTAGTGGCTAGTACATGCCAGGTACTTCTGGTAGCCACACGGCACATAGCCAGCACCCACTAACACTGGGAACACTAACCCCCTCTCACCCGGCTGACTCAGGTTTAATAAGTATTTATAGACGAGGCAGCAGACAGATGTATAAAAACATGGGTTGGCGTTACCGGGAAGGGATATTCAACATTTTATAGTTACGGGACGGTTAGAAATGATAAGTTTAGATCAAAATTCAATTGAAAGGAAACTTTTTGAAGAAAAACTTCTTTACGCACGCTCGACTTAGGGGGTAAGCTGGTGAATGCGTTACAAAAAGTGGTGATGTGTTACGAAAAGTGGTGATGGGTTACGAAAAGTGTGAGGAATTGAAAAGTGTGATGCGACCGGTAATCGATGCGAACGGTAATCGATGGCGAGGCGAACGGTTGGGCCTTCACGCACGATTGACTTGTGAAGTGATAAGGATAAGGATGGTCACCCCAAGGTCGTAGGTCACTCCAAGGTCGTAGGTCACCCCCAGGTCGCAGGTCACCCCAATGTTATATGTCACTCCAATGTCAATGTCATATGTTCTTTTATAAGTTAGACTTCAGTCGTGTGGTCTAAAGCACACTCGACTTTTTTTTTAATGCTGCCGCTCCGGGAACCTTTTATTGGATAACCAACGCCTTTGCCATAGATCACCTCTAGTGGTTCGCTACATTTACACCATAGGCATATGAATATTATGAATATTAATAGACCAGAATATAAACGTGAGGGGAAGAAACCAACTACAGCGGGGCGCAGAGCGGGAAGATGAATTCGGTGATATGTGATTCGTCAATAACTTAATCTGAGAGTATATGGGCAACTCGCATTATAATATCACCATTTAGTTCTTAAAAGTAAACTCTGCTCTTTAATGAATAGACCTTTTTACATGGGAGCGCGAATTGAACAAATTTACAAATTCCAAATACAGCAAAGTAAAGTTCGCCTATTTTCATAGTCCAATATTTTGTTTACGTATTTAGTTAAGACACTTTTACAAATGTTTCATAATTTACTTACCCCACAAAACAGCGACGAGCACACGCCATGTGTCTCGCCGTGTGTGTTACAAAAACGACCATATTATGTGATCTGAATAAGCTTATAATAATGTAAAACAATGCTTTCCTATGGAATGTGATACGACAATTGGGTTTATTCTCTTTTTCACTTCTATTTTTACACATTTTCAAAACGTAAACCACTATTTTTGCCGTGTTATTTCGTAAAATGCACCGATGAGTGCTCGACGCTGGCTCGCAGAAGAATGATGACATCACATTTTTTAGATTCACGCCATACTCGATCCCAGCCGGTTCCAATGGAACCGGTATGGGGAGGGGGAAATAATACGCTTTTATCGCTTAGGGCAGGTCTATTAATATTCATATGTCTATGGTTTACACCAACTGCTTGGCAGGCCGGAACGGGAGTAACAGGTTGAGGGAGATATATATTTTTACTTCTCCAGCAGGACTCTCTCACAACTTTGCAACCTTGCACCGCAGTGGAAGGGATGGATTCATACGTCACTATCATTCATGGATTGAATGAATTGAATGGATTCATATTTACCGTCACTCCTGGTAACACAGAAGTCCTAGATTCCTACCCACCCTTCTTACCTATATCCTTCCCAGAACTTCTCCTCCTCCCTTTCCTAAAAGGACCCTCCACTCAGCCTCCCCAAAGATGATATAGGTCCTGCAGGGAGTTACATTTCCATAAGTGTGAAGACAAATTTTAAAAAAATTGTGTTACTGCACAAGAGTCCAAACCGTCCGGAAACAGTCAGACTATGGCAACCCTAATTGGGGTATGTTGTGAGGCTGAAGATAGTTCGGATGGGAAGGAGATGGAGAAGAGGAAGGTGGGGAATTACCAGCTATTCAGATCTGGTCACCGAACACGACCAAAGCCATGTCGAACAACGTTTCGATTCACAATTATTGGGGTTGCTATATAGTTACTTTAGCTCCGGACAATTGAGACTAAGTACTTAAGTGTGTGGCTAGCGAACAACGCAGCACATTCGCGAAGAGATTACCTGCTATTGGGTACTTGTACTCCAATAGCGGATACGGACATTTTTACCCCAGCGACAGGTGCCGAACTAAAAGAGAATTCATTCTGTTTCCGATTGCCGCCGATCTAGCCACTCGCTCATAACTCCGTGATCGCTCCCCACTTTCCAATAAATAATCTGATCCAAACATAAATTAAGGCATCGAAATATTGCTTAATAAACCTGTAAGTACAAAGTCTTGCTATGACTCTTTCTAAAGAAATTATTTCTTCCTGCGTGTCCTTTCCCATTCGTTCCGTATCCCTTCCGCCTCCCCTTCCTCTCCCGTGTACCCCTCCCCTTATGTGCTCCCACTCCGCCTTCCCTCTCCCCACTCCCCTCTCCCGCTTCCCCGTCCCGCGAACCACCCTTCCGCATTCCATACATTCAGTCCCGGTACATTCAGTTTTCAAACATCGCGCGTACCACCTATTGCAATTTTTTATACAAATTTCATAATGCCAGAGCTCACTAGTATATACGGAAACCATCGCGGGGAAGCACATATCAAATCCCCAAAGTTTCATCGCAATCGGATAATGGTTAGCAACGCATGTTTTCATGACACCAGAGCTCACATTGTATATAGAAACCATCGCGGGCACGCGCACATCAAATCCCCAAAGTTTCATCGCGACCGGATGAATGGTTTAGCAACGCGTCGACATCTCATATACTCATACCCAAGCAAGCATATTTTGATTGTTATATATATATATATATATACTCATGTAATGCACCTTTCATCCCCCGTAAGTGTTTTAAAATGATAAATTTAGAAAATCACCAAAGGACGGCACCATATTATAAGGCTGACCATTCCTCTTATTGGCCGGAGCCGCCACCGCGCGTGCGGAACAAATTTTCTAAAAAAAAAAAATTTATGCGATTTTAACCCTTATTTATAAAGAAATTATGTGAAGGACAAGGTCAGAATCGCTTGCGCCAATATCATTCTTGATATAGCCAAAAGTTTCATTCACCTAGCAATACCAGCATATTTTGAAATGAATTATCTATGATATCTGGATGCCAAGGCTGTCCACAGGTTAATATTTTTTCATTCATCCTCAAGATATCCGCTCGCGAGCCGAGGGTTTTGGACTCCTGGTGTAGATTGCAGATTGGTATATTTAAATTGAAATTAAGTTTGCAACGATTATTTATGTATTCAATGGCCTATTATAAAAAGGTTCCTAAACTATATTATTTTATCTTTAGTTGTTATTTTTCAACCGTGACCATCAATCACATAATAACTAATTAACCAACATGCATGGACGGCTGCAGCTCAGCTGCTTTGGTTAAGTCATACTATCTCAACGTAATATGTAATTTTATTTCTATTAACTCTTCTTCCTTTATAAACTACTAGCTGACCCGGAGAACTTCGTACTGCTTCAGAATCAATAACTTTTGTGTTAACTTATTAACTGAATTTAATATGAAGTATGGATATCGATTGGAATATGGAGTAATAGGAAGGGCTCAGCAGCATCTAAACACATAAAACAACCGAAGACTAACTCAGAATTGCATCATAAAGACCATACTAAAGGTCCCCATAAGGACGTCAACAACAGAAATTTTTAAACAGTTTGATGTTCCAAGCATACAGAAAATCTATGCCAAAAACATTCTAGTACATCACCACAAAAATGATTCAGAGGCAGACACCTCACATGCTCATAAAACCAGAGCCAAACAAACAGACATACTTAATATACCAAATAGTATAGCCATACTTAAAATATAGTCGCATGTAGGGTTGCCATCTGTCCGGCTTTAGCCGGACATGTTTGGCTTTTTTAGGTCGTGTCCGGCTAAATATTTATATGTCCGGCCTGTCCGGCTTTTGTTAGGCTTTTTTGGTTTGCGCGGGTTTTGTCTTCGGAACTTCTGAAATTGGCGGAATATTACTTTCAAAGAGTTTTCTCTTTAATAAACACCCAGTGGACCAAGGAACGCAATAAATTGCAAACAATTGCTAAGATGGTATACACATTGTATAATTTAAAAATGACATATCAAGGATTTTATTAAACGATTTCCAAAGAAAACGACGTTTTGGATAAAGTAGGTGAAAACGCCAAATGTACAAAATGGTAGATTTTTGTAATTTTTGAATAATTTGGAGAAGTCGAGATTTTTTTTTAATTTATGTTTTTCGTTTTTTGTCCACAAAGATAAATATGTTTCATTTTATATCGATTTAACGAAAATTTTTAGTCAACTGTTTAACCAGAAAAAAAGTTATGTTTTGTTTGTTTGTTTTATAAGTTTAGTATGTCTACAGACAGAAGACTCAATATTTTTTTATTTAGTTATTGACATTATATTCTATACAAATGTCAACTGATGACAAGGATAAGACTGATTAATGATTGTTGTTATTAAATTGGTTAATGCGTGATTAATAAACAACTGTTACTTGCAACAGATTTTTTATTATTATGCATAAAAGTTATGTCCAAAATCATGTACGTACGTCCGGCTTTTAGGGCAAAATGTCCGGCCTTTCAGAGCGCAGAGTCAGGCTTTTTTTATTTTAGAAGATGGCAACCCTAGTCGCATGACTTACGTAAATATTAACTATTAGGTTTAATATTACATTGGCGCAGCCTTCTAGCTCTCGTTCAATGAAATGTAGAGGATAACTCACCTGAAACAAAGAAAAGCACAATATTAATTATGTTGTTTTAATTGAAGACACTTTTTAAATAAAATAAAAAAAGTGTAACTCTTCATTTGGACAAAGAAGTTTTGAATTTTTAGCAGTAAAGTTAGATAACAAACTTCCACTTAGTATCAAACAAATTAAAACAAAAAATAGCTACATTAAGGACATTTGGGAGGGACAATTTGGGAGGCGGGAATGGTTACCGCCGCCCCGGGAACCTTTATTGGATAACCAACACCTCTGCCATAAGTCACCCCAAGTGGTTCGCTACGTGGTGAATTCGAAGTTCGCTACTAAGTGGTGATTTAGCAGGTGTGCCCGGGTTCATGGGGTGAGGTTTGTCTAGGTCTTGGAGGCGGATGACCAAGACACACTGAACCCCATATTCCTACCCACCCCTTAAACCCTTTTCCTTCCCAGAACTCTCATCTCCTTCCTTTCCTTAAAAAAAAAAACCTCCACACAGCATCCCCAAAGATGACATAGGCCCTGAGAGAAATTATTTTCCTCAGGGCCTCCTGTGTGGAGCTCATGTAAAAAAAAAAAATAAATGTTGGCTGAAGGAACTATCGGAAAATGAACTTACTATACTTAAAACATCGTCGTAAAAGTTTCTGCAAAACCTTATCCCTTATCCAAACCACGAAGTTAAACCATAGAAGTTTGCAGAAAACTTATCCAAAGCATAGTCCCCCACAGCACAGGATTTCCTAGTGAGGAGGACTACGAACATAATTTCTATTTTAAATATATACCTAAGATGTTTCACATAAAAATGTAAACAATTATAAATATATAGTTACTAAAAAAAAAAAATAATTTAAATTCAGTTTTTTTTTTATTATCTAAGTTAAAAATTACACGATGAGGCAATTAACGCACACAACTGTCCGTGTTTTATTTTTCTCAGTATCAGAGATGCGTTGTGTACCCACGGATTTATAATTTTAGTGATTTTCTTACTTTTTCACTTAGTTGCGGGAATTGCGTATCGTTTTCTTTATACGTGTAGATTTATTATAATTATTGTATTTTTCCTGTGGAGGGGTGCAGACATACGTTCACCGTTTGTCCCATTTTAGACTATTGACATTTAGTGTGTATCTACCTAAGAAAGAGGGGCAGCATTATATGTTTGAGAACAAAAGCAAAACAATCAGCGCATTGACATTTTAGAATTTTTGGAATTCACTCACTACTCAATATTATTCTGCTATTCGGGGCGGCGACAAATACAACAAATCATAGATCATAAAAATCGGTTCAGCCGTTCTTGAGTTATAAATGATGTATGATGAATTTGTTTTATATATTATTAAGATTATTTCAGCTACATCAAGTGGCAGAGATGACACGTAATATAGTGAAATAAATAACCAACAACACGTGTACGCACTCGCATATCCGAAATTGACCCCAGATTTCTACCCACCCGTTAAACCTTTTTCCTTCCCAAGAACTCTCCTTCATTTCACTAAAAATACCCTCCACACTGTATCCCCAAAGATCCCCTGATTATTCCTGAATTATTTTCCTGTTCTATTCGGGGCTCAAGTAAAAAAAACCAAATCATAGTAGAAGTGTGATCTGTACCGATTTGAAAGAAAGTGAAGGTCACTAATTTTATTTATTTATTTATTTATCTATATAAGGTATGTTTACATTACATTATTCGATGCCTGTCTCACTAGGGTATACTTCCCAACCTTCCTCTTCCCCACCTCCTTCCCCTCCCCACTACCTTCAGCCTCACAACATGCCCCAATTGGGGATGCCATAGTCTCACTGGCTCCAGACGGGAGCAGTTGAGATTCTTGTGCGGTATTCACTGTAAAAAAAAAAAAAAAAACCTGTGTTGAGACAGGCGTAGAGGTACATAAATGAATATCGTACATAACAATATTTAATTATAACATAAGAATATTTAAGGTAAAATACATACTAATTTATAAAATTAAAATAGAAAGATGATTTGAAGTGTGGGTAAACACCATAAAGAGAGCATTATATAGATGAAGGAGGATATGAATAAAGTAGTAAATCCTGAAAAACCCAGTGAAAATTTTATTCAATTGACAAACGGCCGCGGATGTGAAAACATTACTAATTAAAAAATTGTTCATGGAAAAAATACACATGGTTTCCACGGCCTGAGAGGGTAGTTTATCTCTGTTTTAACGATTGATGTTCGGACGAAATTTGGAATTTTTCCTAAGTATTTTGAATGTTCTATATATTTCTTATTTTTGAAGGTGTCGTAAAAACAAATACCATTTATGAAAACTAGATAAAATTATCTTTTAGATTTGTGTATTTGAAATACACTTTAGTTTTCAAAAACTGCCATATTTTAAGATTCAAACTCGGAAAAAAATGAAAAAAAATTTCCTCCCAAAACATTTTTAACCAAAATGTAGAGAACTTAAAAAAAAAAATCAAAACTTCAAAAACACAGTCCTTTAATTTAATAAATTTGGAAGGAAACTATCACCTCACTTTTTCGTCGTGCATACAATAAAAAATTAATAAAAAATTTTAAAGTTTTTTTTATTGCCATACACATATAGTAACCTATAAAACAATATTCTGACAGTTCAACTTTGAAAGTACGGCGTTTGTACAATAACTTGATTAAACTGATGTAAACCACACAAATAATATGGTGAATATATCAATTATGTGAACAGAAGAGTAAATTCGTCACTACAATAGAAATTATTTAGTAAAATCACAACATTTAGGCACTAACAATATTTTCCATATCCCGCCATAAACACACCGAACTGTTTTGTCATCGCGGGCCGATATGCACAGGCGCACCAATAATGCTCCGAGCGGAAAAGAATTAAAACAACATTGTTTCCTAGGAAATTAAAACCATTTACAATGTTGTCAGATCTTAATGCATTTTAACAGCGTGACCACGCAAGAAACGTTATTGGTAATAAAACGTGATTTAGTGTATACGGGGTTTAATTATGTTATTGCAATAACACAGTTAATTGGTTGCGCTGTGGTTTTTTTTTAGTAAGGCTGATGGATTTTACTATTTTTAAACGACTTCGAAAAGGAGGAGGTTCTCAATTCGACTGTATTTTTTTTTAAATTTCTTTAATATGGGTAAGGACATACGTAAGTTGATAATTCTGTCTATTTGTAATCTATTTTACAGATGTTAGCAGTAGTGTGACGTCCAATACTTATAATCCATTTCTTTATATCTTGTTTGAATTTGGTCATTGATTCGGTTTGTCTAATCGTAGCTGGTAGTGTATTGTGTAGTTTGCAAGCTATGTATTTAAGGTGAAGTTATACGTGAAATCCTATTTAGATACTATTTTGATTAACCTTTACGACAAATCGGCTTACAGTATGAACATTAAAAAATATGTTACGGATAAATCGAAGCTTTAACTAGCTTTTCTATGTATTGGAATTACAATAAAATTATTATTTACGTAACAAAAATTAAAAGCGTAAACCAAAAAAAAAATGTTTTTTCATGACTTAACTATGAAGTAATACAAGAAACAATTTTTAAAAAATACCCCTTTATGACTAAGGCTATTTTTGAGGTTTTCTATGTTTTAACTTTTTTCGTTCTTATAAAATTGTGCATAAAATAAATAAAAAACACTTTTTCGCTTACTTGCCTCGTGCAAATAAGACGCTCGATTTTAAAATTTTGCAGGCATGAGATTCGAAATATTTCTAGCGTTTATATTCCTCTTAAAGTGTTTTTGTCCAAAGGTGGTTTTAGAAAAGGGAGTTTGGAGAAGTTCTTTATTTTTAGCTCGGGTATTGTGTATCATTTGTGTTGGTTTGTATAGGATTTTGTTGTTTTTACGTAAATAAATTAAGGTGGATTTTGCGTTTACTTACGACCTTTCGACTCTTAGACCAATAAAATAGATAATCTGATTAAAAAAAAAGAATTTCGGTATTTGAAGACTTTTGATCAGTTTCTTTTTTTTAATTAAACGACTTCAAAAAGGAGGAGGTTCTCAATTCGACTGTATTTTTTTTTTTTTTTTTTTTGAAAGGAACTCAGGAAGGGGGGTTAGCGGGACGGGGGAAGGGGAGAAGTGGAGTGGGGAGAGGGAGAGGGAACGCGAGAGGGGAAAGGATACGCAGGGAGAAACAATTTAGATCAATTCAGCTAATAAGTTGACAACAGTTTTTGATTCTGAGACGGTACGAAGTTCGCCGGATCAGCTAGTTATATTATAATATTTTACTCGAATTCTAGCAAAAATAATGGCACAATGATCATTGTACTACTGTTATAATATTAACATGCCTACTGCTTTTCAAGTTTTGTAAAATAATGTTTTTTTATTGATTAATCAACTGATTTAATACACTTAAACGAAATATTCAAACTGCTCTTCTGAAAAAATAGTTTTTTTGAGTTGTGTCATTGTTATACCCCGAGTGCGACATAATAATTTTATAAAATTAGTATGCGTAGGGAGACCTTAAGACCTCTCCAGCAAGACTCTCTCATAACATCGGATTGCACCGCAGTGGGAAGAATAAATTCATACGTTCGTCACTCCTGGACACACTGACCTCCGATTCCCACCCACCTCTCTTATCTTGTTCCTTCCCAGAAGTTCCTCTCCTTTCCTTCCTAAAAAGACCCTCCTCACACCATTTTTAAACGACTTCAAAAAGGAGGAGGTTCTCAATTCGACTGTATTTGTTTTTTATTTTTTTTATGTTTGTTACCTCAGAACTTTTGACTGGGTGAACTGATATTGATGATTCTTTTTTTATTTGAAAGCTGGTGCTTCCCGTGTGGTCCCATTTTAATTTGATCCAGTTCCGACAATGGCATCCATGAGAAAACCATATAAGTCTTAAATTTGCATTAAGTATGTGCGCGACATATGGACGAATAACTCAATATCACGCCAATCGATTTCGATGAGTCTTTTTTATTGTAAAGGATAATTTGATGAGAGTTTGGTTAGATTCTGATTATCGGATCCATGACGAATTAACGAAATTCGGCCGAATCTCTTAATTTGACCCTAACGTCGCTATGGTCAAATTATGTCTGTCTCATAAAAGCAGCACGTTTGGAAGTTTTACCCATATTCAGACAAATTAGTTAGTGTACTTCAGATTCATTAAAAATCAAAAAATAAACAAAAATTTTAACAAAACAAAAAACGTCTTCAAAAAATGCACTAAAAAGTAAAAAAATAATTTCGTATTCTTCTACAACTTCATAATCAATTTACTTTTTCTAATCATCAATATGTAGATACGATTGTTATTTTTGGAGTCGGTGTCAGTCGAGGTAGGTTGGTAACTACATACATAGTTATAGGTGAGATGTGCTTGTGTCGCATGATGTATATATATATAGTATCTTCCACTCTGGAACATGCCGCAAATATACTATACGTTAATTTAAATGAATTAATTGTGAAATAACACAAATTAATCAAATAAAATTTATTTGCGCATGCCGGGTTCGAACCCGCGACCTCCGGATTGTGAGTCAAGAGTCTTACCCACTGGACTACGGAGGTCGTCGTGTATGTATAAATTAAGCAAAATTGAGTTATAATTTTAAAAAGCTGGTACGGAGAATAATTAATCTTTCAATAATTAATCATTGGAACCGCCCTGTATGATCTTTCGACGAAATGTGGATTTTCGGCCGCAGGCTGGTTAAACGCTTTTAATTGTTCCTTCCCAAAAGTTCCTATCCTTACGTTCTTAAAAAGACCCTCTTCACACCATTTTTAATTGAGAAAGTAATGTTACGCCACTGTTATTAACAGTGCGGAAGTAAGCAGTAATCACTTTCGAAATTGTTAATTCAATTCAATTTTTGGGTATTGTACTGACAAAACATTCGCCGTTTGTTTGTTTTTATATGGCCACGCTTCGCGCTGGTATTTAGACCATTTTTAACATTTACATTAAACTGTTCTCTTGAAAAGGCAATACTCCAAACATAATTTTAATCAGCAAAGATAAAATATAAACTTGTAAAAACGTGTTGTGGGAGTGTCAGTGTGGACCAATTTTATCGTACTTCATGTGAAACTGATTAAATGTCTTCAAATCAGGTAATAATAATAATAATAAATTCGGATAACTTATATAGCGCTGTTTTTGCGAAAAATCGCCTCAAGAGCGCTGTACAAATTAGCATGGATTTTACATTAGAATTTACTTAACTTCGGAGGCTAGATAACAACTCGTCTTGCAGCTATCAAGCGCATGGATTATTAGAATTCTAGCCCCCCGATAACTTAAATAAAATATCTTTTTATATGTACGTATTTCAATTTATTATCGTATTTCAGGTGTGTTACGGATATTCGCATCCGCATCCGCCAATGCGGAACATCCGCAAAAATTCAGACATCTGCTTACGCAGATGTAAACCTCTAATGTCAAAATTATGCATATCAGGGGTGTTACGGATATTCGCATCCGCATCCGCAAATGCGGAATATACGCATTAATTCAGACATCTGCTTCCGCAGATGTACACCTCTAATACTCCGCATCCGCGGATGTCAAAATTATGCATATCGGGGTGTTACGGATATTCGCATCCGCAAATGCGGAAAATTCGCATTAATTCATACATCTGCATCCGCGTCCGCAGATGTGAACGCCTAATAATCCGCATCCGCATCCACGGATGTCAAAATGTTTGCATCCGCAACAACCCTGCTTCAAATATCGAAATTCTTTCTTTATTAGATTATCGGGAACCATTTATCGGATAACCAACACGTCAGGTCACCCCAAGTAGTTTGCTACGTTTGGTGACTTAGCAGGGTGACCGGTTTCATGGAATGGGGTTTGACTGGGTTCAATACATACCAGTTACATGGCAGGCCAGATCGGGTGAGAAAGGTTGAGCGAGTCCCTTTAAATTCTCCAGCCGTACTCTTGGAACATCGCCTTGCACCTCAGTGGGAGGGATGGATTTATACGTCCGTCACTCCTGGACACACCGACCCCTAGATTCCTACCCATCCCTAATACCCCCTTTCCTTCCAAGAACTTCCTCTCCTTCCTTTCCTAAAAATACCCTCCACACATCATCGACGGCCGGCGTAGTCCAGCGGTAAGTCTCTTGACTCGCATTCCCTCGTATCGAATCCCGGCGTGGATAATACATTTTATTTGATTAATTTGTGTTATTCATAATTTACTCATATAAAGTATATTTGCGGCACGTTCCAGAGTGGAAGATACTCTCAGTATCGCCCTGGTGTAAGACCGCAATGTTTAAATATTTTAACAAATCTGCCAACGACCAACGGTATAACTTTATTATACTTTCGAAATCAATTTATAATTTTTTGTTGAAAAGAGTCAATACGTCTAAAATTTGATTTAAAAATTACATATTTCAAAATAAAATCTTTAAAAAAAGATCCGCGCACGTGTTTTGCGACGAAAATAATAAAATAAAATAAATAAATACGATAGTAAAGAGAACTCAAATAAATTGCAATACTCGTATGTGAAAAATTTAATCACTTTAAAAAAAAGGTTTTCAATAAAATCTGCATTTTAAACATGCTTTGCACACGTTGCTCGACAAACTGAGAACTCATAGTGACTGGCAAAGTGTTTGGCAGAGGAAGTAGAGGAAGGTAACCAAAGCGCTGGAGAGACTAAAGTATCACTGGTGTCTGGTAATAGGGTGTCTTTAATAGGAACCGCGAGAAGTGAAGGATCCTAGTCCAATATACAAATTGGAATAGGGGTCACGATACTCAGCAATGAGAAACCGACTTAAAGAAGAAAGTATAATAACAGATTTAAAAAATAACTATGTAAGTAATAAAATGGTGATATTATATATAGCATGTTTTATTTATTCCGGTTAGCGCTCGTCGCTTTCAATTGAACTTGGATCATTTCCTCTTCCTATGAAACAGGGGCTCTCAATCGATATCTTCAGTGGCCAAATATTATTTTTTATTTCAACACCTTTTTAAATGTTGATATAAAATTAGCATTGGAGAATGCAATTATAGTTTGCATTCTCCAATACAATTTTTTTGTGTGTAGACTTGATAACAATGATAACAAATACTTACAGAATATGGATGTATTTGACAACAATTTAAACTTGGTAATATACGTGCCAACTATTTCTACCCACTTCCTAAATTAATGTGAACAACAATTTTAAACACTTTTAATATATTTTATTATTTTTTTTGGGGATGTTATGCCGTGTTGCGCTACCTCCTTCTTTATTTTTATTAATTTCTATTTTTACTTAAGTTACATTCTGTGTTACCTGCTTTGTGTCAACTCTTATATTTTATGTAACCTATATTTTGTTTCTTATATTTTTTGTTACCTGTATTATTTTATAAACACGTAATTTAAAAAAATGTAAGTATGTACTTCATTATATGTAAACGCCCTATGGGCGTTTGAAGAAATACATAAACTAAACATTTTTAGGTACAACGTATAGGGAGTTCAATAGTTTTTAGAACGCTTGGCGTTCTGTTATTTTTGGAAACCTATCAATTTATATTTCATTTTTAAAGCAAAATATATGTTTTTAAATATGAACGAATAATATATATCTGGGGTTAGTGACGGAAGTGCCTGTATTAGTTTTGGTAATTTGATTTAGGTACCAGAAAGTACTCTTCATTTATCTGACCTCCCTTATTTGAGTGCTATGAATACCTTTGTCAGGATCCCTGGATTTATGAAATAGTGACCGAGCTAATTTAAAAGTAAAAAAACTGCATCAGCATTTTCTGCGCCAAGAAATCGATTAAGAGTCTTCATCACTAGGCGATTCATTTCTTGCATAATGGCCGTTATACACGACATCTTTTTTCAGCCCGATTCCCGTATGAGAGACCAATGACAAAATTTTTCGCTTTACGCAATCGTTGTTTTCATCTCTATTTTAATATCTACGATTTAAATTGGCATCACTGCAAGCAATACATGAACCATGTTGTTTGTTGTGATGCCAACTGAAATCGTAGATATGAAAATAGAGATGAAAACAGCGATCGCGTTTTCGAAAATTTTTGTCTTTGGTCTCTATATGGGAATCGGGCTGAAAAAAGATGTCGGTTCATCCTGAACCTTCCTCAGGGGTTAATAAAAATATATTGAATATAATAGAGATACACATGGTATTTAAAAGAAAATTAGAAGAGTGAGAGAAAACTTCAATCGCCATCAGTGAGGGCGAGGGGGGAGATGCCTAAGAGGGAGGGGTGAAAGTGGGCGGGGGTAATGGAAATATTTAAAAAATTTGAATGTTAGACAAATTTAATTGTTTATAAAGTAAATTAGTTTTATTAATTTTTAATGACTTCAAGATTATTAAGGCGTAAACATATCCCATTACTAAGCAATACACCTAACATTTGATAAAT
Organism: Limnephilus marmoratus; assembly: GCA_917880885.1. Lineage (NCBI taxonomy): Eukaryota > Metazoa > Arthropoda > Insecta > Trichoptera > Limnephilidae > Limnephilus > Limnephilus marmoratus. Next base: position 9,119,583 of record OU862935.1, read on the forward strand.
TTGTTATTACTGTTTTTATTAAGATTTCAAAACAAAGCGTGTAATTACGGTCTTTATTCTATGTGTAACTAAATACCGTTTAACGGTTAGGAAATGTTTTTTTTATTAGTAAGGCTGATTATGTTTTTCAGTTGTTTACGCGTCGGGAGTTGATACCCCCTGACGTACGAGTTTTCCATATTCAATATGACCACGTACAACGCTGTAGGAACTTACTATACTTGATGCTTTATATGTCTCTGTATGTATGCAGTCAGCGGCGGGCGGTACAGAGTAAAATATTCCTATGTGCCCGACTCGAATTTTTTCGGTGACCGGACAACTCAGAATGAAATTAACTCAGAACCTCCTTTGAAAAGTACTTAGAAGGGATGAAAAAATAGTTAAATAGGTTACGTTAGGTTAGGGTTATGGGCTATTTAAAAATTATTTTGTTTATAGCTTTTAATGTCTTTTTAAAGAGGTGTTGAGTTGACTTGATTCTGAGTTGGCATGGAACCATTTTTTCATTATTTATGGATTTCGCCAATTTTTATGTTGAAAATTTCTTTAGCACCGTTGTGATCTGAAACTAGATGAAATGAAAAATAGGCGAACACATACATCTATAGGATTTAGCCTGCGAGATAATAAGATGGTATAATCGGATTCCTCTTTTTGCGGTGCTTCGTAGCCTTCTTACTTGTCTACTTTAGTTTTAGAAGGTTTCACCTCTACCGCGTGTGAATTGCACATATTTTTTTTCATTGTTTCTGAATATTTTTACCAATTCCTATCACTTTTTATATTAGCTCCACACAGGAGGGCCTGAGAAAAGTAATTCCGCTTGGGGTCTTTTTTTTACATGAGTTCCACACAGGAGGCTCCGAGGAAAATAATTTCTCTCTGTCCTATGTCGTCTTTAGGGATGCTGCATGGAGGGTTTTTTTTAAGGAAATGAAGGAAAGGAGAGTTCTGGGAAGGAAAAGGGTTTAAAGGGTGGGTAGGAATCTGGGGTTCAGTGTGTCCTGGTCATCCACCTCCAAGACCTAGACAAACCTTACCCCATAAACCCGGGCACCCCTGTTAAGTCACCAAACGTAGCGAACCACTTGGGGTGACCTATGGCAGAGGTGTTGGTAATCCAATAAAGATTCCCGGGGCGGCGGTACCCATTCCCGCCTCCCAAATTAACATCCAGTATTAAGGTCTATGACATCTTTGGGGATGTTGTGTGAAAGGTCTTGTTAGTTCTGGTTTTCACCACGTTATCCGCCCCGAAAAAAATCAAAGAATCAAAGGAGGAAGGCACCTGCTCAGGACCTTGTCCGAAAGGCTCGCAGGATGGATCGGCCATGTAATAAGACAAGAAGTCCTCTTGCATGCCGTAATGGAGGGTATGACCGAGGAGACAAACTCTAGGGGACGCCCACGCCGAGAGTACCTGGAGGACCTGTTGGTGGACGTGCGCTGCTCATCATATGCAGACTTCAAAACAGCCGCACAAGACAGGGAAGATTGGAAGAGACGAATAGATGAAATTGCTGCAAACCAATCCTAGGATTGAAACCAGAGAGAGAGATCCGCCCCGGGTGCCACCCATGCTAGCTACGCCACCGACAGGTAGTTCACAACTGCTGACCCTGTACAAATCGCAAGTACTGTTGAATTTGGTCTAGAGCCTCAAAATTCATGAAAAAAACCCTCGACTCTGTGCAGACACGGGCGGTCCGCATGATAGATTCCCCCCCATCGTAACAATATGCAATCTTTAGAGCAGAGGTATGCTGTCCTTGTTTGTATCGGTATTTCAATGGAAGGTGCTTCAAGGAGCTTGCGTCATTGATCCCTTCGGCACCAGTGCACCAGTAGGGCAACACGCCAAACTCGCGCTCAGTATAAATGCTGGGTTGACATTTGTCACATGAGAGCGGGACGTGTCAAGATCCATGTTCACCCCTTCCTCTCCACAAAAAGACCCTCCACACAGCAACTCAGCAGGTCAAAAATTTTAAAATTTTGGAGGCGGTTATGGGTACCGCCGCCCCGGGAACCATTTATTCGATAACACCAACACCTCTGCCATAGGTCACCTCAAGTGGTTCGCTACGTTTAGTGACTTAGCAGGGGTACCGGAGTTTATGGTGTGAGGTTTGTCCTGGTCTTGGCGGTGGATGCGTCTGCCTACCAAACTGCGTGGCAAGCCGGAACGAGAGAGAATAGTTGAGGGAGTCCCTTTGGCATCTCTATCCGTACTCTCTCGGAATATCGCCTTGCACCGCAGTGGGAGGGATGGATTCATACTTCCGTCACTCCTGGACACACTGACCCTTAGATTCCTACCCAGAACTTTCTCTTCTTCCTTTCCTAAAAAAGATCCTCCACACAGCATCCTCAAAGATGACATAGGCCCTGAGGGGAATTATTTTCGTCAGGGCCTCCTGTGTGGAGCCAATATAAAAAATAAAAAAAAGGTTAATGGCTGAGTTGGCATCGCGTTTGGGTCCCACCCAGGCGTTCCGTATTCGATTCCTCGGCTGGCTAACTCCTCTTATCATGACACAAGCAACCATTTCCGCTTACTGTGGTGGTAGTAGGAGATTTTCAAATATTATCAGGTTATTCGTAACCCGGGAATGTTTATCTTTCTTTATTTTATTTTTTTTAAATGACATAGGCCCTGAGGGAAATTATTTTCCTCAGAGCCTCCTGTGTGGAGTTAATGTAAAAAAAATGTTTTGTAAATCCCCCTAGAGGCGCATACTAATAATATAAATAAATAATAACGTAATCATAGAACTAGAGAACATAGGGATTACTGAAAATGAACTGATATTTTTTAAAAGTTACATGGGAAATAGAAAGCAAACTGTGAAACTTAACAACATAACCAGTGAGTGTATTGATGTGAAATTCGGGGTGCCCCAAGGAAGTATTCTGGGTCCGATTCTGTTCCTTATTTACATTAATGAACTATGCCACATAGAATGTGAAGGAGAAATCATCAGTTTTGCGGATGATACTGTTCTCATAATGAATGGGAATAATTGGACAGAAACATTTAAGAAAGCAGAAGCCACACTTAATAGGATTAAAAAATGGCTAGACTACCATTCATTTACACTTAATGCTAATAAAACCATATTCATCACTTTCAAAATAAAAAATAAGAAAAACTCTGAAGAAAACCCGAACTTGAAAATTCATAGCCCGCATCACTTAAATGAGAATTATAATTGTCGCTCATTAGAAAACGTTGACCATATAACGTATCTGGGTCTAAAAATTGACCGAAACTTAAAATGGACTGAAGTTGAACACATTACCTATTTAAATAATGAAATTAAAAAACTAAGTCATTTTTTCAAAACTATCAGGAATGTCCTCATTAAAAAAGACTTAATCAAGATTTACATGGCTCTCTGCCAATCACTGTTAGAATACGGTATTATCGGATGGGGCAGTGCAAATAAAAACATACTAAATCCACTAATTAAAACTCAAAAAGCCATAATGAAAATTATACTGAAAGTTCCTTTAAGAACTAGCACTGACGAAATCTTCAACAATCTTAACATCATGTCAATTAAACAACTATATTCTAAAACTATACTCATTTACATTCATAAGTACAAAACCCAAGAAATAATAACTAACACGTACATTAGAAACAATAGATCTCATGGTCAAAAATATATCCAACGAGTAACTACTAACACAACATTTGGGCAAAAAAGCTTCTTATATTATGGCATTAAACTCTACAATAAAATACCACTCTCACTCAAAAACCTCAACATTATAACATTTAAATTTCAAATAAAAAGCTGGATACTAAATATAGGGAGATCAGAAATAGAAAATATACTGATATCAAATACAGACTAAAACCGAATCTAGTGAACTGAATTATAAAAAACACTATCTTATTTACTTTATAATTATTTAAAAAAATACTACATCCTACTAATATTATAAAGGGGAAAGTATGTATAATTGTATGTTTGTTACTCTTTCACGCGAAAACTACTGAATGGATTTGAATGAAACTTTACAATAATATAGCTCATACATCAGAATAGTCTATAAGCTATAGCTTAGAGCTCGAGCGTTATGAAAAATAATTTCATTTTTCATACATTTTCTGTCGGTAACAAAATCGATTTATTGCAAACGTCAGACAAAAACAAACCAATTGTCACCTTGGAAACGATGTTTTTTTTTTTTTAATTTGGCAATTCACCTTAAAAAGATTGCTTTGCTGGCGTCGTACTTAATAACTATCTCTAAAAATGAATCGCCGAAATGTATGTATGCGCATAAATCCGAACGACTGCACCAAATTGGACTATTCTTTTTTTTGTTGTTCGTTATTTTGTATAAAACTACCGTTGAGTTCTGGCATTATGAAATTTGTATAAAAAATTATAATAGGTTGCACGCGAGCAGTTTGAAAACTGAATGTATTGGGAATGAATGTGTGGAATGCGAGAGGTGAGAGGGGGGAGTGGGGAGGGGGTTAGGGGAGGGAGAGGCGGGAGGGAAGGTAGGGGAAAGGGGAAGGATGGAGGAGGGTGTGGGGAGGAGTTGGGGATGAGGGGAAGGTGGTTGATGGGGGGAGTGGTGTGGGGAGAGGGAAGGTGGAGGAGGCGGAGTGGGGTGGGAGAGGGAAGGTGGAGGAGGCGGAGTGGGGTGGGAGAGGTCGGAGGGAAGTAAGGGGTAGGGGTGAGGGGAGGGGTGGATGGAGGTATATGGGGAGTGGGTTGATGGGAGTGGAGAGAGGGAAGGTGGAGGAGGCGGAGTGGGGTGGGAGAGGTGGGAGGGAAGGAAGTGGAAGGGGGAGGGGTGGAGGAAGGCGGGGGGAGGTGGAGTGGAAGGAGTATGGGGTGGGGGAGGGGTCGGTGGAGAAGGTGATGGAGGGAGAGTGGGGTTGATGGATGAGTGGAGTGGGGAGAGGAAAGGTGGAGGGTGGAGGAGTTTGGGGAGGGGGGAGGGGGAGGGTGGTTGAAGGGGGGAGTGGAATGGGGGGAGGGGTGGGTGGAGGGGGAGGGGGGTTGATGAGGGTGGTGGAGTGGGGAGGTGGAGGAGGAGGAGGAGGAGGTGGAGGAGGCGGACTGGGAAACTCCTAATACCATGCGAGCGAAGCCGCGGGAAAAAGCTAGTGATATATAGTGATAGATGAGTGGAAGAAGATTCTTGAGGAGGCCAAGATCCACCAGGGGTTGTAGAGCCAATAGTGATAATGATGACTACATGATATATGTTATGTCTAATTCATATTATTTTCTTATAATTAAATTATAATATGTAAATGAAATCCTCAGCACGGGAGATCCCAGTGAGGACATCATTATCTCTACTTGTTATTAAGAAATGAAGACAATAAATCATTATTATTATTATTAATCTTATTCATGAAGAGATGTGACAGTACCGTACGCCACTGGTAGAGAGGTAATTACATTGCTTGACGCTGTATGCGTATTGAATATAAATATCTCAATGTAATACCGTATACAAATAACATCGCAATTTCTTCCCCAAATACTTACAGTTACCAATAATAGAAATTACAACATAAAAATGTAAATACCCAAATTGAAATTCGCTGCATTGTAATATAATATGTTATTCCATGTTTTATTTTTGGAATAACTGAGTAAAACCTCAAATTTGAGGTTGCAGAAAAGCCAATAGATGTCGCACATTAAAAAAAATGGATAAATTTATCCAAGACACTATCTAGATAGCATTTAGTTCGGGAAGAATCTTGTAATCATACATAAATATAGCAGCCAATAAATAATGTTGACAGTTCTTAGTCGTAGTCATACAATTAAATGTGACAGGGTCGAATTAGCTCAGTGGTAACAGCAGAGCCCCGGCAAGGCAAAGGTGCTAGATTCAAATCCTTGATGTGACCGTATCTTTTTCTAAGTTTGCTGTTTCACATTTTTGTTTTTTTTTTTTCATAAGTTTTTATTCCAGTAAAAAAGAAAATAACATTTTCACTTACTTAACTAGAATATTGAATTATGTACTTTTTACATTATATTACATAGTTTTTACATTACATAGTTTTTACATTTCATAACCTTAGATTACATTAGATTTTTACATGATATTATATTACCATACGATATTATTCACTATCACTACTTTGTTTTTTGTGAATAAACATGAACAATTTTTTTTTGAATTTGCACACACTTTTTTCGTTTTTGATATCATCTGGAAGGCAATTATATAAATTGCCCCCCTCGTAACTAATTGATTGCTTACCGTAGTTAGTATGAATGGTGTTTAAACGTATGTTATCGTGTTGTCGTGTAAAATGTTTGTGTACTTGGGACGTTTTAATGAATTCTGTGTTTGTATGTATGAGTTTATTATTTATTTTGTATATAAGGACACATATATTATACTCGTATAGTTTTATTAATGTTAGCAGTTTTGTTTCCAAATATATTTTTTTTGTGGATGTTTTGGATTCGTAGTGAAATAGTTTTTTGATTATCTCATTTTGAATTACCTGTAATTCATTGATGTATGTTTCATATGCATTTCCCCAGATTTCAATCAGGTAATTTAGGTGTGATTGTACGAGACTATAGTATAAACTTTTTTTAATCTAATTGGTAATAGATATGATAACCGGCTAAAAACGCTAATTAAGGGTGTGATTTTATCTTTTACATTTTGAATGTGTTGTTTAAAAGTTAAATGCTTATCGATGCACAGCCCAAGATATTTTTCCTGTTTCAGGATTTGCAAATCGTTATTTTCAATTTTTAATGGTACCTACATGTGGAGGAATTATTTTACGGTTTGAACTTAAAATCATGTATCCTGTTTTTTTTATATTCATTGTTAGGATATTTGATTGGAGCCAACCGCAAATTCTTTCTAGGTCACTTTGTGCATTTTCTAGTAGTATGTTTAGATCTTTACCCCAGTAGAATATTGCAGTATAATCTGCATATAAGAAAATTTCACCGTTTAATTCTAATTGCGAAATATCATTGATATAAATTTGGAACAGTAGTGGCCCTAGTATGGATCCTTGCGAAACTCCATAGTTTATTGGAAGGTGCTTACTATTTTGATTGTTAATGCTTACGAATTGCTTTCTATTGCTAAGATATGATTTGAATAGATTAAGAGCAGGACCAACTACACCAAGTTTTTCGAGTTTCTTGAGAAGTTTATCATGGCTTACCGTATCAAAGGCTTTTTGAAGGTCAACTAGTATAGATAAGATATAATTTCCACCATCAATACCACTCCTAAGTAAGATTAAGTCGTTTATTGCCGCAAGTGTGTTAGATTTTTTCCTAAAGCCATACTGCTTTTTATAAAAGAATGATTTTTTAATAGGAAATTGTTTAATCTTTCGTAGATTACACGTTCAAAATTTTTTGATAAGATTGGTAAGATTGAGATGGGTCTGTAGTTTGAGGTATTTGTTTTGGACCCACCTTTGTGAATTGGTATCACCTTGTTTGAGAGTCACTAATATTGTCTTCAATGATTCAGATATTCTAGATAATCTAGATCATATAAAGATAATTATTGAGGGTTGTGTTACTCAAAAACTCGCAAATTAGAGATTTATTTTGAAATATTATTCCCGGTTGACATTTAATTTCTGAACGCACATGTAAGTACACAAAATAGTAAACTTTTGAGGACCCGCAACCCGGATTTGTACCGATTTATTACATATTTCCCTTAAACACGGTAAGTTTTAAAGCTCTTAAAAAAATATATGTTATTCTTGAAGATAATATCTAGACATTGCCCGCGCCGAAACGCAAATTATATAAAATTCCCTCGATAGAAAAAAATCGCAAAGTATGCTCCAAAAATTATAATTAACACGTTTGTTTCAGTCATTTTACAAGTTATGTGTATGATAAAATTTACAGTGTTTCTTTAAATGCTGTTTAAGATAATGCCCGCGAGATTTTTGCTCTATTTTAAACGAGTCGTGTTTAATTAAACATTTTCGCAATTTTCACATCGATTTTGTCGCTGTAATTGTTAGCGCTCTCTTCTAACATTCGTAATTTCGTATCTCTCCATCTTCTTCTTTTCGGGCCCGGTTGCAGAGCCTTAAATGCAAATATACTTTTTTTACATTGGCTCCACACACGAGGCATTGAGGAAAATAATTTCCCTAATGGCCTGTTATCTTTGGGGATGCTGCGGGCAGTGGCGTAGCTAACCCCCCATTAAAATTGCCTGTAAGAAATTCAAAACCCGAATTTCGACTTCATAAAAAATAAAAATATTACTACCTAGACAAATGTAAATTGGTCCATCTTGGGGGGGGGTGGCTAGAGAACACAAGGGAATGGGGAATGGGAGTGACACTGGGTCGGGTGTCACTCTCCATCGGGCGCTACGCCTCTGGATGCGGGAAGGGTCGTTTAAGGAAATGAAGGAAGGGAACTTTTGAGAGGAAAAAGGGTATGAGGGGTGGGTAGGAAGCTGGGGGTCAGTGTGTCCAGGAGTGACAGAGATATGAATCTATCCCTCTCCATACGGTGTAAGGCGATGTTCCGAGAGAGTCCAGCTGGAAATATGAAAAAGCAGTTGGTGGACAGACGCATCCGCCGCCAAGATCCGGACAAACCTCACTTCATGAACCCGGGAACCCCTGCTAAGTTGCCAAACGTAGTGAACCACTTGGGGTGACCTATGGCAGAAGTGTTGGTTGATATCTAAAGTTGTGCAAAGGAGTTCAATAAGAATAATTTACAATTTGGGAGACGGGTAGGGGTACCACCGCGCCGGGAACCACTTATTGGATTACCAATACCTCTGCAATAGCAGGGGTGCCCGGGATCATAAAATGAGGTTTATCTATGTCTTGGCGGCGGATGCATTTGCCCACTTACTGCGTGGCGGGCCGGATCGGGGAGACTGGTTGAGGGGGACTTTTTGACCTCTCCAGCCAGAGTCGGCCTTGCATCGCAGTGGGAGGGTGGATAATTCCATTACTCCTGAACACATTGACACCCAGATTCCTACCCACCCCTCATATATTTTTTCCTTTTCCGTCCTCTAATTCCTTTTTCATAAAAAGACCCCCAAACAGCATCTCCAAAGATGACAGGATGCTCTAAGAGATTTTTTCCTAACAAATGTTCAATCTCATCAAAAACCAAAATGATTAGAAAATGCTGTTAAATTACATTTTTCTTATTGTTAAATAACTAGCAGACCCAGCCACACGTTGCTGTGACAACGACATTACCCAAACTTTATAATCAACGCCCTCTGTTAATTTGCATACATATCAAATCCACACCGCCCGCTTGCCAGCCCGCTCCCTTTATATATTACACAACCAATTTACACAAAACCTTGACAAATTATATACCTACCATAGACACATGAATATTAATAGACCTGCCCGAAGTGATAAAAGCGTATTATTTCCCCCTCCCCATACCGGTTCCTTGGAACCGGCTGGGATTGAGTATGGCTTCGCGTGGATCCAAAAAAAGTGACGTCATCATTCTTCTGCGAGCCAGCGTCAGAGCGCTCATCGGTGTATTTTACGAAATAACACCTCAAAAAAAGGTTTGTATTTTGAAAACGTGTAAATATATACTATCACTCGAGATACATGGCGTGTGCTCGTCGATGTTTACGGGGTAAGTAAATTATGAAACATTTGTAAAAGGGTCCTAACTAAATACGGCAACAAAATATTGGAGTGTGAAAATAAACGAACTTTACTTTGCCTTATTTAGACTTCGCAAATTAGTTCAATACGCGGTGAGCAATTCGCGCTCCCACGTAAAAAGGTCTATTCATTCAAAAGCAGAGTTTACTTTTAAGAACTAGATGGTGATATTATAATGCGAGATGCCTATATACTGTCATAATGAGTTATCGACGAATCACATAATATCTCCATAGTCATCTTCCCGCTCTGCGCCCGCTGTAGTTGTTGTCTACCCCCTCACCTTTATGTTCTGGTCTACTAATAGTCATACGTCTATGATACTTACCTAAAAACTTTTCTCATGAATCACTCTTTCTATTGCTGAAAACCGCATGAAAATCCGTTGCGTAGTTTATAAGATCTAAGCGCACAGACAGCGGGAGCGACTTCATTTTATACCATGTAAAAAAGAAAAAGAAAGATGAAGGAAAATTTTGTTCCGTACTTAAAACAAACCTCGCGCATTACTCAAATACTTATTTACCTTTGTATTACTTTATGTTTATATTACAAAAGCTAATAAATTGGACATTTTACCTGTATTTAAAAAACAACATTCTTTTCAACATGTTTTTTTAGAATTAATATAACCCTTAAAAGAACGCTAATGACTTTTAAATTACACCCACATTATTCGTTTTCTTGTGACTTTGTTGGGTTTGGGTGATCGATTTTCAGTTGCCCCTGCGTAATACGTTTTCACAATGAAAATTTATTTTTCCTCGCATAAATTAATCAACTCGTTCAATAAGTCCACACTTAAATACCCTCCACACTAACAACACAATTCTTGTACAAAGTAATACAAAATCTAAGGGCAATCTAATTGTTTCACGGAAATTCAAGTAATAATAATATTAATAGTAATTTGTACATTTAAGTTTACAAATTTATAATTGATTAAAATATTTCATATTCACTATATTTTTTCAAGTTTTATGTAGCTCCTACAATACATCTTGAACTTTCCAATTGGTGTGGACTTTAAAGTTTCTGGTAGTGTGTTATACAACTTCATTCCCTTGTACAGTAGACTGTTCTGCGTATTCGCTTTGTCCTTTTTTTGTAGCCTAATTTCCTTGCACGTCCTTGTGTTATATCTGTGAATGTCTTTATTATATACAATTTTATTTGAGAAGTATTTTGGTAACGTGTTGTTCAATATTTTGTGGATAAATACCATCGTGTTCAAGGTCAGCATCTGTTTCACGGTCAAACAATTTAGTTCCTTTAACATTTTAATTATTTTTGAAAATCTGTTTCGTCGAAGAATTATTCTCATTGCCCTGTTTTGGAGAATTTGTAACTTATTTTGTTCTCTTTCGTTACATAGGAAAAGTATACTTGAGCAGTAGTTGAAGTGTGGAGCAATAATTGAATTGTATATGGTGATTGCAGTTTTTCTAGAAATTTTTGGCCGAATTCTTCCAAAAAAAGATATCTTGTAACATCTTTACATAGTTTAAAATGAAGTCGCTCCGCTGTCTGTGCGCTTAGATCTTTTAAACTACGCAACGGATTTTCAAGCGTTTTCACCAATAGATAGAGTGACGCATGAGGAAGGTTAGGTGACGGTCGGCGTGGTTAAGCGGTAAGGCTCTTTTATTCGCAATCCGAAGGTCGCGGGATCGAATCCCGGCGTGGCAAATAAATTTTTTTTGATTAATTTTTGTTATTTCACAAGTTATTGAAGTAAAACATTTTTACGCACGCTCGACTTGGGGGGTAAGCGGGTGAATGCGTTATGAAAGGTGGTGATGTGTTACGAAAAGTGTTGATGTGTTACGAAAAGTGTGATGTTACGATAAGTGTAGGGTTGCCATCCGTCCGGGTTTCCCCGGATTTGTCCTAGTTTAGAGGGCGTCCGGGGAGCGTCCGGGCGGGGTTTCATTTGTAGTCCGTTTAAAAATTTAAAGTCTTGGGCCAAAAAACAAGAGTTTAAAAAATGCACACATGATTTCTACATTGAAGAATGGATGAAACCGTTAAAACAATTTGAGAAATTTGGTTGGATGTTTTTGTCGAAAATTAATAACAACACAGAACGGGCTCTTATTGAAAACACTGTGCTTTATATATAAGGGAACGTACCCATACTACGTGACACTTTTAGGGGGGGGGGGGGGGTCTTCAAAAGGTCACGCTCCATACAAATGAGCGGCGGGTTGCTTAGGATTTTGGTCACCGGGGGGGGGGGGGGGGGGGGGTTAAAAATTGTAAACGTAGTTTGGGTACGTTCCCTAACATAGATATTGACGACGCAAAATTAATTGACGAGTGGGTGAATTTAAATCCTTTTTGCCAAAACCTACCTGAACAAGGTAACCTTTTAAATTCAAATCAACTAGGGGTACAATTTTTTAAAACAACAAATGCGAATTTATATTCGGAATTGATGAAAATTGCACAGTACTTTTTTTGCATTCCGGCTCATAATGCCAACGTTGAGTGAATATTCTAAAAAAAAACCTGTTGACATGTCCGGGTTCTGGGCACTAAAATCCGGGGTTTTCATGCGTCTTGTCCTGGTTGCCAAATTTTAGAGATGGCAACCCTAGATAAGTGTGATGTTAGCATACGTGTGATGTTACAAAAAGTGTGATGGGAACCGTGATAGATGGCGAGACGAACGGTCGGGCCTTTACACACGCTTGACCTGGGGAGTGATTAGGATAAGGATGAACACCCCAAGGTCGTAGGTCACCCCAAGGTCGTAGGTCACCCCAAGGTCATAGATCACCCCAAGGTCGTAGGTCACCCCAAGGTCGTAGATCACCCCAAGGTCGTAGGTCACCCCAAATTTGTAGGTTACCCCAGGGTCATAGGTCACCCCATGGTCATATGTCACCTCAATGTCATAGGTCACCCCAATGTCAATGTCAATGTTGTATGTTCTTTTATAAGTTAGTGAAGTTTTACTTCAGTCGTGTGGTCTAAAGCACACTCGTTTTTTTAAATTCATTTAAAATAATATATAGTATATTTGTGGCACGTTCCAGAGTGGAAGATACTCCTAGTATCGCTCTGGTGTGAGACCACCATTCAGAATTGAAATGTTGCTTGAAATGGCTTTTGCCGTGTTTAGTGACCAGATCTGAATAGCCAGGTACTTCCCAACGTTCCTCTTCCTATCTCCATTCCCTCTCCACTACCTTCAGCCTCACAACATACCCCAATTGGAAATGACATAGTCTCACTGGCTCCAGACGTGAACAGTTGGGACTCTTGTGCAGTGTTCATATAAAAAAGGTGTATAATTCGTTAAGGTTTGTAAATTGGTTGAAATATATAAATAAAGGGAGCGGGCTGGCAAACAGGCAGCTGGCAGCGGGCTGGCAAGCGGGCGGTGTGGATTTGATTTAACAGATGGCATTGGTTATAAAGGTTGCGTAATGGCGTGGAGTTGTGTTTCGTTAGCCACAGCAACATGTGGCCGGGTCTGCTAGTTATCATTAAATGGACAAACACCGCCATTTTTACATTTGAAAGGTCTTCCGTAAACGTTGATTTTAAGCCCGTTTTAGCTTTCGAAAAAATTGCGATCAGCCAACTTTTTATTTACTCGATGAAACGAAAAATAGTGACACTTAAAAGAGACAAACATATACATCTACAGGATTTAGTCTGCGAGAGAATGAGATTATAATCGGTATCCCATTTGTGCGGTGCTTCGTAGTCTCCCCACTTTTGTCTACTTAAGTTTTCCGAAAGTTTCACTTCTATCGCGTTTGAATTACACGCTCTGATTTTTTTAAACGTTTTATACGTTCTCCGTAAACGCCGATTCTCGGCCCGCTTTAGCTTTTGAACAAATTGTGATCTGCAAACTTTAAATTTATTTTTAAATTAGCTTCACACAGAAGGCCATGAGGAACATAATTTCCATCGGGTCTAAGTCATATTAGGGTATACTGTGTTAATGGTTTTTTTGTGGAAAAGAAGGAGAGGAAGTTCTGGGAAGGAAAAGGATACGAGGGGTGGGTAGGAATCTGGGTGTCGGTGTGTCCAGGAGTGACGACGTATGAATCCATCCCTCCAACTGCAAAATGCCCCCCCTCAACCAGTCTCTTGCCCGCCACACAGTAATGGCCAGGTTCATCCGCCGCTAAGACCCAGGCAAACCTTATCCCTGAACCCGGGCAGCGTATTTACAAAACCTATACCGACCGGAAAAAATGTATTAGAATAATTACACATACCCGCTAGACAAACCCTGCTTTGCCATACAAACCATTCAAAACCTGGGATGTAGGTATATCTAAATTATGACGACATGCAGCTTTCGTAGTTTGAATCTCAACCCAATAATTCGAAGTAGGTACTTTTATGTTTTTATTTTGACATGAATTTATTTAATAATATTGGTACTTCCGACAAATGTAATATTTGTTTGTCTATTAGTCGAAAAAGGAATATTTCGTTTTATCCGCGCATTGAACTTCGACAACACGAACGTTCCGTATTATTCGTGAGGTGGACTAAATTCACTTTGGAGTACGCGTGCCTCGTACTGAACACGGGTTTGGAAAGGGAATTGGCGTTACAAACCTATGCACAGTAGGATGCGCTTAGGAATATTCCGTATTATCCGCGCATTGAACTTTGACAACACGAACGTTCCGTATTATCCGTGAGGTGGACTAAATTCACTTTGGAGGACGCGTGCCTCGTACTGAACACGGGTTCGGGAAGGAAATTGGCGTTACAAACCCGTGCACAATATGATGCCGCTTGTCTTCTACTGAACACGGGTTTAGAGGAGAAATGGCGTAACAAACCCGTGAACACGGAAAAGGAAATACGCCCCCAGGAACTAACTTGAAAAACAATATCGACACGATAAAAGTCAACAATTATTATCTTCCACTATCGACCACATTCAGAAGAAGCAGGACCTTTTTTCCGTTTTTTCTTTCATCCAATAAATGTTTAAAAAACGTTTACATCAAGTAGGTACGTGGAATCCATTATAAATCCGCGCTTATTCGCCACAAAAGCATTACGTGATGAAAATATGAACCACAAAACATATTGTACGTAGGGTAAATATATTATGTTTCCTCTCTGAACTTTGAGTTTAATGTATATTTTTTTCTTTTCACTTTACATACCCTAACAATAGAGCCGATAGGATAAAGGGAAAACGGGAAAGCGAGCTGGCAAAGTGATGCCGGATTTGAAAAATGAACACTAGCGATGGAAAATGAAAAAAACTTAATACTTTCATCGTTTTACAAAATAAACCCATTTTATGAAACCTTCTGATGATAGCAAATCTGGGAAGTGAAAACCCACTTCCAAAATACGATTGAGCTGAAACTTGGCAAATAAACTCGTTGTCGATGAAAGTGCGTTATATCAATTGTGTCCATTCTGGAAGAGCTGGGCTTCCACTATAGACTCTCAACTATCTGTCTACAACGTATCGATAATGAAATAATTAAAAACGCTTTGTTTTTACCACGATAATCTTTATTTAAAAAAATCAACATGTTTCTCTTCACCAGGACATTATATGTACTAAAAACTAAATTATCAAGTATAGAAAGACAGGCGTGGGTAGAAATGGAAGTAGTGGAGGAGGGAGAGAGGTGGAAAAGGGAGGGGGAGAGGGGGCATGGGGGAGAGAGGTAGTAGATCAAAGACAAAAAATTACAATGGAAATATGTTTAAGATTGGGTTATTCACACAATTAATTTGATTATTAATAATATTTAAATTTCTATTGACATTTTCCCTAATTTCTAATATTTCTAAAAGATCTAAGTGATAACCACTAACGCTTGTGTGTAAAATTTTAAAACCAGTATTTATATCAAATGAATGGTTAAATTCAATTAGATTGGTATTTAGACATCTCAAATGTTCCTTAAGCCTCGTTTCAAAATTTCTGTAAGTTTTACCTATGTAAAAATGGTTGCAATCATTACAATTCAATTGGTAAACTCAGATTTTTTTCATTTTTTGGTCTTTGTCCTTGTTTCTTAAGATATTTAGGATACATCGCTCACCAAACTGAGGACTTCATCTCACTGTCTACCAGTCACTGGCAAAGTGCAATGGAGAAACAGCAGAGGAAGGTCACAATGCACAGGAGTGACCAAGTATCACTGGCGTCTGGTACATCAGTGTCCTTATCTCTTCACACAGCGCAGAACCGCGAGTAATGGAGACGATTTGTCCACCATTGCAATTGAAGTAGGGGTCACGATACCCACCTCCCAAATAAATAAAAAAATATTCATAATTCTAATTATTTTATTTGGGAGGCGGATTCGGGTACTGCCACCCGGGGAACCATTTATTAGATAACCAACACCTCTGTCGTAGGTCACCCGAAGTGGCTAGCTACATTTGGCGACTTATCAGGAGTGCCCAGGTCCATGGGGTGAGGTTTGTCTAGGTGTTAGCGGCGAATGCGTTTGCCCACCTAATGCGTGGCGAGCTGTATTGGGAGACTGGTTGAGGTAGATCTAACCTAGATCTCTCCAGTCGGACTCTCTCAACTCATCGCATTGCACTGCAGTGGGAGGGGTGGATTCCACTCACTCTTGGACACATTGACCCCCAGATTTCTGCATGCATTCCTACATTCCCACATCTCTCATACCTTTCAAAAATTTTCTTTCCTTCCTTTCTAAAAATACTCTCCACACAGTATCCCCATTCCCCAAGGATAACAAAGGCCCCGACAGATTTTTTCCTCTGGGCCTCCTGTATGGAGCTAAATGAAAAATGAAAAATTAACAACGTTTGTTTTTGAAAGGCAATAATCCTCAGGCAATTATCTTTTTATAAATAATTTCAGCACATACCCAACCTACAATTATAATAACCCAAGATTTTTCTGCACTAGTTAAATACCATATCGAAATTGTAACCATTTTTAATTTATCTAAGATAATGACCGCGCTTTCTGATATACAATTAAGGTTTTGGTTGCAATACAAGTCCTGGCCTTTTGAGAATATACCTTTTATTTTGCTTTTTCTAAATTTACACACATCATTTAAAATTTACCCAACCATAGAGCATAAAAAACCCACTGAAACTTTATAAACTCCTAAAACAAAATAATGACGTGTCCGCAGCACAATATATTGTAATGTACCGAGTGAACGGAGTGAGTATTTTTCTCATTTAGGGAGCGTACCGGGGTTTAACAATCCCTTTAGGATTAGGGCAGCAGTGGAGGTAATCCACCTCTTACCCGCCTTGGTATAAGTAACTGATGGTTACTCCTTCAAGGCTCTCGCAAGATTCTAATTTTTTTTGTTAAACGAAGCTACATTTATTTATTTTGAACGAATCTAGACCTCCAGTGTCCATGCATACGTTGTTAGTAAGCAGTATGCAAGTGCTTAACAGGAAAAACAAAATGCAAAAAATAGGTTAGTAAGACAAAGATAATTAAACAGGGCAAAAGAAAAACTCATTCATGAGGCTCCATGAGGCGGCATTGCATCTGTAAAAACCCGCAAGCACCTGCATAAAATAGAGAACATAAGTAATACAATAAATCTCAAATCAATTGGCAAGTACCAACAAAAAATGTGAATGGCTTTCGGTCTGATCATAAACTACACTTAGCTTCCGTGTCCCTTAGCCAACCACTCAGTGAAGCCTCAAAGAATGTTAGCTGAATATTTGGGGTAAAATACCCGAAGACTAAAAGAAATTTCAGCGTTGGGTAGTCAGAGGCAGGACAAAGGATAGTCAAGGTCGTCTGATCAAGCCTCAAGCCTGCACATGTCATTGGGGGAGGCGCAGATAGATTTGAGAAGGATCTGCAAAATTAGTAATGTAACTAAAGATGAAGCAGGGACGAGGTCCAGCACACCCCCGTATGGGGATAGGGGAGAAAAAAAAAATTGGAGTTTAGTTCATCCAGTAAAACATTGAAACAGTTAAAGACAAACAAAACAAAACAAAACAAGGAACATGGCATAAATTAACAGTAGTATAATAATTATTAACAAAACAAATCGCAAGGCAATTATATACATTTTTTTAAAACATAGTGAACAAAATAATATAATAACGCAAATGTAAAATATAACATATAAATCCTAATATATAATAAAATAAATGTTAATAAAATAAAAGAAATAACATATTACAGAAACGCAAAACACATAAATCATAACAATTAAATCCAAGCGGTAAATGTAAAGGAATCATGAAGAGTGTCCGTGAATTCAGAAGCAAAATACACCTGGTACCTAAGTTGTTTTACAGCTACTCAGCGACTCTAAGAACAGGCCATCTCTCAACCCAAACTTTCGTGAATTTCCTCAGGCACTCAAAGTTCACCTTATTCGAGACGAGATCTGTATTCCAAGCAGGTCTCGTAATAACTTGTAAACCATCAATCATTTCGTCTCGAGCATCCGTCAAAATCTCACAGTGCCACAAAATGTGCTCGGCTGTTTGGTCGGTATCACCACAAGCGCAATTGGGATGGGATGATAGAGCCAGTCTGTGAAGTCTACCTCTAAACTCCCCATGCCCAGAAAGCAATTGGGTGATATGGTGGTCCATTAAAAGATATGCCCCTTCCATTCTGATTTTAACTGATGGAAAGAAGGAGAAGGTCCATCTTCCCATATTCGATCTATCCCATCTTATCTGCCATTCACTCAGCGTTTTTATTCTCATCATCTTTAGAAGTTCAGGGAGAGGCACTGCTCCACCAGGTATTAATTCAATACCAAGGTGGTTTACAGGTCTTCCTCTTTTCAGACACTTCTTTGTCAAAACTTCCCTAATTTCTAAATCAATTGGCAAAATGCCAGCCAAAATTGGCAAAGCATCCGATGAAACTGTTCTGTAGGCTCCTGAAAGCGCCAGTAAGGGGATTCGCTGGCCCCTCTTAAGCGCTGAATGAATAAGTGAATTACCGAGTCGATGTTCCCATACACAGGCACCATATGAGACTTGTGTCACATATACGCATCTGTATAATAGACGGAGCGCAGGGAAACGTAAACCCCATTCAGCAGTTGAGATTCTTCTCAGTTTTAAGAAGAGAGCCTGGGCCTTACTAGAAACGCTTTTAACGTGAGTCAAGAACGAGGACGATCTGTCTAATGTAACGCCTAAATATTTAGTACTCTCTACAAAACGGATTGCAGTATCTCCCATTTTTATGAAAGGGTTTCTACCTCTACTGAGGGAGCCTTTCATAAGGAGACCCACGGTCTTATGGGGAGCAAAAGTCAGTCTGTTTTCCTTTCCCCAGTTAAGAATCATTTTCAAACCTTCTTCAGCTTTATTTTCAACTTCTTTTCTACTGTCCCCAGAGACCAAATACAATTTGTCGTCTGCGTAATCAATCGCAATAGTGCCTTCAGGTAAGGGTAACCTGGAGGAGTCATCGAATAAAATATTCCAGAAATCCGGTGCAAGGGGAGAACCTTGGGGACAACCCATGTCCACATCTCTTTCAATGATACAATCACCAAAAGAAATTATAATTTTTCTATCTTTAAAATAATCACAAGATATTTGAAAAAGTTTTCTTGGACAATTACGATTCTTTAATTTAGTTAAAATCATCTCCCACCATGCATTATCGAAGGCACCAGTTATATCTAAGAAGATACCGATTACGTACCTCTTTGTGCAGACCTTCACCCAGTCAAGCGCAGTCATAATGGCGTGCTCCGTGGACTTACCTGGGACGAATCCATATTGATGTACATATGATGGTGTTAATGTTTCTCGTAGACGATTTTGAATAATTTTTTCCAATATTTTCCCCAATACAGGAAGAAGTGTTATTGGTCGATAAGCTTTAATATCCGTTCTTTTTTTGTCGTTCCCTTTAGGTATGATCCTGAGCACGCCTTTCTTCCATACAGAAGGGAAAACTCCCCTTCTCATACACGTTTCCATAACCTGAAAGAGTTCTTCCTTGGCATGGATCCATACATACCTCACAATTATACTATTCAATTTATCATGCCCTGGTGCCTTCCTAGGACTCAAACCCTTAATTATAATTTCTATTTCAGCTCTAGTTATTTTAGAAATTTTTTCCTCCTGGGAGAGGATTGGAGGAATCCGTGATTGATTTCTAATCTGTTGGTGGTGGTCGCTTTCCCCAATGACTGAATCTAAGGGAACTAACTTTCCCAGAAGTGTATTGAGAGTAGTTACCACGTTAATACTCTCAACGTTCCCGTTATCATTGTCGATAACACTAGATAAAAACCGATCAGAACCTTTACCCGTTTTTTCAATGGCGCTATAAATATCCCATGGGTTAGAGTTACCAACATCTTTAACCCAATTATGCCAAGCAGCTCGTTTAGCCAAAAGTACAGCCGATTTGAAAGCTTTACGAGAGCTACTTAGTTGTCTCCTGAGGGTGGATGTCTCCTCCTCCGTACAACCAACCCGTCTAGAGACACCTAAAGCTCTGTAAGCTCTCTTAAAAGTGCCCTTTAGCAAAGTCAGCTCATTCGACCACCACGGAGACCTAATAATCGTTTTTGGGTTTGTTCTTCCCAGAGACGATTCAGCAGCTGATACCACGGCCGCGTTGAAAAAATTCCCCAAATTGTCCGGATCTCTAGCTGCTACGTCATGAAAATCTCTTAAAGTATCACGTAGAGCATCCCCAAAGTTATCCCAATTCGCCCGAGTAGTTTTGAAGTTCCAGGAGGATCTTGGAGCTTCGGTCTTCTTGACACCCACCATATAAGTTATTAATCTGTGATCAGAATTAATAGCACATTCGTGGACCTTCCATTTAGAAATCTTGGCCGCAATCGATCCAGAGCAAAGAGTTAAATCAATATTGCTCTCACCATGTGTATTACTGAAAGTAAAAATACTACCAGATTCATTTATTAAAGAAAGACCTTGCGTCGCAATAAGGTCTTCGACGGCGTCTGAACGTTCCGTCCGTTGTTCAAAATTGTCAAACCACATCGGTGAGCGAGCATTAAAGTCTCCTCCAATAACTATGTTACGTCCTTTAAGCGCGTTTAGTGCGCGCGTCAGGCTCAAGATATGAGGTCCAACTGGATTACAATGTTTAAAATAGACTGAAATTAAAATAATTTCAGTGTCTCCAAAATTAAGTGAAACACAAGTTTGGTACTCGTTTGACAGTCCCACCAGAAGGAGGGGACTGATTAACGAAATGTTAACCAGGACTCCCGCCCCCGGTGCTGGGCCAATTTCAAGTACCGCACCCGGATATTGAACAGGCGTTCTACCTAACCAGGTGTATTGCTCCTGAATGAGCAAGATGTCAATTTTTTTGTCAGTCATAATCTTCAGTGCCTCAAGCGTGGCCACTCTAGACCTCTGAAGATTTATCTGACCAAGGGAAAGAAGGTTAGAATCCATAGTCGGTTAATCTGACTTGGGCTTCTATAGCTGCAATTTGGGCTGGGCAAAGCCGATCTCCAGTATTATGTGTTGCTGGCTTTTTGAAACGTGTGCAAGTAGCACTGACAGCAGCTTGCGCCTTCTTAGTGCAATTCTCCATATCGTGACCAGTTGCCGCACAGTGGCGACAAGTGGAATGCTCCTGCGTACAAGCCTTACTGATGTGACCATACTGTTGGCACTTGAAGCAACGAGTAGCACCAATGTAGTCGCGGGCACGGCATGCATTCCACCCGAGGAAGCACAAACCACTGTCTATGAGTACTTTTCTTACCTCAGGGTGACATGTAAGAATCATATTCATGCTAGAACTATCTCTCTTGCCGAATAAAGAGACTCTTCTCATAGTTCTAATATGATCCTCTTTGGTAATATTACACTTACCCTCGATGTTGTTGATAAAAATTTCATCAAAAAGAGAATAATCTGAAGAAACATCACCTTTGGGAACGTCATATAACACAATTTTGGGGAGTCGGCCTTGAGGACTAACAATTTTGATGCCAGTTGCAGACAATTTTTCAGCAGCTTTTTTTATATTGTTTACTCCTCCTGGAGTGGTGGTTTGTAGGGCAATGCCACCACCCTTAATTTTTCTCGTTCGTACTACCTGGAAACCGTCAGTTTTAGGATTTAAAACCGACGTAATTTTCTTATGCATCTCCTCAGAAGATTTGCCCTCAGGAATACATGGATAAAAGAGAATAGTTGGTTGTAGAGAGGGAGTAGGTCTCTCAGAACCATTTAAAACCAGTTTCTTTGATTGGTTCTCTCCAGCAGCTACTCCAGCATAAGATTTTTTTTTGGGCAGTTCAGGATTATTTTCAATTATACTTGTTTTATTCAAAATGATGTCTAATTTTTCTGAAATTCCATTTTGAGTTTCAAAGACTTTTGATAAAGTTTCAGCCTTAGAAACAGCCGCTGCATGAGAAATGGCTAGACTAGTTAGACATCTTCTCATTTCCTCAATAGAGCTCAATATTGCGGACCGAGCGTCCTTGTTTAGCTTATTTTTCCCATCAGTTATTGTTTGTGAAATCATCACCATCTGGTTAAATATCGGCTGTAAAATGTCTACGGAGAAATTGGAATCAGTAGGTTTTTCAAACTTGGATTGATCGTCTAGTAACATTTTGGACCAGTTATCCTTAAGTGGTGTTTTTTTCAATTGACTCTCAGAACCACTTTGAATAGCAGATTGGGTGTTGCATTCTAATAAAATGGACGCACCACTTGAAGCATTCACACGACTACTATGCGGCAAATTGGGGTAATCCTTCTTCAACTGTATGAAACTAACAGATTCATCCTCTGAATCGGATGACATGGTTTTTTAAAAAAAAAAAAAATAAAAATAAAAAGAAACCGACAGGAGTTATAAAATTTAGAAGAATAACCAAAACAAAATTTTAACACCAAAAAAAAAAAAAAAAAAAAAAAATCACAAATAAATCCTTTTTTTTTATAATCAAATAAAAGTATTAAATTATCAACATCGAACAATACTGTCAATTGAAATGATAAGAACTTATTTAAAACACTTTTTTTTTTTTTTTTTTTTTTTGTCAGGGACTTAAGTCCCTGACTCGAAAGAACGAAATTCAAATTTGAAGCAAAAAGATTTTGAATGAAATGCAGAAAAAAATACACTGAATTCAAATGTCAAAATTAATTTGATTTTGACTAAAAAACTATTAAAAACACTTTGAGTAACGTTAAAATTATTAAAGACGGTTAGGGAAGAAGTCCCACAACCCAAATAACACAAACTTAGACATTGAGGTGCAAAATATACCGGTTTTATTTGTAATTATAACAAGACGAATTTTTTAGTTGTGCTACCTTGACGGAGGCAAGAACTAAACTCATTAAGTTTATTTATAATTAGTTTTTGTTAAACCGCGAGGAAGAGAGCATCGCTCTCGAAACATGTCGGGTTTATAGACTAATATTATATTATTATGTATCCTTCTATTACTTTTAGTAAAGATATGTTCCAGGTATTCATCCCCTTAGGCCACAAGCAGTTCTTTTTCTTCTAGACAGATTGGTAGAATATTTAGTTTTTACTCCTTGTTGTGTTTGAAAACGACGATGACTGACTATTTAGAACTGCCCAACAAGTTATGTGAGTTTGCGAACTTTTTTTGGATTAGGGCAGCAGAGAGTAGAGGAGGTCCGGGTTATTGGGGTGGAATTAGTGGGGTATTGCGAAGGAAGGGATGTCACCAAAAAACCACAAGAGCAGCCTTCCAAAAAAGGTTTCCAATTTAAACAATAATCCAACAGATTGTCAATGACAGTCGATAAAATGATAATTAAGTTTTTTTTTATAATACTAGCTGGTACCCGGCATGCGTTGCTATGCCATTTAATAAAGCGATTATTTCTCCCTGCATGTCCTTTCCCATTCGTCCCGTTCCCTTTCTGCCTCCCCTTCTTCTCCTGCGTCCCCTTCCCTCTCGCGTTCCCACTCCGTCTCCTCCACCTTCCCTCTCCCCACTCCACTCCCCCTCCCCCCCCGTCCCTCGAACCCCCCTCCCGAGTTCCCCTCCCCCCTCCCAGGCCCTCCTCCCCTCTCCCAGACCCTCCTCCCCTCTCCCAGGCCCTCCTTCCCTCTCCCAGGTTCCCCTCCCCCCTCCCGCGAACCCCCTACCCGAGTTCCCCTCCCCCTTACCCCCTCCCGCATTCCATATATTCAGTTTTCAAACAGCTCGCGTGCCACCTATATCATTTTTTTTACAAATTTCATAATGCCAGAGCTCTCTCTCTCTGGTTTCAATCCTGAGATTGGTTTGCAGCAATGTCATCTATTCGTTTCTTCCACTCTTCCCTGTCTTGTGCGGCTCTTTTGAAGTCTGCATATGATGAGCAGCGCACGTCCACCAGCAGGTCCTCCAGGTACTCTCGGCGTGGGCGTCCCCTAGCGTTTGTCCCCTCGGTCATACCCTCCATTATGGCATGCAAGAGGCCTTCTTGTCTTATTACATGGCCGATCCATCTTACGCGCCTTTCGGACAAGGTCCTGAGCAGGTGCCTTCCTCTTTCGATTCTTTGGAGAACCTCTTCATTTGTTATGTGGTCTCTCCAGGAAATTCCTAATAGTCTTCTATAGGACCACATCTCAAAAGCCTCTAGTCTCCGTTTATCTCTTTCGGATAGGCACCATGTTTCACAGCCGTACATCAAGATACTCCATACATAGGTCTTGATGAGGAGTATTCTCAATTTCAGGTCTATATTATTTGATTCTATTATTTTCGACCTTTTATTGAATGCAAGCCTAGCCTGGTGTATACGGCTGTTGACCTTGCTCTTAGACCGACCGTCCCATGTTATTTTACTCCCGAGGTAGACAAACTCCTTGGTGTTCTTTAGTGGAACTCCTGACATCTCTACTCTCATCTGATGTTGCGTTCGGCCTACAGTCAGCAGCTTTGTTTTGTCTTTATTTATCTTCATGTTGTAATTGTTTTGAAGAATGCTTTGCATGATTGTTAAGGCCTCTTGGAGTTCTTCTTCGCTTTCAGCAACCATAGCAATATCGTCAGCAAACCTTATCATATCCACCTTTTGCCCGTGTATCTTTACACCTTTTCTGTGACTCATTCATGCCAGAGCTCACCAAAAACAAACCTTGTCCTGACAATAACGAACACACAAAATAAAGAATTATTCAATTTGGTCCAGTCGTTCGAAAGTTATGCGCGTACATACATTTCGGCGATTCATTTTTATTTATATAGATAGATAGAAGATAGAGAGAAGATAGAAGATAGAAGATAGATAGATAGATAGATAGATAGATAGAAGATAGATAGAAGATAGATAGATAGATAGATAGATAGATTGAGACAAACACAATTTTTAACATGTTTAGTGACAGAATGTGTATATATGTATCCCTGTTTCCCTTAGTCACGCCATAACTTCAGAACGACTTTACCTATTTTATTCATTTTTTTATCAAAGTTTTCTAATACTTTGTAGAAAAAGGTTCTTACGGAAAGAAAAATTAAGAAAATTGCCCAGAAAATTGAATAATTTCAGAAAACTTAACGACTATTTTAACTTCGCACATTTTACGGTTCTGTCTAATTGTCTATTGATTATTTAAATTATAGATATTTTAAATAGGTACCTATGTTAGGTACCAAATTTGATTGGTTGTTCTTATAATATAAAAAAAAATATATTTGTAATATATGAAAAATGAAAATTTTAATTAAAAAATTGTAATAGGTGGCATGCGAGCTGTTTGAAAACTGAATGTACTGGGACTGAATATATGGAACGCGGGAGGGGGGTTTGCGGGACGGGGGAGCGGGAGAGGGGAGAGGGGTGAGGGTGGGCTGGGAAGGTGTTGCGGAAGGGGAATGGGAAAGGACATGCAGGGAGAAACAATTTATTTCTTTGAAAATGGCATTTATTTCTTTGAAAATGGCAGGCATGCCGGGAACCAGATAGTTATTTATAGAATCTAAAAATATGGAATAAACGGTGAAATCCGGGTGGGCTGATTGACTTTAAACCGCGGTAAGCCGTTCACATGTTTCCATATTAATATTTTGAGGAATGATATTAATGACCAAATCTAAAACCAATCAAGCACCCATCGCTCGAGTGGAAAAGCGAAACCGCGAATATAAAAACCTTTTGAAAGTAAGGGGTTACTGAATTATGCAAACTTTCCGTCCTCCTTATTTAAATTCTATGACTATCAAATTCCCAATCAAGCAGTGGCGGCTCGAGCACTTTTTTAGTGGTGGGGATCGATATTTTTTTTACGTACTGTACCGCAATCTCACCACCCGTAGAATATAATATAAAATTTCTCAAAAAAATATTTAATGGTCTAATCATGCTAGTCGGATATCTAAACACAAAATAATATAAAATATCCAAACATATATGCCAATTTACAATATAGTATAATTAAAATAAAGCTTTATCTTGCAAGATTATTTTCAAACTAAACTAATACTCCGTAGTCCAGTGGCTAAGACTCTTGACTCACATTCCGGAGGTCGCGGGTTCGAACCCGGCATGCGCAAATAAATTTTATTTGATTAATTTGTGTTATTTCACAATTAATTCATTTAAAATATATATAGTATATTTGCGGCATGTTCCAGAGTGAAAGATACTATCAGTATCGCCCTGGTGTAAGACCACCATTCAGAATTGAAACGTTGCTTGAAAATGGCTTTAGCCGTGTTTAGTGACCAGACCTACAATAGCCAGGTACTTCCCAACCTTCCTCTTCCCCACCTCCTTCCCCTCCCCGCTACCTTCAGCCTCACAACATACCCCAATTGGGGATGCCATAGTCTCACTGGCTCCAGACGGGAGCAGTTGAGATTCTTGTGCGGTATTCACTGTAAAAAAAAAAAAAAAGAACGCGAGCGATTCCCGCCCGAAACTTCGCAAACAAAATGTTTCTGTGGGGATCCAAAGAATTAACCCCGCGGGTATTTGAATTCACATACGACTGCGCATGCGCAGTTGCATACGATCGCGAAACAACGCAAGGAAAGTATGGGGATACTTCGGATCGTCCCCCAAGTGCGCATTAGATTCTGCGCACTGAGAAATTGACCCGCTGTTTTGTGCTCCGTACATTGTTCGCTGTACGCGCGTAGGGTCTTATTAAAATCATCCGGAATAATTATTTGTATTTTATTTCTGCAAATGTTAATTACTTTTATGTTTAAAGAATTCATTCATTTTAGTGAAGACAACGCATCGACTGTTAATTCCTTTTCCTTTAGTAGGTTTTGAGTGTAACTGGCGGGGACCGTCCCCATTGTCCCCCTGTGAAGAACCGCCACTGCAATCAAGTGAGCCCTATATCCCGTAACGGCGCCGGCGGCGTAGAACATTCCACAAAAAGATGATCGCCAGTAAATAAAACACGTCATACCAGTGATGCCATGATCCAAAAAATTTAAAAACCACGTTTCAGGGTTTAAAAAAAATGTTTTGCAGAGTTTTATTTAACGTGTACATTGTTACTTAATGTGAAATAAAACTATATAATGAATAACATATCACTTTGTTTAAACCACTATATTATACACAATATCTACATGTTTCGATAGCAATGTTATCTTCATCAGGATATGTCAATATAAAGAAAAATAAATGACAACAAGTATAGACAAATTAGAATAAACTATAACATAGACAAAATATTAAAAAGTAAAGATGATTAATTACTTACAAATCATAAAAATAGTTATACAAAATTAAATATAAAAATTATTTAACGAAAAATAAAATTGCATTTAGATAATAAAAAAAAATTTAAATTTTTTAAGAAAAAATAATTAAAATAATTAGTCTAAATAAAAAAATCAATAATTATAATTAGTTGTAAGTATTAATAAGAAAATAAATTTAAAAGATGGCTATTTTTAAAAAATGTTTGAGATAAAACTCTTCAAAACAAAATGTATCGAAATTTTTACATAATTGCTGCCCAAGAAATACAAAACATTGTAAAAAAACATGTTGTACCATGTTTTGAAGGATAAAAAAACCATGAAAAAAATCGAGTGCAGTTCACACGCGGTAAAAGTGAAACATTCGCTCACACAATCTAAACCAATATGAGCCTTGAAAAGTGAGCTCATAATCAAAACGGCCAATGTGATAAGGTTTCATTCTATCTCATTCTCTCGCAGGCTAAATCCTATAGATGTATGTGTTTGTCTCTTTTTAGTATCATTTCCGTTACATCCGAGTTTCAAATCACAACGGTGCTAAAGAAGTTTCACTTCAAAAATCAAGTGTGAAATTCACAAGTGGTAGAAGAGAAACCTTCAGAAAACTAAAGTAGTCAACAGTGGTGAGGATACGAAGCACCGCACAAAGAGGAGACCGATGATACTATCTCATTTTCTCGCAGGCTAAATCCTATAGCTATATATGTAAGTGTTTGCCTCTTTTTGGGGTAGCTATTTTTCGTTTCATCAAGTTTCAAATCACTACGGGGCTAAAGAAGTTTTCACTTCAATAAACCATGAACGAAAATTTGAATAAAATAACAACGGTAGATATCTAATTATTTTTTTTGTAATGATGATTAGTTAAAAATAATCATTCAAAAAGGAGGAGGTTTTCAATTCGACTGTATTTTTTTTAATATTTGTTACCGACTGACACCGACTGCTGACACGACTCCAAAAATAACAATCGTACCTACATATTGATGAGTAGAAAATAAACAAAAATTTTAACAAAACAAAAAAAAGACTTCAAAAAATGCACTAAAAAGTAAAAAAATAATTTCGTATTCTTCTACAACTTTATAATCAACTTACCTTTTCTACTCATCAATATGTACGTACGATTGTTATTTTTGGAGTCGGTGTCGGCGGGAGAGGAGCTGTCAAGTGAACACGCCGTGCCGCGGGTACCTTGGTTGACACCGACTCCAAAAAAACAATCGTACCTACATATTGATGAGTAGAAAAGGTAAGTTGATTATAAAGTTGTAGAAGAATACGAAATTATTTTTTTTACTTTTTAGTGCATTTTTAGAAGTCGTTTGTTTGTTTTGTTAAAATTTTTGTTTATTTTTTGATTTTTAGTGAATCTGAAGTTCACTAACTAATTCGATTAAGATTCGGCCGAGTATCGTAAATTTGTTCTTCAGAATTGGAGAGTTCCGTTACTTTGTCATGGATTCCATAATCAGAACCTAACCAAACTCTCATCAAACTACCCTTGAAGTACATTCTTTCCAATAAAAAAAGAATCATCGAAATCGGTTGGCGTGATATTGAGTTATTCGTCCATTTGTCGCGCACATACTTGATGCAAATTTAAGACTTATATGATTTTCTCATGGATTTTATTTATTTTATTTCTCATTTTGTCAGAACTGGACCAAATTAAAATGGGACCACACGGGAAGCACCAGCTTTCAAGTAAAAAAAGAATCATCAATATCGGTTCACCCAGTCGAAAGTTCTGAGGTAACAAACATAAAAAATAAAATAAAAAAAATAAAAACAGTCGAATTGAGAACCTCCTCCCTTTCGAAGTCGTTTAATGAGTTGATTATTAAGTTGTAGAAGAATACGAAATTATTTTTTACTTTTTAGTGCATTTTTTTAATCGTTTTTTTGTTTT
Source organism: Limnephilus marmoratus (assembly GCA_917880885.1). NCBI lineage: Eukaryota > Metazoa > Arthropoda > Insecta > Trichoptera > Limnephilidae > Limnephilus > Limnephilus marmoratus. The sequence goes on from OU862935.1 coordinate 9,148,846, forward strand.
GTTAAATTTTTTTCATAATTTTCCTTTAAATAATAGGGAAAAAATACGTTTTTGATAAAAAAAAAACATTTTTCAGGTTCATGAGATAAAGGAGGAGAAATTCTGCCGCAACTAAAATTATTTATTTTTTCTAAATTTTACCGTAGTCAGCGCCTACAATATAAACATAAACCTGTGCACTAAAAATATTAATATCGACCTGACTTTGATACGTCGCAATTGGCGAGTTAACGATCAGAAAAGCGGGATGCCTCCCACTGACGCGACGCCTTTCTCTATTGCACATTTTTTTATGTTTTACGCATCTTTCGCTTACGGTCATTTTAAGTCATATACCTGCGCGAGAATGGATCGTCACAAGTTCGGGTCGGCATTAATGACCTAATTAAAGATATAATATGATATATGCATATTATTTAAATGTATTCATATGTTATCTTGTTTCTTTTTCTCTCTTTTTCTTTTCCATTTATTTGTCATCATCCATATTTGTGTAACCTTGTTCTTTTTCTTTATTTGTTTTCTATTGTTGTTTGTTCTGCTTACTTGTCTTGTATTTTTCGTCTATACTGTGTCTATGTATTAACTCGTTGAATGCCGCGAGTAAATGGGGTTGGTTGTAACCAATTAGCGTTCGCAAAAAGCGGCAGCCATGACACCCAATGTCCCGCGATTCTGACCAGTGTGACCAGATTTGGTAGTTTTCTACTTTTTTGGTAGATTTCGAGGTACCGGTAACAGTATCTAGTAGGTAAAAATTATTTGGTATATTTTGGTAGAATTCACGCTATTCAACTCTTCTGGCACATTTTTGCCTTCATATGGCAAGCCTGTCGACAAAACGCGGGGTATTCCCCTTTTCATCGAATGGATTGTAACTATCTCTTTCTAATATTAATTATTCGAGAGGGAAAGCCGTTGAGGGAATCCCACATGTATTGAAAAAAATTGATAAGGTTGGTTTGTCTTTAATTTTCATTCTTTTCGTAACCATTGTGATAGATTAGTGGGAATTCCTGTTTTGAATTTTTTTATAATGAAACGTAAATATACACAAGGATATCGTGGTGAATGGGAGCAAGATCCATCATTCAAAGGTTGGTTATGTAAATCTAAAGTAAACACTACGAGTGCTCATTGTAAAGCATGCAACTGTGAAGTACTAAGTAGAGTGGCATCTTTGAAGGAACACATGGCTACAACAAAACATAAGAAATATGAAAGGTTGTGACGGTATGCAAAATACTTATGTTCATATGTGTTATGTAATTTCTAGTTAATTTAATGTTACTCTTGTTAAGACTTTTTTTAATACTTTCGAGTTACGCAGTAGTACCCAACATAAAGGAGAAAAACCATAACTCGATCACAATTTAAAAAAAAACTATATATCTGTAGATAAATAAATAAATAAATTTTAATTTTAAGTAATAAACATTTCTCTAATTTATGGTGTTTTCTTTGTTCATTTTATTGTTTTATCGTTATAATCAAGAGTACAATAATATTATGCTTCTTCGTTGTAACACAACAGCGAAAATATGTACCTAATAGATTTTTAGTATTTTCTAGTTCTCTTTTGGTAGAATTTAGTAGTTTTTAACCTCTACAAGCAGTAGATTCGTAAAATGAAATCTGGTCACACTGATTCTGACAGCGTCCTTGAGAAATTTCGTACCGGTTGACGAGCGGCACTGGCCAGGTTATTATTCGAAGATGAAATATGGCAATCAGTTATTAACAAAACTAATAATGCTTTAATAAAAGTAAAGCATTGGCTTGGCACAAACCTCCTCACACTTAACATCGACAAAACACAATATATGACATTTTCCATACGCAAATACAATATACCCAACAACTGTCCTAAACCAATCATCCACTCATGTCAACTCAATTTAGAAAATCCAGAAACCACATCTAATATTAATTGTACGTGTTCGACCCTCAAATCATCAAAACTAGTTAAATATTTGGGAATAATCATAGACAACCAACTACGTTGGGAAGCTCACATCGATAACACAGTACAAAAACTTCGTAAACTCTGCCATATTTTCTGCTCCCTTAGGTCTATCTTAGATTTACAAACTCTAAGAAGCGTATACTTTGCCCTTTTCCAATCCATAGCAACATACGGTATAGTGGGATGGGGTGGTTGTGCTGAATCCATTATTAGACCAATTATTTTAGATCAAAAACTAATTCTGAGAATTATATTTAAATGTCAACCTACCCACCCGTCAAATGAACTCTGCAAAAATCAGAGTCTTAGATATTCGACAGCTATTTACTAAGATAAGCATATGTTATATATGCCAAAATAATCTACTGGTGGCCCCACAACATCAAGCACACACACGCTTCTTAGCAAACCTGGGTTGCGTGGTCCCTAAAACTCAAACTTCTTTCGCTCAACGACAATTCTGGTATATCGCTCCTAAAATGTATAATGCTTTGAGTGTCGATATAAAGTCACATAATTCTAAATCTCTCTTTAAATCCCGTATCAATCATTGGATATTTGAAAAGGGAAGAGATTTCTTCAAACAACACATGAGAGCTTAATATTACAATAAAATACAAATAATATTAATATTAATTAAAAAAAAATATTACAAATTTAATTAATCAATTACTTTAACTTAATATTGCATTTTAAAAAAAATCAAACAAAAAATTACTTTCTCTAACACTCTTTCCAATTTCTTTCATAGAACGAATATCAAAAATGACTACAAACATGTACTCTCGTGCAGAAGATTACTTACCAAATTTTATTTCTATTTTTATTTCAAGAAGAATAATGCTCACCAATGTTTATTTCATCTTCTTTAAATTTTCTTTATTTCTTAGATAACTTGCAATTCTTATATTTTTATCTGATTTTAGTTTTATTTATCCCTAAATATGTTATTTTTTTCTTTTCTCTTCTTATATTTTATTATCTGTTTATATAAAATTATATTACATGTATGACTACCACAACACGGGCAATAGCCTAGTATGGTAGTCAAAAATGGCCAAAAATGTAACATTTAATCATTTATGAAATAATAAAAAAAAAAGAAAAAAAAAGTGAAACTTATATTTTTAACCCACGCAACGAGCGGTGTTATAAGTTTGACTTTCTGTGCGTTTGTCTGTGGCATCGCAGCTCCCAAACGAATGAACCAATTATGATGCGGTTTTTTGGTTTGAAAGCTGACAGGATCGAGATGGTTCCTAGCTACAATTCATAAAAATCTGTTCATACGATTCAAGGTTATCAGCTGTTTTTTTGAGTCGGGGGTTGCTTAAAATTTTACTTATTAATATTATAATACCTGTAAAAATGTAAAATTTTAACTATTTCCTCCCACCTATGAATTGTAAGTTGCTCCCATCCAAAAATGAGTTCTGTAACTCATCGGGATTACCCTAGCAAGAAACATAAACCATTAAAATAAATTATATATTATGTATAAAGATATATTTCATTAAAAAAGATAATATTTTAGATAAAGGGGCATTGTAAACACGTACACAACTCAAGAATCACGGGATTTCCTCACACTAAAAAATCGTAATTATCTCAAAAGTATATATTGTTGGTGACCGGTTAAAAATCATGTTTTGTTCGATATGTTTTTTTTTCAAAAAACCACGGAGGTATAAATGACCAAAAAAAAAACTAAAAAATTGGTAAAAACCATTCATCTGGCAACACTGCGTCATACCGACTGTTCGATGGGGTGGCGAAATTTGGGGTGACATTTCACCGTTTGGAAGTCCGCACGCAAGGGTTTATTTAGGTTGTAAGTTAACTTCAGTTTATTTCAATTGTGAACTTTGGTTTACTTTAGTTTAAAGTTTTAATAACTAACTAACCATTACGCTATTTCCCCACTACTTTGTGTTGGCCGCACATTCCTTGCAAGCCGCCACTACCCGAATTTCTACCAATTTCTTACATATCTCCCTTAAACACGTTAAGATGAATATATACGTGAAATCCTATTTAGATACTATTTTGATTAATCTTTACGGCGAATCGGCTTACAGTATGAACATCAAAAAATATGCTACGGATAAATCGAAGCTTTTATTAGCTTTTCTATGTACTGGAATTACAATAAAATTATTATTTACGTAACAAAAAATATGAGGGTAAACCACCAAAAAAAATGTTTTTTCATGACTTAACTATGAAGTAATACAAGAAACAATTTTAAAAAAATACCCCTTTATGGCTAAGACCATTTTTGAGGTTTTCCATGTTCTAACTTTTTTTCGTTCTTATAAACTTATGCACAAAATAAATAAAAACCACTTTTTCACTTACTAGCCTCGTGCAAAAAGACGATCGATTTTAAAATTTTGCAGGCATTTGCTGCGAAATATTTCTAGCGTTTATATTTATTCCTCGCTTAAAAAAATATATGTTATTCTTGAAGATAATAAATATCTAGACATTCCCCGCGCCGAAACGCAAATTATATAAAATTCCCTCGATGGAAAAAAATCGCAAAGTATGCTCCAAAAATTATTATAAACACATTTGTTTCAGTTATTTTACGAGTTATATGTATGAAAAAAATTACAATGTTTGTTTAAATGCAGTTTAAGACAACTCCTGCGAGATTTTTGCTCTATTTTAAACGAGTCATGTTTTATTAAACATTTTCACAATTTTCGCTTCGATTTTGTCGCTTTAAATATATTAGCGCGCTCCTTTAACATTCGTAATTTCATATCTCTCCATCTTCTTCTTTATGAGCCCGGTTGCGCCGCCTTATTAACAATTTATATGTCATCGTCTCGCTGTTTGTCTTTTCTGTATGTACTGTTCTGTTAATCTGACTCTTGATAGTGACCGACTCAAGTATTTTTTTTACATTAACTCCAAATAGGAGGCAGTGAAGAAAATAATTTCCCTCAGAGTCTATGTCATATTTATGCTGTGTGGAGGGCCTTTTTGTGGAAAGAAAGGAGGAGTGAACAGAGTGATGTGGGAAGGAGGAAACACAGAGGCCGACAAATCGTTCCACAGCCAAGCAGTTGGACTGAAGAATGAGTCACAGAAGCGACTCGAACTCATGTGATAAATGCATTGACGTATGATATTCAATGTCAACCGTGTACAAATGCTGGGCGCCCGTTTGCCGTGTTCCAGTGCCGAAGGAATCAATGACGCTAGTTCCTCGGAGAATCTTCCATTGAAACATACATAAGGGTTGGTATCGGCACTTCATTGTGGACTGCTAGCTTCGCTTTAGTTTTAAGTTGGGTTATGCCTACATAGATTGGGATATACCTATTCAACTACATCATCACAACACCTCTGCCAAAGGTCACCCCAAGTGGTTCGCTCCGTTTGGTGATTTAGCAGGGGAGGCCGGGTTCATGGAGTGAGGTTTGTCTACACCTTGGCGGTGCGGCGGTTGCGTTTTCCTACCTACTGCGTGACGGGCCAGATCGGGAGAGACTGGTTGAGGGAGACCTTTTGACCTCTCTAGCCGGATTCTTCCGACACTCGCTTTGCACCGCAGTGGGAGGGAGGAAAGGATGCAGACGTCCATTACTCCTTAACACACTGACCCCCATATTACTACCCACCCTCATGCCTTTTCCTTCCTAGAACTCCCCCTCCTTCCTTTACCTAAAAATACCCTCCACACAGCATCCCCAAAGATGTTATAGGCCCCAATTGAAATTGTTTTCGTCAGTGCCTCCTGTGAAGAGCTAATGTAAAAAAAATCTTTTAGAATAAGGTATTAATCTTAATGTTACTGACATACCATGTCTGTCCATAGAGGAAATTGAGGAATTCGTTTGTATGGAAAACCGCCGCCCGATTTCCTTTTAAGGCCTCCGTTACATGCCAGCACATATTGCCCAATATTTAAGCTTAAGAATTATGTTGTTGTGCATGTCAGCTGATCACAATTTGGGATCTTTTGAAATATCAACAAAGGCAAAAAATGGTGACCCCAACATTAAAATATTTGAAAACTTCTTGCAATCGATTGTCTATTCCTAGCCACTGCTGGTCTGCTGGTGCTGATGTAGACCTCCCTTCCAACGCCACTTTACAGCATACGCAGTGGAGGTATGTCCATTTAAATTGGCTTGCCTCCAAGAATCGAATTTTCCTAGTCATAGGTACATTACTGCCTTTCCTACCTGACTTGGCAAATACACAATTTGAAGTAACAGCAAATAGTAGATTAAAAAAAATCGTAATGTTTTTTAAATGCAATAATTTAAAAAAAATGTATCGCGTGGGTACCTTTCGTACAAAAAAGATTTTTTATCAAACTTTTTGGGTGAAATGCAGATCCGGGCACCACTTGGAAATTTAATAAAAATGCACTTTCTAGATGAGAAAAGTGTGGAAAAGTTGAATAAAAAAGAAATTAAGGCGCGCTCGGCAAAATTGAGGGAGATACAACCGTTCAAAGTATTTAAAAATTCACTTCGCGAACTGATATTGACAGTTCGTTCGCCATGTTTTCATTGCTTATATTGGATCCCAGACCTAATACAGAATTAATAGTACGCCAAAATCACAAACCATATTACACAAACCTAGCGTAGCCGCTAAACCACTTGAAAACTGGGATGTTTTTTTGCCGTGACGCGAGCAGGCGCTACGAAGGGGGCACTTTCTTTTCTATCACTAACCATGTTTAGCGTATTAGGTTATAAAAAAAATGGCGGGCGGACGCGGGCGAACTGTCAATATCAGTTTGTAAAGTGAAATTTTAAATACTTTGAACGGTTGTATCTCCCTCAATTTTGCCGAGCGCGCCTTAATTTTTGTTTTATTCTGCTTTTCCACACTTTTCTCATCTAGAAAGTGCCTTTTTATTAAATTTCCAAGTGGTGCCCGGATCTGCATTCCTCCCAACTTTTTTAATGAGAATTCCGCACAAGATTTTCAACTGATCGTCTGGAGCCAGTGGGACTATGGCATTCTCAAATTTTCTCACATGCTCTGTAATATTTTATATGTGTAGCATTTTTTTGATTCCGTACAAATCCCCACTGCCTTCAGCCTCACAACAAATAAAAGACACATACCTAAGAAGTTTTTGATTCACTTGATCGTGTCATGTCTTCCTCGGTCGTCTCCGACTTCTTCTGTCATTTACTTACACATTCACGCGTCATATTCTCCTTGCACAACTTTTTCATACACATCCAAACCTTCTGATCGTTGTTCACAACACTTTCGAACTTTCGACCATCTTTCAATTTGCATTATTTTTAAATTCATTCGAACCTTTTTGGGGATAAAGACAGTTATACCAACATAAAGTTTTTTTCTGTAAAATCATCAATAAGGTCATGTAGGTACTATACGTAGGAAGGTAAATACCTACTAAAGAAACTCATTGAAGGTTAGGATAGGTTCTGAAAAATAATGTCAAGGATACATAAATATTTTTAAAAAATGTTATATAATTAATATGTACATACCTTGTCTACAGGCATTGACGGACAAGCTCTGCACAAGTTCCAGAAAGACCCAATCATCTGGAATTCTTCTTTTGCACTTTTTTTTAAATTTCAAAAAAGATTTCCGACCACTTCGCGCCTCGCGGTTTAAATATATTTTTTATTACGGCAACACTGATTCATTTTTCCTAATTTGAAAACTCTTATATACCTAAGATATAAAATAGTTATTTGTTAATATTATTATTACATATTTTCGGGGAATGTGGGGGTAATTTCGCAACAATCTTTAGACGGTATCGTCACATTAATATTATTCAGGAATGAAGCTCAGAGCTATTAAAGAAATTGCCAAAATGGCGACGACTGTATTACATGTCTAGCTAAGTTTTGCCGCATTATTGAAAAAACAGATGTGAAGAACGCGAGGAACTAACCAAATAATAACCCGGCACGCATCGTGAAGAGATGCTTATATGATTTATAACGACTGTTTTGCAATACCAACAAAACTACATCGAAACAATTTAATAAACAATTGCATGAAAATTATGTCTCAAAGAATTCGACAATTGTTATCAATGATAAAATATTAATGTTTAAATAATAATGAAATAGTTTTCACTTTGAAAGCAAGTTTCATCGGCTCTAATGACATCAAAGTTATATAGATCGTAAAAGCATTGAATAAATAATCAATTTTCCCGTGAACTATATACAAAAACGGTCTGCTGGAAGGATGTCAAAAAAATCATTAAAAAATCACGTTACATGGTAAAACATTGAAAATAGATTTTTTATAACATGCCGCATTAAAAAACACATTGTTAATAAAATCACTATTTTAAAACACGCCCTATTACAAAAACACTCCCAAAGATTTCCAAATCTGACGTTTAAACAGCTGTACAAAATACCTTCACTCCATTTTTACAATTGAAAAGAGCAAATTGCGGAAAACTCCTTAAAATGTCAATGTCGGTTAGGCCACAAATTTGCTTTCGAAATTATGAAAGAATTTTATAAACATCGATCTTATGTCTGGTATACCGTAGGGCGTTTATTTTCACATATTTATGCGGAAAATTTAACACCATTGCGCCTTTTTAAAACTACATACTTATTATTTACAATATCGTATTATTAAATTACGTCAGGTGTTAAATTTTCTTACCAAAGAACAACACTATTGACAATCAAATCATGCGGTGCAAAATTGTGCATAAAATTTTCTTTCTAATTTTTCCTGCAGACGATTTTCTGTATCAATCTCTGGAGAGATTTTAAATGTTTAAATATAATAACACACATTACAATATAATAAATTACACATTATTAATTTAAATACTGCGTTCAGAAATTTCGTGACTGGAACAAGTCAATGCGGAAGAAAATCGGCCATCTGATAAATTTGACATATGAAAACCGCATTAACGGCAGCGCAAAAAAACTGTTGCGGATTTTTTCCCCGCTCTCCCCGAAAACATTAAAACATTTCGCGTTATCTAATTAAACGGAGGTGTAGTACCTATTTGATATTATTAAATTGTGAAATATTTTAAAAAATGTTTAGGGGTAAAACAAACGTTTCCGGGTAGCGGCTCAAACGCGACTTATGTCAAACCCGTTCGTTGGTATATTTCCCTCCGACCGTAATACTGTTAGAAAAATCAATACATTCGGGCCAATAGCCGGTCCGCTAACCTCCATAGCGCGGTTCCCTCTATCGTCATTCCGAGAACATTTCCCTCCCTTTCACCCCTTGGAGATAGCTCGCCCCGCAAGCAAGATGGCGATATAAGATCTTGGTCCATCTCTTCAATCGACATTATTAATATTTCACCGAAAATTTTTGCTGTATTCTGAGATTACACTCTCAAAATATATTACAATATTTTTACTGGTTTATTAAAATTTAGCTCATTTCAAAAAAACGTTTTAAATCATCTTTGTGAAATTTAAAAATATTTTTATTAGTTACATTATTAAAACCAATATATTGCCATCTGAATTCGTCACTAATTGGTAGCAACCATTGTCTGTGCCACGGACATATGAATATATCTGGACCTGCCCTAAGTGATAAAAACATATTATTTCCCCCTCCCCATGGAACCGGCTATAGCTCTGCCTTGGCGCCAGCTCGCTCCATGGGGAGGGGAGAGAGCCACGCTTGAATCTAAAATATGTGACGTCATCATTCTTGTAGTGACCAGCGCGGAACTAACGTCCATACGTTTTACGAAATAACACGCCAAAAACGGCAGCTTGCGCTATACATTATAGGTACATATTATATGGACATAGCGAATGTGGGCGGTTCTCCAGTGTCCTCGTCGCTGGTTACAGGTGTAAGTAAATTATGAAACATTTGTAAAAGTGTCTTAACTAAACACGGCAACAAAATATTGCTATGTGAATTGCGGCGAATGTTTTCGGGGTAAGCATTTGGCCTTAGCAAATATGTTATTAACTTGGCAAGCAATTCGCGCTCCCATGTAAAAAGGTCTATTCATTCTAAGCAGATTTTGCTTTTAAGAACTAAATGGTGATATTATAATGCGAGATGTAGCCCAGTCATTCCGTAGTTTTACCTTGCAAAAGGTCATGTAGTAGCGATTTTGATATATGTTGTTAAGATTGGGACTCTAAAGAAAAAAAAAGTTTTCGACCTCGGGAGGATCGAGCTCGATCCGCCATCTTGGATTGAAGGTCCCAAAATTTGGTTTTTTCAAAATAATTATGAAATGGTTGATTTCACAACCAAGTTGTTCAAGGCGAACTTGAAGAAAACTAAATTACGTACATTTTATGTCAAAGGTTTTTTTCTTAAAGTCTAATAGGTAACGAGTTACAGCGGAAGAAAGAAGACAATTTTGACAAAAAATTGTAAAACTCAAGTTTTCTTCATAAATTTTTGTAAGAACATATTACAAAATATCATTTTAACGTATTCCAACAAACAATATATTTATATAGCATCATCCGTGTGCTCGATGACGTTGATTGAAGTTGTTATAGTGGACTCCTAGTCTATAGCTGACTTGGAATCAATTCACTTCTTTCTATCAGTACTGGAATTGTCGGGGATGAAAAGATTAATTGTCATTTATCCAGAGAAATAGGTACCGAGAGGATGTCGAACATGGTTACCAGGTGTACAAATTTTGAATCTATTAAATTCAAACGTAAGGACAAATTATTCCATTAGCAGCAGTCAAGAGCAGCATCAAGATCGGCGAAACAACTATTTCCAGAGAATGTGTATTTTGAAGAAATCCGACGAAAAATTGAAGGATTACCTTAAATTCGAACTCGCCCCATTTCCTTTGTCGCTTTTCTCTGAAGAAGGAATGCGCAAAGGTACGAAATCATCATTTGGTGTTTTTGAACAACTTCCAGAAGGCGTGCAACTTGAAGGTAGCAAAATTAATGTTGTGGATGGAGGATACCTTTTACGTAAATTTGTATGGAATCGTAATGATTTTTTTGGGTCAATTTGCGAGAAGTACGTTCACGACATCAGTATGGATCACATGCAGTTATTGTTTTCGATGGATATCCGCTAGATGATGGTGAAAAAAATACAAAAACCGCAGAAAGACTTCGCCGATCGAAGAAGCATATGTCTGCAGATGTTCTTTTCGATGAAACAATGCCAGTTCAAGTTTCACAAGAACGTTTTTTAGCCAATGAAAATAACAAAGTCCGTCTGATTTCGATGCTTACAAAGCAATTTATACATGCTGATTTTACAGTTAAGCAGGCTGAAGAAGATGCTGATGAGTTGATTGTCAATACTGCGATTTCCTTGTGTTCATCATTTGACGCTGTATTCGTTATTGGCGAAGACGTTGATCTCCTAGTTCTGCTAACAACATTGGCACCACCCGAAAGTAGTATATATCTTCGCAAACCCGGGAGAGGCAAAACTTTTGAAAGACTGTATTCCGCGAATAGTGTGAAATACAAAGAAGCGGCTGAGAATATTCTGTTTCTCCATGCCTTTAGTGGCTGCGATACAACATCGTCCTTCTTCAACCAAGGAAAAACAAAATTTGGTTCACTTGTACAGAACGACACAAGACTCAATGCCATGCTAGGAATCTTCAAACAACATGATGCAAAACCAGAAGACATAGCAGATGCAGGAACACGCTTTCTTGTTGCTTTGTACGGGGGTGACATGGATAAGGAAACCTTGGAAGAAGTCCGCTACCAACGTTTCGCAAAGTCAACAACAAAAAGCAAATTCGATCTTGCCTCTTTGGCACCAACGAATGACACTGCACGGTACCATGCATTTAGGACGTACCACCAAGTCCAAAAATGGTATGGAATCCAAAAAAATCCAGAAAACTGGGGCTGGAAACGTGGCATCAACGGGCTTGTTCCAGTAAGAATGACAAAGAAACCAGCACCCGAGACTTTATTGAAATTTATTTCATGTAATTGTAAAAAAGGATGCGGCGTTGCATGTGGCTGCAGGAAAGCTGGATTGAATTGTTCTATTGTGTGTGGGTGCTGTAATGGTCAAACATGCCGAAATTCGCCAGAGGTTCATATCGATGTCGAGGAAGAAAATGAAGAGATTTTGTCAATGGAAGCCCAGAATTTCAGTACCACAGGCAATGAATTAGATTATGACATTGATGAAGACTGTTATTAAGATGTCGATATCAACCAACCGGCATCAACAAAAAAATATCATTACGCAATAGCCAATATATAAAATAATTTCGAAATCTACCATCGCTGGTATATCTGTGGAGTAGACCTACAGGGGATACCACAATAAAAAAATGCGCCATGTTCTCTACCCATTGACCTTGGTCAAAGTCTTGGTGGTGTGGAAATGAGTTAACAAAATTATTATTGATAAAAAATATATTATATTTTTATTTTATTTTTTTATTTTTATTTTATTTATTAACAGAAACAAACAGTACAAAAGATAATTTGTTTAAAAAATTACAATTTATAAGTATATTACATGGTAGGTACCTATTATGTGTTTCATTGTAGTGTCTTATTTATGGTATGCGTATTAAGTAATTACCGGGTGATGTATGTAGTGGGAAAGGGTGTGTGTGAGTGTGTGAGTATGTGTGTATGTATGTGTGCGCATTAAACAAATTATAATATTCGCAAGATGCTCTTTTTAAATTTGGGCAGTGAATCAGAGAAAATGTCGATGTATTATAATATATTATATGTATTATGTATTATATATTATATGTAATATAATTATGTATAAAATGGTCACCAACACTAACTGGGCGAAGCCAAACCAAAAGCTGCCTACAGGGCCTAGCAGTAAAACCCTACGGAGCGGGTTTTTAACAGCTAGTTATGTAATGAATAACCCGAAAAAATAACACAAATTGAGAATTTTATCATTTTTTAGATAAATGTTCACATTTCCGCCACTGTAACTCGTTACCTATTAGACTTACAAAAAAAAACTTTAAACATAAAATATACGTAATTTAGTTTTCTTCAAGTTGACCTTAAACAACTTGGTTGTAAAATCAACCATTTCATAATTATTTTGAAAAAACCGAATTTTGGGACCTTCAATCCAAGATGGCGGATCGAGCTCGACCCTCCCGAGGTCGAAAACTTTTTTTTTTCTTTAGAGTCCCAATCTTAACAACATATATCAAAATCGCTACTACATGACCTTTTGCAAGCTAAAGGCCTTTTTTATCCCCCACTGACTGGGCTAATAGGTGTCCGGAAACTCGTAGTACAAGCGGGAAACTGGAGAATCCACATCACATTTGGAGTCGATTTTGTGGTTTAACTTTTTTTGATTTGAGCTTTCGTTTTCGAGTAAATCGGGTCCGAAGTTGGAATTTTTTAGGTTAAATTTGAAAAAAATTTTCACTATGGGGTTGATTTCAGCTGTGTAATGTCTTATAAAATGCAACGAAGAGTAAACCGGGCTCAAAAATTTTTTTAACCCTTTAGTTGCCGAAAAAATGGAAAAATAGAAAAAAAAATTATAATAAAATCGAAATGCTCAGATCGAAAAAAATAAGTTTTTTGGGTTCTCTACGTGATGTAGATTCACCAGTTTCCCGCTTGTACTACGAGTTTCCGGACACGTTTTATACTGTCAGATTGATTTTTTAACGAATCACAGTATCTTTTCTCTCCTCGCCCCCCATAGTTTGGTTTTACCCCTCATCTGTATATTCTGGTCTATTCATTCTGATGTCTATGGTCTGTGCAATTAAATAAATGAAATTCAAAATTATTATAAACTTTTATCACAGCACATTATGTAATCTATTGCATATTTAATCGGCCATGTCGCATTATGTTTGTTATATGAACACAATTTATTAAAAATGATGAAATGGGCAAAAAATTAAATAAAATAAAAAATATAAGAGTATGTAATTCATTTCCTGTTAAGCCTTGCAAACTGCTGTCTAACAACGTATGCAGGCACCCTGGAGGTCTTGATTCATTCAAAATAAATAAATGCTTCGTTTAACAACAAAAAAAATTAGAATCTTGCGAGAGGCTTGAAGGAGTAACCAGCTGTTACTTATACCAGGGCGCGTAAGTGGTGGATAGCCCCCAAAGTGTGTAATTCACACGCGATAGAAGTGAAACTAGAAAGTCGCTAGATGTCGCTTTCTTTTGCCTGATTATTTTTAAGTGGTTTGAAGATTGGATATTGATTTAAAAAAATAAAAATTGGCTGGATTTCTCTGGCCGCTGTGATTTGCGACTACTATACCGCTGCGCTATGGGACGCGCTCGGCGAGGCGCGAATTTACGCATTATATTCCGACGACCCGTAAAAACAAAGCGGCCAATGAGCGCAGACTTATCGTCGTTTGCGTTTTATATCTCAACCAATAGGAGCCTTGAATTTCAAATCACTCTAACAGGGAAAAAGAAGATTCACTTAAAAAAATAATGGTGGATTAGAGCTTTTAAGAATATTGCCTTTGAAAATTAGTGAAACAAGAAACAACTACCCCTTGTTCAGAAAAACAATTTTGCTTCAAGTTTACTTGCTTGTTTATCTTGATCGTTTTCATAGTCAATTTGGGAGGTGGGTATGGTTACCACCGCCCCAGTAACCATTCATTGGATAACAAAAATTTCAGTCATAAGACACCCTGAGGCTCATGGGAGTGAGGTTTGTCCGGGTCTTGGCGACGGATGCAATTTTCCCATCAGTGCACCGCAGTCAAGTGGGAGGGAAGGATTCAGGTCCGTCACTCCTGGACACTTAGACTGACCATTAAATTACTAACCGCCTCATACATTTTCCTTCCCAGAAGCACTTCTCCTTTCTATTCTTAAAGAGCCTTCACACAGCATCTCCATGATGACATAGGCGCTGACCCCCAAATGGATAAGGGTATCCCAACTCCACAAAGATTCTGAAATTCCCTTATTAAAAAACACATCTTCACGGGGAAACATTTTATGTAGGAATTCCCACTCATGAAAACGCGTCCATAAACTGCCTCGCCCGGTACGACGAAAACGTACGTACCACACATAAAAACTTTAAAAAATCCTTCGTAAAGATTAAACTCCCCATATTGCAGTCATGTCCCCTTGCAAATAACTTTTAACAATCAGCCAAATAAACCATTTTTTCAACAACCGTTATTATAAATTCATGATGGAAGAGAAAGGAGCTTTTTTGGCCCGGAAGCGTATTTACAATCCCTACCGCGTTTCAGTCGCTTTAAATTTTCAATATCAAAATTTAAATATTTAGAATTAAAATTATTAATTTCTAATATACACATTGGAATGATTATTTTATCTAGATTTTAGAACAGTTATTGTTTTTGAAAAGTGATAAAAAATTATCAATATAGAGTTGTATTTACAATATATGGGAATAATATTAAAATTTAAATATTTAGAAATAAAATAATTAATTTCTAATATACACATCAGAAAGATTATTTTATTTAGATTTTAGAACAATTTTTGTTTTTGCAATGTAATAAAAAATAACCAATATAGAGGTATATTTAAAATGTAAATTGTCGTTACCGCGACTGAATCGGTATAGGTTTTGTAAATACGCGGCCCGGAACCCTGTATGCAATTATTTTAAAAAGTCAAAAAATCTCCAGTGTGGACACAAAAAAAGAGATCACATAGATGCGATTAAATTAAATAAAATTACCTTTATCGTATTTATATTACATTTCTGTACACCTGTAATTTTATATTTTACAGGTAATAATTGTAAGAAATATTTTTTTAATTAATCCTTTTTATTTTGTATATTTGGAAAAACCAACAGAATGTTTTCATCTATAACAATAAAATTAATAACACACATGAAATCCAATAATAGATTTCACATAACTTAAAATTATAATAAAAAAATGTTAAATAAAGAATAAAGAAGATGTAGGAACACAAATATAAACTAATAATCTGCTTAATAAATTTCAAAACATAAAGTATACAAAATTTTATCCTCAATAGACAACAGCAATAATAATAATATGTACCTACAACTGAAATGAACACATTACAGTAATCAAATGGCAAGCAAGGAAAGGATTCACAGCAATAACATGATAACTTGCAAAAGGGTATTTAAAATTATTTAACGTTAGCTATGACTATGACATATTTTTTAATTTTCTATTCACGAGAATATATGTCTATATTATTAAAATTCTTATCAAATATATTGCATGCTCTGAAGATAAAAGCATTTTATCTGAAATTGGTAGAACATTTTTGAAGATGAAAAAGTATTTTTCTCTGGTTCTAACGCCTAAAATTAATCTCAGATAAAAGGGGCGGAACTATCAATAAAGCCATTGATAATTTTATGGAGATATATACCTATTATATTTGTGGAGTCCCTTCTAATTTTTAATGATTTAAGTCCATAAAGGTCCATCGAGCTGTTTACCTCGTGGTAACCAATATTAAAATTGAAATTTAAATAATGAACAATTTTTTTTTGGATGGCTTCAATGCATTTAATGTAAATATTATATTGAGGATTCCATATTTGAGAAGCGAATTCAAGATGACTGCGAACATATGAAAAATACAATATTTTAAGTGTTTAAATGTTCTTGAATTATTTTCCAATACGGAATAAGAATCCTAACATTCTAAGGACTTTCATTACAATCATGTTAATATGCGCCTCGAATGTAAGTTCACCGTCAAGTAGAACCCCAAGATTACGAATTTGAGTTACCCTTTTGAGTGATTGGCTGGCTATATGGTATTTATGGTCAAATTTAGTTTAATTTCTGGTGAAGGTAATTACATAACATTTAAAGGTGTTAATTACAATAGTCATTAAGCCTACACAGATCTTCTTGTAATTTAATGCGTCAATAATAGAGTTAATAGAAGAAATATTTTCATATCATCATCGAAGAGTAGAACATTTGCATAATAAAACCATTTTTTAATGACGTTGATGAAAATTGCAAATAGTAACGGTCCCAGGTGAGATCCTTGTGGCACACCGGGAGGTATATTTATGATCTCAGAGATGGAGCCATTGATTGTTACACCTTGAGTGCGCCCATGCAGTTAAGAGACTAACCATTGTTACAAATGATTAAAAAATACTTAATGTTACAATTAACTTATAAAACTAACTCTAAAAATAAAAATAAAAATGCAGTTATTTAAGTTAGAAGGTCTTTATTCATTAAAAAAATTTGACTGGAGTTCTCAATTGAATTTTTATTTAACAATTTTTATTTCGAAAAATTTTGACGTTTTTGACAGTTTCGTAAGAGTTTTTGTAATGATTAAAAAACTATTCAGATGTATTGTCATGTGGTTGTAATAATCCAGAAACCTTCGCGGGGGTTTAAAGAAGGAATTTTGAAAGTTTCAAACATTTCCTATGCTTAATATAGCAATACATAGACATTTCATATACTCATATGTATAAACTTATACAAATTTTGATTTTTATATATATAGACTAGCTGACTCGACAAACGTTGTTCTGCCATAAAAATTATTTGTAGTGAATATTTTGGTTGTTAAATAAAAAATAACGAATGTATTGTAAATGTGTGGGGATGGGATCTATGATAAAATGGAGCGCTGTAGACGATGACCGCCGATGAAAGCAAAAAACACCAACTAAAGTAGGAAAATGGAATAAAGAAAATCAGTATGAATTTCGAAGAGCAATTAAGTGAATGATTTTTTTTGTTAGTCCGTCTTTAGCCAACACAAATAAGCTCGATGGTTTGCCCACGCGAGAACATGATGCCGAATGAAATATCAAAATGACGCGATGCATCTCGTGAATTTCTTGCGCATGTGTGGTTGAAAGTTCGGTGAGGTGGACGTAGCGCCATCTGTCATTCGACAACATAAATAATTTCGTTCGGTTTGAAATACGAAAGACGGTTAAATTTGTTCATAGAAAAATCGCAATTAAAAAATGTGAGGGTGAGGGTTAGAGGGTTAAAATTAGGGGTTATAGGTATTTTTTGATACCAAATAAAAAAAAACATTAAAAAATAATTGTCAAAAAATAGATTTTTTTCTGGGTAGGGACATCCTAATTACCTAGCGGTATGAAATATAGTTTAAAACCAATCCTCATATATACCAAATATGCATAAAAAATCTCATAAGAATCGGTTAAGCCGTTTCGGAGGAGTGAAACAAGTAAACAGTCTCAAGAAGTGGTCTTGAAGAGACCCATGTGGTTATTACCTATATTTTTATAAAGCACGCAAAACTATATCTAATCTTATGTAATATTATACTTCCATTCTTTGGTTGGTTTTTGAAGGCTCGAGAGAAATTTTGAATGCGTCACGTCAGCCAACAATTCCACATTGCAATTCAGAATGAATAAGGGAAAAATAGATCGTTCTAACTACATAAATTAACAAAAATTTAAGATGATTCGTATTCTAATAAGAATTGTTGTGATTTTCTTAACCTTTCTACTGTTGCATTGAATTGAATTCTATATGAACTAAGAACTTATTCGTATGAACTTAGAACTAATAAAGAAATGTACAAGGATGACGAAAAGAAAATAAATTAAAAATAAATACACAAGACACAAATCGGAAAATAAATATTTCCATAGATATCTACCCAGGGCCGGATTAACCATGTCGGGGCCCCTAGGCAATGCACATCTCGGGGCCCCTTTACCAATGGCGGATAACGGAGGGGGGGGGGGGTTGAAGGGGCCTCCAAACGCCTCCTTGTGCCCTTAATTAAATCCTTAACAAGGCTTTAAGGGGGAGGGGGGGTAAGGTTTTAAAACATTTTTGTGTCAAAATTAAAAGTAAATCGGAGCAAAACTAACGAAGGTACAGTCTTTTCAAGCGACCGGCCCTCATGCTCGAATCAAGTATATTTCGAATATAAAAATTTTAAATCGGTTTTCTCGCAAACAACATTTCTGAAGATTGTGAACATCATAACTCAAAATCTTGACTTGACTGCATGATGTGAACATTAGTTATTTATTGGGTTATAACCTAATTATTATAATTTGTTGTTTTCTTTAATGCGTGTATTTACCTAATGTTATTAACCTGTAAATGTTCCTAATAAAAAAATTAAAACATCTTGAAAGCTGACTTTTTCCGAAACTTCTTTGCTTACTAATTGAAGCAAGTCATTTTTTCTCGGGACGCGGGGCCCCTAGCCGATGCGGGGCCCCTAGGCAGTTGCCTACTCTGCCTTAGGGATAATCCGGTATCTACCTATTATCGATACAACACTACCGTTAAATTTTTTTAACTTACTGCTAATATTATTCGGAATAGAATCAGGAATGTAGGAAGCAACGAGAGTTGGGGTGCTTAACACATACTTGAGTGTTTGTGTATTGGTGCATAATATGTATACCCTTACACAGCGATGTCTGATGAATGAAACCAACTCAGAACCACCTCAGAAACTATGAAAGATTATTAAAAATTTAAAAAAAAATAAAATTAAAAAAATATATAAAATTCATGAAAAGCTATGAAACAATAATTTTAAAATAGCCGGTAACCCTAACCTAACTTAACCTATTTAACTTTTTTTTTATCATCACTCTTAATGACGTTTCGGTAAATATTTCCCTATCGAGTCCACGCTCAAAACACACTTTAAAACATTCTACTAGGTATATAATGGTTAATAATAAATAATTCAGTACCCGGAATTGAAAAATATTGCGATTTAATGATTTTTTTTTTAATTTTAAAAACGCGAAATGTCATTTTTCAAGGACCGCCATGTTAATTACGATGATGAAATGCGCATTTTTAAAATAAAAAATCACTTTCTGTCAGTTGGACAATAATAAGTACAAATTGCAATCTTCGGAAACGATAAATAATGCGTATTAATCATTATTTTGTTCGGTTTCATAAACACGAAAAATCACGCGAGACGTTTGCCGCCGTAATTAACAACATGGCGTACCTTAAGAAATGACATTTCGCGTTTTTAAAGATATAACAAAGTAACCATTAAAATACAATATTTTTCAATTCCGGTTACTGAATTACTTATTACTAACTGTAATCTACCTAGTACAATTTGTTTTAATTTTTTAAAGTGTGTTTTGAGCCTTGATTCGATAGGGAAATATTTACCGAGGTGGTTCTGAGTTGGTTTAATTCTGAGTTGGCCGGTCACCGTTCGAATCAACTCTGCTTTCGATACCTATAGGTACATCAATCCCATCCCTATTGCTCTTATTGGAATATGAAGTACCTAAGTACGAAATATCATTGAGATGAGATGACTGAGATCACAGACTTGGCAACACCACCAAGGGGAAATACCTTCAGGTTGGCAGTTCTGAAATTTACAATAATGCTCACTTGTGTCAGAATTATATACTGTTAATATTTCATTGCGGAGCTGAATTAATTAATTATTTTGCGCACCATGTGAGTCACGAACTAACAATTTCTATACCTTATTATGTTGTTTATCCGATAATGGCGTGAAAGCCCCGAAAAGTCGAGGCAAATCCACTTTATTTGGCCGCCAATGTTTGTGTGTCTACCAGACGTTCTATAACTTGTAACTTGACCAACCTTTATTGCCGAAAAACACTCCCTTGTTGTCAGAAAATATTCCCATCCTGTCAATACTTAACTACGACAGTTTAATTATAAACAATTCAACGTATCTAAATGGTAATTGCTACAGAAATATTCTTCAGTTTTGTGATATTAACCACGACAGCCGTAGACGGCCAACTGTCTGGCTGAGTTTTACATCAAATTATTGGTTTTTCTCAATATTTAACCATCACATTCAACGAAAACACTGTTTAAATCATCATATTCATGATAAAATACTGTTTCTATCATTTTTAAATACAATTTGCATTGAACGTTTTTGTATTCACGTAAAATAATGGTTGACAGTTGTGCGATAAACATGACTTATGTCGTTTACGTCAATATTTTAGTGAATTGTTATTATTCTAAATTAAATTATTTAAACATAATACCAGTCATTACCTACATTTATAAAGCACGCAAATCTATTTCTAATCAGTTTTTCAATTTTTGTCTGTCCACCAAAGAAGACTATGTACAAATGTGAATGAAGCAAGGAGTGTGTGTCAAGACAGATTTGTGTTTTGTGTGGCGGTCTTTCCTCTGCCTACCCATGCCGGAAAACGGCGGGGTAATTATCGGTTCGGACTGGCCACGCTTATTACGAATAATTTTTAGAAAAAAACTTTAGATTCGCCTTAATTACTATAAAAGGAAACTTTTTGGCTTTGGGGCGGCGGAAAATAATGCATTTTAATTTTCAATTGCATAAAACCAAAATTCACTTCGCGAACCGACACAGCGAAAATCCGCGGCCGTAGCTGTCACTGTTATGGACTGCAGCCGACTTCGTGGGATACCTACATGAAATACCGCGAATCACAAACCATGTTACACAAACCGAGCGTAGCCGCTAAACCACTTGAAAACTGGGATGTTTTTCTTGCGTTGACGCGAGCAGGCGTTATAAAGGGGCACTTTCTTTTGTATCACAAACCATGTTACACAAACAAGCCCGCTAGACAAATTTCATAAATACGCGCATTATCTCACGAAGTCGGCTACAGTCATATTAGCTCTTGATAATTTATCAAGAATACCAACATAACAGTGACAGTTACGGCCGCGGATTTTCGCTGGGTCGGTTCGCGAAGTGAATTTTGGTTTTATGCAATTGAAAATTAAAATGCATTATTTTCCACCACCCCAAAGCCAAAAAGTTTCCTTTTATAGTAATTAACCTGTTGAGGTCCCGGCTTTTTCCAGAAAAACACGTAAATTTCACGATCTTCAATTGAATGTTTTGTGGATTAAATTTAACCTATCATATATTTTATTGACTGAAACACATTCCTAGAACAATAAACTATTTACCAAAATAACATTACTTGCGTAATTACGTAAATTGATAGGTTTTATGATGTTTTATTCGAGGTACACGCATGTCACGCATCGGCAATGTGACGCGGCCGCCAAAATGACAGTTGGAGATGCCCACAGACAAAAATTATTTTTAAATATTGTGTGGCTACTAAGCGAATGAAATCTTTACCCATACCATAGGGAATGTTGGCGGCAGTGATTCTGACACTTCCTTTACCGATTTTGTACATAGAAGGGTCAAAATAGTAGAAAAAAGATTTTTTTTTTCGCGCATGCGCAGAATCTTTTTACATCCCGGACTACGGAAAATTTAATATAAATTATTCGAAGTGACTTGTCTCATTGCGGGTTTCTCTATGGTAAAGTACGATAATAGAGCAAGCGTTTCTGACATTGTTCTTCATACACTTTCTGTATACATAAGGGTCAAAATTGCATTTCAAAGTGCCGCGCCACCTCGCGGACACCGGTGTCCGAACGGCCCACAACGAGTTAAGGCGAATCTAAAGTTTTTTTCTAAAAATTATTTGTAATAAGCGTGGCCAGTCCGAACCGATATTTACCAACGGCGGGATAGTTGGTTATTTTGGTACTTATTACAGGTTTTCAAAGTAGGTACATAATGTCTAAAGCCTCGATTACATTGAGCGAGTTTACAAGCTATTAGCCGGTAAGTTTGAAAGCGGGCAAATCGGCGAGTGCGATTGTGATGATGACACATAAAAAGTTCCACTTGCTTAGTAGCGAACTAGTTAGCGAAAAGCTGAGCTAAAATAATGACTCCGGCACGAACTAATCCTGTCGACATTTTGTAGAAAACTGAGATATTCGCAGTTTGCTCACCGCTAGTAGCTATTTGCCGGTTACTTAACAGATTGTACAACGAATAATCCAGATCAAGCAGTAGTTTGACAGTTACTGAATCAGCTGTTTGAGGGCTGCCATCTTGCCATTCGCTGTAGATGCTAGCGAGTAGCGACCAAAGTTGACCCCCTTTCAACTTTTTTCGTAGGTTGTTCACAATCTGCTAGTTAGTTAGTAATACGATTACACTAAGCGAGTTTACTAGCAGATAGTGAATTCACCGGCTAGTAGCTTGTAAACTCGCTCAATTATGAAGTGTAAACAGACCAATACGATTCAAATTAACTAAAATTTACAATGAGACTAGAAAACAAAATGTAAACTAATAACACTATAACACTGTTCGATCGTTCGTTTGTTTGTTTGTTCGAAAGACGGAGGATGCGACTCACGATGTAATAACCCAATAATAAATTGCCATAACAATTATTAAATTTGAAGAAACCAATCAATAAAAGACCAACTTTCCTGGGTTATGAAAATTTATTAAATAATCCATAAGCCGCCGGATTTTTTAGCATGGATTATGGAAATCACGCTTGATTTCAGCAATTACTACAAAAAACAACTATTTACGTACACTAAATAGGTTAGGGAACGTACCCATACTACGTGACCAACTTTTTGCAATTTTTAAACCCCCCCCCCCCCGGTGACCAAAATCCTAAGCAACCCGCCGGTCATTTGTATGGAGCGTGACATTTTGAAGACCCTCCCCCCCCCCCCTAAACGTGTCACGTAGTATGGGTACGTTCCCTTATTAGATTCTTAGTTTAGGTAAACTAAGTAATTCATGCGTATTTAGTTTGAAACAAAACTTCACAAATGTCAAATCTCTACAAAAAAAAAATGGCAGCAATGGAAATTTTATTATATTTTGGGGATCGCTGGCAACGGTTAATATGCACTTTTTTTTTAAAAAACCTTTTGATTCACCTTAATTACATTAAAAGGAAACTATTTGCATTGGGGGAAGTGGAAAATATTTCATTCTAAATTTCATTACGTAAAATTAAAATTAGCTTTCGTCTTGTGAGATTGTACGCCAGAATCACAAACCATGTTAGACAAACCTAGCGTAGCCGCTAAACTACTTGAAAACTGGGATGTTTTTCTTGCCTTGACGCGAGTAGGCGTTATAAAGGGGCACTTTCTTTTGTATCACAAACCATGTTACACAAAAATATTTTCAACTTCCCCCAATGCAAATAGTTATCTTTTAATGTAATTAAGGTGAATCAAAAGATTTTTTCAAAAAAAGTGCGTATTAACCGTTGCCAGTGATCCCCAAAATTTACCGAAATTTTTAACTTTGATTGAATGAAAATCGAATTTGCTTAAATACGTATTTTTCCGTATATCCTGACTGAAACCGATGTTTTTGGTAATTAAGTTTAAAGGTAGTTTACTTTTCAAAATCTATTCCTATTAAAAGTGTACCGGCATGCGGCAGCTTGTGGATTATTCACTGAAAATTTTTCTGAAATGCTGACCGTTAGGTCTGTCTATGAATACTGCAGGTAAATGACGAATATTACCGTTAATTTTTCCCGTAATTCAAGTGTCCAAAAATGCTACTTTTGTGAAACCGGTAGAAGGCATAAACGCTTCATTTTGACCCTTTGGAATAACAAAATCAGGTTGGTTGCGTTTGATATTCCAAGAAATGTGTGCAAAAAATAGCCTGCCACTTTTCAAGCAAGAAATCAAAACTCCCATCGAGAGTGCGAGGTCTAATAACAGGAAAGTTCTAATTTCACAAAAACTAACTAACTAACCATCACGCCGTTTCCTCCGCAGGGGTAGGCAGAGAGGACGAACTGCCAAACAACTCGATCTTGGCACACACTCTTTGTTAACATTCATACATCGTCTCATACATGCTCTTCTATTATTCTGACTCTTTACATGGCCCGATCAAGTATCTGATTCACTTGGTCGTGCCACGACCTCCGTAGTCCAGTGGGTAAGACTCTTGACTCACAGTCCGGAGGTCGCGGGTTTAAACCCGACATGCGCAAATAAATTTCATTTGATTAATTTGTGTTATTTCACAATTAATTCATTTAAAATAATATATAGTATATTTGCGGCATGTTCCAGAGTGGAAGATACTATCAGTGTCGCCCTGGTGTAAGACCACCATTCAGAATTGAAACGTTGCCTGAAAATGGCTTTAGCCGTGTTTGGTGACCAGATCTGAATAGACAGGTACTTCCCAACCTTCCTCTTCCCCACCTCCTTCCCCTCCCCACTACCTTCAGCCTCACAACATACCCCAATTGGGGATGCCATAGTCTCACTGGCTCCAGACGGGAGCAGTTGAGATTCTTGTGCGGTTATTCACTGTAAAAAAAAAAAAATGTCTTAGGGCGTCCTCGACTTCTTCTACCATTCACATTTGCGTCATATATTCTCCTTACACTCCTTTTCTCATTCATTCACTCTATATGCCCAAAGCATCTGAGCGACCCTTTCTTAATCTTACTCATTATGCTTACATCAGCCTTGCATTCTTGGCGGATCTCCACATTTCTCACACGATCGTACATGGTTTTACCACACATACGCCTCAGGGATCTGATTTCTACAGCATTCAGTCTACTTTCATCTTTCCTCTGCCAGTTCCATGCCTTACTTCCATACATCAGGTCGATGCCAGTACACCATTATGGATGACTAACTTCGCTTCTTTGGACAGTTTTTTGTTGGCGCCAACGGCGTTCAGTCCTCCATTAATAGAGTTGCATGCATTTACCCTTCTTTCGATATCTCTATCAACCTTCCCATCTCTCTAATTTCACAAAATATTATATAAGTGTGATAAATTTAAGAGAATGATTTTTTCATTCCAAAATCCATAACATAACAAGTTGAAGACTTAATTTTGGACTGCAAAAGATCTTAAATTGGGAAGCCTGATTTAATTCCTCTTCTGACCACCTGTAAAGTTTTCCGTGTCAAGCTGTAAAAGAGAAAGGATAATTAGTGATGCATAATATTGGATGAGGTAAATTGGTGAATTGTCATTTAGCTCTCGCAATAATGAAGCGTGAAAAAAGAAATTTAATTAGGTTTGCAAGATTTTTCAAGGTATCGTAAGTCCCCAAGAAACGCCTTTAACGGGCATGATTTTAAGATAACGGGCATGCGCACAATCGCAAAAGTTTCATCGTAATCGGGTGAATAGTATAGGAAATAATTTCATAACGCCAGAGCTTACCATTATATATAGAAACCATCGCGGACATGTGAGTATCAAATTACCAAAATTTCATCACATTCGGATGAATGGTGTGGCAGCGCATAAAATATGAACAAACAAACATTCATGTTTATATATAATTGCCCAATAAAATATCTTAGTTATACTATATCGGAGATATTTTGACCTTCCAACAAAATAGGCCCGAGGCCTGAGGGATTAATCTAATTAAAAAAAAATCCTACTTTTGGGAAATAAATACCTTGCATGAAAAACAATAATCGAAAAGTGTTTTCAAAGAAATAATGACCTTTATACTCCTTTGAAAATTCTAATTTTTCATTTTTGGGTTGCCATTAAACAAAAATGAATTTTGACATGCACAGATAAAATGTTTTCTAAGTCAGAGAGGCTACATATATGAAATAAAAAAGTAGCAGACTACAGTGGTATCAGTGCAAGTGATTCTGATTTTGTCCTCTATAGAGTTTTCAAAGCAACATAAAGGTTATAATCGCATTGCAAAAAAATTACAGCACAGATGATATTATTAGAATGGTCCTATGGTAATTTCAGTCGTAAAAAAAGGCTCCGGATCATGATCGGCATTGAACTCGATAAATAGTGGTATTTTATCAGGGCTATGCTGAGATTATTTCATTTTATGATGATAATCTCTTCATATTATAAATTAGCTGACCCGGCCACGTGTTGCTATGGCTAACTAAACACAATGCCATATACTGGATGGTTATCCAACCTTTATAACCACCGCCATCTTTGAGTTTATCGCGAAGAGACAGACAGACGCCGCGGAGGACTTTAATTTATAATATGTAGAGAAGATGTAGAGATAGTAAGCTATCCGTAAAAGATAGATATATGCCATCACAGACTTTTTTGTAGATCTATAAATGAGAAATATTCCACCATGCATTATATCTCAAAGGGATTAGGCAGTGTTTTTGATGAAAGCTCCCAGGCTGCTTGACTTTTTCCGACACTTCTAACAATTATCGTTTGATTCAACCAATTTACACAAATCCTTGACAAATTATATACCTAAACCTTCCTCAGAATCACTCTATTGGTGAAAACCGCATGAAAATGCGTTCAGCAGTTTTTGAGTTTATCGCGAACAGACAGACAAACAGACGATGCGGAGGACTTTAATTTATAATATGTAGAGATTAAAGTCCTCCGCCGCGTCTGTCTGTTTACGATAAACTCAAAAACCACTGAACGGATTTTTATGCAGTTTTCACCAATAGATAGAGTGATTCATGAGGAAAGTTGAGGTATATATAATATTAATTTGTCAAGGTTTTCTGTAAATTGGTTAAAATATATAAAGGAGAATGTCTGTATGTGATGGACGAGAGGGCTTTAGCAAACGGGCAGTGTGGATTTGATTTGTTTGCAGTGCAATTAACAGATGGCGGTGTGAGTTAATTTATCGTGGTTATAAAGGTTGGGTAACCATCCAGTAGATAGCGTTGTGTTTCGTTAGCCACAGCAACGCGTGGCTGGGTTAGCTAGTAATATGTACATAAAGCGTGTTTTATTGCATTTTTTATTTATTTAATCTTATTTACTTTATTAAAGCAAACTCAATCTGTTGTTAATATTGAATACCTTTAAAAAAAGGAAATATCCTTAAAATTCCTTATCTTAATAGTTTTCTGAAGTGCATGTTTGCACCATATTCTTGTGCAAAAATGCCTACAAATTTAATATATTGTAATATCAATTAATTATCATGTGATTTTCTTCAATTTCAAACCAATTTTAATATTTTTTGCCGAGTGCATTGCAATAATTGAATCTCTCAAATATATAATCAAAAATAATTGTGAATATTCCCTTGTTCTCTCTGACTCTCTCAGTTCCCTCCAAAAACTTAAATCCTGTCCTCTTCTTCATCCTGATGATCACTTTCTATGCCTTATTAGAATGCTGATAGCCTCCATTCAAAGCTCTGGAAAAACCATAACTCTTGTTTGGATTCCTGGACATGTTGGCGTAGTGATTTTTCATCTTCAAAGATAGATCCCGCAATGTTTGGACAGAGTATTGGAATATTGCTAGTCAATCCAAGGGTGCCCGCTACACCTCAATACAAAGGACTATCCCATCAAAACCGTAGTTTCAAAGATTCCCCCATTTTAAAAAAAAAAGAAATTTCCTCACTTATTCGAATAAGAATAAGTCATTGTTCCGTTCCTTCTCACCTTTTTAAAATTCACATCCTTGATTCCCTAGATTGTACATTCTGTGGTCTAGATATGGGAACTTTGTTATACACATATTTTTTGGTTGTCCCTCTCTAAATAAATATCCTCTCTTCTATTAAGTGTTATCTAAAATTGCCTCCCCTCCATTCAACATCTCATCTCTTCTAAGTCTGAACTCGACTCCAATCTCCCAATTCTGAAATTTGCTCATTTAAATAAAATTAATATTTAAATTCACCTTTCCTTTCTTTCTCTGTTATTTTAAATGATGGCCTAGAACACTCTTTAACCTGTGGATTGCCCGAGGAACAACACGGAAATTTCACGACCTTCAATTTGAATTGAATGTTTTGTGGATTAATTTTTACCTATCGTATATTTTATTGACCGAAACACATTCCTAGAATGATAAACTATGTACCAAAACAACATTATTTGCGTTAATTACGTAAATTGATAGGTTTTGCGATGTTTTAGTCGAGGAACACTCATAAATTGAGACGCGGCACCCGGCGGCAGAAATGACATTTCTTGTCCACAGATAAAAATTATTTTAAAATATTCTGAGGTTACAAGGTGAATGAAATCTTTACCCATTCCATACGGAATGTTGGCGCAAGCGATTCTGACACTTCCTTTACAAATTTTGTACATAGAAGGGTCAAAATAGTAGAAAATACGTATTTTTTCCCCGCGCATGCGCAGAAACTGCCTACATCCCCGCGTCACGGCAAATTATATATAAATTATTCCGAGTGACTAGACGCATTGCGGGTTTCGCTATGGTAAAGGACGACAATAGAGCAAGCGTTTCTGACCTTGTTCTTCATACACTTTTTTTATGCATAAGGGTCAAAATCACGTGTAAAATCTCATGACACACCGGTGCACGAGCGGCAAATGTCGGGTTAAATAAAATTAATATTTAAATTCACCTTTCCTTTCTCTGTAATTTTAAATGATGGCCTAGAACACTCTTTGAGGGTGAAAGCCAGAAATAATTAAAAAGGAGGGAGCCTAGTCCATCCAAGTGTTTTTTTTTTAATGCGTTTTTTTTTTTCAAACATAAAATTTATTTTCGTTCATGAAACTTTTGTTATACGTGAAGTTACATTCAAACAAGAAAAAAACACTAATGAAAATTTGATTTGAATTATCTATATCCGCAAGCGGAGGGTCTGACCAAATCGGCTGGAATCCTGGAGTCCTTGGAAATTATCTGAAACATGAAATTCAAATTTTTTTCGTTATAATACGAACGTAGAATGCCCATGAACCACAGTTTGCAAAAAAAGCTGTTGATTGCGAAAATGGCAGACATAAACCGAAAATTGTCGAAACAAATCGGCTTTAATTTTTTCGTAAGTCTAAGTTCATCCATGTATAAATTTAATTTAAACTTTGAATGAAGTGAATCGCATGAAAATTCGATGAGCTACGATTCCTGACAACTTGAAAAACGCGTTGAAAGTTTTTGCTTTTAAGTTGCTCTTTTTGAGCCGCTCAGTTCTCCATTCTACCTGCTTGGCTACCGCTCCAAACTATATTTAACATTCGAATTTGATGGATTTGGTTTGAATACATATATTATATTTGGTTTATATGTATTCATAAAAGCGTACATTTAAATTTTTTTGAGATTAACTTTTAGATTTGAACATAAATAAAAATAAATAAATAAATAAGTAACAATTATTATAAGCAATAATTATCAGCCTGAAACACTCATCCACATTGAAAAATCTTCCGAGAAAAGATACATGACGCCAACGGGACTTGAACCCGTGTCCTCTCGATTGCCGGTCGATTGCTCTGACCACTGAGCTATGGCGGCTTATCTCGTACCCGCCAAATGATTCAATATATGCTAGTGTTTCATTCAACAATTACTGCTTATTATATTTTTTCCCCTGAAAACAACCAACTTTATTTTTGCGAGAGAAACATTGTAAGTGTTAAATCCCTCGCTAGGTGGCGTCGAGACAAATTATGTCTTCATTTATTGGGGAAATACTTAAACTTGTCAAATATTAATTATTATTTTTAATTGTAAAACTAACGTTTTTAAGACAAGATTTTTTTTATTATTTTTATGCATATTAAAGTTGGTTGTTTTCAGGGGAAAAAATATAATAAGCAGTAATTGTTGAATGAAACACTAGCATATATTGAATCATTTGGCGGGTACGAGATAAGCCGCCATAGCTCAGTGGTCAGAGCAATCGACCGGCAATCGAGAGGACACGGGTTCAAGTCCTGTTGGCGTCATGTATCTTTTCTCGGAAGATTTTTCAATGTGGATGAGTGTTTCAGGCTGATAATTATTGCTTATAATAATTGTTACCCTTTGTGCTATGCATAAAAAAAAACTTGTCTTAAAAACGTTAGTTTTACAATTAAAAATAATAATAAATAAATAAGTGTTTATTCCAGTATGTGGGGAGGAGAGTGCAATCCCACACATTCCATAAGGGTATAATATAAACATACATGTACAAAGCATTTGAAAGGAAAAAAAAAGAAAAAGAAGGTGGATATGAATGTACACGAAACAAAAAAAGATAATAAGCTAATAGTAGTAGAAGGAAAACAAAAGAAATAATAATATTAAGCTTTCAGGATTCTGTGAGCACGTAAGGAGCTCTGTATATAAAGCTTGGTTTTTTGGGAGGAATGCAGATCCCGCCAAATGTTGAGGATTTTAATAAAAATGCACTTTCTAGATGGGAAAAGTGTGGAAAAGTTGAATAAAAAAGAAATTAAGGCGCGCTCGGCAAAATTGAGGGAGATACAGCCGTTTAAAGAATGTATGAAATGACACTTCATGAACCGATACTGTCAGCCATTTTGTAAACTAAATTATTACCTTAAAGTTGGTAGCACTCGTAATCATCCTCATCTGTTGCACCATCTTCAAGCGACGGCTACCTAGATACGATTGTAGCCGACTTCATGTGATAGATGAGGCGCGTAATTATGAAATTTGTCTAGCGGACTTTTTTTCAACGATTTTTTAAACTGTTTATCACCTTCCAAATAGTAACCTAACCTAAAACTACGCTAAACATGGTTTGTGTAACATGGTTTGTGCCCCTTTATAACGCCTACTCGCGTCAACGCAAGAAAAACATCCCAGTTTTCAAATAGTTTAGCGGCTACGCTAGGTTTGTGTTACATGGTTTGTGCCCCTTTATAACGCCTACTCGCGTCAACGCAAGAAAAACATCCCAGTTTTCAAATAGTTTAGCGGCTACGCTAGGTTTGTGTAACATGGTTTATGTAACATGGTCTGTGCCCCTTTATATCGCCTACTCGCGTCAAAGCAAGAAAAACATCCCAGTTTTCAAGTAGTTTAGCGGCTACGCCGGGTTTGTGTAACATGGTTTATGACAATTATTAATTCTGTATTTCA
This sequence comes from Limnephilus marmoratus, assembly GCA_917880885.1. Taxonomy (NCBI): domain Eukaryota; kingdom Metazoa; phylum Arthropoda; class Insecta; order Trichoptera; family Limnephilidae; genus Limnephilus; species Limnephilus marmoratus. Next base: position 9,180,421 of record OU862935.1, read on the forward strand.
TAATTACGCCGTATTATATCACACGAAGTTGGCTACAATCGTATCAACATTCGTTAACCGGTTATTTGCCGGAGACGAGCCGGAGGGGGAGTCATATGCGCAGGTGCAAGAAAATAATTCAAATATTTGAAATGAAAAACTTTTGGTCTGCGATTTTGACCCTTATATGTACGAATTTGTATGAAGAACAGTGTCAAAATCGCTTGCGCCATCATTACTCTAGATGGTGTTGAAAGTTTCACTCGACTTGGCACACTGGAATATTTTTAATAGCAAGTCTGAGATACCAACATTATGGTAACAAAATGGCTGACAGTATCGGTTCATGAAGTGTCATTTCATACATTCTTTAAACGGCTGTATCTCCCTCAATTTTGCCGAGCGTGCCTTAATTTCTTTTTTATTCAACTTTTCCACACTTTTCCCATCTAGAAAGTGCATTTTTATTAAAATCCTCAACATTTGGCGGGATCTGCATTTCACCCGGTTTTTTTTCCCTTTCTAACACCGTTTACTTCATATTTTTCATTGTGATAGTAAATGAGACCCAAGAATTTCTGTGAGACCTATATGAGTTGTTTCCAAAAGTTTACAAATTAGCTTGAGGGGTTAAGCAATGTTTCGATTCTGAATGGTGGTCTTTCACCAGGGTGATACTAAGAGTATCTAGAAAGATTGGAAGAAATCCCTCTTATTGTACTTGATTAGTAATTAACAATATTGTTTTTGTTCCAGAAACCAACAACTTCTGAACAGCAAAGTATCACCAGTGAGTCGCATCGAAACCAAACATCGACATGGTGTTATCCTGCCTACGGAGATTTGAACACTCGTTCAACACTGCCGCCGATAATATATCCGTCGCCAATACAACTTAGCCGTCGAATTACCTACATTCCTTCTTTACATAAATCACTCAAATTCAGAACTCTATTCCGTTTAATCATAGAAAAGCTATCCAAAAGATACTCAACTGTTTGAATTATAAGAACTATTCCATTTAACCATAGAAAAATCTATTCAAAAGATACTCAGCTATTCGAATTATAAGAACTATGTATTCCATTTAGCCATAGAAAAAGCTACATATTCAGAAGATACGCAGCTATTTGAATCATAATTCCAATTGTCATAGAAATTGTATCTCACATATTTTAAATATCTTTTTCATAGGCACGCATTCTGCAATTTTTAAATCAATAATAGTTGGAAAATTTTATACTCGATAATAATAAATGTGATTCTAAAAGAAATCTTAGAGCCCCGTAATCTCATTGTTATATAAATTAAGTGTGAATTCCAAGTGTACATATATACATATATATTTAAAATTTGCATAAAAAAGACTGATTTTCAGATTCCAGTAGATTCTACATTAGGTAATCATATTTTGAAACAGTTCTGTATAAAATACGGCATAGTTTAGTTCTCGATATATTTGTTTGTGGGGGGGTGTTGAGTGCCGTATATGTTTAGACCGATGTGAATACATCCGGCAAGATTTTTGGGCGCGGGGGGGAGGCGAGGATGGCGCGCAAGGCGGACTCATCTAGCCGCCTCATCACAGTGTCGGTAGTTGGACTATCAGGTAAGCCATTTTTCAAAAATAATTGTATTAAAAAAAAAAATATACAAATACGAGAACGAAAACAATATGCAACATAGTTGTGAATGATGAATACTTGGAGCAGGTGGATGAGTTTGTGTATTTGGGAAGTACGTTTACGAGAGAGGCCGATAGAGATATTGAAAGAAGGGTAAATGCAGAATGGAGGACTGAACACTAACAAAAAACTGTCCAAAGAAGTGAAGCTAGCCGTCCATAATGGAGTACTGGTATCTACCCTGATGTATGGCAGTGAGGCATGGAACTAGCAGAGGAAGGATGTAAGTAGACTAAAATGCTGAAGAAATGTGATCCCTGAGGCGAATTGTATGGTACTACCATGTACGATCGTATGAGAAACATGGAGATCCGCAAAGAATGCAAGGCTGATGTAAGCGTAATGACTAAGAAAGGGACGCTCTGGTGGTTTGGGTATGTAGAGTGAATAGGCCACTTGCATGGATTTCATAACGACTTGGAAAAAATCATGTGGATAGATCTTTTTACTAAGATTAAGAAAATGTTAGTAAAATTGTTTAGAAATGTACAGATTTTTTTTATTTTTAAATAAATAAATCCATTATTTGGGCTCGTGACGTCACTACATGAAAATGTCCCGTCTCCGAAAATGTTCCTATTATTTTTTTAAAATTCCACACTGATTTATTTTTTTATATGGCATCACTTTGATTTCAGGCGAATTTTTGAATTCGTTCACTAGATTTATTGTTTGTTCTCTGCGAACTTATCATTTGGTTTCACTTTTTGACAGATGCTCTGAAGAGAACCCCGTACTTTTAATGATCTACGGGGTTCTCTTCAGAACGTGCAGATGATGTCCGTACGTGTTTTAGAGGTATAATGATTTATGGTGCTGATTTTAACAAAATTAAATTTTATAATATTCTTATTATTATTATAATTTACAAGTACAAGTATATTACATTGAATTTAGTAATATAGACGCTGTTCATTATAATGATTTATGATCAATAAGATGGATCAAGGAAAAAAAATATTTATGAGATGTAATATTTTTGGTATGCCTCGCTATTCTGCTGTGCCATTCGTGTGGAAAACGTTCTTTTTTTTTAAAATGATTTTCGGCTCTGTAATTATCGTTTTTTCACACCTATAAAATTATGTCCCGTCTTTCCGGTTTATAAAAAATGGTCTGATTTATCGGATTGAAATTTTCAAAAAATCCCCAGGGCTTCAAAAATACGATTAAAAAAAAAAAAAATACAGAATGTCTTAGAATATTTGCCTAAACCGGAAAAACATTTAAAAAAATTTGATGCAAGTGGCCTATTAACGAGGAAAGAAGTGTAAGGAATATGACGCCAATGTGAATAGAAGAAGAATTCGAGGATGCCCAAGAAAGACATGGCACAACCAAGTGAATCAGATACTTGGGAAAAGTGAATAATATGTACTTATTTATGTATTGGCGGACTATTCGGGCTTTTAAATTTTATTACATTGCTAGCATGATACCTACAAAAATTGAATTCCAATATAAGGATCATTAAACATGCTAATTTGGGCTGTGGGTCTCTATGTGATTTATCTCTGGTTCTGAAATTGGATTTGTTTTGAATTTAAATGTCATTTTCAAAATTGGAACAGATTGTGTCGAGAATTCAGACAAGTGATAAAGTACCTACCTATAAATTAATATTTTATCGGAAAATTATTTTAATTAAATGAAGGCAATATTAGCGAAACTCAATTAAAAATCTGAAAACAGAAAAATCAGAAAAAGATGCGGTCACATCTAGGTCATAATAAAATTGGATGAAATTTATCCCACTATCTAAAGAGTATTTAGTTCGGGTTTGAATCTTGCAATCGTACATAAAGATAGCGGCTAATAAAAATATGCCTTAAGAAAATGAAGATAATGCTGGTAGTTCTTAGTCAAAGTATGATAAAGTTAAAAATAACCGAATCAGATGGGGACACATTAGCTCAGTTGGTAGAGCTTCGCCCTGGCAAGGCGTAGGTCCTGGGTTTGTCTTAGATGTGAGCTTATCCTTTTCTGATTTTTCTTTTTCAGATTTTCAATTGAGTTTCGCTAATATTGCTAATATTCATTTTAAAAATATTACGATTTGAGGTTTTACTCATTAAATTATTTTAACACGTAGAATGCCGTTCGTGCACCGGTGTGTTTGAGATTTTACACGCGATTTTGACCCTTATGTATAAAGAAAGTGTATGAAGAACACGGTCAGAATCGCTTGCTCTATTATCGCCCTTTACCATAGAGAAAACCGCAATGCGCCTGGTCACTCCAAATAATTTATATTAATAATTTACCGGAGCGCGGGAATGTGCGCAGTTCTTGCGCATGCGCGGGAAAAATTCCTTTATCTACGATTTTGACCTTTCTATGTACAAAATTTCTCAAGGACAGTGTTAGAATCGCTGGACACGAAATGTCATTGGGTGTCATGGATGCCGTTTTTTGCGAACGCTAATTGGTGGTGCTTTTTGCTGGCCTACCCCGGCAAACAACAGGTTAATGGTCATTTTCAAAATTGGAACTGATGCGTCAAGAATTCAGACTATCCTGTGATTTTTCACGGGTCCGCACCAGTATAATACAAAATATAGAATATCAAGAATGGTGTACAATTTTAATAAAATGATTTGTAAAGGTGCCCTTAAGGTGATTTTTCACAAAACGGCACTATGCAAATCATCCATATTATTGTTAAAAATTTTTAGGCTTTCAATAGCCGTGGTACCAATTTAGTACTAATTTTCAGAACTGCGTATGAAATACTATTAATGGATTTGATGTAATTTGCTCTACGCAATATGAACTTCTAACGGTCTAATAATAGCAAATGCTCATACTGTCATTATATTTACTGATGCCAGCAAACTGGCATGAATGATATTACCACCACCGTGTGATGACTGAACCCTGTAATTGCTGGCATTAATCATCGTTTCTATCAAATACAATCTCCACAGACAAACATAATTATCCTTTACATCATTTTGTTTGCTTTTGATGCAATTGATTTTCAAATTAAATTGTTCTAATTGATTATGGAAATAAATTGTTCCAACTGATTTTCGAAATAAAATGTTCCAATTGATTTCGAAAAACATTTGTTCCTATTGATTTCCGAATTAAATTGTTCCAACTGTTTTTGAAATAAATCGTTCCAATTATTGATTTTTAAAATAAATCGTTCCAATAGAGAACTCCAGTCCAATTTTTTTTATTTTTTTTTTATGAATAATGACCTTCTAACTTAAATAACTGCATTTTTATTTTTAGAGTTAGTTTTAATAGTTAAAATAATTGTCAAAGTTTTAATTTTTCAACCCCCTGAAAACCACCGGAAATATGGTAAATCGTATGATGTCATCACTCCTGAAAAAATAGTATAGGATTGGGCAATCAGCTGATCTACTGCCGCCATTTTGAAATCTGTTGTTCGAAGTATTCTCCCTAGAAGAAGCATTATTATTTTTTTGTGCAGTGGTTTTTCAATATTTTAAATAATAGAGGTATAAACTAATAGTGATACCTCTATTTTTGATACTGAATTATTTAGGCTTAAATATTGTTTCAATAAACACAACAACTAAATCTCTATAAACAGTATGAAATAAAGAATAACATGAAATGTTGTTAATACTGATGGCTTATGCCATACCTACATTTCAATTGATTTCAATACAATGTGATACAATGACTGGTGATGCGTGACGTCAGCACTAACCATTCAATCGTACCAACTTTACAGTGTATTTTAACGAGACGTTAAAAAATGTACTTTTTAATATAATATTATGAAAAAAAACTTATATATTCCGAATCAGCGTTTATTGGTCTGTATGAACATATTTTTTTAAAGCCATAATATTTTTCACTGGAGTTCCTTATTGATTTCCGAATTAAATTGTTCCAACTGTTTTTGAAATAAGTCATTCCAATTATCGATATCTTTATCTTTACATAGTATAAAATGAAGTCGTTCCCGTTGTATGTGCGCTTAGATCTTTTAAAGTACGCAACGGATTATCATGCGGTTTTCACCAATAGATAGAGTGATTCAAGAGGAAGGTTTATATGTATAATGCATGCATATTATAGTAGAGAAACGTTGAGAAATTCAAAGATTCAATTCAGGCAAAGTGGGCAATTTGATATGTACGCAAATTAACATATGGCGTTGGTTAAAAAGGTTGGATTAGCCACAGCAACGTGTGGCTGGGTCTGCTAGTTTAAAATAAATCTTTCCAATTGATTTCCGAATCAAATTGTTCCAACTGTTTTTGAAACAAATCGTTCCAATAATTATTGATATTTAAAATAAATCGTTCCAATTGATTTCCGAATTAAATTGTTCCAACTGTTTTTGAAATAATTCACTCCATTGCATATTGTTGGCTTTTCATTTGTTTTCTGTAAAAAATTATTGCAATTTATTGGTCGTGTTTAGAATTATGTGGAATGTTTAGGAGGAGAGAAGAGAAGGGTGCAGATGAAATGAACCAATTAACTAATTATTTTGATGTTTCAACTTGCGCGGATGTACGTAAATTGGTGTAATTATTTAATTTGACGTCCATTCATTTAATATTTGGCATCAAACTTATGAGAACTAATTGCTGAGTATTATTTGTGATCTAGTAAATGCTTACAAAACGACAAGATCTTTGGCAATGGCAGGAAATTTCGTTGAGCATTTAAGATCCTCGAATACGAATCCAGAGGTCGTAAGATAAAATCCCGGTGTGCATTAATAAATTTAATTTAATTTATTTGTGTTGTTCCGCACTTAATTTATACTTAAATTAAATTTGCACACTTTCCAGAATGGTAGATACTCTTAACGCCAGTTGTTTCACAGAACTTGTCAATTTAACCTTTAACTCGTTGAGGGCCAGGCTTTTTCCAGAAAAACACGGAAATTCACGATCTTCAATTGAATGTTTTGTGGATTAAATTTAACCTATCGTATATTTTATTGACTGAAACACATTCCTAGAACAATAAACTATTTACCAAAAATAATATTACTTGCGTAATTACGTAAATTGATAGGTTTTATGATGTTTTATTCGAGGTACACGCATGTCACGCATCGGCAATGTGACGCGGCCGCCAAAATGACAGTTGGAGATGCCCACAGACAAAAAAATTATTTTAAAATATTTTGTGGCTACAGGGTGAATGAAGTCTTTACCCATACCATAGGGAATGTTGGCGCCAGCGATTCTGACACTTCCTTTACAGATTTTGTACATAGAAGGGTCCAAAATAGTAGAAACAACATTTTTTTTTTCGCGCATGCGCAGAATTATTTTACATCCCGCGCTACGGAAAATTTAATATAAATTATTCGAAGTGACTTGTCTCATTGCGGTTTTCTCTATGGTAAAGTACGATAATAGAGCAAGCGTTTCTGACATTGTTCTTCATACACTTTCTGTATACATAAGGGTCAAAATTGCATTTCAAAATGCCGCGCCACCTCGCGGACACCGGTGTCCGAACGGCCCACAACGAGTTAACTGTGGTGGCCACTCCGTCCTAGCAATATTAATAATATCAAAATGCTCCCCTCCCCCGCACGCGATGCATACGCCGTTTCCAGTAGCTTCGAATTTAGTGACGCTCTCAGAGCCTTAAGTTTTAAATTTAAAAATTAAAAATTTACATTTCTATAAGTAAATTCATTACAAATTCTTTTGCGGGCCTCTCTGACCCATCGTCAGTACTTACGTGACTTTTTAAAAGGTAATTTTTACTATATAAAAATAAAAGTTTATTCGAGACACTATTGAAATATGAAAATAAAAGTGAGTACATTGTTTTTATTTAGTTTAACAGATAATACAGACTAATTCTGATCTCAAGTGATTTTTTCCATAATTTTTATATAATATTGAAATTGTTAAGTATAAGTTATTTAACAATAAAAAAGTATTTTATTTTATTTAAATATATTTAAATGGTTATTTAAATATAGTTAAATGGTTCAATAAATAATAATTTAGACCTCAAAATTTTCACGTATCTTTAATATATAAACATCTAAAGTAACAGGCCGCCCAGGCCCCCACGTCAGAGTATACGTAAAAAAAAAAAACACATCAGCAGTTAAGGCGGTACCCAATCCTAATAATTTTTGTATGCTCAAAACTCACATTTTAATCATTTCCGGCGAATCCATAACTATAATAATTTTTTTATTTCCATGCCGCACAAGAAATGCGAAGTACTTATATATTAGATTAATAAAAACAGTACCTTACCATTAATATATTTTATGTACAACGATTTCAAAACTATATAACCCGTTTTTCAACTATAAAGTTAGCGGTAAGCACCAGATTTTATTTTTCTAGGTGATGAATTAATAATTTCGGGAGGACAACATGGAGACATATTTTAAATATTTGTAGCACATTCTTCAGAATTAATTAAAATGAACGCGGCAGAAAGGTCGAATCTCCAGGCCTGCTAGGGTGAATTCGACCGTATGTTCGCACAATACGCCGTGCCGCGGCGTATATTTGTTTACACGCTTTCTTCACTTACGTCAAGATTTCCACATTATTTGTCTTCTTCTTCTTTTCTTTGATGCGGTATATTCTACAGTAGGTCTGTCCAGTGCACGGGTCGCGAGTCGCAATTTGTATACACGGCTTCTTTACTTACGTTGTTAAGATTCTGAATATATTTTGGGTCATCTTAAAGGTTAATAATAATATTCAAGTTTTGTGAAAGCTCTTTTTAATTTATAATATTCTATAATATGGACCAGTTGTACATAACTTGAATAATAACAGAATTTGAATATAACTTTCACAGAACTTAAATTTGAACTTTGAAATTTGATGAATTGATCAAGTTCTGTGAAACAACTGGCCCTTAATATCATCCTGGTGAAAGACCATTGAAAGTTGCTTGAAATGGCTTTAGTCATGTTTGATGATGACATTATTGTTGCAGTGAAAAATATTTTAGTTCGTGTGACTCTATTACGAACGTGAAATGAAATCAATTACATTAATACAGGGCTTTCAATGTGTGATTTGGTGATTTTAACCGGTCGAAGGCCACGCCATTCCACCAAAATTCACGAAAAAACGCTAAAAAACCACCACTTTGAATTTTGAATTGAATGTTTTGTTGATAAATTTTGAGCTATTGTATATTTTATTGACTGAAACACGTTCACAACACAATAAACTATCTACCAAAACAACATTACTTGCATTTATTACGTAAATTAATAGGTTTTACGATGTTTTATTTGCGATACACGCATTTATTGCGACGGTTAAATTCGCCGCAATTTATGACAGCGAATTGTCATGGATGAAATCGTTTTAAAAATATTCCTGGGTGACAAGGTGAATGAAACTTTTAGCACCACCTAGAGTAATGATGGCGCAAGCGATTCTGACACTGTTCTTCATACAAATTCTGTACATAGAAGGGTCAAAATCGCAGACCAAAAGTTTTTCGTCGACAATATTATTCAAATATTTGAATTATTTTCTCACGCATGCGCATATGACGCGCATGCCGGCGCGTCTCCGGCCTGTCACCGGTTAAATGACATCAGATACCATTCTTTTGTTGGACAGCTTTATTAATAATGGTGTAACTCTGTTATTTCAGGGACCGAGAAGGAGAAGGGCCAGCTGGGAGTGGGCAAGTCATGCCTGTGCAACCGGTTTGTCCGTTCCAAGGCAGATGACTACACCACGGAACACATATCCGTCCTGAGTCAGGTAAACCATTACATATACAGACACTTGGTGGCGTTTTGTCCATAGAAAAATGAATTTCCCAACTTTCTATTAGGATTTTGATATTAGAGCAAATATTTTTTAATATAATATGGATATCGACCACTATCGTGGGGTACGAAGGTACCAGAAGTACCCGGCCTGATGTACTTCTGGTGGTTGTTGCTTTAAAAAATTTGTATGATAGAAAGTACCAACCTTATAAAGCTTAAGAGGAATATAAACGCTAGAAATATTTCGAATCTGATGCCTGCAAAATTTTAAAATCGAGCGTCTTTTTGCACGAGGCAAGTAAGCGAAAATGTGGTTTTTATTTATTTTGTGCATAATTTTATAAGAACGAAAAAAAGTTAGAACATGGAAAACCTCAAAAATAGTCTTAGCCATAAAGGGGTATTTTTAAAAAATTGTTTCTTGTATTACTTCATAGTTAAGTCATGAAAAAACTTTTTTTTTGGTGGTTTACGCTTATCTTCATAGTTAAGTCATGAAAAAACTTTTTTTTTGGTGGTTTACGCTTATATTTTTTGTTACGTAAATAATAATTTTATTGTAATTCCATACGCAAATACAATATACACAACAACTGCCCTAAACCAATCATCCACTCGTGTCCACTCAATTTAGACAATCCGGAAACCACATCTAATATTAATTGTACGTGTTCGACCCTCAAATCCTCAAAAGTAGTTAAATATTTGGGAATAATCATAGACAACCAACTACGTTGGGAAGATCACATCGGTGACACAGTAAAAAAACTTCGTAAACTCTGCCATATATTCTACTCCCTTAGGTCTATCTTAGATTTACAGACTCTAAGAAGCGTATACTTTGCCCTTTTCCAATCCATAGCAATATACGGTATAGTGGGATGGGGTGGTTGTGCTGAATCCATTATTAGACCAATTATTTTAGTTCAAAAACTAATTCTGAGAATTATATTTAAATGTCAACCTACCCATCCGTCAAATGAACTCTTTGCAAAAATCAGGGTCTTAGATATTCGACAGCTATTTACTAAAACAAGCATTTGTTATATACGAAAAAATAATCTACTAATCGCTCCACAACATCAAGCACACACCCGCTTTTCATCAAACCTGGGTTGCGTGGTCCCAAAAACTAACACCTCATTCGCTCAACGCAATTCTGGTTCATCGCTCCTAAAATATATAATGCTCTGAGTACTGACATAAAGTCAAGTAATTCTAATTCTCTTTTTATAACACGTGTACAACATTGGATTTTTGAAAGGGGACGAACGTACTTTAAAGAATTCATGAGTTCTAACACTACATTTTAATTATTAATTTTTGCATTTCAAAATTTTAATTTCCATTTTTATATCTATTTTTCTTTAAAATGTTGTTATTTTTTTCTCTTAGTTTTTCACTACATTTATTTATGTTTTTAATTTTGATTTATATACTTATATGTTTTAATTTATCCAGAACACTTGAGTTCTTAACATTTAATCTTTATTATTAATTTTTGTATTTCAAAATTTGAATTTGAATTTGAATTTTTATTTCTACTTTTCTTTAAAATATGATCTTTTTTTTTTCTCTTTAGTTTTAAGTATTTCTTAATATTTTTTGAAATGTTAAAATATTAAATGTACGACTACCACAACACGGGCTTAGCCTAGTGTGGTAGCAAAAAAAAAACCAATATCTGTTACTAATAAAAAATGTATGAAATAAAAAATAAAAAAATAAATATAAAAAAAAATAAAAAATACATAGAAAAGCTAGTAAAAGCTTTGATTTATCCGTAGCATATTTTTTGATGTTCATACTGTAAGCCGATTTGTCATAAAGATTAATCAAAATAGTATCTAAATAGGATTTTTATTATTATAAATTCATCTTAAGTTTCAAGTTTCAAGGCTCTACGTTGTTTAGTATTCATTTGGCAGCCATCAACAGTGAAGGAGGCTCGGTGGTAAAAGATTTGCCAACAATGAGGAGGTGGAATCTGCGGTTGATGGCTATTTTGAGGCGCTCGACGGTTCTCACTATAAACAGGGTATCGAAACTATTGAACAACGCTGGGAAAAGTGTGTCGAGCTGAATGGAGACTATGTTCATAAAGCACAAAAGTTTTTCCCAAATTTGCTGTGTTTTCTTTGTTATGTCGGGTATTTTTGAGACAACCCTCGTATGTTTTACTTTTTTAGATAAGTTACTTATTATAGGAGTTAAGACCCTCCAAAAATCGTTAAAAGATCTCTCTCAACCAGTGTCCTGATCTGGCCTGCCACACAGCTGGTGAGCAGATGCATCCACTACCAAGACTGGGATGACCTATGGCAGAAGTGTTGGTTATCCAATAAATGGCGGCGGTAACTAACTAACTAACTAACCATCTAGGCAGAATATATAACTAATAGGCAGAGAGGACGGACCGCCAAACAACTCGGTCTTGGCACACACTCTTTGCCTCACTCACATTCATACATCGTCTCATACATTCTCTTCTATTGTTCTGACTTTTGACATGGCCCGACTCAAGTATTTGATTCACTTGATCGTGGGCGGTACCCCTCCCAAAATCAAAAAATGGCCAATTCTTTTCTAGATTCCTCTGTCTTGGCAAATATATTGCAATCTTTGGGGCACATACCTCGGGTGGGAATGCTGTCCCTGTTCTACAGGTTTTTTAATCTAGGTAGGGACAGGCATCATCGATGCCTTTGGCTCTGGTGTACAGTCGGCAAACACATCAAACACAAACCCAACATTTGTATACATGAGTATGACTCATTCTTGTGTTCAACGGCTCGGCTGTGTTCAACGGCTCTGTGTTTCCTCCCTCCTATAACATGGTTCTCTTGCACACCCAGATTCACTTCTTCCTTTCCTCAATAAGACCCTCCACACAGTGTTTCCAAAGATAACAGGCCCCGAGCGAAATTATTTCCCTCAAGTTGTGTGGAGTTAATATTGTTAAAAAAATCCACATTTTGTTGATCCTGATTTCAAATGATTTGAAACTATTATTTTTTTGATATATCCTTCAAGATTTTCTGACACATACTTCTTAATAATTCATAGAGCATTTAAATTATCATCAGCGACTTGCAAAATACCTACTTGGGAAGATCATGTGATGGCGTTTTTGCATTTGTATGTTAATTTCATTAACGCCTGGTCATAATGATAGGTCGTGTAATGTTATTTGAATACTGACTCTGACTGATTTTTGAGGTAAATGATTTCCACAGTAAATAATATATTTAAATAGTATACATTATGTATACTACCAGCCTTACTAAAAAAAATCACTTCCCAACTGTTTAACAGTATTTTAGTTACACATTATAAGACCATACAATTTTAGATTCGATTTGGTACTAATAAAAAAAAAAATCTGTTATTTAAATTCGGCAATACCTAATTTTGCATCCCATGCGTGCGCAATAGTGATTATTTTTACCGCGTGCCGAGTGACCTGCGCAGTATTGAGTGACAAATATTTATATCTTGTCAAATCGTGTTTTTGTTCATAAAATAGTCAATGTACTATTATATTCGTATCTCTTTATCTCTCCGATGGCGCTACAGCCCATATCGAGCCTTGGCCTCCCGCAACATTCGCCTCCAACTCCTCCTGTCCTCAGCGGCTGACTTCCAGTTTGTTACCTGGAGAAGCTGTGCTGCATCCCCTCTTACCTCGTCTTCGCACCTCAGTCTGTGTCTTCCCACTTTTCTCTTTCCACCTGGGTGTCCAGTCAAAATTCTTTTTGGGACACGTGTATCCGGAATTCTTTGTACATGTACTGGATGTACTGTACTGGGCCCTGTACAGTACATCCAGTTTCTAAGAGGCTAACTTGACTCTGGCTTCGATGGACCCCCGTACCTGAGCTGGTCACTTAGAGTTACACCAAGCATATCAACTGTATTGTCTTGTTCGTTATCCTGTAAATTTTTATGTTTTAAAATATTTTTCCTTACACATTTGTTTTATTTCCAGACTGACTTCAGTGGGCGCGTGGTAAACAATGACCACTTCCTTTACTGGGGCAGCGTCAGCAAGGAGCTGGATGACCAGGAGGTGGGCTTCAACGTGGTGGAGCAAACGGAGTTTGTGGACGACGCCTGCTTCCAGCCCTTCAAGGGTAAATATACCATTATATTCCCATACATCGAGGGAGCTGGTACTTACATACTAACTAATCGGCCCATCTGCTCATGGGGCAACTGAAAAAAAACCAGTTGGCAACTCAATCCCTATCCATGGGAAAGCAACTTGCGAATTTCATTGGCGGTCTGCACACAGGCAACTTGTTAAAGACCAGTTGTCAAGCGCGATGCTGCAACTCGCAGTGCTAGTCGCTTTTCAGTTGCCAGGTTGCCATGGTTGCGACTCACGAACTGTCAAGTTTTCGAGTAATTTGTGATATGTCAGCAGGAAAATATCGATTTTGTTCAGGAGGTTGATAAATTATTATTACATATATATTGGTTGATAATTGATAAGAAGCTGATATAATTACTGAAATCGTGAAGTTGAGTTGCGCCGTGAATTGAGTTGCCAAACAGTTTTCGGTTTCTTCATGAGTAAAGGCCCTAACAGGAAACTGTCACCTCATACATAGACACACACACATCGACACTGCAGCTGTTGGAAGTGGAAAACACCAATAGCTGTAGGAAACGTGAAGATGTCGACGCTGGAAAAGAAAAATGGCTACAGCACCATACAGCTGTGACATTAAAGATGAACCTACACGATAAGATATATGGATTCAATTTGGGAGGCGGGTATGGGTACCGCCACTCCTGGGATAGGTCACCCCAAGTGGTTCGCTACATATACAGCCTTACTCATCATAAAACCGTACCACGGCTCTGTAGCGGCTCTGTAGCTACACAGTGGAGTAAGCTAACACTGCTCAGGGTAAAAATGTTTACTCATCATCATAATGTTTCTCGACAGCTGTTATGATTTTTTTACGGTAGCAACACTGCTCCAAAGCTCAAAAACGCGACCAATTTAGCATTTCGCGGCGTGTTGCCAACTTCACGTTTATTCATACGTCAAACGTCAACACGCGTCAACACAACGTTGACTTTGGTAAATCTATATTTAGACACCTAAAATCTCCTTCCGTGAGTGCCGCAAATGGATCGTACCTTTTTTAAACCTTTTCCGTGGCCGTGGTGCACGAATGCTGCGAATACGGTCAATATTTGCCATAGCTCCGTTCAAAATGTCAAGATTCTCATACAAGTTCGCCATTTCGTCAGTTACAACGCACGGGGTACTGAGTTAACCCTGGTGATCGGGTGGTTTAAATTCTGACAGCTACTACATCTCCCGGTACAGCGACTCGGTAAAAACACGCGCATGCGCACGATTAACCCACCATGTTGAGTAACAATTTCACCTAACCCGCTCTTGCTCCGAGGTGTAATCTTATTTTGCGATGATGAGTAAGGCTGTTGGTGACTTAGCAGGGTTGCTCGGGTTTATGGGGCGAGGTTTGTCTAGGTACGCGGTGGATGCGTTTCAGGTAAGACTGGTTGAGGGAGACCTTTTGATTTCTTCAGCCAGTGTCTCTCACTGCACCGCAGTGGGAGGAATGGATTCATACGTCCGCCACTCCTAGACACATTGACCCCAGATTCCTACCCACCCCTCATACCCTTTTCCTTCCCAGAACTTCCTCACTTTGAAACACTGCCTAAATCATATACATATATCTCACCGTAATTCAAAAGGAGATAGAACTACTTTTATGAATCAATGTACTGTGCAAAAAAATCTAAGGGATCAAAATTAAAATTTGAGCAACAATGTCTGTATTTTTATTTATCCTTTCCAGCTGGCGGTAAAACAGAGCCCTACTCCAAGCGATGCGCCGCCCTTCGTCTGCAGTCGGCCGAGAAGCTCATGTACGTGTGCAAGAATCAGCTGGGCATCGAGAAGGAGTACGAACAGAGGCTACTGCCCGATGGCCGGCTGACCATAGATGGATTCCTGTGTGTCTATGACGTCAGCCACGTGCCGGGCCGCTCCTGGGATAAGCAGGTAATCTTGTGTTTAGCAAGCAAGTCATAGCAAAGCATGCTTGTACAGCACGAACAAAATGATCTTCAGAAACGCACAAGGTGAAATGTGGAAATGACATTCCCGAAATGACATTCAAATTCCTGTCAGTACCTTTGGTTTCATTGAGGTGTACATTTTAACCGGTCAAAGGCCATCAAAATCCAGGAAAAATACGGAAATTTCCTAACAAAACACCATTTTGAATTGAATGTTTTGTGGATTAATTTTGAGCTATCGTATATTTTATTGACCGAAACACATTCCTAGAACAATAAACTATGTACCAAAACAACATTACTTGCGTTAATTATGTAAATTAATGGGTTTTACGATGTTTAGTCGAGGAACACGCATCAACTTCGACAGATAAAATTCGCGGCAAATTTGACATTTTCATGCCACAGATAAAATCGTTTAAAAATATTCTGGGGTTGCAAAGTGAATGAAATTTTTACCCGTCTTATGGGGAAATGTTGGCGCAAGCGATTCTGACCTTGTCCTTCATACAAATTCTGTACACAGAAGGGTCAAAATCGCAGACAAACGTTATTTATTAGAATTTTTTTTTTTTTAATTTTTGAATTTTTTTCCCGCGCATGTGCCTAATACGCGCGTATCCGCACGTCTCCGGCAAATAACAGGTTAATTGTTTTGTGATTAACTTCTAGATTTGAATGTAAAGTGTGGTGTTTTCTCTTTCTAACACCGTTTAGGTCATATTTCTCATGTTTAGGTTTCTTATTATCGGTTTATATGAAATTTTTTAAATCTTTTATTTGGATTGTCTTCCATACTGTGCTAACACATTTTTTGCAATTTCTGGTTTAAAAGCTTGAAATGAGGACTCTCAAGTCAAAATCTAGCTCTGCCAGAGAGAACCAATCACAAACGGTCTATGATTGGTCAAGACAGTATTTTTCTGGTTGGTTCTCTCCGGAAGAGCAGGATTATGATTTGGAGCCTGCATTTCATGCTCTAACTCAGAAACTCCAGAAAGTGAGTTAGTTCACTAGAAGATCCATATGAGCTGTTCACAAAAGCGAACAAATTGACTCTATGGGTAATATCTGTTTGTCTACAAATTGGTCTGAGGATTTAAATAAACAACTTGTTTGTACCATCCCAGTCGGAGCTGGTGGCGGGCATCCTGACCAACGTGCTGAAGACCAAGAAGCCGGTGGTTCTGGTGACCACGAAGAACGATGAGGCGGCGGAGCGGGGCGTACGCGAGGCGGAGCGGCTGCTGAGCTCGCGGCGAGAGTGGCGCGCCGCTGTGCCGCTCGTGGAGACCTCCAGCCACCTCGGGGTCAACGTGGACCATGCCTTCATGCTGCTGGCCCAGATGGTGGAGAGGGCCAAGACAAGGCTGAAGGTACTATCAACCCTATTTCATTCATTACTAGCGAGTTCCCGGCATGCGTTGCAATGCCACTTAATAAAGATATTATTTCTGCGTGTCCTTTTCCATTCGTCCCGTTCTCCTTCTGCCTCCTCTTCCTCTCCCGCTTCCCCTTCCCCTCACGTTGTCCCACTCCGTCTCCCCTCTACCCCGTCCCCCTCCCGAGTTCCCCTCCCCCCTCCCGCATTCCATACATTCAGTCCCGGTACATTCAGTTTTCAAACTGCTCGCGTGCCACCTATTGCAAATTTTTTAATACAAATTTCATAATGCCAGAGCTCACCAGTATATATAGAAACCTTTGTGGACGTGCTCACAACAACTCACCAAAGTTTCATCATTCGGATGAACGGTTTAGCAATGCATAGGCATCTCATATATATATATATATGTCGTAGTCAAAGGTCGATATGCAGTCTCTTCATGGAATGACTGGTTTATCCTAGGTTTGACCTTCCAGTCTTCCTTGAAGACTTCAAGTCAGACCGAAGGATTGACTAGTCAAACCTAGGAGGGCCGGAGCTTCGAGGATTGACTATAACATATATACAAACCCATAAACATACATATTTTTGTTTTATATATATGTATAGAGATTATTTTTCTGTTAAATATTTCTACTTTTTTTTTTTTTTTTTTTTTTTTTTTTTTTTTTTTTTCTTTTTTTTTTTTTTTTTTTTTTTACATTAACTTCACACAGGAGGCCCTGAGGAAAATAATTTCCCTCAGGGTCTATGTCATCTGGGATGCTGTGTGGAGGGTCTTTTTGAGGAGAGGAAGGAATGAACATTGGTCTTGAAGAGACCCATGTTGTAGGAAGGAGGAAACACAGAGGCCGGCAAATCATTCCACAGCCGAAGTCGAGTCGAAGAAACGACCCGTTCTCATGTGACATATGTCAACTGTGTACAAATGTTGGGCACGCGTTTGGCGTGTTTCCCGACTATGCACCGGCGCCGAAGGGATCAATGATGCTAGTTCCTCGGAGCATCTTCCATTGTAATACCGGTAGAACAAGGATAGCATTCCCACCCGACTTATGCTTACCGTACATAATAATAATTATAATATTTAAAAAAATTGTGAATACCGGCATGAATATGGCATCCCCAATTGGGGGATGTTGTGATTTAGTCACCAAATACAGCTAAAGCCATTTCAAGCAGCGTTCCAATTCTGAATGGTGGTCTTACACCAGAGCGATACTGAGAATATCTTCCATTCTGGAACGTATGGCAAATATACCTTGGGGCGAAGGGCCAAATGGCTGCGACAATTTCAAACTCAATCCGTTCGTATAGCGGGTGCGTATGCGTGTGCTAAATAAACAACAATTCACTGAATAACTGCAATGAAGGAAGGGTAAAATGGAGTGCCAAAAACTTACCACTGCACTTTCTATCGTCAATTTCAGGCCACTGGTTTTGTCTCTTATAAATTATAAACTTAATATATAATCAGTTCACAAACAACTTACTCGAGTACTCGTAAATGTTCCACAAATTTCACGTTGCGGTTCACAATTCACAAACAAAGAATAAAGCTGCTTTTGCAGCCCCGGCGAGAAAACAAAACATGAACAGTTCACCAAATTGAACTGTCGCGGGGGTATTTCAACATTACACTCTTGTGATCCTTGGCGATTTCCGTGGTGCGGGTCAAACGAATACAATTAATACACGGCAATCACGTTGCTTTCACAGCGGGCAGTCCAAATACATACATGTAGCGACGGCGGATCAAAATACAATAAGAAATTTTGCGTATGTCACAGGCGGTTAGAGTTTTTGTGTAACAACACTACTTAGGTGCAAGTAAAGCGAACAAAGCACACTGTTTTTGGCATTTTATAGGTAGGAATTGGAAGGGGAACAAGCAGTTACTATCATAGAAAACAATCATTCAAATTCATACTGGCGCAACCATACCTTACATTATTTTATGTGATTAAATTGTGAAAAAACACAATACAATCGAATAAAATTTAGTTGCGCACATCAGGATTTGAACCCGCGACTTCCGGATTCGCTAGTCGAGAGCCGAGCCGCTCGACCACGCAGTAATGTAACAATATTTTATGTTTTATTGCCTTCCCTTTTTTGCAACAGATAAGGATAGTTTTTGACTTTTTTTTTTTTTTTTTTACAGTGAATACCGCACAAGAATCTCAACTGCTCCCGTCTGGAGCCAGTGAGACTATGGCATCCCCAATTGAGGGATGTTGTGAGGCTGAAGGTAGTGGGGAGGGGAAGGAGGTGGGGAAGAGGAAGGTTGGGGAGTACCTGGCTATTCAGATCTGGTCACTAAACACGGCTAAAGCCATTTTCAAGCAACGTTTCAATTCTGAATTTATATCTAAACAGCCAGATGGAAGCGTTTAGTGACTAGATCTGTACAGCCAGGTTCTTTCCAACCTTCTTACCGATCTCTTTCCCATTCCCCACTCCTTTCAACCTTGCAACATTCTTTCGGATTACATTACTTCTACACCCTCTTTATCTACCTCTAGTAAATTTCGTACTTATGAATTAACCTGTCGAGATCCATGCCTGAAACTTCTTCTTTTTCTTTTATTGCATACTAGAAATTACGGAAAGCGTCACTTTGAAATAATATTTTATGGATTTATTTTGAGCTATAGTATATTTTATTTACCAAAACACATTCCTTGAACAGTATGCTATCTATAAAAACAACATTAGTGAGCATACATTAATTACGTGGGCATCTTTTCTTCCAATCTAGAACCCCCCCCTCCTTTGTGAGATAAATTTGGGTCACTTCGTATATTCTTTTCAAGTAACGTGAGATTTTGCTGGATCCCCCCCCTATTCGATCTCAAGTAATTAATGTATGCCCTCTTACTTGATTAATTGATAGGTTTTTCAATGTTTTTGTGAACCATCAGCTCGGACTCTTCGGCAGTTCAAATCGTGGCAAAATCTGACACCCAGATTCCATAGATAATTCATTTAAAAATATTCTGGTGTTGCTAGATGAATGAAACTTTTGTCTACATCAAGAATGATATTGGCGCAAGCGATTCTGACCTTGTTCTTCTCACAGTTTCTTTATACATAAGGGTTAAAATCACATTTAAAAATATTTTTTTTTGAAAAAATTTTCTGCGCGCATGCTTCCGGCCAATAAGAGGTTAAAGTCAAATTACTTTAGGAAGGGGCAAACCGAAATCAGCAGAAGAATTGAAATGTAATTGTCTTTGGTAAATTAAATTAAAATTAAACGTAAATTTGGCTTTGTAGGTGTGTAGCTATCAGGAGGCTCTGGGCAGAAGAAAAGATCAACTGGACGGAGTAACAGAAGCGTTCCAACAACTCATCAGGACTCATGTCACGGATCACAGGTACCAATCAAATAACTGGAATATTCATTTTCCTAGGGTCGTCTGTTTCAACAGAAGCTAAATCGTGAACTAAACTTTAACCATCAGAACGTAACAATCAATTTTATTTTATTTTATTGTGGCATAAGTTATTGTTTTATTTCATACAAAAAAATGTATTTGCATCTGTCTTAGTTAATAAATATAGAGAAGGGAAGAGTCTACGGGAGAGATATTAGAACTATAATGGCGTTAATTTGTTTTGTTGTGTCGTTTCCAGAGAGACCTGGGCCATGGCCTCACGGCGTCTGGGAGGCCGCCCCGAGTGGGCAGCGCTGTCCGGTGCACTGGGAGACGATGCCCTGCGCCGGCTGTTGGGTCGCCATGCGCGCGCCCTCAGGGACTGCCGCCTGCAGGAACGCCTTCGCCGACATCTGGCACGCCTGCCCTCGGTCCTCAGGCAGCTGCGCCTGGACACGCATGACAGGTGCGCACTCACTCACTCTCACTGTAATTATTGCATTGGCGGTTTGCGGCCTATCTCATTGGGATTTCAATCGGAGATTAAAAGAGGGAGAAAAAAATTCAACCAGACATTATAATTTATGAAAAAATCCTAATTTGGTCTGTAGTCGTAGATATTACATTGACTGCGAATCGATAGACTGTAATCAATGTTAAAAAATCGTTTTGAAAAGTTGACACAACCATGTGGGAGTTGGAAAACATGGGATATTTGTAAAGGAATGACTTCCTTTTTGACTTTTTGAAATAATGGCATACAGAGCTCCTGCCAGAAAGGCCCCTTTCTCTTTCATCATGAATTTATAATATAGGTATGGTTATTGAAAAAATGGTTTATTTTGTTGTTTGTTAAAAATTATTTGTAAGGGGACATGACTGCAATATGGGGAGGTTAATCTTTACGGAAGATTTATTTTGGCTTTTTATGTGTGGTACGTACGTTTTCGTCGTACCGGGTGAGGCAGTTTATGGACGCGTTTTCATGAGTGGGAATTCCCGCATAAAATGTTTCCGGGAGAGTTGACCGGTCCTGTACCGTGCGCGCACCGGCGCAGTTGGAACAAAATTTTTTAAAAAATAATTGAAAAAATATTTTAAATGCGATTTTAACCCTTATGTAATGAAACTGTATGAAAAACAAGGTCATTCTCGTTCTTGACGTAACAGGTTCCCGAATTACTTCTAGCCACTCAGAATTTTTTTAAATAAATTATCTATGGTTTCAAATTGTCATTTTTACCGTGATTTGAACTGTCAAACTCCGAGCGTGGTAGGTAACAAAAACATTGAAAAACCTATCAATTTATCAAATAAACGCAAGTAATGTTGTTTTGATACATAATTTATTGTTCAAGGAAAGTGTTTCGGTAAATATAATACACGATTTAGCTCAAAATAAACCCATGAAATATTAACATCAAAGTAACAAACGGTTTGCGGAATTTCAACAAATTATTTACAAAATATGGCAAGGCATGTCGCAGGTTAAGATGTGTTTTTTTAATAAGGAGATTTCAGAATAATATATTTGTGGAGTTGGGATACCCTTATCCATTTGGGGGCACCCAGGGCTATACGTATGGCTTTATTTAGGAATGATTGAAGTTTTTTCAAATGAGATGCGGCCCAGATAGTGCTTGCATTAGGCTACGAACACAGGCAGGTGGCTGGCTTAGCGCCTAGCGCCTAGTGGCAAAAAACCAACACGTTGGTTTACCTGGATACACGCTAAGCGGCTATCCATCGGCTATCTACTACCTATCTAGGCGCTAGGCGCTAAGCAAGCCGCCTGCCTGTGCGTTCGTAGCCTTAGTTAGTTTTGACCTTATCGTTGATTTATAAATTAGGAATTCATTTTTAAAGGACTGACCTAGGTTCTAATACGGTATTATGGGGAATCTATATTATGGCACTGAGGGATCACTGGGTTGATCGTTGCACAAGTTTCCGTAATAGATTTGAATAAAGGCATCGACTGAATGTTTACTCTACTCGTTTCTTATTTTGACTGATTGTACTTTGAGTTATTGTTCCAAATGTTCATGTAGGTAATATCGGATACCTTGTCAGAGGATAGGTACACGACTAGTAGTAGCAGGAGGAAGTGAGATGTACATAGTTGCATCAGTATGGTTTTTTCGATGTTAGAGATATATTTTTTTTAATTCTAAAGGAATCTCATTACATCACTGCACCAGCGATTAGTGACCTAGCAAGAAAATATACTTCGGCGATTCATTAAAATATCTGTGGTTACAGAACATAATGTCCTAGGTAACAAAAAATCGTTTTAAATTCAAGTGTCACAATTAATTTACGTAGTTGAGGGGTAAGGCTCTTGACTAGCGATCCGAAGGTCGCGGGTTCAAATCCCGGTATGTGCAAGTAAATTTTATTTGATCAAGTTGTCTCTCTACAAATTATTAATTAAAAATAATATATAGTATAATAGATGTTTGGGGGCGAATGCATCTGCCCACCTGCGTGTCAGGCCGGATCGAGAGAGACTGGTTGAGGGAGGCCTTTTGACCTTTCCAGTCGACCCATAGCCTTCCACTGCAGTTGGAGGGATGGATTCATACGTCCGTCACTGTCAGACATGCTTGACCCTCAGATTTCTACCCGCCCCATATATTTTTCCTTCCCAGATTTTCCTCTTCTTCCTTTCCTTAAAAAGACCCCCTAAATAACATCCTCGATATTATTTTCATCAGGACCTCTTGTGTGAAGCTGATGTAAAAATAAATAAATATAACCTTACATTTATTAATTATAATACTTTGTGTGTCCAGCAACGAGTGGTCCCGCATCGTGAGGCAGATTCGCTCCCATCCCGAGGCGGGACGGTTCTTCCTGGAGTCGGATGCGCCCTGGACGGAAGACGCTCTATCGGGAGGGTCGGAAGATGACGAAGATGACACGCAGGAAGACGGGGAAGACGGAGACAAGGTATAATCGTTTCTTTTATTAGTACATATATTTAACCGTCAGCCTTCGTTTATATTTATGTTGAACGACACAAAAACCTTCGCCTTATGACTGCGCAATGACCAATATTCTTTCGTTTCCCACTCCATTCATCCTTACAACATACCTCAATTAAGGATGCCATAGTCCCACTGATTATGGACAGCTGGGAGCAGTTAGGACTTCTTTTAACATTATTTCCGCACAGGAAGCTCTGAGGAAAAAAATTCCCTGAGGACCTACGTCACCTTTGGAGGTGCTGTGTGGAGGGTCTTTTTAGGGAAAGGAAGGAGAGGAAGTTCTGGGAAATAAAAAGGTATAAGGGGTTGGTAGGAACTGGGGTCATTGTGTCCAGAAGTGACGGACGTCAAATCTCTCTCTCCCACTGTGGTGCAAGGCGACGGGTCGAGAGTCCGGCTGGAGAGTTAAAAAGGTCTTCCTCAACCAGTCTCTCCCGATCTGCCATCTGCCGCCAAGATCTAGACAAACTTCACCCCATGAACCTGGACACCAGTGCTAAGTCACCAAACATAGCGAAACACTTGTGGTGACCTATAGCAGGAATGTTGGCTATCCAATAAATAGTTTCCGGGACGACGGTACCCATATGCTTCCCAAATTGTGTGGTATTATTCACATAAAAAATACTGATAGAAAAACTGTTTTGGTGTCTTTGAATTCTCCCAAAAATAAACAAATACATTAGAACCCTGTTAATTCGAACTCTGTAATTTAACTTTGCAATTTTTACATCTTAAAAAGTTTTGCGTTTTAATAATTTAGATTTTTATATGTGACGTCACAGAGCTGATGACCTCCCCATACCCCTTGTCACACTTCTTACTCCCCCTCTCCCCCCATTCAAATTTATGGGGTTCGATAACACCTAATCGAAACCGATCCAATCCAATATTTGAATGACTTGATGACTTATTCTTGTCTGTTTTTCTAATTCAGCCACTGATTCCGATGGATGTCCTGGACACCCCTGAAGCTGCAGCCATTTTCCGCACTTATCTGCAGGACTCACAGCAAGAACAGAGAACTATAGAGTAAGTTTTCACTTTCACGTTAATAGCTTTAAATTGCTAGCCAAGCGTATGTACTTCTTCTGTAATAATTTCCTCATTTCTGAGGTGAGGATTGTGATCCCCACTTCAATTGTCCTGGTGATAAGGATCCTCCACTCGTCCCTGACCTGTGATGCATGGAGAGCTGCAAACACTGACATTTACGGATGCATGTGATATTTGATCACTTCAACTAGAGACTGGTTGAGGTTTTACTCTGCAGCCGGACTCTCTCGACCCATTACCTTGCACCAAGATGAGAGGGATTTATTTATTTATTTATTTATTTCTATGTATTACAGTATTTACCTTTAACATTTTTACATAATAGATAAATTTTGAAAACATTTTTACATAATATATTTTGCAATTTTATTATGTTGGGTGTAAGGTAGGTTTGTGAAGGTGAAACTGTGTATAGGTATTGCTGTATGTTTCGTGAACACCTCACTAGGAGAACCTGTGCTGAGGTGTTTACGTGTTTATTTATGATTATGTGTGACAAGTATTTATGTGTTGTAATAGAAAGTTTTATTTTTTTTACTTTTTTTTATTTTAATAGTTATTGTACATTTAGAAGAGAAAAAAAAGTTTTTTTTATGTATATATTAGAGAAATATAAAAAAATATATATATAAACATACACATACATACACATCCATATACATACATGTACATGCACATATATATATATATATATATATATATATATATATACATCCCGCTATCATTTCTGCGTCCTTTCATCAGATCGACATTACTGCGTCTACCTGAAGGACTTGATTTTACATAGTTCTAATTAAAGTATATACTATCTTTTCAGTGTTTGATTGTAGTTAGGTATTTAAATTTTTGAAAAACATTAATTTAAAAATATACAAAACGAAAAAAACGCCCTTTAACGTTCCACCAATCTGAACTCCTTTCATATTCAATGCAGAGAGGCATCCTGCGTATATTTACTTTAATTTGGTCCACAATGAAGCGTCCAATTATATATTCATTTTCATGTTGACGACAAACCGACGTCTTGCGACGTTGCCGCTTATTTGTTCAAGTTTTTGGTTGAACGACTGTATAGGTATTTATAGAATATGAAGGCGCCAATATGACTGGCCCCATACGTCGCGGACTCTAATCAACCCGGCGCGGCGGCAATGCCCACGTAAAATTTATTAAATTGGTACGAGATTTTTTGAGACTTATCATTCAGAATTAAAACGTTGCTTGAAGTCTGATTTGTTATTTTTAGTGACTAGATCTATATTGCTGGGATCTTCCTTTGCTTCCTCTTTTCTCCATTTTGATTTCGCATCAGACAGTGATTACCATATTATGGCTATATCAGTGGACTCCTGTATGGTTTTCTCATCAAAAACAGTTTTTTCATGTTAATTTTAAAGAATGAACTCTAGATATAAGTAATTAATTATTACTACAACACGATTATCAGTAGAAATATTATGTGACCTATTAATTATAAAGAAACCGCAGACATCGCAAAGAGTCAAATTGGGAGGCGGTATGTGTACCGCTGCCCCGGGAACCATTTATTGGATAACCAACACCTCTGCCATAGGTCACCCCAAGTGGTTCGCTACGTTTGGTGAATTAGCGAGGGTGCCCTATAATGTGTAATGCTCATGTGGTGAGGTTTGTCTGGGTCTTGGCAACGGATGCGTCTGCCCACCAGCTACATAGAAGGCCGGTTCGGGAGAGAATGGTTGAGGGAGTCCCTTTGATTTTCCAGCCGTATTCTCTCGAAACATCGCTTTGCACCGCAGTGGGAGGGATGGATTCATACCCGTCACTCCTATTATGTTCGTCATTCCTGGACATACTGACCCCCAGATTCCTACCCACCGCTAGTATCCTTTTCCTTCCCAGAACTTCCTCTCCTTCTTCACCTAAAAAGTCCCTCCCAACAGCATCCCCAAAAATGACATAGGCCCTGAGAGGAATTATGTTAATAATTAATGAAAAATTAAATTAGAATTATAATTAGTTAAATATATATAGCATCCCACCGAAACAGACCTTTCCACCGAAACCGAATCTTCGGTGTCTGTCTCAGTTTCGGCCGAAACCGAAACATTTATAGAATTGTTAAAAATCGATTGAATACTGTTATTTGGCTTATTTATTTATAAATTTGGTTTGTTTTATAGAAGTAATTTTTTTTTCACATACATAAATTATTGTTTTTATTTATTTATTTAATTGAACACGTGTTAATTGTCGGAAAAAGTGCACAAAATAAGCCAAATAACAGTAAACAACCGATTTTTAACATGTCTAAAAAAGTTTCGGTTTCTAAAACCGAAACTGATGCCAAAACTAGATTTTTTTGCCAAAACTTGCCGAAACCGAAACTTCGGTCGGTCACTAATTATATATATATTTTTTTATTATTTTGAATAATATTATAGACCGGTCAGTGGTTGAGTGGGCATCGCGTTTGGGTCCCACCCAGGCGTTTCGTGTTTGATTCCTCGGTTGACTAAGTCCTCCATCGTGACTCAAGCAACATTTTCGGCTTACTGTGGTGGTAGTGGGAGATTTTCAAATATTGTCGGGTTATTCGTTAACCCGGAAATGTTTATCTTTCTTTAAAAAAAAATAATGCTTATCATGATTGACGATGCATTTTCGTTCACGGGAGAAACAATTTTAGGGGTTTTAGGGGCTTAGGTTTTTAACAACTAAATTATATGATAAATCCTTTTAAAAGGAAAGGGGAAAATAGAAAAACGAAAGCATAAAACTGTCTAAACAAATAATATAATATGACTTCGGATAATAAGTAAATATTATGTAATAATAAATGACACTGTCCTTTGCAGAAAGGACCGCCAAAGAACTCGATCTTGGCACACACTTGCCTCAATCACGTTAAGTTTTAAAGCTCTCTAAAAAATATATGTTATTCTTGAATATAATATCGAGACATTCCCCGTGCTGAAAAAAAATTATATAAAAATCAGAAAGTATGCTCCAAAAATTATTATAAACACATTGTTTTCAGTTATTTTACAAATTATATGTTTGAAAAAATTCACAGTGTTTTTTTTTTTTAAATGTTGTTTAAGACAACCCCCACGACATTTTTGCTCTATTTTAAACGAGTCGTGTTTTATTAAACATTTTCACAATTTTTGCATCGACTTCGTCGCTTTAAATACAAGCGCGCTCCTCTAGCACTCGTAATTTCATATCTCTCCATCTTCTTCTTTTTGAGCCCGGTTGCGGCTCCTTACGTGCTAACTTTTGAGTGTCTGATTGTAGCCAGTCTATTTATGCCAGTTCTGAAGAATGAATTCTAAACATAAGAGGATTGAAAAACATTTAGTCCATTGATATCAGATAATAATTAAAATGGTTAATTATTACTTCAACATTGTATCGGATGTACCATCAAGACTTGTACGGTGTACACTTAGTGTACTGGTTCACGAACTTGACCTAATAATGAAAAATTTGTTTGTATTATAAATATTATAAACAAATACATCACATCCAAACACTTGAAATGTGGTTCCTAGAACTCTATAATGGATTAGGAGGCCCGTTACGTAACAAGGGATTCATTCATTAATTTTGTCTTCTGGAATATTGCCGATTACTGTAATGAACGGTTCATGCCATTAAAAAGATAACGTTTTTAATCTACATTTTTGACAGCAGTGCAATATCTCTCAACGACAGCGGATACCTACTTATCAAGAACATCAATCGCACCTACTGTGAAATTCATCGTGTTCTACATTGCCGGTATCCGTGGTTGAGGTGTAAGGCTCTCGAATTGCAATCAGGAGGTCACGGGTTCAAATCTCAAAGTCTTTCAAATCTACCTTCAATCCCGCAGCATGAATAGGTACCCCGATTGGGGATGCCATAGACTCACTGGCTCCATTGATTGAACGGTGGTCTTACACCAGAACGAACTGAAATTATCATCTTCTCTAGAAGAATTCACAAATATAGCTACTAATACAATTACATATTTTTAATTAATAAATTTTTGTAATAATATACGTATTAAATCAAATAAAATTTTATGAGCTCACGCCGGGATTTGAACCCGAGACCTCCGGATTGCTAATAGAGAGCTTTGCCCTCGACCGCGGAGGTCGTTATTTCCTGTCTTTAGGTTTTCTTGCACGTCTAAATTAAATGGAACCGGGTCTTTTCCCTATGATTACACACTTCACGTTAAAAAAAATGTACCAATATTTTTTAGTTGGTTAAAATCGCCAATAGCCAATTCTAGTAGTTTTTCTCGATTAGTCTCTGAAGTTCACCTGAACGTTTTCGGTTAAGTAGGAGAACTTTGAAAAATACAATTTCTATCAGTAGAAATAAGCCGGAATACAGCATCACGTGCCTTGATTTTTAAATGTTAATCTAACAACGAATTTCAACACGTTTTTCGAGTAAGAAGAAAAGTAACAGTTTTCAAATTACTTGCAGCTTTGGCAGATTGGGTAATTATTACTACAACACCATTATCGGTAGAAATATTACGTCTTTTGCGAATCTTATAACCAAATTATAATTAATTCAATTTGGGAGGCGAGTGTGGGAACAGCCGCCGCAGGAACCTTTTATAGGATAACCAACACCTCTGCCACAGGTCATCCCAAGTGGTTCGCTACGTTTGGTGACTTAGCAGGGGTGCCCGGGTTAATGGGGTGAGGTTTGTCCGGATCTTGGTAGCGGATGCGTCTTTCCACCAGCTGCATGGCAGGCCAAGTCGGGAGAGATCGGTTGAGAGAGCGTCTTTGACTGTCACTCCTAGACACATTGACCCCTAGATTCCTACCCAACCCCAATACCATTTTCCTTCCTAGAACTTCCTCTCCTTCTTTTTCTAAGAAGACCCTCCACACAGCATCCCCAAAGATGACATAGGTCCTGAGGGGAATTATTTTCCTCCCAGGGCCTCCTGTGTTGAGCTAATGTAAAATTATATGTTAAATCTCTCAAAAGGAAAATCGAAAGCATAAAACTGTGTAAACAAATAAAATAACATGCCTTTAATAATAAATAAATATTATCTCACAAAAACTAACCAACCCGCTGTTTCCTCGCAGGGGTTCGCAGAGACGACCGCCAAACAACTCGGTCTGTGCATATGTCATAGTCAAAGGTCTATAATATGCAGTCCCTTCGCGGAATGACTGGTATATCGGGCTAACCCCGAAATAAATTCCAATTTCGGCCTTTGATTAAAGTATTTTTAGCCAGACCTAGAAGTTCCTAACTTTTCAGTCAAACATCGAAATTTCATTAAATTAGTTTCTCCTAGGTTTGACGAAAATTCCTTAGTCAGTGGCCGAAAAACTTCATTTGTTTGGGCTTTGACTAAGACTTCAAGTCAGACTTGACTAGTCAAATCTAGGAGCGCCGGAGCTTCGAGAATTGACTATATCATATACACTCCTTGCCTCATTCACATCGATACATCGCTCTTTCATTCTGTCTTTCGACATTACACGAGAATTCGGTTTACTCAATCATGCCATGTCTTTCTCGGGCATCCCCGACTTTTTCTACCATTCAAGTTCACGTCATATGTATAATCTCCTTACAACCTATCTTTAGATCAAACCCTCTACGATTCCTATTATTATCTCATTACACTCATCAGTCTTGTATTGTATTCTCTGTGAATCTCCAAATATTTCACATATATTTTTTACTGTCAAATCAGTCATAAATTGAAGAGAAAATTGTTTTATTTATTCTAGTTATTTGTAGTAAGTTTTCAAATTACTAATATATTAGGAACATTGATTTTATCTTGTTTAATAATAATAGAGTGGCGTGGCACACGATTAGGCATTGCAGGAATTTATAATCGTGGATAAGAAAATATCTAATATTTGTTTAAAAAAAGTCATATAAAAAAATTAAGTTGCTGATATATTTGCCGTACAATAATAACATAATCACAAGCTGAATTTGAATGAAATAATTTCTTTTCTTATCTTAATTGCAATGTGCGATGTTTTTACTGTGATTAATCTGTATCAGAAGAAACGCTATTAAAAAGCGATGTTGCCAAATGTAGGAGTTGCGATACGCGAGTCAATAAAAGCCAATGAAAACGTATATTTTGCTAAAAATATACGATGATCTACTGCAGCGCCGCGGCTCGCTGCTCGGTGACAAAACACTGAACTAAAATAGTATATTTCAGTTGATTTAGGTACCAAAACTGCGTCTGGCTTATTTTCGTTTTTGGACTGTATGAGGGTAGAGGAGTGGGGAAAACTTGAAATTACATGTGTTCAATCCTGCGTCCGTATACCGGACGCTGAATGACGGTCGGACGCAGGATTGAATGAAAGTGGACCATTAGAAGACGCAGCAATGATAGCGGGATGTATATATATATATATATATATATATATATATATATATATACATATGTATACATACGAATACACATTCACATACACATATGTACACACATATACAAATTGTAAGTGTATGTATTGTAAGGGTTGCGTTGGATACTTGAAAAACTGGGATGGATTCATACGTTCGTCACTCCTGAACACATTGACCCCAGGTTCCAGCCACCCCTTGTACCGTTTTCCTTTCCAGAACCTCCTCTCCTTCCTTTCCCTAAAAAGACCCTCCAAGCAGTATCACCAAAGATGACATAGGCCCTCAGGGAATTTTTTTTCCTGTGTGGAGATTATGTAAAATAAAAATAAAATACGATAATTGAGACTTAGAGTCTGTCAAATAAGAGTAGAAAATATAAAAAATCGAACTACTAATTTTGTAGACTGGCAACACCAATTTAACTGTGAAATATTATTTCAAATCGCAAAGACACTGAATGTATAAAACACTATAAATCACATTTAAAAAAACATTTTTTGTTCTTAAAGAAAAAAAAAATTCAAAGAAGCACTGTTGTTAAGGTACCTCATAAAATTGATTAAATGGTGTTGTCAAGTGATTTGCTATAATTTAATTTAACATAAATTTGAATTTAACAGTAGGTAGAAAGGAAGAATCACTAATGGTAAGTTTAGTTACACTACTTTTGACTGAGTTAAATATATTCAGATCTAAAATTAGAGACATGACCTAAAACCCGGGCAATGCCCGGTACTTAAGCTAGTATTAAATAAATGTGAGCCATTTCTAATTGTGCTTTTTATTTTATTATAATATCGTTAATCTTCATTGCATTAACAAAAATTGGAAAGTATAAAATACAGTGAAACCCTCTTAAGAAGTTTTCCAAGGGACCGGAAAAAACAAACTTCTTAAGCAGGAAAACCTTATATGTGGGAAAAATTGGACCAATTTTGGGTCAAGGGACCGAAAAAACCAAACTTCTTAAGGCTGTCATACCAGCAAATCATAATTTCGATTCCGACTGCACCGCTCACACATCAGCCGTTGCAAGCGGACGTTTTTGGAACTAGATTTCGTTCCGCTAGAAGCCGGGTTTCACGTACCTATAGTTCACGCGAAGCTGGACCTACAGTATGGTTCAGATAAAGATGTTGAATTCTCGCTTCCAGAATTTTAATAAGTAGTAGTTATTTGTAATTTGTGTATTGAAGTGCGTAGACATAAATAGATACATAAACACAGTAGGTATAAAGTAGATACCTACACAAAAAAACAATTTGTTATATTTTTTTAATATTTTGGTTTTTGTTTTTTCATTTTATTTTACGGCCATTAGAGTGGAAGAATTGAAACGTTACTTGAAATGGCTTTAGCCGTGTTTAGTGACCAGATCTGAAAAGTCAGGTACTTCCCCAACTCCATCTTCCCTAACTCCTTCCCCTCCCCCACTACCTTCAGCCTCACAACATACCCCAATTAGGGGTGATAGTCCCACTGGCTCCAGACGGGAGCAGTTGGGACTCTTGTGCGGTATTCATGAAAAAAAGAGTACCTAATATTCAGTTGGATTGTAAAAAATATCTCATTTTGAAATATTTATTCGTGTGCATAATTTTTAATTTTATATTTATGTGAATACCGCACAAGAGACCCAAATGCTCCCGTCTGGAGCCAGTGAGACTATGACATGACTATGGGGTATAGTATGAGGCAGAAGGTGGTGGGGAAGGGCAGGAGATGGGGAAGAGGAAGCGAAGAATTACTTGGCTATTCAGATCTGGTCACCAAACACGGCCAAAGTAATTTTTAGCAACGTTTCAATTCTGAATGGTGGTCTTACACCAGGGCGATACTAAAGTAGGTATCTTCCACTCTGGAACGTGACGCAAATATATTATTTTTATATGAAATAACCCAAATTAGTCAAACAAAATTTATTTGCCCACGCCGGGATTCGATCCCACGACCTTCGGATTGCGAGTCAAGAGCCTTACCTCTTGACCACGCCGGCCGTCAATAAATAGTATCAGTAATTTGGAAGGCGGGTATGGGTACCGCCGTCCCGGGAACCATGTATTGGATTATCAACACCGTACGGGTAGCCCGGGTTCATGGGGCGAGGTTTGTCAGGATCTCGGCGGCGGTGGAATCTGCCCCACCAACTACGTAGAAGGCCGGATCGGGAGAGACCTTTTTTTACAATCGCTCAACACATTGCCTATCTCTTCTTTGGGGATGCTGTGTGAAGGTTCGTTTCAGGGAAAGGGAGGAGAGGATCTTCTGAGAAGGAAAGGGTATTAGGGGTGGGTAGAAATGTGGGGGTCAGCGTGTCCAGGAGAGCGGATGTATGAATCCATCCCTCCCACTGCGGTGCAAAGCGATGTTCCGAGAGAGTAAGGCTGGAGAAGTCAAAGGGACTCCCTCAACCACTTTCTCTAGATCCAACCTGCCATGCAGCTGGTGCGCAGACGCATCCGCCGCCAAGACCTGAAAAAACCTCACCCCATGAACCCAGGCACCCCTGCTAGTCACCAAACGTTGCGAACCACTAAGGATGACCTACGGCAGACGTGTTGGTTATCAAAAAAATGGTTCCCGGGGCGGTGGTACCCATACCCGATTCTCATGTTTGTTATTTTTGTAATACGAAAAATGGATATAAAAAAGCCTACCCCCCATCCCTCTCAACCCCCTCCCCCTCTCACCCCACAACCTCTTACCACCCTCCACCCCCCCGCCTCTTTTACCCCCCCCCCCCTATAGAAAAATCAATTGCTGTTTGTTAGTTTCACTAAAACTCGAGAACGGCTGGGCCGATTTAGCTGATTTTGGTTTTGAAATGTTTGTCGTAGTCCAGGAAAGGTTTAAACGTTGAGAAAATATGGAAAAGTTGCGAGGAAGATAGTAAAATCAACAATTTAATTCTCCCATATAAACTGTTCTATATACTTTCCTGTGAATTGCTAACCGTTCATCCGTAGTAGTAGTCCAGTCAATAAATGCTCCAAAAGGAGGTGTAGAGTGCGTGAGCAGGGACCTAAGCGATTCCTCCAGAAACTTGTTTAGGATGCTTAGGGTGTGAACATACTAAAAGTCCTGACGTCTTGGTTGTGAGCTAGGGGGAAGGGGGGGAGGGGGAGGTCCCAATTTTCGGGTTTCCCTTATATCTCAAAAACGGTGCGTCACACATGAAAATTTCCTAAGGATAAGTAAAAAAAGCTCAAAAAATTATCTACAACTTTTATTCTTTACGTAATTTTCGAAATCACGTCCATTTTTGACTTACACGCTCCACAAATGTAGATATTTTTGAAAAAAATTATTTTACCTCACATTTTTCATCAAACATTCCTTCATATCGTCTAAAATATTCATCAAAGAAAGAAATTTATTTATAAGAAGTTGTAATAAATTTAATTCCCTTTTAGAATATATATACATATGCAAATAAGTCTCCAACCAGTAAATATTTACAGCAATTTTAAGGTTTTGCGTAAAATGTCGTCATTTTCAGAAAAAGCTGTTTTTATCTTATTACTGACACACCGACGTGCAACGACGATTATGCGACGCTCTTTTAGTAAGGCGTATGATCAGATATGACCATGGAAACCACATTGATGCTATCATTCAAAAGCCGAGAAGGCATAACAGGAGGCAGAGGTATTTTGCACAATGTACTAGAAGTGGTTAGTTGGTATGAGCGCAACTCATGAGATCTGCACTTCCCTTGAAGAGTATTGTGGAGTCTTCACGTCCAGTAACAACACAAGGACCTCGGACAAGCCCACCGAAGTAAAGATGCAGCAGACATTTTCAAACTCAGTCAGTGGTTTGATGCACATCCTCCCTTCCCACAAGCCAATGAAATAATGTCAATTCCCAATGTCTTCTGTCAGCTCGTCGATAAAAAATCACGATGAAAAGGTTGCAGTTGACCCAACATTTCTGTTTCACCGGATGTGTATAAGCAAACGATCAGATGAGGATTTGAAGAAATTCTTTGAGTATGAGTTGGCCCCATTTCCCTTGGCACTGTTCAATGAAGGTGGGATGTGGAAGACAACTAAATCTGTCCTGTACAGCTTATTCGAGCCTACCAAAAAACTGGTCTACTGTCTCAGGTGAACATAGTTGTGGACGGAAAATTTCTACTACACAGAGTAATTTGGCAAAAAGATGCCTTCCTTGTCACAATTTGTGATCGTTACATCAACTACGTCAACCACCACTATCCTGGATGACTCACACTGTGGTATTTGATTGGTACCCAAACCCAGCCAACGGTACAAAATCACAATAACAGATACGATGATACAGACTGAGAAGGTCAGCTGACATCAATTTGACTTGGAACACTTCAATACCCGTTAAAAAGGAAGATTTGTTATCCAATCCTACCAACAAAAGTAACTTCATCTCTTTACTACAGACGAAGCTTCGGGAGAATGGGATACAGACTCTTCAGGACATGATGCTGACTTCCTTGTTGTGAAGATTGCTGTGGAACATTCCTCTCACAGTTTTGTGAGAAGCTTTCACTTCCTTTTGATTGCTTCCACTCCTCCCACCCAAGATATTCTGCTGCTGACAACGGACGAGGGAAAACCAAAACAATGCCACTGTCCATCCAAAAGATGCAGCACCGTGCATTTGAACACATCCTGTTCTTACATTCATTTACCGGCTGCGACACAACATCTGCAACTTTCAGGAGAAGCAAGGTGGGCTTCTCAAAATTGTACTTGGAGTCAGAATTCATCAAGCAAGCGGCAATGATCTTTATAACCCCTCTACTCACGGCGAGGTTGAAGAGGCTGGAAATAAATGTTTCCTGAAATGGTATGCGGCGCCAAAAAGACAGACCTTCCTTAACCAGTACCGCTTTTAGTCGTTCACAGGGTTGGTGGCAAATATGAAGCCTGACATCAGCTCCCTCCCTTCAACAGAGAACGCAGTTAAACAGCATTCCCAGTGCACCGATTGAGCTGCCCCCTGAATAATGGGGGTGGAAACATGAAGGAGAGACCCTGATGCCAAATACAACAAAAGATCCACCAGCGCCGGAGGTCCTTCTAAATATGATATTTTGCCGCTGCACCAGGGATTGTGCAATTGGCAAATGTGGATGCCGAAAAGCAATGCTGACCTGTTCTGCAGCGTGTCTCCGAGTCTCCTGCCAAGGGAGATGCCTCAATAGCGTGCCTGTTGCCGAGGACGACGATGACGACGACATAGAGCCCATTCAGCAAGAACCATCCAATACTGAGGATGAAGATGCCATGGATGAACAACGCTTGCGAGGACCCCCACGTCCAAGGAGGATGAGAATGTAACATGATGTTATTGAGAACAGTGATAACAATGAGATCTATAATTTTATGTGCTTAATGTAACGAAATAGAATAAACATTATGATTATAAAATACAATTATGTATTTTTCAAGTAATATGATTTTTACCTATTTTATTTAATAACTGGTTTTAAAGTGTGGTCACACATATTATTAGGCGAACGAACAAGTGTTGTGTGTCAGTAATAAGATAAAAACAGCTCTTTCTGAAAATGACAACATTTTACGAAAAAACTTCAAATTGCTGTAAATGTTGAACGGTTGAAGATAAATTTACATATGTCTATATATTCTAAAAGAAAATTAAATTCTTTACAACTTCTTTCGAATAAATTTTTTTCTTTGATGAATATTTTAGACGATATGAAGGAATGTTTGATGAAAAATGTGAGGTAAAATGATTTTTTTCGAAAATATCTACATTTGTGGAGCGAATAACTCGAAAATGGCTGGGATTTCGAAAATTACGTATAGAATAAAAGTTGTAGATAATTTTATCAGCTTTTACTTATTATCAAAAAATTTTCCTCTGCGGCGCACCGTTTTTGAGATATAAGCGGAAACCCGAAAATTGGGACCTCCCCCTCCCCCTCCCCCCCCTAGCTCACCACCTAGACGTCAGGATTTTTAGTATGTTCACATCCTAAGCACCCTAAACAAGTTTCTGAAGGAATCGCTTAGGTCCCTGCTCACGCACTCTACACCCCCTTCCTTGACTGGACTAAAGGTTTCTGTATATACTGGTGAGCTCTGGCATTATGAAATTTGTATATAAAATTGCAATTGGTGCCATGCAAACTGTTTGAAAACTGAATGTACCGGGAGTGAATGTATGGAATGCGGGAGGAGGTGGCGGATGGGAGAGGGGTGAAGGATGAGGGAGGGAAGGGGAGGGGGACAAGGGAGGGGAACTCGGGAGAGGGGGCCCGCGGGATGGGTTGGGGAGGGGAACCCGGGAGGTGGGAGGGGAACTCGGGAGGGGGGAGAGGAAAACGGGTGGGGGTTTAAGGGATAGGGGAAGCGGGCGAGGGGAGTGAGGAGAGGGGAAGGGGACGTTGGAGAGGAAGGGGAGGCAGAAGGGGAACGGGACGAATGGGAAAGGACACGAGCTCTGGCATCATGAAATTTGTATAATAAAATTGCAATAAGTGGCACACGAGCTGTATGAGAACTGAATGTATCGGGAATGAATGTATGGAATGCAGGAGGGGGGAGGGGAACCCGGGAGGGTGGAGGGGAACTCGGGAGGGGAGAGGGGAATTCGAGAGGGGGATCCGCGGGAGGGAGGAGGTGATTATGGGAGGGGGGAGGGGAACTCGGGAGGGGGGATCGCGGGACGGAAAAGGGGGGGAGTAGAGTGAGGAGAAGGAAGGTGGAGGAGGAGTGGGAACGCGAAAGGGGAAGGGGAAGCGGGAGAGGAAGGGGAGGTGGAAGGTGAACGGGACGAATGGGAAAGGACGCGCAGGGAGAAACAATTTCGTTATTAAATGGCAAAGATTGGTACCCGGCATATATATAAATGCTAATAAATGAAAATGAATCGCCGAAATGTATGTACGCGCATAACTTCCGAACGACTACACCAAATTGGATAATTCTTTTTTTGTTGTGTTTGTTATTGCCAGGACAAGGTTTGTATATAACTACTGGTGAGCTCTGGCATTATAAAATGTGTATACTAAAAATTCAATGGGTGGCACGTGAGCTGTTTGAAAACTAAATGTACCAGAACTGAATGTATGGAATGCGGGAGGGGGATAGGAACTTGGGTATTGGTGCCGCGGGTGGAAAGGGACGGGAACCAGGGAGGGGGAGGGGAACCTGGGAGGGGGGAAGGGAATTCGTGAGGGGAGTTGGCGGGACGGGGGAAGAGGAGTGGAGTGGGGAGTCGGAAGGTGGAGGAGGCGGAGTGGGAACGTTTGAGGGGAAGGGGACGCGGGAGAGGAAGGGGAAGCGGAAGGTGAACGGGACGAATGGGAAAGGACACGCAGGGAGAAACAATTTTTTGTTGAACGGCATAGCAACGCATGCCGGGCACCAGCTAGTATATAAATGAAAATGAATCGCCGAAATGTATGTACGCGCATAACTTCCGAACCCATGCATGCCGGGTACCCGCTGTATATAATTTATTTATTTATTTATTTACGGACAAATAGTCCATTAACAATATAACAATAACACGAATAACAAGCGAGCCTAAAGGCCCGACCCGCCTAGCAATTGATCACTGTTCGCGTCGATTACCGTTCGCATGTCATTTTTTGTAACCAGCACCACTTTTCGTAACAATCACCACTTTTCGTAACGATTCACCAGTTAACCCCATGTGTCGAGCATGCGTAAAGAAGTTTTACTTTAAAAAAATGGGGCATTTGGGACTCTTGTTTTTTGTATCGTATAATAAGGGACAAATAAAAACATTTATTTTTAAATATAAAACTTTTTGCATAAAAATATTCAATGAAAATGAAATTCGGTCAACCCTGTAGATTTTACGAACGTGAAACAAGGAATTCGTATGTATTTACATTTCGTTTCCAAAATATTATTTCAAACTGTTGTAATTCAGAGCGACGCGGACACGTCCTCGTCTGGCCACGTTTCGGACCGTAATGAACTGCGAAATTTTGTGTTTCGGCGCTATGATAAAATCGTCAAATGCGAAGCTGTTAATTAATTAAAATTAAATGCTTCCCAAAATTATTTTTCGGTCAAACTTATTTATGATTTGTCAATAATGTCTTAGCACAATAAGTATGTAAAAAAATATGAAATATATTAGTTTATAAGTGCGCAAATAAATACACAAATGGACCAATTTTCGTCAAGAAACACATGTACGTACATATTTTTTAATGATTTTATTGAAACTAAAATTAAAATTCTAATACATAACTTTGCTAGATAATGTATTGATTTATTTCACTGCATGATTACATTATTTGAAATGGGTGTGGTATAATACAAAAACTTTTTTGAAAATTTAACAAATCTGCCAACGACCTATGGAATAACCTTATTATACTAAAAATTAAAAAAAATTCTAAAAATTTATTACATAACTATGCTAGATAAAAGAACAATCTTTCGAAATCCATTTATAATTTTTTGTGGAAAAGAGTCAATACGTCTAAAAACTTTTTGGAAAATGACATATTTCTGGGTTTCTCTACCTATGTCCTCTTAAGCCACGAAACTTCTTAAGAGGGTTTCACTGTATACCCATATGCAATTCTCATTTTGAGATCAGTAGATATCGAAATTGCAATAAAAAATAGTTTTTCCACATATATATATATATTGTTTTTGATTTTTTACAAAAAAAAAATGTAGGTTACACAGCTTTACATCACCATCACAATCACTTTGTATTTTTAGTATTGCCATTTGATGAACAGTGGCGCCCTCCTATGTTTTCTACCCTTATTTGACAGACTACTTTAACGCAGTGGTTCCCCGACCTTTTGTTGACCAGGGACCACTATGACATTTATTTGTTCTCACAGGGATCAAAAGGTACAATAAAGATAAACTGTTAATCGCTTAATTAAACGCGTCCTTGCAATTACTATCATTTTGCAATGTGCTCTTCTTGGACTTCTTCAGCTACCTCTCCATCATTAATACCAAAAGGGTTATGAATCTGCTTTTGGACATCTTTCGATTCAGTTTTGTAGTAAATGAATAAATGTTTCGTGAATCACATTTTAGATCTCACGGACCACCTGTGATCCACGGACCACCAGTTTGGAACCACTGCTTTAACCAGTGATTCTTCACATTATTTGGAGTAAAGAATGTAATTGAAATTGGGTCTTTGGTGACTTTTTTATGTCTTTTTTAAAAACTTAGTTCTGTTTTTAACCAACAGATGGGGTCGGCAGTTCAAAAAGCTTCTGGAGGAGACGCGCTACGTAACTCCGGGCAAGAGACTGTCAGAGGTGCGCGTGTTTTTCCTGGGGCGGGAGTGTTTCGAGGCGCTGAGCGAGCGCGAGCAGAACGCTATCTACCACCAGCATCAGAAAGACCTGCACCACGCGGCCAAACTCAACTTCCAGGTGAGTTCCGTATATCCGTATATTAATTAGATACGCAATCCTGGACACTCCTAGTGGCTCCACTCAACTGGTGTCATCTGTTACCCTTGACGTATGACTTAACCGGTCAAGGGCCAGGGCATTTCACGAAAAAACACTAAAAAACACCATTTTGAATTGAATGTTTTGTTGATTAATTTTGAGCTATTGTATATTTTATTGACTGAAACACGTTCACAACACAATAAACTATCTACCAAAACAACATTACTTG
Organism: Limnephilus marmoratus; assembly: GCA_917880885.1. Lineage (NCBI taxonomy): Eukaryota > Metazoa > Arthropoda > Insecta > Trichoptera > Limnephilidae > Limnephilus > Limnephilus marmoratus. Next base: position 9,220,736 of record OU862935.1, read on the forward strand.
CATTTATTATGTAAATTAATTGGTTTTACGATATTTAGTCGCAGAACACGCATTAGTTGCGACGGTTAAATTCGCGGCAAATTCTGACATTTCAATGTCATAGGCGAAATCGTTTTAAAAATATTCTGGGGTTGCAAGGTGAATGAAACTTTTAGGCGTCTCATAGAGTAATGTTGGCGCAAGCGATTCTGACACTGTTCTTCATACAAATTCTGTACACAGAAGGGCCAAAATCGCAGACCAAAAGTTTTTTGCCGAAAATATTATTCAAATATTTGAATTATTTTCTCGCGCATGCGCATCTCTGGCGCGTCTCCGGCCTGTCACCGGTTAATGATTATTTGCTGCTAAAACTGAGGAAAAAAATTCCTATGAAGTTTGGCAAAGCTGACGGAGTAACTTATTCGAGGAAAGTGTATTTGACTTATAAATTAACCAGAGACCTATTTTGTTGGAAGATCCAATAATCAAATAATTGGAATATTTCTGAATGAATCCATAAACTAAAAACTAATTTTAAAAGGTGATTAAATATGCTTTCAAATTTTATATTTCGAAATGAACATAATTTTTGAAATGTAAAAATTTTGAATGCAAACATAAAAAAGATTTAAAAATGGCTCACCTTACGTTTTTCGTTTTTTCTAACTCAAATTACAGTTAACAAATAAAAATAAAAATACAAACTTATTATATTAGGCAAATGTATTATAAACGATATCGTCAACTTGCTTTTTTGGTGTTTCATGTGAAAATAATTAATAAAAAATTCCCAAAGTTTAAAATTGCTGTTGGCAACTTTGGTTTCATAAAGGTGTACATTTTAAAATTGTTGTGGTTAACTTTTACGTTTGAATATAAAGCTTGGTCTTTCGTCTTTCTAACGCCGCTTAGATCATTTTTCTAACTATGATAGTAAGGGAGACGCATCGATTTCTCTGAGACCTATGTGAGTTGTTCCGAAAAGCGAACAAAGTAGCCTAAGGGGTTAGCACATTCACGAATGCAACGTCTATTGATATTGTTTTAGGGGAGAAGTGATATGACACAAAATCCATAGTGAAATCTCGATCGGTCATTCCTCGAATGATTGTTTTTAATCGATCTTTTATTTCTTCCAGTCCCGAATTTATGTCATAAGAAACTTGTAAAAATATATTGCATCGATCGTTCCTTGATGAATCTTTTACCATATTCATCGTCTCACAGTTTTACTCGATTTGAAATACGAACGTATATTTTAAAATCATTATTTCATAGCTAAATGGTAAACAATTAGCACATACCTCCCCATTTTTTTAAACTATACTCGACTGCAACGTGAGCTTATTATATTATTTACATACAAAATGAATAATGTTGGTCCCAGAATGGTACCCTGTGGAACACTCTGGTTGTTCTCTGTGTGCCTATAAATTAATTTGCAAGCAGCCTAAAGAAGAACTTTTGTTATATTGAAAATATCTACACTGGCGATACCATCAGCTACAGAGTTCAGTGTGTTGATCTATAAGTCCCTCATCATCATAATTAGCAAATTTGCATCCAGTGATGAATTTGTTTGGCCGAATTTTGGTTCATCAATTCGGATCAACATACATCAGTATGTTTTATCGAAGTTGTGTTATTGTTGTTTTTTAATGTTTGAATCATTTTGTAATAGTTCTGTTTGTGGTTTCAGGAACTTCTGTTGGAGCATGCAGACCTATTTTATCACCTGAAGAGTCTGTCTCCGTCAGGCACCATCACACAGGACGATATCAAAGAGATCAATGAGGTCATTCAGGATGATTTTAGGTTGGTTTCAATTTTCTATAGATTAACTTCCCCCGGAGCAGCGGTCGGCAAATAGTTTTGGTGGCGGGCCATATGAATATGTAAATTTGTTTGGGGGGGCCACACGACCATCGACATCACTCGTGCGCGTGTGAGCCTGCTCAATCAGTGTGCTTGTGACTGCCTGTCTGGATCGCCTATCGTCATCATGCTTCGGCAAGACACGAAGCATGATGACGATAGGTGATCAAGACAGTTAGAGGAACAACAGTTGAGATGGTATAGGCACATAACACGGAGACCACCAGACCACACAGTGAAGCAGGCAATGTCTAAGGAGCTTCATCAACAGTCATCCAGAGGAAGACCAAAGAACTCCTGGATCAGGAGAGGAAGACCAAAGACTCCTGCTCCAAAGTATTACAGAGAAACGGCCTGTATAAAAGTGATCCCCAGAACCGAAAAAGTTATAGCCTGAGAACGAGAAGAGCTGACCCCTACAGCCTACCTAGGCAATGTGTTGGGACAGTGCAAGGAAGAAGAAGAAGAGAGTACGAAAAGAGTGTGCGATATAATTGTGAATGATTGTCAATCGCGGGCGTGCGAGCCTACTCAATCAGTGCGCTTGTGACTGCCTGTCTGATTATTGCCTTTCGTCATCACGCTTCATGTCGTGCTTAGCAGCATCATAAACTGCAAATGTTTCCGACTCTATTGTACATTTTTTTCAACAATATTTGATAATTTTTTCAATATTTGACGACATATTACAATTATTATAATTTGGTGTTCTATTCACTTGCAGGTTCAAGATTCTGGACAAGGCAGAGCAGGATAGGAAGCTGGTGTTGTTTCAGCACCTCGGCTTCATCCATTGTCCGCTGCCCGAGCATTGTCCGGCACTGCCCAACTGCGCCGATCAGATGGCCATCACCGCTTTGGCCCAGCAGCTGGGGTGAGTTAGATCGCAACTAGTATTTGTGGCGGATGTTGACGACACGTGCTTTCATAACATTAATGATTCATGGCCCATCTACTTTGTTTCCATTATCTTTAGACTGTAGTAGAATACAATTATGGCGATCGTATATGTTATTAATATAATTGATTTTCAGATCTGTAACTGGTGATAATCAAGAAGGATCGGAGTGGGATTTTGATCCGGAATCGGACAATCTCAATCTTCTAATTTTAGGGGTAAATATTACTCAAATATTTCATATTTTGTATCTTTCATTTGTGTAGTGTTCTGTTATTTGATAGACACTACCAGATTCTCCAACACACTTTGGATGGAGATTACTTCTTGGGAATAAATGGATTCTGGTTCGTTTATCTGGTTTTATTAAATACTTCGCGTATTACAATATTGACCTCGTTAGTCGTCCTAACTTGGAGCTAGCTAAATTGGTTCTAACGAGTGTTTACAGAAAACACCCACTCTCAGCCCCCCCGACCCTCTGTCGGTCAACTTAGGTACTAAGCTACCTGCCATCTAGCGGAATCTACTGATAGTTCATATCACCCCCATCTATGTCTAAAAGCCGAAAGCTTTTTAGATTCGCAACAATTTGTAATTTGGGAGGCAGCTATGGGTACCGCCGTTTCCGGAACCTTTATTGGATAACCAACACCTCTGCCACAGGTCACCCCAAGTGGTTTGCTACGTTTGGTGATTTAGCAGGGGTGCCCGGATTCATGGGGTGAGGTTTGAAGGCAGATGACCAGGACGCACTGAACCCTAGATTCCTATCCACCCCTTAAACCCTTTTCCTTCCCAGAACTCTCCTCTCCTTCCTTTCCTTAAAAAAACCCTCCACACATCATCCCCAACGATGACATAGGCCCTGAGGGAAATTCTTTTTCTCAGGGCCTCCTATATGGAGCTCAAGTAAAAAAATATATATTACAATTCAAACGCATTCTGATCATTAGGGCACTAGAATCCTGTTAATTCGAACACTCATATTAATTAGGTACTGCTCTGCAGATTTTTGCTTCTAGGCCTGCGGGAGGCTTTTGGTTTGGCTTCGCCCAGTTAGTGTTGGTGACCGTTTTATAAATCCGATAGGAACTGGTTCCAAAAAAAGCCCGTTCCTCGGATCCACTGTCATCCAGCAATAGCTAGTCACCGGGACAGGCAATGACGTCATATGTAATCTATAGCCGCTTTATACTATTATTCAGAAATAAGTATCACAGCAAAGTATTACAGCAAAGTATTACCGTCAATCTTTCCATATCCGAAGAGATACTCAAATTCGTAGTAACCTATGGGGGAAACATCCCCATGTGAGCTGCTGACGAAAGTGGCGACATCTTTTGACGAATTCTTGAATTGGAAACCGAATTACAATGGTAGTTTTGCTTCAAATTTCACGTACTACGATGTTTATATGGTGAGGCGGGTACGGTGCGGTTGCAGACATGCACTTGAAGCCGGGTTCTTAAATTCAACCACGCAGACGCAAGCCTATTAATGTTGTTTGATTGATGATGATAATGATTCTCCAACAATGAAATTTCATATTTTTTGCAAATTTATCGTATTAATTAGAGCGTGCTGAGGACAGAACTTTTTGAATTTTTTAAAAAATATCAAAAAGAGTATGACATCACAGTAAACACGGCAGTCTGCAGCATTGTCATTTGAATTATACTGAATCGTATCTCGCACAACGTCATGAGACACCATTGCATGTTTTATCCAAGTTTAGTTTGAAGGATCGTAAATTGTAATTTTTGAGAATTTTAATATTTTAAATTTTCAATTTTCACAGGCCATGCCCTGAAACAAGGAAATTATGCAAAGCATCACTTTAAATTGAATGTTGTGTGGATTTATTTTGAGCTATCGTATATTTTATTTACCGAAACACATTTCTAGAACAATAAACTATGTATCAAAACAACATTACTTGGGTTAATTTGGTAAATTGATAGATTTTACGATGTTTTTGTCAAGTATCACGCATCGGACTTTGACAGTTTGAATCGCGGCAAATTGGCATTTCGATTCCACAGATAAAATCATTTAAAAATATTCTGGTATTGCCAGGTGAATGAAACTAGTAGCTATATCATCAACGATGTTGGCACAAGCGATTTTGACCTTGTCCTTCATACAAATTCTGTATACAGAAGGGTCAAAATCACATTCAAAAATATTTTTTTCGAAATTTTTTCCACACGCATGTGCACACACCGCGCGCATCCGCGCGTTTCCGGCGAGTGAGAGGTTAAAAATAAAACATTTTCATAAAATTAAATGATTAGGAGAAGTCATTGTTCAAACCCTGATAATTACAAAATAATTGTAATTCGAAATTTTGTCAAATAGAGGTTTTGTTAAAAGCTCGCCTTTACTTTACTTTATTATATTATTATTTAGTGGTGGAAATCCATTGTAATGTTATGATGATTGTATCTCATTTGGTGATTATGTATTGTTTTCAGTCACCCGTGGTAACTGATGAAGTCCTGAGGAGAATAGAGTCCGCCACTTCGGGTAGGGTGGCCTGCAGGTCCTCCACCACCCTAGACCATCACATTCCCAACTTTAAACCTAATGGTAAGTTTACTCTTTTAAGAGCACTAAAACTGGTGGTAAATTCACTCAGTTTTGTCCTGGTCAAAGATCACTAATTAATAATGGCCTAAGCTGTATTTCCTAACCTTTATATTCCCGTCTTCTGCCCACTCCTTCAGCCTCACAACATACATTCAGGATCACGTCTTCCGACTGAAATAGATCCCTGGCAATTTAATATGTATAGTCCACAACACTTTTTTACGTGTATATTTTTTTAATGAACACATTTTTCCAGGCTGTTTCTGGGTGTATTGGGACCAGGAATCTTTTGAAAATGTCCGAGACGCCGTGGAACGAAGCCTTCTGTCCAATTTGGAACAAGACGACCATTCACAGAGCAATCAGGTTTGTCAATATTTGTGTATGAGTATATGTATGCGGGATAAATTGGGTCATTTAAAAAATGCATGTCTTCAAGGGAGTGGTGATAAAACAGAACTACGAAAACTTCTTACTGATTTCACTGTATAAAATTTTTTTTTAGTCTCGCTAACAAAAGCTGCCTAGTTAAACCTAAAACCAAGACTTTTTATTGAAGTGAAAACTTCTTTAGCACCGTTGTGATTTGAAAATTGATGAAACAGAAACGAGAGCAAAACAAACACATACATCTATAGGATTTAGCCTGCGAGAGAATGAGATAGCAATAAAATATTTATTTAATTCACAGTTACTCAGTTCTGATATAATACGATAAATCCACAGTCCCACGCAAGTCTCCTTTGGTATAGTGGTATAGAGCGCCTTTGCCTTTCGAAGAACCTTTGCAGACATTTAGCCTACCAAGGATCAAATTCTATGATATCAAAAAAAAAGAAAGATATTGTAAAATCAATATCCAATCTTCAAACCATTCCAAAATGAACCGGCAAAAGAAAACATGAAAGTGTAGGTATGTCGTCACTACGCCGGAGAGGATGTACAGCAAACTCAGCAGAAGATTTAATATATTTATTTGATGAAACAAATTAAATACTCGTAAAATGCAAATGTCGATAAAATTAAATACAGCGTTTAGAGTGAGTTGTCGTAGCGAGTGAGCTTGAGTGAGTTAGTGCCTTTCTTGAGTAGGTCCTCCGTTTATATAGGTGATGATTCCTTTGTTCTCGTTTCCATGGGTGGGAGTAAAGCGTCCGGACCTCGAACTCACAGAATTGCTGACGGTGGGCTCCATAGTTCATTTATTATTTTAGCACAGGTAGAGTATTTTGTCTACCCGGTGATTGAATGTTTCGCAATGCCTTTTGCCTGGTCAGCGGTTTTTGCCTCGGGTGTCATTGATCGATATTTAAATTCGTGTTTCGTAATCCATTATTGTCTGATCGTTGATTCAGCTTTTCTTCGCATTCCCGCTCGTGATGATGTTATGATTTTCGGGTCGAAATCCTGCAAAGTATTTAGCAGCGTTGACACGGCTGCTACAAAAGAAAGCGACATCTAGCGACTCCGAAGAAGAAAACACAAATACTAATAAATAAATACTAATAGGAAATATGTATAGTGTTATTTACGGACTTTAGTGTAGAGGTGAGATCTTAATAATATACGCGTGTACGAGATGAACATTCATTGGTACTATACAAGTTATAACCTACTTGCTAACTAACGAGCTGTCGGTAGAAAAGAGAGCGAGCAGGTACATACATCACCTTTTATACCGAGTTCTGCCGTCTCACTCTTGCATATTCAAAAAGGCAGGCGTGCCACCAAAACCATTCTTACATATAGGAAAAGGTGCACTGGAATTCGAGTTCGGTGCTTCGTAGCCTATCGGTCTCTTTGTACGGTCTTTCGTAACCTCCCCACTCATGTCTACTTTAATTTTCTGAAGGTTTCTATCGCTTGTGAATTGCACACTCTGATTTTTTTTCTGTCTTGTACTTTTCATATTTTCATTTAGATTTACTAATTTTATCCTTCTTCTTCAGTGATACAAAATCACGGTAATCGTTGGTTGCGTAACCGCAATAAGTTGGCTAATTAGATCTGTTGTACGTGTTTCAGAGTCTTCCTATGGTGATCCTGCTGTTGCTCCAGCCCACGGTGGGCGAACAGGAACTCAGGCAGCTGCAGGACGACGGACAGAGCCTCAGTGAAAAGTTAGTCCACCAATCATTAACCAAATTCAAAACTCTACAGGGCCTGCAGATAATTCTTATAGTAGACAACTGCTGACCTTTTACAAATCGCAATGGCACATTTTGCAGCACCTCTGGTTTGGAGCCCTAAAATACCTGAAAAAACCCTTCGATTCTGTGCAGAAATGTGTGGTCTGTTTCATAGATTCCCCTACCTTAACGATTGGGTAGCTGTCTTTCGAGCACAGACATCTGGTGGCAATGCTATCCTTGTTCTACCGGCATTTCAACTTGCATCATCGATCCTTTCGGCGCCGATGCACCATCAGGAAACATGTCAAAAGAGCTTCCAAGATTTGTACATGGTTGACATTTGTCATACTAGAACAGGCCGTTTCTGCTGCTCATTCTTGTGTTCAACAGTTCGACTGTGGAACAAATTGCTGGCTTCTGAGTTTTCTTCCTCCTAAAAAGACCCTCCACACAGCATCATCTCTAGGTTCCACAGTCCCGCATACTAAACATGTCGTTGAATGTTCCAGTGTCCACTGGGCGTACTACGAGTGCCGTGTGGAGGAGTTGGGCAACAGTGGCGGGGTGACCACGGCCCTTCGCCGCCTGCCGCGAGCCCGCCCTGCCGTCCCGCGAACTCTGGCTTTGGCTGACTGCTTTCATGCAGACATAAGGTATCTCTTCTAATTCCAACCTGTTATATAGGGTGTCTGGGGGTAAACTGTAATAACTTCGGGAGGTGATTCTACACGATATTATAAGTAAAAAAGATAAATAACTTTTTTGAAACTTTTAGGGGAAGTTTTGTGATAAAAAGATAAAATTAGACCCGCATGTGCAGTCAGCTCTATTATTTTACGCTGTTACGATACGGGCCTATCACAACCATGTAATGTTGCCACAGTCGTGCCCGGCAGGCTCTCAGCAAGTAAGATGGTACCTCATACTAAGAATTTTTAGGTAGGTAAGTCTTTTTGTATGGGAAAAAAAATGTTGGAATTTCGGAAAAAAGTTGTTAATCTTTTTTACTCCTACCATCATGTAGAATCACCTCCCGAAGTTATTGCACTTTCCCCGGACACTCTGTATATATAACCTGCTGTAGTGTATCATATTATGTCTATTAACCTTATTTTTTTTTAACTGATAGTTTAGGAAATATTCAACGTCATTTTAAAACGACAGTGGTTCTGAATGTATTACTATATGTATGTATGTATTACTATATGTAATACTATAAAAATGGACCATGTTCTACAAAGAATATTAAAAAAATATATATCAATATTTAACCTGTAATCGGCAGGAGACGCGCAGCGCGCGCATATTGTTCGCATGCGCGGGGAAAAAATGAAAAAAAAAATGGAAATAAATTATGTTTGTCTGCGATTTTGACCCTTCTATGTACAGAATTTGTATGAAGGACAAGGTCAGAATCGCTTGCGCCAACTTTTCCCCATAAGACGGGTAAAAATTTCATTCACCTTGCAACCCCAGAATATTTTTAAACGATTTTATCTGTGGTATAAGAATGTCAGATTTGCCGCAAATTTTAGCCGTCAAGTTGATGCATGTTCCTAAAACATCGTAAAACCTATTAATTTACGTAATTAACGCAAGTAATGTTGTTTTGGTACATAGTTTATTGTTCTAGGAATGTGTTTCGGTCAATAAAATATACGATAGCTCAAAATTAATCCACAAAACATTCAATTCAAAATTCAAAATCGTGTTTTGTTACGAAATTTCCGTATTTTTCCTGGAATTTGCCGGCCTTTGACTGGTTAACCTCTAATAGGTCGGAGACGCACGGGCGCGCGCGAATTGTGCGCATGCGCAAGAAAATAATTCGAAAAAATATCGAACAAGAAATGTTTAGTCTGTGATTTTGGCCCTTCTATGTACAGAATTTGTATGAAGAACAGGGTCAGAATCGCTTGCGCCAACATTACACCATAAGATGGGTCACCTTGATGGTTCATTCACCTTGCAATCCCAGAATATTTTTTAACGATTTTATCTGTGACATAGAAATGTCATTTTTGCCGCGAATTTTAGCTGCCAAAATTAATGCGTGTTCCTCGACTAAAACATCGTAAAACCTATTAATTTACATAAATAATGCAAGTAATGTTGTTTTGGTACATAGTTTATTGTTCTAGGAACGTGTTTCAGTCAATAAAATATACGATAGCTCAAAATTAATCCACAAAACATTCAATTAAAAATTCAAAGTGGTGCTTTTTTAGTGAATTTTCGTGAAATGGCCTGGCCTCCCAGAGGTTAAAGACAATATCATGTCTACTTATCACTTGAAAGTATTATTGATGTGTTCTTCTCATCAAAACACATATAACACATAATAAATATATATGTTATCAGATAAAATAGTTATACAAAATAGTCAATTAGTATAACCTCAAACGACCAGTGACGTTTTGAAATGACACGATACTTTAGGATGCTAAAAACAAATATTATATCAATGTTTTTGTTATATTTTCTTTATAATATGAAAGAATACACGTTTTACTGTAAACAAAATGAAAAATATATGAAAAAAACATAAATACCTTGTCCTTTTTAATACTGCGATTCCCTCGGATCATAGCTTTTCAAAAGGTGTGATCAACGATTCATGTTTACGATATGAAGTGTGTACGCAATGAAAAAAATCAATGTTGTTAGGAAGGATTCACTAAATTATTTGTAAAACACCGCAAATAAATGGGTTCAGTATTTACTTCGTAAAAATTTTTCAAATTTCACGTCATTTTAAAATGACTATGGTTGAGAAAGAGTTAATGGGCCTTAAAAGTAAAACTAACTAACCATCACGCCGTTTCTCCGCAGGGGTAGGCAGAGAGGACGGACCGCCAAACAACTCGGTCTTGGCACACACTCTTTGCCTCACTCACATTCATACATCGTCTCATACATACTCTTCTATTATTCTGACTTTTGACATGGCCCGTCTCAAGTATCTGATTTACTTGATCGTGCCATGTCTTCCTCGGGCGTCCCCGACTTCTTCTACCATTCACATTTGCATCATATATTCTTTTTACACTACTTTCTTCACTCATTCGCTCTACGTGCCCAAACCATCTGAGGGTCCCTTTCTTAATTTTGCTCATTATACTTACATCAGCCTTACATTCTTTGCGGATATCCACATTTCTAACACGATCATACACACATACGTCTCAGGGATCTCATTTCAACAGCATTCAGTTTACTTTCATCCTTCCTCTGCCAGTTCCATGCCTCACTGCCATACATACATCAGGGTAGGTACCAGGACTCCATTGTGGACTGCTAGCTTCGCTTTTTTTGACAGTTTTTTATTAGCGCCAACAGCATTCAGTCCTCCATTAATGGAGTTACCGGCATTTACCCTTCTTTCGATATCTCTATCAGCCTTCCCATCTCTCGTAAACAGTAATGAAATGTAATACATAAAATCATGTATAAAGTTTGAAGAAGAATTATTTATGATAGTAAAGAGTGCATTGTGCTATTTCAGGATAATAATGTGCCTATTCTGCGGGGACCCGTTCCCCGTGGAGAACGTGCTGGCCCCTCTTCTGCTGCATCCCACCTGCTGCCTCACCGGGGTCAGCTCCGTGCTCATCGACACCTTCCTGGGGGACTCCAAACGCAATGTTGAGGTGAGTTTCTTATTGTTCTTAGCTTATTTTAAACACCAACATCAACGGCTGTTGTTCCCAACTTTTCCATCCATCAATCTGAGTCTCCGATCAGCTAAGTAATTTGTTTAGTACGCTTGATTTGCTGTTGGTCGGAGAGTTGCATTTGAGAAGTGTTGAACCAAATTTTCAGCTCAACAGTTGATCAGTAGGATTGGGAACAACGGCCACCATAAACTGAGTTTGTACATTGCTTCTTAGATAAAATAAACTTGAACCTGTATTGCATTATTACATTCCTAATTAATTTAGTATGCGGCTAAACATTGGGAATGTATGTAAAAAAAATATTTCGAAAAAATATGTTTGTCTGCGATTTTGACCCTTCTATGTACGGAATTTGTATGAAGGACAAGGTCAGAATCGCTTGCGCCAACATTTACCCATAAGATAGGCAAAAATTTCATTCACCTGGCAACCCCAGAATATTTTTGAATGATTTTATCTGTGACATCAAAATGTCAAATTTGCCGCGATTCTTTCTGTTAAAGTCCGATGCGTGTTACTTGACGAAAACATCGTAAAACCTATCAATTTACGTAATTAACGCAAGTAATGTTGTTTTGGTATACAGTTTATTGTAGGAATGTGTTTCGGTCAATAAAATATACGATAGCTCAAAATTAATCCACAAAACATTCAATTCAAAATTCAAAGTGGTGCTTTGTTAGGAAATTTCCATGTTTTTCCTGGTCTTTGACAGGTTAAGACTTTCAAAATTTTATCTGGACATTATAGTTGCCCTGACATCCAAGAAATTTTCACCACCAATGTATGTATATATATCTCTGTGGACACTTATCAAAATACCCTTAGCGCCCAATCCTAGGAAATAAATACTTCCTTGCAAATAGAGTAGTGGAAGCATGGAACAAACTTCCGCAACATGTCATCGATGCTACTGAAAAAGCCAATTTAAAGCTCTATTGGATGCTAATTTGGAGAGAAGAAAGGATTAACTTATTTTAAAATTGAAAACAATTCAATAACTGTCAAACTTTTGAAATCAGATGCGAGTGCTTCTGTGGACTGCTGCCTCCTTCTCATTAAATAATAATAATAATGATGTGGATGTTTTCCAGATCATTGTTTCGAGTTACCACGGAGCCAACCAGTTCAGAGAGGAGTTAATCCATGGCTTTGTGCTCGTCTACTCTGCCAAACGGAAGGCCAGTCTTGCCAACCTCAAGTACGTATCGATCTTTAATAATTCACTTCTGAAGATAGCCTCATGTGAAACATTCTGAATTATCAATAACGTGGTTTGCATTTGTTCAGCGCCTTCTCGATGAACATCCCCAACCTGCCCATTCAAGTGGTGGCCGTGGCGGAGGGAGCGGGGGCGTTCTTCGGCTCGGAGCTGTCGCAGATGCTGCTCACCGAGGGCAATGCAGCTGCCGACCGGCTGGGAGCGCACTTTTGCACCTACACACCCTCCTGTCACAGCAACTGTGAGTACAGGCTTCAGACAGTCACGTCAGTTTGACTTTAACTTTTTACTTGCGACTGACGAACATGTGTGTGATTTGGAAATTCAGATCCATTGCACGACTGACACATACATGTGTGATCGGAAGGCACTGTGAGTACACACGTCGTTAAACAGACATATCAGTTTGTTTTTAACTTCTTACTTGCGGATGATGCACACGTATATGATTTAGCAAGTCAGACTAGCGGCGCGGCTGACCACGTGTATGGTTGAACGGCACCCAAGATTCCAATCAAAATTTCACAGAGTGTGTAAGACAGGAGGATTCGACCGGTCAGTGGTTGAGTGGGCATCACGTTTGGGTCCCACCCAGGCGTTCCGTGTTCGATTCCTCGGTTGGCTAAGTCCTCCATCACAACTCAAGCAACATTTTCGGCTTACTGTGGTGGTAGTAGGAGATTTTCAAATATTGTCGGGTTATTCATAACCCGGGAATATTAGTCTTTCTTTCTTCAGCATTTGAGCTCATGTATTCTTTTTCCTTCCAGCTGCCTTCTACACGCCATTCTTCAAGGAGGTGTGGGAGAAGAAGGGCGAGATTGAGCAGGCCTTCCACCTGGAGGAGGCCCCTCACCCGGGGCTGCAGGGAGCCCTGCCTGACGTGGCGGAGCCCCGGCCGAGGCCCCCACCTCGGGCTGATAGCTACCATCTAAACCACAGGTTAAATACATTCTTCCAATCTCCTTGGTGAACGTGCGTTGGATGTAGGTGATATTTGATTAGTCTAATGCATCAGTGATCTTCCTCTGCTTGTCCCGCCAGACACTTTTCTAGTGGCCATGAGTTTTTCCAGGTTCCGAGTTCTCAATTTAGCGAGCAACGCCTCTGAAATATCTTATGATACGATTTATGCGGACAGTTGATAGTAGTCTATTCGTATCAACCCTTTAGAAACAGCGGCACGAGAAGTAGGACTGCGGGTTAATATGTATTGACAAAACAAAAATGATGGTACAGAGCAGGAACCCTTCACATAGAAGAAGAAGTAGTGCACAATTTAAAGACAACTACTCATACGAAGTGGTCGATCAATTCACCTACCTGGGCTCCAATCTGACAGAGAACAATGAGGATCCAGCAGAAATCAGAAGGAGAATCACAGCAGCCAACAAAACATACTTCTCTTTGCTGTCAGTGTTTAAGTCACGTAGTGTCCACAGAAAAATCAAAATAACCATATATAAGACCATTGTTAGAACTATATTGGCATATGGTTGTGAGGCGCCGACACTGATGGTAAAGATGGCTGAAATGCTGGATATTTTTGAAAGAAAAGTGCTGAGAAGAATATGTGGACCCGTAAAAGAGGGCGCATCCGGCACAATAGAGAATTGCATGATATATATATAAGGCCCCTAGTATCTCAGCACATATGAGACTCCTCAGGTTGAGTTGGGCTAGGCATGTACAGAGAATGCCGGATACACGCATCCCAAAAAGAATTTTGACTGGACACCCAGGTGAAAAGTGGAGGTTATCCACCACTTACCCGCCCTGGTATAAGTAACAGATGGTACTTTGTTTTTCCTGTTAAGCACTTGCATACCACTCACTAACATCGTATGCAAGGACACTGGAGGTCTAAATTTGTTCAAAATAAATAAATGTAGCTTTGTTTAACAAAAAAAATTAGAATCTTGCGAGAGCCTTGAAGGAGTAACCCAGGTGGAAAGAGAAAAGTGGAAAGACCCAGACTGAGGTGGGAAGAGGTAAGAGGGGATGCAGCACAGCTTCTCCAGCTGTGCTGGATATGGGCTGTAGCGCCATCGAAGTAGAAGAAGCTCTTCGTATTTGGTTACTGTATTAATTTAATGTTGTGTTTTCCAGGAATGATGGCTATCAGCTCCCGAGCTCCCTGGACTTGCTGCTGGGGTCACAGCAAGATAGTAACAATACTAATCACAGGGGTGGGTACATGAGAGGTACATATCTTTTGTATTGTGATCGTTATGTCTAAGATTAACTTTTTTTATTTGTATTTTCCAAGTCTTAACATCGACGGAATTCTCGGCAAGATCGGTTAAATTAAATAAAATATTTTCTTTCATTGAAATTTGACAATCTCTTTGTCAATGAAGTAAGCTTTGAACATAGATATTGCAACTTCAAAACTTCTTGTTATTCTTCAATCGGGAGTTTGCTTTGGAGATATTGTTTGGCTTGCTTTATAACCTTTATATACCGTATATATATATCAATCGTCCGTTAGTTAGTCGGACATCTCCAAAAACTAAGTTTTGTTTAAATTTTTCACAAATTATTTGTAATGTCCATATTTCCGCTTCTCAAAATACAACGGATGAATTCAACGACCTGCCCACGTTAATGATGCTTTAGGCGTAATAGAGGTGAAATGTCACTTCCACATTCCACCTGGAGCGCTTCTGATGGTCATTTTGTTTGCGCTGTACAAGCCTACCCTCCTTTTCAAACTTTTCAGCCTACCCTCGTATACCACATTAGACATCTATCTCCAAATACTAAGTTTTGTTTAATTCTTTACAAATTTATTTGCATTGTAAATTGGTTCAGTAATTTGAGTACTATATAAGATAGAAAGTTCATTTTTACATGCAGTTGCATATTTAACACAAATTTTGTGTTTTTAGATTTGTATGACTAATGAACTGGACAAATGATATTTGCATGTTGAAATTACTGTTGTTAATGAGGCTGTCTCATAAAATTAAATGTCATGTTTGTTAATGTATCGTATTAATTAGTAGACCAGGCATGCCCAACCTGCGGTCCAATTGAAGAGATTTTGCGGCCCAAAATGAAGTTTTTAGCTTTCTATGATTTTGATTTTGGACACTGGAAAAAACAAAAATATTATTCTTGTAAATTTATCACATTATTATTATATAAGGGTCGACTGAGATCTCGGTCTCGGTCTCGGCATTCTCGGCTACAAATTCTATTGAGAACTCTGTCTCGGTTCTCGGCCATGACCGAGACCGTTGTAAGAAGGTACAGTATGTATAGAATAATGGGATTCAAATCTACCGCGCGCGTCCACATTCGTCACTTGGTGTCAGTGCGTGAAAGAGATGTCAATTGTGATTGGTCGGCTAGGGTTTGTTAGGGTGTGTTATTTCGATTTAATGTGTTTACTAAGTAGGTATAATGTTTTATTGTTGCTGTACTATGAAAAAATTGCGCATTTTAATTTTTTTTCTCAATTTATCTATTCTCGGTCTCGGCTGAGATTTTAATTTATTCTCGGTCTCAGCCGAGAACGAAAAACCTGTCTCGGTCGACCCTTAATATTATATTTTGTGAAATTAGAACTTTTGTGTTATTAGACCTCGGACTCCTGATGGAGGTTTTGATTTATTACTTAACCGGTCAAATGCCGGGATATTTCGTGGAAATTCGTGTAACTTCGCGAAAAAACACTAAAAAACCACCACTTTGAATTTTGAATTGAATGTTTTGTTGATAAATTTTGAGCTATTGTATATTTTATTGACTGAAACACGTTCACAGCACAATAAACTATCCACTAAAATCACATTACTTGCATTTATTACGTAAATTAATAGGTTTTACGACGTTTTATTCGCGATACAAATACATCGCGATAGTGATAACGACCGTTAATTTCCAGTGTGGCAATTCGAGTGAAATCTTTAACACTACCTAGAGTAATGATGGCGCAAGCGATTTTGACACTGTTCTTCATACAAATTCGTACATATAAGGGTCAAAATCGCATACCAAAAGGTTTTCAAAGACAATATTATTCAAATATTTGAATTATTTTCTGCGCCTGCGCATTAGGACCCGCGCGCCGGCGCGTCTCCGGCATTTGACCGGTTAATATTATATTTTGTGAAATTAGAACTTTTGTGTTATTAGACCTCGGACTCCTAATGGGGGTTTTGATTTATTGCTTAAAAAGTGCCAATTTGTGATAATATAATAAAATTACTGAAATTTTCTTAATTTACCTATATTATTAAATATGTTATGAACTTGTCCAAAATCAGTTATTGCTCGTGGTTCTAATTGTAATATGCGCCATTTACCTGTATTCAGGGACGGATCTAAAGGTCAACATTTCAGCAATTTTAAATTGTTTTTTGTTTTATTTTTTTATGTGTGTGTGTGTGTGGCCCACCTAAGTTCAGTAATATTTTTTTTGGCCCACCAAACGATTTGGGTTGGAGCATGCTGTTTTGGCCCACAAAATTAGGAGACCACCTTATTCTTGTAAAAGTTGTATTTTCGTTTCTTAACAATGTAATTTTTATGTCTAGGTTTCAACGTGTACCCCCCGCCCTCCACCCCCCCTGAACCTGCCCCCCCAGACCACAGACTACCCCCCGCCGACCTATCACGTACGTTAATCCAAAGACAACTTCTTCCTTGTTCATTCAACGCTATCTTCCAGTCTCCACATGTTGTGTTCTTCTACAACTAAACCATTAACAAAGTGATCATGCTTTTCCATTTTTTGAACTACAGTAATCCCTCAATATCCGTGGTTTTGCTTATCCGTTGTCAAAAGGTAACAAACAAAAAATTGTTCAGCTGTTTTGTATGTAAACTGATTAGTCAAAAATTAAAAAAAAAAACTTGGTTACTAGTAATACGAATTACTGGTGTTAAGTGCTCAGGGATCACTGGTTAAAGTATTGTACATCCTGATACACCCTGCATATGTTCTTACCTGGATGTTCTCAATTCTGGTATTAATTACTGTTGTTGCACAATCAGGAATCACTGATTAAAGTCTTGTACATCCTAATACATAGTGCATATGTTCTTACCTGGATGATCTCAATTCTGCTATGATTGACTGGTGTTTCGCACTCGGGAATCACTGATTAAAGTCTTGTATATTCTAATACACCTTGCATATGTTCTTACCTGGATGTTCTCAATTCTGGCATTAATAAATGGTGTTGCACACTCAGGAATCACTGATTAAAGTATTGTACATACTGATACACCGTGCATATGTTCTTACCTGGATGTTCTCGATTCTGGTGCAAATTACTGGTCCTGCACACTCAGGGATCACTGATTAAAGTCTTGTACACCCTAATACACCTTGAATATCTTACCCGGATGTTCTCAATTCTGGTTTTAATTACTGGTGTTGCACAATCAGGAATCACTGATTAAAGTATTGTACATCCTAACACACCTTGCATATGTTCTTACCCGGATGTTCTCAATTCTGGTTTTAATTACCGGTGTTGCACAATCAGGAATCACTGGTTAAAGTATTGTACATCCTGATACACCCTGCATATGTTCTTACCTGGATGTTCTCAATTCTGGTATTAATTACTGTTGTTGCACAATCAGGAATCACTGATTAAAGTATTGTACATCCTAACACACCTTGCATATGTTCTTACCCAGATGTTCTCAATTCTGGTGCAAATTACTAGTCCTGCACACTCAGGGATCACTGATTAAGTATTGTACATCCTAACACACCTTGCATATGTTCTTACCCGGATGTTCTCAATTCTGGTTTTAATTACTGGTGTTGTACAATCAGGAATTACTGATTAAAGTATTGTACATACTGATACACCCTGCATATGTTCTTACCCAGATGTTCTCAATTCTGGTTTTAATTACTGGTGTTGCACAATCAGGAATCACTGATTAAAGTATTGTACATCCTAACACACCTTGCATATGTTCTTACCCGGATGTTCTCAATTCTGGTTTTAATTACTGGTACACCATGCATATTATTACCTGGATGTTGTCAATTCTGACACTAATTACTGGTTTTTGCACTTTTCTAAAGAGGGATTACTGTATTTTCATTAAAAATCAAAATTCTTTTAAAATGTATTTAATATTTTGTGTAGTTCGTTTGATAATAATTAGTTATGTAGTAATTTGTGTTTTCATCATTTTTAATGTTATCTCATGCAGCGGATTTGAATTGTTCAGAGGATTCTTTGAGCACACACGAATCAGGTGATTTCCCATCTACTTAGTATTTTAAGTTCCACAACTCACTACTTGTTAGTTTCACGTCTACCATAAACTAAATTTTCTTCCCATATTGACATTTTGCCTCATTCTTTTAACAATAACCCGGTCTCTTTAACCTTTAAACGCTTATGTGCCGCGCGCAAAAAAGGTAACCCACTGCCCAAGAATTTTTTGTGAAATATTTGCAGCATAATCACCGGTTCCGTACGGGGCCGTTGGGCTTGAATGACGCAAATCTGCGGTCCCACTGGGCATCTAAAGGTTAATAAAATTCACTAGAGTTGTCATTGGATCTTTGTCTCCTGGATTCACAATGTGTTTTCTAGGTATTCAGCCTCAGGCCTTGTTGCGGGTATGGGTACCGCCGCCCCGGGAAATTTTAACCCCAGGAACCATTTACTGGATAACCAACTCTTCTCCCATGGAACTCAGTCCACCTATGATGAAAGAGATTAACTTATACTGGGTGTTAAGGGACGTACTTGACTTACTTTAACCAGTGATTCCTGACATTATTTGGAGTAAAAAATGTAAATGAAATTTTGGTCTCCGGTGACATTTTTGAGGTTTTTTTTTTTTTCTACAAAAACATAAAAAAATGGTAGTTCTTGAACAGTTGGAGACGGGGTAAGGGGTTCGTCGGACACCCGGCCGAGTGACCAGTGACGGCGTGCGGAAGAATTTTTTTTTCATTGATTTTGAAGAAAAAAAATTTGAAAAAAAAAAGAGTCGTCAAAAAAAGTCACCGGAGACCAAAATTTCATTTACATTTTTTACTCCAAATAATGTCAGGAATCACTGGTTAAAGTAAGTCAAGTACGTCCCTTAACACCCTGTATGTCCCTAACAAATATACTCGTGGAAGAACCCATGCACATTTTTATGCTCCAAAGCGAGGATTTGCCTATCAGAACTCGCCAATCAACAGAGCAACTCAACTACTTAACGATTCTGCACTGACCATCGACATTTTCAAGGTCACTAACAGACAGTTTGCCAACTATCTTTTGACACATGTCACAAAATAGTAAAACTGCCCCCATATCTTTTTAATATGTAATCTTCGTGATATATTGGGGTAAAACCGTTTTACGAAGAACATGAAAAAAAAATAGCCCAACTAATAAAATACAGTACCTTTTCAGACTGGCCAAGAGCTCGGATTATACTATGTTAGATAGAAAAACCCATGTGACACGTACAGCACAGAATAGCGTGGACACACGGCACAAAAGTTCTTGCGTAACTCCAGAGAAACCTGGCGTTAGGCTGTTGAACTCGTAAGTTTTTTACGGTAAATTGCTCTTGTAAGCGATTTATGGCCAAATTACCAATGTAAACGACACCAAAAGTCACTTAACGTAATTAATAGCAAATTACAGAACTTATTCTTTCGGAAGTTTTTTGACAGGTCTAATCACGCCCTCGCGAATTTCCAGCCTTCTTACAGCTTATAAAATCAGTTTGATAAACTAAGAGACTTACCGCAAGAAATAGTTCCGAAATGCACCACGCAACATTGCGAAATGTCAAAAATTAAAAGACAATTGTTTTCATAGGATATTTTTCCTACAAAACTAATATTTATTTCCACTTATTTAAGTTTTTTCTGGAAAATGAGCATCCTTCTATTCAATTATCGGTCCAATCCTTTCCAATCTTAATGTTTTTGTTTTTAACATTTACGTATTTGAAATTTTGAATTCGAAGTCGGTTGCTGTCAGCGGTTGTCAGGTAGCTGTCATTCGGATAAAACGAAATTAATTGCCGCCTTTGACGGCATAAAAGCGCATGGAGAACTGTTTAATTAAAGCCAAAATCTATTTCAACACTTTATTTGGGCCTTTTCGTCTTTATTGACAAAATCGCGTAAATTTGACAGTAGCAGGTCGTTGTTGACAGGAAGCCATCTTACCCCAAATAAATTTACAGATGTAAACGGTCGCTTCAGCATTTACACAGGTCGAACTTCCGTGATCATTAATTACCACAAGTCGGATGCATATGTAAACGCTCCTGTGAGTGACCTGTCAAAATCTTATGCAATCCGTAAATTTTAATTACAAGTCTAACCCCAGCCTTAGAAGCTTCGGTATGAGGAGAGAGGGGTCGTTAGGCAGTTCGGATTAACCTGGTTACGAATTATAGAGGCTCTACTGTACAACACTATGTAGAGAACGATACTCAACAACCGAATAATTGGGTTTTATACGCTGGCAACCCAGCTGACGTGAGCTTGCGTTCCTTCCGTTCGCAAAGGTACCTAACCTTATTCGTTTTTCGACGGCCCGACCAGCTGTTGTGTGTTAGAGTGTCGTTCCCTACAAATCTTCTGATAAAATACTTGTCGTGTTTTACAAAAATTAAATAAACCTTAACTTCAGTATTAAATATTTCTTTCAATTTTAATATCACGGTACACTTGGTAACCTAGTGGAGTCAGATAAAGAAGTAAGTATAACCACGGCGGATCGCTGACCCAATCTGGCGTGGCCGCCATTACACAAAATGTAGCAATCAATAGTAAAAAATTATTATAGGACTATTGTCCGATTGTTTGTAACCTGAGCATGTTTGTCTGTCTTTTAGAAAAAAAATTAAAATATATAAACTGACATGTTGTATATGTATTTGCAGATACGGGCGGCGGATGGGGCATGGTGAATGCACGCTCCGCCACCACGGGAAGGACACGCGCGCCGCCCCCTCCACGCCATCGCCATGCGCACACGCTCAAGGTGCAATCCGCTGTAAGTGCCCCTTACTCCTTACTCCTTCCACTTTATTACACCTTTTTAATTTATTTTTTATGCCTAAAGTAATGCCAAAAACATTGGGAAAAGTTTATTGACCTAAAAGGAAATTGTGTTGAAATTACAGGATATAAAAATGATAGCTATAGCAACTGTTTGGTTGTGAGTAAAGTGATGAAAGCATTCGAGTTTTGACGTTTGGAGAATTCAACAATGAGAGGTGTTGACACGGATCTTGTGATTCCAATAGGATGCTGCGTGTCTAGCAAGGGCAGATCCAGCTTTGGCGCCAGGGGGGGGGTCGTGACCCCATGATCCCCCCCTGGATCCGCCCTTGGTGTCTAGGGAACTTTATGAAGGTGTCAAATAAGGAAGGCGTAAAACTCACCGTAGTCTGATGTAGCAGGCTGGATTGTAGCTGGATTGATGATGTCCGCAAAAGTTTCACATTCCACATAAAATATTCCTACTGTGCACAGATTGTATGATCACCAACAGTTATAATTTGAAGTTTTTACATAAACTGGTAATTTACGCTTGCATTTGAGAATACGAAAATAATTGAACTTGGTTAAACGGTCAAAGGCCGGAGCCGCAAATCTGAGGGCGTCATATGCGCATGCGCGAGAAAATAATTCAAATATTTGAATAATATTGTCGACGAAAAACTTTTGGTCTGCGATTTTGACTCTTCTATGTACAGAATTTGTATGAAGAACAGTGTCAAAATCGCTTGCGCCATCATTACTCTAGGTGATGCTAAAAGTCTCATTCACCTAGTCACCCTGGAATATTTTTAAAACGATTTCATCCATGACAATGCACTGTCATAATTTGCCGCAAATTTAACGGTCACAATAAATGCGTGTATCGCGAATAAAACGTCGTAAAACCTATTAATTTACGTAATAAATGCAAGTAATGTGGTTTTAGTAGATAGTTTATTGTGTTGTGAACGTGTTTCAGTCAATAAAATATACAATAGCTCAAAATTTATCAACAAAACATTCCATTCAAAATTCAAAGTGGTGGTTTTTTTAGTGTTTTTTTGTGAAGTTCCGCGAATTTCCGCGAAATGGCCCAGCATTTGACCGGTTAAGTTAGAACAGGTTTCTGGAGAGCCATTTTTGAAACTTTTTCTTTTATTGCATACTGGAAATTACGGAATGCATCACTTTGAATTAATATTTTGTGGGTTTATTTTGAGCTATAATATATTTTATTTAATGAAACACATTCCTTGAATAATAAACTATCTAGAAAAACAACTTTTTTGCGTTTGTTTGATAAATTGATAGGTTTTTCAATGTTTTTGTGAATTATCACGCAGATTTGAGATATCACTTTTCTACAGTTCAAATCGCTGCAAAATCTGACACCCAGATTCCATAGATAATTCAATTAAAAATATTCTGGTGTTGCTGGGTGACAAAAACTTTTGGCTACATCAAGAATGATATTGGCGCGAGCAATTCTGACCTTGTCCTTCATACAGTTTCTTTATACATAAGGGTTAAAATCGCATTTAACCCGGGATGTGTGGGATTCAATCTGCCCCAGCCTGATCTCCTGGCTCATCCTGTCTCGTTCTCCTGCGCTGAGGACTCTTTGCATGATGACAACTGGAAACAAATCATAACGATGAATCAATA
This sequence comes from Limnephilus marmoratus, assembly GCA_917880885.1. Taxonomy (NCBI): domain Eukaryota; kingdom Metazoa; phylum Arthropoda; class Insecta; order Trichoptera; family Limnephilidae; genus Limnephilus; species Limnephilus marmoratus. The sequence continues at coordinate 9,243,771 of OU862935.1, forward strand.
ATACTGACACTTCACAATGTATTGATAATATTGTTTAAAAATATTCTGGGGTTGCAAGGTGAATGAAATTTTTACCCATCTTATGGGGTAATGTTGGCGCAAGCGATTCTGACCTTGTTCTTCATACAAATTCTGTACATAGAAGGGCCAAAATCGCAGACAAACATTTTTTGTTCGAATTTTTTTCGAATTATTTTCTCGCGCATGCGCACAATGCCCGCGCGTCTCCGGCAAATAAGAGGTTAACCGGTCAAAGTCCGGCAAATTCCAGGAAAAATACGGAAATTTCGTAATTTTGAATTTTGAATTGAATGTTTTGGGGATTAATTTTGAGCTATTGTATATTTTATTGACCGAAACACATTCCTAGAACAATAAACTATGTACCAAAACATTACTTGCGTTAATTACGTAAATTAATAGGTTTTACGATGTTTTAGTCGAGGAACAAGCATCAACCTTGACGGATAAAATTTGCGGCAAATTTGACATTTTCATGCCACAGATAAAATCGTTTAAAAATATTCTGGGTTTGCAAGGTGAATGAAATCTTATGGGGTAATCTTGGCGCAAGCGATTCTGACCGTGTTCTTCATACAAATTCTGTACATAGAAGGGTCAAAATCGCAGACAAACACATTTATTTCGAAATATTTTTTTCGAATAAATATGAGCGGTTTCGGCCGATTAGAGGTTAAAAATCTTTTTTTTCGAAAATTTGTTCAAATTTGCTTTCGGCCAATAAGAGGTTAATCATAATAATACACTGCTCACTTGTTAAAAGTTATCACTGCACTGATTTGCATGTGTAGGTAGAGAGAGGTAGGTAGGAATTTTGGGAAAGGGTAGATATATTCCAAACAGTCTGTGACAAGCTATTTGTGACATGAGTACATAAGGGAACGTACCCATACTACGTGACCAACCTTTTTGCAATTTTTAACCCCCCCCCCCCCCCCTCCCCGGTGACCAAAATCCTAAGCAACCCGCCGCTCATTTGTATGGAGCGTGACATTTTGAAGACCCCCCCCCCTAAACGTGTCACGTAGTATGGGTACGTTCCCTAAAATGATTATCAAATACAGTTTGGCAATTAAGTGTAGAAAATAAATGATGGCGCTGCGATCGTTTTCTAGTTTTAAATGGCAACACCAAGATGGCTCATAAGACAAAGAATGTATGTTTTAAAAAAACACTTCTGGCAAAATGCATATTTCATAGCGTATTTGTATTTTCAAAAAATTTGCACAAAAAACTGTAATTTAATAGAAGCAAAATAAAACAAAACAAGTTTTAAGTGGGCGTTTATTTCGATATAAAAACGTAGGTACTTAAAAATTTAAGTCTGTTAATTCAACACCCGAAATGTAATTATTGTCTTTGTCCTTGTGTGATTCTTCTTCTTCCGTATCTTCATCTAAACGCAGTTCATCGATATCATCATATATAGTACTGCCTCGTGCATAATATTCTGCCTCAATTTTCATCACCTGTTAGCAACAATTTTTCCAATCATCAGCACTTATGCTATTATATATTATTATTATTATGCCCATTTTCCCGGTGTTTCAAATTTTCCATCTGCCTTTTCCCCTTCCTTGACGATTCGTCTTACCGTTGTTTCAGATTTACCTGTGTGTGAAAAACGTCATTAAAATTATTATTTTAGAAGGTAGTTTTAAAAACACACACTAGATAATATTCACTTAGAAAGAAAAAAAGGGAAAACGAGAAAAAAGTAACTTTTCTACGAGTTTAAAGAAGTTGCATATTATAATTTTTTTATTGAGTTATTCCTTTTTTCCTGTGGCCGCATATTAACTGTCAAATCGAAATGTCAAATTCGAATTTTTTAACATAACCTCAAATCAGATTGTAATGGTTATTATCGCTCGAAAATTGGCATAAATCTTGTAATACTAATGAAATTTATTACACAAACTATACTACGTACCAGTCATTTCTGCAGTTCGTTTGTAAACATCTTCTAAATCAGATAGAAGCTTCTTCGCGTGACACTCGGCTAGGCAGCGTTGAAAAACGCAGAATATAACCCCTCTTGCATCACTATGTAATGGTTTATTCATTTTAATTAAATTCAGGCAAACAATGAATAAAAATATTATCAAATCAGCGATCTTCTACTCAGATTTAAGACAATAAATCAACCGTAACATGCGATAACATGACAGCCATAGGAAACGTCATATAATTCGGTGCTGCCATAGTAATGAAAACGTTTAGTTCCAATTTATTTAATTTCTACACTTTCTTGTCAAACTATACTTGCAAATCTATATGGAAGAAGGGCCTTATTTATGTCTTTTTGTTCCAATTGAGGTGAATTTTTCACAAAAATGTTGCTGTAGAAATGATCCAATTATTAATTGAAAATTAATCCAATAATTAATTGAAAATGTCCTCAATAAATGTGTATTCATTCATCAGCATCGAATAGTATCAATTTGTAATGTTTTGATAAAATGTTGGTAGTTATCTAATTGTGATAATGTGTATTCTAGCAACCAGGAAAGCTGGAGTTGAGCAGTTATGCCATGGTCTCCGGAGCGCTGCAGCAGATGTCCCTGAGACCACGTCCGCCCACTACCAGAAAGGTGACATAAACCCCTTGCATTTGTTATTTCCTTCCTTGTACATTCGTACACGGTGAAGATATATTGCCTGCCATAACACACAGATATCCTGATCAGGTTGATTGAAAAATATGCTCTAATAATAAATTATAGGTACTACAACCATCGAACAGTTATCTAAACCGGGTGTTGTGAACCTTACAGTTAACACCGAAAACAAAAATATAGGATTAAGAAAATGTTGATTGAAAATGCTTTATCTCACAGTAAGATCTGAAAAAGTATTGCTTTTTACCTTTTGTTGGTCTGCACCGAGCAAATTTATCTTCCAGCAAGTTCGTCCCAAAGCTTTGTGAAGATAATTTTTGATACACGAAATTGAGGCAGTTGGAAATTTTATTTTAGTCAAAGGCTCTTTATCATTAACAATAACATGTAAGCAATTTGATGACCCAGATGCAATGATAGCCATGTTCGATGGAGTCATAAGAAGTAAGCTGGAGTATGCTAGTGGTGTGTGGACTCCGCACCAAGCTAAATATATTAATATGCTAGAACAAATTCAGAAAAAGTTCCTTAGGTATGTCTATATGCGGATGAATGGAACGTACCCGAGATTCATGCACCATATATAAGCTTGAGTGGCAATCAGCCAACGTCAAAAACGCCGATCTCGTGCAAGACCCCACTGAGAGACAGCCTGGGTTCTCATTGCCTCTCAAACTCTGGACTGCCATCAATAGGATAAGGTGCTCCCATAGCCGTTGTGCTTACATGATGCATAGATGGGGCCTTAAAGAGTCGGCGACGTGTGAATGCGGTGCGGTGCAGACCACCGAACATGTGGTCAACGAATGCCCGCTCCATTCATTCCCCGGCAGGATTGATGAGGTCCACAGGGCAACGCCTGAGGCCCTAGACTGGCTCGCAGACCTAGATGTCCCCCTCTGACCCCCCACCGTACTAAAGAAGAATGCACCATATGGAATTACTTGAGGCAACAAATAGATTTAGCTTGGAAACTAGACGTTATGCAAATCTTGCAATTCTTAGTTTTAACATAATCCATAATCGTATTGACAGCCCATTCCTCTTGGAATGTTATGGCTTATACGTGCCTGAAAATTTCAGCCGTAGTCGTCGACACGACTTGTTCAAAATACCATACGGCAGAACAGATGTTCTAGCACAGCATAGCATGACAAGAGGAATGGTGCTGTTGAACGAAATATCGGAAACACTAGATATATATAACTCTTCTTTAGATAGCCTTAAGATTTTTTTGTATAATAATCATCTTCCTAGGTGTTAAGACTGTCAAAATGAGAAAATTGTACAGTAATTGGATAAAAAATCTGTTGTACAAATAAAAATCTTACATTTCTTTCTAGCAAAACAACTACGTCGCACAACAAATTACGACAACACTTTTGCCACAAAATAAAAGATCTTTTCTAGTTTTGCATACTTTTTTAGAAGCTTATACGAGTTTACATCAAGTGTTGTTAAGTTCATGTCTATTTATCATCTTGCCGTGCTTTTCAGGCTTGCTATTGGCTGATAAATTAATAAAGGACATTTTATTCGCTTTTGCAAATTTACTTTACTTTTTAATTGCTCAATGGGATTTGAGCAGTAACATTTTGTATTGTAAAGGGAACTTGCATTTATATCTAGGATTTCGAAGCCAGGCATCGGATTTCTATGGGGAGTGGTACTGTCACGACTAATTTCGTGACACGAGAGAGATGTGGACTGTAAATCAAAATTTTGCGAAAACAAGACAATTGACTGCGTTTTTAACTTAATCACAGGAAATGGCAAATGGAAGGATAAGTCCCTACCTTTTGATGGGTTCATCCGCTGTTTCTGGACCGATCTTGGTGTTGGCTGCACCTCACTTCAATAACGACACAACTTGGTCACAATTACCGACACTTTGGGGTTATATTAGTAATTTTGCGATTATTAGCGAGATTTCAAGGGCGAGATGTGACCGATATCACTGCGATTTTTCAACTCATTCCATTAGGTAATTTTAGATTTTGGTGCCAATATTATAGATGTGTTCCACGTAGGTATGAAAACATCTTCTTCTTTTACTAATATAGGATAAATGAACAATTAAGGACTTAGGAAACATGGGTTTAGTTTTAAACTGTTTCAGAACTAAACAGGTACTATAAAATCTCTCTTGTACAGTTTGTCAAATGAGAGTAGAAAATATATGAGGGCGCCACTGTTGATCAAATGGCAATACTAAACACATAACTCATGGTGTTAAAGTAAAGTTGTGTAACCTACATTTTTATAAAAAATTAAAAAGGCATGATGGTGGAAAAAATATTTTTTCATTGCAGTATAGATACCTGCCGATTTCTAAATTAGAATTGCATATATGTATATTATTATTATACCTTTGCAATTTTGTGTTAACATAATGAAGAATAACTATAATGTAATAAAATATAAAGCACAGTTTAGAAATTGCTCACATTTATTTAATACTAGATAAAGTACCTAGCGTTGCCTGGGCTTTAGATCATGTCTCTAATTTTAGATCTGAATATATTTAACTCATTCAGATCTAAAAGCAGTGTAACTAAACTCACCATTAGTGATTCTTCCTTTCTATCTATTGTTAAATTTAAATTTATGTTAAAGCAAATCGCTTTATAAACCACCTTTTAATCAAATTTATGTCATGAAGAAAAAATGTTTTTTAAAATGTGGTTTACTGTGTTCTATACATTCAGTGTCATTGCACTTCAAAAAAATATTTGACAGTTAAATTGGTGTTGCCAGTCTACAAATTTAGTAGTTCCAGTTTTTATATTTTCTACTCTTTTTTGACAGACTGTATGTGGTGTTATTTTTAGATTGAAATTAGTTATGGAAGGGCTAAACTATTGTTATTGTATATCGTTGACTACAATCTATTTGCTTGGAAAATAATAAATTTATCAACTTTTATCAGCTGGCAATATCAACTCTCAACAATGTTGTAACAAAATGGCCACCATGAAAAGAGCCATGCTAAGCATCTCACTGTGAATGTCTTTAGAGATGCTTTGTGGAGGTTCTTTTTGAGGAAAGGAAGGTGGGAGAATGATTGAGATCCGTGCTGTAGGAGGGAGGAAACACAGAGACCGGTAAATCAAAATCGGTTGCAAAAGGATACCCCATTAATGAATTATTTGTATGTTTTCAGGCCCACCATGGTTCCACCCAGGGTCACCACGGCAAGTCCACCTTTGGCCATCATCATCCGTCAGGAGTCAGCTCCGAAACAGAATTGGATGCACAGTACGCTCAGGTAAATGTCTTTGGAAAGATTCAGTTCAATTATTCAGTAATTTTAAGAATGTTACAAAATTACAATTTCGATAGTTTTTTCGATCAGTTGCAATTTGTAATTTTAACCCGTTTAATCACAGGAGACCCAAGTTGTCCCAAAACATCATATGCCGTTATAATAACAGGAGACCCAGATTGTCCCAGAGCGACCGTGCATTATTAAAAATTAGATATCTCTCTTTCTGTAATGCGAATATTTGTGATTTCTTTTATGTTAGAAACGGAAAGAAATAATTCTTCTCATTATCTTAGAATTATACAACGTGTCCGGAAACTCGTAGTACAAGCGGGAAACTGGTGAATCTACATCACGTAGAGAACCCAAAAAACTTATTTTTTTCGATCTAATAGTTTCGATTTTAATATTTTTTTTTTCTATTTTTCCATTTTTTCGGCAACTAAAGGGTTAAAAAAAAATTTGAGCCCGGTTTACCCTTCGTTGCATTTTATAAGACATTACACAGCTGAAATCAACCCCTTAGTGAACATTTTTTTCAAATTTAACCAAAAAAATTCCAACTTCGGACCCGATTTACTCGACAACGAAAGCCCAAATCAAAAAAAGTTAAACCACAAAATCGACTCCAAATGTGATGTGGATTCTCCAGTTTCCCGCTTGTACTACGAGTTTCCGGACACCTTGTATGAGCTAGGTTGTTCAGATATTTTACAAACCTGATCAAAAGTGACGGTTTGATTTTGCGCCTATTTGTGACGTAACCCACATTTCATTTTAAAATCAAATTGTATGAAAATGATAAAAAGTGAGGTGACAGTTTTATTGCAAATTTTGTTTAGAAAAGGAATCTGAATTTAAAATTTGAAGTTTATTCTATTTTAATTACTTTAATTCAAATATTCGCAGGTATGCATTTTTTAGCCAATTCACATTTCCAATATTAAAATTTTAATATTTATAAACAAAAATGTTGATTTCTAATAAACATATCGGAAAGATTATTTTATCTAAACAATTTTTATTTTTGCAAAAGCGTTAAAAAAAACTAATAAATAGAAACATTTAAAATGCATGGGAAGAACCAGGAATTTTGCACGCAAACTTTGACAGGCAAAAGTTGACAGAAAATTATTTTCTTATTATTCGAAGGGTTAAATACCTTCTATGCTTAGTTTGTAACTTATGTGCTATATAATAGTGGACGGTCTCTGTGATCGCAGTTCAAAGGTCGCGGGTTCAAATCCTGGCGTGCACAAGTTGTGTTTCTTCACAATTTATTAATTAAAAATAATATGTAGTATGTTTGCGGCATGTTCAAGTGTGGAAGATACTCTTGAGTATCGTTTCGAGAGTCATTGACTTTAGCTGTGTTTGGTGACCAGATTTGAATAGCCAGTTACTTCCCAACTTCCTCTGCCTCATCTCCTTCCCCTCAGCCTCACATTTTACCCCAATTGGGGATGCCATAGATCACTCACTCATAATTAGACTCTTGCGGTATTCGTGCGGTATTCCCATAAAAAAAGTGATTTTTATATTAGCACATATCATTGGTCCAATTCCAAAGTCGCGAATCTGCATTTTCGCCATTTTGAGTTTACTCCGTTTAATATATTCACTGCCATTTATTTTTTTATTACACATTATTATGTATAAACTAGAGATTTATTTAAGCTGGTTTAGTAATAATATAAATCCATTTACAATATCAATTCTAAACTTCAAACCTCAATATCTCCAAAAGAAGTTTTTGTGTATTCGCTACTTTGGCATTGGACTGACGATACATTATGTAACCATTGTAATTATGTACTTTTTAAGTTAAATAAATAAATAGTACAAAAACTACTAATTATAATGTAATGTAAATGGTGTTTTGTTTAATTTTGGTTTACAGTGAAAACTTCTTAACCTCTAATCGGCCGGAAACGCACATATGCGCGCAACTTGTGCCCATGCACGAAAAAATATTTCGAAATAAATATGTTTATCTGCGATTTTGACCCTTCTATGTACAGAATTTGTATGAAGAACATGGTCAGAATCGCTTGCGCCAACATTACCCCATAAGATGGGTAAAAATTTCATTCACCTTGCAACCCCAGAATATTTTTTAACGATTTTATCTGTGGCATAAAAATGTCAAATTTGCCACATATTTTAGCTGTCAAAGTTCCTCGACTAAAACATCGTAAAACCTATTAATTTACGTAATTAACACAAGTAATGTTGTTTTGGTACATAGTTTATTGTTCTAGGAATGTGTTTCAGTCAATAAAATATACAATAACTCAAAAATAATCCACAAAACATTCAATTCAAAATCGTGTTTTGTTACAAAATTTCCGTATTTTTCCTGGAATTGGCCGGCCTTTGACAGGTTAAGAGGGTTTCACTATATTTACTGCGGGTTGTTTAACCTCTAATGGGCCGGAGACGCGCGGGCGCGCGCGAGAAAATAATTCGAAAATTTAAATAAAATTTTCAACTCGGAAAACTTAGTGTCTGCGATTTTGGCCGTTCTATGTACAGAATTTGTATGAAGAACACGGTCAGAATCGCTTGCGCTAACATCATAGATGATATAGCTACTAGTTTCATCCACCTTGCAACCCCAGAATATTTTTTAAACGATTTTGTCTATGACATTGAAATGTCATTTTTGACGCGAATTTAACCGTCACAATTTATCCGTGACTAAAACATCGTAAAACCTATTAATTTACGTAATTAATGAAAGTAATGTTGTTTTGGTACATAGTTTATTGTTCTACGAACGTGTTTCAGTCAATAAAATATACAATAGCTCAAAATTAATCCACAAAACATTCAATTCAAAATTCAAAGTGGTGCTTTTTTAGTGAATTTTCGTAAAATGGCATGGCCACTCAGAGGTTAAATAGGATGCGGATGTTTAACACTTATTACATTATTTCCAGATCAAAGAGTCGGGAGGCGGTGGCGGAGGCACGGGAGGTGAGCGCATGCTGGGGCTGGCGCTGGACGCCCAGCACGCCCGCGCCAAGATGCGCCACCGACGGGAGAAGGGCCAGCCCTGTGAGTTGCCCGCCAAGACGGGGCACACGCGTGAGTTAAATGGGCGCCGCGCAGTCATTCTGGTTCTAACCTATGTGCATGTTGGGCTCGCGCTGTCACATACCAAAGGAAATTGGTTATGCTGTCAAAAAATTATTCATTTACGTCAATATTTTTATAAACTATTTTTTTCATAATGAAAAACATAGGCAAGTCTGACAAAAAGGGAAATTTTATGATTTGGGTGAATAAATTTTAAATAATTCTAACCCTTAACCTCTCCGGCTAATTTGTTCGCTTTTGGGAACAGCTCGCGTAGGTCTCATAGAAATCATTGTATCTCCCTTGCTGTCATGTTGAGAAATATGATCTAAACGGTGCAAGAAAGAGAAAACCCCACACTCTATATTCAAATCTAGAAGTTAACCCGTCTGCTTGTTTAGGAATAAATACATCCCAAAACACGTAATCGCGTTATACTTTCATAAGACCAAAAACTTAGTGTCTGCGAGAAAAACTTTGTCCCGAGCGACCTTACATTTTAAAAGCTATATATCTCTCTTCCTCTCATGCAAACATAGGCATTTTTCTTTTAACCAGAAAGAGAACAAAATAATGCTTCTTATTGCCTTTGAAATATGAAAGCTATCTTGCATAGATATTTTACAATCTCGATCCAAAGTGACGGCTTCTGATTTTTCGGGCAAAACTCAGGCTTCTGGATTGTGAGGTGCGAATATATTGAACCAAGCAGACGGGTTAAACACAGAAAAATTAAAATGTGCACCACTATGAAGACCTCCATGGTCCCGAGGTAACACTCTCGACTTACAATCCGAAGGCCGCGGGTTCGAACTTTTATTTGATTAATTTGTGGTATTTCACAATTAATTCATTTAAAATAATATATAGTATATTTGCGGCACGTTCCAGAGTGGAAGGTACTCTCAGTATCGCCCTGATGTAAGACCACCATTCAGAATTGAAACGTAGCTTGAAATGGCTTTACCCGTGTTTGGTGACCAGATCTGAATAGCCAGGTACTTCCCCACCTTCCTCTCCCCCATCTCCTTCCCACCCACTACCTTCAGCCTCACAACATACCCCAATTGGGGATGCCGTAGTCTCACTGGCTCCAGACGGGTGCAGTTGGTGACGAATACCCTCATGTAAAAAAATTATGAAACCAAGTTTTAGAAATTTTTTATGAGTTAACAGTAACGTTTATAATACATTGGTCTAATAAAAAATGTGTTTTTCTTTTTTTTTCATTTACAGTTTAAAAAAACGTGATCCGAGCCATTTTTAAAACTTTTTTTATTTGCATTCAAAATTTTTATATTTCAAAAACCATATGTTTTCTAATAATAACATCTGAAAGCTTATTTCATCACCTTTCAAAAACAATTTTTAATTTTCTGATACAAATACCAGTTGGATCAGGACCGACCACCGTGTGACGCTATCAGTCACCAGATTGGATGGAATTTTTTTTGTTGTTAGGTTACCACATCTGTCATTGATACTTCCTCCAAATTTCAGGGTTGTAGCTTGACATTTGTAAAAGTTACGCTGTACTGAGTACGTCTACCTATGTGCGTGTTTTCGATTTTTTATAATTCTGAAAATGGCATCAATTTTGCACCATAATAATGCACCATCGCGCAATGCAATGTCCGTGAGTTTTTGACCAAAAACCATACGAATACTATGCAGCAGCCTTCAAATTCACGTGATCTGGCTCTCTGCAACTTTTTCCTGTTCAACCGACTTAACCCGTCAAAGGCCAGCAAATTCCAGGAAAAATACTGAAATTTCATAACAAAACACGATTTTGAATTTTGAATTCAATGTTTTGTGGATTAATTTTGAGCTATCGTATATTTTATTGACTGAAACAAATTCCTAGAACAATAAACTATGTACCAAAACAACATTACTTGAGTTAATTACGTAAATTAATAGGTTTTACGATGTTTTAGTTGAGGTTGAGGTTGAACTAGGTGCTAGTTTCTGTGAAAGCATTTAATAAACTTAATATAATTAATAAAAAACTTAATATGTTGTGTTCCTTAAATAAATCTAACAATAATGAAAACCTAAAACCGGTTCATACGTTTTTTGACCGAGTCCAGAATCTGTCAACAGTTCATTTTCTACCTGAAGAGATGAACCTACTATCGAAAGGTTTAAAATACAACCTAAAATATAATAATAAAAACTTTAATTCTGCAATAGAAAACGTTGCAGTAGATATCGATACAGCTTTATATGGTAAACCTCAACGATTATTCTACAAAAGTGCAGAAACAATAAAAAATCTAATACCTAAATTTAAATTTACACCAAACCCCGAGACAACCATAATGAAAAATATTCGTGCTAAATTAGAAGACGAAAATTTAATCCTGACCAAAGCGGACAAGGGAAATACCGTGATTATAATACCTCGAAGAGAATACAATACAAAAGTGCAAGATTTCATCAATAACGACAACTTCATAACTCTTCAAAAAGACCCTACTGGAAAATTCTTAGATAAAGTTAAACTAACTCTTAAAGCCTGTAAATCCCAAATGTTTCAAGATGAGTCATATCATCAAGTTAAGTTTTTAACAAAGAATCCGAAAGCACCAAAATTATATGGATTCCTCAAAATCCATAAAAGTGATAAACCTATAAGACCAGTTGTTAGTTGCTGTGATGCCCCAAATTTTAAAATATCTTCTTTTATTACTAATGTTTTCCATAATTCCAATATTTTCTCCCCAAAATATACAATCAAAAATTCATGTTCACTAGTAGAAGAACTCAAAGATTTGGATCTCCCTAAAAATTGCAAACTCATATCGTTTGATGTGGTTAACTTATTCCCTAATGTTCCCGTAGAGGAGAGCAAATGTTTGATCTCTAATTTATTAAATACTTCTAATTTACCCAAAGATTTAGTGAATGATCTGACTTCACTATTTAATGTTTGCCTTGTTATGATAAAATATTTGTTAATATTTCTCGCAGTTTATTTTATCATAGATTTAGGCAAGCAGGTACCTAATTTCAAGAGGTGATTAAATAATATTTAAAAAAAATAATAAACGTCAACATAGATTTATTTGTTTTAAATTTTGGAAGTAACATCATTCATTTTTTCTTTTTTGAAAAGGGTATAAAAATGGAATATTTTGTTTAGTGCCCACTTCTTAGTTATCTTTCAAGGTGGTAGAGGGTTTAACTGACGAGTCGGTCGTGATTTCATTTGATATTATTTCGTATAATTTAATTAAGAAATACGAAGGTTATTGTCCGAAACTGGAACATAATTAACTGGGCTGCGATCATCGTTATCGTGATGCCCATAAGTGTATTTAATAACACATTTCTAACGTCGTAATTTACACGAAAATAACCGATGGATAATTTCAAATTTTAATTGCCAAGTAACAGGCATCTTATGTAAACATATGGAAGAAAAATATCCTAAAGGAAATCAATCTGATAAATAATGAAGATTTATTATTCTCGCCTTGATATACAAGATATTTATGGCTGGATTTGATTTTGGGAGCAAATAAACATTTCGGCTGAATACAGTACCAGGTATTTTGTCTGTCTATACTACAGGAGAAAAACCAGAAGCACAAGATCGTAATTTAGATAGATAGATAGAATCTTGTATTTATGGTCGATCCAAGGAAGGTGAGTTTATGTTCTGTTATTATGTTAATTTGTCCCAGTTTAATTTATTATGTGTTAATAAAATCTTTAATTTAATATATCTTAACAATACTGTTTAATTTATTTTAAAATAATCCTTCTAATTTAATCGTATAGTTTACATATCAAAGGCCCTGAGAGTGTTTCATTGCTTTACTATCTGCTAGCCTGGTTAATCAACCAGTGGCGCCCCTATAAAAATAAAGCTGGCAGATCTTTTATTCTACCCTTTTAACATCATTATTTATTAAACATTACATATTGCGTAACATTTTGACCCAATTTATTCTTTATCATGTTATAACAATTTAATAATTTTTTATAGCAATTTGGCCGCCTTAAACGTGTTGGGTTTCGTTTTTTTTTACTTTACGATTGTTTTACAAGGATTTTAATGTATATTTTCTTTTTCAAAGTCTGTTTGTTCATAACATGTCGTTTTTTTTTCTCTCATGAGCTTTTGTTATTAACGAGTTTCATTTGTTTTGAAAATATTTCATTTGTTTAAAAACAATAGAATGTTATCAAGTTGATTATTTTTTTTAGGTTAACTATTTTCAGCTCGTAACGTCATTTCTAATTTTTAATCAAGCAAAATTTAATACCTTTTCTTTATGTTTGAATTTTTACGACTGCGTACTATTTATTATACAATTGAGAACGTCTTCAATCTTCGATTAATTCTACGGCTATTATTATGGAATAATGCTACGAACACTTTATTTAAAAGAAAAACAAAGGATAAACAATCAAATGTTATTGTTTATTGTTTGTATTTCGGTATAACTATTTTCATTTCGCTACGTCATTTCCAAAATATTATATTACTACGAATTATAAATGAATTATTGCGGCAGTAATTTTAAAACGAAATGCAAATAGAACAACTTTGAACAAATTAAACAAATTTGATTTTCCGTAATTTAAAAGAGAATAAATGTATTTACTTCTACGAATTTTATAATTTTAAAAGTTTTCTACGTGATTCAAATCGTTTATTTTCTGAACTGGAATATTTTATTATTTTTTTCAAAATGTCGACTTCATTCGGGAACGTAAATGGTAAAACAAAAGAAGGTCTAGTTAAGCGTCTTATTCAACGACTGCATCGAAAACAAAAATCAATTTTTCCTTTTATAATATTTTAAAAAATAAGGTATTTTTCTAAACGTAGATTTTATTAATTATTTTAAACGTCGTTTACTAATCAAGTAAAGATATTATTCAAATAAAAAATATTTCTATAAATGAATACAAATAACTTGAATGGAGCCACTCGATTTGTTCGCTTTTCATGCGCGCGGAATGCAGATATTTCAGATTTGCCTTTTCTGGTTAGACAGTTTCTTTCTATTTCGTTTTTTTTTGAGGTGGTGGGCCCATCATCACAGGATTCGAGATAGGATGAAATAGTCAATTGTATTGTAACGTAATCGATTGTTTACCAATATACATAATTATAAATAACCTTTAAAACTTCTTTTTGCCAATTGTGACATTTTCTTATATTTTATTTACAAAAACGGGCATTATTTTCAATAGCAATTCTGAATATCGTTTTGAATTAAGTACAATCAAGTAATTTTCAACGGTGACACAAGGAATAATGTGATATTTATTATCATTATTTTAACAAATAAAGGACAATATACACGAAATGTGATAAGACTTGGAGAAATAATGGACAATGACGCAACGTCATTATTATCATTGGAGGGGAGTTGGCGGAGGTATATCCAGTTTGAACAACTGGGTCCTGGTGTTCAACTTACCATTCCTAATGGTCTAAATAAGTTCCAAAAGGTAAGGGTGGGCGTGTACCCCATCCGCAACGTATCGATCCGGCGTCGATAACGTTTACCTTACATGAGAGACAGAGGGCGAGAGATGCTTGCTGTCTGCTCATCAAACCCTGAGCTGCTGTCTTAGGTACGGAACAGTGTGCTACATCGTCAGTCGGGAGGCAGTGGATCCGTTGTCTGTAGAAGGATAATACCTATAGGTGATGGAAGGACTGCAGTCCACTGGTCCATGTGCATACACGCAGTACTACGTGATGTGAAACTTGTCTGAGTGGTTCGAGTTGTTTTGGAAGTTTTTATGAGCAATTCTGACACAACATTCTACAAGTAATTCATAAACTCGGTACTATTGGTAGTGATTTCTGCAAAATCACATCATTATTTTTCTCAAATATATCAAGTCTCAATTAATTTGTGCACGCCTTTATATTGTCTTACGTTATGCTCTACGTCAGAGCCAATAAAAGTCGAGCCCATACAATCAATAATAAATATTGTACACTCGACACGTAATTTTTTTTTGATGTCATAATCATGGAGAATCTATCCATTGACTTTAAAACATGTAAGTTCTGTAAAGCCGAGCTTATATACCGAAGTTATATGGTGGTTTCCAAGGGTTTGGCCAAAAACATCAGAAGAAATTTACTCAAATTTCGAAACATTTCAATCAGGTCTGATCAACCGATTTGTCGCTGCCTTGCATTTATATAGTTAGTAGTACTATTATATTTACAGTTTTACAACTAAAATATAATAACATTTAAACATTAAATATACAATTTTATGTAAAAATGGTCTTTAACAACATTCTATAACACAGGTACAACTCTAGTACTTCGCTCGAGTTCAACCATTATCGTGTATTATTACGGAGTTATTAATAATACAACTTATTAATTTACATGTTATGAATGAACAGACAAACTAAAATTTTAATCACGACGTTTTGTATATATGTGTATATGTTTTAATTTTATTTAACTTAGAATTTTTAAAAAAAAGATTTACCACCAAGTATTTATACTTTATTTTCTTTTAAAAATTCTAAGCAATCAGTTTATAATGAACTGTGTACTTTTACATTTAATTCTACAATTTTTGTTGTTTAATTAACGGGATTATTCAGAGATCCAAAGATTCGTACCTCTTTGCAACTTGGGTTGTCTTGTTAGTTGAAAAATATAAAATTTACATAAAAATGTTAACATTTAATTTCATTTCATATCGTATTTCTTTAAAAAATATATAAAAAATATATAGAGATATAAATATAGTTATAGATGTGGTTAAGTTAGTTTATATTAGAGCATATCTCCTATGCATTCGAGTATGCAATACGTATTTTTATATTAATTAAAGAGATTAGTTTATTTAATTTATAAACTTTTGCTTAAAAAGTGTTTGTTTTCTCTTGGGAAACTGGAATTTGTTTGTTTCAAACAATTTACTAAACAATTTCGACTCCACAAAGCTGGTTGTCTACCTCAATTATTTGGCACCATTCATTGGCGATGGTTGATGACTTTATGACATTTAAATTATTTAATTTTATATAAATTTTGAATGCTATTTTCTATATTTCCTTCTTGGATAGACCAATTGACCTTAGTGAGTTAGTCAGGAAACTCCACGGAGTGAACATTCTTGATATCCTAAAGATGGATTTAAATTCAGTGCAAAGTGAGGGTTGATTGATCTCCCTAAAAGTGATGCCTATTGAGGCTTAATACCCTGATTTGGGACAGTGACGCTTTAGAGCATAAAGTGATATGACGTTTTTGAAGGAGTTATGTATAATTTGTAGAAATAATATTTATAATTTTTTTTTTTCAGTTTAATGTGTGTTGTTTATTTATCATTTATTGATTGTTGTTCATGTAGCATTTAATTATGTCTATTTTAGGTATTTTAACTATAATAATCAATAATATTGTATTCTAATCCTAAATCAAATTTAATCAATTTTAAATATTTCAAAAAGTTCATACGAATTATTAATTATATATTATGTTTTATTTATCTTTGAAAAGATTGTTAAATATTATTAATTGCTTTGTTGTTTTTATTTTATAGAAATCCTTGGATCGACAAGAGTATCAGATAGAATAGGTTTCTTTTATAGTTATGTTTGGGGACAAACATTTGCGTGGTCCGGGAGGTAATGTTATGATAAAATATTTGTTAATATTTCTCGCAGTTTATTTTATCATAGATTTAGGCAAGCAGGTACCTAATTTCAAGAGGTGATTAAATAATATTTAAAAAAAATAATAAACGTCAACATAGATTTATTTGTTTTAAATTTTGGAAGTAACATCATTCATTTTTTCTTTTTTGAAAAGGGTATAAAAATGGAATATTTTGTTTAGTGCCCACTTCTTAGTTATCTTTCAAGGTGGTAGAGGGTTTAACTGACGAGTCGGTCGTGATTTCATTTGATATTATTTCGTATAATTTAATTAAGAAATACGAAGGTTATTGTCCGAAACTGGAACATAATTAACTGGGCTGCGATCATCGTTATCGTGATGCCCATAAGTGTATTTAATAACACATTTCTAACGTCGTAATTTACACGAAAATAACCGATGGATAATTTCAAATTTTAATTGCCAAGTAACAGGCATCTTATGTAAACATATGGAAGAAAAATATCCTAAAGGAAATCAATCTGATAAATAATGAAGATTTATTATTCTCGCCTTGATATACAAGATATTTATGGCTGGATTTGATTTTGGGAGCAAATAAACATTTCGGCTGAATACAGTACCAGGTATTTTGTCTGTCTATACTACAGGAGAAAAACCAGAAGCACAAGATCGTAATTTAGATAGATAGATAGAATCTTGTATTTATGGTCGATCCAAGGAAGGTGAGTTTATGTTCTGTTATTATGTTAATTTGTCCCAGTTTAATTTATTATGTGTTAATAAAATCTTTAATTTAATATATCTTAACAATACTGTTTAATTTATTTTAAAATAATCCTTCTAATTTAATCGTATAGTTTACATATCAAAGGCCCTGAGAGTGTTTCATTGCTTTACTATCTGCTAGCCTGGTTAATCAACCAGTGGCGCCCCTATAAAAATAAAGCTGGCAGATCTTTTATTCTACCCTTTTAACATCATTATTTATTAAACATTACATATTGCGTAACATTTTGACCCAATTTATTCTTTATCATGTTATAACAATTTAATAATTTTTTATAGCAGCCTTAACCAAAATTATTTTCAATTCAATGGTGTTATATATCAGCAAATCGAAGGCCTTCCCATGGGGTCTCCTACAAGTCCTTTAATTGCTGATATATTCATGAATAATTTAGAAAACAAAATTTTAACTAGTGCCTCACCCCTTGTAAAAAACGTCTTACTATGGCGGAGATACGTCGATGACGTTTTCTGTATTTGGACAGGGACTCAACGTCAATTAAATGCCTTCCTCATCTTTATAAATTCATATCATCAAAACATTAAATTCACATTAGAGATAGGAACTAATTCAACTTTAAATTTTTTAGATCTCACCTTATCTATCGTAAATAATAAAATAAATTTTAACATCTTTCGCAAGCCTACCTACACCGACGTTGTTATCCATAACACATCCAATCATCCTGTTTCACATAAACACTCCGCGTTTCATTCAATGGTTCATCGTTTGGTCACAATACCGTTATCTAATACTAATTTCTCCAACGAACTAGCAATAATTAAAAAAATCGCGGTTAATAATGGTTATAATGCCGAACTCATTGATACAATTTTAAATAAAAAACAAAAACAAATAGCCACTAAGAATTTCTTATTTACTAGTCATAATAATATAAATAATAATAATAATCTTTGTTACCAATGGCGTCGTATTTTATTCATTAATCAGTTCTCTTCCTGCAGTGTAAAAAATCTACCTCCCGAAATAAGACCGGCATTTTACACAAACAATAATTTAGGGAAGTTTTTAATTAATTCGAAAGATAAGGACGAAAAACTAAGTCATTCCGGAATATATAAATTAGATTGTAATGATTGTTCATCATTTTATGTAGGTAAAACGACACGTAATGTCAATATTAGAATCAAAGAGCATCTTAGATGCTTAAATAATAATGGATTTTCGGAATTCGCTAATCACCTTATTGATAAAGATCATACCTTCAATAAAAACACCGGTGTTAAGATTTTACATAGAAATGGTCATGGTAACAGGCTTAATAATTTAGAAGCACTCGAAATAAAGAAAGCCGTTAAAACAAAAACCCAAATCCTTAATAATCAGTTAAATGTGTCCAACAGTCCGATATTAGGAATATTTCCCATAAACTAAAAAAACCCATAGCCACTTTATTCCTTAATCACCTGTTCAAATGACGTTTTGTCCCGGTAGATATAATGTAATTATTCATTAGATATACCCGTCTCTTTCTCTCTATCACTATGTAGGATGTTAATTACACTCTCTCACTCTTACTTTATATTATGTTTTGTCTCTGTCTGTATGTATATATAAGCTCACACAATGTATTTTTTCATCAGTTTTAATTTATACCCTGAAGATGCTTGTATTAAGCGAAACCGGTCGGTAAATAAAAATTAAATCAATAAATCGTGGTTACAAACAAAGTGATTATTTTCCTTTAATTCATTTATAAACATTCTCGTGTCGCCAGGTGAATGAAACTAGTGGCTATATCATCAATGATGTTGGCGCAAGCGATTCTGACTTTGTCCTTCATACAAATTCTGTACACAGAAGGGTCAAAATCGCATTCAAAAATATTTTTTTGGAATTTTTTTCTGTGCGCATGCGTACACACCGCGCGCATCTGCGCGTTTCCGGCGAGTCAGAGGTTAAGCACTGACATAAGTGCGTTGCAGTTGACATGGGAGTACTTCGAAGGGAACCATAATGATTTTGATGAATAAACTTCTAGTCCTAAAACTTTTTGATCAAGGTGTTATTCGATTTATTTGGATTTTATTTAACCTGTAATCGGCCAGAGATGCGTGAAAAAAATATGTTTGTCTGCTATTTTGACCCTTCTATGTACAGAATTTTTATGAAGAACAAGGTCAGAATCGCTTGCGCCAACATTTCCCCATAAGTTGGGTAAAAATTTCATTCACCTAGCAACCCCAGAATATTTTAAAATATTTTTATCTGTGGCATCAAAATGTCAAATTTGCCGCGAATTTTATCTGTCAAAGTTGATGCGTGTTGCTTGACGAAAACATCGTAAAACCTATCAATTAACGTAATTAACGCAAGTAATGTTGTTTTGGTACATAGTTTATTGTTCTAGGAATGTGTTTCGGTCAATAAAATATACAATAGCTCAAAATTAATCCACAAAACATTCAATTCAAAATTCAAAGTGGTGCTTTGTTAGGGAATTTCTTGTTAGGAACCGGCCCTTGACAGGTTAAGCACTGGCGTAAGTGCGTTGCAGTTGACGGGGAGAGGGAACCATATTGATTTTGACGAATAAACTTGTATTTTCGATTTTATGACTAAAGTCCTAAAACTTTTTGATCAAGGTGTTATTCGATTTATTTAGATTTCATTGCAAAGTGGAAATTTTCAGACCTGCTTTCAAAATGTGCCCTAGACATTTGGGCATGGTTTATGAGACTATCGAACATGAGAGTTTGTCTAAAGTCGGGTCCAAAGCTCGTCATTTGTCTTGATAAAATCATTGACAGTCTCACAACAAGTCAATGATTTTATCAAGTTTGTCAATGTTTTGAGTTTAGTTGTGCTTCCCGTGTTCGACGGAAAACATTTCCTAAACACTTCATCCCGGGTGAAGCGGGAAGGCAGGCGGGGGGGTATAATTCATTTAATTGACGAACGGCTTTTTGAGGTTATGTATAATGAGCGAGCTTAAATAATCACGATTTTAAAATATTATTATACTCACGTATAATATTATAATAAATATATTTGATAATAAAATAATAATATAGTAACAAATATTAATATAATTATTCGGTATCGAGAAACGCCTGGAATATTCTCCGCGCGGGAACGTGATGCGTAACATGTCTTTGTACAGTGCCCTTGAAATGATTTTACACAAAAACGCAAATTTCATAAACAGCCATACAATGTTATTATGTTATGTACTACTTATCAAATTGTGTTGACCATGCCAACTTGAATTATCAGGAAAGATTTCTGACTAATATCGATTATGGCACGACCTAAAGTTACGAATTTAGAGTGCGTAAATATTTACGTCAAAAACAGAATAATTATAAATATTTGATATTATATTATAATTTTATAATCAAATATTTTTTTTGTTATATTATATTTAGGTATAATAATATTTTGAACTCGTGATTATACCCGCTCATTGCGCATAACCACAAAAGGCCGTTCCGATTCTCCACACACGACCGCATTGCGCGGCATCTGTCAAAAAATGAATCCCCTCCCCCGCCGGCCGCCCCCGCCTGCCTACACAACTAAACTCGAAACACAACAAAAGTTGACAATACCTATTTATTGACAAACTTGATAAATTCATTGACTTGTTTTGGGACTGTCAACGTCAAGACATAGACGCGCAATGGACCCGACTTAAGTGAGACTATTCCCTGATGCATTTATGCATGTTTTGAAATGTCTACCAATTTCCTGAGATCTGTGACAGCGTGAAATTATTTGTTGCAATGGAAACTTAATTTTAACAGTCAAACCTTTTTATAAGCTTCAATCATTTTATTTACAGATTAAATTCGTTCTAGCTGCGTAGAGAATTGGGTTTCCATTGCATAAGGCCAAATTGTTCAAAGTGCGATTAGCAATTACTGTTACGGAAGGGTTATGGTGGTTATAGGGCGTTAGGTGCTAACTCTGTCCATTTTCTGTTGATATTTCGAAGGAAGATGCTCCGGGGAACTAGCCAAGCACGAAGCCAACTTTTGTACACAGTTATACCCGCCACATGAGAACCAATCGCTTCTATGACTTCTCTGGAATGATATACTGGCCTATGTGTTTCCTCCCTTCTACAACATGACTAGTTTGTTTCCAGCATCCCAAAAATACCATAAAACCATTGTCAAACCTAAAGGGTAAGACTCTTGACTCGCAATCCGAAGGTCGCGGGATCGAATCCCGGCATGGGCAAATAAATTTTATTTGATAATTTGTATATTTCACAATTAATTCATTCATATTTGCAACACGTTCCAGATTGGAAGATACTCTCAGTATCACCCTGGTGTAAGACCACCATTCAGAATTCAAACTTTGTTTGAAATGGCTTTAGCCGTGTTTTTTGACCAGCTCTGAATAGCCAGGTACTTCCTCTTCCCTATCTCCTTCCCCTCTCTACTAACTTCAGCCACACAACACACCCCAAGCGTGGATGCCATATTCTCACTATCTCCAGATGGGAGCAGCTGGGGACTCTTGTGAGGTATTCATATAAAAAATACATGTTTTGCAGTTTCGTTTCCGTCTGATAAAAAAAAATTAGACTTTCGAACTTGCTAATATTAGACTTTTCATCCCTTTATTCACATCCATCCATTCATCAGAGACTTGTTCATGTTTAGTAGACGATCTCCGACCTACATTCATTACAATAACGGTCATGATGCTATACTTGACGGCTGATCCTGTATGATTTGATCGAAAACTGAAACGGGCGAGAATTAATCAAATGTGACGGAGGTTGAAACATACCAACTTAACAGTTTTAAATGGTTTTTTTTATGCACTTTGAACAAAAGGCCGAGTATTTAGAACTAGAATGACGATAAAAATATTGGATGTGGGAACTTTAAAATTAAAATTTGTTTATATTATTATATTGTGATTTGTGTATACTTTCTCCCATCGCCAATAATCCATTTGACTCTATTTGCACTAGCTGTAAGAACTATATGATAACGATAACACTTATTTTATTATTCCACTCAACATTTCCAGCCCATTTATAATTCTGGGCTGGAATTCTTGACAGTTATATCCAATATCATTATTTTCGGTTTTCTTAAAACTTCCAGTCTTGACACAATAAGGCTGGAATTCTTGTCAGCTGTTTACGAAAGACAACTTATAATATACCCGACATCATCATTATATCCGGCTTTCTCTATTGATTTTACTATACTTTTTTTCTACCGTCAAAACTTCCAGTCTTGACACAATAAGGCTGGAATTCTTGACAGCTGTTTCTAAAGGTGTCTTATAATATCCCCGTCATCTTCTTTATATCCAGCTTTCTTTATTGGTTTTACTGTTCTTTTTTTTTACTGTCAAAACTTCCAGTCACAATAAGGCTGGAATTCTTGACAGATGTTCCTAAAGGCGTCTTATAATATCCCCGTCATCTTCATTATATCAAACTTTCTCTATTGATTTTATTATAGTTTCTTTTCTACCGTCAAGATTTCCAGTCTTGATACAATAAGGCTGGAATTTTTGACAGCTGTTCCTAAAGACATCTTGTATATCCCCAACATCTTCATTACATCCAGCTTTCTCTATTGATTTTATTAACCTTTTTTTTACTGTCAAAACTTCCAGTCTTGACACAATGAGGCTGGAATTCATGACAGCTGTTCCTAAAGACATCTCTTATATCCCCAACATCTTCATTACATCCAGCTTACTCTATTGATTTTACTATACTTTTATTTTTCAACCGTCAAGACTTTCAGTCTTTCAGTCACACAATAAGGCTGGAATTCTTGACAGATGTTCCTAAAGGCATCTTACAATATTCTCGATATGTTCATTACATCCAGTTTTCTCTATTGATATTGCTATATGTCAAAAATTCCAGTCTTGACACAATAAGGCTGGAATTCTTGACATTATTTACGAAAGACATTTTATAATATCCCCTTGATCGTCAATATTTCCAGCCTTCTCGGAGACAGACAGTGAGTGCTCGAGTGTGGAGGAGGAGGTGGGACGAGCGGGGGCGGGCGGACGCCGAACAGTTGGAACGACCAAGCCACACCACCACAAGCCCTATAGGAAGAGGTACACGTATTTCAATATGCACTGCCGTACCTATATACGGGATCGGCTCGCCAACTTTCGCACTCTAGTGTCTAAACAGAAGACGGAAGAGTGAGTTTGACGATTTTTTTTTTTTTTGTAATGCGTATCATTTATTCTGTAGAACAGGACCAGACGCACACGGTTGACTTCTGTCAAGACAAGACAGTTTCAAAATCCATTGTAGTATGTGAAGCATGTCGAATATCCAGTTGATCCAGATCATTAGTGAGACATCCAAATACTAAGTTTTGAGACAATGAAGAAAGCAATATTCAAATGCCATAAATCTCATATAATTTATACTTGTCTGTAATTTACAAATTAAATATGCTATAAAATAACACGGGGAGGCATAATGGTCCTGTACATTAGTATCTTCTTCTTTGTGTGCCCTATGAGGTCCCCCCGACATTGGCGATCACTCTTGAAAATGTCTCTCTGTCTTGCGCTGCCCGGAATAGCTCCTCCACACTTCTAATGCCGGTCCACTTTCGTACATTTCGCAGCCAAGACATTTGTCTCCTACCAGGCCCTCGGCGACCCTCTATCTTGCCTTACAATATTAAATGGAGCAAGTGATACCTCTCCCCTCGAAGTATATGACCCAGATATGAAATTTTCCTGATTTTTATTAATGTAAGCAGTTCTCTATCTGCTCTAGCCCGCCTGAGAATTTCTGTGTTGGTGATCATGTCGGTCCATGGGACCTTGAGCATTCTCCGGTGAAGTCACATTTCAAAAACATGTTTCACATCCATACAGCAAGACCGACCACACACAACATTTTAGCATTCTCTGCCTTAGTTTTAAGCTGATGTTGTCGTTGCAGAAGAGGGATTTCATTTTAATGAACTCAGTTCTTGCTGCTTCAATTCCGCACCTAACCTCTACATCTGGGTCAAGAGTCTCCGTGAGAATACTGCCGAGATATCTAAATTCTTCCACCTTTTCGACATTGCAACCATAACTTATGGTTGCAATGTCGAAAATTTTAACTTAACTTTAAATTTTAATTTTAACTTAATTTAACTGTATCACTGATTCAGAGTGATTTAGTCGTCCAAATGTCATCCATTTAGTTTTATTGACGTTGATTGTTAGGCCCACTGCTCACCAGCATTATTAACAAGAGTACATTAGTATGACATTTTTAAATATCCTACTAGTGACCAAGAATACATCAAAATTTTGTTTAATTCACTGCAAGTTTTTCTGCATTATAATTGACTAGCTGGTTCCCGGCATGCGTTGAAATGCCATATTCAAAGAAATGCATTGTTTCTCCCTGAATCACCTTTCCCATGCGTCCTCGTTCCCCTCCCGCGTCCCCCTCCTAACTAGCAACATAAATTATAGCCAAAATGTTATTCTGACATATGAGCTACATTATTGTAAAGTTTCATTAAAATCCATTCAGTAGTTTTTGCGTGAAAGAGTAACAAACACACATACATCCACACAACTTTTGCATTTATAATATTAGTCAGATTTAGTGGTGTTCATTAGTAATCTGAATATTATACCAGATGGAGAGTACACTTTTTTGAGATGTCTGACTAATCAACTGGATGATCGATGTAGGTGACTTTTTAGTTACTGCAATGCACTTTGAAACATTGGCAAAATCGTTGCCTGACAAAAGTCATCCTTGCGAGCCTGGTCTAAAATTTACTTAGAGGTGAGGGTATTCATATTATTATAATAATTACAATAAAATAACTTTGTTTGAATTCCACTTTATTGTATATCTTTAACCAACCGGTTTCAGATCAACCTGAACCTTTATCAGGGGCGTATAAAACATATTAAATAAATTACAGACTTACCTCTATTGGGGATGCCATAGTCTCATTGGCCCCATACTTACTGTCCTGTCAAGGAATGCTGTTATTGTTCTACCGGTATTTCAATGTAAGATGCTCCAAGGAACTAGTGTCACACACCAAACGAACATCCAACATGTGTGCAAGGTTGTGGATCGATTTGCCAGCCTCTGTGTTTTGTCCCTTCTACAACTCCTCAAAAAGACCCTCCGCACAGCATCTTCAAAGCTGACCTCCTGTGTGGAGTTAATGTAAAAAAAAAAATTAATACTATTGGGATCAGTTGGGACTCTTATTCACACAAAAATAAATCAATGTCTGGTGAATTGTGGTGCTAGTGTGGTGGAGGACAGTCAATAATGTAGAATCGAACAGTATTAATAGGGTAGCATCTGCGTGGTTGAATTTCGGAACCCGGCTTCGAGTGCATGTCTGACACCACGCCATGCGCCGCGCCACAAATAACATATTTCTACTAGAAATTTCAAACAAAGCTAACTTTGTAATTCGGTTTCGAATTCAAGAATTCGTCAATAGATGGCGCTACTTCCATTAGCAGGTCGCATGGCGACGTGCCCCCTTAGGTATAAGTGCTACGAATTAGTGAATTTGTAGTATCTCTCCGGATATGGAAAGATGACGGTAGTACTTAGTTGTATCACGTGACTATATATTACATATGTCATCATTGCCCGTCCCGGTTACTTTGGCCTGGTGACTAGCTATCACTGGATGACTGTGAATCCGAGGCACGTACTATTTTTGGAACCAGTTCCTATTGGATTTAACTGCTAGTAATTATTATTCTTGTAAAACCTTCATGTTTTGTTTGCAGCCTGGTTTTACTAATGTGTGATATTAACGAGATATTATTTTGCGTAGGTTGGTAGCAGTACCAGCACCTCGGGCCCCTCGGCTGGGGGTGTTTGTGGGGCCCCCCGAACTGCCCAGTGGCTACAGGGCCAGAGAAACAGGTAAATAACATCATATTTTTTTTAATTTTTCTTTAGAAATTTTTTTTTACGAATTGAGGATTTTTCGACCACCATGGCACATGCCCGTGTTGTGATGGTCGATTTTCTGTACAGTACGTTAACTTAAATATAAAGAATGTGGGAGAATATACAAAAATATAACATAAAATAATATTAAAGAATACAAAAGGATATAAAAGAATGTAAATGACTTTAGAGTAATATAAAAGAGTATGGAGGAATATAGTAGAATATAAAATAATATCAAAAGTAAAGTTTGGCAAGAAAGTGTAGAAATTAATTCAATTGGAACTAAACGTGTTCATTACTATGGCAACACCGAATTATATGACGTTTCCTATGGCCGCCTGTGGCTGTCATATTAGCGCGTGTTACGGTTGATTTATTGCCTTAAATCTGAGTAGAATATCGCTAATTTGATAATATTTTTATTCATTGTTTGCCTGAATTTAATTAAAATGAATAAATTATTACATAGTGATACAAGAGGGGTTATATTCTGCGTTTTTCAACGCTGCCTAGCCGAGTGTCACGCGAAGAAGCTTCTTTTTAATTTAGAAGATGTTTGCAAACGAACTGCAGAAATGACTGGTACGTAGTATAGTTTGTTTAATAAATTTCATTAGTATTACAAGATTTATGCCAATTTTCGAGCGATAATAACCATTACAATCTGATTTGAGGTTATGGTAAAAAAATCTGATTTTGACACTTCATTTTGACAGTTAATGTGCGGCCACAGGAAAAAGGGAATAACTCAATAAAAAAAAATAATATTAAACTCGTAGAAAAGTTACTTTTTTCACGTTTTCTCTTTCTTTCTTTCCAAGTGAATATTATCTAGTGTGTGTTTTTAAAACTCCCTTCTATAATAATAATTTTAATGATTTTTCACACACAGGTAAATCTGAATCAACGGTAAGACGAATTGTCAAGGAAGGGGAAAAGGCAGATGGAAAATTTGAAACACTGGGAAAACGGAAAATGGGCATTATGTAATAGCATAAGTGCTGATGATTGGAAAAATTGTTGCAAACACGTGATGAAAATTGATGCAGAATATTATGCATGAGGCAGTAATATATATGATGATATCGATGAACTGCGTTTAGATGAAGATAAAGATACGGAAGAAGAAGAATCACACGAGGACGAAGACAATAATTACATGTCGGGTGTTGAATTAATAGACTTAAATTTTTAAGTACCCACGTTTTTATATCGGAATAAACGCCCACTTAAAACCTGTTTTGTTTTATTTTGCTTCTATTAAATTACAGTTTTTTGTGCAAATTTTTTGAAAATACAAATACGCTATGAAATATGCATTTTGCCAGAAGTGTTTTTTAAAACATACGTTCTTTGTCTTATGAGCCATCTTGGTGTTGCCATTTAAAACTAGAAAACGATCGCAGCGCCATCATTTATTTTCTACACTTTCTTGCCAAACTGTATGTAATTATAAAATGTATAAAATCAAAGTAAGTACTATAGAGTAAGCAAATAAGAAAGGATTATTATTATTATGAAAATCTAAATGTGCGTAGGTATATTATTTTACGCCAGTGAATTATTATTGTTACAGTAGTTTTCTCAACTGGTGGCACTGGGCACTAAGTACATGGAACATCTAGTCACTGAGTACACAGTGGTGTCAAACATAGTTTTAACCTATTG
Organism: Limnephilus marmoratus; assembly: GCA_917880885.1. Taxonomy (NCBI): domain Eukaryota; kingdom Metazoa; phylum Arthropoda; class Insecta; order Trichoptera; family Limnephilidae; genus Limnephilus; species Limnephilus marmoratus. The sequence goes on from OU862935.1 coordinate 9,271,767, forward strand.
CTAGCCGGGAAACATTTCTTACGAAATCTCGGAAAGCATATTTTGAAGTGATATTTTGTTGATTTATTTTAAGCTATTGTTTTATAAGCTTTTATTTTATTTACCGAAACACATTCTTTGAACAATATACTATCGATAAAAACAACAACATCACTTGTGTTTATTTGATGAATTGACAGGTTTTTTGAAGTTTGACAGTTGAATTCGCGGTAAAGTGCGACATTCATGTTCCACAGATAATTCATTATAAATATTCTGGTATTGCCAGGTGAATGAAACTTTTGGCGGTATCGGGAGTACTGTTGGCGCAAGCGATTCTGACCTTGTTCTTGATACAGTTTCTTTATACATAAGGGTCAAAATCGCATATAAACGATCCTTGATTCTTGAGTTTTAACCACTTTTTATTATATTGTTTCAGGCAAGGAAGAGTCTAGCGAAGGCAGCGGAGGGGAGGGGGGAGGGGGACCTCCTCCCACGCGGGTGGGCTACAACCTGCTGCACAACACCACACCCCCCTCCCTGCCGTACACCTCCTGTGAGATGGACGATCAGGTAACCATACAACACAGACACTTGCGTTCTGTTTATTATCCACAATTCCTCTCGTCAGTTCCTCATCGCTGTGGATCGTGACTCCTACTCCTATTTCTATGGTAACAAGGCTCCTCCATTCTAAGCGGTCCTGCGATACGTGGAAAGCTCTAGACACAGACGTACCAGACAATTTTCAATTTGGGAGGCGGGTATGGGTACCGCCTCCCCGGGAACCATTTATTGGATAACCAACACCTCTACCATAGGTCACCCCAAGTGGTTCGCTACGTTTGGTAGCAGTGGTGCCCGGTTGATGGGGTGATGTTTGTCCACGTCTTGGCTGCGGATGCGGATGGGCCGTATCAAGAGAGACTGGTTGAGGGAGGCCTTTTGACCTTTCCAGCTGGACTCTTGACTCATCGCCTTTCACCGCAGTTGAAGGAATGGATCCATACTTTCGTCACTCCTGGACACACTGAACCCTAGATTCCTACCCACTCCTCATACCTTTTTCCTTCCCAATTTTAACTACTAGAAATGATGTAAAAGCAAACTGTTGGTACTAATGCTTTCAATTCCAGTTCTTTCTTCGATAACTCAAAAACATAAACAGTCATTTTTAGGAGTTTTGCAATTAAGCACTACATTGTATTCAAAATTAACATTTGTTAATCTACATAAATATATGTTTTTTAAGCCATAATATTTTTCACTCAAGTTCCTTAACCTGTAATCAGCCGGAGACGCACGGGCGCGCACAGCTCCTGCGCATGCGCGAAAAAAATATTTCGAAATAAATATGTTTGTCTGCGATTTTGACCCTTCTATGTACAGAATATGTATGAAGAACAAGGTCAGAATCGCTTGCGCCAACATTACTCCATGAGAATGGTAAAAATTTCATTCTCCTTGCAACCCCAGAATATTTTTAAACGATTTTATCTATAACATGAAAATGTCAAATTTGCCGCGAATTTTAGCTGTCAAAGTTGATGCGTCTTACTCGACTAAAACATCGTAAAACCTATTAATTTACATAATTAACGCAAGTAATGTTGTTTTGGTACATAGTTTATTGTTCTAGGAATGTGTTTCGGTCAATAAAATATATGATAACTCAAAATTAGTCCACAAAACATTCAATTCAAAATTCAAAGTCGTGCTTTGTTAGGGAATTTCCGTGTTTTTCCTGGCTGTCACAGGTTAAAGCAAGTCAAATAACAATATTATCAATACATTGTAAAGTGTCAGTTTTATTGATTCATCGTGATGATTTGTTTCCAGTTGTCATCATGCAAGGAGTCCTCAGCGCAGGAGAATGAGACGGGGCGAGCCAGGAGATCAGGCTGGGGCAGATTGAATCCCACACATCCCAAGGTATTTTATCCACTCAACTGTCCAAAGACAATAAACTGACATTCCGCCCAAACTCTGTCGAGCGATTCTCTATATTTTGTGAGATCGACATGGATCTCGAACGAGATCTCTCGATCTTATACTTGCATGAATTCGTGTTTAAAACGACCTAAACTAAAATACTTGACAGCTCACAGATGAAATTCTGACATCGGCCTATAGAAAAAGCAAATAACAGCCAAAGAAAATCACACAAATCTGACAGGAGATCTCGTCCGAGATCCATCTCGATCTCACAGAAGATAGAGAATCGCTCGGCTAAACAGTTCTAATGTCACAAGAGTGACTTCCAATACTGGGCACTCTGCTCACCAGCTAGAAAAGATCATATTATATCCTCATGTGTGCACCTATACCGCAGTGCCGGTTGTTGACTTTTTGTGTAAGGTATACTGGAGTATATATATCTAATATCAAATATAAAAGTCTATCTACCTGCCCACGAACGAGATGCAATTATCGACAAAAATAGACTCAAATTAGCTCTATACAACTTTTATGCTTCATATTACATATTACAGTTCCCTAATTAAATTAATTAAATAGGTATTTCGAAAGATATTCAATTTATGAATCGGCTATTCAAGACAACAAATAACTGTCGAAACTTGGTTTGCAAACAAATCTCTAATGGTACCAAGTCTGCTCGCTTTGGATAAGCTATTCGGTGCACTATGCCTATAAATAAGTATCACTACCTGCGACATGCCTTGCCATATTTTGTAAATAATTTGCAGAATTCTAACTGTCGCTGTTTAGAGTAAGTCAAGTACATCCGTTAACACCATGTATGAATGTTTTAATATATTTATACAAAATGTCCGAAAACTCCGAGTTCATGTGAGAAACTGGTGAATCTACATCAAATTTGGAATCGATTTTGTTGTATGTATAACTTTTTTGATTTGAGCTTTCGTTTTGGAGTAAATCAAATCTGAAGTTGAAATTTTTTGAGTCATATTTTGAAAAATAATCAGTCACTAGGAGGTTAACCTTTAAACGCTCGTGCGCAGTGTGCAAAAAGCACTTTTTTGTAAAATATTCGTACGGTAATAACCGGTCCCGTACAGAACAGTTGGGCATTTAACAACGCAAATCCACAGTCCCGTACGGAACCACTGGGCTCTAAAGGCATGTGCGTGGTATGCAATAAAGGGCATTGAACGGCGCAAATCCCTGGTCTAAAGGTTCCTTTAACCTGTCAAGGGCCGGTTCCTAACAAGAAATTCCCTAACAAAGCACCACTTTGAATTTTGAATTGAATGTTTTGTGGATTAATTTTGAGCTATCGTATATTTTATTTACCGAAACACATTCTTAGAACAATAAACTATGTATCTTACTTGCGTTAATTTGCTAAATTGATAGGTTTTACGATGTTTTTGTCAAGTGTCACGCATCGGACTTTGACAGTTTGAATCGCGGCAAATTTGACATAACGATTCCACAGACAAATCATAAAAAAATATTCCGGTGTCGCCAGGTAAATGAAACTTGTGGCTATATCATCAATGATGTTGGCGCAAGCGATTCTGATCTTGTCCATCATTCAAATTCTGTACACTGAAGGATCAAAATCGCATTCAAAAATATTTTTTTCGAAATTTGTTCCATGAGCATGCGTACGCCCGCGCGCTTCCGCGTGTCTCCGGCAAGTAAGAGGTTAGACACATGTGCGCGGCGTGCAATAAAGGGCATTTAATGGCGCAAATCCGCAGGGCATCTACTGGACTTCTAAAGGTTGATATCAGTTGTTTTAAAACAATTCGAAGAGTAGCCTCTACAAAAGTTTTTTTTTAACTCTTTAGTTACTGAAAAAAATGGTAAAATTAAAAAAATATATCAAAATGCTCAAATCTAAAACAAACGTTTTTTTGGGTTCTCCGTGTGATTAAGATTCACCAGTTATTACTACATGTTTCCGGATCTCTTGTATATTTGTAGACATCGATACACATGCTCTAGGAAACTATAGAAACTTAATTTGATGAACACAAGCACAAACAAAATACGAGGCATATCCAGAAAGTAAGTGTACTGTGACCGCAACGGGCGGAGGTTTTTAGTTTTTTGAGGGTTGGCACTTAGTGGTACAGGGGGGTCTCCTGACTAGAAAGAGCATTGCAGGAACATTGTTGTACGTAAACTCATGTTTTAGTGTCCATTGGCGTGAAAGTTGTCGGCAAAAAATCCCGCCAAGTGCTGTGATCTGCTTTTTACTCACGGAAGAAATAACACCTACAAGATAAAAAGGTGAGGATTTCTGAGCTCTATTGTTACTGGAGATGAAAGTGGGTGACTCATTGCATGCCTGGGAAAAAAAAAACAGTCGTCAAAGTGGCGTCTCACCAATTCCCCATCTGTGAAAAAATTGAAAACCACAATTTCGGGCAAAAAAAATATTGGCCTCAGTGTTTTAGGACCGAAAAGACATCATTTTGTTCAAATTTCGGCCTCAGATTGAGATCATCAATGTACAACAATATTGTGTACCCTAAAAAAACTCAAAAGGAGCATTCAAAACAAAAGGAGGGGAATGCTGACCAGAGAAGTTTGCCTTTTTCACGAAAACGTCCGACCTCACAAAGCCTTAGCCACCAATAAGATCATGGACTCATTTGATTGGGATGTTTTGAACCACTCCCCGTAATCCCCTGGCTAGGCGTCTTCAGATTATCATCTTTTCACCTTCCTAAAGGCATGTATGGATGAAAATAAATTTTCAACCAACGAGCAGGTGCAGAAAGTGGCCCTGAAGAGGGGGAAGGAGCTGGCGGGAGAATTCTTCGAGAAGGGCAAAAGAAACTTGTGCCACGGCTCACCACATGCATTGAACGGGTTAGCGATTATTTGGAAAAATATTCAACAAGTGTATCAACAATATCCTTTATTTTTTTTTTCTAATAGACTTTTTCAAAAAAAAAATAAAAAAACAGTACATTTACTTTCTGGATATGCCTCGTAGCTTATTGTGTAGGTTCATCTTTAATGTCACAGCTGTATGGTGCTTTAGCTAATTTTCCTTTCCGGTCTGAATATGTACTTATCTGAGATAATTTTTTCTAGGATTGGGGAGGCAAGTCCAAAGAGTCAAAGAAGAACGCAAGTCAAAATGCCGTTGTCAACAATCAGGGATGGGGTCCGCAGGTAAGCATCTGATAGTTCCCTTTTTACTCTATATTTACACTTCACAGAACAGTCTTTTTGAGGAAAATAAGTGACATACTGTGCCTTGAAGAAACCCATGGTGCTAGCTAAAGGGAGGAAATACAGAGATCGGCAGATCATTCACAGCCGAGCTGTTGAACACAAGAATTAGTTGTAGAAGTGACCCGATATCATTTGACATCTATCGCGGTAACGTCGTGCGATAATGGGATCTACAGTAAGCTACTTTAAAGTTCATTATTGCACAACGTTACCCCGGTAGATGGAACCTAGTTATTCCAAAGGATCAAAATGTCAACCGCAAATGTAGGGTGCGATTTTGGTGCTTCCTTTTGCACCGGTGCTGAAAGAATCAACGACACTAGTTCCTTGAAGTATCTCCCATTGAAATATCGGTAGAATAAGAACATCATTCTCACCTGACCTCTGTTCTCCAAGACTGCAACCAGCTTGTTAACACTTCAAGCCTCAGAAAAGCCTCACAAACATCATATTCTATTAGAGCCGCTGAGGGACAGATCTCACCCCCAGACATTATAAACGTATTTATTTTTGAAGTGAAACTTCTATAGCCCCGCTGTGATTTGGATTTCGGATGAAACGGAAATGACGATTACTGCACCTGCGACTCACCAACTGCACTCATTGGCCGCTTTGATTATGATGTCACTTTTTAAGGCTCCTATTGGTTGAGATGTGAAACGGAAATGAGCGATGTCTGCGCTCATTGGCTCATTGGTCGCTTTGATTATGACCTCACTTTTCAAGTATTGGTTGAGATTTTTTTGGTAAAGTTTCACTTCTACCGCGTGTAAATTGCACTCGAATTTTTTTTCCTCTATAATGCGGAGATATGTAATTTTTTCACCCTTGAAATAGAAATAGTTGTTCTTCTCAGTTTGTCTCTAATATTTTGACTTGATTCCATGGATAAAATCCTAAATATAGTCGAAAGTGTATGATTATAAATTCGCGGGATTTTTCCGTGACGGTTCGAAATTTTAAAAATTATATACAACAACATCCATGATGCCATTTTTTTAATATTAGCACCCTAGCACACCCAAAAGTCACGAGCCGCCACTGGTTGTCACTAGAACAATAACAGAGTTATAATGATTTCTGTGGGAACATATGCGTTAGCGTGTTTTCACGCTTATTGTACTTGACTGCTATTGTTATATTGTCATGTAAATATGCTATGCATGCTATGACAGAGATGTCACCTGTTCTTTTTAATGCTTATATACAAAGTGCGATTGATGACTTGAGAGAGAGAATGAGTCACAGAAAAGGTGTAAAGATACACGGGCGAAAGGTGGATATGATAAGGTTTACTGACAACATTGCTATGGTTGCTGAAAGCGAAGAAGAACTGCAAGAGGCCTTAACAACCATGCAAAGCATTCTTCAAAACAATTACAACATGAAGATAAATAAAGACAAAACAAAGCTGCTGACTGTAGGCCGAACGCAACATCAAATGAGAGTAGAGATGTCAGGAGCAAGGGCGGCTGGTTGAACAGTATGTTTGTGTGCAGCACTGGTAAATTATATCGTCTAAAATTACTTTATAATTTCTTACCGAAAAATATAAAATCTATGAATTTCATTAAAAATATCACCTACCAATATAATGCATAATATAATATGAATCAGGGAGAGCAAATTCTCAAAGTTCCGCGCGAAGTTACCCTGTCCGGTGTGCAGGCCCATTGCAAGCAGAACGAATTATGTTTTTGTATCGAATATCCCAAACATCGCCAGCGCGCAACGCCGGCCATATGTATGAAAAATTAAGCTACATCGGTGTGCCACCCGGCGGCCTTTATCATACAAACTTAAATTTGGATTTAAGGCAAAAATACTTAACCAAACTGAATAATTCTTTTTTTAATCAAAAGGTACAGCAAATACCTAAATTTTTCATATATTTGCTTTTTTATTGATTGGTGTTTTAAATTATAAAACGCTGATTTGACAATTTTGCCCTCATGCTGTTTATACATTGTTTATAAATACTGTTTGTATCCTGTTTAAAATGAAATATAAAACTAACTAACCAACCATTACGCCGTTTCCCCACAGGGGTAGGCAGAGAGGATGGACCGCCAAATAACTCGGTCTTGGCACACACTCTTTGCCTCACTCACATTCATACATCGTCTCATACATCCTCTTCTATTATTCCGACTTTCGACATGGCCCGACTCAAGTATCTGATTAACTTGCTCGTGCTATGTCTTCCTCGGGCGCCACCGACTTCTTCTACCATTCACATTTGCGTCGTATATTCTTCTTACACTACTTTCAAATTTATTTTATTTTATGAAATATAAAATAAAATAAATTAAACATTGTAAAAAAAAAGTGTTTTTTGGGTTGAAAATTAAGATTTATTTACGAAAAAATAGTATTGTGTTTTTATTTTCTTAGTACCGAAAAATAAAAAATTTAATTAAAAAGCGATATGTAGAAGTTTTCGCACTTCGAAAACAGCTTAAAATAGATCTTCTCTCCAAATAAGATTAGTAGGATCATTTTTACCTAATGTTGCTTAGTAATCGTTATCTCATAGTTACGGATTATCAGTGAACCACCACGTTTTCAGGGCAGCGGCCGCCACTGGTCAGGAGTTCCACTAAAGAACACCAAGGAGTTTGTCTACCTCGGGAGCAAAATAACATGGGACGGTCGGTCTAAGAGCGAGGTCGACAGCCGTATACACCAGGCTAGGCTTGCATTCAATAAAAGGTCGAAAATAATAGAATCGAATAATATACACCTAAAACTGAGAATACTCCTCATCAACCGAGATGAGTGGAGGAAGACTCTTGAGGAGGCCAAGACCCACCAGGGGTTGTAGAGCCAAGAGTGATGATGATCCTCCTCATCAAGACCTATGTATGGAGCATCTTGATGTATGGCTGCGAAACATGGTGCCTATCCGAAAGAGATAAACGGAGACTAGAGGCTTTTGAGATTTGGTCCTATAGAAGACTATTAGGAATTTCCTGGAGAGACCACATTACAAATGAGGAGGTTCTCCAAAGAATCGAAGGAGGAAGGCACCTGCTCAGGACCTTATCGGCCATGTAATAAGACAAGAAGGCCTCTTGCATGGCATAATGGAGGGTATGACCGAGGGGACAAACTCTAGGGGACGCCCACGCCGAGAGTACCTGGAGGACCTGCTGGTGGACGTGCGCTGCTCATCATATGCAGACTTCAAAAGAGCTGCACAAGACAGGGAAGAGTGGAAGAGACGAATAGATGAAATTGCTGCAAACCAATCCCAGGATTGAAACCAGAGAGAGAGAAATACGCTTCGTCGGAGTGGTTAAGATTATTAGTGAATGATACGGACGTGATGAAACCAGTAGCAGATAAATAAAAATTAAGTAACAAATGTACATGTGAAATAAATTTCTTCAAAAAAAAAAAATTTTAATTGTGACGTGTTAATTGGGAAATGTATCAAACAGACCGCCTGTTTCTACACACAGTCGAGGGTATTTTATTTGACCAACATAACAATGAGCCTCTTCTTTTGATGTGTTACAGGGGAATAATGGGGTGCCCCTTTTCCTGGAGAAGTGTGTGAACTTCATAGAGGCGGAGGGCCTGGGCGCCGAGGGCATCTACAGGGTGCCCGGGAACAGGGCGCACGTGGATCTGCTCTTCAAGAACTTCGATGAAGGTAACAAACATATTCTACACACCCACTACAGGCCAAATAAAAGTATTTTGATTTTAATTATAAGTACTTTTTTTTTACATTAGCTCCACACAAGACCTGAGGAAAACAATTTCTCTCAGGGTCTATGTCACCTTTGGAGATGCTGGGTGGAGGGTGTTTTTACAGAAAGGAAAGAGAGGAAGTTCTGGGAAGGAAAAAGATTTTTTTTTTACTTGAGCTCCACACATGAGGCCCTGAGGAAAAATAATTTGCCTCAGGGCCTATGTCATCTTTGGGGGTGCTGTGTGGAGGGTTTTTTTAAGGAAAGGAAGGAGAGGGGAGTTCTGGGGAGGAAAAGGGCTTAAGGGGTGGGTAGGAATCTGGGGTTCAGTGTGTTCTGGTCATCCGCCTCCAAGACCTAGACAAACCTCACCCCATGAACCTGGGCACCCCTGCCAAATCACCAAACGTAGCGAACCACTTGGGGTGACCTATGGCAGAGGTGTTGGTTATCCAGTAAGGCGGTACCCATTCCCGCGTTACGGTTCCCGAGAAAAAATGTTATGAAAAAATCAACAAGAATAAACTTGTATTTTCAATTTTATGAATAAAGTCCTAAAACTTTTTGATCAAGGTGTTATTTATGTTAGCAAAATAATATCTGTTTCAGATCCTAACATATCCATCACACAGCTGGACATTCCTGTGAACGCTGTGGCCACGGCCCTGAAGGACTTCTTCTCCAAGAGATTGCCTCCGCTCTTCGACGAGCCCACCATGTCGGAACTCGAGGATATTGCAGGTAATTCGACGGACATGTTCAGCTTATTAGATGTACCAATATATTACACTATATATTATACTAATCTTCCCAACATGCCTTCCATTGATATGCTCGGTGTAACTCTAAGTGACCAGCTCAGGTACGGGGGCTCCATCCAAGCCAGAGTTAAGTTAGCCTCTCAGAGCTGGGCGTACTGTACAGGGTCCGCAGATACTTTGATTGTACACAACTGCTAACTCTGTACAAATTGCAAGTGCGCCCCACGGTTGAATTTGGCACTCACTTCTGGTCTGAAGCCCCAAAATACCTGAAAAACCCTTAAATCTCGGTGGAAATGGGAGGTCCGTTTGATAGATTCTCCTGTTTTAACAAACAGATTGCAATCATTAAAACAAAGGCGTTGGGTCTGAATGCTGTCCTTGTTCTACCGGTATTTTCAACTGCTCGTTATATTCAGGTATCAGTCTTAGTAGATTCTCGTGTTAGTGTCTGTAATATTTGCCTTATTCACAGGCTTACTGTGTGCATGCGAGTCACAGGACCGCTGCAGTCTGTCAAACAGATAGGAAGGAACCTTCAAATGTATCAAATTATTTATTTGATACATTTGATTAACTTCCTTCTGTTTGACGTATTTAGGATCTGATGCCGATAGAGATAATGCGAGATATGTTCGCGTCTTGGGACATTGTTGCAATATCGGACACATGCATTTTGTACACGTTGCACTTGTTTTTGCGTTTTCTTTAACCTCTAATAGACCGGAGACGCAGGGGCGCGCGCGAATTGTGCGCATGCGCGAGAAAATAATTTGAAAAAATATCGAACACAAAATGTTTGTCTGCGATTTTGGCCCTTCTATGTACAGAATTTGTATGAAGAACAGGGTCAGAATCGCTTGCGCCAATATTACACCATAAGATGGGTCAAAATTTCATTCACCTTGCAACCCCAGAATATTTTTTAACGATTTTATCTGTGACATAGAAATGTCATTTTTGCCGCGAATTTTAGCTGCCAAAATTAATGCGTGTTCCTCGACTAAAACATTGTGAAACCTATTAATTTACGTAAATAACGCAAGTAATGTTGTTTTGGTACATAGTTTATTGTTCTAGGAACGTGTTTCAGTCAATAAAATATACAATAACTCAAAATTAATCCACAAAACATTCAATTCAAAATTCAAAGTGGTGCTTTTTTAGTGAATTTTCGTGAAATGGCCTGGCCTCCCAGAGATTAATAAAGAGGGACCATACACTGTGTCTCCATAGTCCAGCACTGACAGAACAAGACTATCAGTAATAATCTAATCTAAAACTCCATTGAATGTGCTTATCCATGTATGTGTTCATGTTGTAGGTTCTCTAGGCAACACGGACCGCAGCGGTCGCCTGCTGGCTCTGAGAGCGCTGATAGCGGAGCGATTGCCGCAACACCAGCGCGCTGTGCTCAAGTATATCTTCCACCATTTCACCAGGTAACCTTGACTTGTCCAGGAACAACATTATTTATATTGTAGATGCTTTTTTCTCCCTTACTAATATCATAATAAAAGGCCACTAAACAAGAGGCGAAAATATTTCACTTAGCGCCAGTTCTTTTCGTAAAATTTGTACAATTCATCAAATTTTTAAGTTATGTTTTAACCCCCGACGCAAAAAGAGGGTGTTATAAGTTTTACGTGTCTATCTATGGCGCGTAGCTCCTAAACGAATGGACCGATTATGATACAGTTTTTTTTTTTTGTTTGAAAGCTGACATGATCGAGATGGTTCTTAGCTATAATTCATGAAAATCTGTTCAGGCGTTTGAAGGTCATCAGCACGTTTTTGTGTCAGGGGTTACTTAAAATTTTGAAAATTTAACTTTTTAAATTCTTTGAAAGTTCTATTCGAGTTCTGTTATTATTATTTCAGTTATGTGAAACAACATACCAATAGTGATATATAACAGAACTTTTACAGAAATTATGAATTGGTCAATTTCTGTGAAACAACTGGCACCTTTTTTTTTACATTAACTCTGCACAGTTCTTGTCTTCATCGTCTGTCTTTGTCATCTTTGAAGATGCTGTTTGGGGGGTCTTTTTGAGGAGAGGAAGGAGTGGTCTTAAAGAGACCCATGTTGTAGAAAGGAGAAAACACAGATACAGATAGGCACTTAATTTCTCATTTAAAGTTACTAACCTGTTGAATATTTTTATAATTTGCAGGATAGCGGACAACTCGAAGCTGAACTCGATGGACTCGAAGAACCTGGCCATCTGCTGGTGGCCGACCCTGCTGCCCGTGCAGTTCACCGACATGGCGAGGTTCGAGGCCACCCGGCCCTACCTCGAGGACATCTTGCAGACCATGATCGACCAGTTCCCCTTCCTCTTCTGTGGCCAGGAGGCGGCCGTCATGGTCTGAGGTCGCTGGACGCTCGTCCTGTTCGGCGATTACTACTGAAGCGGACGGATTTCACCATCAAATGGGTGATTTTCACCTTTAGATCATCAGAACGAGTGAATTTCACCATCAAAATGAGTTGCGTCTATGTGGCGGCATCTAATCTTGCCTTTTTGGAACAACATGGCTTCCTTATTGATCTTGTCAGAGCATTTTGACAAGCATAACTGTCATTGTCTTAATTATGTTGAATTAATTGGGCATTTAGAAACAGAGTATGTTAGTCGGGCCTGTCGAAACATTGATTTCAATACCTAAATCCCGTCTTTTACGTCAAAATGAGTTCACCATCATGGCATTAATGCAATAAGGGCTTTTCCAAAGTATGTGGCATTTATTGTAGCAAGCATTGACTAATTTAAATCCATCACGGCATCTAATTATATTACATCGTAAGTCAAAATCTGCTAAACTGGAATAATGAACTTTAATCTTATCTCAACTGTCTGTTAGTGGCATCTAATTATGGCACATTGTAAGTCAAAATCTGCTAAACTGGAATAATGAACTTTAATCTTATCTCAACTGTCTGTTAGTGGCATCTAATTATGGCACATTGTTAGTCAAAATCTGCTAAACTGGAATAATGAACTTTAATCTTATCTCAACTGTCTGTTAGTGGCATCTAATTATGGCACATTGTAAGTCAAAATCTGCTAAACTGGAATAATGAACTTTAATCTTATCTCAACTGTCTGTTAGTGGCATCTAATTATGGCACATTGTTAGTCAAAATCTGCTAAGCTGGAACAATGAACTTTAATCTTATCTCAACTGTCTGTTAGTGGCATCTAATTATGGCACATTGTAAGTCAAAATCTGCTAAACTGGAATAATGGACTTTGAAGTTAACATATAAGTACATTATTCTTAAATATCTGTTAGTGGCATCTAATTATGGCACACCGAAAGTCAAAATCTGCCAAACTGGAATAATGGACTTTGAAGTTAACATATAAGTACATTATTCTTAAATATCTGTTAGTGGCATCTAATTATGGCACACCGAAAGTCAAAATCTGCTAAACTGGAATATCGATCTTTGAAGTTAACTTAAAGTACATTGTATCAACTGTCTGTTAGTGTCATCTAATTACGGCACATTGTAAGTCAAAATCTACTAAACTGGAATAATGGACTTTGAAGTTAACATATAAGTACATTATTCTTAAATATCTGTTAGTGGCATCTAATTATGGCACACCGTAAGTCAAAATCTGCTAAACTGGAGTAATGGACTTTGAAGTTAACTTATAAGTACATTATTCTTAAATATTTGTTAGTGGCATCTAATTATGGCACACCGTAAGTCTGCTAAACTGGAATAATGGACTTTGAAGTTAACTTATAAGTACATTAATCTTAAATATCTGTTAGTGGCATCTAATTATGGCACACCGAAAGTCAAAATCTGCTAAACTGGAATAATGGACTTTAAAGTTAACTTATGAGTACATTATCTCAACTGTCTGTTAGTGGCATCTAATTACGGCACATTGTAAGTCAAAATCTGCTAAACTGGTATATCGAACTTTGAAGTAAACTTAGAAGTACATTGTCTCAACTGTCTGTTAGTGGCATCTAATTACGGCACATTGTAAGTCAAAATCTACTAAACTGGAATAATGGACTTTGAATTAACTTAAAAGTACACTATCTCAACTGTCTGTCAATGGCATCTTAAGTCAAAATCTGTTAAAATGGAATAATGGACTTTGAAGTTAACATATAAGTACATAATCTGAACTGTCTGTTAGTGGCATCTAATTATGGCGCAACGCAACAAAATCTGCTAAACTGGAATAATGGACTTTGAAATTAATTTAGTAAATTATCTCAACTGTCTTTTAGTGTCATTTTATTGAAGTTGTTAATTTGCCTTTATTTAAACATTAAGATATCTTAAAACATGCAGTGGTACGTTTTTAAACACCACAATATTTTAATTTTCATTTATAAATATCCAGGCATCTTATGTGTACCTTTTTGAAACATCAAGGCATCTAATTTATGTTTTGAAACATCAGAGTTTCATAACTATTTGACATTCCCAACATAATGCAGCTCAAGGTAAGTCAATGCAACTATATCTTGAGACATAATCAAAAAAATTTCAGAATTATTTTGCTCTATCATTTAAGTATTTTGGATTGGGTCGATCGTGAATCTTGTTCTTGATCATCTTTGTGACTCAATTCTGTTACCCATCACAGGATGGCGCTACTTTCGTATTCCGTTGGAAACACGGGATAATGCGTACACATAAAAATGGTTCATATTTTGTCGGTGCATGTGTATAATTGTAATATTTATTATATTCTGTTTATGTTTATGTCGCCCAACATAATTTTAATAGATGGTCTGATGTCTGAAGAATATACCACGATATATTTTTGTTTACTTAACGCAGTGTTCACTGTGTTAAAACTAATTTTATTAAATAATTTCTTTTCGAACAAATAACTCCGCCCTATAGTGTCGTCATACCAGAACACTTTAAGATTGTGTGTTTTGAAATATTAAACTGGGAATAAATAATCTGCCGTGTTGCTTAGAACCATGCTGTCATTAATTGAATCAGTCCATGCATAATCCTTGTCTTAAAATATCTGAATTGTTCAAATTCATCTCGATTGTGTATTTTAAAATTTAGAAAAATCTCGATTGCACATTACGATACATCAAGGAATCTGAAATACTTGTTTTGAAACGTGAATCCATCTTAATTTTGTGTCTGCAATGTGATTTAAAGGTTTTTGGAATTGTGACATACGTGTTCGCCTATAGTTGGTGCTATTTTCCATTCCAAACAAGCACTTGCCATAACCTCTCGTATTGGCATCTGATAGCGGCAATTTTTTTATCAAATCTGGTGGAAATTGAGAACAATTTATGTAAATATAACACAAGATAGTATGTCATGACCCACATTTAGACAAAATGACTATCATATTGACAATGCTAATCGAGTTTCTCTCGTCTCGGTAACCTTACAACGAAAATATCAGTATGTGTGCTGCTTGCCTCTAAAGAAAATATGAGAATTCCAAATATTTTCATCTGAATTCTGGCAAAATATTATCTCTTGGACTCCTGGATGAAAAGGTCCTATATTTAGTCTAAGTTTTGTGATCAAATCACCGATCTTTGTAGATTTTTCTCAAGTAATTGATGTACGTGACTACTTTATCTCTATCCGGTGTAAAAGCTTTGTGAATTATGCAATTATCGCCAATAATAGTAACTTTCACAAGCGAAATGAGTCATTGTTCCCGTCATTGTAAGTGTTGTAATAAATTTCAAAAAAATGAACTAAACATTATTATTATTATTGTTGTTTCATAATTTTGTTAAGGTTTATTATTATTTATTTTTTAATTGGCCAGCAAATTAAGTGCTGATAATTGAAGCTCATCACATTTAAATGCAATAATTTTATTGCGTGATATTATTTATTTTGTTTAATTTGTCATAATTATTAATTAACACTGAAAAAGCAAGTTTGACAATAGTTAATATATATAATACAATTAACATAAACTTACATTGCGATTATTTTATTTCACATATTTTTTTAAATTCCTAATTGATCTGTGCATTGTGCAGATGTCGTTAAAAAAAGGGTAAATTTTCGGGATTAGTGTCCGTGGTTATTACGAATAATTTTTAGAAAAAACTTTAGATTCGCCTTAATCACTATAAAAGGAAACTTTTTGCATCACGGCCGGCGGAAAATAATGCATTTTAATTTTCAATGTCGTTAAATAAAATTTCACTTCGCGAACCGATACTACGACAGCCCGCCCGCCATTTTGTCACTGCTATGTCAAACAAGAGCAGATACGATTGTAGCCGACTTCGTGGGATATACCTATGATAAAGCGCGTAATTATGAAATTTGTCTAGCGGGCTTGTGTATGTTATCTTTACTTCAAAAAACAGCCTACGTTTTTAAATGGTTTGTCTGGCTACGCAGGGTTTGTGTAGCGGGCTTGTGTATGTTATCTTTACTTTAAAAAACAGCCTACGTTTTTGAAAGGTTTGTTTGGCTACGCAGGGTTTGTGTAGCGGGCTTGTGTATATTATCTTTATTTTAAAAAACATCCCAGGATTTGAATGGTTTACAGTGACAAAATGGCGGGCGGCTGTCGTAGTATCGGTTCGCGAAGTGAAATTTTATTTAACGAAATTTAAAATTAAAGTGCATTATTTTCCGCCAGCCGTGATGCAAAAAGTTTCCTTTTATAGTAATTAAGGCGAATCTAAAGTTTTTTTCTAAAAATTATTCGTAATAGCCATAGACACTAATCCCGAAAAATTACCAAAAAAGGCTTAAATTATAAAAAATAAAAAAAACATTGATACTTTTATAATGTATGGCTAAAACTATGTAGAAACAATATGTGTTATTCTTGTCTATGTTATTAGGTATTTTTGGATAAAATTGATGTGATTTTACAAGGATTTAACAGTACAAGTTGATAAGTCCGCCACTTCCCCAACCCTCTGCTGCCCCGGTCTTTAGCTATCATAAGACAGTTTGCCATAAATAGTTTTGGGGCGCCGCAAGGGTTAGATTTATAAATAATGTTAACTAACCACACTAGAAGTAATCAATTATTCCTAAATTTCATGCGAACATCATTTTTAAAAAACACACTAATAAATAAACACTTTTTTTCTTTTAAAGAGAAAAAAATATTACGCCATAGAAATAAGTCTTCTAAAATTTTGTAAAATATTTTTCTTGCTAAATGAATTATTGACGCTATGAATCTTTAGTGTCATGATATAATAAATTCATTCAGTGCCATAATATGTCATTTTCCATTCTACCAGTTTTACAATACAATTTACAATGGAATATCTCAACAGAGTAGTAATCTCACAATGGAAAAATCAATAATTATTATTATTGTCTTTTACAGAATGATAAGTGAATCTGTTATTAATATAGGCGTACGAAATGTGCGATGAAACTATTTGTATATTAGACCTAGGCAAGAGCGGTGAACTTTTGACATAATATGAACGTTTACACTATTGGCATTTTACAAAACATAATATTATAATAATTCTAAGACACGATGATTGGTTGATCAAAGGTGAGATACATAATAAATAAATGTTTATTTGTTTCTTTCTTTCTTTTGGGATTCTTTATAGTCCGTCTCTCTACGTGTTGTATAAAGCGCATCTAGACTTGGTTAGGTTAGGATAGGTTAGGTTAGCTCGTGCTAGGGATTGTTAGACTGATTAATTAGACGGAATATTTGCCAGGAGAATTTGAACGGATATCCACATAATATTTTGTTTTGACCGCTTGCTGGTTTTCAGATTATTTCATTAACTTGCGTGTGATTTCATGAATGTTTTAAATACTTCTGCGGGATTTCATGGATGTTTTCGATACTTCTGTTGGATTTCATGAATGTTTTCAATACTTCCTTGTGATTTCATGGATTTTTTGGATTTCATGGATGTTTTCATAACTTCCGTGAGATTTCAAGGATGTTTTCCGACGCTTCTGAGGGATTTCACATATGTTTTTAATACTTCCATGTGATTTCATGGATGTTTTCAATACTTCCATGTGATTTCATGGATGTTTTCCAATACTTCTGTGGGATTTCATGGATGTTTTCAATACTTCTGTGGGATTTCATGGATGTTTTCCAATGTGGGATTTCATGAATGTTTTTAATACTTGTGATTTAATGGATTTTCAAAATACTTTTGTGGGATTTCATGGATGTTTTCAATACTATCGTGTGATTTCATGAATGTTTTCCAATATTTCCGTGGGATTTCATGGATGTTTTAAATACTTCCGTGGGACTTCATGGATATTTTCAATACTTCTGTGAGATTTCATGGAAGTTTTCAATACTATGGGATATCATGGATGTTTTAAATATTTCATTGATGTTTTCCAATACTTCCGTGGGATTTCATGGATGTTTTCCAATACTTTTCATAGGATGTTTTCAATACTTCCGCGGGATTTCATGGATGTTTTCAATATTTCCATGGGATTCATGGATATTGAAAACATCCATGAAAAACCTCTTAAAAACTCACTTCCGTATAATTTCATGGGTGTTTCCACCATTTCTGTGAGATTTCATGAATATTCCGATACTTCTTTCTAATTTCATGATTATGAAGTCAATACTTACTTAATACTTCCTTGCAATTTCATAGATATTGTGAATACCATACATACTACTTTATATTTTTCACGGATACTTTGAATACTATTTTAATTTCATGGATAATCTGTATACTACTTTTTATTTCATAGAAGAATTTTTCATAATTTCATGGATATTTTCATGAATTTTGTATTATCATAATTTTTAATGTATTTTCATAAATTTTATGAATTTTTGCCAAGTAATTTCCTGAATATTACGAACACTTCCCGAGTAATTTAATACTTTGAGTATAAAAGTGAAATATCATGGTTAACTTCAAATGAAAGTCTAATGTATCTTATTTTATATTTCTGGTAAATTTTGATAAAATCTTAGTCATATCATTTTTGTGGGAAAGTTTGAAAGTATGTAATATATTGTCGAAGAGTTTTCTGGATTTCCTAACATAGTGTAATACCATATCTTGCGGAGAGAAAGAAAACTACATCCTTTCCGCACAACTTGTTCCAGGGGTTGCCAGCGTTGGGCGGCATAGAGTATTATGTGGACTTCCCAAAAGCCTACATCTATTAAAGAGTGTTGCCATGAATGTATGTTAATGCTAGTTTGTAAGGTGGCCATGTTCAATATACATTGAAATAAATAAAATATATATATGTATATTATATTATACTTCATGCGCTTTTTGTATTGGAATTAATGTCAATTTATCGTTACGTAAGCTTGTATATTTATTTTGCAATTAGATACGTAAGCATAATATGAGTGGTTATTCTAATTTTAGTGAAATGTTTTTTTTTTTATTTTATATTTATTAATTTGGATTTTATTGTACCTGCAATTATTTCATGAAATATTATATCGTTATTTTGTTTTTTCTTTCTGTTTTTCTCACTTCTGCTTTGAGAATTTTTTGCGACATACCTATAAACATTTTCTATGAAAATGAAAAAAAAATGAGAGGCATTTCGAGAAATGGACTCTTAGCCACTGGAGGGCTTTTTGCCACAATAATGGCACTATTTAAAATACCTCGGATTGCTTTGCTGCCAATTTTGGCAAATATTCCCTCATTTGTAAGAAATTAAATAGAAGTTTACGATTTTATTATATTTTTTTTATAAATCCTACAAATATGTAATAATTGACACAAGGTAGTAATCTCCTTATTAACCTCTCAAAATCCAGGAAAAATACGGAAATTTCCTAACAAAACACCATTTTGAATTGATTGTTTTGTGGATTAATTTTGAGCTATCGTATATTTTATTGACCGAAACACATTCCTAGAACAATAAACTATGTAACAAAACAACATTACTTTCATTAATTACGTAAATTGATAGGTTTTACGATGTTTTCGTCAAGTAACACACATAGACTTTGAAAGATAAAATTCGCGGCAAATTTGACATTTTGATGCCACAGATAAAATCATTTAAAAATATTCTGGGTTGCCAGGTAAATGAAATTTCTCCCTAGGACATGGGGAAATGTTGACGCAAGCGATTTTGATCTTGACCTTCATACACATTCTGTACATAGAAGGGTCAAAATCGCAGACAAACATATTTTATTATAATTTTTTTCGCGCGCAATATGCGCGCGTCTCCGGCAAATAACAAGTTAATTTTCGGAGGTATGATATTTTTAAATGTCAGCGGAAAATATTCAAAATGGTCACCAAAAAATCTCGAGCAATCGGAGAAAAAAGTTTTAAATTGCGCTGTCGCTCCAGTGGTTAGAGCAAGAATTATATTGCATAATATTACTAATTTGAGATTATTTTTTTTATAAATGTTATCATCAAAAGAAGTAAGTTGGTACTTTTATATATATAGTTTTATTCTTCAAGTATTCTTAGTTGTATTTCACATTGAAATCTCAAAAAATCTGCTTTTTTCTAATGCACCCATCACTTTTTCTTATGTAATATTATTTTAGCATTTTTTGAAAACATTTATATAATTACACCACAGCTAAATATCGCATATTTTCCCAATCATTTAGTTTTTCATTTAGAATCAATATTTAAGCTCTTTGATCTCGAACAAGCTTAACGAGTCAAATGCCGGAACATTTCGCGGAATTTCGCAGAACTTCGCGAAAAAACACTAAAAAACCACCACTTTGAATTTTGAATTGAATGTTTTGTTGATAAATTTTGAGCTATTGTATATTTTATTGACTGAAACACGTTCACAACACAATAAACTATCCACTAAAATCACATTACTTGCATTTATTACGTAAATTAATAGGTTTTACTACGTTTTAATCGCGATACAAATACATCGCGATAATGATAACGACCGTTAATTTCGTGATAAAATCTGACAGCGCATTGTCATGGAAGAAATCGTTTTAAAAATAATCCAGTGTGGCAATTCGAGTGAAATCTTTAACACTACCTAGAGTAATGATGGCGCAAGCGATTTTGACACTGTTCTTCATACAAATGTCGTACATATAAGGGTCAAAATCGCAGACCAAAAGTTTTTCAAAGACAATATTATTCAAATATTTGAATTATTTTCTGCGCCTGCGCATTAGGACCCGCGCGCCGGTGCGTCTCCGGCATTTGACCGGTTAAGTATTATTTATATGTTTCCATGTGAAATTAAATCTTTCCAATTTGTTATAGTATTGATAATGCTTTCTCATGGAAATTGATTAAAAAGTAGAATCAATGCTTCAGTATGTATAATAGTGATACGGAAAATGTCTAGATTTAAGAATATTTAGTCATACTGTTAATAATTATTTTTATTTAATAAAAGTGATATGTTTTATTGTGTTATAAATATTTATTTCTTTTTTAAGAGAGACATTTTTATTTATTTTGTCAAATTTAAAAAGAGTATCACTTTTGTATTCATTTAACCTCAAATAATGACTGAACAGACAAAATGCAGCATTATTTTGAAAAGTTCGTCTCTGTAAATTATTTTTTAGAAGAAAAATAAAAACTTGTTTTGCGCTCATAATATTAACCGAGGTAAAATTTGCTTTTGAGTAATTTCTCAAAATTGTGCGTGTACGCACAAACTTGTTAATTCTGATATTGGCTCGTTTCAATTATCGATATTTAAAATTAGTTTGGGTCTCCATTTTTCTAATAATTCTTGTGTTGGTTTTACGTAAGTTGAATACAAACAATAATTTGCAGCTAAATGTATTAACAAATAAGCATTGAGTATGAATTAGAATTTCAGGTTATGAATTTTAATGTTATGCAAGTTTTTGTACTGCCATGGTTGAATAAAAAATAAAGACAAACGAAAAAGAACAAAAAAAAAATGACAAACCGTTTGTTTGTTTAACAATGGTGATGACATAGTAATATATAATTAGGAAAAAATGGTGTCTATGAATTAATAATGCTGCCTAATTTAGGGCCGTTCCGTGCGTATTGTCGAGTTCAGGGAATCATGGCGGCAAGGAGGATTTTTTAATTTATATATGTAATTGTAACAAATACAATGCTCACTGAATGTATTCAAATAAATTATTTCAAATGCACTCTCTTTATTACTTACCTTTCCTGTCACTACGTGTATTAATGCAAAAAACATTTCTGAGTACCCACTGCCGAACATAAATATTGGGGCCATTTATTAACCCCTTCGCAACTTAAGCAGATATATGCGTTAGAAATACGACAGCAGTCAAGTACAATAATCGTGTTTATACGTCAGCGCGTGTGTCTCCTTAGAAATCGTTCTATCTCCGTTATTGTTTTAGTTACATCCCTAAAACAAAAAGTAAAAGGTCGATAGTAGATCAAGCTGTACATCCCTATCAAGTTGTCCATAGAAATACATAACAGGAATATGCTGTCAGTCGCGTAGTTGACACAAATATTTACCTGCCCAAATTTACTACCGTTGGCTCGACCGCGCTCGACATTTTAAATTTTTATATGAAATGATAAAAAAGTGAGGTGACAAAAGTGATTATTACACATTTATACAATAGAATAAGTATTGTTTACATAATCTGTGATTTTAGTACCGTTTTCACATAAAAACATCACGTGAGTCATTTTTACTTATTCTTAATGTTTGCATTCTAAATTTTAATATTTACAAATGCTAATATTTATTTGTAATATAATAATTTGAAAGCTTATTTTGTAATCTTTCTAAAACCGTTTTTACTCTACGGCTACGTTCAGAAATGTTTCTTTTATAGAGCTTTAATTGTGAAGCGGTAATAACAAAAAGTTTTCGTAAAATGTCATTTCGTTTGAGACGGTTTAAGGGCTTAAATGGCGATTTTCGGAGGTGTTAAAGGGGTATTCTAGTCTAGAAGCATGAATTATAGGTATTTTTTTAGGTGCAATAAAAAAAAAACAAATAATATTTTTACTAGCCATTATTTTACCAAATATTTATTGAACATTACATAAAAAAAAATCAAATGAAAAAATTCAAAAAGTTACAGGGTGTTGAAGTGGGGGTGTCAAAAAAATTACGCACCCTGGTTGACAAGATTGCAACCTTCCTAGTAATCTGATATATAAAAAGATATTTTTACCAGTTTTTTTGACATTTCCGAATTTTTTTAAAATAGTAAAAATGTAAGTTTTGTTATAGTTTTAGTTAGTGTGATAGAGTAACGGATAGAGAAGGCTCACACCAAATTTCAAGTAAATTGGTTCAGTAGAACTTGAGATATTGTGTCAACCGTCTCCAAAAAAGTAGTTTGAGAAACACGCATTTAAAGTTTTGCTCTATTTTGATTCTAGTTAGATTCCGTCTAAACCAGTCGAACTAAAATGGCTGTAACTTAAAAAATAATAAAAAGAAGAAATCTTGATTTACTTAAAATTAAACTTTGGACGAATGTGTGGTCTCAGAGTGACACGGTTTCGCATACTGACTGAGAAAAAGTTTCCATACAACAGCAGACCACACAAAACCAGTTCCCCCTCCATTTCTCCCCTCTACCGCCTGAGTCACGTTACTTTTGGGTCCCCCCTCGTACATAGAACTAGAACCTAAATATATAAACTACAAGCCGCTTCCGAACAATAAAACCCTTATATTATGTTTATGCATACATCATATACCAACAAACTTTGCCGTAGAAACTAATCATATTATGGTATATCCTAAGCTCTGTTCGCAACAAACTGTCTTCTCTGCAAAGGAGCGAATGTAGCGAACCACTTGGGGTGAACTATGGCAGAGGTGTTGGTTATTCAATAAATGGCTCCCGGTGTGGCGGTACCCATAACTGCCTCCCAATGTGCCACACGGTAGGGGGTTTCTAAAAGGCACCTTTAAGTTTGTAATGTCATTGACGTGGCATCTGAGGTGTTGGTTATCCAATAAATGGATCCCGGAGCGGAGGTACCCATACCCGCCTCCCAAATTGAAATGATGGTGGGAAAGAGAAGCAACTAAACAAATTTTCAGTGGCGATTTGAGCACTTTTTCAATGGTGGTGAAATCACACTACTCGAAGAATAATATATAAAATTTGTCTAATAAAAATGTTCATGGATAAAGTAGTACATTTAATCATATCTGATGTCTAAATCATCATTACATAGTATAAAATGAAGTTGCTCAAAATATATGTGCGCATAGATCTTTTAAACTACGCAACGGATTTTCATGCGGTTTTCACCAATAGATAGAGTGATTCAACAGGAAGATTTATATGTATAAAACATGCTTATTATAGTAGAGAAAAGCCGAGAAATTCAAATATTCAATTCAGGTAGCGGGCAGCTGGCAAGCGGGTGGTGTGGATTCTATAAAGGTTGGGTAATGGCATTGTGTTTCGTTAGCCACAGCAACGTATGGCTGGGTCTGCTAGTACAAAATAAATTAAAAGTCTCTAATGTACAAAGGTGTAATAAAAATAATTCGATTTTCTAGCAAGATTATCACTGAACTTAATACAAATGCCGGTCCGAAACTATGTACCTATGTAACTTTCTTGAATGAAAACATTCATAATTTACATAAGGATAAGTACCAGAGTCTTGTCTATGGTAAGAAAGATTTCAAGATGGCGGCAGACATAAATATTCCTGAGCTGTGAGGAAGTTATTTGGGGTTCACTGAAGTGTAGGTTTTTTAATTGAAGGTTAAAACATGGTTTTAATTACCCAAAGTGTGTAGTTTGCAAAGTAAAAAGAGATTCAATGAGATGGAATAACCGCGAGTGGATGGTCGACACTTGTGCCAGCGCAGCCATTCTGCAATCTATATATGTAGCCTTGCAGTCGTGTAGTTTGCGGAATCCCTTCTCAGAAGGCGCCAAGAACGCGCCTTTTAAGGTTATATATTTGCTGAAATTCTGTTCCTAAACTAACTGTAAAGTTTTCGGAATCCCTTCTCAGAAGGCGCCAAGAACGCGCCTTATAAACAGAATTTCAGCAAACTGCATAGCTTTGCTGCTTTGGTATTTACTTTGCAGCTTTTATTTTTTAAGGTCAGTGGTTGAGTGGGCATAGCGCTTGGGTCCCACCCGAGCGTCGCGTGTTCGATTCCTCGGCTGGCTAAGTCCTCCATCACAACACAAGCAACATTTTCGGCTTTCTGTGGTGGTAGTAGGAGATTTTCAAACATTGTTGGGTTATTCGTAACCCGGGAATGTTTGTCTTTCTTTAAAAAAAAAAAAAAAAAAAACACACACACTAAATAAATGTTGCATTTATTATATTTACACCTCCATGTTTTTTTTTACCGGCCATCAAAAATGCGTACTTTCGAGTGAGGAATGTTGCTTTTGGATATCAGTACGGCTTCACAATGTCTCTTTATCAAGTTATTGCAATTTATTGTAAAAAAATAATATACACGCAATAAAATGAAATTAATATTATTTGATGTATAGTCTGTCAAAAAAGAGTAGAAAATATAAAAACTTGAACTACTAAATTTGTAGACTGGCAACACCAATTTAACTGTCAAATATTTTTTTGAAATGCAATGACACTGAATAGGTAGAACACAGTAAACGACATTTTAAAAAACATTTTTTCTTCATGACATAAAATTGTTTAAAAGGTGATTTATAAAGCGATTTGCTTTAATTTAATTTAACATAAATTTGAATTTAACAAAAGATAGAAAGGAAGAATCACTAATGGTGAGTTTAGTAACACTACTTTTAGATCTGAATGAGTTAAATATATTCAGATCTAAAATTAGAGACATGATCTAAAGCCCAGGCAACGCTAGGTACTTTATCTAGTATTAAATAAATGTGAGCAATTTCTAAACTGTGCTTTATATTTTATTACATTATAGTTATTCTTCATTATGTTAACACAAAATTGCAAAGGTATAATAATAATATACCTATACGCAATTCTAATTTTGAGATCGGTGGGTATCTATACTGCAATGAAAAAATATTTTTTCCACTATTATGCCATTTTAATTTCTTATAAAAATGTAGGTTACACAGCTTTACTTTAACCCTATGAGTTAGTTATGTGTTTAGTATTGCCATTTGAACAACAGTGGCGCCCTCATATATTTTCTACTCTTATTTGACAAACTGTAACTTTAATTACAAACCTTCAGTAAGTACTGTAAAATGTAGAAAAAATAAATTATTTGAGTTGTGGCAGAATTTCTTCTTCCTCTTCTCATAGATTTGAAAAAAATGATAATTCAAATTTTTACATATGAGGCGTGTCAAAGACTGCAATTTTCTACTATTTTCATTTTGAGTAATACTGAAAAAATGTCTTTTTAGTTCTTTTGTCGTACAGTGAACAATAAAGCCTAAAATTTGTTATTAATTGTTTCCATTAGTTACACTCTGTACATTTTATTGCGAATAAATGGTAAATAATTGAGTTATTTTCAATTCAAAGATGGAGATTTATGCTTTTGTTCTGTCTATTTGACTGGTTCATAGGGATATGGCCGTTTTTGAACCATACTCTGCAATACCCTAATAAAAACGGAGATGGCCATTTTTTATTGCAGAACTAAAGACTCCAGATACTAATATCTACAGCCTGTATATCTGACGAATATCTACAGCTCATATGTTGAACTAATATCTACGAACTTCAGAGTGTTGATTAATATCTACAGAGCGTAGGTTGAACTAATATCTACAGAGCGTAGGTTGGACTAATCAGCTAAATGTGTCCAATAGTCCGATATTACAAATTTTTACATACACACTTACATAAATTAAGTTTTTTAAACTGCATACGCAATATTACATTATTCCAATATGCTACACATAATTGCAAATCCAACCTACCAGTGCTGTAGATATTCGTCAACACTTTGATTCTCATAGATATTAGTCAACAGTTTGTGCTGTAGATATTCGTCAACACTTTGGTTTTCGTAGATATTAGTTCGATTTTTTCAGTTTTTGGAATTCCTGTAGATATTAGTAGACGCCTCCGAACTAAATACCTACATTTATTTTAAATGGTATGGGATACTGTAATTATTTATACTTCGAAACCTTTGCAGCTGTCAACAATATTTTTATCCATCGCCTCTAATTCATTTTAGACCAATGGTGGAGATTGCCGTCTTTGTTTCAACACGCCCCATATTTAGATACTTACAAATTAAATCATATCAAATCAAGTAGGTACTAGACACAACGAATTCGATTGTAAAATCGATTGAAGACACCATCCCTATGCCTCAACGCAGCTGTCAGATCGAAAATTAAAAGAAGAAGAAATGGTGGTGAGCAAAGTCAATCAGCGAAAAAAATGCGTCTTTCTTGCTTTACTGGTTTGACCACCTTTTAAAAACTGGATTTAATCGGCAAAAGGACAGGCGTATGTAATAATGCCCGCTATCAGTTATAATAATTCAATTAAAAAAAATGTGAATTGTTTCAGTGCGAATTTTCAGTGTTGGTCAGCGGTTTATTGCCCTCCGACTCGACCTGTCACTTTCGTAAAACGTTGTTTTCTTTTACTGTAGATCGGCTTTCGGCTCTCCACAGCGACGAAATACGATGTTACGCGTTAAAAAGGAGCCTAAGGACCCTTCTAAGCCGGATGAGGAGTTTGTAGATTGTTCGAATGTCATGGATTTCTCACTCAAGAAAGGACATATGCTTGGGGTAGGTCGCCTTTCAAAAATCATTTTTAGTTCATTCTTTTTAAAATGAGTTCAGTAATTGGATACCAAATGTCAGGGAATAAAACATACAAACAATATTATAAGTTCAATACTATTAAAATTAACAAGCATAATAATAAACCTACCTAATACAATTGACTGAGGTGGTCAATATAAGGTAACGGATATAAAGTAGAAATTAAAACATGAAAATCGTTAGCAGGAATTTTAAATAAATATTTGGTAACTACTCCATTAACTACCGCACTTTTAGGCACAGATTATGGAAATTGCACTTCATTTCAACAATTACTGCAATAAACAACTATTTACGTGCACAAAATAAGTTATTAGGTTCTTAGTTTGGGAGGAATGCAGATCCCGCCAATGTGGGGGATTTTAATAAAAATGCACTTTCTAGATGTGAAAAATGTAGAAAAGTTGAATAAAAAAGAAATTAAGGTGCGCTCGGCAAAATTGAGGGAGATACAGCTGTTTAAAGTATGAATAAAATGACACTTCATGAACCGATACTGTCAGCCATTTTGTAAATTAATTATTACCTTAAAGTTGGTAGCACTCGTAATCGTCCTCTAAATCTGTTGCACCATCCCAAGCTTTCTTCTTTTGTCTACATTTTCTGTTGCACCATCCCAAGCTTTCTTCTTTTGTCTACATTTTCTCACATAATTTGAACAGTTCCATTGCCAGCCGTCAATCGCCCGATCCCGCATTCCCAACTTTAAAACGCCACCACATTTCGTGCACAAATAATTCGGCTCACTAGGAATTAAATTCCACTCACGCAATTTACACAACAACTTTCCATTATCTTTGCATAACGCATCGATCGATAAACAATTACACGCAACCGCAAAACATGAATACGATGTAAACAATGACACGTGACCCCAAACTCACCCGCCATTCGACACTAATATGTTGGTATCCCTGGCCATTTGACACTAATATGTTGGTATCCCTGACCTGACAAAACCAAGAGCCTAGATACGATTGTAGCCGACTTCATGTGGGTGCGTAATTATGAAATTTTTCTAGCGGACTTTTTTTTAACGATTTTTTAAACTGTTTATCACCTTCCAAATTAAAGTAACCTAACCTAAGACTACGCTAAACATGGTTTGTGCCCCTTTATAACGCCTACTCGCGTCAACGCAAGAAAAACATCCCAGTTTTCAAATAGTTTAGCGGCTACGCTAGGTTTGTTACATGGTTTGTGCCCCTTTATAACGCCTACTCGCGTCAACGCAAGAGAAACATCCCAGTTTTCAAATAGTTTAGCGGCTACGCTAGGTTTGTGTAACATGGTTTGTGCCCCTTTATAGCGCCTACTCGCGCCAACGCAAGAAAAACATCCCAGTTTTCAAGTAATTTATCGGCTACGCCAAGTTTGTGTAACATGGTTTGTGACCATTATTAATTCTGTTTTTGATTAAGTACGCACCTTATCATATATCACACGAAGTTGGCTACAATCGTATCAACCTTCGTTAATAGCAAGTCTGAGATACCAACATAATAGTAACAAAATGGCAAAGTATAATAAGTTCACGAAGTGTCATTTCATTCATTCTTAAAACGGCTGTATCTCCCTCAATTTTGCCAAGCGCACCTTAATTTCTTTTTTAATCACCCTTTCCACACTTTTCTCATCTAGAAAGTGCATTTTTATTAAAATCCCCCACATTGGCGGGATCTGCATTTCATCCCTTAGTTTGGGTAAACTAAGTAATTCTTGCATATTTAGATTGAAACAAAACTTCGCAAATATCAACCCAAACCAAAAAAATATTAAAATAGCAGTACTTAACACTTAGGGACTCGCGCATCAATTTGTGACAAATAAAATCGCTACCGGGTGCGCTGGACCCAGTATAATATATGTTTATTCCAAAACTGCCCAATAAAAGTGAATATTTTTTTTTCTTGTAAGGATAATGTATCGATAAAAAAAGACAATATTCAATCAAATACTAACATTTATTGTTTTTACGTAATCAAAGAGTGGCTACAAAAAGGAAGGAATTTTACCATATTTTATGACAAGATTAAGTCTAATGGTTATAATCTCTGTAATTATTTATTTTACTCAAAATCTTCTATATTTTCTTACAGTACTATAATGAACCTACTTAGACCAAATAATAATGAGCGATCAATCATTATAGAAAAAAAAACAAAAACAACTTTGAAAATTCTCAAAAAATAAAAAAACTTTGGAATCTCTACATTGTTCGGTCTCTTTCTACTACAAATCTAGTTATAACAATTTGAACAAAAGTGCTTTATGTGCCCTCCACAGATTGGTTTATTGCATTTTACGCAAAAAACTTTGGTTTTCTATATTTTTTCCAGTTACATAGGCCGTTATCGCCTTCTTGTTCGGAATCCGATTCATGCTCACTTCTTTGTAAATAGTCTTCAGTCTCAGAACAGTCTTGGTTTTGTATTTCTTCATTGATATATTCTTCTATTTCGTTAGGTCTCAAAAACCGATTGGTAAACATTTTCTATGAAATAAAGTAAAAAAAGGTAAATTAATGGTAATAACCTGATGGAAAAAAACACTAACGTATTTATTCGCTACTGCATCGCATACACATACTTTTACGTCCATAGCAGTCAGCGTGCTAACTGACGACTTAGATTGTCGTTTGTCATGCTACACTATCGTTGGATGGTACTAAGAGCGACAACGTCGTAAACGTCAAAATTTTAAAGTTACTACATAAAATACGAAGAACTGGGTCCGTTAGACCCATTAGCGGGTCCTTGTGTTAAAGGAATCGTTTTGTAAGGGAAATTTTGAACTTTGATTGAATAAAAATGGAATTTTAATGCATCTTTTACCATCTATCCAAACGTAATTAGTTGTTTTTTGTAGTAATTAAGTTGAAATGTAGTGTAATTTCGGGAGGAATGCAGATCCCGCCAATGTCTGGAAATTAAATAAAAAGGCACTTTCTAGATGAGAAAAGTGTGGAAAAGCTGAATAAAACAAAAATTAAGGCGCGCTCGGCAAAATTGAGGGAGATGCAGCTGTTCAAAGTATTTAAAATTTCACTTCGCAAACAGATATTGACAGTCCGCCCGCCATTTTGTTATAACCTAATACGCTAAACATGGTTTGTGATACAAAAAAAGTGCCCCTTTATAACGCCTACTCGCGTCAAGGCAAGAAAAACATCCCAGTTTTCAAGTGGTTTAGCGGCTACGCTAGGTTTGAGTAACATGGTTTGTGATTCTGGCGTACTATTAATTCTGTATTAGGTCTGGGATCCAACATAAGCGGTGAAAAAATGGCGAACGAACTGTCAATATCAGTTCATGAAGTGAAATTTTAAATACTTTGAACGGTTGTATCTCCCTCAATTTTGCCGAGCGTGCCTTAATTTCTTTTTTATTCATCTTCTCCACACTTTTCTCATCTAAAAAGTGCCTTTTTATTAAATTCCCAGACATTGGCGGGATCTGCATTTCACCCGTAATTTCTATAATCTGTACCTATTGAAAGTGTCGCGATTAGGAAAATATTTACCGAATTTCAGTGCTAGCGTTAAGAGCTGTTAGTATCAAAATTTTGCTCCATCCCTTTCTCATCCTTCTAAAATTCACATGCTTGACTCCACGGTTGGTGCTTTTCTTATATCTCCCATTCGTTCAGAGTTCCGTCTCCTCTAGGTCTGAACTTGACTTAAATTTGCCTTTCCCTTCTTCATCCATTGACATGAGGCAAGTATAAGGTGTCCATTCTAACTTGTTTTAAGATGAGAAAAGTGTGGAGAAGATGAATAAAAAATAAATTAAGGCGCGCTCGGCAAAATTGAGGGAGATACAACCGTTCAAAGTATTTAAAATTTCACTTCGCGAATTGATATTGACAATCCGTTCGCCATTTTTTCATTGCTTATGTTGGATCCCAGACCTAATACAGAATTAATAGTACGCCAGAATCACAAACCATGTTACTCAAACCTAGCGTAGCCGCTAAACCACTTGAAAACTGGGATGTTTTTCTTGCCTTGACGGGAGTAGGCGTTATAAAGGGGCACTTTTTTTTGTATCACAAACCATGTTTAGCGTATTAGGTTATGTCAAAATGGCGGGCGGACTGTCAATATCAACTCGCGAAGTGAAATTTTAAATACTTTGAATGGTTGTATCTCCCTCAATTTTGCCGACCGCGCCTTAATTTTTGTTTTATTCAGCTTTTCCGCACTTTTCTCATCTAGAAAGTGCCTTTTTATTTAATTTCCAGACATTGGCGGGATCTGCAATCCTTCCCTGGTTTTTAGTAATCTGTCCAGCCGAGCAATTCTCTGTGTTTTGTGAGATTGAGGTAGATATTGGGCGAGACCTCCTTTCAGATTTGTGTGATTTTCTTTGACTGTTGTTTGCTTTTTCTATGGGCCGATGTTAGAATTTCAGCTGTGAGCTGTCATGTATTTTAGTTTAGGTCGTTTTAAACACAAATTCAAGTACGCATGATTATTTATTCATTTAACAGACTTAGAAAATCACACAAATCTGACAGGAGATCAGATTGCCTGAGATCTATCTCAATCTCACAAAACATAGAGAATCGCTCGGCTGGTTTATCAGAGAAGCTACCTGTATATAAAACATACTGGTTTGGGATGACAAAAAAATATTCAAAGATTAAATAATGGTCGATCAGTTTTTCAAAAATCACTCAAAATTTGGCACCATGCATTTTTAGAAAGTGGTATTGCCGTTTCATGGAATCATTTATTGGATAACCAAATCCCCCAGTAATCATTTATTGGATAACTAACACCCCAAGTAGTTCGCTCAGAGGGGTGACTTAGCAAGGGTGCCCGGGTTCATGGGGTGATGTTTGTCTAGGTCTTGGCGGCGAATGAGTTTTCCCACCCAGTGCGTGACGGGCCGGATCGGGAAAGACTAGTTGCGGGAGACCTACTTAGACCGACTCCAGATACTAATATCTACAGCCTGTATGTCGGACGAATATCTACAGCTCATATGTTGAACTAATATCTACGAACTTCAGAGTGTTGACTAATATCTACAGAGCGTAGGTTGAACTAATATCTACAGAGCGTAGGTTGGATTAATCAGCTAAATGTGTCCAATAGTCCGATAGTACGCAATATTACGTTATTCCAATATGCTAGACATAATTGCAAGTCCAACCTCTGCCAGCACTGTAGATATTCGTCAACACTTTGGTTCTCATAGATATTCGTCAACAGTTTGAGCTGTAGATATTCGTCGTCACTTTCCTTCTCATAGATATTAGTTCGATTTTTTCAGTTTTTGGAATTCCTGCAGATATTAGTAGACGCCTCCCTTAGACCTCTAGCCAGAATTTTTCGACCCATCGCCTTGCGCTACAGTGGGAGAGATGGATTTGTCCTGCCGAGCGATTCTATATCTTTTATGGGATCAAGATCTCCTGTCTCATTTGTGTGATTTTCTAAGGCTATTATTTGCTATCTCGAGTCAAGATCTCCTGTCAGATTTGTGTGATTTTCTAAGGCTATTATTTGCTTTTTCTATGGGTATCAGGCCATCTTCGCTGTTTTAAAACGATCTATACTAAAATATGTGACAGCTCACAGTTGAAATCTGACATTGGCCCATAGAAAAAGCAAATAACAGCCATAGAAAATCACACAAATCTGACAGGAGATCTCGTCCATCAGGAGATCTCGATCCCATAAAAAGTATAGAATCGCTCGGTTGATTGGATTTGTGGATGATTTTGTCCGTCCCGTCGTTTGCTATGAAGGATTGTTTTTCCTCAGGGCTTTCTGTGTGGAGCTAATGTAAAAAAAAAGTTATCGCAGAGCCACAATCAGTTATATAAAAAAATCCTTTTGTCTTAGATAAAGAAAGGTCATCTAATCCAATAACACTCTTTAAAGGAGAAAGCCATAAATAAAAATTAAAAAATCAGTAAAAGTTGGTGCCTCATTAATTATCTAATTTTTTATTTATTTCTGTTTTCAGAATTACGAAATGAGGATTGAATACGATGGCAACATTAATATTAAAAATGAACCTCACAAACCCGCGGCTGGATCCGCTGCTTCTAGCGGTGATCTCCAAAGCCAGCCGTTGGAATTAGTCAACAAACACCCTTCAACATACCAATTCGTGAACATTAAACAAGAATATTTTGCTGACGACGGAAATGAACAATTTAAACGTTGTACCGTGATAAAACAAGAATCTCCCGACAGTGATAACGATAAAATGATGTGCAGTGAAGGAAATTTCTCAAGCTCTTCAGAAAATTTAAGTGAAAGTATCAAAGACTCAGATAACAATGACTTCTCGTCGATAATGTCTCCTTCGCTTGCCGCTAGTGGCTTCAACGTCGGTAGCATATCCGGCGTGTCGATTGCCAATCTCACAGGTAAAAAGTTGTACGATTTTCCCAAAAAAGACTTGAAAAAACTCAGATATTCGAAAGAAACCAAAAATGAAAGTAAGAAGGCGGCCGCGCGGAAAGAAAGACAGTCGTATCCGTGCGATCTTTGCAGTTACGTCAGCAAAAAACGCAGCGATTTAAAATCACACAAATTATCACACAGTGAGGAGACTCCGCACGTTTGCGAGGAGTGTGGCGAAGCCTTCAGAACGCTGAGTAGTTTGTTAAGCCATGTTAAAACACACACAGGGCTCAAGGCTTTCCGGTGCGATCAGTGCGATTATTCCAGCAACTTCACCAACAGTATTAAAACCCATAAAATAATGCACTCTGGCGAGAAACCACTCGCGTGTTCAGAGTGCTCCTACACTTGCAGGCGAACAAGTAACTTGAACAGACACATGTTAAGACACTCGCTAGTTCGAACCTTCCCTTGTGATATGTGCAGTTATGTCAGCAAAGACATAACCATCCTGAAGGTACATAAATTGGTACACACGGGAATGAAGCCTCATGTGTGTAACGTCTGTAATCGATCGTATGTCACGGTCAAGTCACTAAATCACCACAAAAAGAAACATTTCACATCTAATATTGGATTGATGTAGTTTGTCATTTAATGGATCTTAACTATTTTAAGGTTGTTGCGTTATACGTGAAAACCCTGACCTGACATTACCTCGAAAAGTGTTCTTAAATAATTTTATATGTACATAGATTGTTGTGTTTCGTTGTTTAGAAATAAATAAATTATTATTGCTTTTTTAGAGAATCGGGAGATAGATATAATGCTATCTGTAATGACTAAAGACCGGATTATATGCAACAAAAACAGCCCAAAATATGCATGCAAATATGCAATAAAAATAGCTGAAATATGCACGAAAATCCATAAAAAGGGCCAAAATATGCAACATGAAATAATACAGGAAGTTTTATTTTTAAATACTTTTTATTTTAGTAAGCTATTAGTTCTCAAGGATAACAATCGTATTTTCGAAAATATCAATTACTAAATGTATTTAACAATGAAATTTACTTAAAAACGTATATGACAAGTACCTACGGTTCTAAATGTTCTGTAGACAATTTATGTCTACTTATTTATTTTATTATTTATTTCTGTAGACAAATTGTCACTTAACCCGTTGGAGCGCGGAGGAACAACACGGAAATTTCACGACCTTCAATTTGAATCGAATGTTTTGTGGATTAATTTTTACCTATCGTATATTTTATTGACCGAAACACATTCCTAGAACAATAAACTATCTACCAAAACAACATTATGTAAATTGATAGGTTTTGCGATGTTTTAGTCGAGGAACTCATAAGCGATGTTTTAGTGAATGAAATCTTTACCCATCCCATAGGGAATGTTGGCGCAAGCGATTCTGACACTTCCTTTACAAATTTTGTACATAGAAGGGTCAAAATAGTAGAAAAAACATATTTTTTTCCCCGCGCATGCGCAGAAACTGTTCACATCCCGCACTACGGCAAATTAAATATAAATTATTCCGAGTGACCAGACGCATTGCGGGTTTTGCTATGGTAAAGGACGATAATAGAGCAAGCGTTTCTGACTTTGTTCTTCATACACTTTCTTTATACATAAGGGTCAAAATTGCATTTCAAAGTGCCGCGGCCACCGGGTGACAAACGGCAAACAATCGGTTAATATATTTTTGTAAGTGGAAAAGGTGCGATCTACGTCTACTGATGTGACTGGACAGAATTTAAATTTGGGTGCGATTTTTGAACTTATTGTGCCCGGTAAAATTTCACCTGCCCCGTTGATGAAGCTATCAATTTGGCACAAGGGTTTAAACCCTGGGTTATTGTTCAGTAAGTTTTCAAACTTTTCTTTTAGTTTACTCGGGAATAGGTTTGGCAACGAGGAATTCATAAGGTGAATTTTCTTCATAACCTGATTAGATTCATTCAACGCCAATCCATGAGTTTCAAGCGTTTTTATACTAAGGTGAAGAGGAGGCCTAGCCGCGCGCTTAGCTATCTGACTTTTATAGTGAGACTATGTGAGGCATCTGAACGATGAACGAGATCGAGCGTAAATATGCAAGATCTCAATTTTTTTGCTAAAATATGCAACTACCGCTGACAAGGGTCTAAATATGCAAATATGCATTTGCATATAATCCGGTCTTTAGTAATGACTATTTTAATAGTAACATTATAATGAATTGTTTTCACAATTACACGTCGTTTTCGGCGTGCAGTACCGCCAATGCGACAATATTTCGTAAGTGATATTTTGATGCCATTCGAATCTTAATTTTAATTCATATAATGCTGAATATTTGTTAAAAAAATTGTTTTTTGAAGTAAAACTTCTTTACGCACACTTGACTTGGGGAGTAAGCTGGTGAATGCGTGACGAGAGCGTTACGAAAAGCGAGGCGAACGGTAGTTGAGAGGAAGATATAAGTTAGTGAAGATAGAAAGAGAGAGAGTTACATTTCGTATATTACTGTAGGGGCAAGAGAGAGAGGTGCAAGCACACATTTTCTTTCTCTTTCTCTCATAGCCAGTTACGTTTCGTATATCTAAGACACAGTGCAGGCCTATTGTCTGTATCACACTATAGGAGCAAGAGAAAGCAGTGCGCGTGCATATTTTCATTCTCTCTTCCTATTATAGAGATGGAGCTAAAGAAGTTTTACTTCAGTCGTGTGGTCTAAAGCACACTCATTTTTTTTTACCGCATACCGTGTCTTTTTCCTGAACAATTTGATCCATGTCGCATTCGTGGTATTGCACGCCAAATATGCAGTCACTTTGTGGTTAAACTTTATAAAAAATGTGTATTTGAGTTAAAAGTCAATTAGTTTCGGACACAATCGTGCCTTCCTCGGGGCATTATTTTAAATGAATTAAACATACATAATGAAATGTTAATTTGAAATTTGTGTGTTAAATATTTGTTTTTTAATTGATGATAAGGGAACGTACCCATACTACGTGACACACTTTTTGCAATTTTTTACCCCCCCCCCCCCCCCCCCCGGTGACCACGTGTAGTATATTCCAAGACCCCCCCCCTACAGTTTTCATGTAGTATTTCATAAATATGGTTTCGAATCATTTTTTGCTAAAAAAAATAAAAAATGCATTATTTGGCTTATATTTGTCTTTATTAATACGGCGCTTGCTGCGTGACAGCAAGAGTGCATGCATTACAAGTGGAAAAAATATTATCAAGATAAAACTTATGTCAAAATATATTGAAACCGGAACGTAATTTATGGAAACGAAAGTCTTGTTATTTTTATAAACATTTTTCATCTCAATCATCTTCAACAAACACGTTCCCTGAACTTTTTCACTTATTTGAATGTACGAGGGTGGGTTTTTAAGTTTGCGGATTGGGTAAGGAGTGGAAATAAAAACCAAAATTATTTTTCCTTTTCAACATATTCACCTATTACCCTAATACATTTTTCCGATCTTTAAATTAACTTAAAGGAACTTTATAACAGCGCAGAACTCAATTTTCTCCACATTTCACAATTTCTTCCCGATTGAAGTGTTTGGTCGATGATAG
The DNA here is from genome assembly GCA_917880885.1 of Limnephilus marmoratus. NCBI lineage: Eukaryota > Metazoa > Arthropoda > Insecta > Trichoptera > Limnephilidae > Limnephilus > Limnephilus marmoratus. The sequence goes on from OU862935.1 coordinate 9,309,043, forward strand.
CTCAAAGACTAATGACCTAATTACGATAAAACCCGGTGTTTATCCTAAAAATGAGTTGTTCAATTAGTACCTAATTCAGCGGTACCCCCATTAATCACTTACCTTCCCATTCCGCGAACTTAAAAACCTCCCCTCGTAGCTCGAAAAAAAATGCGAGATTTCTAGATTGACTATGTGATAAAAACCTAAGCCCCCCCCCCCCCCCGTTGTGACCAAGCGTGGTATTTTGATGACCCCCCCCCCCTGAACAGGTCATGTAGTATGGGTACGTTCCCTAATGTATTATCCGTAGCTTGTGCATCATATTTTACGGTGACCTCCGTAGTTGGGTAGTTAAGATCCTTGACTATGAATGCAGAGGTTGGGGGTTTGAATCCCATGTAGTTCTTATTCGAAGTATGATACAGTTAAAAGTGACCGAATTTGATATCGACACCTTAGCTCAGTTGGTAGAGCAAATGCCATGAAGCAAAAGGTCCTGGGTTCGAGTCCCAGAGGTGCCAATATCTTTTTCTGATTTTTCTGTCTCCAGATTTTCAATTGAGTTTCGCTAATATTGTCTTCATTTCTTCTTCACTTCTTGACTCGCACTCCGAAGGTCGCGGGATCGAATTCCGGCGTGGCAAATAAATTTTATTTGATTAATTTGTGTTATTTCACAATTTGTTAATTTAAAATAATATATAGCATATTTGCGGCACGTTCCAGAGTGGAAGATACTCTCAGTATCGCCACTATTATTCAGAATTGAAATGTTGCTTGAAATGGCTTCTGCCGTGTTTGGTGACCAGATCTGAATAGCCAGGTACTTCCCCACCTTCCTCTTCCCTATCTCCTTCCCCATCCCACTACCTTCACCCTCACAACATACTCCCACTGGCTCCAGACGGGAGCAGTTGGGACTCTTGAATGGTATTTATGTAAAAATTTAATTAAATATTAATTTTTAGAATACTTGCAGCGCATTCCAAAGAGATAGATACTGTCAGTATAGGCCCAAGTGAAAGACGATCGTTCAAAATTGAAACATTGCTTGAAGTGGCTTTAGCCTTGTTTTGTGACAAGATCTAAATAGCGTGTTACTGCTCCAACCTCCCTCTTCCCATCTCCTTCCCCTTCAGCCTCACAGTGTACCCCAATTGGGGATGCCACAGTCCCACTGTCTCCAGACAGTTGAGACTCGTGTGCGGTGTTTACATAAAAAAGTATAGTTATTGTTGTGTCTGAAACTATTAGACTAAACTAGACTCAAATTAAGTTGTGTATACAAAGAAGTATTTTAAATTTTGAATAATTACTTGCTTATTGATGTATGCACTTCACATAAAAAATTACACTAAATGCAAAAACAACAAAATTTCTTTTATTAATCCTTTCATCCCCAGAGCGTCGATATTTGGTCGCACCTTAACCCCTCACGGCACACCTAGATGTTATCCAATGAAGATACAAATCCATAGATGTGTATTATTGTGGGCTTGTCTGTATGCCCGAAGAAAGTTAAATTCTTCCAAACTTCTGGTGAAATTCAGGGGCTTAATGTCAACAACGCTATCTACAAAAAACATAGAAATAATTCTATGGTTTAAAGTGAAGCAACGTTATCTACGAAAAGACAAACCAATAATAAGGAATTCCAATGAAAAATATTATGGCTTTAAAAAAATATGTTCATATAGACCAGGGTTTCCCAACCAGTGGTCCGCGAGGGGCTAGAAGTTGGTCCGCGGGTCAATAAGCGAACAGCGCGCGGGCAGTCCCTAGTTATGAATCGAAGGTTGGGAACCCCTGATATAGACCAATAAACGCTGATCCTGAATATATAACTTTTATTCAATAATATTAAACGCAGAATTTAAAAAAAATTATTAATCCATTTTTAATCGGATCGTAAAAACACGCCGTCAAGTTGACATTATTGAAATGTTTAGTGGTGACGTCACTGTTCGTCGTGTCTTGACGTCACCGTAAAGTCATTGTATGGGAATGTAGGTATGACACAAGCCATCGTATTAATTTATTTGTCTATTTACATACTGTGTATAGATATTTAGTTGTTGTGTTTATTGAAACATTATTTAGGCCTAAATAATGTTACAAAAATAAAGGTATCTCTTATTAGTTTATCTCTAACTAACTAACTAACCATCACGCCGTTTCTCCGCAGGGGTAGGCAGAGAGGACGGACCGCCAAACATCCCGGTCTTGGCACACATTCCTTGCCTCGTTTACATTCATACAACGTCTCATACATTCTCTTCTATTATTCTGACTCTTGACATGGCCCGACTCAAGTATCTGATTCCCTTGGTCGTGCCATGTCTTTCTTGGGCGTCCTCGACTTCTTCTACCATTCACATTTGCGTCATATATTCTCCTTACACTCCTTTCCTCGTTCATTCGCTCTACATGCCCAAACCATCGGAGCGTTCCTTTCTTGATCTTACTCATTACGCTTACATCAGCCTTGCATTCTTTGCGGATTTCCACATTTCTCACACGATCATACATGGTTTTACCACACATATCTCTATTATTGAAAATATTAAAAAACTACTGCACAAAAAAAATATTATTGCTACTTCTAGGGAGAATACTTCGAACAACAAAATTCAAAATGGCGGCAGTTGATCAGCTGATTGGCCGATCCTATAGTAACTTTTCAGGAGTGATGACGTCACACGATTCACCATACATACAGTGGTTTTCGGGGGATCTTGAAAAATTAAAACTTTGACAATTATTTTAACTATGAAAACTAACTCTAAAAATAAAAAAAATAATTGCAGTTATTTAAGTTATTCATTAAAAAAAAAGAAAAAAAAAGACTGGAGTTCTCTATTATTTTGTTTGATGTTGCCCTCGAATTGTTGGTATGTTTTTTGTGGAAATTGTTGCTTGACTGGTGATGCACTACTAAGCAATGGAACATCATGCGATTTTGGTTTGAAAATAAGATCACTTATAGTCTGTCAAAAAAGAGTAGAAAATATAAAAACTTGAACTACTAAATTTGTAGACTGGCAACACCAATTTAACTGTCAAATATTTTTTTGAAGTGCAATGACACTGAATGTATAGAACACAGTAAACCACATTTTAAAAAACATTTTTTCTTCATGACACAAAATTGATTAAGAGGGCATTACCAGAGAAAGCCGGAAATACGTCATTTTCAAAAAAGTTTTTAGACGTATTGACTCTTTTCCACAAAAAATTATAAATGGATTTCGAAAGATTGTTCTTTTATCTAGTGAAGTTATGTAATAAATTTTTAGATTTTTTTAAAATTTTTAGTATAATAAGGTTATTCCATAGATCGTTGGCAGATTTATTAAATTTTCAAAAAAGTTTTTGTATTATACCACACCCATTTCAAATAATGTAATCATGCAGTAAAATAAATCAATACATTATCTAGCAGAGTTATGTATTAGAATTTTAATTTTAGTTTCAATAAAATCATTAAAAAATATGTACGTACATGTGTTTCTTGACGAAAATTGGTCCATTTGTGTATTTATTTGTGCACTTACAAACTAATATATTTCAGATTTTTTTAACATTCTTATTAAATTTAGACATTATTGAAAAATGATAAATACTTATAATCAAAAAATAACTACAAAAAGTACACTATTTTAATAGTTTTATCATCACGCCTTTCAGCATTTTTGGATGAAGGTATAAATTAAAGCTAATTTGGATAGAAATAAATTCGATATTGAGTTATAATTTAAAAAAGCTGGTACGGAGAATAATTAATCTTTCTCATTGTAACCGCCCTGCACGATCGGAAGAACAACTTTCGACGAAATGTGGATTTTCGTCCGCTGGCTGGTTAAACGCTCTTAAAAGGTGATTTATAAAGCGATTTGCTTTAATTTAATTTAACATAAATTTGAATTTAACAATAGATAGAAAGGAAGAATCACTAATGGTGAGTTTAGTTAGACTACTTTTAGATCTGAATGAGTTAAATATATTCAGATCTAAAATTAGAGACATGATCTAAAGCCCGGGCAACGCTAGGTACTTTATCTAGTATTAATTAAATGTGAGCAATTTCTAAACTGTGCTTCATATTTTATTACATTATAGTTATTCTTCATTATGTTAACACAAAATTGCAAAGGTATAATAATAATATAACTATTTGCAATTCTAATTTTGAGATCGGCGGGTATCTATACTGCAATGAAAAAATACACTATTATGCCTTTTTAATTTTTTATAAAAATATAGGTTGCACAGCTTTACTTTAACACCATGAGTTATGTGTTTAGTATTGTCATTTGAACAACAGTGGCGCCCTCATATATTTTCTACTCTTATTTGACAAACTGTAGATATATTTTAGATGCTTTAATTAAGTATTGCAAGTAGCATACGAGGCGGGAATGGGTACCGCCGCCCCGGGAACCTTTATTGGATAACCAACACCTCTGCCATAGGTCACCCCAAGTGGTTCGCTACGTTTGGTGATTTAGCAGGGGTGCCCGGGTTCATGGGGTGAGGTCTGTCTAGGTCTTGGAGCTGGATGACCAGGACACACTGAACCCCAGATTCCTACCCACCCCTTAAACCCTTTTCCTTTTCAGAACTCTCCTCTGCTTCCTTTCCTTTTAAAAAACCCCTCCACACAGCATCCCCAAAGATGACATAGGCCCTGATGGAAATTATTTTTTCCTCAGGGCCTCCTGTGTGGAGCTCATGTAAAAAAAAATATATATAAGATGTAAATTTTAAATGTAAAAAATCTATATGTAACTAAAATATAAGCACCTGCTGACAAGCCAATTCAATTGGCTTAGCAGGACTTGTTTGCTGATTACAATATGTATTATCTATTCTTAAAATAAATAAAAAAATACAAGCATTTCAAAGGCAAATATGTGTGTACTCCTCGAGGTATTTAATAAAAGAATCTAAAATATTTCTGAGCGATCTAATTTTCAAACAAAAAACGCATAATAGGCCACTTGCATGGATTTCATAACGACTTGGAAAAAATCATGTGGATAGATCTTTTTACTAAGATTAAGAAAATGTTAGTAAAATTGTATAGAAATGTACAGTTTTTGTTATTTTTAAATAAATAAATCCATTATTTAGGCTTGTGACGTCACTACATGAAAATGTCCCGTCTCCGAAAATGTTCCTATTATTTTTTTAAAATTCCACACTGATTTATTTTTTTATATGGCATCACTTAGATTTCAGGCGAATTTTTGAATTCGTTCACTAGATTTATTGTTTGTTCTCTGCGAACTTATCATTTGGTTTCACTTTTTGACAGATGCTCTGAAGAGAACCCCGTACTTTTAATGATCTACGGGGTTCTCTTCAGAACGTGCAGATGATGTCGGTACGTGTTTTAGAGGTATAATGATTATGGTGCTGATTTTAACAAAATTAAATTTTATAATATTCGTATTATTATTATAATTTACAACTACAAGTAGGATTACATTGAATTTAGTAATATAGAGGCTGTTCATTATAATGATTTATGGTTAATAAGATGGATCAAGGAAAAAAAATATTTATGAGATGTAATATTTTTGGTATGCCTCATTATTCTCCTGTGCCATTCGTGTGGAAAATGTTCTTTTTTTTTTAAATGATTTTCGGCTATGTAATTATCGTTTTTTCAAACCTATAAAATTATGTCCCGTCTTTCCGGTTTATAAAAAATGGTCTGATTTATCGGATTGAAATTTTCAAAAAATCCCCAGGGTTTCAAAAATACGATTAAAAAAAAAAAAAATACAGAATGTCTTAGAATATTTGCCTAAACCGGAATTTTTTTTTAAAAAATTTGATGCAAGTGGCCTATTTTGCATTACTTGATAGTGCATCACCTTAATTTTTGGATGATTTTTATAGTTTTTTTTTTTTTTTTTTTTTTTTTACAGTGTATACCGCACAAGAATCTCAACTGCTCCCGTCTGGAGCCAGTGAGACTATGGCATCCCCAGTTGGGGTATGTTGTGAGGCTGAAGGTAGTGGGGAGGGGAAGGAGGTGGGGAAGAGGAAGGTTGGGAAGTACCTGGCTATTCAGATCTGGTCACTAAACACGGCTAAAGCCATTTTCAAGCAACGTTTCAATTCTGAATGGTGGTCTTACACCAGGGCAATACTAATAGTATCTTCCACTCTGGAACATGCCGCGTGAGAAAATCACCTCAAGGGCGCTTTAAACAGCCTTAACAGCCAGCCTGTTCCAATCATCCCCATATAAATTATGGAAACATAATGTTCAATCTCAATTTGGGGTTTGGGTACCGCCGCCCCGGGAACCATTTATTGGATAACCAACACCCTGCCACAGGTCACCCCATGTAGTTCGCTACGTTTGGTGACTTAACAGGGGTTCATAGGGTGAGGTTTGTCCGGATCTTGGTGGTGGATGCATCTGCCCAGCTAACTGACCTTGGACCTCTTTGGCAGGACTCTCCAGGAACATCGCCTTGCACGGCAGTAGGGGGGATAGATTCACACGTCCGTCACTCCTGGACATACTGACCTCCTACCTACCCCTTCCTTCCCAGAACTTCCTTCATTCCCAAAGATGACATAGGCCCTGAGGGGAATTATTTTCCTCAAGGCCTCCTGTGCTATCTCTATGCGGGAGAGGAATGGGAAGGGGACGAATGGGAAAGGACATGCAGGGAGAAACAATTTATTTATTAAGTCAACTCGCTAGTCTTATATACACGGTGTCCGGAAACTCGTAGTACAAGCGGGAAACTGGTAAATCTACATCACATTCGGAGTCGATTTGTGATTTAACTTTTTTGCTTTGAGCTTTCGTTTTCGAGTAAATCGGGTCCGAAGTTGGAATTTTTTTGGTTAAATTTGAAAAAATTGTTCTCTACGTGATGTAGCACCAGTTTCCCGCTTGTACTATGAATTTCCGGACACGTTGTATATAAAAATCAATATTTGTTTGTTCGTATTTTATGCGCCGACATCCGATTGTGATGAAACTTTGGTGATTTGTTGAGAAGACAAAGCAGAAGGTTACTGTTTTTAGTTATTTCCTGATCGGGTATTTAATGGACTTTTTTATATTCCAAACACTTTTTTATGTTGAGTCATTTTATTTACAAATAAATTTAGGCTACAACTTGATTTAGATCAACACTTTTATAAAAACTTAGGTACAGCCCACTTAATCTACTAAAGATAACCCTTTACTAAGACAATATTAATGCGTAAGAGAATGTTTTAAGGGAATCAGACTTTTTATACCAATAAAAACATGGACATTACCCTGCCAAACACAACAACAATGAAGTCGGTAAGCAGAGCCGGTACCTGGAGACCTCTAACGGCAGTGTTGAACATTAAGATGCCAATAGGTAATTAAAAACAATTAAATACAGTAACCATAACATAGATGTCTCTAGTTACATCATTGTTTAACCCCTCCGAATTTTCGCGAATATGCACTTGAGATGTCTCAAACAAAATGACATTTTACGAAAACTTTGTGTTATTACCGCTTCGCAAACATTTCTGTACGTAGCCGAATAGTAAAAACTGTTTTAGAAAGGTTACAAAATAAGCTTTCGAATTATTATATTACAAATAAATATTAAAATTTAACATGCAAACATTAAAAATGGTAAAAAAGACTCACGTTTTACACTTTTGTCACTTCACTTTTTTATCATTTCACATAAAAATATTTAATAAAAATTAAAAATGTCGAGCGCGGACGAGCCGCCGGTAGTAAATTTGAGCGGGTAAATATTTTTGTCAACTACGCGACTGACAGCTGATTCCTGTTATATATTTCTATAGACAACTTGATAGAGATGTACAGCTTGATCTACTATCGACCTCTTACTTTTTGGTTTAGGGATGTAACTAAAACAATAACGGAGTTAGAACGATTTCTATGGAAACACACGCGCTGACGTATAAACACGCTTATTGTACTTGACTGCTGTCCTATTTCTAACGCATATATCTGCTTACGTTGCGGAGGGGTTGAATTCTTATCAGTTACTAAGTATAATGATAAGCTCTGGCGTTATGAAATTTATATAAATGAAAAGGGGAAGGAAGGAGGGGGAGGGTAATGAAGGAGGTGGGCTTCGAGGGAAGGGTGACGAAGGAAGGGGAAGACGGGGAAGGTGGAAGGGGAAGAGGACACAGGAGGGGAACGGGAAAGCATGTGGAAGGATATGAAGGGAGAATAAATGTATTTATTTGAATGGTGCAAAGCATGCCGGGTACCAGCTAGTATAAAATGAAAACACCAATATTAAATAAAACATTTTATTATTGTTGTAAGAAAACGATTTTCTAATATACAACAGTATTGTTATTTAACACGAAAACTTTCAGACGGGATTTACACACTTTACTCGTTACAATATTGGGGAGGTACAAAATTTTATGTTGGACACACTTGACTTAACAGTGAATTACATTTCACGAGGGTTTGGCATTTATGAGACTAAAATCCAAAGTGTTTGACGATACATACGTAATATTCAAGTCAATATATTATGATTTATAGAAAAATTTTAAAATTTGATAAACATCCTATGTGAGTCAAAAATTTCAAAGGATTTCGAGTTTCATAAGAAACAATGTTAAAGGTTTCATACAAAAAAAGATTTAAATGTCCTCTTATTGAGAAAATGTCTTTACAAATGTTTAGTTGAAATATTCAATACATTATTATCATTTTGGTTAAAATTGGTACGTGGAATTAATTCATAGGCAATTTAACCACTTTTTAATATTAAACAAAGTAGGAGTGTTTTGCAGAAATCCAAATGTAATATTGTCATCAAATGTCATGAATCACCGACATTTTGTCTTTATTTTTACATTTGAAGGGTCGTTGTGTCAAATTGTGATTAGCTGACCAGCTTAATTGTTTAAATGTTGAAACGATCGAGGAATCGGCGTACAAAATGGCGCTGATTGCTCATTTGAATTTCTGTAAAACACACCCTAAATGATTGCATAAAACTTACGTCTCATTGGTATATTTGGCATTACATTAAATTGGTTTATTTGGCAGTACTGGCAATATTGTTTTATTGGCAGTGCTGATAAAATTTGGCAAAAGTGGCAAGTTACTTTTCTTGGCTGTTCATTGTGCAATACATTCGCCAAAACATATTGAATATTTGTTTTTTTTTTTTTTAATATGCCTATCTAATTCACCATATTTTTTTCACTAACGTGTAATAATAAAATTAAGAAATTAATGGTTCATCTATTTGTAGGTACAAAAAATTCTTGTTCCAATACTTTCGTCACACTTTATGATCATCAAACCTCGGCCTGTTTCATCTTTTGGTCAAATTGTTTTAAGCTTTCAGGCACAACGGTAATTAATCAACGGTTGACCGATCCAATGTTAAAAATTCTAACTTCTTTCGTATGGTGGGGGGTCAGAGGGGGACATCTAGGTCTGCGAGCCAGTCTAGGGCCTCAGGCGTTGCCCTGTGGACCTCATAAATCCCGCCGGGGAATGAATGGAGCGGGCATTCGTTGACTACATGTTCGGTGGTCTGCACCGCACCGCATTCACACGTCGCCGACTCTTTAAGGCCCCATCTATGCATCATGTGAGCACAACGGCTATGGGAGCACCTTATTCTATTGATGGCAGTCCAGAGTTTGCGAGGCAATGAGAACCCAGGCTGTCTCTCAGTGGGGTCTTGCACGAGATCGGCGTTTTTGACGTTAGCTGATTGCCACTCAAGCTTCCACCTATCTTCTGGGGTGAGAGGTGTTCGAAGGAGTCTTTCTCCTTCCGTCCAGAAGGGTTTTCGAGACTTTAAGCGGCATGCCGGGTGAGAAACGACATCATCGTGCAAGGGTATTTCGCTTTTTTGCAGCGCCTTCTTGTATTCCCTCAGTGTTGCAATCTCTCGCTTGATATTTGGCGGGGTTATATTTGCAAGTACGGGGAGCCAAGGAAGAGGAGTCGATTCTAACTAGTGCTGATTTATTATTTGACGCTCATCAAATGTGACAAATGTTTCAAAAACCCCAAGGTACATTGGGTTATATTATATTTCTCGGCCTGTTTCAGTGTTTTATCAAATATCTGGTTGATTCAAAGCTGAAATACACCGAGAATCGGCGTTTAATGGAGACCATTTATGATTTGATTTTCATCAAAATGTGAGGAATACCAGAAACAACCTGACAAGTTAATTTGTCACTGAATTAAAATTAACAATAATTGTAAGTCACCCATTCCTTAAGTGAATAAATACTTGAAGAATAACCCTGTGAAAAAATTGTTTTAAATTTAGGTTTTAAACTTCAAAATTTTAGCTCATCGAATACGACAGTTAATTATAATGTATTTACATGTACATGTGGTTGCATTGTCCCTTTAATTTCAAGAATAAAAATGATCAAAAACTCTTAACAAATGTGAAAAATATCTTTATTTTAATATGTGCCATTAAAAAATAACTATCTCCAAAATTTTTTATATTAAAAAACGTCTTTTCAAATCGATAAAAGTTGGGGTTTTCACAGAAATTGAAATATAACATTGTCATAAAATAGGCAATCAGTGCCATTTTGCTTTTTTGACATTTGCTTGTTCCTTGGCCCGTTTCACCTTTCCGTCAAATTATGATCAGCTGGCAAGCATAGCAACACAACAGTTGTGCTTTTCTGCTTAACACAAATTGTTCAAAAGCTGAAACGGGCGAGAAATCAGCATTTAACGGGGGCCTTTTAAATGTAAAAAAAAATGGAGCTGATTGAACATTTTCTGTGAAACACGCCAATCTGAATATCGATTTGAAAAGACAATCATTACAGATCTTTTAAACTACGCAACGGATTTTCATGCGGTTTTCACCAATAGATAGAGTGATTCAAGGGGAAGGTTTATATGTATAATTCATGTTTATTATAGTAGAGAAAAGCCGAGAAATTCAAATATTCAATTCAGGCAGCGGGCAGAGGACAGCTGGCAAGCGGGTAGTGTGGATTTTATAAAGATCGGGTAATGGTGTTGTGTTTCGTTAGCCACAGCAACGTGTGGCCGGGTCTGCTAGTTTTAAATAGTATAAGAATTTTTGGAGATAGCCATTTTTGAATGGTGATATTCTTCGTATTTGTTAATATTTATTTTTTTTAAATGTTTGATTTTTTTGGAAAGTTAGTAATGCCAACTAAGCGATTTCATATTGAAATACAAGAAAATATATTTGTTTTAAATTTTTATAAGTTTAAATTAATTACGTTTAGGATATTTCATATTATATTGTCAATCAGAACCATTTTGAAATTTTCCCTGTTTAATGTTGATTCCCGACCCATTTTAGTCAGATGAGCGTTATATAAGGTTATCTCTCTCTCTCTCAGGTTATGTGGGTCCTAGCGATCCGTAATGTAGGAAGGTTCTGCTTTTTTTGTTCCAGAATAAAAAAAAGAACAAGAATGTTTGGGAATAAACGAAAACAGGTTTCTACTTGTGAGGTTAAATTGGTTTCAGTAATAAAAGAGTTCATTTCCAAAACAACCAAAGCCCAGTATAATTTTATAAAGAACATAACAATGTTGCCCTTTTGAGGGGCCGGGTTTCACATCCCCAAAAACATAACAGATTCTGAAACATAACAGATTCATAACAGATTTGACAGGAATATAATTAAGCAGAAAGAAATATCGTACCTGCGGACCATGGATCTTTATCTAATTCTACACTGACACGAACTCTTAATTTACTTGAATATAGCGCGTTGATGAACCGCGGGCCATATTCTCTCGCAATCTCCAGGATGGGAACCAGGAAAGACCCCCAGGAAGGCCAGAGAATGAGGACTCCCCGCTAGGGAGTAGTATCCAAGATCAGCACCAGTGCTCCGGTTGAGCCCACCGGATGAAACACGATTTCCGTCAGCACACCTCATCAGGAAATGAACGCCGAGTAACCATCCGTCACAAATATGAGCAGCAATGACCGTACCAGGTCATAAGGACTCTCCCTCGCAAAGCTTTTCAATATGCCAGTCGCGATTATGTAGGTAATTTACAATACCGTTATTTCGCGGATAAATATCGGTCCCAATGGCGGCGACCAATCACATTAGAAACAGCGTTCCGATCACATCAGAAAGAAGCGTTTGCAAAATGTACTGTCACGTAAATAATTATCAATTTGTGATATAATTATTTACCTGACCACTAACCTGATAATTTGAACAGCACGGAATGGATTGGCAACACTTTTTTTTTCTCTCTGGTTTTTACTTTTTGAATTCGCACCGTACGGGAAGCCGGTGTTGATTCGACTTGTCACTTTAGTGATAGTTTTGGATTTAAAAAATGGGATAATCTCTTCGTTACAAATTGTTTTAAACGATTTTAATCGCGAGCCGGGCGATGTACATTTTGCAAACGCTTCTTTCTGATGTGATCGGAACGCTGTTTCTAATGTGATTGGTCGCCGCCATTGGGACCGATATTTATCCGCGAAATAACGGTATTGTAAATTACCTACATAATCGCGACTGGCATATTGAAAAGCTTTGCGAGGGAGAGTCCTTATGACCTGGTACGGTTATTGCGGCTCATATTTGTGACGGATGGTCACTCGGCGTTCATTTCCTGATGAGGTGTGCTGACGGAAATCGTGTTTCATCCGGTGGGCTCAACCGGAGCACTGGTGCTGATCTTGGATACTACTCCCTAGCGGGGAGTCCTCATTCTCTGGCCTTCCTGGGGGTCTTTCCTGGTTCCCATCCTGGAGATTGCGAGAGAATATGGCCCGCGGTTCATCAACGCGCTATATTCAAGTAAATTAAGAGTTCGTGTCAGTGTAGAATTAGATAAAGATCCATGGTCCGCAGGTACGATATTTCTTTCTGCTTAATTATATTCCTGTCAAATCTGTTATGAATCTGTTATGTTTCAGAATCTGTTATGTTTTTGGGGATGTGAAACCCGGCCCCTCAAAAGGGCAACATTGTTATGTTCTTTATAAAATTATACTGGGCTTTGGTTGTTTTGGAAATGAACTCTTTTATTACTGAAACCAATTTAACCTCACAAGTAGAAACCTGTTTTCGTTTATTCCCAAACATTCTTGTTCTTTTTTTATTCTGGAACAAAAAAAGCAGAACCTTCCTACATTACGGATCGCTGGGACCCACATAACCTGAGAGAGAGAGAGATAACCTTATATTTGGCGCTCCCAACGTTTTAAGTTGAATATTCTGCTTTTGGTGCCCGTATATTCTAACGGTCTGTTATGTTTTAAGTTTCTGCTTCTTTTTCCGAATTTTCAAGGTTGGATATGTATTATTCATTAATATCTTCATACTGTTATAATGGTACCAGTGTGTGTGTGTAGATGCGTTATAAATGTTATAATGGATTATATGAAATATTTCGCGGTAGTTTGAAATTTTGTGCATATTATTATGTCATTTTTTTGCTTTGCTTTAATTTGTATTGGTTTCCGGTTGAGCTTCGTTCGCTCTCAAATTTTGTGTAACGTAAACATAAATATACCTTCTAGAACAGCTTCGTTCTTTTTTTTCGGATAATATTTTCGGGACATTTTTGTAGGCTGGCAAGTTTGTCTATGGTTATGTCAGTTGTTATTACAGATCAGCTGAGAGCGATTTTTGTTGACATGTGTCGGATGTCATTATTATACTTCGATTGTGTTATCGTAATAACTTTATAAACAATTTTCCGGACTTAATATAGTGTTATTCGGTTTATTTCATAAATATTAACTATTTTATATGGAATCATTTGGAATTTTTTCTTCGTTTTTTTTACATAAATAAATTCCATTTGACAAAATGTCGTTGTCTAACATCAACGGGGCCTCAAAAGAGGAAATGATTCAGATGCTTTCTGACGTTAATATTACTCCAGAACCCACTTTGTCCGCCATGAGAGAGCAAGCGCGAATTTACAACAGGAACCTTAAACAATCTAGTGGTACTTCTTCTCAACAAGAAACAAGCAGTGATGAAAGTCCTAATACAAATACCAACATAACTAATAATTATTATCAGAATATAACTACAAATCCTTCCGTACATAGCTGGGGTGTTAAGTTTAACGGATCTTCAGACATCCGTGACTTTATACAACGTGTGGAGGAGTTATCTAGGTGTCGTCATATTGAGTTGCCGCTTGTTGTCACTTCGTTTGCTGACCTTTTGGAGGGAAGAGCATTGCTATGGTATCGTACCATTTATAAAGATAATTTAACTTGGCTAGAACTGAAAAAACTAATTTTATCTCGTTTTGATCCAATCGCTAACCAAACCGAAGCTTTAAAAGCTCTCTTCTCTATGAAACAGAAGTATAATCAAAGCGTAGTTGATTATGTTGAAGACGTGCAATTAGCTAATTTAAGATTAAACGTTCAACTTCCGGAAGAACAAATTGTGGATTTAGTGTGCAATAGCCTATTGCCGAAATATGCTCTTGTTATTGCTTATTTTGAGGATAAAAATTTAAATTCCTTAATTAGTGTTTGTAAGCGATTTGAAAAAAGTTTAGCTATTTCCGACGATGAAGCAAATTCGGTCAAAGACAAGAATAAACCGTCATCCGTTCCGTTGAATAATAATGCTGCACCTTCTTCCTCTTCTTCTTCACCTTCTGCACAATTTTATAGAAATAAATTACTTTGCGCTTATTGTAATATAAAAGGTCATTCCAAGCCGTTTTGTAGAAAATGGAAGTTTGATTCTCAGAAGAATCATACCAAGCGACAAGCTAATCCTGAACGACATAATTCAAAAAACTAGACGGGGGTCCCCCACATTCTGCTAGCGAGGATGCTAGGAGACCACCGATAGTTTCAAACTCGAGTACCAGTCCCATCGACCATGACATGGACGCATTCATGCCGATGATGACCAGCGGTCAAGATATTAGACCTCATGTTAATATTGCAATTAACAATTTAGTTTTTTCAGCTCTTTTGGATAGCGGAGCTAGTGTGAGTTGTTTTGGTGGTTCACTGTATAGGTTTTTCTTAAGTTTAGGTTTTAAGTTAGATAAGCTTGATTCTTACGTTACCACCGCGGATGGTAAACATCAAGATGTAATTGGTACTATGCGGGTACTAGTTACTTTTAATAGTATTAAGAAATATATAATTTTTTTTGTAATTCCGTCTCTTTCTCCCGTGATTGTTTTGGGAGTCGACTTTTGGAAACAATTTGACATCGCTCCTCAATTGTTTTCAAAGGCCAACAGTGGACGTGATGTTGAGAATACTTTAAGTGAAATTCGCAAGATCACGTCAGCTTCCCTACTGTCCCCTCAAGACAATCATAGGCTAAATAATGTAATTGATAAATTTAAGTCAATTTCGTTTGAAAAATGTGGACTGGGTCGTACTCATTTAGTGCAGCATAAAATTAATACAACAGGAGATCCCATTAAGCAACGGTATTACCCTTTGTCTCAAACTCGTCAGCAACAACTTGAATCACAACTTAAGGAAATGTTAGATTTAGGTGTTGTTCGCCGTTCGCGTTCGGCTTGGTCGAATCCGGTTTTGATCGTGCCTAAGAAGGATGGTTCTGCAAGGTTCTGCTTGGACTCTAGGAAACTTAACAGCGTCACGACAAGGGATTCGTACCCCTTGCCGTATATTTCCCGCATTTTAGACAAGCTACGTGGTGCACGCTTTATAACCTCTATTGATTTATCGAAAAGTTTTTGGCAGATACCTTTACATAAGGACTCTTGTTCTAAAACGGCTTTTGTTGTACCAGGTCATGGACTTTTTGAATTTGTTAGGATGCCATTTGGTCTGAAAAATGCACCTAGTGAATTACAGCGTCTTGTTGATGCTCTTTTTGGTCCAGAGTTCGATGAAAATGTTTTCTGCTACCTGGATGATTTAATTATTATTTCAGAAGATTTTGAGTCACATTTAGAATTGTTAAATAAAGTTTTCACACGTATTAAAGAAGCAGGTTTAACAATTAATCTCAAAAAATGTGAGTTTTGTAAGGACGAGTTGAAGTATCTGGGTTATATTGTTGATGCAAAGGGTCTTCGCACAGATCCAGTCAAGCTAGAGTCTATTCGAACTTACCCCACTCCTAAGAATTCTAAACAGTTAAAAGCATTTATTGGACTTTGTGGATATTATAGACGTTTCATCAAGAATTTTTCCACAATAGCGGCCCCTTTAACAAGACTCACTGGCTCAAGAAAGGGGGTGAGTAATTTTTCTTGGTCTTCAGAGGCTGAAGACTCTTTTAAAAAATTAAAAAAGGCATTAACTTCCGCGCCGGTTATCAATTGTCCTGATTTTTCACTTCCATTTACCATACACTGTGACGCGAGCAACGTTGGGATAGGCGGCGTGCTCACACAGGTCTTTGAAGGAGAAGAACACCCGGTTTCTTTTTTTTCTAGGTGTCTGAACATTCACGAGCGAAACTACGGCGTGACGGAGCGCGAACTCTTAGCGGTGTTAGATTCGGTGAATCACTTCAGGCCCTACATAGAGGGAGTTCACTTCACAGTAGTAACTGACCACTCCAGTTTGCAATGGCTAGTGTCTTTATCAAATCCGACAGGCAGACTTGCACGTTGGTCTACCCGCCTTTCTCAATTTTCTTTTGACGTAGTCCACAGGAAGGGTAAATTTAATACTGTACCCGACGCTCTTTCGCGTAAAGACGATTTAACTATTGGAGCCATTGACAACCTTCCTACTAGCACGGATAATTGGTACAATAACTTATTTACTAATTGTAAAAATAATCCTCAACGTTTTAATAATTTTCAAATTAAGGATAATTGTTTATTTCGTCACTCTAAGTCCCGTTTCGCTCTACAGGAGGATACAGCTTGGAAGCTGGTAGTTCCTTTTAAGGACCGTAACGCTATTTTAAGTAAAGAACACGAGTCTATTAGCTCTTGCCACCCAGGTGTATTCAGAACATATAAGAAAGTTCAACTCCGTTATTTTTGGCCAGGTATGTATAATGATGTCAAAAAGTTTGTTAATAAATGTAAAACGTGCAAGGCACATAAAATAAATACATCTGCGCCGGCTGGCATTTCTACGAATCCAAAATTAGTCAACAGACCGATGCAAATGTTGTCTATCGACCTTGTTGGTCCTCTTCCACGTAGTTACGCGGGATTTATGTACATTTTATCGGTTGTTGACGTTTTTTCGAAATATACTTGGATTTTTCCGCTCAGAAATGCTACTGCTAAAAGCATTGTTAAAAATGTAGAACAATATATTTTCTTGGTACACGGTGTTCCGCAAACTTTTATATGTGATAACGGGAAACAATTTGTCTCAAAAGAATTTAAACAATTGTTATCAGATTATAATGTTCCCATGCCTTTTTATAACGCTTATTACACCCCGCAAAACAATGTAGTTGAGCGGTATAACCAAACTATCGGGACTGCCTTGTCTATCTTGACCGAGTCTGACCATCGTAATTGGTCCAGATTTCTGCCTCAGATTCAGTCAGCCTTGAATAATACGGTTAATTTCGCAACAGGTTTCACGCCTTTTTTCCTCATGCACGGAAGAGAACAAATCATTGACGGAAAATTTCATGAAATAAATATTTCTTCTGGTGTCGCAGACACTACCCTAAAACAATCTAGAAGTGAATTTGCTAAAAAATTGGAAGAGTTAGCTCCAATTTATGAGCAAGTTTCTAATGCATTACTACAAGCTTTTAAAAAGAATGCCCAACACTACAACTTGCGTCGTAAGTCGGTTATTTATGATGTTGGAGACGTCATTTGGAGGAAAAATTTTGTTCAATCCAGTGGACCAGATTATTTCTCTCATAAATTGGCACCTAGATTTGTTCGCAATGTCATAAAGGGTAAAGTCTCTGATTTAATTTATACTTTGGCAGATATGAAAGGAAAAATAGTAGGAAATTTTCACGTCAAGGATATCGTTCGTTTAGACTAATTATTACTTTAAGTACATTATAGGAAGCCAATGTCGTGGTGTGTAAGACTACCAACCTTCCACTCCATTTCATTTGTTTCTTTATGTGTTTGTTCAGGTTATGTGTCTTGGAGTTTGGTACCTCCAAAGCATGTGGTCGGAGTAAACGCAATATTCTAGTTTATTGATGATAAACGGTTATTTACCCTCGTTCAACTAGAATCTGATCTGATGATCAGTGGCGCCCAAACCTTAAGTCATTATTTTTTTTTCTCTCTCCTTCACATGACTTATTTTTTTTTTCTCTCAAGTGATATATATAATTAGATTGGATATGAGTATTTCTCGTTTTTTTTAGTAGACACCCTGTCTATATTATTTCTGTCAGTATTATCACTGCAATGCACACACGCACACATTGGTATCGCATCTCTACTCCGTCAGTTAACGGATATTTTGTATTGTTCCCTACTTTTAAATCTAAATCCATTTTTTTTCTCTAGTTCAGTGGAGCTTTCTTTCCATTTTGTCGTCCCTCCGACATGCCTTATAACCAAAGATCCTCCAAGGAACTAGAGAACAAAATATATTCTTAAGTGTAGTTCTTTGTGTAGCAGAGATTTGAGCAACTTTCTGGTATACAAAATGTGTATATTTTCATAAATAGATTTTATTATATAATAAATAGATTATATTTAGCTAGTATTTGTTACAATTAAGTTTGGTTTAGCTTTCCTTAAAGTGAATAATATTAAGTCATAGTTTATTAACAACATTATTATGTCTTTCTAACAAAGGTAGTACTGCTTCGGCATACTTTCCTATTAAGTAATTCCAGCATGGAATATATAATACTCTACCTCTAGCACAGGAGAGCGTATTTTTGTATAGCTTATAGTCATAAGTAAAATATTTATATTAGTCTTACTGCTGAAACACCAGTGTTTCTCTACACAATTTTGTACCTAGTGTCATTCAAATGTTTTGATTGATCACCAATTTAGATAGTGTCGATTATCACAATATATTCGATCACCAATACATATTGTCTGTTCAAGAAATTTTGCCTTTTGCTTACTTTTGAAGTAATATTTTGAAGGATCTCCGTCTACGGTGTGATCTCAGTCTTTTTCTTGTGCAAACTATGTACACTGTTTTAGTTATTAAAATGGCTTGTACTCTATATATTTTTTCATAGTGGTTCACTACTATTAGCTAGGTTTTTTTTTGTTAAATTGTAATCCCTATGCATTCAGCTAAACATTCTAGATTCTGTTTCGCTTGTCTTTGTGTTCCTACTGATACTCATTGTTACCACTTGTAGACAGGTATATCTTTGGTATTGTAAAACCTGATCTAATTTTTTAATTTTGAAACATAGGTATTTCTTATTATGTAAACCCTATTGTAACCACCTGTACGGATAGGTATTTCTAAAAAATGTAAACCCTAATCTAACCACTTTTAGTAGACAAGTTTTGCAATCTTGGTCTAACTAATTCATTAATACACAAGTACTACTCATATACTTATGGTTCTACATTGTTATAAATCTTTTTTTTAAACTTAATTAAACTAAGTTAAATATCTGTGAAAGATATTCCTCATTCTAGGTTTAATGTCTGTTCTGTATTTTGTTGAATAAAATTCTATGTTAACCTATTAGACCTGTTGGACCTAGGTAGATAGAATAGTTACCTTTTCGCTATTAATAAATAGCCTAAATTCAGTGAAGTGAGGGATGGTTGACCACCCTAAAGTGAAGCCTCTTTTTTAATGGCAAAATTTCCTGCTGAAGGAAAAGTGATGCTTTGTGCATAATTTTTTTTCTTTTCATTGATTGTGTTCTTTATTTTTAAGATGTTCCCGATGTTAGGATGTCATGAGAATAACAGGTCTGGACTTCAGCCAGTAATGCCAGCACCCAGCTCCATCGTTGCTGAAGGTGTTGTAGACTCCTTATTCTCGTACCATCCTATTCTCATTGTTCTTTCAATCTATCTAGATTTATATGATTTATTGTTTATGATTGCTAATGGTTACTTGTTGTAAAATTTCTAGATACCTGATGGACCTATCTTCTAGTTAGTTAGTTAGTTAGTGTACCTTTATTTTTTTATTTGTTTATTTTTTTTTACATCGGAACCGTGGATTTCATGTTTGGGGCCAAACATTTTCGTGAGAAGGGGGGAATTGTCACGTAAATAATTATCAATTTGTGATATAATTATTTACCTGACCACTAACCTGATAATTTGAACAGCACGGAATGGATTGGCAACACTTTTTTTTTCTCTCTGGTTTTTACTTTTTGAATTCGCACCGTACGGGAAGCCGGTGTTGATTCGACTTGTCACTTTAGTGATAGTTTTGGATTTAAAAAATGGGATAATCTCTTCGTTACAAATTGTTTTAAACGATTTTAATCGCGAGCCGGGCGATGTACATTTTGCAAACGCTTCTTTCTGATGTGATCGGAACGCTGTTTCTAATGTGATTGGTCGCCGCCATTGGGACCGATATTTATCCGCGAAATAACGGTATTGTAAATTACCTACATAATCGCGACTGGCATATTGAAAAGCTTTGCGAGGGAGAGTCCTTATGACCTGGTACGGTTATTGCGGCTCATATTTGTGACGGATGGTCACTCGGCGTTCATTTCCTGATGAGGTGTGCTGACGGAAATCGTGTTTCATCCGGTGGGCTCAACCGGAGCACTGGTGCTGATCTTGGATACTACTCCCTAGCGGGGAGTCCTCATTCTCTGGCCTTCCTGGGGGTCTTTCCTGGTTCCCATCCTGGAGATTGCGAGAGAATATGGCCCGCGGTTCATCAACGCGCTATATTCAAGTAAATTAAGAGTTCGTGTCAGTGTAGAATTAGATAAAGATCCATGGTCCGCAGGTACGATATTTCTTTCTGCTTAATTATATTCCTGTCAAATCTGTTATGAATCTGTTATGTTTCAGAATCTGTTATGTTTTTGGGGATGTGAAACCCGGCCCCTCAAAAGGGCAACATTGTTATGTTCTTTATAAAATTATACTGGGCTTTGGTTGTTTTGGAAATGAACTCTTTTATTACTGAAACCAATTTAACCTCACAAGTAGAAACCTGTTTTCGTTTATTCCCAAACATTCTTGTTCTTTTTTTATTCTGGAACAAAAAAAGCAGAACCTTCCTACATTACGGATCGCTGGGACCCACATAACCTGAGAGAGAGAGAGATAACCTTATAGTACATCGCCCGGCTCGCGATTAAAATCGTTTAAAACAATTTGTAACGAAGAGATTATCCCATTTTTTAAATCCAAAACTATCACTAAAGTGACAAGTCGAATCAACACCGGCTTCCCGTACGGTGCCAATTCAAAAAGTAAAAACCAGAGAGAAAAAAAAAGTGTTGCCAATCCATTCCGTGCTGTTCAAATTATCAGGTTAGTGGTCAGGTAAATAATTATATCACAAATTGATAATTATTTACGTGACAATTCCCCCCTTCTCACGAAAATGTTTGGCCCCAAACATGAAATCCACGGTTCCGATGTAAAAAAAAAAATAAACAAATAAAAAAATAAAGGTACACTAACTAACTAACTAACTAGAAGATAGGTCCATCAGGTATCTAGAAATTTTACAACAAGTAACCATTAGCAATCATAAACAATAAATCATATAAATCTAGATAGATTGAAAGAACAATGAGAATAGGATGGTACGAGAATAAGGAGTCTACAACACCTTCAGCAACGATGGAGCTGGGTGCTGGCATTACTGGCTGAAGTCCAGACCTGTTATTCTCATGACATCCTAACATCGGGAACATCTTAAAAATAAAGAACACAATCAATGAAAAGAAAAAAAATTATGCACAAAGCATCACTTTTCCTTCAGCAGGAAATTTTGCCATTAAAAAAGAGGCTTCACTTTAGGGTGGTCAACCATCCCTCACTTCACTGAATTTAGGCTATTTATTAATAGCGAAAAGGTAACTATTCTATCTACCTAGGTCCAACAGGTCTAATAGGTTAACATAGAATTTTATTCAACAAAATACAGAACAGACATTAAACCTAGAATGAGGAATATCTTTCAGAGATATTTAACTTAGTTTAATTAAGTTTAAAAAAAAGATTTATAACAATGTAGAACCATAAGTAAATGAGTAGTACTTGTGTATTAATGAATTAGTTAGACCAAGATTGCAAAACTTGTCTACTAAAAGTGGTTAGATTAGGGTTTACATTTTTTTAGAAATACCTATCCGTACAGGTGGTTACAATAGGGTTTACATAATAAGAAATACCTATGTTTCAAAATTAAAAAATTAGATCAGGTTTTACAATACCAAAGATATACCTGTCTACAAGTGGTAACAATGAGTATCAGTAGGAACACAAAGACAAGCGAAACAGAATCTAGAATGTTTAGCTGAATGCATAGGGATTACAATTTAACAAAAAAAACCTAGCTAATAGTAGTGAACCACTATGAAAAAATATATAGAGTACAAGCCATTTTAATAACTAAAACAGTGTACATAGTTTGCACAAGAAAAAGACTGAGATCACACCGTAGACGGAGATCCTTCAAAATATTACTTCAAAAGTAAGCAAAAGGCAAAATTTCTTGAACAGACAATATGTATTGGTGATCGAATATATTGTGATAATCGACACTATCTAAATTGGTGATCAATCAAAACATTTGAATGACACTAGGTACAAAATTGTGTAGAGAAACACTGGTGTTTCAGCAGTGAGACTAATATAAATATTTTACTTATGACTATAAGCTATACAAAAATACGCTCTCCTGTGCTAGAGGTAGAGTATTATATATTCCATGCTGGAATTACTTAATAGGAAAGTATGCCGAAGCAGTACTACCTTTGTTAGAAAGACATAATAATGTTGTTAATAAACTATGACTTAATATTATTCACTTTAAGGAAAGCTAAACCAAACTTAATTGTAACAAATACTAGCTAAATATAATCTATTTATTATATAATAAAATCTATTTATGAAAATATACACATTTTGTATACCAGAAAGTTGCTCAAATCTCTGCTACACAAAGAACTACACTTAAGAATATATTTTGTTCTCTAGTTCCTTGGAGGATCTTTGGTTATAAGGCATGTCGGAGGGACGACAAAATGGAAAGAAAGCTCCACTGAACTAGAGAAAAAATGGATTTAGATTTAAAAGTAGGGAACAATACAAAATATCCGTTAACTGACGGAGTAGAGATGCGATACCAATGTGTGCGTGTGTGCATTGCAGTGATAATACTGACAGAAATAATATAGACAGGGTGTCTACTAAAAAAAACGAGAAATACTCATATCCAATCTAATTATATATATCACTTGAGAGAAAAAAAAAAATAAGTCATGTGAAGGAGAGAGAAAAAAAAATAATGACTTAAGGTTTGGGCGCCACTGATCATCAGATCAGATTCTAGTTGAACGAGGGTAAATAACCGTTTATCATCAATAAACTAGAATATTGCGTTTACTCCGACCACATGCTTTGGAGGTACCAAACTCCAAGACACATAACCTGAACAAACACATAAAGAAACAAATGAAATGGAGTGGAAGGTTGGTAGTCTTACACACCACGACATTGGCTTCCTATAATGTACTTAAAGTAATAATTAGTCTAAACGAACGATATCCTTGACGTGAAAATTTCCTACTATTTTTCCTTTCATATCTGCCAAAGTATAAATTAAATCAGAGACTTTACCCTTTATGACATTGCGAACAAATCTAGGTGCCAATTTATGAGAGAAATAATCTGGTCCACTGGATTGAACAAAATTTTTCCTCCAAATGACGTCTCCAACATCATAAATAACCGACTTACGACGCAAGTTGTAGTGTTGGGCATTCTTTTTAAAAGCTTGTAGTAATGCATTAGAAACTTGCTCATAAATTGGAGCTAACTCTTCCAATTTTTTAGCAAATTCACTTCTAGATTGTTTTAGGGTAGTGTCTGCGACACCAGAAGAAATATTTATTTCATGAAATTTTCCGTCAATGATTTGTTCTCTTCCGTGCATGAGGAAAAAAGGCGTGAAACCTGTTGCGAAATTAACCGTATTATTCAAGGCTGACTGAATCTGAGGCAGAAATCTGGACCAATTACGATGGTCAGACTCGGTCAAGATAGACAAGGCAGTCCCGATAGTTTGGTTATACCGCTCAACTACATTGTTTTGCGGGGTGTAATAAGCGTTATAAAAAGGCATGGGAACATTATAATCTGATAACAATTGTTTAAATTCTTTTGAGACAAATTGTTTCCCGTTATCACATATAAAAGTTTGCGGAACACCGTGTACCAAGAAAATATATTGTTCTACATTTTTAACAATGCTTTTAGCAGTAGCATTTCTGAGCGGAAAAATCCAAGTATATTTCGAAAAAACGTCAACAACCGATAAAATGTACATAAATCCCGCGTAACTACGTGGAAGAGGACCAACAAGGTCGATAGACAACATTTGCATCGGTCTGTTGACTAATTTTGGATTCGTAGAAATGCCAGCCGGCGCAGATGTATTTATTTTATGTGCCTTGCACGTTTTACATTTATTAACAAACTTTTTGACATCATTATACATACCCGGCCAAAAATAACGGAGTTGAACTTTCTTATATGTTCTGAATACACCTGGGTGGCAAGAGCTAATAGACTCGTGTTCTTTACTTAAAATAGCGTTACGGTCCTTAAAAGGAACTACCAGCTTCCAAGCTGTATCCTCCTGTAGAGCGAAACGGGACTTAGAGTGACGAAATAAACAATTATCCTTAATTTGAAAATTATTAAAACGTTGAGGATTATTTTTACAATTAGTAAATAAGTTATTGTACCAATTATCCGTGCTAGTAGGAAGGTTGTCAATGGCTCCAATAGTTAAATCGTCTTTACGCGAAAGAGCGTCGGGTACAGTATTAAATTTACCCTTCCTGTGGACTACGTCAAAAGAAAATTGAGAAAGGCGGGTAGACCAACGTGCAAGTCTGCCTGTCGGATTTGATAAAGACACTAGCCATTGCAAACTGGAGTGGTCAGTTACTACTGTGAAGTGAACTCCCTCTATGTAGGGCCTGAAGTGATTCACCGAATCTAACACCGCTAAGAGTTCGCGCTCCGTCACGCCGTAGTTTCGCTCGTGAATGTTCAAACACCTAGAAAAAAAAGAAACCGGGTGTTCTTCTCCTTCAAAGACCTGTGTGAGCACTCCGCCTATCCCAACGTTGCTCGCGTCACAGTGTATGGTAAAAGGAAGTGAAAAATCAGGACAATTGATAACTGGCGCAGAAGTTAATGCCTTTTTTAATTTTTTAAAAGAGTCTTCAGCCTCTGAAGACCAAGAGAAATTACTCACCCCCTTTCTTGAGCCAGTGAGTCTTGTTAAAGGGGCCGCTATTGTGGAAAAATTCTTGATGAAACGTCTATAATATCCACAAAGTCCAATAAATGCTTTTAACTGTTTAGAATTCCTAGGAGTGGGGTAAGTTCGAATAGACTCTAGCTTGACTGGATCTGTGCGAAGACCCTTTGCATCAACAATATAACCCAGATACTTCAACTCGTCCTTACAAAACTCACATTTTTTGAGATTAATTGTTAAACCTGCTTCTTTAATACGTGTGAAAACTTTATTTAACAATTCTAAATGTGACTCAAAATCTTCTGAAATAATAATTAAATCATCCAGGTAGCAGAAAACGTTTTCATCGAACTCTGGACCAAAAAGAGCATCAACAAGACGCTGTAATTCACTAGGTGCATTTTTCAGACCAAATGGCATCCTAACAAATTCAAAAAGTCCATGACCTGGTACAACAAAAGCCGTTTTAGAACAAGAGTCCTTATGTAAAGGTATCTGCCAAAAACTTTTCGATAAATCAATAGAGGTTATAAAGCGTGCACCACGTAGCTTGTCTAAAATGCGCGAAATATACGGCAAGGGGTACGAATCCCTTGTCGTGACGCTGTTAAGTTTCCTAGAGTCCAAGCAGAACCTTGCAGAACCATCCTTCTTAGGCACGATCAAAACCGGATTCGACCAAGCCGAACGCGAACGGCGAACAACACCTAAATCTAACATTTCCTTAAGTTGTGATTCAAGTTGTTGCTGACGAGTTTGAGACAAAGGGTAATACCGTTGCTTAATGGGATCTCCTGTTGTATTAATTTTATGCTGCACTAAATGAGTACGACCCAGTCCACATTTTTCAAACGAAATTGACTTAAATTTATCAATTACATTATTTAGCCTATGATTGTCTTGAGGGGACAGTAGGGAAGCTGATGTGATCTTGCGAATTTCACTTAAAGTATTCTCAACATCACGTCCACTGTTGGCCTTTGAAAACAATTGAGGAGCGATGTCAAATTGTTTCCAAAAGTCGACTCCCAAAACAATCACGGGAGAAAGAGACGGAATTACAAAAAAAATTATATATTTCTTAATACTATTAAAAGTAACTAGTACCCGCATAGTACCAATTACATCTTGATGTTTACCATCCGCGGTGGTAACGTAAGAATCAAGCTTATCTAACTTAAAACCTAAACTTAAGAAAAACCTATACAGTGAACCACCAAAACAACTCACACTAGCTCCGCTATCCAAAAGAGCTGAAAAAACTAAATTGTTAATTGCAATATTAACATGAGGTCTAATATCTTGACCGCTGGTCATCATCGGCATGAATGCGTCCATGTCATGGTCGATGGGACTGGTACTCGAGTTTGAAACTATCGGTGGTCTCCTAGCATCCTCGCTAGCAGAATGTGGGGGACCCCCGTCTAGTTTTTTGAATTATGTCGTTCAGGATTAGCTTGTCGCTTGGTATGATTCTTCTGAGAATCAAACTTCCATTTTCTACAAAACGGCTTGGAATGACCTTTTATATTACAATAAGCGCAAAGTAATTTATTTCTATAAAATTGTGCAGAAGTTGAAGAAGAAGAAGAAGAGGAAGAAGGTGCAGCATTATTATTCAACGGAACGGATGACGGTTTATTCTTGTCTTTGACCGAATTTGCTTCATCGTCGGAAATAGCTAAACTTTTTTCAAATCGCTTACAAACACTAATTAAGGAATTTAAATTTTTATCCTCAAAATAAGCAATAACAAGAGCATATTTCGGCAATAGGCTATTGCACACTAAATCCACAATTTGTTCTTCCGGAAGTTGAACGTTTAATCTTAAATTAGCTAATTGCACGTCTTCAACATAATCAACTACGCTTTGATTATACTTCTGTTTCATAGAGAAGAGAGCTTTTAAAGCTTCGGTTTGGTTAGCGATTGGATCAAAACGAGATAAAATTAGTTTTTTCAGTTCTAGCCAAGTTAAATTATCTTTATAAATGGTACGATACCATAGCAATGCTCTTCCCTCCAAAAGGTCAGCAAACGAAGTGACAACAAGCGGCAACTCAATACGACGACACCTAGATAACTCCTCCACACGTTGTATAAAGTCACGGATGTCTGAAGATCCGTTAAACTTAACACCCCAGCTATGTACGGAAGGATTTGTAGTTATATTCTGATAATAATTATTAGTTATGATGGTATTTGTATTAGGACTTTCATCACTGCTTGTTTCTTGTTGAGAAGAAGTACCACTAGATTGTTTAAGGTTCCTGTTGTAAATTCGCGCTTGCTCTCTCATGGCGGACAAAGTGGGTTCTGGAGTAATATTAACGTCAGAAAGCATCTGAATCATTTCCTCTTTTGAGGCCCCGTTGATGTTAGACAACGACATTTTGTCAAATGGAATTTATTTATGTAAAAAAAACGAAGAAAAAATTCCAAATGATTCCATATAAAATAGTTAATATTTATGAAATAAACCGAATAACACTATATTAAGTCCGGAAAATTGTTTATAAAGTTATTACGATAACACAATCGAAGTATAATAATGACATCCGACACATGTCAACAAAAATCGCTCTCAGCTGATCTGTAATAACAACTGACATAACCATAGACAAACTTGCCAGCCTACAAAAATGTCCCGAAAATATTATCCGAAAAAAAAGAACGAAGCTGTTCTAGAAGGTATATTTATGTTTACGTTACACAAAATTTGAGAGCGAACGAAGCTCAACCGGAAACCAATACAAATTAAAGCAAAGCAAAAAAATGACATAATAATATGCACAAAATTTCAAACTACCGCGAAATATTTCATATAATCCATTATAACATTTATAACGCATCTACACACACACACTGGTACCATTATAACAGTATGAAGATATTAATGAATAATACATATCCAACCTTGAAAATTCGGAAAAAGAAGCAGAAACTTAAAACATAACAGACCGTTAGAATATACGGGCACCAAAAGCAGAATATTCAACTTAAAACGTTGGGAGCGCCAAATATAAGGTTATCTCTCTCTCTCTCAGGTTATGTGGGTCCTAGCGATCCGTAATGTAGGAAGGTTCTGCTTTTTTTGTTCCAGAATAAAAAAAAGAACAAGAATGTTTGGGAATAAACGAAAACAGGTTTCTACTTGTGAGGTTAAATTGGTTTCAGTAATAAAAGAGTTCATTTCCAAAACAACCAAAGCCCAGTATAATTTTATAAAGAACATAACAATGTTGCCCTTTTGAGGGGCCGGGTTTCACATCCCCAAAAACATAACAGATTCTGAAACATAACAGATTCATAACAGATTTGACAGGAATATAATTAAGCAGAAAGAAATATCGTACCTGCGGACCATGGATCTTTATCTAATTCTACACTGACACGAACTCTTAATTTACTTGAATATAGCGCGTTGATGAACCGCGGGCCATATTCTCTCGCAATCTCCAGGATGGGAACCAGGAAAGACCCCCAGGAAGGCCAGAGAATGAGGACTCCCCGCTAGGGAGTAGTATCCAAGATCAGCACCAGTGCTCCGGTTGAGCCCACCGGATGAAACACGATTTCCGTCAGCACACCTCATCAGGAAATGAACGCCGAGTAACCATCCGTCACAAATATGAGCAGCAATGACCGTACCAGGTCATAAGGACTCTCCCTCGCAAAGCTTTTCAATATGCCAGTCGCGATTATGTAGGTAATTTACAATACCGTTATTTCGCGGATAAATATCGGTCCCAATGGCGGCGACCAATCACATTAGAAACAGCGTTCCGATCACATCAGAAAGAAGCGTTTGCAAAATGTACATCGCCCGGCTCGCGATTAAAATCGTTTAAAACAATTTGTAACGAAGAGATTATCCCATTTTTTAAATCCAAAACTATCACTAAAGTGACAAGTCGAATCAACACCGGCTTCCCGTACGGTGCCAATTCAAAAAGTAAAAACCAGAGAGAAAAAAAAAGTGTTGCCAATCCATTCCGTGCTGTTCAAATTATCAGGTTAGTGGTCAGGTAAATAATTATATCACAAATTGATAATTATTTACGTGACAGTTATGCTGATAACAATTTGACCAAAAGTTGAGATGGGCCGAGAGTTAGTGCTTAAAGACCGTTCAAATACCAAAAATTTAAAATGACACTGATCGTCGATAAAATGAAAAACACCCCAACTGACTGAAAACAATTTGTTTAAAAAAAGTTGTAATTCACCATACCTATAAGTAAACTCTTGAGTAATCAACTATCCATTGAGTAACTTTAATCACAGGATTGACATGGCTGTAAAACAGGCATTTATTTGACGGGTAGCGTTACTTATCGATGATGAAACAGATAGTTATTCGATGAGTAGCATTAATCGGCACTTTACTCAAAGATGGTGAAATACCCCCTTAATCTATTAATGGCAGGTCATAAAGTAAAATAAGAAGTTTTTAGGCACCTACTAATACTGCAAAGACACAAAAACCAAATTCAATTTATTATTTATAATTTTTTAGAAGTGCTGTTTTTAAGGTTTTAAGCTTGTATATCGTTACATTCTAATGGTAAATTGGTACCCTTTTTTAAATTTTTTTTACTTGTTGTTCCAGAACAAAGTTTAAGGGCTAGTTGTTTCACAGTATATGAACAATTCATCAAATTAAAAAGTTAATTTTAAAATTCCGTGAATCTTCTATTGAAGTTCAGTTATTATCCTGAACTGACATTCTCTTGCCATATATATCGCAGCTCACTCAGTCTTGCTACAAACTTCTTGGGTTCATCATCAGGACTTGTAAGCAGTTTGATAACCAAGAAGCTATGCTAGCGTTATTCGATGGCGTACTGAGAAGCAAGCTGGAGTACGCGAGCGATGTTTGGGCACCGTACCGCCAGAAGTACATTGATATGTTAGAGCAAATCCAGAAGAAATTCCTCAGGTATGTTTATATGCAGAAGCACGGAACCTATCCAAGGTTCATGCACATATTGACTTACTTGAGGAAACTGATTCTGTGAGTCTAGAAACTCGACGGAAAGCAAGTCTTGCTATTCTGTCTTTCAAAATTTGGAACAATTTCATCGATAGCCCATTTCTCTTGGGATGCTATGATTTATATGTACCGGACCACTACAGCCGAAGTCGACATTATGACTTATTTAAAGTACCGAACGGCAGAACAGGCGTCTTGGCAAAGCATAGCATGACGAGGGGAGTGGTGCTGTTAAATGAAATTGCAAACCATTTGGATGTAAGTGACTGTTCTTTATATGCCTTAAAAATATTATTCAAGAGCCTGAATGCTGACAGGATAACTAAATTGTACTGTAATTGGAATTATTCTATTGTACAATAATAATAAAAAATATAAAAATATTATGGGCCAGTTGTTTCACATAACTAAAATAATAACAAAACTTGAAATTTAACATTGAAATTTGATGAAATGTTCAAATTCTGTGAAACAACCCGTCCTAAATGATTTTTGTTTTGAGTGAGAATTCAATACTTGGTTGCTTCTTTGTATTCCAATATACAATAAGACACCATCAACAAGGGAAGAAGGCACCCATAGACACCAAACTTTTATGTACATAATAATGTACAGTAATCCCCCCCTATCTACAGTTGACTCCAGATACTAATATCTACAGCCTGTATGTCTGACGAATATCTACAGCTCATATGTTGAACTAATATCTACGAACTTCAGAGTCTTGATTAATATCTACAGAGCGTAGGTTGAACTAATATCTACAGAGCGTAGGTTGGACTAATCAGCTAAATGTGTCCAATAGTCCGATATTACGAATTTTTACATACACACTTACATAAATTAAGTTTTTTAAACTGCATACGCAATATTACATTATTCCAATATGCTACACATAATTGCAAATCCAACCTCTGCCAGTGCTGTAGATATTCGTCAACACTTTGATTCTCATAGATATTAGTTCGATTTTTTCAGTTTTTGGAATTCCTGTAGATATTAGTATACGCCTCCTCTACAGTTTTGCTTTATTTGCATTCAAGAGCATTTCAGCGTACAAATAAAAAAAAAGCTTTTTGCGAAATTGTGTAATTTAGACAATGCATCACACACGTCAGCATCACACATTGACAATTTTACAGATTTACAAAGGTAAATGTGAGATTTTTTGTTGTTGGCAACAAATGATAGATTTCTCAATTTTGACTGAAAATGTTAAATTTCTGTAAAATGGTGATTGCAGCAAATCCTTGATTTTACAATGGGTTTAGTTATCCACAGTATCAATATCAGCAGTTTTGCTAGCCGCAATTTTGCTGTCTGCAGTATGATATCAGCTGTTTTGCTGTCTACAATATACTATCAGCAGTTTTGCTGTCTGCAGTATGATATCTGCTGTTTTGCAGCGTGCAGTACGCTATCTGCTGGTTTGCTGTCTGCAGTACGTTAAGTATCTGAAGTTTCTGTCTGCAGTATGTTATCTGTTATCTTCTGTTTTGCTGTCTGCAGTGTGCTATTTGATGTCTGCAGTATGCTGTTTTTCTGTCTGCAGTATGCTATCTACTATTTTGCTGTCTGCAGTTTGCTATCTGCTGTTTGGCAGTGTGCAGTATGCCGTATGACAGTTATCAACAATTTTACTCTCTGCAGTTTTAGCTGTCTGCAGTTTTCCTATCCGCTATTTTATTATCATTTCAACAATTTTGCTTTCCACTGTTTATACTCCAATAGCATTAATGCTATCTGAATTGTATTTGCATGAACCTAACCCCGTAGATAATAAAGGATTACTATATTTGTGACAAGAAGAAGAAGCAAGAAGAGCAAGAGAAGAAACGGGGGCCAAGAAGGAAGGCTTTGAAGGCGCCATTAATCGTATCACAACATATCACATTCAAACACTTCAATAATCAAACTTAGCCTAAATAGCTTTCACTGTTAATATGGCTCCCTTAATTATTTGCTGACTGAAATTATATGTGTACATCAACTAACTGCTGCGATTCAGTGAATAAACCACAATTCATTTGCAACATGTAGATAATTTAGAAACAGCATTAATAATTAGGCATTTTAAAAATTATGGGTATTGTAAAATTACAGCGGGTCTGAAGGTTGCTGTGTGGATACGCGCCATAAAATATATTTAAATACATTTGGGCATTAATCTCATTTAAATTAATAATTTATGCTATGGGACCATGGGAGCGCCATCTATGGTGGTTGTATCATATTGAATTTCCCTATGTGACATTGAAATTCAGTGAATTCAGGCATTTTCTGACCTCTGTGGGGTAAGCAATTACTTCCGACGTGAGTGTTGGTTAAAGCCAATAGATGTCAGTCATAATCAAATAATTAACCCATAATTAAATTATTGTTGTGAGATTTTGGCACGTACATATAATTTGCAAATTCATATCCATCGTGTGAACTACCTTCCTGTGATAAACACCTGTTGAGATTGTGCACTACCGCCTTGGCAAAATCAATATTTGAAGGAAACTAGTGTCAGATAAGTTCTAAGATTTTCACGGCCAAAAGCATTTTCGTTATTTGTTTTTGGGGTGTTATGCCGTGTTGCGCTACCTCCTTCTTTAGCCAACGTTTCGGACATCGTTGCAGTGTCCATCATCAGGGCAGATCCGGCAAATCCGGTAGATGTGTGTGAGGTAGCGCAACACGGCATAACACCCCAAAAACAAATAACGAAAAAAGAAACTAGTGTCGTTTGTGCTGGACATCGTGTGGAGAGCTGCATTCTCAGAGTGAGTTTTTGTTTTGTTTTCACTGAGGATTTTGGAATTGCTGTATAATCTGTTTTGTGTCACATAGGGAAGAGTTCATCTTTCATTAATTACATAGGGTAGTACTCCCTAGTGTCTGAGGCTATTTACACGCCCCTACACTGTGATAGCTTAGCTGTTTAGGGCAGTCACCTGGCAGATACTTTAATACAGGGTCATCGATAAATAATAACAACATTTAAAACCACTGTTATAAAAAACTATTAGAGGTAATTCAATGGTTTTGATCTTTTTTTTTTTTTTTTAATTATTTCTGGCTTTCACCCTTCAAGGGTGTTCTAGGCCATCATTTAAATTACAGAGAAAGGAAAGGTAAAATTATATATCAATTTTATTTAAATGAGCAAATTTCAGAATTAAATGGAAGATTGGAGTCGAGTTCAGACTTAGAAGAGATGAGATGTTGAATGGAGGGGAGGCAATTTTAGATAACGCTTGATAGAAGAGAGGATATTTATTTAGAGAGGGACAA
The DNA here is from genome assembly GCA_917880885.1 of Limnephilus marmoratus. Lineage (NCBI taxonomy): Eukaryota > Metazoa > Arthropoda > Insecta > Trichoptera > Limnephilidae > Limnephilus > Limnephilus marmoratus. The sequence goes on from OU862935.1 coordinate 9,342,664, forward strand.
CCAAAAAATATGTAATCTTGTTAGAATAATTCGCATAAACCAAACAGTTTGTGATGTCCTTTATATCAGACGATTGCCGGTAGATGGCGACACTATACAAGCTACTTGTCACTTCTTGTTTGGCTAATACTTAGTCAATGTCATGTACGCAATTCATTACAATAAAACTAAGTTATAATATTCAAACCTGGTTTATTTTGCTATCAATCCTTCAGATCTAAAGTTCCCACATCAAGACCACAGAATGTACAATCTGGGGAGTCAAGGACGTGATTTTTAAATTTTTAAAAAGGTGGGAAGGATCGGAACAATGTACGATTCTCATTCAAATAAGTGAGGAAATTTCTTTTTTGTTTCTGTTTTGGTTTGATGGGATAGTCCTTTGTATTGAGGCATAACGGGCACCCTTGGATTGACTAGCAATGTTCCAATACTCTGTCCAAACATTGCGGGATCTATCTTTGATGATAGAAAAAATATCAGATAGGGGAATACGATACTGAACGGCAGTCATTAATGTGCCCGCGGTCGACCTTGGCTACTGCGCATCTAGTATGCACATAGCGAGGTCACGCCACCTCCAAAACCAAACTTACATTCACCAGCCAGCATTCAGTGACAGAATTACACGTTTAACATAAAGAGTTTCAGTGCTATAATTTTTTTAAATGTTGGCATGCTCGCTTTTCCAACGGCTGGATTGGTAGAGGAGCCCCCATTGCCTAGCCTCCAAGAAGTCCTGACCTTACCCCTTTGGATTTCTTTTTCTGGGGGTACATTAAAAACATTGTGTACGCAGAAAACGTTTGGGATTTGGATCACCTGCGTGAGCGAATTTTTGCCGCTATCTTGACAGTTACTCCTGAAATGATTGCAAGTACGTGGTTAGAAATCGACTTTACCTTTTTCTGCACGTTTTAAGATCAAATTGAATTACCTCTAATAGTTTTTTTATAACAGTTATTTTAAATGTTGTCATTATTTTTCTATGACCCTGTATTTCTTCTAACGCATAAACTAAAATAATTAATTTTTTTCAACATTTAACACATTTTAGGCTCTCAATAAATTATCCATGATGGTAGGTATAAAATTGACCAAAGTATTAAAAAAACTCAGCGACAGAATTTAAATAAAACATATCTAAAACTGTATACAATAACTAGATATGAATTGCGAGACTTTTCCCACTATTCATATTTAACCTTTGTCCTTAATAATTTTCTTTAGCCTCACAACAATCTTTGATTGGGGTGCCATAGTCCTTCAGTTGAATTTTGAAATATTCACGCTTAACATTCAATTTCAAATTTTTAAATGTACTTATAAACACAATATGTAATTGTAAACTTTTAAATTAAAAGAGAAAGCTTTGTGTTTCCTCTTTCTAAAACTGTTTATAACATATGTCTGACCACGATAGAATAGAAGATAGAATGAGTTTTTTGAGGATGTGTCAGTCGGTGACAGATAAAGCACAGTGTAACTCAATAGATTTTGATGTTTTGTGACAAACGCAGCACAATTTAACCCAGGTGGTTAATGTAATGTTGCACAAAAAAGTATTGTTTGAACAAAATTATAAACTTTAGATCAATCAGTATTTGAAACAAATTTTTTCTTACACTGATTTTGAGCACACAAATTTGTTTATGTATTGTGATATTTTTTCTATTTTATCAGCATTCATTGCAAACTTGTAATATTAATATAAAAAAATCATTTTTTTAACCACCCTGATTATAGTATCTAATTGAAAGCCTTTTTTAATACATAACAATTAAAGTCAAACCTCGGATTGTGAGTAGGTACTAACTGTTTGCGAGAGTTTCAAAAGACAACAAAATTTTGAAATAAATCTTTCTCAATAAACGAACGGTCTTGCTATAGATACAAGCAATTTATCTGTAAAATTTGATAAGTATTAGGTAGAAAAGCACTACCGTAGTTAGGGGCTATAACCATGGATAATAGAAACAGAGAGATTTGGCATGGAAGCATGCTGACTGTCAGCAAACTACAATCAAACTGTTCGGACTATCGAAGCAGCTATCTAATGAAAAAATACTTGATATAAACCCTTGACTCTGTGCAGGAACGAGCGGTTCGTTTAATAGATTCCCCTATCTTAACAAACAGATTGCAATCTTTAGAGCACAGTCATATCTTTTTGGAAGACACTCTGAGGGACTAGCATCATTGTTCCCATCGGTACATAGTGTCAGCACGTAGAATCCCGGTGCAGTCAGTCAATGAGAATGGGTCATTTCTACGACTCAGCCTTGAGTTCAACTGTGCAACGATTTGTCGGCACTCATTTGTGCACTCTTTCCTCTCCTTAAAAAGACCTTCTACAGAGCATCCCCAAAGTTGACATAGGCCCGAGAGAAATTATTTTCCTCAAGACCTTATGTATGTGTATCAATGTAAAAAAAAACGAGTGTGCTTTAGACCACACAACTGAAGTAAAATTTCTTTAGCTCCATCTATATGAGAGAAAGAAAATGTGCGCGCACACTGCTCTCTCTTGCTCCTTCAGTGTGATATAGTCAATAGGCCTGCACTGTATCTTAGGTATATGAAACGTAACTGGCTATGAGAGAAAGATAGAAAGAAAATGTGTGCTTGCACCTCTCTCTCTTGCCCCTACAGTAATATACGAAATGTAACTCTCTCCCTTTCTTATATCTTCACTAACTTTTATCTCCCTTTCAACTACTGTTCACCTCGCTTTTCACCAGCTTACTCCCCAAGTCAAGCGTGCGTAAAGAAGTTTTACTTCAAAAAAAGTTTTGCGTTTGGTGTGGTAGTAAACACACACTTGGATGTGATTTCTAGTAATATGAGTGAATGTTATAATGTTATTTTGTTATAATGTTATAATGCTCATCTCCCTTGTTTCTATTATCAATGTCTGTAGCAGTGCGATGGATCTGTTCAACTACAAATCAAAACTTTAAAGTTTTGGAATGAATCTTTCTAGTTTCTGTTATTTCTTAAGAAGAAATTTGATTTGTTAAGAGCGTTTTGGAAAGAATGTTTCTGGGACAAATTGTTTGTAGGGACCAAAATAAAAGAAAATGTGCAAAATTAAATTTTTGGCTTTATGGAGCTTACAGTCACTTTCCAAATATACAACGTGTCCGGAAACTCGTAGTACAAGCGGGAAACTGGTGAATCTACATCACGTAGAGAACCCAAAAAACTTATTTTTTTCGATCTAAACATTTCGATTTTAATATTATTTTTGTTCTATTTTTCCATTTTTTCGGCAACTAAAGGGTTAAAAAATTTTTTGAGCCCGGTTTACCCTTCGTTGTATTTTATAAGACATTACACAGCTGAAATCAACCCCCTAGTGAAAAATTTTTTCAAATTTAACCTAAAAAATTCAAACTTCGGACCCGATTTACTCGAAAACGAAAGCTCAAATCAAAAAAAGTTAAACCACAAAATCGACTCCAAATGTGATGTGGATTCTCCAGTTTCCCGCTTGTACTACGAGTTTCCGGACACCTTGTATAAAGCAAGTTTTAACACCTTAGTGTTTTAACACTTTCATAAAATTCATTTCTCAAACTACTTCTCTTTACTGTACTTTCCTAACTTCTTACCTACAACAACTTGGCCACATTTAAAATGTTTTAGGGCCGTCTGTTTCAACGCTTGCTAAAGTAAAAGTAAGAGTAAAAGAAATTGCCAAAGTTAAATTTCATCGAAATGCGTCTTTCAATCAATTTACCCGCCTGTTTTTTATCTCACTTTTAACTTTTGCTTTTACTTTCAGAAAAAAAGATAGTTACTCTGGAGCAGAGATTCCCAAAATTTTACTGGTTTTGGTGGACCCACTGCGGCTACATTTCTACCATATTCCCAAAACTCACAAAAAAATGTGAAGATTAGATCTAATGATGGAAATCTGGGTCGCAGCTGAGTTCCAAATCTAAATTCGGAATGGTAAAATAAAAAAAAAATAGCATATTTTCTCACATTCTATTTATTAAAATAATATCATCACAGACTTAATAGAAAGCCCGTGGACCAAAAAAAACGCAAAGAATTCAAAATTATTTTTTTGCATGAGAACCGTATTGATACCGATTGCATGAGAACCGTAGCTCCAAAAAATTTTTAGCCAAAATCTGAAAATTAGAATCTTAAAGCTTCAAAATGCCTTTTTTAAAGTCTCAATACTACAATTTTTCACCGAAAACAAGGAAAAATTTGGAGTTTTTTAGCCTGCTTAATTTTTTTGAGTGGTGTATTATCTGCCTACTGATAGGTAAAGCCTAGCCAACATTTTTGTTCTTTACTATCTAAACCAGATAAATTTTCGTGGACCCCCATTTACAACTTGTGAACCCCCATTTTTTTATCACGCCGACTGAGACCCCCGTCGAGTCTCCCGTGGACCCCCGGGGATCCATCTGGACCACTTTGGGAATCACTGCTCTAGAGTTACTCCGCCATTTTAATATATTTGACAGTTATATTGGAGGTATGGCACGAAATTGCGTGCTTCACCATTATTTATTAATCATGATTAATATTACAGAAGATGATAGTGACGATGAATTCCTCATCGAATTTCTTGCAGCGGAAACCAAAAACATTTCAATCCCGTGTTAAAAAAATGGTTTTTTGGGACGATCCCGATTTATTGGCGCGGTATTGCACATCGGAAGATATAGTAAAATTTGTAACGCATCAAATTCAAGGAAATATTACAAATGTAATATTGTGTATATTATCATAGGTAGTCATTTATTTTTAAATACTCACACAAATATCTTAATAGGAACAAAGCCAGATCCTACAAGTACGTAAAACAAAACAAAGCAAGATATTTTTCGAGGAAAATTCTGCTGTTTATACTGGCCAAACTAATAACTATTACTTTAGCAAAAGCAGTGCATGGTCCAATTTAAAATCTCTGTAACTTTAATTGACAGTTAAAATTTAAATTCAGCTCACGGTTTAGCTTTCTGTTGAAACAGACGGCCCTTCAGACAAAATTTAACATATCGATTAATAATTTTAATATTTTAAGTTAATAAATTTCGACACTGATTTATAAAATTTAACGTAATATTTCAATATATATACACTCAAACATTTAAATAATTTCCAGTTTTAACTGGTAAAAATAAATTCATGTACCTAATAAATATTTACATGAAAAACAATTCACTGGAAACCACAATATGAAAAAAAAGGAATACATATTTGATGTTTAAAATAGAAAATGATGGTTTTCGCACAATTTACATTTATACACATTAATTTACAATAAATTTAATTTAATATACACACATAAGTAATAAATATTTATTTCATTCATATTTCACAGTCCTTGAAAGTTATCCAATGTTATTTAAAATTATCTAAATAATTTAATATTTATTGGCCACATAGAAATTTGTTTAAATATATAATATATATACACAATTAATTTTACTTGAGTTTTAGAAAATTATATTGTTTTCATTAAAAAAAAAATGTTAGAATTTTTAATAATAATAATTTTAAACTTGCCTTAGTTTAAAAATTGATAAAATTAGAACCAAAAAATAGAGCCAACATGAAAAATAATCTCATGTTCTAAAAGTAAATAAATAGTGAAATTAAAAAAACATTTTTTTTTACCATGTCTTTTTTTGAGTTTATTGAAATTGTTTTAAATGCATTAAAAATTAAGTTTTTTTTTTTAAATATTGAATTAAATTATAATAATAATGAAAATGGCAACAAATATTTGCATTTCTGTCAAAATGAATACAAGGAAATTGTATCTATAAAATTTTTAAGCTTTGATCAAAATTGATGTATTTTGAGTAGTGTTCCAATGATTGAAATCTTTAAGGCGTCATGAAATTTGCACAGAATTGGAATTTTTAGATCAATGAAAATATTTACAGCTAACAACGTTATCGCTATCGTGAGCTATGGAGTTTAGTAATATCTATTTTGAATTCCAAATAAATATGGCTAAAAGTATCACATCTGCCCTGATGATGGATGTAGCACTGTCCAAAACCTTAAAATAACAAAAATTAATCACGATTATGGCTCACTTACGGCCACCAGACATGGATGCTAAATGAACGAACACGCTCTAGGGTCCAAGATGCCGAAATGAGGTACTTGAGAGGAGTGGCAGGGGTTACGAAATGGGATCATATAAGAAACTTGACGATCCAAGATGATCTAAACATTGAACCACTGCTACTCTTCATAGAAAAATCGCAACTGAGGTGGCTTGGGCATGTACTAAGAATGTCTGATGACCGAATTCCGAGGAAGATACTGAGTGCGATTACAGAGGGTAGACGTCCAGTGGGCCGCCCCAGATACAGTTGGGCGAGGCAACTCCAGAAACTGTGTGAGGAGAGGATGGGTCTACCATGGACAGAGGCCGAACAATCAGCACAAGACAGGGACGTATGGAGGAGCCTTATCGATGCAATGGGTCCCCGACCCGAAAAGATGACGATGATGAATCACGATTATGGTACACGCTACTTTTTCAAATAATTTTCCTTATTGTAAAATATAAAACAAAAAATACAGTGTCTGGTTTTCTGTCAATTAAATAGATATTTCAAAGCTCCACACGATAGCTTAACGTTTAAGATAGAAAAGCTGACCATCATAGATTTTTTGGTGATTCAGAAAACATATGTATTTGCAAATATTACCAATATATAAGACAAATCGTCGCCTAAGTTCGTATTTGTCCAACAAACCATTCGAAAATTTTACAGGAGAAAAAGGTTTTCTTTCATTATTTCAATAAAATATTATGATAGGTGTTTAAGATAAAGCCATTTCCGTAAACGCAAAGGTCTCAATAGCGTAAATAATTCTTAGATAAGTGATTAACTTTCATTTTTTGTACTTTATTTTAGATTTTAAAGTGGAGATTGAACAAAAACCAAAATTGTCTGTTGGACAAATAAGAACTGAGGCGACGAAATGTCAAGATTCTGAAAGATTAAATTTTTTTCTGTTAAAAAAGATTTTAGTTATAAAATGCCTTCATCAATATCTTAAGAAATAATGAACACGGGCCACCAGAAATCGGTGCAATCTTCCCAAACCGATCTTCGCTACTTTTAAACTTTCGTTGGAAATATAAAAATTAACACAAGATAATATTATTATAAAATTACGAAAATCAACAAATTGAATAAATTTTATCTATAATGAATTCATACTAGACATTGAAAACAAAAACACGATATATTTATCTAATGTATCGACCGTCCAGAAGAACAATGTCAGATCTGCTTAAAATTGAAAATTTTTTCGTTGGTTTATTTTGTTGATTTAAAAGTCGGAATTTTGAATCAAATGAAACGAAATGCAAAATATCAACCAACACTACATTTTCGTTATTTGTTTTTGGGGTGTAATGCCTTGTTGCGCTACCTCCTTCTTTAGCCAACGTTTCGGACATCGTTGCAGTGTCCATCATCAGGGCAGATCTGGTAGATGAGTAATTTTTAGTGGTGAAGTGTGTGCTTATTTACTTCAAAGCGAAACCGTGTCGCCAACTCCACTAACTTTCACCGGTACAAAATAACCATGATAAGCAGTGGCGTCATTGCCGCGGAACGGAATAGAAAGTTTACTAAATGATGGTATTTATGCTAGCCAGGGGCAAGTCCGTTTGCGAGTTGCCGACGGAAGTGGCTTCATCTCTTAACGAATTCTAAAAATTAGAAATCATAATGGTAAGAATTTTAGAATTAGAATTACAATGGTTAAAGCGAATTTAGTCAATATAAAGGTATAGAACAAAATGGTTTACCACGAGCTGGCATTACTATATAATTAGACATGGTTTTTTGCGTTTAGCTTTGATGTAGCCGTCAATTACCGGATACCAAGAGCTATTGAGCTTAGCTCCGTCGTCTCTATTAATATTAAATGGATTTTACTAGATGTTAGAATTAGAATTACAATGGTTAAGGCGAATTTAGTCAATATAAAGGTATAAAACAAAATGGTTTACCACGAGCTGGCATTACTATATAATTAGACATGGTTTTTTGCGTTTAGCTTTGATGTAGCCGTCAATTACCGGATACCAAGAGCTGCGTAACACTATATTTCTTGATCTCAAAACATAGTAAAAATGAAGAAACAAAACTTTAAATGGCTCTACTGCAAAATTACAAAATTGCACATCTGACATTGTTCTTCGAGACTTTCGATACGGTTTAATTTCTAAGTAACACAATTTAATATTAAATGTCAAAGTCTTATGTTTAAGATGCTTTGGTCTTTAGATTGAAAGCAACATTAAAAAACAAATTACACAAGTTGAGAAAGTATCAAATTACATCACATTTTCAATGATTTTGGATTTAAAACATGATGTACATAATCATTTTTAATTTCACAAGGTGATTTTTAAATTATCATTCAATCGTTCTTATCTCAAATTCAGGAAACTTCATTAAAGTCTAATTAAGGTTCTAATAATATAAGTGCCCGATTAGTAAAATAATCTTAAATTTAATGTCAAATTAGATAAGTCCCGAATGTCAGTGTCAGTGACGCATACAAGCTTGTGACACCGGAGCTAAATGCGACACATTAGCCGGGAGTGACACAAAAACTGGATGTAACACAGAATCTGGGTGTTACACAGAAGCTCAACATGACACAGTAGCTTGTTGGGTGTTACACAGAAGCTTACGGCTATACGCCACTGTAGCCAGATTATGCACAGAAGCTCAATGCAACACAACTATAGCTTAAGGTGATACGGTGGCTAATATTTGTTACACTAAAGCCATATATGAGACTTATGAGTTTGTTGTGACAGTTGAGTTGCTGGGTAACACACAGTAATAGCTCAAGGTGACACAGTAGCAATTGTTTGTCACACCAAAGCTAGATGAGACAGTTGTGTTGCTGGTTAACACACAGTAATAGCTTTAGGTGACACAGTAGTTCTTATTTATGACACAGAAGCTTGATGAAACACATGAGTTTGTAGTTACAGTTGTTATGTTGCTGGGTAACACACGGTAATAGCTTAAGGTGACACATTAGCTATTATTTATGACACAGAAGCTAAATGAGACACATGAGTTTGTTGTGTCACAAAAGCTGATTCAGACATGAGCTGGATGAGACACCGATGCTGGTTCTGATGCGTGTTGTATGTCACAGAAAGTGAGTGTGACATAGTGCTGGGTGCCACAGAGCTAAGTGTGACACGGGGCTGGGTGTGACGGTGTCACCGCAGGGGCCCAGCAGATGGCTATAAGAAGATAGGCCTCCGCTATAAGTTTCCCCGTGGACCAGCAGAGGGTCTCGTTGGGCTGTTGGAGTATTGGGCCGGTGAACCGCCATTGTCCGGACCGAAGCCCTGTTAAAGAAACCATAATCGATTAGATTTATAATGTTTCATTTCTTACAAGAACCTCTTTCTTTCTTACTAACTTAACTTATCATCAAGCCGCTTCTTCGCAGGGGTAAGCAGATATGATGCACCTCCGAACGACTCTGTCTTGGCACACACTGCTTTCTTCATTCACATTCATACACCTTCTCATGCGTACTGTTCAATGTTTCTGATGCTTTACACAACCTGACTCTAGTATTTGATTCACTTGATAGAGCCACGTTTTCCTCGGGTGTACCTGACTTCTTCAACATGTTTAAACCATCTAAGCGTGCCTTTATTTCTCATTCTTTACTCTTATTTAAGCCTTGCATTCTTTCCAAATCTCTACATTCATAATATGGTTAAACATTGTTATAACCACTTGAGCGCTTTTTGCCATAATATGGCACTATTTGAAATACCTTGGATTGCTTTGCTGCCAATTTTGGCAAATTGTCCCTTATTTGTAAGTAATTACGTAGAAGTTTACGATTTTATTATATATTTTTTATAAATCCTACGAATATGTGATAATGGACAAAAGATAGGTGAATTCATTGGCTATATAGAACTATAATCAGTTTGTATGTCTCCATATTAAAATTCGGAGGTATGATTTTTTTTAATGTGGGCGGAAAATATTCAAGATGATTACCAAAAAATTTCAAGCAATCGGAGAAAAATGTTTTAAATTGTGCTGTCGCTCCAGTGGTTATTACACATGTGTCTCAAGGATCTCATTTCTACAGCAATCAGTTTACATTTTCAGAGACTTATATACAATGCAACCTCAAGGTCAAGACCCAGAATCATTCCTGCCGCCTGCTGAATAAACCATCTGAGCCAAAATGTTTTGTTGTGAGACAAACCCGGAGTTACAACAATTTTGGGTAACTTGTGGCCAGAGGCGGCTCTAGAGGTCCAGAAGTGGAAGGTCATTTAAAAAAATGGTATTATGATACAATATCAAATTAAATATGATAATATTCATTTGTATAGCACAAATGCGACAAGCGTACAATATGCAAAATCAACCTACGTTTATCAAACCATCTCTTTCAGACGCGTAATATTCATTAAGATCTCTCCCTCGTGGCAATGACCCAAACTGTCTTCAGAATCCGAAAACATTTTTACTAGGCGACATAGTGCCATCCCATTTATTGTATGGTGCGTAAAGACATGATATTGGGACATTTGATAAATTGACCCAGCCAAAGAAAGCTTCCATTTAAGGCGTTAGATGTCACTATTTGCCACTGCCCGGTATCTCGCAGTGGATTTCAAATACATTATAATAATACCAGTTGTTTTGATTTGCACAATAATTGTCATCTTATAATTTTGGGAGGTTTTTGACCAATTGACCTGAAGGAAAGACCGCTACTGCTTATGGCGTATGTGTGGTAAAGCCTGTTGGTCAATCAGTGATTGCCATAGGAAAGGCGTAGAGTTAATGTCTAAATTGAAACTGTTGTCGTAAATTGGAACTCACCACGGACAATTGTTGACCGGACATATTCTGCTGAATCTGCTGCAGTTGAGCTTGCTTTCTTTGCCTCTCTTGCAGCAGGAGTTGGTGGGCAGCCCTGAAACACACAATTCATTACATATACTATGAGGCTTTCTGCCTTTTTATAAACTTTGAAGATTATTAACCCGTAGGGGAGGTGAATAAATTTTGATTGCTGTCCTCCTGGATTGGCATACATTTTGTTTGCTATCCTCCTGGATTGGCATACATTTTGTTTGCTGTCCTCCTGGATTGGCATAAATTTTGTTTGCTGTCCTCCTGGATTGGCATAAATTTTGTTTGCTGTTTTCCTGGATTGGCATAAATTTTGTTTGTTTTTTTAAACGGCACACTATGTACTAATCCTTTGCGCAGGAATACCTAAAATACTAAAAATATATTTCATGTCTTTAAGTAGAAAAAAAAGAGATATTAATTTTGGGGTCTACCTTCGGCCCAGTTGGTTGCGGGAGAGTTAAAAAAAATTTTACATTTATTATGCGGCATCTACAAAAGACACTCACCGTTTGTTTATAAAGTTGACAATCATAATAATTCTTTCAAGATGCCCAAGAATGTATTTTAAACTAACATATTAGATATTTAGATAAACTAATTGTTCTGCCTATAATCAATTATATCGTTTTATATTATAAACCCTGTTCAGTTAAAAGTTCGAATAGTGAGTGTACCGACCTGTCCATTTCTTCAGGAGTCATGTCCAGTGCCTCCTGCATCTCTCTCGAGGTAGTTTTGATGAATTCTTGATCACAGTATTTGCCTAAACCCTGTTCAGCTAAAACCTGCAAACAAATCAACAAACAGTCAAACACACTTTTACAGAAATCTCTTCCTGTTAAAATAAAGAAAGATAAACATTCCCGGGTTACGAATAACCCAACAATGTTTGAAAATCTCCTACTACCACCACAGAAAGCTGAAAACGTTGCTTGTGTTGTGATGGAGGACTTAGCCAGCCGAGGATTTGAATACGCGACGCTCGGGTGGGACCCAAGCGCTATGCCCACTCAACCACTGACCATGTATTTACTAGGAACCAAAAACTTATCTAAAAGCACTTTTTTTACATTAGCTCCACACAGGAGACCCTGAGGTAAATAATTTCCCTCAGGGCCTATGCTGTGTGGAGGGTTTTGTCAAGGAAAGGAGGAAAGGAAGTTCTGGGAAGGAAATAGGTATGAGGGGTGGGTAGGAATTTGGGGGTTGGTGAGTCCAGGAGCGAAGGCCGTATGAATCCATCCCTCCAACTACGGTGCAAGGCGATGGATAGAAAGATTCCGGCTGGAGGGGATAAAAGACCTCCCCCAACCAGTCTCTATCGATCCTGCCCACCATACGGCAGGTGGGCAGATGCATCGGCCGCCAAGGCCTGGACAAACCTCACCTCTTGAATCCGGGCACCCCTGCTAAGTCACCAAACGTAGCGAACCACTTGGGGTACCTACGGCAGAGGTGTTGGTTATCCAATAAATGGTTCCCAGGGCAGCGGTACTCATACCACCTCCAAAATTGAAGATTTTACTAAAAATTTGATGCCCAATTTGTTTGTTTGCTACGTTTGGTGATTTAGCAGGGATACCCAGTTCATGGGATAGGTTTGTCCAAGTCTTGATGGCAGGTGCGTCTGTCCACCTGCTGCGTGGCCTTTCCAAGAGACTGGTTGATGGTGACTGTTTCACCTCTCCAGCCGGACTCTCTTTCTCTTGACCTATCGTCTTCAAACGCAGTTGGAAGGATGGATTCATACGTCCGTCACTCGTGGATATACTGACCCCCAGATTCCCTAGCCTCCTCATACCTTTTTCCTTTGCAGAACTTCTTCTCCTTCCTTTCCCTTAAAAAGACCCTCCACACAGCAACACCTAAGATGACCTAGGCCCTAATGGAAATTATTTTCCTCAGGATCTTCTATGTGGAGCTAATGTGAAAAAAATTCTTACCGTTTATGATTATTTTAAATATGCTACCAACAGGTTTTAAAGTACAAAGAGGGTAACAAATAACTAAGACAAGTATCCCATGAAGTACAAAAAACATAGCACTTATACATATATTGTCACTAAAGCTAAGTACTTACATTGCGAACATCTTCTCAGTGATACAATAATTATATGTGATCGAAGTTTTTTTTCGAAAACAAAGAATTTTTTTAGAGCAAGATTTCTGTAAAGTGTAAAGAACAGAAGACTCACCCTGCACACCAGACTTTCTGCGGAACCAACAACCCCGAGGGAGTTAGTCCTCCTATCGGCGGGGCTGCCGGGCAGGGACTGCGCATGCCGGCCATTGCCCCCCACACCTACGCACAACACGCACACACATTACATATATATTACTTTACATTACATTACGTAACATGGCATTAGATTGATTCACAAAGATGGAAAGGATATAAAGAAACTTAAACTTTTGCACTGGGGATGCGCAAATTTGTTCTTTTTTTAGTAATGCTTTGAATCAAACCAATTTTTTTGTAATGTAATAAAATATGTACATTGTTTACATGTAAATGGCCCAACACTGACTTTATTTTCTGTTTATGAAGTCCTATTACAAAGTAGGCTAAAATTTTGGACAATGCATTTATAGTTGGGGTGTGGTGAGGTATGTATATAAAAAACACCGTTCAAATGTACTTATTATTTTAAAAGATATATATCGGTTTAAAACAAATTCCAAAACTCAATTTCTTAAACGGGTTCCTTGTTTTTGCCCGCTTGAAGAGTGTTAATACAAGAGACGGCGAAACAAACAGTGCAGTTTTGATGGGCTATTAAAAAAAAAACAGCGCAACTTACAGAAATGGGGTATATTTTATTTAATTCCGTACATTATGCCGTTTTATTCTGAAGATGAAATCAAAAAGATAATGGCCCCCAGCAGTGATACATTTGTAGCAATCGGACGTGCTACGTAAACTTGTAAAAGAAAACACTAGAATTAACCTTTCATAGTTTTTACTAAGAATTAAAATTCACAATGTTATCGGAATACGAAGCGTGACAGTATTAAAATAATGGGACCAATTGTTTTGGCTTGTTGTTCTAAAGACTAATGTACAGGGAATTTGAATGCTCCGTAAGGTGCGACGATATGCCAAATATTTCAGCGCAGGTAGGTAAGTACTTCTCCGTGTTCAGCGTTGTTGTTGCTCAACGTTTTGTTGAGCGTTGGCTCGCCACACATTGATGAAGGCATTTTCTAAAGTTTTTGGCTGCATTTAACACATCTCAAAGGGGATAGCGAAGAAACAAAATTTTCAGTATTGGGCTGGAAATAATCCAAAGAAAATTCACGAGAGACGCCTTCACTCCTCAAAAGTGACCGTGTGGTATGCAATTTCCAAATTTGGGATGATTGGGCTGCATTTTTTTGAGAAGAATGTACGAACCGTGACTATCAACACTCAACATTTTGTTGGAAATTTTTTTTGAACCTCAACTGGAAGAACAGAACTGGGAGACATCTGGTTTCAACAGAATGGTGCTACGGTGTAGTTTCAATGACAAAACTGCAACAGATGTTCTCTGTGTGCTTCGTCTCTCTGAGGGGTGACGTGGGATGGCATGCGTGCTCACCTGATTTAAGCATTTGCGACTTCTTCCTGTAGGGCTATCTGCAGGAAAAAAGGTTTTAAACATCGGCCTCACACCCTGGAAGAACTCAAGGAACGAATTCGGGATGAAATCGAGATGTGCCAAAATGCAGCCAAAAACTTCAGAAATCACCTTCATCAATGTATCGCTGCTGGGGGCCATCATCTTATTGATTTCATCTTTAGAACTTGATGGATAAAACGGCATGACGTACCGAATAAAATAAAGTAAACCCTATTTCTGTAAGTTGCGCCGTTTTTTTTTAATAGCCCTTCAATACTGCACTGTCTGTTTTGCGTACCCTGTAATATTAAGAAAGGTATACTTATATGGTTTAGATATGTAGAACGAGTAAATGAAGAAAAGACGTTGGGAGGATGGAAATAAGACGATAAAGAGGAAATTTGGGCAGGATCTGACTTTGATTCAAACAAAATTACGTTTCTGAATAGTAGATCTCGGCAATTGATACTGAGGACTGTTAAGTCATTCGTTCAGAATATTTTAACATTGGTAGGATAATTTAAAGTTTTTTTGGAAAACTGCAGAAGGAGGTTACTAAATCATAACAAATAATTATATTTCAGTAAGAGCATTTTTTTAGATTTCCATTAATGATTTTGGCAAAGTTGATATAATTTTAATTTTTTTCTAATACAACAAAATTAAAACGTTTTTGTGGTATACTTACATTGCGATAAGTTTTGTTGAAACCAAATTCATAAGTAATTAGACATATTTTACACAGAATACACAAATTAATAAATACAATAATAATAATTATTAGTCTTATGGAAAAGGTATACATTGAAATAATTGTTTGTCAGGAACTCAACATGCATTATTACAATATTACCGATATTATTTAATATTCGTCCAATCATAATTAGTTACTTGATTGGCGCCAAACAAATTGTATAAATTTTTGTAAATTAAAAACAGCATTTGAATCAATTGAACAAAACAAATACATATTTATTCCTTTTAAACTCGTTTAAATAAATGTAGTTACTGAGTTATGCTGAAAATTACGTAAAAGTACTGCGCAACACACATATAATTTAATATTTATCCAATTCATGTGGTTAAGACAGCAAAATACCCAACCAAACTAAATAAAAATATTTTAATCAAAAGTTATATTAAATGTCTAAAATAGATTCATATTTTGTTTTAAATACAAGTAAAAGAATTCAATTTTGCTTTATTTTGGAGGCAGTGTCGGAATTTCGTTTGAGTTAATTATAATTATTAAAAAATATATCTTGCCTTATCTACTGCGTAAATAAAATAAAAAAAATAAATAAATAAACATTGAAAAAATCCTTTTCTTTTGGTTCTAATTTTAAATTATTTCAATAAATTTGTGTTCCGACATTAATTGGTCATTTGTAATTTGAATTTAGACCTGTCAAAATGCTTGCTTGTAAAATATTTTTTTAAAAATGTTTATCATTTAAGAAGATAATAATAATAATCTAAACGAAAATATGAAAGAGAACAAGATACAGAAAAAGATAATGGTCACAACTGGGACTCAAACCCAGAACCTCTCATTTATCCGGGACGTGCGTTTACCAATTCCGCCATTGCGCCCTACTGTCAAACCGTCATAATAGCCAATCTCATATTTCAAATTTTTGAATTAACAGTATTATCTTCAACTAATTTATTTTCCATAATATATAACTAGCTTTTTTATTGGAAACAATCATTCTAGATCAGTGGTTCCCAACCTTTTTATGACCCGGGACCACTTGTACGTTTATTTTTTTGACACGGACCACAAGCAGTTGCATAGCGAGGGGGGGGGGGCGGCACCCCGGGTGCCCCACTTCACTTCCAAGAGCACAATACTCTAGCCACCCCACCCCCCAGGACCAATTTCAGACGCTTATTTACAATCCCTAATTTATTTTTTACTTAAAAAATAAATTTTCAATGTAAAAAAAATTTTTGAAGTATAAAAAAAACGCGGTCCATCTTCTCTGCTAACCCTTCTATAATTACGGTCGTCACTCACAATCAGAAACAGATAGTAGGGAAAAGCGGTAGGGATTGTAAATACGCACCCGGGACGGATAGCACAACGGGAGGGGCATAATGGGATAGGGTGGGACGGGTTCTAACAGAATATTTACCACAACGGAGGGGGTAGAACGGGGTAGGATGGGGTAGGGCGAAACGGAATTCCGTAATGGTCACTGACCACAAGGTACAATAATGATAAACTGAATATAGTTCCGATTTTTTTTAATCAGACTTCTCGACTAGGTACCGCCCGCGCGCTGGCTCGCTTATTGACTCGCGGACCAGCTTCTAGCCTCTCGCGGACCACTAGTGGTCCGCGGACCACTGGTTGGGAAACCCTGTTCTAGATAGACGAGAGGTTCTGGGTTCGAGTCCCAGTTGCGACCATTATCTTTTTCTGTGTCTAGTTCTCTTTCATACTTTCGTTTAGATTATTATTATTAACTTCTTCTTCAATGATATATTACATTTTTGGGAATAACCTTCAAAAGTTATAAAAAAGAGTTTTTCTTATAAAAGTTTATCATTTACTTACAAATAATTGCCAAGTTGCCTCTAAAATCCTGAAATATAAAATTTTTTAATGGCCTATATTTTATAATTTAAAGCACAAATAAATAGAGTAGCACATATCCATACTAGATATTTTATAAAAATAATTTTTCAGTTTGGTTGGGTATTTGGTCCTCAAATCAAAAATTTAGATTTAAAATGTCAATTAAAAGTATTTAGTTAATATTAAATGCAGTTTAGAAATCTTTATAAAAAGTCTTTGTTTAGGGTGGTACGATTGTATTTAAGACTTTTAGGCAATTCATAGCATCAATCTTTTATTGTTCTTTCAAAATCTGTATAATTTTGTGTTATTTTGTTAACTTGTATAATTATTGTTAACCTCAACACAGGCTTGTCCTAGTGAGGTAACAAATTGTATTGTAAACATTTTTACCTACAGTGTAAAGAAACAATAAATAAATAAATAAATAAATAAATAAATAAATCTTTAATTAAATAATATATTACGCATTACTTTAACATGAATTTCTCGTCTAGTAAATTTTCCTTTTTTTTAATACACCTTTTCATAATGCTATCCAATTCAGAACACACCAAGAATATAATAAAATTAAACACTGACTACCAATTCAGTTGCGTACGTTAAAATACCAAACATTAAACACAGTATTATATAGTTTGTACGTTCAACGGCAATCGAGTCAGGCAGGTAACTTGACGAAAACCATGCAACATAAATATATAACACAAGGCAAGCAGGATTCAAATTTGCTTTCATTTTGAAGCCTCAAGCAGCAAAATAAATTGGGAGAAAGAATAATATATATAGTAACGCAGTGCGGAGAGAAAAAAAATTCATGCGTAAGAAATAGATTTTTTATTCGCGATAGACATACAAGTTGCATAGAACAGATTTTCAGAGGAGAGTGCATAAAATTGCTGGGAATCTTTTGAAAATTATTGATATTTGATTCGGGTAAGGAAAGTTTTTATGCATACTTCCAATATTCATTTTCAGAACAGGAAGAGTTCAAAGTATATGAACTGTCTCCAAGAAGGTAAGGTCTTTTCAAAGGTAGCTGACATTCTTAATGTTAAAATTATGCTGGACATAGCAGTTGGAAAGAGAAACAGAAGTTTCTCCCATAGAAATGATAGGGTGAAACCTTAAAAGATTTGCTGGCTCTGGTGCCAAGAATCAGCAATACTAGGAATATTTGAGGTAGTTGCTGAAGGAAGTGACTGAAACGGTCTTATGATGGAGAATAACAGATTTCTGTTGATTGTGGATGAAAATAAAATATATATAATGTTAAATGTATGCCTAGATACATCTAGGACGAACAGTAGTTGCAAAGCAGCTATTTAGTACATTCAGGGATTGGACAGTTGCAAGTTGATTGGAATGTTTCTAACAGCAACAGTAAACAATCTGATTGTGATTATGTTCGTCTAGGTAAAACATACAACATACATCGTGTTGAAATAATGCAAGGGGACATCTAGGAAATATAGTAGTTGATAACGTAACAGTTGTAAGTTGTCTGGAATGCTGAAGGGTCATTGCAACGACAATTTGCTCTATGTCAGACATGTTGGTGGATGGTTCGTTTGTTTCAAGAGGGGTAAGACAGCGAGCCCGAGAGTAGTGCACCAGGCTGCGGCCGCAGGGAACAAGCATGCAGCGAGGGGGACACGAACAACACAGTGTGTGAGAACCTTGGGCGGAAGTAGTGTTTGAAGTTGCCGGGTCAGCCGACACAGCCAAGCCAGCCGGGTCAGCCGAGAGAGGCGGGTGAAAGCTCGAGGAGAGGAAGTCTGGTGCGTGTAAAGCGTGCGTGTAAGGAGGACCCGACTCCGCGGAGGAGTGGCGCGAGCAGCTGCAGCGGTCGCCGTGCGAACAGAGCAGACATTGACGCGAATCACTACTGCTGCGCTTGCCCAGTCCGAGTTTCTTCCCGCCGAAGGGCACCTCGTCCCACGCGCCCGTCCGCGCAAACACCGACACGCTCTTGGGGATGTTCCGCACCGCTTCCCGGGATGACGCCACGCAGTCTACCGACTCGGACTGACCTTTGGCCCTGAACGACGTCTTGCGCAGGTTGTCCGCGCTCAGCAGCTCTATGGCGTCCTTGGCCTTGATGCGCAGCGCGGACGCCGGCGGGCTGGGGGATTGCTGCTGCCGGAACAAAAAGTGTTTGTTCTGTTGTTGCGCAAACTGCGCGCGCTTCCTAATACTACTCTGGTTCACTTCTTGTCTGTTTGGACTCCGACTCTCTCTCCCTGTCTCCGAGGTGTTGAAGTATCTCACATTCTCCGCATCCACTGAGAGATTCCTCCGAAGATTGTTAGATGTTGGCGACACCTGATGCGAAAAGGCGAAAGGGATATTCGCCGCCGCATTGTATCCGTAAGGCGTAAGTTGATTAGGTTCGGACGGAGGTTCGAAAGTAGTCGTCGCAAGCAGCGGAGATATCTTTTGGATTGCTCCATTTTGTATCGACGGAGATCTGTTTGGCGACTTTGCCGTTATCGTAATCTTTTCATTTGAAGAAGTGAGACTCTCTCCGCTCTCGGGATGAATCTGTTTCCTGGAACCTCCAGACACGGGAGTAGGTAGCTGGTAGGTGGTGAAGTCTGTAGTCTGGTGCTGAGGAGCATTGGCAGCCGCCTTCTGAGTGTTGGGTGCGCCAGTGAGATAGTTCATACAGCCGAACGCCAGCCCTATTTGCCCGAGCATTTCAGGATAGTTGGACTTCTGAGAGCTGCTCGGTTCGATGCACGATTCAAAGTGTAAAATGTAATAATAAAAAAGGAAACCACACGCCATGCAAGTGTCGGGAGTTTGTTCCAATCCAAACCGTGATGTGATAGCACAAAAGAAAAGAAAAACAGTATTAGTAATCTCTGAGACTATCAAACATACAAACCAATAAAAACCACTCAGTTAGTATCTATGCATAGTTCTCTACCTGTAATACATTCTGTTAGTTAAAAAACACACGAGGCAGCTCCGTTAAAACAATCAACAGCCGACCCGTGAATCCATTTTCCTCTCAACCAAATTTCCGATTGAATTATTTCTATTGAGGTTATTGGGTTAAATGTAATAGCATTCGAATTTATGTATCTGCAATATCTTCGAATATTCGCAATAAGATTTTACTGCAATATTGGGATGGCGGAATAACAGCCAATAGACTGTAATTTAACCCCTCCGCAAAGTAAGCAGATATATGCGTTAAAAATACGACAGCACTCAAGTACAATAAGCGTGTTTACACGTCAGCGCGTATGTCTCCATAGAAACCGTTATAACTCCGTTATTGTTTTAGTTACATCCGTAAAATAAAAAGTGAAATGTCGATAGTGAATCACGCTGCACATCTCTATTCAAGTTGTCCATAGAAATACATAAAAAGAACATTCTGTCAGACGCGCAGTCTGACACATAATTTATCCCGCCAAATTTCCTACGGGCGCCCGACATTGTTAATTTTTATTAAATATTTTTATATGAAATGATAAAAAAGTGAAATGATAAAAAAGTGTTTATTACACATTTATACCATAGAATAAGTATTGTTGTTTACATAATCTGTGATTTTAGTACCGTTTTCACATAAAAACATCACGTGAGTCATTTTCACATTTTTTTAATGTTTGCATTCTAAATTTTAATATTTACAAATATTAATATTTATTTGTAATATAATAATTCAAAAGCTTATTTTGTAACCTGTCTAAAACAGTTTTTACTATTTGGCTACGGTCAGAAATGTTTCATTTATAGAGCTTTATTTGTGAAGCGGTAATAATACAAAGTTTTCGTAAAATGTCATTTTGTTAAAGACATTAAAAGTGCATATTGGCGATTTTCTGAGGGGTTAACATGCTTTATCTTGTTTGACAAATAACAATGAAGAGAGAACGGACAACTTTGCATGCTTTTATATTCCTACAGCAGTTGTCTCGTTTCCCTGCTGTTTTTTTCATACAAGACTTCAGTCACATATTCATTACAGTTTCCTTCTTTTTATAAAGTTTGTACGAATCAGGCAATCTAAAAATAACCTGTAATTGAATGTAAAATCTAGATATCGTGGGCAGAATAATATGAAATTGGAGTCTTGAGTTAAATTGCCACATAGTTAGCCTATTTGTGGCTGGAATATCTTTAAATCTTTGCCCTCTCTTGTATATTTATTCAATTATGAAGTGATTCAACAAGATAAAAAAAGTGCACACATTCCTTGCTTCATTCAAATTTTTGCATCGTCTCATAAATATTCTTGTTATTCTGAATTAGTTCAAGTATTACGTAATGCAATTTTTGAAGATTTTGACCCCTCCTTCCCCACCATGTAACGCGCCGTAACGTTTTTCCGCTCAACCGGGGGGGTTTTCCGGATGACCAGGACATACTGAACCCCAGATTCCTACCCACCCCTAAAACCCTTTTCCTTCCCAGAAATCTCCTCTCCTTCCTTTCCTTAAAAAAACCCTCCACACAGCATCCCCAAAGATGACATAGGCCCTGAGGGAAATTATTTTTCTCAGGGCCTCCTGTGTGGAGCTTATGTAAAAAAAAAAAAAAATGTGATTTTCAGGTAAAAATTGTCACTTGGGCGTTACGTAACGTTTAGGTGGGGGGGGGCACCTAAACGTTACGTAACGCCCAAGTGACAATTTTTACCTGAAAATCACATTTTTTTTTTTTTTTACATAAGCTCCACACAGGAGGCCCTGAGAAAAATAATTTCCCTCAGGGCCTATGTCATCTTTGGGGATGCTGTGTGGAGGGTTTTTTTAAGGAAAGGAAGGAGAGGAGATTTCTGGGAAGGAAAAGGGTTTAAGGGGTGGGTAGGAATCTGGGGTTCAGTATGTCCTGGTCATCCGCCTCCAAGACCTAGACAAACCTCACCCCATGAACCCGGGCACCCCTGCTAAATCACCAAACGTAGCCAACCACTTGGGGTGGCCTATGGCAGAGGTGTTGGTTATCCAATAAAGGTTCCTGGGGCGACGGTACCCATTCCCGCCTTCCAAATTGAGATGCGCAAAGTATTGGAAAGTTGCTTAAGTACCTTTTTTCTTGTTTTAATCACGTTTGCGGTAATAAATAAAACAAGAGATTTTGAGAACGAAAAGGTTTGCCAACTTGGAAGATTTTAATTCACTAGTTTTTTTTATCTAAATAAAGAAAAACATGTTACGTAACACATTGTTCGAACCCCTCCTCCACCCCCCCTCGTAACGCACAGTAACGTTTCACAAGACCCCCCCCCTCCAAGTGCGTTATGTAATACTTTAACGGCCCCTTATGACTCTATTCAAGGTAAGTATTTGATTCACTTAACCCCTCAGAAAATCGCCAATATGCACTTTTAATGTCTTTAACGAAATGACATTTTACAAAAACTTTGTATTATTACCGCTTCACAAATAAAGCTCTATAAATGAAACATTTCTGAACGTAGCCAAATAGTAAAAACTGTTTTAGACAGGTAACAAAATAATCTTTCGAATTATTATATTACAAATAAATATTAATATTTGTGAATATTAAAATTTAGAATGCAAACATTAAAAAAATGTGAAAATGACTCACGTGATAGTTTTATGTGAAAACGGTGCTAAAATCACAGATTATGTAAACAACAATACTTATTCTATTGTATAAATGTGTAATAAACACTTTTTTATCATTTCACTTTTTTATCATTTCATATAAAAATATTTAATAAAACTTAACAACGTCGGGCGCCCGTAGGAAATTTGGCGAGATAAATTATGTGTCAGACTGCGCGTCTGACAGAATGTTCTTTTTATGTATTTCTATGGACAACTTGAATAGAGATGTGCAGCGTGATTCACTATCGACATTTCACTTTTTATTTTACGGATGTAACTAAAACAATAACGGAGTTATAACGGTTTCTATGGAGACACACACGCTGACGTGTAAACACGCTTATTGTACTTGACTGCTGTCGTATTTTTAACGCATATATCTGCTTACTTTGCGGAGGGGTTAATCTTCCTCGGTCATCCCCGACTTCTTTACTGTCCATGTCTTTCTTCAGCTTTGCATTCTTTCTGGACCTCCACATTTGTAAAAGAGTCAAACATGGTTTTAACACACTCAGAGATTTAATTTCCACAACATTCAGTCTACTTTCATCCTTCCTCTGCCAGTTCCATGCCTCAACACCATACATCAGGTTTGGTATCAGCACTCCATTGTGGCCTGCTAGCCTCACCTCTATGGGCAACTTTTATTAACGACTACCGCGTTCAGTCCTTTATTAAGGAAGTTATCATCCATTTTAGCATTTTCATCTCTCATAAACATACTTCCCAAATATACAAACACATCCAATCGCTTCAAGTGTTGTTCATCATTCACAATGTCTAGTTGATTGCACAAACTCTGTTTGAATGTGATTGAGTTAGGACAGGCGGTTTGACCGCGTGCACTCATTTCAGCATTTGTTATAGTGTGTGAATTCCATTTAACAATTAACATGAATTATCTGATGTGCATTAACATTAAAAGCGGATATCAATACAAAACACATATATTTAACATTAAATCTATCATATCAAGTGGTAAACATTGAAACATTAATGAAAGTTGCCGAGAATTGTTGTCTAATTGTGTTGTATTGTTTCATCAATTCAAACATCAAATGTATGGGTCCCATTAATTCAAATATCTAATGCATGTGTGTTCCATCATTCAAACATCAACAAACAATTGGTTCCTTCAAAGGTAAGCGTTACATAAAATCAAACATCAAATACACATGTTACATTGATTCAAACATCAAATGTATGTGTCCCATTAATTCAAACATATAATGCATGTGTGTTGCCTCATTCAAATACCAATATATAATTTGTTTCATCATATGCAAGCATTCTATAAAACCAAACATCAAATATATGTGTTACGTTGATTCAAACATCAATATTCGGTGTTTACATGCTCTCAATCAATCGAAGTACCAAATACATATATTTGTATTCCATTAATTCAAACATCATTTACATATTCTCAATCAATCCTTCCATTAATTCAAACATCCAATGCATATTATCAATCAATCCAAGTAGCAAATACATACTCGTGTTCCAAATTCAACCATCCATTACATATTCTCAATCAATCCAAGTACCAAATACATACTTGTGTTTCATTAATTCAAACACCCATTACATAATATTCTCAATCAATCCAAGTACCAAATACATACTTGGGTTACATTTTAATTACGTTATAATGCATTAGTTCCTACAGCTTAGTAGAGGCCCATTCTGTGAGAAATATTGTAACGAGATTGTCTTTCGATACTTATATTATTTTGCACTTTACAAAATTGTCAACCATGTCTAAGTGTGGTCAAAAATTTTAATTTAAATAATTACACCTAAATGACACTTCAATGGAATGAAAACTATATTATGCTGTACTTGGCTAACTTATTTACTCTCTTTATAATATGTGTGTGTTACTTTTAATAAATTATGAAATTATTAACCCCGATACAGGCGAACCCCAGTGGGGTTAATAATTACATGCTAAAAATGTATTTAAATTGTGAAGAAGCAATAAATAAATAAAAAATAAATATTCTCAATCAATTTAAGTACCAAAAACATACTTGGGTTACATTAATTCAAACATCCATTACATATTAATTCTCAATCAATCCAAGTACCAAATAAATACTTGTGTTCCATTGATTCAAATATCCATTACATATTCTCAATCAATTCAAGTACCAAATACATACTTGTGTTCCATTAATTCAAATACCCATTACATATTCTCAATCAATCCAAGTACCAAATACACACATGTGTTCCATTAATTCAAATACCCATTACATATTCTCAATCAATCCAAGTACCAAATACATACTTGGGTTCCATTAATTCAAACACGCATTACATATTCTCAATCAATCCATGTACCAAATATCTACTTGCGTTTCATTAATTCATACATCAAATAATGCAAACTGGGTGGCACGAAAAACGGAATACCAAACAATAAACCAACGATATAAATGAACACAGAGAGGATCGACAGATAGTGAATGGATTCAGGAGTCAGCGTTGGAGTTCAGAAAGCCTCAATAACACTCAACACGATGGCCGGGGCACTTACTGTTGTTACAGTGTACATTGAGAAAATCTGCTGTGGTTTTTCTGAAAAATAACCACACATTGTTGGTACGTCTAAAGCACAGTGTACACGACAGTTAGACCAGAAGGTAAGGAAATATGAGACCTCCATTTAAAGTTAAATCATTACAAATTTTGAAAAATTGAGAAAGATGAAAATTTACTTAGGGTCAGTTGCCATTTTGTTTCTTTTTTTTTACATTTAAATGGTCCCCATTAAACACAGATTCTCGGCCCGTTTTAGCTTTCGAACAAATCGTGATCAGCCGGAAAAGTATAATTCTCATGTTGTTATGCATGTTAGCTGATCAAAATTTGTTCAAAAGCTGAAACGAGCCGAGAATCTGTGTTTAACAGGGATCATTCAAATGTAAAAAAAAAGGTTCTTATTGGCGCTTTGGTGACAATATAACATTTGAATATTGGTAAATTTAGGGGTTATATTTCTTTTAATTTGTGAAAAAATTTCTTTCATTCAAATATAATAAATTTTACACAACTTTTAAATGGCCTCATATTTCCAAGTAGAATAATTGCTCCCGTTTGCTTGGATGAAAACAGCATGTAATGGTAATCCATTCCAAGTAATCAGAAGCCGAGTGTTCATAGATTCCCCAAGCACCTACACCCACTATAAGTATATTGATTAATCAAGACTTATGGATAAACCACCA
The DNA here is from genome assembly GCA_917880885.1 of Limnephilus marmoratus. NCBI lineage: Eukaryota > Metazoa > Arthropoda > Insecta > Trichoptera > Limnephilidae > Limnephilus > Limnephilus marmoratus. Next base: position 9,368,611 of record OU862935.1, read on the forward strand.
GAGTTACGAAATACACCAGAAAATAATCCGTTTGTGTGTACATACATTATTTTTTTTTTCAAATACAGTTTATTTTGAGGCACCATTTATTTGATTCCATCGTAAACCCCCCCCCCCCCCCCATAAACATTTAAAAATTTGTGCCTGAGCTTTGCAAAATAAAATAAAACATGCTATTTGCCAATGTTTTTTTATTATTTTTTAATTGATAAACTAACGTTTAAGACAAGATTTTTATGCATAGCACAAAGGGTAACAATTATTATAAGCAATAATTATCAGCCTGAAACACTCATCTACATTGAAAAAATCTTCCGAGAAAAGATACTTACCGCCAACGGGACTTGAACCCTATATACTAGTGTTTCATCCAATCCATGTTTATTACATTTTTCCACCTGAAAACAACCAACTTTATTTTTGTGAGAGAGACATTGTTAGTGCTAAATCTTTCGCTAGGTGGCGTCGAGACAAATTATGTCTACATTTTTGTTTTAGTTGTTTTCAGGTGGAAAAATGTAATAAACAGTAATTGTTGAATGAAACACTAGTATATATTGAATTATTTGGCGGGTATTAGATAAGCCGCCATAGCTCAGTGGTCAGAGCACCTGACCGGCAATCAGAAGGACACGGGTTCAAGTCCCGTTGGCGGCAAGTATCTTTTCTCGAAAGATTTTTTCAATGTAGATGAGTGTTTCAGGCTGATAATTATTGCTTATAATAATTGTTAATGTTTTTTTTGTCAATGAATCAAAACACACGACTGGTGTTAAACGGGAATTTAAACCTTATCGCCATCTACATAAGGTGTGTTATTGTTAGCGGCCTAATCCCGAATTTTACATGACGCGGTGCATCACTTTATATTTGTAATTTAGTTTTAAGTAAACTCTGGTGAGGTTAACATTGCTAACGAATCATTATAAATCAATATCTGAACAATAAAAGTGGTTAAAACTAAGTTATTATAATTATTTTTTTTAAATTTATTACTTCTATTGAGGGGTGAGACCAATACTTTTCATTATTAATAAAACTCACCCCTTTATACAAGTTACTGAAATCATTTGATAATAAATGCAATCTCCAAGTCAGAAACCATTATTACAACATCTAGTAAAGTTTTGACACAAGTTAAGTAACAGTGGGACTCACTCTAGCACTTGGTAAATCTTTTCAGAGTCTCCGTTGAGGATAAGTGGCCTCATGGGGATCTGCTCTTGATTGGCGAGGCCCACCAGTTGGCTGTTGGGCCCGGCCAGTTGATTGTTGGGGAACACCGATCCGTACACCCCATCAGGGACTATGTTTTGGCCCGGGAATCTAAAATAAGTGATTAACATTTATATACATCTCACTAATATTATAAACACAAAGTTTGTATGTATGTATGTGTGTGCATTTGTTACTCATTCACGCAAAAAATACTGAATGGACTTTAAAAATTCTTTCACTAATAGAAAGCTACATTATTTGTGAGTACTATAGGCTGTATATATATATAATAAGATATATATAACATATATAATAATAGGCTGTATATATATATATTAAATCTGAAGACTCTTTAATAACTGAAATAAAAAATCACCACAACCTTGAAAGTAAAATCATATAAACAAGCTCAGTAATCTATAACTATCTACAATAAAATACCAGAAATGGATCCATTAACTGATATTGAATATGACAACCCTTCTCCGGAAACCATTACAACATTAAAAATTCAAGAAATTAATGAGTATATAAAAAACAATAAAGAAAAAACATTAAAAATACTCCACCAGAATATACGAAGCATCAACAAAAATTTCGTAGAGCTGACGGTGATGCTAGAGCAATTTGATGAGGATATCGACATCATGATACTCACAGAGTGTCGTATAAAAAAAGAAACATACTCAACAAAACACCTAGACAAATATAAGGTATATAACTCCACACAACATAAAAATTAGAATGACGGAGTGATAATTTATGTTAAAAATGAGATCCAAGGAATTGTAAAAGAAATTCAACTCAGACATGCTAACTGTCTACTAATAAACATTAATAATGACATCTCAGTATTAGGGATATACAGATCACCTTCAACAAGAGACATTTCTCCATTTCTTCACTCCCTGGATGATGAGCTAACCCAACTACGAGATGTTCGGAACGTGTACCTAATTGGGGACATCAATATTAACATACTAAATACTGGACAGAAACACCCCCAATGTTATGACTACCAATTACTCTTACTGCACCATGGACTGATCAGTGCAGTTAATATACCAACAAGATTAGGATATAACGAAAATGCTCAAAATGTATCTGCCTCCTGCATTGACCACATCATGATAAAAACAAACAAAGCATACGGTACCGCCGTTCACCATTCCAATATTACTGACCACTTTACACTGCTACTTACCATTCAACTTCAAAATACACATAGGTACTTACATTAAAAATACAATAGTCAAAAATAGAATTAATATTAACAGGTTAAAGGATTTATTAAAATTGGAAGATTGGGGAGAACTACTTAAAATTAATGATTTTCAGGATTGCTGGCACTCATTTACAAGCATTGTTCAAACAAATATTCATAAATGTTCAGAATCATTCACTATACAAACTCCACACAAATGTAAAATAAAAAAAACCTTGGATTACTCAAGGACTTCTAAAAAGTATAAGAGTTAGAGACAAATTACACTTAAAAACTAAAAAAAATCCACTTGATCTTTCGTTTCTAAATCTTTACAAACATTATAGAAACATGTGTTCCAAACTTATAAAATTTGCCAGAGGTAACTATTACAAACGTCAGATTCAAAACTGTAATAATGACCCTAAACTTGTCTGGAAAATTATTAAGGAGATGACTTACACTAACAACAATAAAAGTAGTGATATTACCGAACTTGATACACCAAATCAAAAATTAAATATGAAAGAAAATCCAAAGGAAATAGTTCAATTTGTGAATGAATATTTCTCCAAGGTGGGATCTAGTTTAGCTAAAAAAATAATTAAACCTCCTTATACTGATAATGAGATTAACAACACACTTACTAATAATATCACCTTTAAATTAAATACAGTTACAGCAGATGACATTAAAAGCATTATAGATTCAATGAAACCAACACTTACTTCAGGATCAGATGGCATCTCAATGAGAATAATTAAATCAACTAGAGATGAAATAATTCAACCACTCCTCCACCTTGTGAACAGATGTATCATGGAGGGAATCTTTCCCACAATGCTTAAAATGGGTTCTGTTATACCAATCTTTAAAACTGGCAATAAAGCGGATATAAATAACTATAGACCGATAACAATATTGAATAATCTTTCAAAAATAGTAGAGAAAGTTATAAAGAAGCAGCTCACTCAATATCTTTAAACAAACCTCATACTATCTGAAAATCAATACGGTTTTAGAAAAAACATAGGAACCTCCGATGCCATCGCCTCTATTGTAAAAAGTATAAAACGTAGTCTCGCTAACGGAAATAAGTGTATCGGAATATTTTTAGATCTAAGTAAAGCCTTCGATACAATTGATCACACATATCTTCTAGAAAAACTCAAAAAGATTGGAATCTCAGGATGTGAACTAAACCTCATTAAAAGCTACATGTCAGAAAGGCTACAGTTAGTCAGGATTCAAAATGAATCAAGTCAACCAATACAAATCCAATATGGAGTCCCGCAAGGCAGTGTCTTAGGCCCGATTTTATTCCTAAATGATTTATGTGAACTAAACTGTCACGGCTCAGTCATTAGTTTTGCAGATGACACAGTCCTTCTATTCCATGGAAAGACATGGGAGACTGTATTTGAAAAAGCTGAAAAAGGGATGAATCGGGTAAAACAATGGCTTGATTCAAATTCACTAACACTAAATGATACAAAAACTAAATATATTAAATTCAAAATCCACAACAAACAGACGGATAACCTCAATACAAATCTAAACATAAAAATTCATAAAGACTGTATAAACATGAACCGAGAAACTCCTTGCAACTGTCCAAAATTGAATGAAATACAAACAATAAAATACCTTGGAATAATAATTGATCAAAACTTAAATTGGAACTCCCAAGTGGAAAATGTGAGCAACAAATTAAAAAAACTAACCTATTTTTTCAAAACAATAAGAAACATTTTAGATAAAGAACAGCTAATTAAAATCCTTATGGGCTAATGCCTTAGCCCAATCTCAACTACAATATGGTCTTATTGGATGGGGAAGCTCATGCGATTCCACTATAAAACCAGTCCTCATAGCACAAAGGGCAATTCTGAAAATTATACTTAGAGTACCCATCAGAACCCCTACAGACTATGTTTTTAAAGCGCTAAATTTAATGTCACTGAAACAATTATATACAAAAGGTATTCTAATGTACGCATTCAAAAATCAGGATAACTATACACAGACAAACTCAGGCCGATTCACAAGATCTACATTACAACATACATTCTACCAACCTACAACTAAAACGACTTTTGGACAAAGAAATATGGAATACTTCTCTGTAAAATTATTTAATTTACTCCCTCTTGCAATGAAAACCATAAAAAAAAATAACCGCCTTCAAAAGAAGCATAAAAATATGGATTATGGACATGGGAAGGAAGAAAATAGATTCAATTTTGCAACCCAACAAAGAATAATGCTTGTTTTGTACTTTCTTTTAGATCTAACTTAATTATTTTCCTTGGCAATATTCTAACATAGATTAGGTATTTACTTATAATTCAAATAATAAAACTTGTACAATGTGTCCATAGAACGGGGTACCCCAGTAAGGACACATATTCTCTAAAAACTGTAAAAAAAAAAAACAAAAATATTTAAAAAAAAAAAAAAAATATGGGTAAGCTCTGGCGTTATGAATAAGCTCTGGCATTATGAAATTATTTATTATACGTTTATTGTCCAGACGAAAAGCAAAGCGTTGCTAAGTAATTGTTTGACGGGCGCTGTCATTTTGTTATTTGTTTAGGTGACTATGAAGATCCCATTGATAGTAAAAATTGAAATATGTTTAAAATACTAATATTATAAATGAACAGTTATAAAAATGCAAAAATTAGTTACTTTAAATACATGTAGGATAACAAAAGATTTTTTAAATATTTATATTGAGGGATCAGTAGGATTTATAGGTCCAATCAGGAGTTCCGCAGAGCCGAACCCTCTGATATGAAAATATCTGGAGTCGGTGAATTATTTTCCCATTTGGTCTCTGGTAGGTTGACATGTTGTTCTTGTATTGTTTTGTATTTATAATACTTATATAGTGCAATTGCATAGCGTGGATTGACTAGATAATCATTTGTGGAAGTGTGTAAAAGGGTTTAGTTTTTCCTGTGGGGAAAATTTAATCCAAACATTTAAATTTGTCTATACTAATATTATAAATGCGAAAGTGCGTGCGTTTGATTGTTACGTTTTAATAGGTGGCACGCGAGCTGCTTGAAAAATGAATGTAATGGGTATAGAGGGGGTGACGGGGGGAGGGGTGAGGGTTGGGGGGGTGGGGGGATGGGGGAGTAAGGGGGGGGAGGGGATAGGGAAGGTGGAGAGGGAAACCCCCTAATACCATGCGAGCGAAGCCGGGGGCAAAAGTAAGAATACATATATTTTTTTTATTTTTAAAGTGAATGCTGCACAAGAGTCCCAACTGTATGGAGCATGTGGGACTATGGCGTCTCCAATTGGGGTGTTTTGTAATAGTAGGGGAGGCGAAGCAGGGATTTTGGGATTTACTCAAGCGCGTCAGATTAACTAAGGGGAGATACCTCACGACCTTGTTATGGACTACCACCATATATGAACCCATAATATTGGTGGGTGCGGCTAGGACAACCGATTAGATTAGTAAAAAAAAATCGATCCCTGTAGTTACTCGAGCGTGTCAGATTAAGGTAATATGAGTTAATTACATGCAGAAAAGTTTATATTTCAATAATCTGACGATTTGAACGTAACGTAAGAAAGTTAGCGAGTCACAAAGTTGCAAAAAAAAATGTATTTACTGGATTTACTCGAGCGCGGTTAATTTTTTTTTATTTTGAAGGAAATAATGTAAGGATCATGGAAATAATATAATCTGACGATTTCCACATGCCGAAGTGGCTAAACTTTGTATTTCCCCCTCCGCGTTTCGGTTCCCTTCTTAAGGGTGCTTGTTCTCTAGGTAGATATATTCTGTCGCAGCCATTACGTCAATGGTCGCAGCCAGAGCCTAATTAACCATTGGGTCGCGCGTTCGCATTCGTAGATTTACAACGCTTTGGTTAATTAATTTTGTAAAGAAGTTTAATAATTTTAATTTCGAAGAATTTCAAGTACCCACATTTAAAGATTTATATATTAAAAATTCATTGATTCAAATTATAAAGGAAAAAGATAAATATCCATTTTTAAATGAAAACAGAATTCGACTTAAACATGTTTTTCTATGCCCAAAACTAAATACGTCTTTTGCACAGCATCATTATACTTACCAGGGAAGAACTTTTTTCAATCGTCTACCAGAAGAAATCAGAAGCATTAATGATAAAACCCGAATACTGCTCTCTGTCAAGAGACATTTTAAAAATAGTCTTAAGAAAAAAACTACTGTCAATTAATCTTACAAATATCCTTAGTTTTCCATTACATTCTTTCTTTTTTAAAAAAAAAATCACACCATTATCAAATAAACACTGCAGCTCACATATATTTATGTACAATGAATTATTTAAGTACTAACTTATAACTAATAACTAATAGCATTTATGTACACTCCCCTTCCATACACAAGCAAATGCTTTAAATGGAAGGGTAGTAAAAAAAAAATACCTGTAAAAAAAATATATATTTGTTGTAAAATTGTAATTATAATAAATGTTTCAATAAATAAAAAAAAAAAATAAATAAATAAAAAAAAATAAGTGAAATACAGCGAGTTTAATCTGTACTACGACATTGTTCATTGTTCACGTTCATTGTTCTATTCAGTAATAAAAACAACAAAAATTTTTTTTTTTTTAAAACGTCAGATTAAGAAAATCCCTCCACATAATCGTCAGATTATTGGTCAGCACAACAAGGACATCACGCTGAACCTTCTGTATAAAAATCTGACGAGATTGAGTAAGTCAAGGTTACGATTTTTTTTTACATTTTAAAAAATCAGCCATGAGTTTAGGTTACGTCGAAATCGTCAGATTATTGGAATGTAAACTTCTGCATGTAATTAACTCACATTACCTTAATCTGACACGCTCGAATAAATCTATTTTTTTTCAATTTTATACCTCTTCATACGGCCACCCAAGTCGTCAGATTAATATCTCCCCGATACCAGAAACACGTAGGGCGTATACGCTATTAAAATCTGACGAGCTCGAGTATGTCATGGTGACGATTTTTTTTTACATGTTTGAAAATTTATACTCGCTCTCCCCACCACTGGAATGGCATACATCATATAAACTTTTTTTCTTTTTAACATCTAATCTTTGCAATCCAATAGGTCCCCACGACGCTCGAGTAACTACCCATTTAGCGTCAATGCCTCCCCTGCTATAAGGTTGAAGGGAGTGGGGATGGGAAGGAAATTGGGAAGAGGAAGGTGAGAAAATATCTGGTTCTTCAGATCTGGTCACCGAACAAGGCCAAAGCTTTTTAAATTCAATTCAGAATAGTGGTTTTTTTTTTTTTTATAATTCCCCTCAGTAATTTAAATAATTCCCCTTGTCATATTTTTTTCTTTTAGAAAAGGGAGGAGAGGAAGTTCTGGGAAGGAAAGGTAAGAATCTAGGGGTCAGTGTCTCCAGGAGTGATGGATGTTTGAATCTATCCCTCCCACTGTGATGCAAGGCGGTGTTCCGAGAGAGTCCTGCTGCAGAGGCCAAAAGGTCTCCCTCAATATGCCTCTCGCGATCCGGCCTGCCACTCAGCTGATGGGCAGATGCATTCACCACCAAGACCCGGAAAACCATACCCCATGAAACCGGGAACTCCTGCTAAGTATAGTGTTTTGTGATTGCATACAATAAAGTAAAAGTTGAAGCTAGAAGATTTACAAAATGAACTCACATGTTGTTAGGAGTGTGCGTTGCTCCCAGTCCCAACTCCCGCTGCATCATGCTGCTCAGGTGGTTCCCCACTCCTTCACCTAAACACAAACATTTCACGCATATTATGTAAAGTGATACCTACATGTGTTTGTAAATACACACAAGAAGTAAATTCTGAGTGGCTGTTGATGTAACTATACACATCTCCCTTCCTCCACCCATCCAAGTACCTATCCCCATCTGACAGTGTGTGGCCAATTTACCTACGTGTGATATTTACAACAATAAATCATGGAACAATCAGACTACGAAAGGAGCGCGTGCAATGTTCAACTCCTAGGAGATCTCTCAGTGAATTTAATACCGACTCAACTAATAAATTTGGGTAGTGACTATCTGGTACTTCCTCAATGTATGGGGGTGTTCAAGTATTACGTAATGCAATTTTTGAAGATTTTTGACCCCCCCTACCCTCATGTAATGCGCCGTAACGTTTTCCGTACCCTCCCCCCCCTAAACGTTACGTAACGCCCAAGTGACAATTTTTACCTGAAAGTCACAATTAAGTTGTGCAAAGTACTGGAAAGTCGCTTAAATACCCTTTTTCTTGTTTTAATCTTGTTTGCGGTAATAAATAAAACAAGAGATTTTGAGAACGAAAAGGATTTCCAACTTGTAAGATTTTAATTCCCTAGTTTTTTTTATCTAAATAAAGAAAAACATGTTACGTAACGCGTTGTTCGAACCCCCCTCCCCCCCGTCTTAACGCACAGTAATGTTTCACAAGACCCCCCCCTCCAAGTGCGTTACGTAATACTTGAACGACCCCTATATAGGTTTGTCCATATTTTGACCTTAGTTGCTCCAGCGGTTAGTAAAAGTTGTGATTTGAGGTTAAGTTATTTGGAATGATTTAGATAAAACTTACCCCTAGTGTTGGAAGAGGGGGACAGCTTCCCTCCCAGAGGGTTCTGTCCCGGGCCTCCCCTCCTCCTATTTCCTCCACGTCCTCCTCCTCGTTTCCTCATGGATGACCACACTCCGCCAAAGAGTGAATGATTTCGCTAAAATTACAAAAATATGTCATTCGGTGAATTAGTAGAAGTCGGAATTTATTTTAGTGCCGAAATTCTGGGACTAACTACCATACGCTAACCATTATCTATATTACCTTACATTTAGCCAGGTGGAGATGGGAAAGAGGATGGTTGGGAAATACCTGGCTATTCAGATCTGGTCAATGGACACAGCTAAAGCCGCCTTTTCAAGCAATGTTTCAATTCAGAATGATGATCTTTCACCAGGGCGGTACTCAGGGCCAGCCCTGTGCAGGTGCTATTGGAGCAGTCCACTCCGGGCGCCGACTTACCAAGGAGCAAAGGCGCATTTAACACCTAATACAGCACCCTTGAGGTTTTTACTAACGCTGGGCGCCGTTTGGTTCAGGGCCGGCCCTGGCAATACTTTCTATATACCACTCTTGACCTACAAAAAATGTGCTAACAAATTTTACAGAAGATTAACGGCCGCTGTTCCCAATCCTACTAATCAACTGCTAAGCCGAAACCAAGGCTCAACACTGCTCAAATTCACAACTACGCTCTTTCCAACACACAAGCATCGTTTAATCTAAGAAAGCCGGGCACGTGGATTAAGCTCGACTGAGCAAATCAAAGTTATAAAAAGTGCCAACGTCACAAGATGCCGACGCGACGGCGGCAAAGAACAAGCAGATACTTTATTTTTATTATATTTTATATGTTTGTTTAAAAAATATAAAAGTTTATGGATAAAAATATTTGAAATAAATTATAGTCTGTCAAATAAGAGTAGAAAATATAAAAAATGGAACTACAAAATTTGTAGGCTGGCAACACGAATTTGACTGTCAAATATTCTTTTAAAGTGCAATGACCCTGAATGTATAGAACACAGTAAACCGAATTTAAAAAAAAAACATTTTTAGTTCATGACATAAATTTGATTAAAAGTTGTTTTATGAAGCGCTTTGCTTTAATTTAATTTAACAGTAGATAGAAATCACTAATGGTGAGTTTAGTTACACTACTTTTAGATCTGAATGAGTTATATTCAGATCTAAAATTAGAGACATGATCTAAAGCCCGGGCAACGCTATGTACATGCTGGTATTAAATAAATGTGAGCAATTTCTAAACTGTGCTTTATATTTTATTACAATATCGTTATTCTTCATTATGTTAATGAAATTTAATTTTTCTTCATTATGTTGTTAAAATTGCAAAGGTATAATAATAATTTACCTATGTGCAATTCTAATTTTGAGATAAGTGAGTACTTATCTATATCGCAATGAAAAAATATTTTTTTCACTTTTATGAATTTTTAATTTTTTATAAAAATGTAGGTTACACAGCTTTAAATTAACACCAAGAGTTATGTGTTTAGTATTGCCATTTGAATAACAGTGGCGCCCTCCTATGTTTTCTACTCTTATTTGACAAACTGTATTGTTAATAATAAATACAATACTCAACTCTTTAATATTAATTTTACATCGAAACTTTTTACTTTGATGCCATTTTGGGCGTGGCTACTACGCTGCACTCTCTGCTATACTTAATCTCAGCGTGGCAGCTTCCGCTCGCTGTACCCGCCAGTTGTGAATTACGCTCTATAATTAGTTTTTTTGTGCAAAGAACAAAACCCTGGTAGAAATTCATTCTCAGCTAGTACTAAGTGTACGGAAAACGGTGCATGAGTGCGAAAATGTGTGCTAATGGTGCAGAGAATTTAAAAGCGTGCCGGACGAAAAGATTTCAGATGAAAAAATTGTCAAAGTGGAAAAAAGATCGACGGGTGACGGTTCGGGAGCTCTGTGATATGACCCCTGATATTAGTAAGACCACTATTGACAAGATTTTGACAGAACATTTGGGAGACCACAAAGTCTGCCCAAGGTGGGTCCCAAAATGCTCACCGAAGATCACAAACAACAACGGGTCGAAGCAGCCCGCGAATTCCTTGAGTGCTACGATATCGAAGGTGAAGAATTAATATTTATGTTCAAAATTGTAAATGGTAGCATAGACAGTCCTGATTTAAATAAGCTCATTGAATTTCATATTCCCACGAGAACCACTCGTTCTAAAATCCTTTTTAAATGTAACAATAATCGGACTGAGTATACGAAACACTCACTTTTACCTAGGTTACATGAAGTTACTAATAGATATGCAGAAGTGATAGATCTATTTAACTGCACGGAACAAGGGTACAAGAAGGCTATGCTATCATATTTTTTAAATCACTACTAATTTTATTTGTGTTATAGATTTTTGCATGTAAAGATATCTCTGTTGTCACTTCCCAATGTATCGTCACAACTAACTGTTATACATACACTGTTTTATCATTACTAATATTTTGAATATGAATTTGTGACATGTAATTAGTGTTTATGGCGTACTTATGCCGTTTGTATTAAATAAATAAATAAATAAATTCTTGGACTCAATTGTGACTGGGGACGAGACCTGGATACACTACACGATACCAGAGACAAAGGATCAATCCCAGTGGCGTCATTTAGATTCGCCGAAGCAAAGTTTAAAAACGAATTACAGAGCGTAACTCACACCTGTTGGGTGCGGTCAGTGGAAGCTCCATCTCGAACGGCTGCCTCGCCGAGACTAAGTGTCCCAGAGGGTGCAATGTGGTGGGGATTTGGCAAGAGTTGCAGGAATGCGCGTAAAATCGTTCCTCGCGCCCGCAGCACCTCGGAGACCTTATTTTACGGACAGCCTTATGTGAATACGTTTAACACTTACTCTGTGCATGGGTTCTGGCATATCATCCATAGTATCGTCAAGTGTTCCAGAAATGGCTCTCTTCAGCTCCGGACCTGCTTCATGTAAGGTCCTCAGACCCGCTTGCAATGTGACAGTAGCTCCCGCCAATCCCGCCTCTCCTTCACGTGCCTCCTGCTCTTTCCTCTTCTTAAATCTGTCGTTATCGCCACATTTCCAGACGGCAACAATTTCAGTTTTTAGACGCAGCCAATTGAAGAATTGGTAAGACATTCCATCAGGATGAAGAAAATTTGATTGATTGATCAAATTTTTATTTGTCCAGTGTCATCGGGTATCAGATATTTGATCAGATGCCATGATGTATAAGAAGTTGGGACGGTTATGTGACGTCACATCACAGGCACAATCCAGAGGCCAGACAGAGAGAGAGAGCAACAACAAACAACAAGCAAACATGAAACAATGGTGACAATAATAATTTTATTTACAGTCATGTTTAAAAAATATTTTTTTGAGCATATCTTTAAAAGATTAGAGAAATTTAAAAAAAGATTTATCTTGTTATTATATACACTGTGTTCTACGCTCACACTGCGAATCTTTGAGGGGCGATTATTCATAAAAAATTTATAAATATTTTCTTAACCACTCGATAATTGAAATATGCGTCCAGCGTCCGAGGTTTCTGTACTTCATTCAAAAAAATATAACCTCGGAATTATAATATGGAGACTTATAAACTGCTTAAATGTTATAGAGCTATTAAATGCACTTATATTTAACCATTTATCCCATATTTTGAATGTAAAAAGTAATCATCCTCTGGAGCGATTTTTACCATATATTCCTGCCATTTTAAATGTCTCCCATTGCTTTTCAGATAAAAAAGGCAATTATCTCCTTCATTCGGCCATTTTTTTTTTCTTTAAGGATTTGTAGCTCCCTCGCTTGTTATTTTGGTCTTAAAACGAAGCTATTGAAATGCTATATCTATTATGACCATAGATGTCGCAAATCCGAACTTCCTAGACTATTTTTTTAACGATGTTAAAAATAAATTTTTTAAATATTTTTTTTAACGCAGAATTTCTGATCAGCTATTTACGGTTAAAATTAAGTCCTTTTTCCATATTAAGTCAATTAGCCAAAATGAGACCAAAAACCCCCAATTGTTTTTTTTTTGTTTGGTTTACAACACATTTGCATTACTTGCAAAATTAAAAATCTAAGATTATTAAATTATTTCTGTGATTAGAATTGCTTTGTTTGAAAAATTTTATTAGTAGTTTTTTCTTAGATAAGCATGAATAACCACCCCCAAAGTTTGGCGGTTCGAACGCAGAACTCGGTATATATAAGCAAAAGTTATTTGAAATATGTTTTAAAAAAAAGGCATTTTTCAGCACTCAATGTTTTAAATACTGAAAAAATATTTATTATTCGCAATACATTTCACCGGGATTTGAACACCGGGACTTTTTAGAAATTCTGTCAAACTTACGAACATGTGATCATATGAATATGTGAACATACAAACACATGAACATATGAAAACATGAAGGCATGAACATAATATGAACAAAAAAGTGAAGTGCTCATTGCTCGAACTATGAAATCATTGTACATATTTACAAAATTATTATTTTGTTGGAAAATAAAAATCTATCAGTCAAAAATCAGGATCAACTGCTTTTGTTTTTCAACCATTTGTTTGGTTTTTATTTGTGGAATGTTAGATTTTTAAATGATAAAAAGTTTAACATTTTATACGGAAATACAAATTATGAAAAAGTTTCATTCAAACATGCCATGATAAAAGGTTTCAAACTTTTTTAATTTTTGAAAAAAATAAAACAATTTTTATATTTATTTTGATTATCACAATAATTCAGTCTCCATTGAACATTAAAAAATACATATAATGTGAATAAATTATTTAAAAGTGTTTGTGTAGGTATTTAAAGGCGTGTAAAAAATATTATATACATGAAATGTGTAACATAATTATAAAATACAAAAAAAGCAAAACCAAAAATTATAACTTCAAAAATAGCAATCTTAAAATTACAAAAATAAATCTATGAAAAGTACAGACACATCTCGGATTTTTTAAAACACTTTACCACTACTGATTAAAAATGTAATTTTAGTGATTAAAAATCTCTTCGATAAGGTATCAAAACAGTTTTTAATATTGTAGCTATGAGTGAATGTAAATTGCTGGTCTCAAATAGAGCAATAAAAGTATTTTGTTTCCAGTTTGTGTTTATTTTATCAATTAACTGACATCATTAATAGTTTAAAGCTACTGAATGTTTATGCATTTTGCAAACATTCCGATGCCACAAACTCTTTAATCATTTTCTAAACAGTTTGATCTGGTATTTATTCTTTCACATCATTATTATTTGCTGTGTGGTGGTGACGAAGCTACCAGCCGATAACTCAATTTATAAACAGTTTGAAGCTACTAACTGTTTATGCATTTTGCAAACATTCTGTTGCCACAAACTCTTTAATCATTTTGCTAACAGTTCAAAGCTACTGACAGTCTGTGCATTTTGCGAACATTCTGATGCCACAAACTCTTTGATCATTTTGCTAACAGTTTGAAGCTACTGACTGTTTATGCATTTTGCAAACATTCCGATGCCATAAACTCTTTAATCATTCTAACAGTTTGAAGCTACTGACTGTTTATTTTTAATTTATTTTGCAATTATTCCGATGCAACCAACTCTATCATTTTACAAACAGTTTGAAGCTAATGATTGTTTATGCATTTTGCAAACATTCATGCTACTAACTGTTTATGCATTTTACAAACATTCCGATGCCACAAACTCTTTCATCATTTCACTAACGGTTTGAAGCTATTGACCGTTTATGCATTTTGCAAACGTCAAATTCCGATGCCACAAACTCGTTAATCATTTTGCTAACAGTTTGAAGCTATTGACCGTTTATGCATTTTGCAAACATCAAATTCCGATGCCATAAACTCTTTAATCATTTTGCTAACAGTTTGAAGTTACTGACTGTTTATGCATTTTGCAGACATTACGATGCCACAAACTCTATCATTTTACTAACAGTTTGAAGCGAATGATTGTTTATGAATTTTGCAAACATTCATGCAAAAATATTCCGATGCCACAAACTCTTTCATCATTTCACTAACGGTTTGAAGCTGGTGAGGGTTTTCTCAATTTATAAACAGTCTACAGCTAAAGACAGTTTACATATTTGTACAGCTTGAAGCCTAAGTAATCAACATTTTGCAATCAACAGCTTCGAACATTTTATCAGTTTGAAATTGGTGGTTGTTAGCAATTTTTTAAAAATATTTAACCACTTTTTTTAATGTGTCTGTACTTTTGTAACAAAAAGCATGCTCTCTCAGTACAGTAGGTTGTTTGGTTAGCTCTGAGGGTCTCGGTATGGTAAAGTTTCATAGTTTGTAAAGAGCTTGAAACTCAAGGGAACATTCACAAAAATTTACAAAATAAAAAGTAAAAAGTGCATTTTCGACACTTGTGTTGCGGTGGTAATGTGTGTATTGAATTTATGTAAAACCATCATTTTAAATTAAGACTTTTGATTTTGAAGTCAACACAAGGCACATTATTGTTGCCAAGAAATATTATTAGTCAGAAGGTTACAAACGCACCCAATGTGAGTGAACAGTTAACATTTGCCACTTGAGAATGGGTCGAAAGCTAAAACAAACCTAAAAGCGGCGTTTAACAGGAATCATTCAAATAAGTATATATAAATTTGAGTCAGGTTCAATTGCTACTAAAAATATAATATTTTGAAATAAAAATTGGATACACGCGATTACATTAACATCCATCATCGTCTTTGGTTGGGAAAGAGAATGAGAGACCACCGACAGATGAGATAGACTGAAGAGAACTGCCGGTTTCGGACGGGTGAATGGCACCACAAATCCACAGTTCTGGAGATATTTGAGGGAAGTCTATATCCAAAACTGAACCTCTGCAGGCTGATAAAGAAGTTCCATGACAAATTTTCTAAAGAAATCTGACTTCTGAAGACTTTTTATATTAAATTAGGAATCACTCATTCGATCTAAAAACCTAAATATTTTAAACTAGTCACTACACAAACAAAATCTTAATCTAAAAGTAGGAGGATTGAAAAAAGTGGCACTCACTGATTTGATTGAATATCAGTTTCAAAAAAATTGATAAAAAACTTATCAAACCTTGCAAAAACAAAGCTATGCAAAATCCATACAAGCAATTAATAATAATCGATCAATGGGAAATAGTGGTATGGAGGTTTGTATTGGTGGGGGGTGATCAGAGCCTGCAAATAGCCTCTCTTCTATAATGACAGAATAATGATTTTTGTGTTTTGTAGTGATGAGGTATAATGTAATGTGATTAGAAGTGAATGATGGAAAAGTGCTTCCTAAAAAACTGATGGAGTCACTGCATCATGTGTCAGTACAGATTGATTTCAAAGCTTGCAAACTCGTAATATCAAGTTATTTGCAAATCTAGTATCAGGATGTTTGCATGTCTAGTGTTAGAATTATTGCAAAACAAGACATTGTCAGAATCATTGCAAATCTAGTATCGGAATGATTGAATAATATTTAGTGTCTGCATGATTGCTAATCTAGTGTCAGATTGATTGCAATTCGAGTATCAGATGATTGAAAACCAACCTGTCGAAAAATGCAAATCAAGTGTCAGAATGATTGCCCACCTAACGTTAGCATGATTGAAAATCTAGTGTCAGATTGATTGCAACTAGAGTATTAGATGATTGCAAACTAGCTAGTCGAAAAATGCAAATATGTCAGAATGATTGTCCACATAACGTTAACATGATTGAAAATCTAGTATCAGATTGATTGCAACTCGAGTATTACTGATTGCAACTTATCTAAAAATGCAAATCAATTTACAGAATGATTGCCCACCTAACTTTAGCATGATTGAAAATCTAGATTAATTGCAATTGATTATTATATGATTGCAAATCAACTAAGTAGTCGAAAAATGCAAATATGTCAGAATGATTGTCCACCTAAGGTTAGCATGATTGAAAATCTAGTGTCAGAATGATTGTCCACCCAACGTTAGCATGCTTGAAAATCTAGTATCAGATTGATTGCAACTCGAGTGTTACCGTTTGCAAATTGTCGAAAAATGCAAATCAATTTACATAATGATTGCCCTAACTAACCTAAAAACCTAACGTTAGCATGATTGAAAATCTAGATTGATTGCAACTGAGTAGATGATTGCAAATCAACTACTTAGTCGAATAATACAAATATGTCAGAATGATTGTCCACCTAAGGTTAGCATGATTGAAAATCTAGTGTCAGAATGATTGTCCACCTAACGTTGGCATGATTGAAAATCTAGTGTCAGATTGATTGCAACTCGAGTATTAGATGATTGCAAACCAACTGTCGAAAAATGCAAATATGTGAGAATGATTGTCCACCTAACGTTAGCATGATTGAAAATCTAGTATCGATTGCAACTCGAGTGTTACTGATTGCAAATTATCGAAAAATGCAAATCAAGTGTCAGAATGACAAGCATGATTGAAAATCTAGTGTCAGAATGATTGTCCACCTAACGTTAGCATGATTGAAAATCTAGCGTCAGATCGATTGCAACTCGAGTATAAGAAGATTGCAAACCAACTTGTCGAAAAATGCAAATATGTCAGAATGATTGTCCACCTAACGTTAGCATGATTGAATATCTAGTGTCAGATTGATTGCAACTCGAGTATTAGAATGACATAAATGCAAATCAAGTGTCATAATCATTGCAAATGAAGTGTTAGAATACTTGCAAATCTAACTTCTAGTGTTAGAATATTTGCGAATCTAATGTCAGAATGATTGCAAATTCAGTCTTAGAAAGATTGTAAATCTAGATAAAATGTCAAATGTCGAAAAGGCACTCTCAAAAATAAATTAGATTTTTTTTTTAGAAAACCAAACGTGTAACGAACAAAACCAAAAGGGTGGGTATAACTAGTTTAAAAGGGGAGACGAAAATGTTTGAAACAGATTAAAATAAAACATATTTCCAGATGCTTTGTCTTTTACCACATTGAGAGCTCATACGGTTAATGCTATTAAGTAGATTCGGGACTAAGGACGACTGGCGTCTCTCTTCTACTTACGCGTGATTCCTACGAAAAAAAGAGACAGAAAACCAAAAAGAAGCAACAGCTAAATAATAAGAGAAACAATATAAAATTAATAATAATTTTTTTAAATGATTATTTTGCTTCCATATACAATTTTATTTCAATGCTATTTTTACTTGAGATTTATTAATATAAAAATATGTATAGGTACACACAGGAGTCCCCGAGGAAAATAATTCCCCTCAGGGCCCATGTCATCTTTGAGGATGCTGTGTGGAAGGTATTTTTTAGGAAAGGAAGGAGAGAAGAGTTCTGGGAAGGAAAAGGTTTTAACCCTTCAAATAATAAGAAAATAATTTGCTGTCAATTTTTGCCTGTCAAAGTTTGCGCGCAAAATTCCTGGTTCTTCCCATGCATTTTAAATGTTTCTATTTATTAGTTTTTTTTAACGCTTTTGCAAAAATAAAAATTGTTCTAAAATTTAGATAAAATCATCTTTCCGATATGTTTACTAGAAATGAACATTTTTGTTTATAAATATTAAAATTTTAATATTGGAAATGTAAATTAGCTAAAAAATTCATACCTGCGAATATTTGAATTAAAGTAATTAAAATAGAATAAACTTCAAATTTTAAATTCAGATTCCTTTTCTAAACAAAATTTGTAATAAAACTGTCACCTCACTTTTTATCACTTTCATACAATTTTATTTTAAAATTAAATGTGTGATACGTCACAAATAGGCGCAAAATTAAACCGTCACTTTTGATCAGGTTTGTAAAATATCTGAACAACCTAGCTCATATAATTCTAAGACAATGAGAAGCATTATTTCTTTCCGTTTCTAACATAAAAGAAATCACAAATATTCGCATAACAGAAAGAGAGATATCTAACTTTTAATAATGCACGGTCGCTCTGGGACAATCTGGGTCTCCTATAACGGCATATGATGTTTTGGGACAACTTGGGTCTCCTGTGATTAAACGGGTTAAGAGGGCATTACTAGAGAAAACCAGAAATATGTCATTTTCAAATCAAAAGGAAGGTGAGGAAGTTCTGGGAAAGAAAAATATGTAGGGCGGGTAGGAGTCTGAGGGTCAGTGTGTCCAGGAGTGACGGACGAATGAACCCATCCCTCCCACTGCGGTGCAAGACGATGTTCCGAGAGAGCCCTTCTGGAGAGGTCGAAAGGTCTCCTTCAACCAGTCAGTGGGCAGAAGCATCCACAGTCAAAACCCAGACACACCTCACCCTAGAAACCCGGGCACCCCTGCTAAGTCACCAAACGTAGCGAACCACAGGGCGGCGGTACGGAGGTAACCAAATGAGTAAAATAGTTCCTATATATGAAAAGTCCACTCGGGTGAAATGTTGGAAAAAAATCTTTTTTTCAATAATAACCTTTTAAAATAAAAAAACCTAAAAAATTATTTATAATGAAATAAATAATTTTCTAGGTTTTGATTTTTAAAGTAATTATTGAAAAAAAAAGGTTTTAGATAATTTCACCAAAGCGGACTTATCTTATATAGAAAGTATACGACTCAAATTACGCCATGTACATATATATAATTTTACTAGATATGTTATAATTTTACCAGAAGTTACATAAAAGTGTTACCATCCAGTTGGTAAATAAATAATGTACTATGATTTTTCAAGCATTTAATTAAAAGTGTCATTCTTTTACCAGAGAGTAATTAAAATGTGTTATTAATTTACCAGAAAGTAAATAAAAGTGATACCGTTTTACCGGTTGGTAAATAAATAATGTACTATGATTTTACAAGCATTTAATTAAAAGTGCAATTCTTCTAACAGAGAGTGAAAAAAGTGTTACTAATTTACCAGGTCAGAAGATCAGTTTACCAGTAGGTAAATTACTGTGTAAAAGTTTGCCAATATTATGGTGGGTTTCTTCATTTACCGAGAATGCTAAATGCAATGCTAATTGTAAAAGTAAACGGTCAAATGCATAGAAATTTTTAAATTTCGATCGTTTACTTTTACAATTAGCATTGCATTTAGCATTCTCGGTAAATGAAGAAACTCACCCTTAAAGTTTAAAAGTAAAATGGTAAGACGTTTAATAATTTTTTCTACATCTATTATATTAAACATTTCAAACGATATATTATAGATAAATTAATGGAAAGATTTGCAGATATTTTTAAAATCTCAAGTAAAAATAATGCATTGAAATAAATTGAAATAATGAAACAACGAAAGTTAACTTTTTTTATTGCAAAAAATAAATATATTTACGTTAATAATATAAAAAATACTAACTATAACAACATGTTAAGAGCAAATTAATACTGATAATAATAATTATTATTATGTGTGATAATAAATATGTTGATAAACTTCTGAAAATAATAAAAAAAATTTAATATAATATATTTTTGCATAAAAAAAATTGACATATTTTGTCTTAAAAAACAAATGGGTAATATTGTTACAAATTAATTTTATTTAATTTTAAATTCAGTGACGTGGTAAACTGGTTTTGGATATGAAATAGATTTTTATGCCTAGTCACCAGATTTGTCTAGTCACCAGATTTGTCTAGTCACCAGATTTGTCTAGTCACCAGATTTGTCTAGTCACCAGATTTGTCTAATCACCAGATTTGTCTAGTCACCAGATTTGTCTGCTCTTGAGGCGCTTGCCACGCCACTGTTAAATTTAAAGCGAATTGTTTGATATAAGCACATAAATATCTAGATATATTAATTCTAATCTTTATTTTTGTGATTTGTACATCCTGCATTAATATTTTCAAAAATAAATTCTGTTAGATATTATATAAGTTGTGTAGATATATCTTATACGAATCCATCTTTGCATTGCGTACAAATGTATTCATTCTACTGATATTTTAATGGAAGATTCTCTGAGAAAAAATATTGACTCGACACAGTTTGTTTAAAAAACTAACAAGAATCAATGTACTTGTAAATTCCCTGCTAGATTGAAATTTTGAAATGTATTTTCGGATTTTGTGTATTTGACAATCACAACTACGAAAATTATATTTTTGAAAACAAAAACTGTAAAGCTAAAGACGGCACATTAAAAATTAAAAAAATCTACTTTTCAACGACATACAGGTGTACAAACTACTGCTGTAGAAGTTTAGTCACAATTTACGATCTAATGTGTAGACTAATAACTGCAGGTGTTTGTCAGGAAAATTCTAATGAGAACAATGTAAGTAGCAAATCTTTGAGGAAATTGTGATTTAAAATGTTTTGAAAAAAACCTAAGTAAAAGGACGTGTTACATTATTTTGAAAACTGCTATGTAGTATGTACTCACATTTGGAGCACAAAAATGGAGCAAAGATCTATGCTCAGTATCTCCTTGTATGATAGAAAGTCTAACGAGTGAGTAAAAATGGTGTTCTTTTTGTAAAAAAAAAACATTTAAAATATTTTTTCTATTATCATTCGCCTGAAAACTACAAGTTTGTCTCTTTATACAAATTCTATTCTGGCTTAGAAAAGGCGATATATATAAAATAAAATGATTTTCTAAATTGCTTCTTGCTAAAACTTTCATTGCTAAAAATATTCCATCATTCTCGTTATTTGTTATTGGGGTGTTATGCCTTGTTGCGCTATCTCCTTCTTTAGCCAACGTTTCGGACAATGTTACAGTGTCCATCGTCAGGGCAGATGTGTGAATGTGAAACGAAGGAGGTAGCGCAACACGGCATAACACCCCAAAAACAAATAACGAAAATACTTTTAACCACGAAAATCTAAAAACCTATCTATCCCATCATTATTCGAAAAATTATCTCTTTGAAAAATTCAAACATTGCAAAAATTCCCCCATTGATAAAAAAATATCTCATAACTAAAATTTCCTCTTTACAAAAAATCCCTCTTTGCTAAAATATTATTTAATATCTGTGTAATGTAATAGCTTGTCTGGATCTTTGAAGTAAAACTTCTTTACGCACGCTCGACTTGGGGTAAACTAGTGAATGCGTAACGAAAAGTGGTAATTATTACGAAAAATGTCATGCGAACGGTAATCTATGCGAACGGTGAACGATTGCTAGGCGAAAGGTCGGGCCTTTACGCATGCTTGATAAGGATAAGGATAAGGATAAGGATAAGGATAAGGATAAGGATAAGGATAAGGATAAGGATAAGGATAAGGATAAGGATAAGGATAAGGATAAGGATAAGGATAAGGATAAGGATAAGGATAAGGATAAGGATAAGGATAAGGATAAGGATAAGGATAAGGATAAGGATAAGGATAAGGATAAGGATAAGGATAAGGATAAGGATAAGGATAAGGATAAGGATAAGGATAAGGATAAGGATAAGGATAAGGATAAGGATAAGGATAAGGATAAGGATAAGGATAAGGGTAAGGGTAAGGATAAGGATAAGGATAAGGGTAAGGATAAGGATAAGGATAAGGATAATATAATATAGCATTGCAAAACGCTCTCTTTGTAAAAATACTAAACTAACTCACTTGTAAAATTCTCTCTTTGAAAATATTTCCTCATTGTAAAAATTCCCCATTGCTAAAAATACGTTATTGTAAAAAAATATTTCATTATCAAAACTTCCTCTTTACAAAAAATCCCCCATTGCTAAAAATTTCCCCTTTGTAAAAATATCCTCATTATTAAAATGACCTTATTGCAAAATCCTCCATTGTTGAAATTTTCCTGACAAAACAACTGCCAAGTGTAGGTATATTATATAATATTTATAAAGTGAGTTGTTGTGGTCATCATGGCCATAGTCCCTACCTCCTGAAGTAGTCCTGAATGAGGAAGGTGGCATAGAATTTGCCGACGGTGACCTCGTCATCGATACCGGGCGGAGGCACCACCTGGTCCAGTAGTTTGGGAGACGTGCGCTTCCAGATCTTGCGGATCACGGAACGGAGTTGCGAGTTGCAGTCGTCAATGTTGCCTGGTTAGAAATTGAATTATTCATAAATAGAAGATTATAAAGGTCATAAATAAAGACATGAATTGGTTCACAAGTGACAAGAAAAGAAAACGAGGTAGACCATTTAGACTGTTTTAACCCATCTGAAGTGAGTTAATACAGAACAAGAGTCCCAACTTCCTCATGAACTAGACGTCTTCATTGGGGTATTTTATAATTCTGAAGAGAGTGGGAGTTACTTGCCACTCTCTACATGTCACTTCTGTTCACTTACCTTCAACTTTAATCTTCAGAGACGTTCTAACGACAGCGAACAAGGTTGCGTTGAATAGCACTGTGCCATCACTGTTCAGCGGCATGTTCATGGACACCAAGCGTTTGCACGCCACACGGTGCGGACACAGCTTGCCGAAACCTGCATAAATAAGTCAAATCAATGCTTATTTTCTGGCTCAATTGCCACTGTTAAGTCATTCATTTTGATTGACTAGTTACAAATTTTTATTGTAAATCACTAGTAGTAACTTTAAGTTGTAAGTCACTAGTGATAAGTCAAAGTTTTAAGTCACTAGTAACAAGTATATGTGATAAGTTGTTGGTATTATCGTGATTGATTTTTAGAGTACTAAGCCGTGTTGCGTTTCCTCTTCCTTCAACCAATGATTCAAACAGCATTGCAATGATACCGTGTTGCCTGCATTAATCCACTTAATGCGGTTTTCAGCACTTAGTTTTGGAATAACCATTTAATACCAGTTATCACAAACTATTAGGATTAGTGTGGTGTATAGGTTAGTTAATTAGTTTCAATATCCTTCAATAGATGTCGTTAGAATAGTTATACATATGTAGTTTTGCGGTATCTCAACAGATAACAGTTAAGTATTATTTTAGAAGAGTATAATTTATCGTTGTTCGTGGCTAATGTACGAACGGTTACGATAATAGCTGAAAGCACTTGGTAGACGGGCAGATGCCATCTGTATCGCCGCCCGCAGGAGCAGAATAGCTTAGAGCCTACTAGAGTGAGGACGTCCGGTCCAGTTAAACATTCATTGTAAACTTTGCGATAACGTAAATAAAGCAACTTGTAATCTCCTCGATCTTATTTGGAAGTTTCTCAACACAATTCAAGTAGTTTTAATCAATGGAATTAACAGATACTATGTACATTTAGCAATGTTTGAAAATAGTTACCTAGGGGTGGACTGATCTTCCTCAGCAATGTGACAACATCCAAATGTTTGATTCTTCCCTTAGCGTCCGGATCGTATTCACTCCACAATCTAAACACAACATTAATTCAGTCATTCAGTTAGCATCTTCGTTTACCTACACATTATTAGAAATATGTACTTTCTAAGGACATACGAGTACAGTTTGTCAATAACTTCATTTCATCGGGGGTGGTGGACTTTTTTTATTGTAAAACACTTTTTAATATGGAGTCGTTTTTATTTACAATCACTTTTGAATTTACAACAAATGAAATCAACACTTTTATAACTAAACTAGCTGATCCGGCGAACTTCGTACCGCCTCAGAATCAAAAACTATTGTCAACTTATTAGCGGAATTGATCTTAATAGGCCACTTGCATCACATTTTTTTAATTTTTTTTCCGGTTGAGGCAAATATTCTAAGACATTCTGTATTTTTTTTTTTTTTTAATCGTATTTTTGAAACCCTGGGGATTTTTTGAAAATTTCAATCCGAAAAATCAGACCATTTTTTATAAACCGGAAATACGGGACATAATTTTATAGGTGTGAAAAAACGATAATTACATAGCCGAAAATCATTTAAAAAAAAGAACGTTTTCCACACGAATGGCACAGGAGAATAACGAGGCATACCAAAAATATTACATCTCATAAATATTTTTTTCCTTGATCCATCTTGTTGATCATAAATCATTATATTGTACAGCGTATATATTACTAAATTCAATGTAATATACTTGTGCTTGTAAATTATAATAATAGTAAGAATATTATAAAATTTTTATTTTGTTAAAATCAGCACCATAATCATTATTACTCTAAAACACGTACCAACATCTTCTTCACGTTCTGAAGAGAACCCCGTACATCTAAAATCTGTCAAAAAGTGAAATCAAATGATAAGTTCGCAGAGAACAAACAATAAATCTAGTGAACGAATTCAAAAATTCGCCTGAAATCAAAGTGATGCCATATAAAAAAAATAAATCAGTGTGGAATTTTTTAAAATTAATAGGAACATTTTCGGCGACGGGACATTTTCATGTAGTGACGTCATGAGCCCAAATAATGGATTTATTTATTTAAAAATAAAAACAACTGTACATTTCTAAACAATTTTACTAACATTATCTTAATCTTAGTAAAAAGATCTATCCACATGATTTTTTCCAAGTCGTTATGAAATCCATGCAAGTGGCCTATTGTTTCTCCCTGCGTATACCATACCTTGATCTAAATTGTTTCTCCCTGCGTATCCTTTCCCCTCTCGCGTTCCCTCTCCCTCTCCCCACTCCACTTCTCCCCTTCCCCTGTCCCGCTAACCCCCCTTCCTGAGTTCTTTTCCCCCCTTCCCCCTCCCCCGGTTCACAGTTATAGGAGAATTCGTTCCATACAAAATGTATGGGGAAAATAATTTTCTTCGGAGTGGAACACCCTTTACTTTTAGGGGTATGAAAAATAGATGTTGGTCGATTCTCAGACCTACCAGATAAGCACACAAAATTTCATCAAAATTGGTCCAGCCGTTTCGGAGGAGTATGGTAACAAACACCGTGACACGAGAATTTTATATATTAGATTTGGCCCAGATCCCACCTGGGGAAATAAGGGGACTGTACCCTAGGTATCGATTTATGTGAGAGAGGAAGTATTTTGAATAACACCCCTTTTATACTGCTAAAAAATATAAAATACCGTCTTCAGGTTTACGAACAATAATAATCAACAACAATGGCGGCCGGCACCTACTGAGTCACGTGGCCTATTTTAGTTAGTTGGTAACACTAGCTTCAGTAAAATTTACCCAGATGTCTCTAGTATTCATTATGTCTTAATAACCTGATCAAGATTAAATCAATGATTATCTACAGCAATCATCCCATAGATGTCACTATTCTTAACACAGTTCTTTCTCAATAATTTGCTGCTCGATTATCCAAGAGTTATTATATAATAATCATTATTTTATTGGATAACCTCTGGAGTGACAGCGCACTTTTAAACTTTTTTCTCCGTTTGAAGATTGTTTCAGAAGATCATTTTTAAAATTTTTCGCCAGCATTAAAAAAATCATATCTTCGAATTTTAACATGAAGACATAAAAACTTATTACAGTAATATATAGCCAATGAATTAACCTGTATTTACCATATATTTCATATTCGTAGAATTAATAAAAAAATGTAAAAAACCGTAAAGTTTATAACCGCGCAAATCTTGCATGGTTGTTACTTTGAAACTGCCGTGAGAGGTACTTATTCGAGTCAAAATAGAATATTTTCGATTTCTGTATTTTGTTTGTGGTATACTTGATAATGAAAGGTGCATGTCTATGGTAAAAGGACTTAATTTTAACCGTAAACAGCTGATCAAAATTTCTGCGTGAAATTTTTTTTTTTTTAAATTATTTTTAATGTTATAAAATAGTCTTCAAAGTTCGGATTTGCAACATCTATGGTCATAATAGATAAAGCACTTCAATAGCTTCGTTTGAAATCAAAAATAACAAACATGGGAGCTACAAATATTTTTAAAAAAAATTTGCCGAATCAAGGAGATAATTGCCTTTTTTTATCGAAAAGCAATCGGAGACATTTAAAATGGCGCCAATAAAATAAAATCGTTCCAGTGGATAAATACATATGATAATGTGATAAGAAATATAGTGTATATTACCTTATAAACTCATCTAGATGATGTGGCCCCAGAATGGACCAATCCCTGGTGAGGTAGTCAAAGTTGTCCATGATGACGGCGACAAAGAGATTGATGATCTTGGAATTTATAAAAAAAAAATGTTTTAATTTTGATAGCCTCGATGTGAAGATACAATATTATAAGTTCCCACCAAGCCTTCCATCGACACACTTGTAAGTAAGTAATAATCCAGTGACCAGCTCAAACACAGAGGCTCCATCGAAGCCAGGGTCAAGTTGGCTTGTAGGGACAGAAGATATCATAATAATAATAATAATAAATGTTTATTCCGGTATGTGGGGAGAATAGTGCAATCCCGCACATTCCATATGGGTTATAATACATAATATACAAAATATATAAAGAAAAAAAAAAATAATAAAAGCAGGTAAATGTGATTATAAATGCATGAAACAAAGGTAATAATAAAAGAAAATAAAAAGATACTAATAATTATTGGCTTTTATGATTCTGTGACCACATTAGAAGCAAGTATTTTTCTCCAGTGTGCATCAATGCTGGATGATGGACTGAGGCGGGATTCCATGACTAGGATATTACCAGAGCTGCTTATCCTTTCCCTCATTCCTGCTACCCTGGATCTAACAAGGGCTGCATAGCCGGGAACTCGCCCCTCCGTGAACATCTGGGAAGTGCTGCAATATCTGGGGAGACCAAACATTGCGGAAGGCATTGTTGTACTGAACCCGGAGTCTTTCTATACTACTCTTCTTGTAGTTTGCCCAGAGTTTGCACGTATACAGCGTTGCGCAGAAGGAAAGGAAGAGCGTCCTTTTTACAGTGGTACTGCAAAGGCGGAATCTTCTGCTGATCATGTTTACTTTTACGCTGAGACCTCTTTATTGCCTATCGATGTCATCATCGTCCATCAGATTACTGGTGATTATACGTCCAAGGTATTTAGTTCCTTCAGTCAACAGCAGATTCACACCATTCAGTGTAGCTGGAGGAATATTTTTTGGTCCTTGTCAATGTCTTATGACCAGTAGAGCCATTTTAGTGGGGTTATATATCATGTTTGTTTCTTCAGCAAACTCTTCGCAGATCTTCAGAAGAATAGCCACAACCATAGACATTTTATAAATTGACCCAGCAAGGCGTAGGTTTATTGGAATTGTAGCTTCTATATAAGAAGTAACATGTCATTATTCCACCACTCATCGCTGCAAATTGCCTGCAATTTCGCGGTGCATTTCAAATCAATTGAGAATAGACCAGTTGCTTAGATGCATATCATTAATTAAGTTACAAGAACAATTGTTGTCATAAAATTTTGAGGGGTCCAAGACTATTTGATCTAAGGATCCCAGCTTTTCTATGCAGAAATGGGTGGTCCATCCCCCATTTGCCCTATTTTAATTAATTGACTTTTTTTACATTAACTCCACACACCCTATGTCATCTGAGATGCTGTGTGTGGGATATTTTTGAGGAGAGGAAGGAATGAACATTGGTCTTGAAGATATCCATGTAGTAGGAGGGAGGAAACACAAAGGCCAGCAAATCGTTCAACATCCGAGTTGTTGAACACAAGAACGAATCGAAGAAGCGATCTATTATCGTGTGACAAACATCAACCGGGTGCATATGTTGGGCACGCGCTTGGCGTGTTTTCCGACTATGCACCAGTGCCGAAGTGATCAATGACGCTAGTTCCTCGAAGCATCTTCCATTGAAAAACCGATAAAACAAGGATAGCATTCCCATCCGACGCCTGTGCTCTTAAAGATTGCAAATTTGTTAAATTAGTAAATTATATCCATAGATGGACCGCCCGTTTCTGCACGAGGGTGTTTTTCAGATATATTAGGGCTCCAGACCAGGTGGCTACCAAATTCAACCGTGGGGTGCACTTTTGATTTGTACAGGGTTAGCAGTTGTGTACTATTAACCACTCATTTGCCGCTTGTGCGCCGGCGTATCATGAGACTTTACACGCGATTTTGACCCTTATGTATAAAGAAAGTGTATGAAGAACACGGTCTGAATCGCTTGCTCTATTATCGCTCTTTACCATAGAGAAAACCGCAATGCGTCTGGTCACTCCATATAATTTATATTAATGATTTACCGGAGCGCGGGAACGTGCGCAGTTCTTGCGCATGCGCGGGAAAAATTCCTTTAACTGCAGTTTTGACCTTTCTATTGTTCTAAATTTCTCAAGGACAGTGTCAGAATCGCGAGACACAAAATGTCATGTGGTGTCATAATGCCGCGTTTTTATTGGTGGTGCTTTTTGCTGGCATACCCCGGCATTCAACGAGTTAAAGTATCTGCGGGCCCTGTACAGTACGTCCAATTTTTGACTGCAGTTTTGAAAGCACAGACTTGTTCTGAAGGTATTTCAACGGAAGATTCTCCGAAGAACTAGCATCATTGATCACTTTGACAGCGTTTACAGTCAGAAAATATTTTGATGAGAATGGGTCGCTTCCACGACTCGTTATTGAATGGTTGTTCAGAACTGCAGCCTGCAAAGTGAAGATTGTTCTGACGATAGCCGATATTATAGGGGAAAAGAAATTAGAGGTATAAAGATGGCAGCCTAGATGGATCAGAGGAAAATCTTACCAAGAAAGAACATAGGACGTAGAAGGAGATGAAGTAAGGAAAGGCGATACTGCTGCCACAGCCCTCGTAAGCGCCACGATCGTCTGATGCATCGTCACACTTCACGGCCAGTCGCGAGGAGCAGTCCAGCATGATGTCTTGCCACGCCTCTCCTACCATGATCAAACAGGGGAAATATACATATATTATTTTACTGTGTGTAACTGATTATTTTTACAATAAAAAATTAACGTAATTATTGGCAAGTTCCTTTGTTATAAGAAAATAAATGAGACAAAATGATTGTAAATATGAGAGAATAAATGCACATAAATATGAGACCTGTGGCAGATCTGAAGAGAACCAGCACAGCTTGAGGGAAAGACTGGAAATTGTTGTTTCGGTGGATAGCTGTCTCTGAGTTGAGGGCAATCTTTCCAAATACCTGCAATTACATCAAAGTTAGATTAGGTTATGTAAGGATTCATTACCTCCAGCGTAAATTGTCATAATTTCCAATGCGATTTACGTTGTTAACCTCATATACGAGGGAGGACCCAAAAGTAATGGGAGTTGTGCTGTGGTGAAGAGGAAGAATGGAAGTTAGGGTCATTCCCACTGAGTCAGTGTACGAAGTTGTGACGCTGAGAGTGCATCGGTTCGCCCGTGAGATTTTTTTTAGTAAAACAACTTTTTCCATTTCGGTGAAAACATGATGGCAGATTGTCGAGAGCAACACGCGGCTGTGAAATTTCGTTTCCTGTTGGGGAAATCGGCAAACTATTGTAATGCTGACTGCTTATGGGGATGCTGCCCTAGGTAAAACCAGAGTCTACAAGTGGTTTTCACGTTTTAAAAATGGAGAAATGTTAATTGAAAACCAACTCCGTTCAGGACGCCCCTCAATGTCAGAACTGACGAAAACGTCGACAAGATCAATACCCTCGTTCGTGAAGACCGTCGCCGAACCATTGATCAATACAGTGAGATATCTGGAATGTCATGGAGTTCAATTCAGAGGATTTTAACTGAAGATTTGCCCATGAGAAGGGTTGCAGGCAAATTTGTCCCTCGCCTTCTCACAGACGAGCAAAGAGAGCGTCGACTTCAGGCATGTTTTGAGCTTCAAAACCAGCCCGAAGAGGATACTGAATTTTTTTCTGAGGTGATCTAGCCCCCTGTGACTTCTTTTTGTTCCCCACACTGAAAAGGGACATGAAAGGAAAGCGTTTAGCCACTGTGGAGGAGGTAAAACAAAAATCGCTGGAAGGCATAAAGGACATCCCAATAACGGAAATTAATAACTGTTTTAAACAATGAAAGAAGCGTTTGGAGAAGTGCGTTGTGGTCAATGGAGAATACTTTGAAGGTGATCAAAATTTTATGTAAAAATATTGAGAAATAAAGAAGTTATGACGAAATTCCGGTTACCTTTGGGCCCCCTCTCGTAAGCCAGTGTATCCATAAATATGACTAAGTATGTATAAAAAATAATTTCTCTGAATATAACTAGCTTGTCTGCGAAAACTAAATATTCTCCGGGTAAATTCAATACCGCGTATGAGCCAATAATTTTAAAATACGTTTTTTGGCACTTTTAGTTGAATGACACGAGCCTTTTTTTTTTTTTTTAAAGAATAACGCACATTTCCGGGTTACGAATAACCTGGCAATATTTGAAAATCTACTACTACCACCACAGTAAGCAGAAAATGTTGCTTGTGTTATGATGGAGGACTTACCCAGCCAAGGAATTGAATACATTATGATGCCTGGGTTATTAATTCAATTTAAAAAATATATATTAAAGTGAGGTTAGGTTGCACCCCGATGACAGTATATGTGAAGAATAGTATCACAATGGAAAGAGTATAAAAAATATATAATAAAGTGAGGTTACGTTAACTTTTTGACAGAACGTTTAGATTCAATTGTATTATTTTAGGTTAGTTTTTGTTAACCTGCATCCCGATGACAGCGTATATGAAGAACAGCATCACGATGAGCAGGGCTACGTAGGGCAGGGCCTGGAAGGACTTAATAAAGGTCCACAGCAGAGTTCGGATACCCTCGCCCTTCGACAGCAGTTTCACCAGTCGCATCACTCGGAACAGACGGAAGAAGTTGATGGAGATGATCGAGGAACCGGGCTGGAAGTTTGTACAAGAATTTATAGCTTTCGATAATTTTTGATAATACGAAGAAAATACTAAATAATCTCAAATCCGTTTTCGGCAATGTTTGGCTCTAAAGCTCGTGGTGGAAATGAAATCGCGAGCTGAAATAGTTGGTTAATCATTTTTTTATTATTTATGTATCTATGTAAAGTATATATACATTGGGTTTTTCGATGCCTGTCTCACTAGGATATACCTGTGTCGAGACAGGCGTAAATTGAAATGCGAAAATGTGAAATTGCACATTGAAATTGCTGAGAGAAAAAGCCGTTGAAATTTCATGATGCTTACAAAATGCTCC
The DNA here is from genome assembly GCA_917880885.1 of Limnephilus marmoratus. NCBI lineage: Eukaryota > Metazoa > Arthropoda > Insecta > Trichoptera > Limnephilidae > Limnephilus > Limnephilus marmoratus. The sequence continues at coordinate 9,400,543 of OU862935.1, forward strand.
GAAGCCCACGATAGAAATGAAATAGTGAGCTGAAATAGTTGGATATTTTGCGTAAATTTCATGATCACTGAGTGACTGAGATGGCAAGCTACACTTACTAACTTAGAAGAAGACGAATACGGATTTACTAGACGACCTACTGCCAGTAGGTTGTCCTTCTTATACTTACGTGTTGCTATCTCACTTTCTCTAATGGCGCTAAAAACCTTCGGGAAACAATTTAAATAATTGTATTTTTTATATTAATAAAAAAAAATGCATTTATTTATGCTTCGATTACATTGAGCAGATAGTGAATTCGCCAGCTAGTAGCTTGTAAACTCGCTCAGTGTAATCAAATTACTAGCTAACTAGCAGATTGTGAACAATCTACGAAAAAAGTTGATACGGCGGATGGCAAGATGGCGGCCCTCGAACAGCTGATTTCGTAACTGTCAAACTACTGCTTGATCTGGATTATTCGTTATACAATCTGTTAAACCTCAAATACATTGGGCATGTAGTTACTAGCGGTGAGCTGGCTGCGAATATCTCAGTTTTCTACAAAATGTCGACAGAATTAGTTCACGCGGGAGTCATTATTTTAGCTCAGCTTTTCGCTAGTCATCATCACAATTGCACTCGCCCGTTTTTAAACTTGCTGGCTGGTAGCTTGTGAACTCGCTCAATGTAATTGAGGCTTTGCGAATGAAATGTTATTCATTGGCTTTTTCTAGTGTTTGTCGTGTAATACAAACACTTTTTCATCACATACGAGTGCAATTTGGTTAGAGGTAGCACACGATTTCACACGACGCATGTCAATTTAGCACTGAAACCACTAGATCGAAAGTACAACAATTAGCGTATCTTTCGCTTGCCACTTTTGAGATCTCTACAAACGTGTCTATAGTTTGTAATGTCATTGGCATTGAATAAATTTGATAACAATCATAATATGTATTTTATTTTTAAGTAATTTTAAATAAATAAATATTATTTATTTCATCAAAAATGTTTGTTTGGCTTCCGTGTATTGTAAATGACAAGAATATAAATTAAATGTATTGTGCCTGTTGAAATGCACCACCGATGGCGTGCAAATTTCCGTTTAAAGAAAAAATTTAATTTTAATACGTGTTATTGTGACAAGAATCTTCAATTTTGCTCTCGTCAGGTCGGCTATGGAATCCAGATTTGTTCCTGACGACCACTATTTTGTACTATTTTGAAAACGTTAAATATCGATATTTTCACCATTGACAATTCATTTGAAATAGTTCCGAGAAGCTAGATTAATCAAATAAAATGTTACATCAAGAAAGATATTGGCGCAAGCGATTTTGACCCTATCCTTCATACTGTTTCTTTATAAATAAGGGTTAAAATCGCATGTAAAAAAAAATAAGTTTTTTTGTGCCCACCGACGGGCGAGCCACAGTTGAGAGGTTAACGGCATAATGCCCAGTACGTTTTGGGATTTACACGTCCCAGGCTTAAACAACATTTAACGGACACTGAAAATGAAAAATGTTTTTAATTAAAAAAGGTTAGTATCTTAAAACATAAGGAATGCACTATATATATATATATATACACATACATAAAACATCAAAATATTGGATATGATTTGAGATTTTCACAACTAAAAGAATTATCGTGATTAATTTTAGGGTTATTCAAAAACCTTACGAATTTCATATTTGATATTTCAATACTTGATTATAATTACAAATTGATTGACACGCGCAACACAATACCACTTCTAAATATATAAACACACACTTCTCCAAAATCTATATCCACTGGAGCGCTTTTTGCCACAATATGGCACTATTTAAAATAGCTCGGATTGCTTTGCTGCCAATTTTGGCAATTTTTCCCTTATTTGTAAGTAATTAAGTAGAAGTTTACAATTTTATTATATATTTTTTTTAAATCCTACAAATATTTGATAATCGACAAAAGATAGGTGAATTCATTGGCTATATACGAGGGTTGTCCCAGAAGTACCCGACCTCACGTACTTCTGGTGGTTGTTGCTTTAAAAAAAAATTATGGTACAAAGTACTAACCTTATAAGGCTTAAGTTTCAAGTTTCAAGGCGCTACATTGTTTAGTGTTTTTTTGGCAGCCATCAATAGCGAACCCTCTCAGTTAATTTGTAAACATGGAAAAATTGGTCATTTTTATGTGATACAAAACTTTCATTTTAAATGTCTAAGTCCAACCAATATCGAAGCTGAGTTTAGATTCTACTCTGGGGGAGTCTGCTTCTTCGTTTACAACAATAAAATATTGGGTGGCAGAGTTTAAACGAGGACGTACGAGCTGCCGAGATGAACATCTCAGTGGTCAACCAAAGGGTAAAGAAAATCCACAAAATGATATTGAATGACAATAATGATAATAAATAGCTAGCAGACACAGGCATTTCAAAAAGTGCTGTACATCGCATGTTGACTGAAAATTTGGACATGAGAAAGCTGTGCGCAAGATGGCTGCCGCGTTTGCTCACAATGGCCAAAAACAGCGTCGTGAGGATGTTTCAATCGAGTGTTTGGCGATGTTTCACAGCAATAAAGTGTTGTTTCATCAGCAGAATGCACCAGTTCAGACATCCGTTATCCCGATGGCCAAAATCAATGAATTAAAGTTCGAATTGCTTTCTCACGCACCCTATTCGCCAGATTTAACCCCCTCGCATTATTTTATTTTTCCAAACATAAAAAAATGTGTTGGTGGTAAAAGATTTGCCAACAATGAAGAGGTGGAATCTGCGGTAGATGGCTATTTTTAGGTGCTCGACGGTTCTCACTATAAACTCTTCTTCTTCTTCTTCGATGGCGCTACAGCCCATATCGAGCTTTGGCCTCCTGCAACAGTCGCCTCCAACTCCTCCTGTCCTCAGCGGCTGACTTCCAATTTGGTACCTGGAGAAGCTGTGCTGCATCCCCTCTTACTTCGTCTTCCCACCTCAGTCTGGGTCTTCCCACTTTTCTCTTTCCACCTGGGTGTCCAGTCAAAATTCTTTTTGGGAAGCGTGTATCCGGCATTCTCTGTACATGCCCAGCCCATTTCAGCCTGAGGAGTCTCATATGTGTTGAGATGCTAGGTGTCTTATATATATCATACAATTTTGTATTGTGCCGGATGCGCCACTTTTCACCCTCTTTCACTGGTCCACATATTCTTCTCAGCACTTTTCTTTCAAAAGTATCCAGCATTTCAGCCATCTTTACCGTCAGTGTTTAGTTCATTAGTTTCGATCTCACTATAAACAGGGTATCGAAACTAATGAACAACGCTGGGAAAAGTGTGTGGACCTGAAAGGAGACTATGTTCATAAAACACAAAAAATTTTCCCAATTTTTTTGTGTTTTCTTCGTTAGGTCGGGTACTTTTGGGGCAACCCTCGTAGAACTATAATCAGTTTGTTTGTCTCCATATTAAAATTCGGAGATATAATATTTTTAATGTGGGCGGAAAATAATTGCCAAAAAATCTCGAGCAATCAAAGAAAAATGATTTAAATTGCGCTGTTGCTCCAGTGAATATAAATCTGCCTGATGATGAATATTGTAACGCTGCCCGAATCATTGGTTAAGGAAAGACGAAGCGCAATAAGGCGTAATAACCCAAAAATTAATTACGATAATTTAAGAAATTGATTTAAAGTATTAAACATTGGTAAAGGTTAGTACGATTATAGTGTTATCACCAAAAGGAAAGTGCCAGAAGTTTATTTGGTAAAAGGTTCTCCGGTACAGATAAAATAACTTTTCTGGGAAACCGCCTTAATTTAAGATCTTTGCGGATATTTATTTTTGAGCGATAGTCAAATATCAGCAAAACAGAATATCGAAATTATAGAGAGAAAATCAGTAATTTTTAACTGGACAGTTTTTCCATGCAGACATTGTTTTTATAAGTTTTTTTTCGTTTTTAATGTGAATTCCGCACAAGAGTCCCAATTGCTCCCAACCGCCTGGGTCTAGTGAGACTATGGCTTCCCCAAAGATATTCAAATACAGAATAGATATGCTATGGTGTCCGCGCAACTGTCGCCGGACTACGCGCTAATTAGCGTAGTTTTCATACAAAAATAATTTGTTCATTTCGTTGATTTTTTGAAAACGTGCATTAATATTGGTTAACAATATATTTTGAATAAGGAGAGAATTCGTTCATTTAGTTTAACGTTCGTTTGGTTTATTCGTTAATTATTTGTTCTTTTAGTTTATTTATTAATTGGTAAAAAATATCAGCGACACCCGGAAGCGCAGACCCACATAGTAAAAACAGCAGATAGCACATCTATTTATATTTCAATATCTTTGGGCTTCCCCAATTGAGGTATTTTTTTTTTTTTACATCAGCTCTACACAGGAGGCCCTGAAATAAATAATTTCCCTCAGGGCCTACGTCATCTTGGGGGATGCTGTGTGGAGGGTCTTTTTAAGGAAGGGAAGGAAGTTCTGGGAAGGAAAATGGTATGAGTGATGGGTAGGAATCTGGGGGTTAGTGTGTCCAGGAGTGACGGACGAATAAATCCATCCCTCCAATTACGGTGTAAGGCGATGGGTCGAGAGAAAAGGCTGAAAATGTCAAAAGGCCTCCTTCACCCAGTCTCTCTCGATCCGATCCGTCACACAGCAGATGGGCAGATGCATCCGCCGCCAAGACCTCACCTCTTGAACAAGGGCACACCTGCTAAGTCACCAAACTTAGTGAACCACTTGGGGTGACCTATGGCAGAGGTGTTGGTTATCCAATAAATGGGTGGCGGTACCCTTAACCGCCTCCAAATTGTGTATGTTGTGAGTCTAAAAATACTGGGGAGGGGAAGGAGATGGGCAAGAGAAAAGTGGAGAAGTATCTAGCTATTCAGATCTGGTTAACATGGCTAAAGCCATTTGAAGCAATGTTTCAATTCTGAATGGTGGTCGTACACCAGGGCGATACTGAGGGTATCTTTCACAAGCCACAAATACCTTACTTTATTTAAAATGATTAAATTGTGATATAACACAATTCAATCAAATAAAATTTACTTGCTCGTGCCGGGATTTGAACCTGCAAACTTCGGGTTGCTAGTCGAGAGCAACTGGACAACCGGCATTATCTAGCGGTAAGGCTCTTGACTCGCAATCCGAATATCGTTGGATCGAATCCCGATGTGGGCTAATAACTTTTATTTGATTAATTTGTGTTATTTCATTAAAAATAATATATAGTATATTTGCGGCACGCTCCAGAGTGGAAGATACTCTTAGTATCGTCCTGGTGTAAGACCACCATTCAGAATTGAAACGTTGCTTGAAATGGCTTTGGCCGTGTTTAGTGACCAGATCTGAATAGCCAGGTACTTCCCTACCTTCCTCTTCCTTATCTGCTTCCCTTCCACACTACCATCAGCCTCACAACATACCCCCCAATTATTGGGGATGCAATAGACCCACTGGCTCCAGACGGGAGCAGCTGGGACTCTTGTGAGGTATTCATATAAAAAAAATTAAAAAACTTCAAGCATATACCTACATCTTTCATTAGTTTAGACTGGCAAACATGTCTGTTTTGAAAAAACTGTACAATATCATGATTTAATAAATTAATTATTATTGATTCATAAAGACATTACCCATAATGGTTGAAAAAAAAATTCAATAAACATTTCACTTGCGGATACTTGATAAAGTGACATTTTTATTTTTTGTCTTTAAATAACCTAGTAGAAGCAATATTTGAAAGCAAAATTACTTTAGTTGTTAACCACTGGAGCGACCACACGAAATAAATAAATTTGCCTCGATTGCTCGAGATTTCCCAGAAGATCATTTTTTTTTATTTTTTGCTAACATTGAAAAAATCTATAACGTTTGCTGCTAGCGGCGTATCTCTAGTCACAATTCGTATGGTGCTGTTGGCCGCCTTGACACGTTGCTTCGGGCGATCCTTCGAGAGTTTTCGGCCGCTCAGTTGACGGAAAACCGCGGTTTGGTGCAGTTGTGGATTGTGGAACGGGCTGTCGCCCAACGTGGGGCGCCAATGTGACATAGTATTATTACCTTTATTAATACCCACCAAGGTTGAACATCTTCCTCCACATCGGCCACACTAAATCTGAGTAATCACCCAAAGAATACACATATCCATCCATGTGATTAGTATGCTAATCTTTAGATTAAAACAAGCAAGGCAATGTGGGTAGGTATGTAATGAAAATTTCATGTAAGATAAACAATGAATGATTTATTTTAAATATAAAAACCCTGCCCTTGGGTAATATTCTATATTAAACAGGAGACTCTAAAAGATCAGGGGGTGGCTGGATACGAACAATCGTTCCAGCTGTAAATGATGGCGAACTCTCTACACGTGTCAATAATAAAGATAACATGTGATAAAATTGAAAGATTAACTGAAGGGCGCCTGTATAGAATTAACGATACATATTTTTACATCAATAATCTCTAAAAATAGCTAAATATCTCGATTGTTTAAAATGACTTATTTTAATAATTATTATAAGCAATAATTATCAGCCTGAAACACTCATCCACATTGAAAAATCTTCCGAGAAAAGATACATGACGCCAACGGGACTTGAACCCGTGTCCTCTCGATTGCCGGTCGATTGCTCTGACCACTGAGCTATGGCGGCTTATCTCGTACCCGCCAAATGATTCAATATATGCTAGTGTTTCATTCAACAATTATTGCTTATTATATTTTTTTCCACCTGAAAACAACCAACTTTATTTTTGCGAGAGAAACATTGTAAGTGTTAAATCCCTCGCTAGGTGGCGTCGAGACAAATTATGTCTTCATTTATTGGGGAAATACTGAAACTTGTCAAATATTAATTATTATTTTTTAATTGTAAAACTAACGTTTTTAAGACAAGATTTTTTATGCATAGCACAAAGGGTAACAATTATTATAAGCAATAATTATCAGCCTGAAACACTCATCCACATTGAAAAATCTTCCGAGAAAAGATACATGACGCCAACGGGACTTGAACCCGTGTCCTCTCGATTGCCGGTCGATTGCTCTGACCACTGAGCTATGGCGGCTTATCTCGTACCCGCCAAATGATTCAATATATGCTAGTGTTTCATTCAACAATTATTGCTTATTATATTTTTTCCACCTGAAAACAACCAACTTTATTTTTGCGAGAGAAACATTGTAAGTGTTAAATCCCTCGCTAGGTGGCGTCGAGACAAATTATGTCTTCATTTATTGGGGAAATACTGAAACTTGTCAAATATTAATTATTATTTTTTAATTGTAAAACTAACGTTTTTAAGACAAGATTTTTTATGATTTATGATTTGATTTTTTATAAAAAATGTTGTCTTAAAAACGTTAGTTTTACAATTAAAAAATAATAATTAATATTTGACAAGTTTCAGTATTTCCCCAATAAATGAAGACATAATTTGTCTCGACGCCACCTAGCGAGGGATTTAACACTTACAATGTTTCTCTCGCAAAAATAAAGTTGGTTGTTTTCAGGTGGAAAAAAATATAATAAGCAATAATTGTTGAATGAAACACTAGCATATATTGAATCATTTGGCGGGTACGAGATAAGCCGCCATAGCTCAGTGGTCAGAGCAATCGACCGGCAATCGAGAGGACACGGGTTCAAGTCCCGTTGGCGTCATGTATCTTTTCTCGGAAGATTTTTCAATGTGGATGAGTGTTTCAGGCTGATAATTATTGCTTATAATAATTGTTACCCTTTGTGCTATGCATAAAAAATCTTGTCTTAAAAACGTTAGTTTTACAATTAAAAAATAATACTTATTTTAATCTCACATTCCGATGTACGATGGGTTCCAGCACCAATGACAGCCCAATCCACAATCCACAACTGCACCAAACCGCGGTTTTCCGTCAACTGAGCGGCCGAAAACTCTCGAAGGATCGCCCGAAGCAACGTGTCAAGGCGGCCTACAGCACCATACGAATTGTGACTAGAGATACGCCGCTAGCAGCAAACGTTATAAATCATGCCTTCGAATTTTAACATGAAAACTTATTATAGTGCTATATAGCCAATGAATTACCCTGTATTTTACTGTTTATCTCATATTTCTAGGATTAATAAAAATAATATTGAAAAATCGTAAAATTTATAACCGCGCAAATCCTGAGTGTTGTCACTTTGAAACTGCCGTGAGGGGTACTTATTCGAGTCAACATAGAATATTTTCGATTCTGTATTTTGTCTGTGGTATACTTGATAATGAAAGGTGCATATCTATGGAGAAAGGACTTCATTTTAACCGTAAACAGCTGATCAAAAATTCAATGTGAAAAAAATATAAAAAAAAATTATTTTTGCATTATTTCAAAATAGTCTACGAAGTTCGAATATGCGACATCTATAGTCATAATAGATAAAGCATTTCAATAGCTTCGTTTTAAAATTAATAAATGGCTGGCCGGGGAAATGTTTTAAATAATTACAATAAATGTTTTACGAATGGTTGGAAAATGCGGCTTAATTTTGGACCGCTATCAATCGCAGAAAAATAAAAGTGGTCCATTTTTCTGCGATTGATAGCGGTCCAAAAATGGACCGCATTTTCCTACCATTCGTAAAACATTTATTGTAATTATTTAAAACATTTCCATGGCCAGCCATTTATTTTAAAATAAGCAATTGAAATGCTTTATCTATTACCACCATAGATATCGCAAATCCAAACTTCGTAGACTATTTTAGAACGATATTAAAAATAAAATATTTTTTCCCGCCGAATTTTTGATCAGCTATTTGCGGTTAAAATTAAGTCCTTTTTCCATAAATATGCAACTTTCATTATCAAGTATACCACAGACAACATATAGAAATCGCAAATATTCTATGTTGACTCGAATAAGTACCCCTCACTGCAATTTCAAAGTAAAAAAACACGCAGGATTCACGGGGTTACAAACTTTACGATTTTTTCATATATTTTTTATAAATCCTACAAATATGAGACAAATGGTAAAATACAGGTTAATTCATTGGTTACATAGCACTACAATAAGTTTTTATGTCTCCATGAAAAAATACGAATGTACGATTTTTTTAATGTTGACGAAAAATTTTTAAAATGATTTTCTGGGAAATCTCGAGCAATCAAATTTATTTATTTCGCTTGGTCGCTCCAGAGGTTAACACTTAAAATGCAGGGGCCTGACCTTTAAGGGTTGATCATCTTCATAAAATATCTGTTGAGTCTACCCAACCTTACCAATTGGGTTAGTTGTTAATATTTTAAAAATTATTATAATTGTTTTTAGTAAGAATCCATTTAGAAATGTTTTTACAAACATGCAATTTGTTCGTTTACTCGTAGATATAAATTATATAAGATATAGAATAATTTAAAGTAGAGTTTGTTTAATAAAGTATCTTTTGAGGCGTTAGTAAGGCAGCCAAAAACTTTCCAAAGAACAATCATTCAATTAACAAGATGCAGTGTCGAGCATTTCAGAACTAGTAAAATGAAGAACGCAAATAATTAGCTGTAAAGCATAGACGGGTTTTCAAGAATCTTGCTCTGTAATGTTCTGTAATATTCTGTAATGTTCTGTAATATTCTGTAATGTTTTATCATGGTCTGTAAAGTTCTGTTATGTTTCGTAATATTCTGTAATGTTTTATAATGGTCTGTAATGTTCTGCAACGTTTTATAATGTTCTGCAATGTTCTGTAATTTTCTGTAGTATTCTGTGATGTTTTGTAATGTTTTGCAATGTTCTGTAATGTTATGTGATGTTTTGTAATGTTCTGCAATGTTCTGTAATGTTAGTTAATATTCTGCAATGATCTGTAATGTTCTGTAATGTTTTATAGTGGTCTGTAATATTCTGTAATCTACTGTAAACTTCGTTAATATTCTGCAATGTTATATTCTGTATTATTCTGTAATCTTCTGTAATGTTCTGTAATCATCGTTAATATTCTGCAATTTTCTGTAATGTTCTGTAATATTATGTAATATTCTGTAATATTCTGTAATGTTCTGCAATGTTCTGTAATGTTAGTTAATATTCTGCAATGATCTGTAATGTTCTGTAATGTTTTATAATGGTCTGTAATATTCTGTAATCTACTGCAAACTTCGTTAATATTCTGCAATGTTATATTCTGTATTGTTCTGTAATCTTCTGTAATGTTCTGTAATCATTGTTAATATTCTGCAATTTTCTGTAATGTTCTGTAATGTTATGTAATATTATGTAAGATTCTGTAATGTTTTGTAATGTTCTGCAATGTTCTGTAATGTTAGTTAATATTCTGCAATGATCTGTAATGTTCTGTAATGTTTTATAATGGTCTGTAATATTCTGTAATCTTCTGTAAACTTCGTTAATATTCTGCAATGTTATATTCTGTATTGTTCTGTAATCTTCTGTAATGTTCTGTAATCATCGTTAATATTCTGCAATTTTCTGTAATGTTCTGTAATGTTATGTAATATTCTGTAATGTTTTGTAATGTTCTGCAATGTTCTGTAATGTTAGTTAATATTCTGCAATGATCTGTAATGTTCTGTAATGTTTCATAATCGTCTGTAATATTCTGAAATGTTCTGTAATCTTCTGTACCTAATGTTCTGTAAACTAATATTCTGCAATGTTATATTATGTAAAGTTATGTAATGTTCTGTAATCTTCGTTAATGTTCTGCAATGTTCTGTGAGGTTTTTTAATGTTATATAATATTATGCAATGTTCTGTAATGTTCTGTAATGTTCATGATTTCAAAGCTGTCTTAAATTGGGCTTGTGCATTTTTAGGAAAAAGTTTTTAAAATGTTGTAATGTAAAAGCATCAAAGTGATTGTTGATTGAAAGCAGTGCATGCGTTTGTAAAAAACTTTTGCTCTTTCACGAGGTTTACTTTTTATTTGAAAAGTACAGCCCAGAATGATAATAATATATTAAGATGTTCTCAAGATAATGTCAGGAGTAATGTTTTATGTTGAATTAGTAAAAGTCAAATGAAAGAGGTGGGATTGGGCGCCAAATTGAGTAATCTGAAAGTGTGTTGCCTGTTATATGCTGAAGATGCGGTGCTGCCGAGCGATTCTATATCTTTTGTGGGATCTATTTTGTGAGATCTCCTGTCAGATTTGTGTGATTTTCTATGTCTGACAAATTGTTTTTTCTAAGGGTATATATAGGCCAACTTCGCCGATTTGTGACAGCTCACAGTTGAAATCTGACATCCGCCCATAGAAAATGCAAATAACAGCCATGGAAAATCACACAATCTGACAGGAGATCTCACAAAATAGATCCCACAAAAGAAAAGATCCCACGATAGAATCACTCGGCTGATTTCTAACAGAATGGAAGATTTATAGTCTCTCGTATCTAGGATAAACGAAGTATGTATGAAGAACGAGTTAATGATTGTTAAGTCTAAAGTCATTGTGTTTGAAAGAGAGAGTATGAAAACCGTGTGCAATATAGTTGTGAATGATGAATACTTGGAGCAGGTGGATGAGTTTGTGAATCTGGGAAGTATTGGAAGGCTGATAGAGATATTGATAGAAGGGTAAATGCAGGTAACTCCATTAATGGAGGACTGAACGTTGTCGGTGCAAACAAAAAACTGTCTAAAGAAATTAAGCTAGCAGTCCAGAATGGAGCACTGGTACCTATCCTAATGTAAGGCAGCGAGGCATGGAACTGGCAGAAGAAGAATGAAGTAGACTTAATGCTGTAGAAATGAGATCCCTGAGGCACATGTGTGGGAAAACTATGTGTAATCGCGTGAGAAATGTGGAGATTCACAAAGAATGCAGATGTAAGAATGAATGAGGAAATGAGAAAGGAGAATATATGACGCAAACGTGAATGATAGAAGAAGTCGGGGATGCCCAATCATTTTTCAATTTTCTTTTAATTTTATTATTTTTCTCGTATACACATACTTACTTCGAATACAATTTTTCTTGTATATTCAAAGCTTAATTGATTCTAGAACCTACTACTCGACTGTATCATATTATTATGTAAATGGAATTTGTGAATCTTAACTTTACTTCCGGTCAGCAACGTAAGCAGATATATGCGTTAAATACGATAGCAGTCAAGTACAATAAGCGTGTTTATACGTCAACGCGTGTCTCCATTGAAATCGTTGTAACTCCGTTATTGTTTTAGTGACATCCCTAAAACAAAAAGTAAAGGGTCGATAGTGGATCAAGCTGTACATCCCTATCAAGTTGTCCATAGAAATACATAACAAGAATATTCTGTCAGCTGGGTGGTTGACACATATTTTTACCAGCCAAATTGCCCATGGGCCGCTCGACATTGTTAATTTTTATTAAATATTTTTATATGAAATGTAAAAAAGTGAGGTGACACAGGTTAATACTATATGAATCATCAAATACCTACCTACCTAATATGAACAAAACCTGTCAATTTGACTGTTCTAGAACGGGATACCTTCCTAGATGGACAGTTAGAGCTTTCTCATACTGTTAATATATTTTTATAACAAATAAATAGATCAGATACTTGAGTCAGGCATGTTAAGAGTCAGAATAATAGAAGAGAATGTATGGGACTATGTATGAATGTGAATGAGGCATGACTGAGATGTTTGGCGTTCTATACCTAAACGGGGTGATGGTTGGTTAGTTAGTTTGTATTAAAAAAAGCAGTGTTTATATAGGTCATTGTTTAAAAAGTCTGCGTTTGAATAAATTATAGAAATGATCTGACAAACATAGCATTAGATTAGTTTAGCGTATGAAGTGAAAAGAACATATCAATGTATGAAGAATGTCATCGAACAATCCTTCGACGATAACAAAAAGAGTTGCGGATAACAACGGAGCAAGTCCCAGACAGAGTGGCAGCACACTTCGTGCGGTTAGATGCGGCAATCGTCAATCCACCACTATAATCATGTACCGACCTTGACGCCTTTGCTTACGTTCACTTCCGAGTAGACAATGTCGATGAAGCTGCCCAGCACGATGATGAAGTCAAACACATTCCATGCGTCGCCAAAGTAGTTCTGAAATGGTTAAAAAATTCACATTTAATGGCTTGAATGCCAGATACTAGTTCTGAAATGGTTAAACAATTCACATTTAATGGCTTGAATGCCAGATACTAGTTCTGAAATGGTTAAACAATTCACATTTAATGGCTTAAATGCCAGATACTAGTTCACATTTAATGGCTTGAATGCCAGATACTAGTTCTGAAATGGTTAAACAATTCACATTTAATGGCTTGAATGTCTATATTCGTAGGATTTATTAAAAAAAAAATTATAATATCGCAAACTTCTACTTAATTACTTACAAATAAGGGAAAATTTGCCAAAATTGACAGCAAAGCAATCCGAGGTATTTTAAATAGTGGCATATTGTAGCAAAAAGCGCTCCAGTGGTTAGGAAAATATTTTCCTTCAGGGCCCATGTCATCTTTTGTGTGTGGAGGTTCTGGGAAGCAAAAATGAATGAGGAGTGGTAAGGAATCTGGAGGACAGTGTGTCGAATAGTGGCAGATGTGATTCCTCCCACTGCGGTGCAAGGCGATGGCTAGAGAGATGAAAGAGTCTCTCTCATCTGTCCTCTCCCGATGCGGCTTGCCATGCAGTTGCTGGGCAGATGCACCCGCTGCCATTACCTGGACAAACCCCACCCCATGAACCCGGGCACCCAAACTTAGCAAACACTTGGGATAACCTACGGCAAAGGTGTCGGTTATCCGATGAATGGTTTCCTGGGCAGCGATATCCATACCTCCCATAACGAAGTCCTTTTTCTATTTTTTCGTTTTTCTTAGAGTAGGCACTGTTTTTTAGTCTTAAAGGACTGCATTCTACAGCTCAATAGATTTAACTTACTTTGAATCTAAAGGCAGCCAACTTGAAGACAAACTCCAGCGCGAACACGGCCGTGAATATCATGTTGGCAACATCTAGGGTATCCGTATACAGATCTGGCTGTCTGTAGAACTTCATGGCCAGTGTTATTGTGTTTATCATAATCAGTATGAATATGGTGTACTCAAATGGCTGTGAAGTCACAAACCACCACACTTTGTATTGTATTCGGTGCTTTGGAATGTATCTGGAAAAGAAATTGATGACTTTTAACACATCTTTACATAGTAAAAAATGAAGTTGCACCCGCTGTCTGTGCGCTTAGATCTTTTAAACTACGCAACGGATTTTCATGCGGTTTTCACAAATAGAGAGAGTGATTCATGAGGAAGGATGTTAGGTTTTTTTTTTTTTTACATTAACTCCACACAGGTGGCCCTGAGGAAAATAATTTCCCTCAGGGCCTATGTCATCTGGGATGCTGTGTGGAGGGTCTTTTTGAGGAGAGGAAGGAATGAATATTGATCTTGAAGAGACCCATGTTGTAGGAAGAAGGAAACACAGAGGTCGGTAAATCATTCCACAGCCGAGCTGTTGAACACAAGAACGAGTCGAAGAAACAACCCGTTCTCATGTGACAAATGTCAACCGTGTACAAATGTTGGGCACGCGCTTGGCGTGTTTCCCGACTACGCTAAGTATATAATGGGAATGCTGGGACTAAATCGTCTCGACATTAGGAGAAAAATTGCAATGGTGCTAGTAGCACACAAGCTGCTAAACGGGCACATTAGCAATCCTGATGTTCTGGAAAGGATTTCACTTTATGTCCCCGATAACTTCACCAGAGCAAGGCAACACAGACTTTTTACTTTTCCTAGAGGCAGGACCAACCTACCAATGGTTATGCCTCTGGGGAGAATGACCTCACTATTAAACCTTTCTTCTGAAATTGACATTTTTCAATCGAACTACAATCATTTCAAGAGCGAAATAAAGGTATTCTTTAGCACCTGTCATTATTAATGTACCTATACAATTAATGTATTACACTATTAACTAAAATTGTGAAATGTAATTGGATAAATATGTTAACTGTTTTTCACAATAAAAAAAATAAAAAAATAAAAATAAATTGTCAAGGTTTTGTGTAAATTGGTTGAAACATATAAATAAAGCAGCAGCTGTCTGTAGTCAGGTTGTAAGTCTGAGCTGCCCTTGTTGACTTCCTTCTGTTCCACACCGAGGAACCGTACATTGAGTGATAGAGAGAGGTATTTTGAGGTAATCCTTTGTAGTAAAAAACACTTGTGTTGTGATACTGGATGTTTGTAACTATTTATTCTTGTGAATAATTTTACAGAGAGGTTTGGTCTGAGCACTTGACTGCGACAATAATTTAGACTAATTAATTTACAGAAGTGAAAGACGGTTTGCTAAACAAGCAGAGTTTAGACGAGGATAATAACAATAGAGAGAGACTGTTTGTAAGATTGAGAATCTAGAATGTTTTCAAGAATGACAAGACACGCCATTTATAGATAAAAAGAGAAAGTTTTATGTGCCACAGACAAAAGAGATTTTAGACGGACATTTTATGGCGATATTTCAGTAAGAGGTGGCATAGACGCGAAAGTTTACGATAAAGGGCTCTACACATCGAGATTAGAAGAAATGATAAGTAAGTGTTCAGTGCTACATGAATTTTAATATAAAATAGGACAATCACAACACACAACATCCAACAGGTATGTCTTCCAAAACTTTGACAAGCCACGCGCAGATGTCAATAGATGCCACTATAAGTCAAATATTTTCATTAAATATGACAGCATTTGAATAATAGCCATGGACGAAACGTTTCGGCCATAGTCTAATGAGGATTTTTCGCTTCGCCGAACCATTTCGGCCATACTTGTAGAGAGGTTAAGTATCTTATTTCACAACGATCTGTAGTATTCTACAAAATTCTGTAATCTTCTGCAATATTCCGTAATAAGCTGTAATGTACTGCAAAGTTACGTAATGTTCTGTAATGTAATAAAATATTCATCTGTTCTGGTTGTTTCAAAAGCTGGATTAATTTGTTTCTCATATGTTTTTGAGGAAAATGTTGTGTTGTGAAAGCATCATTGCGATGACCCTTCGAGGGTAGGATCGATGACGCATGGACAAAATGTACAAAAGGAAAAAATAATAGATCTTCCCTTCACGTGACCCCCACTCCAATCCACTATACGCACACAGCTGCTAACTTAACCCTTTGGCCACAAACACTGACAGCCAGCCTGCAACTCAGGTACTTAACCACAAACCCCGGCGCACTGACGGGCTAGGGCAGGTCCGCCAAAAAAACGGGAAACGAGCGCGACAGTGACATTTAAAAAAAAAATTAAATGCCGAACGCTCTGTAGGTAATTAATAATTCCTTTCGTAGAATTGGCAATACTTTGTTTTTTCCCTGATATTTGTGTTCCAAGTTTTGTATGCAGCCAGCCGCCATTTAATTTCTTCAAAATTGGGAGTGATTCTAGGCTTTTGGCAATGACCCTGCACGTCCCTGATTGCTTTGAGGACTATCATTTCAAATTATTTTGTTAGTTATTAGTATGCATGTATGTAAAAAACCAAAATTATTAATGTTTGATTTATGAATCTTTTGTTTTTTTGTAACTTTATGAATAAAAATGCGAAAAAAACTTACGAAAAAAGAGAACGTTATATTTGTACCTTTTTTTACACATATTTTCGTATTTTTTAAATTTTTATTTTTATGTTTTACTTTACCTTAATCCAATATGTAAACAAATTTGAATAAATTGATTCATTTAAATATATGGTTCAAAAGTAACAATAGATTTAGTACACCAATGCAGGTTTTCAAATTTTGGTACAAAATTAATTCAGTGGTGAAGGCCAATTTTTTAGCTCACTCATTCTGTGGCCAATGGGTTAAAAATAAACAATAGATTCTGTAGTCGCATATATTCTACGAATCAATTTGTGGATTGTAGTCCCTTAGGAGATTTCTTACAATCAAACAGATTGATCAGTTTTTTAAGATTTGAGTAAGATAAAATATTGTACAATTAAAAACTGAATAAACACACATAAAAATTAAAAAAAAAAAAAAAAAAAAACGGAACAAGTTGACACAACTATGGGAGTTGGTAAAGATTGGAACTGTAAAGGACTGACTTACCCCTTCGTATTTTGATATTCTTGTTGGTAAGAATGTCTTACGGCCTGGTCACTGCCAACATTTCTTAATTGCGTCAATATTAAAATCACCGAGATATCATCTAAGAGTTGACCATTGCACAGGCTCCTTTCATAGACTGATTGTTCCATGATTTATTGTTGCAAAAGTCACACGTAGATAAATTGGCCACACACTGTCAGATAAGGATAGGTATGGATAGTAGGTTGGATGGAGAAAGGGAGATATATATCTACATATATAGTTGCGTCAACAGATTCTGATAGTTCATAAAACTAATTTAGTTTACCTTCTAACAGGTTTAGCCTTCAATGCGAACTCTATGCAGTTCCTTTGGTTCTTGTCTAATTCACAGTTCTTGTATTCTTGTTCTCCCTCATTCTGGAAGGTGACAATGACGAAACCTACGAAGATGTTTACCTGGAACATTCGGATACATTTTAAAATACAGTTCATATTTCAATAACTCAAACAGTTTGTTTAACCTTTAACTGGTGACAAGCGGTCTCACAGGCCACGCAGCGTCAGTGAAACGTGTCAGTGAGTAGCTTCGATTTTAGTTGCGTCCACGCCGTAGAGAAGGATAGTCGCATCGTGCAGTCCCAAATCGGTAAGTTACATCGATGTAAAGTTCGGCAGCGGTCTCTCAGACCTTACGTAACTTTTTATGCGTTTGTATTTTGGGTTCTGATTTGCCACCTGATCCACAAAACTCCAATGACGGGTCAAAAATACGAAAAGCCTGTGCTAGTTGTCCTCCGAAGTTAAATCGCAAATCGAATTACCAATGTAATTTGTGAAAAAAACACGTGTGCTTGCAATATGCCAAACAATTATGCCCTGACTGCCAATAAAAATAACCAAAGTTTGACCATTGCCAGTTTTGTAAAATGATACATGATTAGAGCATTATTTTTTGTTGGTTTATTGATTAGTATCTTAACTGTAAGGAAAATAAGTACTTTTTAAACGACTTCGAAAAGGAGGAGGTTCTCAATTCGATTGTATTTTTTTTTTTTATGTTTGTTACCTCAGAACTTTCGACTGGGTGAACCGATATTGATGATTCTTTTTTTATTTGAAAGCTGGTGCTTTCTGGGTGGTCTCATTTTAATTTGGTCCAGTTCTGACAATGGCATCCATGAGAAAATCATATAAGTCTTAAATTTGCATCAAGTATGTGCGCGACAAATGGACGAAATACTCAATATCACGCCAACCGATTTCGATGATTCTTTTTTTATTGGAAAGGATGTACTTCAAGGGTAGTTTGATGAGAGTTTGGTTAGGTTCTTATTATGGGATCCATGACAAAGTAACGGAACTCTCCAATTCTGAAGAACAAATTTACGATACTCGGCCGAATCTTAATCGAATTAGTTAGTGTACTTCAGATTCACTAAAAATCAAAAAATAAACAAAAATTTTAACAAAACAAAAAAACGACTTCAAAAAATGCACTAAAAAGTAAAAAAAATAATTTCGTATTCTTCTACAACTTTATAATCAACTTACCTTTTCTACTCATCAATATGTAGGTACGATTGTTATTGTTGGAGTCGGTGTCAACCAAGGTACCCGCGGCCCGGCGTGTTCACTCGACAGCTCCTCTCCCGCCGACGAAGTTGTAGAAGAATACAAAATTATTTTTTTACTTTTTAGTGCATTTTTTGAAGTCGTTTTTTTTGTTTTGTTAAAATTTTTGTTTATGTTTTAATATGTTGATATAATTTTTTTTGTTTGTGATTACTGATCTCATCTCTAGTTTTTTGATTTTAGTTACTACATACTTTATAATGTCAATTTCTTCATTAAGAATTACATTTAGAGTTTATTGATTAGTTTTATTTTATCGTTTTATATGTTATTAAACTGTTTTTAAAGACTGTTGTAAGCTACATTACCTAATTGCTATGCTGTAGACCGGATAAGGCAGCGGCCTCTCAGGCCGTTCGTCACCAGTTACGTTACACAAAAACCATGTCACCAGTCAAAGGTTAAACAGAAACAAACAGTACATTAGTTACATTGGTGAAAACAATTTAAAATTAATATGTATATTTCATAGTGGGTACCTATTATGTGTTTCATTGTAGTGTCTCATTTATGGTATGCATATCAAGTAATTACCGGGTGATGTGTGTAGTGGGAAGGTGTGTGTATGTGAGTATGTGTGAATGTATGTATGTATGTATGCATGTATGCGCATTGAACAATTTATATTATTGACATGGTGCACTTTTTAAATTTGGGCAGTGAACCGGAGAAAATATTGATGTTAGAATTTAGACCAATATTGTTCAACATATGAAGAGCACGATTGATTGGTGAATTGGTTGCAGCATTTGTCTTGTAATTAAGCGTGTGGAATAGTTTTTGCATGGCGTGTACGCCTTAATGGTATGTAAAAATTAACTAGGAAAGAATTTCGGTACAGTCAATGTTATTATTTAATTTTAATTTTGGGTATAGGTAAATGTCAAATCAGCTATTGCTCGCCTTTATTGCAAAGTTTGAAATATGTACTCAAAGTTATTGTTGAATTACATTAACATTGTCGGAAGATCAATTTCAGCCATTAAGGAGGTCTTCGATCCTTTAGAAACAGCGGCACGGGAAGTAGGACTGCAGGTTAATGTTAACAAAACGAAAATGATGATACAGAGCAGGAACCCTTCACACAGAAGAAGAAGTAGTGCACAATTCAAAGACAACTACTCATACGAAGTGGTCGACCAATTCACCTACCTGGGCTCCAGTCTGACAGAGAATAATGAGGATCCAGCAGAAATCAGAAGGAAAATCACAGCAGCCAACAAAACATACTTCTCTTTGCTGCCAGTGTTTAAGTCACGTAGTGTCCACAGAAAAACCAAAATAACCATATATAAGACCATTGTTTGAACTGTGTTGGCATATGGATGTGAGGCGCTGACACTGACGGTAAAGATGGCTGAAATGCTGGATACTTTTGAAAGTAAAGTGCTGAGAAGAATATGTGGACCCGTGAAAGAGGGTGAACAGTGGCGCATTCGGCACAATACAGAATTGTATGATACATATATATAAGGCACCTAGCATCTCAACACATATGAGACTCCTCAGGCTGAGATGGGCTGGGCATGTACAGAGAATGCCGAATACACGCGTCCCAAAAAGAATTTTGACTGAACACCCAGGTGGAAAGAGAAAAGTGGGAAGACCCAGACTGAGGTGGGAAGACGAAGTAAGAGGGGATGCAGCACAGCTTCTCCAGGTACCAAATTGGAAGTCAGCCGCTGAGGACAGGAGGAGTTGGAGGCGACTGTTGCAGGAGGCCAAAGCTCGATATGGGCTGTAGCGCCATCGAAGAGAAGAGAAGAGTTATTGTTGAATTTGAAGGTGAGGTATTTTATAAATTTGTTTTGAATATGTTCTATGCTATCTATGTATACTTTGTACTGCGGGTTCCAAATTGGCGAGGGATATTCCAGTGTACTTCTGACTAATGCAAAATATAACATTACCACTGTACGCGGGTTACTGAACACTAAGTTTATGGGAACACCAGTCAAGAGCTTTATTTTCTGAACCCAGTGAGATTATTGCATTCTAAATTAAGGAGTGTTGCAAGGAGGAAAGACAAGGAGAGGCTGTGGAGAAAGAGAAATCTAGAATTTCTTCCAAACTACGATCTAGAAACTAAACAGAGCTAAATAAGAATGATAAAACAGTTTCTTTTGACGGCTGCTATCGATGTACATTAGTAGTAAGTATGCCGTAAGTACTTACCATGAAGAAAGCGATGATAATAATATATATAATATAATAGGCAGCTACTATTGGACGGAAGTTGTGTATTGGACCATAATCTTCATCGTTGGAGTCTATTGATACGTGGAGGAGGCTGCAAACATAAAGCAAGTACTTACATTAATTATACAACTTATAAATATTAGCTGACGAATATTTCTTTGATGAATGGCAGTTGTTGTAAAAGGTTCTTGAAATAAGTAATGCCTTCTTCACAACAAACACCTTCCCTGTTACAAGTAAACGTATTTTTCATTTTATACAATTGATAAACAATCATTTAAGAGTTAGTCTTTATTTAAACTAGAAACTTTTATAAATGCGAATGATTGGTAGGATAGCTTGGAGGCTAACAACGTCCTCTCTGTTATGGATTCCTCAAAATCTATTAGTTGCTAGAAACTTTACTGCTAGCTCACCTCGGTTCTGAATTGGGGGGGGGGGACGAATCTGTATACTAGAGACATCTCTTGGAAAACTCTATAAACTCTAGACCAAAACTAGAGCCACCTATGCTACATAGTTCGAACTAACACAGAAGTGAGGCATGGAACTGGCAGAGAAAGGATGAAAGTACACTGAAT
Organism: Limnephilus marmoratus; assembly: GCA_917880885.1. Taxonomy (NCBI): domain Eukaryota; kingdom Metazoa; phylum Arthropoda; class Insecta; order Trichoptera; family Limnephilidae; genus Limnephilus; species Limnephilus marmoratus. The sequence goes on from OU862935.1 coordinate 9,421,990, forward strand.
GCTGTAGAAATTAGATCTCTGAGGCGTATGTGCTAAAACATTGCATGGCTGTGTGAAAAATGTGGAGATCCGGAAAGAATTCAAGACTAACGTAAGTGTAATGGCTAAAATGAATTAAACCATTGGCCACAAACCCCGGCAGCCTGCCGGGTGCGCAACTCAGGTACTTATCCACAAACCCCGGCGCGCTGACGGGCTTAAGTAGGTCCGCCAAAAAACGGTAAATGAGCACGACAGTGACATTTTTTAATAAAATTTTAAATACCGAACGATCTGTAGGCAATTAATCATTCATTTCGTACAACTGGCAAAAATATATTTCTTATGTTTTTTCCCTGATATTTGTGTTCCAAGTTTTGCAAGCAGCCAGCCGCCATTTAATTTCTTCCAAATTGCGAGTGACTACTTACTTTTTGCAGTGACCCTGCACGTCAATTATTTTATTAGTTTTTAGTATACATGAACGTAAAAAAACAAAATTATTAATATTTTTGAATGTAGCTATTACTTTGTGGTTATCCATTATAGAAAAATGAAATAATTTAACTTTGTATAAACCACTTATTTGATGCGCAAATCCGACCGGTTTCGGAACAAACGTTCCTTCGTCAGGGAAAGCTTATACTAATTTGACAGTTTCGAACAATGTTTTATTATGGTAGGGGTGGAGCTGTTGCTAGATAATAATGTAGATTGGGTAGGTAGGTATTAGTGTAGAGTGGGTGGGTAGGGGAACAAATCCATGATTGGGCTATATGACAATATTTTTTGTTTGTTAATAATAGATTCATTATTTTTAAGGGATTTTTTAATTTCCAAGGCTTCTAAGTTATCTAAACGTTTTCCTTTATTATTAAACCGGTCGGATTTGCGCATCAAATAAGTGGTTTATACAAAGTTAAATTATTTCATTTTTCTAAAATTATTAATGTTCGATATATTAATATTGTATTTTTTTTAAACTTTATGAATAAAAATGTGAAAAAAAAACTTATGAAAAAAGAGAAGGTTGTATTTGTATCCTTATTTACACATATTTTAATATGTTTTTTTTTTTTTTTTAACGTTTTTCTTTACCTTAATCCAATAGGTAAACAAATTTAAAGAAATTTGAAAATATGGTTCAAAAGTTAGATTAGATTTAGTACATTAACTCGTTGCATGCCGGGGTATGCCAGCAAACAGCACCACCAATTAAAACGCGGCATTATGACACCACGTGACATTTCGTGTCTCGCGATTCTGACACTGTCCTTGAGAAATTTAGAACAATAGAAAGGTCAAAACCGCAGTTAAAGGAATTTTTCCCGCGCATGCACAAGAACTGCGCACGTTCCCGCGCTCCGGTAAATCATTAATATAAATTATATGGAGTGACCAAGCGAATTGCGGTTTTCTCTATGGTAAAGAGCGATAATAGAGCAAGCGATTCAATCGCGTGTAAAGTCTCATGATACGCCGGCGCACGAGCGGCACCTGAGCGGTTAATGCAAGATGCAGGTTTTCAATTTTTGGTGCAAAATTAATTCGGTGGTGAAGGCCAATTTTTTAGCTCGATAATTCTGTGGCCAATGGGTTAAAGTGACACCTACATTAGCGTGTGTCGCTCTCCATAGAGAGAAAAAAATGGCCTTATATTTAAACGCCCGAAGTCTCAAAAGCTTCGTATGATCTGTAGCTATTCGAAAACGTAAAAATAAATTAAATTATTGTTCACTATTAGCCCGCTAAAATGGCCGGAAGTTTTGAAAAAAATACATTTCGTGATTTGGAAAAAAAATAAAACAAAGGGTTCATATTTTACATTTTGTATCAAACTTATTTTTCATTCCATAACTGTAGTTCAAAGAACCAAAAAAAAAATTTTTTTTAAACATATGTGACGTTTTGGTTAAAAATATAAAAGGGGAAAATAACACTTTTTCTGGATAAAATCAGAATTCTTGTTGACTTACTTGTATTCGTACACTTGAACTTTTTTTTCATTTTTGTCAATTATACGCGTTTTTTAATAATAAACAAACGTTAAAAGGTTAAATTATTGAAAAAAAAAAAAAAAAAAATGGTTTTAGGTTTGTTTTCTGATTTTCAATGAATTTTAGCAGGCTAATAACCATTTTTAAAAAAATAAATTTAAATGCAGTTCTTATTTTCTTCGTAAGACGCAACTTTTGAGACCCCGGGCGTTTCTGAATTCAAAAGTTGAAATAATTGACACACCCTAACCTACATAGTTTGGGCACGAAGAGTGGATGAGTGAAGAAAAGAGTGTAAGGAGAATATATATATATATATTTTTTTTTTACAGTGAATACCGCACAAGAATCTCAACTGCTCCCGTCTGGAGCCAGTGAGACTATGGCATCCCCAATTGGGGTATGTTGTGAGGCTGAAGGTAGTGGGGAGGGGAAGGAGGTGGGGAAGAGAAAGGTTGGGAAGTACCTGGCTATTCAGATCTGGTCACTAAACACGGCTAAAGCCATTTTCAAGCAACGTTTCAATTCTGAATGGTGGTCTTACACCAGGGCGATACTAATAGTATCTTCCACTCTGGAACATGCCGCAAATATACTATATATTATTTTAAATTAATTAATTGTGAAATAACACAAATTAATCAAATAAAATTTATTTGCGCATGCCGGGTTCGAACCCGCGACCTCCGGAATGTGAGTCAAGAGTCTTAGCCACTGGACTACGGAGGTCGTCAAATATATGATGCGGAAGTTAATGAAAGAAGATGTCGAGGACACCTGAGGAAAACATGACACGATCATGTGAATCAAATACTTGAATAGAAGCGTGTTAAGGAATAGAAGAGTAGGTATGCATGAGACAATATACGTGAATGATATTCTCTATCTGTATACTTATTCTCTCTGTACATCTCTGCGGGGAAACGTTAGTTAGACAAACATTAATTCCGGCGTTCATGCCGTCCCTCTAATACAAGACTTACGTCTCACATTCATTACACTTATACTGATTTTTACGTGATGATTTGGGCAGGGCGATACTGAAAGCAACTTACTTGGGCCATCCTTCAAACGTGGATACGGTGAAAAGTGTTAGCATTCCCTTCATTACGTCGTCAAAGTGAAACCGGTTTCTTTCCCACTCTCTTTCCTTCATGGAAGGCTTTGTCAGGTCGCCATTGTCAAATACCAGGTAGGTACCCCTGCAACACACAACCAACACTCACTTATACATGTTAATATAAAGAATAAACAAGTTTTATGTCCATAGATAATAGAAAATAAGAGAGAAAGCAAAATGGTAGGGCCACACTGCGAGCAATTTCCAACTTCAAACGTTTGGACGATCGTGTAGAGGGGTAGTTCGGTGGTTCGTGCATTAGAAGTTCCAGTTGGAAGATTGGAGTTCGAGTCGGCCTTGGATCGCCTCTGAGGCGATCAGCGATGGCTGGTTCGTGCGAGTTGGCCCAACACATCAGTCTAGCCAATATTATTACGGGAGAGTTGTACAAAAATTGTTTGAAATTATTATTTTTTTGCATTGCGAATCAAAATGATTATTATGGAAACCGAAGCACCATATTGTAGGCAATTCATAAGATACGGCGTCGAATCAGCTGTTCGGCGTCCGCCATTTTGGAGTTCGGAATACGGAGTTGGGCTGCAACCTTCCAACTCCAAACTAAGTTCGGACTTGGAAGGTTGGCTTTGGTGTGGAGGAAGCATAAGAGTTATGTACAAATCGCAAAAAACTGTTGAATTTAGCAGCCACCTTTGGTCTGGAGCCCCAAAATACCTGATATTTTGTTTTTACTTGAACAGACGGTCTACTTCATAGAATTCTCACTAAGGAGGCCTTGAGGAAAATAATTTCAATTATGACCTATGTCATCATAGTCAAAGCTGTGTGGAAGGTCTTTTTTAAGGAAAGGAAGTAGAGGAAGTTCTGGGAAGGAAAAAAAGGTACGAGGGGTGGGTAGGAATCTGGAGTCAGTGTGTTCAGGAGTGACAGACGTATGAATCTATCACTCCAACTGCAGGGCAAGGCGATGAGTCGAGAGAGTTCAAAGTGGAGAGGTCAAAAATTTTCTCTTAACCGGTCTCTCCCGATCCGGCCCGCCACTCAATAGGTGGGCACACGCATCCGCCGCCAAGACCCTTGCTAAGTCACCAAACATAGCGAACCACTTGGCACTTAAGTCAAAGGCGTTGGTTAACGAATAAATGGTCCGGGGCGGCGGTAACCATAACCGCATCCCAAATTGATGTTGATGCTAATGGCCCATCCCCCTTGTTTCTATTATCTGTAATAATGTCTAATTTCTGCTATCACCAATTAAAATAGAGCCATTGCTAAGTTTTTGAGATAACTTTCTCTAATGCCAAAGATTCTCAAAGTTTTTCTGCTTTTGATCAAAATTGTCATCAGATGTCAACAACAAAAATGTTATGCTTGTCAGATGGTCACATTTTGATCCAAAGCGGAAATAAGTAGAGAATCGGCATTTCACAGGGACCATTCAAGTGTAAAATTTTCAAAATGGTGCTAATAAGGAACTCCAGTGAAAAATATTAAGTATGGCTTTAACCCTTTAACCGCTAAAAAAATATTCCTAAGCAGTCGCCCCCACGCTGCATATTTTGTTTCTAATATTATTTTCATGACTAAAGTCAGCCGCCGCGCGGTGTGAGCCACTTGATGAAATGACTTAGGTCAGCCGCCGCGGGGAAACGGTTAAAAAAATATGCTCGTATAGACCAATAAACGCTGATTCTGAATATATAAGTTTTATTTAATAATATTAAACGCACAGTTTTTTAAAATTATTAAAAAGTCCATTTTTAATCGGGTCATAGAAACACGCCGTCAAGATGGCATTATTGAAATGTTTAGTGGCGACGTCACTCGTGTCGTGATGTCACTGTAAGTCATTGTATGGGAAATGTATGGGAATGTAGGTATGACACAAGCCATCGTATTAATTTATTAATTTATTTACATACTGTTTATAGAGATTTAGTTGTTGTGTTCATTGAAACATTATTTAGGCCTAAATAATGTTTCAAAAATAAAGGTATCTCTTATTAGTTTATCTCTATTATTGAAAATATTTAAAAACTACTGCACAAAAAAATAGTAATGCTACTTCTAGGGAGAATACTTCGAACAACGAAATTCAAAATGGTGGCAGTTGATCAGCTGATTGCCCGATCCTATAATAACTTTTCAGGAGTGATGACGTCACACGATTCATCGTACATACGGTGGTTTTCGGGGGTTCTTGAAGAATTAAAACTTTGACAATTATTAAAAAAAAAAAAATATGTAGTTATTTAAGTTAGAAGGTCATTATTCATTTAAAAAAATTTTAAAAAATGGACTGGAGTTCTCTATTTTCAATATGACGTTTACGCTTGCATTGGTGACAACGAATTACGCGTTTAAGTTACATTTTCACTTAGGCATCACTCAGTTTGAGACTCGAAAAGTAGGTATTACATTTATACTTAAAGATATTATTGATAGAATTTTAACTTACTTGCATTCTAGTTTAGTCATCTTTGAACCATCAGTACACGAGAAAAACTTCCCCTAAAATAAGTAAAAATAATTAAAAAGGGTGTACATATTTTTGTTTTTTTTTAAGTGGCTAAAATTTTTGATTTTAATTTATTTTTTTAAACAAAGCAACTCAACTCTCGAAAACTCAATTCTTTTTGAAATATAGGTATGATTAAATATTTATATTTTTATTGAATGTTTCAACAAAATTGTTTTCATGAGTGTACATAGGTAGAAAAGTTAGAATATTGAACAGGCCACTTGCATACATTTTATAATGAATTAGAAAAAAAAACGCATGGATAGACCTTTCTACCAAGTTTATGAAAGTGTTTTTTTTTTTTTACATGAGTTCCACACAGGAGGCCCTGGGGAAAATAATTTCCATCAGGGCCTATGTCATCTTTGGGGATGCTGTGTGGAGGGTTTTTTTAAGGAAAGGAAGGAGGAGGAATCTGGGAAGGAAAGGGGTTAAAGGGGTGGGTAGGAATCTGGGGTTCAGTGTGTCCTGGTCATCCGCCTCTAAGACCTAGACCAACCTCACCCCATGAACCCGGGCACCCCTGCTAAATCACCAAACGTAGTGAACCACTTGGGGTGACCTATGGCAGAGGTGTTGGTTATCCAATAAAGGTTCCCGGGGCGGCGGTGTTGCTAATTAATTAGAAGCGTGCAGTATTTTAGTATTAAAATATTTTAACAAATCCTTTTTCTTTTAGGTCGTAACGTCGCCATATGAAAATTCCAGTTTACAATTTTCTTTATAAAATTTTGTACACAGTTAACATTTGTCATGTAAACATGACAATGGGTCGTTTCTACGACTCGTTCTTGAGTTCAGCAGCTCGGCTGTGGAATGCTTTGGCGGCCTTTGTGTTTCCCCCCTCCTACAACATGAGTGTGTTTCAGGTTCACTCTTTCCTTTCCTTAAAAAAGACCCACCACACGGCATCCCCAAAGATGACATAGGCCCTGAGTAAAATTATTTTCCTCAGGACCTTTTGTGTGGAATTAAAAAAATTATTTTCTTAAAATGTTTAATTTAAAACTTCATAATGATTTTTACATTATACAGGGTGTTAGGGACGTACTTGACTTACTTTAACCAGTGATTCCTGACATTATTTGGAGTAAAAAATGTAAATGAAATTTTGGTCTCCGGTGACTTCTTGGATGAATTTTTTTTTTTTTCAAAAATTTTTTCTTCAAAATCAAACAAAAAAAAAATTCTTTTGAATGTCGTCACTGGTTACTCAGCCGAGTAACCGAACAACCCCTAACCCCGCCTCCAACTGTCAAACATCTACCATTTTTTTATGTTTTTGTAGAAAAAATAAATAAAAAAAACTCCCAAAATGTCACCGGAGACCACAATTTTATTTACACTTTTTACTCCAAATAATGTCAGGAATCACTGGTTAAAGTAAGTCAAGTACGTCCCTCAAGACCTTGTATATTGTGCATTGGGGAAACACTTTATTTTAATGATAAAGAAATTGATTTGATTGTAAAATATTTGGATTGAGGCAATCCAATAGTTCAGGAAAAAATCGAAATCGGAATTCACGCCCTTTTACGGGAGGAGTTTAAAAATACTTGAGAAAAAGCTTTTGGAAAGGTTGGAAAAGGTATTTGAGAATTTTGTTTTACCGGTTGATTTCGTAAAGGCCTGTAAAAAACATTAACTCATTTTTTACACATTGTTTATTGTAATAAAACAGAATTTTAAAATTGATTTCACGGAACAAAGCGACGGGGAGCCTAGCGTCCGTTTCCCGCTCCGTTCCAGAGCAAACTGAAAAAAAAACGGGCGTGACTACTTATGTAGCCCTTCGGTGGACGACATAGAGTTTGTATTGAAAATCCAAATTCGTCTACTGCCGGCCGTATTGTAAAATAACAACGCGAAAATGCATATTTTATTTTATTTTGTGAACTTCGGGCGTAAAAATCTTTTTTTTTTTGCGATTATTATAAAAGAATCTGAATTTGCTACATTACAATAAAACCATATCCGAAAAGGGGTTTATTAAATAGGAGAGTTTGGACTTAAAAGTGTTTTTACAGACTTTATATTTTATGTTTTTATAGGCTTATTAAAAGACTTATAAAAAAAACTGACCAATATTTTTAAGGGCCAATGAATGTTCTACACGCAGTATTTAATTGAAGCATCTACAATACTTCTAAGCGATCAAATTTTCAAAACAAAAACACATGATTTTGTGTGATTTTGCATTATTTACTATGGCTTCATCTTAAGTTATGTCAAAAAATTGCGTTGAGTATTATAGGTAATAACCAATAAGATGAATCAAAGAAAAAAATTTGTTTAACATTTTTAAGAGATATAATATTTTTGGTATGCCTCGTTTTTTCCCTTTGCCATTTGTGTGGAATTCTTTGATTTTTTAAATCGGATTTTAGCTATTTAATTATTTGTTTGTTAGAGAATGTCTTAAAATTTTTGACTGAATTGAAAAAACAAATTAAATTGTGATGCAAGTGACCTATTCAAAACGGTACTTTTATTTACAGTATGGGGGCGTCCGTAAAATAGTATGTCCCACAAGAAGGGGGGGTTGGGTGGAAGCAGGAATGGAGGGGGTAGACGTTAAGATGTCATAAAGGGTGAAGGGGGTTGTTAACATTAATTTAAAGATTATTTCTATCACAAGCTTTGAATTATCTGTAAAAAACTAGCAACACGCCAATTTTTTTTTATTGGCTTTTCACCCCAAAGTGTTCTGGCCAGTGTTAAGTGAATGATTTTGTGAGTGTAATTTTGGTTAATATTTGTGCCCTTGCCCGGAATAATGTTTTATCCAACAAAACTATCAATGTTGAGTTATTGATGATGTTGAGCATATTAATATGCATCTTTTAGGGTAGGAATTATGGTAATAAAATTTTTTTTAGGCCTGTGACAGCATTTTAAAGTTTGTTTTGTGGAAGAATGTTGTATAATGCCATTTATCAATATCATGGAACATGGTTTAATTTATGGGAATAAATGGAGAAAACGAACGTCTTATGGCTTCAACTAGAAAGTCTTCAAAGCCAAGAAGCTGAAGAATGCAGGAAAGTAGTATTTGTCTAGAAAAAATATTATTAAGCCTGCTTTTTTGCCGTTGAAACATTTTTGTGGAATAATGTTGTATGTTGATCTCAAGACAAATATCTAGAACGTAAATGGTTTCATTTATTCATATCGTTTTTTTGCTTTTTAAGCTCAAAAACATCAATGACATGTGTGTACATTTATGTTAGAAGTGCATGTTGCTTTCTGTAAGATACGAAGAGTAAAAAAATATGTTTTGTGGAATAACGCTGCATGTGAAAGTGTTCATATACAACATTATTCCACAAAATCAGCGTAAATTCTAGTAATAAACTCTAATTTAATTGCCTTACTAGACGATATTTAAATTAAAACTCTTAAGAATTGTATGTTTTATGTACTTTAAATATAAAATGTTATGAAACATAATTGGTTTCGTTTTTTCAACTTTTCTCAGAACTAGAATATTCTTGGATACAACATTCTTCTGGGTAAAGCGCCCTCCTCACCATCCAATTTCTAGTGACTGCAGAGAGCGTGGAGTTGAGCGAACTAGCGCTGACTCATTCTAGCGGCCCTTTAACAAACGAGACAGAAAATTATGAATAAAATGTAGATAGGTTCTTGTTATTAAAACCAAACTTGTAAATGAGCCCTTAAGCGGTCTACACACGACACTGCATTTAGTGACTGCGGCAGTGACTGCAGAGAGCGTGGAGTTGAGCGAACTAGCGCTGACTCATTCTAGCGGCCCTTTAACAAACGAGACAGCGCTAGTTCGCTCAACTCCACGCTCTCTGCAGTCACTGCCGCAGTCACTAAATGCAGTGTCGTGTGTAGACCGCTTAAGGGCTCATTTACAAGTTTGGTTTTAATAACAAGAACCTATCTACATTTTATTCATAATTTTCCAAGAATATATTGGCCAATAAGTTTTGAAATTCAAACAAAGCCAAACAGAAACTAATGCCAACGTATATATTTTGACAAATTATAACATATACCTACCTACTTTTAATCTAAACATTTTTTAATTAGTAGGTAGATATGAAAAAGTGACAGTGGTAGATACTCTCAGTATGTAGATACTATCCCTGGTGAAGGACCACCTTTAATGGCTTTAGCCAAGTTCAGTGTCGAGATTCGAACAGCCCGATATTTCCCAACCTTTCTCTTCCTCACCTTCTGCCCTTACAACACATCCCAATTGGAAATGCCATAGTCCTACAGGCTCCAAGTTGGTAGCCGTTGCAACGTTAGCGTGTTATCACATAAAATAAATATATAAATAAAGTGATAGGGATTTTTATAAAAGCAATTAAAAATTTATGGACGGCCCCCATACAAAATGTGTGATAAACATATGTCGCACTTCCCATAGAAAAGTGCCATAAGTCAAAAATTACTATTTTATGTTTTATCTATGAAAAGTAAAGTGACTGTGATTATGCCTAACGAAAATCATATTTAAGTTAGATCACTCCATTTCCGCAAGATGTCGCTAGTACCTCTTTTCGACGAGACCGCTCGTTCATCATCTTTTTGAAGTGAAAACTTCTTTAGCAACGTTATGATTTGAAACTAGATTAAACAAAAAAGTGACACTAGATACAGAACAGAGAATGAAATAGAATAATCGGTCTCCTCTTTGCGTAGTTATGCATATTTTTTTTACTTACTACACTTTTCTATGTGATGTGCGATATGTATATTGTATAGCTTGTCATATTGAATTTGTGTAATACATACCTTGAAGAGTTGAACACCAATAACAGCAAACATGAACTGAAGTAGATAAGTCACTAACATTATATTTCCTATTGTTTTAATGGCAACAATTACACATTTTACTACATACTACAAGTCCCAAACACACAAAAAATTACACAACTCAATTTCCCATAGAAAATTGATTATAACACATTTTTTGTGGATACATAAAAAATTTACAAAGGATTTTTTAATTTGATGAAGGTAAATGGGAAATGACATTTTTTTTAGTATGCGATGATGGTACCATTCAAATTGTTAATTATTTTTACAAACATCACAGGATATAATGTAAATGGGACACAGATCAAGCGATTATTTGGTTCCAGAGGTGTACAGCAGTCAAAATGGCCGATGGGTTCAAAATGGCCGATGGATTCAAAATGGCCGATGGTAATTCAAAATGGCCGATGGGTGGAGGGTCCAGGAGTCACGTGGCGGGCAGCGAGGGAGGCGGAAAAGATAAAAACACACACGCATTATAGCATCTACTATATTATTGTATGTAGATATTGTCTCAGTGGCTCAGTGGAAGAACAAGACATGTTGTCATAAAAACTGAATTTTGAATTTACATTTTTGTTATATCTAAGTAACGAGTAATAATTACCATTAATCGCAAGAATTTTAATGAAGGATCCAAAATTGTTTACTTCAAGATGATCAGATGAAAAAATCTGTTTATTGTTGTTTTAAATGATGTTAATTTTATTTTTCGTGATTTATTTTTGGGGTATTATATCATGTTGCGCTATCTGGTATGCACTTTAATATGTGCTTGTCGCAAGCTTGTAGCACTAGGTTTTATAGTCGATGTTGACAATAATATGATAAAATATATCACATTTCAAACAATAAAAATGACGCGTTGATTGCTTACATCAAAACTTTCCACTTCAAAAAGTGTTTTTTTTCTTCTGCAAATTGAGTGGTCTTGTGATAACCTTTATTTGTTGACAGAAAACCGTGACAAGTGATTGTTCTCAAACTAAGCCACTGAATATGATATAAACACGGAATACAGTGCAGGCCGGAAAAATGGTATGGAAACAAAATCAGTACAAATACAATGTATTAATTTCAAACAAATTAATATTTGGGGATTTTTAAACCAATGATATCTGATATTAAATTATTAATACATGGATCTTGTTCCATACTGTAAGGGTGTATTTTGATTTTGAAAAAGATCCTAAAATTCAAGTTATTATTTTCAAATAAAAAATTACAAATTATACTGTTGTTCCTACTAGACTAGCGCCACACCTGATATTGTAAGCACCAATAAAATCTCAATGGTTTTTCAATTCTATGTTAGAAAAAACTTAACCTTTGAAATGCCGGATTCCTGCAAGTTTCAACTTAAATGTTAGCATTTGTCCAATACATTTTGGTCCTTCGAGCCGGATCTGAGCAGGACCAATTTGTCCCATTCTCAGATCCGGCTCGAAGGATCAATTTGCGCGCACTCCACTTGTTCCATACAAATATAAAGTATAATATTTCATTATTTCAAAAATTGTAACTGATTGGTCAAGAATCAATAAATCAGGCTTTCCTGTGATTTTTCACGGGTGTGCGCCAGAATAAAATCTTGCAAGATTTACATGCAAATACATTCATTAATATATCTTTTAAAAACGAAGATATTGTTGTATTCACCGGTTACACATGTATTTATTACAATTAGCACATGTTTAAAATGTATATATTACTACTATTTTTGACTTGCGCCGAACTTCTAATAATGCAGCACTCAAACATATTACCGAAAGTATTCAAAACCCATGAAAATATATTGCTTGATGCCATTGCCATTCCGGCACATGGCGAGAAAAAATCTTGCGTATCCGATAGGGATCTACGGCACAACAGAGGTTAAGCGTGGCACTAGCTTTTAAGATTACAGTTAATGAGATCAGCTTAAATGTTAGCATTTGTCCAATATAAATCCGTCCTTCGAGCCGGATCTGAGAAGGACCAATTTATATGAAATAATTTGGTGCTGCTCAGATCCGGCTCGAAGGACCAATTTGTACCGGCTCCACCATACATATTGGTCCTTCGAGCCGGATCTGAGCAGGACCAATTTTTCAAATTCCAATTGGTCCTTCTCAGATCCGGCTCGAAGGACCGATTTGTGAGTGCCCCACTTGTCCCATACAAATTGGTCCTTCGAGCCAGATCTGAATTAAACTTTCACCAAATAATCTTTAGTTTCAACTCAAAATAATGATGATACAAGTATGAAAATGAGTGAGACAACATTTTAGCAATTTACATGCTGAAAATTCCTGCAAAAAATCAACACTTGTTATATTCCTAAGTTAAGGTAAGGGGCACGCTTCACAATATTAGAGTTGCATTCAATGAATGATATGTTTCTAGGGGTCACCATCATAGGAATGCTTTCTCTCTAAGGGAAAATAAATCAAAACGGGAAAACAAACAAATAATAAATCGTCAAGAATCGTTTTGGATTTGCCAGAACAAAAAATTTAAATAAATCTTTCAACAAAATAAAACAAACACCTTTGGGTTGGCACCAACATTTGGTTTTGTTAATAATAGAATTAAATATTAAGATATTTACAGTGTGTATAATATTTTTTTAGTAGAATATTTAAAATTTTGATTTGAATATTAAATACTGTTAGTCCAGAAAATAAGGACCTAACATCGAACACCAATGTTGCGAATTAAAAAAATATATATCTTTTGAAATTTTTGTTTTTTTAAATGGGTGCTTGCTACGCATTTCAAAAATTAACTCAGGTATTTTTGGCTTACAATTAAAATCCACTAATTAAGTACTTTAAAAATTTTATCGAGTGGTTTAAATTTCACTCAGAAATGACAAATGTCAAATTTATAGTAATTCAACTTTCCGCCATCTTGAATTTTTGATATTTTAACAGTTCATGTTAGGCTGCGTATAAACAGAAGAAAACCACAAATTATAGGAAAGGAACGAAACAACCACAAACGGCGCGAAACGTAGCTTGTGGTAGCTTCATTCCCTTCCCATAAATAGTGGTTCAACTTGTGCATTTTTTTCCTGTTTACACGCAATATTAAACGTCGATTATCGGCCCATTTCAGGGTTTAATCAAATTATTATGATCTGTCAAGCATAATGTTCATTTTGTTATTCTTGACAGCTGATCGAAATTTGATTAAAAGTTGAAACGGTGCGAAAATCGGAAATTAACCGGAATCATTTAAGTGAAAAAAAAATTGATCGTCGATTTTAAACGTTTCCGAAAAAATTTCAAATATTGGATTTGGAAATGTCATATTAACCCATTTCGAGTAAAAACTGATATTGCATAGTTGATTTTAGTTGTAAGCCTTATTTTGGATGAAATTTATACCTTTTTTTGATCGGACAATTCCAAATGGCCTTCCCGACAATTTACGGTTTGAGAAACGGAAGGGTGAAGCAAAATTTAAACAATATTAAGGTGTTTTAGATAAAAACCAAAGTTAAATATGGAGATACAAACCAAACAGTATCACACTGGTGTTCACATGCTAAGGCAGTTTGTTTATGGTTATTTCTTTATTTAGGATTTGTCTATGGATTTAAAGCTACTGACCTCGTATATTATTATCCATGATGAAAACACTTTTTAGATTAAATAAAACAAATATTTGTTTATGTCAGTTATCAGAAAATTTATTTACCCTATCGACCAGATTCAAAAGAACTTTTGAGAAATAATTCAGAAAGAAATAATAAATATTAGTTAAAAACCAACTATCTAATCATCACTCCGTTTCTCTGAAGAGGTTGGCAGATAGGATAGACCACCACGCAACTCTATCTTGATAACACTCTTGCTTCATTCACATTCATACATTATCTAATATATATCTACTCTTGTGATATCCGCTCGAGCGACAGCTACCCAAATATGGTTATGTGATGTTTATGAATTATAAATTTAATTATTTTAATTTTTTTATGTAACCTTGAAATATGGGATAAATGGTGAAATATAGGTGGATTCTTTGGCTATAAACCGCAGAAAGCAGTTAACATATTCCAAATTAATATTTGGAGGTATGATCAATAATAATTGTAATTAAATCGAATGCCTGAATCAATAATAGGTACGATCAATAATATAATTGTAATTAAATCGAATGCCTGAATCATTAATAGGTATGATCAATAATAATTGTAATTAAATAGAATGCCTGAATCAATAATAGGTATGATCAATAATAAATGTAATTAAATCGAATGCCTCAATCAATAATACGACTGATCAATAATAATATTGTAATTAAATCGAATGCCTAAATCAATATTAGGTATGATCAATAATAGTCGTAATTAAATCGAATGTTTAAATCAATTATCGGATTGTTCAATAATAATTGTAATTAAATCGAATGCCTGAATCAATAATAAGAATGATCAATAATAATCGTAATTTAATCGAATGCCTGAATCAATAATAGGAATGATCAATAATAAAAACTTGTAATTAAATCGAATGCCTGAATCAATAATACGCATGATCGATAATAATTGTAATTAAATAGAATACCTCAATTAATAATAATAGATACAATCAGTAATAATTGTAATTAAATCGAATGCCTGAATCAATAATAGTATGATCAATAATAATTGTAATTAAATTGAATGCTTGAATCGATAATCGGATTGTTCAATAATAATTGTAATTAAATCGAATGTCTGAATCAATAATAAATATGATCAATAATAATTGTAATTAAATCGAATGCTTGAATCAATAATAGGTATAATCAATAATAATTGTAATTAAATCGATTGCCTGAATCAATAGGAGGTATGATCAATAATAATTGTAATTAAATAGAATACCTGAATTAATAATAATAGATACGATCAGTAATAATTGTAATTAAATCGAATGCCTGAATCAATAATAGTATTATCAATAATAATTGTAATTAAATAGAATGCCCGAATCAATAATAATTGTAATTAAATCGATTGCCTGAATCAATAAGAGGTATGATCAATAATAATTGTAATTAAATCGAATGCCTCAATCAATAATACGACTGATCAATAATAATATTGTAATTAAATCGAATGCCTTCATCAATAATAGGTATGATTAATAATAATGCCTGAATCAATAATTGGTATGATTAAAAATGATTGTAATTAAATCGAATGCCATGATCAATAATAATTGTAATTAAATCGAATGCCTAAATCAATAATACATTTGATCAATAATAATTGTAATTAAATCGAATGCCTGAATCAATAATAGTATGATCAATAATAATTGTAATTAAATCGAATGCCTGAATCAATAATAGGTATGATCAATAATAATTGTAATTAAACCGAATGCCTGAATCAATAATAGTTATGATCAATAATAATTTTAATTAAATCGAATGCCTGTATCAATAATAGGTATGATCAATAATAATTGTAATTAAATCGAATGCACATCACACACTCTTTGCCTCACTCACATTCATACATCGTCTGATTTCTAACGAATCACAAATATTTCTTGAATGCTTGACTTTCAAGAGTTCTTCTGAAATTGGTGGACAGTTTAAATAAATTTATCTCATAGTTATAACACAATATTTGTTAATAATAAATTTAATCAAATTACGAGTTGTATTTAGGTATTTATTATGTAAAACTAATTTGTTGTTAATATTATTTCATGAACGTTAGATTCATAAAAACGTGAGAGGTTAATAATACACTGTGAAGAAAAACCTATCGATTCAAAACATAATTGAGTGTAGATTCATCATAGGAGGTGCAGTGGGTTATTAGTAGCAATTGATAATTAAAAGAGCAAATAAATAAATAAATTACATACCTTAGAAATTGATGATAGACGTCTTTGTGTAAATAATAATTAATAAATAAAATAAATAAATTTTAAAGATTGACGAAGAATGTCCAGAGAAAGAATAATTTAGTATTTAAAAATAAGAGTTTTTGAGAATTGAGTTGCCACTAAGAAACATAAATATTAACTGAAATTTTGATTAAGTAAACATATATATATATATATAAGTACAGCTTGACATGAATAACTTTGCTGTATATAGTGCCACCAACTTAGATATTTACGATACCAGAGCAAAATAAATCAAAATTAATCATTTTCAAAATACATACTAATAGTACCAAAGATATTGAAATATAATAGATGTGCCATCTGCTGTTTTTACTAGGTGGGACTGGGCTTCCGGGTGTCGCCGATTAACAAATAACAAATAAACTAAATTACCAATTAACAAATAAACTAGATGAACGAATAAACCAAACGAACGTTAAACTAAATGAACGAATTCTTTCCGTATTCGAACTGTATTGTTAACCAACACTAACGCACACCTTCAAAAAATCAACGAAATGAACAAATTCTTTTCGTATGCAAACTACCCTGATTAGGTCGTAGTCCGCCGACAGTCGCGCGGACATTATAGCATATCTCTTTTGTATTTGAATATCTTTGAATAATACTGATAATACAAATTAAGGTTATATTTAAAATAAATCATAATCTGCTCTTTCGTAGATGGCGCTAATTTAAATTATTTTAGGAAAAAAACACGCTTTGCAAGTTATGCTTTAAAACAGGTATGCCCAACCTGTGGCCCATTGGCCTCATGTGATCCAATTACAGATTTTTTGTGACCCAAAATGAAGTTTTCACCTTTCTATATTTTTGGATTTTGGCATTCATACAAAAACAGAAAAAATCTTTTTTTTATGTGAATACCTCACAAGAGTCCCAGCTAGTGAGACTATGGTATCCCCGATTGGAGTATGTTGTGAAGCTGAGGAGGGTAAGGAGATGGGGAAGAGGAAGGTGGGGAAGTACCTGGCTATTCAGATCTGGTCACCAAACATGGCTAAAGCCATTTCAAGCTTGGGTTCGTGTATAATATTTTTAAATGAATTAATTGTGAAATATCACAAATTATTCAAATAATCAGGATTCGATCCTGCGGCCTTCAGATTGTGTGTCAATAGTCTTACCCCTTGACCACGGCGGCCGTTAATCGTTCTCGTAAATTTACAACATTTGTATTATATTTTGTGAAATAAGAACTTTCTTTTTATTAGATCTCGGACTCTCAATGGGGTCTTTGATTTATTGCTTGAAAAGTGCCAGGGACTTGGCCGATATTATTAAATTGTTTATGAACTCGTCCAAAATCTGATATTTCTTGCGGTTTCACAATAATAGCATTTTTGGACACCGAATTACCGGGAAAAATTTATCCTCCTGTATTCTTGGACAGATCTAACGGCCAGCATTTAATCAAATTCTGACTGCCCCCCCTCCCCTCCCCCTGTTTATATTTGTGGCCCACCTAAACTTAATATTTTTTTTTGGCCCACCAAACGATTTGGGATGGGCAATTATTTGTTTGCGCCTGTACATATGCAATATGAACATGAATTAATAGTTTTGTCCGAATCCAAACTCAATTGTTGGAAGAAAGGCTAACAAATAAAATATTTGATTGAATCACTGGAACAATATTGTATTTGAATACCTTTCTTGAAAGAATTGAGTTTGTACACGAACAAACTGTTTATTAATATTGTGTATGTACGGGTGCAAACAAATCAATCATTTTAATATTTTAAAGCATAACTTGCAAAAACTTTTCTCCTAAAATAATAAAATTACTGTCATCTATGAAAGAGCAGATTATGAATGCTTTTTAGTTTACCCTTAAAGTGACCGTAGATAGTCTTATTTCTGAAATTATCAGGACTTTTAACCCGTTAGTTGCCTGCAACGGGCAAATCTAGTACATATATTAATAGGTTCATGATATTTGTGAATCTCTAAATCTTGAGAATAATGTTTTCTGTGTCACTTTTTACAGGTTTATCCCATTTATATCACAAAAACTAAAACAATTACATTTCAAGATATTTTTTGATAGCCGAATAACAAAAAACATGACCATCTGCACAGTTATCCGTGTTAAGCTGTATTATTTTAACCCAAAGGTGCGGAAAACCATTGAAAAAATTAAACTAAGTATGTCTTTTTTTTAACAAAAGTATAAAAAAATTACCAGTTTTTACCAAAAAAATTTATAAAAAGCACTTCTCGTCGTAAAGATGTATGAATGTTTTTACCTTTTGCAAGTTACTAGCATATGTATTTAATATTAGAACTAAAGTCTGTCAATTAAGAGTAGAAAATATTAAAAAAGGAACTACAAAATTTGTAGGCTGGCAACACCAATTTAACAGTCAAATATTATTTTAAAGTGCAATGATACTGAAAATATAGAACACTGTAAATCACATTTTTAAAATCATTTTTTTGTTCTCAAGGTTAAACGTCACGTACGTTGTAATCTACGCATTCACAGATGGCACCAATTAAATTATTTTAGGTTTTAATACTTTTTGCACGTTACGCTTCAAAATTTTAAGGTAAATTAATTGTTTGCGCCGTACATATTTAATATGAATATGAATAAATGGTTTTGTCCATAAACAAACCGAAATCTTTCAAGAAAGGCTAAAAAATACAACATTGGATTGAGTCACTGATACAAAATTGAATTTTTCAGCCTCTCTTGAAAGATTCGGGTTTGTTTACGGACAAAACTTTTTATTTATATTCGTATTAAATATATACGTCGCAAACAATTAATTCACCTCAATATTTTAAAGCAAAACGTGCAAAAAGAATTAAAAACCTATAATAATTTAATTGGCGCCATCTGTGAATGCGTAGATTATAACTTACGTGACGTTTAACCTTAAGGTACCTTAATTGACAGACAATAACATAAATTTGATTAAAAGATGTTTTACAAAGTGATTTGTTTTAATTTAAATTTAACAGTAGGTGCGTTTGACAACCGGTCTTTCGCCCTTAGCAACTGGTCTTTAACAAGTTAGGGAACGTACCCATACTACGTGACACGTTTGGGGGGGGGGGGTGTCTTCAAAATGTCACGCTTGGTACAAATGAGCGGCGGCGGGCTTAGGTTTTTGGTCACTGGGGGGGGGGGGAGAGTTTAAAATTGCAAAAAGTTGGTCACGTAGTATGGGTACGTTCCCTTACCTGTGCGCAGACTGCCAATAAGATTTTCAATTTGCTTTCCTGTGGATAACAATTGGATAGCAGTTGCCAACTGGTTTTTTTTCAGTTGCTCTATGAGTGGATGGACTAACTAAATAAATCATTTAGATGATTGGACTGCTCCTGCTGATCTGCATCAGATTGATCGATCAAAAAGTTGGGAAAAGTCTCTCCGCATTACGGTATATTAATTAGCCTATCGTAATCATGATGGCGTATGTCAGGTTAAACAAAACATTCAGACACCTTTGTGACACCCAGTGCCGGTGGCCGGGCAGGATACGGGATACAGGGTGGTGGGAAATGACCTAGCGTCCCCTTACCTTGAACATTTGCACGCCCATTACGGCGAACATAAACTGCAGGAGGCACGTGACCAACACTATGTTTCCTATGGTCTTTACCGCCACTATCACACACTGAACTACGTGCTACAGACAGAAATCAAAACCCATTAAAATAAACAGAAGTTCATAGATAAAAATATAAATTCAACAGTATAGAAATTCCTAAAAACTGGGAAAAAACCTACACTAAAAAATACACAATATCGACGCTGGAAACGAAAAATGGCTAAGGCGCCTGGTTAAGCATCATAGTATGTTTTAATGTTTTTTTTCTTTTTTGTTTGCGCATTATATATTGGGATTGGTTAGGTATGCATTCGCAGACTTGCTGGGTAGCAAATGCCAAAATTCTGAAATAATCTCATGTACCTAATCTTCCCATCCTAAATGTCACCGTAAAAAAAGACAATTGTTGCAAGAAAAAGTACCCAACTTTGGAGAGGTGACAGTGTGCTTATTTGGAGCGCAGTGTAAATTAACATCTCAGACAGGGCGCATATATCATAACATCTTGCTATAAGTAATATTACGATTTCAAAATTAAAATTTAATTTGTGAAGTATACACCACAACCTGGAGATCAGTGAGGCCCCATCTGCAACGGTGAGTCCTATTTTCCTTTATCCAATCTGGGCTTATCTTATCTTCCAGAAGCCCAGATCTGAACCATCGACAGACACTATCCGTCGGGTTTGCAAGTGGTTTGATAATAATTTTCCTTTAGATGTATAATGTTGTCCTTCCCGAAATGAGTTTTATTAAACTCAATGGGAGTAATGTATAATAATTTTTATTTTATGTAAGTGTATGCATATCGTTCCATTAACTTAGCGAGCAACGTAGTTTCGGGACTGGTCCTTCGTGGGTTGCATAGGGCTTTGAATGATATGGTGGAGACATCTGTGGACTACTAGAAACACTGATTTGTATTTGCGCATAAAACTGCATAATGATGGCAACTGGACTATAGATGTCTCTCAAGTGTCCTTTTGAAACCAAAATTCAAATATTTTTGAATTTTTCAAATTTTGCTATAGATACATGGTGTAAATTCGTTCTGTCTAACTGTGGTTCGCCACCTCATTGTGAAATCAGTCATCAAGTATGGTGAACCAAAACTGTGGACTGAAAATACATCAAAAAGGCCGCCAATGCTGAACTGACTTACAAGGATGGTCTCTTTATGTAAATGCAGATTTTGCCTGATTGTCCTTTTTTGCTGATATTTTGTCCGCGAGTAGATTCAACAACCAAAAATATATTTTTAGGGATATCAGGTCTCAGGAGAGTTTAGGTATTATTTATCCACCCCAAGCAAATATTATGATGTAGCGCCGTAGACTTGTGACATTAAAGATGAGCCTTCACAATAAGCTACATTGTTTGTTTGCACTTCTGTTCAATAAATCAAGTTTTCTAGAGTTTCCCACATGTTTTGGAAAACTCTAGGATACTTGGTTTGAAGAACAAACATAAACAAATAATATATCTTATTGTGTTTAATGTCACAGCTGTGTGGCGCTTTAGCCATTTTGTCTTTCCAGTGTCGATATGTTGGTAAAACTAATTATTTATTATCGAATGTTAGTAAAACTGGGGGCAGGACTAGTCCTGCACAGGCGCAATCGTAGCAGTCCACTCCGTGCGCCAACTTGCCAAGGGGCTAAGGAGCCTGATAATGCCTAACACCTAATGCTGCGTATACACACGAGAAAAAAAGCGTGAGCCAAACCACAAATTATGGGAGAGGAACGAAGCAACCAAAAGCGGCATTTTGCGAAGTTTGTGATTGCTTTTTTAACTAACTAACCACCACGCTGTCTCTCCGTAGGGGCAGGCAGAGAGGATGGACCGCCAAACAACTAAACAACTCGGTCTTGACATATACCCCTTGCCTCGTTTACATTCATACATCGTCTCATACATGCTCTTCTATTATTTTGACTCTTGACATGGCCCAACTCAAGTATCTGGTTCACTTGGTCGTGCCATGTCTTTCTTGGGAGTCCTCGACTTCTTCGATCATTCACATTTACGTCATATTCTCCATACACTCCTTTTCTCGTTCATTCGCTCTACATGCCCAAACCATCTGAGCATCCCTTTCTTAATTTTACTCATTACGCTTACATTATTTGCATTACAAATTTTACTCATTACGCTTACATTATTTGCCTTGCATTATTTGCAAATCTCCACGTTTATCACACAATTGTACATGATTTTACCACACATTCACCTCAGGGATCTCATTTCTACAGCATTCAGTCTACTTTCATCCTTCCTCTGCCAGTTCCATGCCTCACTGCCATACATCAGGGTAGATACCAGTACTCCATTATGGACGGCTAGCTTCGCTTTTTTGGACAGTATTTTGTTGGTGCCAACGGCATTCAGTCCTCCATTAACGGAGTTACCTGCATTTACCCTTCTTTCAATATCTCTATCAGCTTTCCCATCTCTCGTGAACATACTTCCCAAATACACAAACTCATCCACCTGCTTCAAGTATTCAATTGCTTTGTTCCTTTCCCATAATTCGTGGTTTGGCTCGCGCATTTTTCTCATGTGTATATCCAGCATAACACAGCACCCTTGAGATTTTTACTACCAGGGTCTACTTTGGGTGAGGGTCAGCCCTGACTTGGGGTGACAAAGTCAACAAAGCAGAATATTGTCAATTGTCAATTTTCACTAGAATTGAAAGATTTGAAAGACCAGTATCAATTTTTAAAAAATCACAGATAATTTATCAACTAACACACCGATTCCATTATCTGCGTGCGTTAGTTAATCCTGCGTGAAATCTGGTTCACAAATTGGCTTTGAATTTAAGTGTTGAGAAGAATTCAGACAAGCGATAATATAATATATTATTTTATTATTTAAAAAATTCTAACTGATTTGTCAAAAATTCAGACTATCCTGTGATTTTTCACAGGTCTGCGCCATTTTAAATAATATTATTTTTTTTAAATCAAAACAATACTAAAGAACTCAAATAAAAAGTAACTTTTCTTAGGCATTCTTCTGTAATACAATAAATTGCTGCGTGTTTTCAAACCATGAGGTTTGTGTTTAATACATTTATGATGGATAACTAGTTCATGTTATTAATGTATAAGATGTATGTATATCTATGTATTGATAAATGTGAAGAGTTTTGTTACAAACCTTAAGGCCCTTTGCTCTGTTGATAGCCCTGAGGGGCCTCAGCACCCTGAGCACCCTGAGGATCTTCACCACGGAAATAGCCCCCGAACTGAAAACAGCCAAAGGTAAGTATTATTTAAAATGTACACTTCTATTATTCTGACTTTTGTCATGACCTGCCGAACAATTCTATATCTTTTGTTTATTATTTATTGTTTATTGCGGTATTTTAAATAAGTACATAGTTATCTATGTCCTAATACAATCCTTATATATATACATACACTTAAAATAACACATCTATACCAAATCAATCACATATCTTCGCAATTTAATTTTAAATGCCTTTATGCTCTCTTCCAAATTTATTTCTTCTGGTAATTCTCCAAATATCTTCAATGCTCCGTACATCAATGACTTTTGACTCTGTGTTTTTTTCCTAAGGGGAGTCTTAGTTCATTTCTTTTCCTCGTTTCATGTCTGCTTTGTAGTTTAATTTAAATCGTATTGAAGTAAATAATTTGTTTATAGTCTGTCAAATAACAGTAGAAAATAAAAAAACTTCAACTACAAAATTTGTAGGCTGGCAACACCAATTTAACTGTCAAATATTCTTTTAAAGTGCAATGTCACCGAATGTATAGAATACAGTAAACCACATTTTAAAAATACATTTTTTAACAATTATTATAAGCAATAATTATCAGCCTGAAACACTCATCCACATTGAAAAATCTTCCGAGAAAAGATACATGACGCCAACGGGACTTGAACCCGTGTCCTCTCGATTGCCGGTCGATTGCTCTTGACCACTGAGCTATGGCGGCTTATCTCGTACCCGCCAAATGATTCAATATATGCTAGTGTTTCATTCAACAATTACTGCTTATTATATTTTTTCCACCTGAAAACAACCAACTTTATTTTTGCGAGAGAAACATTGTAAGTGTTAAATCCCTCGCTAGGTGGCGTCGAGACAAATTATGTCTTCATTTATTGGGGAAATACTTAAACTTGTCAAATATTAATTATTATTTTTTTAATTGTAAAACTAATAATCGAGAGGACACGGGTTCAAGTCCCGTTGGCGTCATGTATCTTTTCTCGGAAGATTTTTTAATGTGGATGAGTGTTTCAGGCTGATAATTATTGCTTATAATAATTGTTACCCTTTGTGCTATGCATAAAAAATCTTGTCTTAAAAACGTTAGTTTTACAATTAAAAAAAAATAATAATTAATACATTTTTTGTTCATGACATAAATTTGATTAAAAGGTGTTTTATAAAGTGATTTGCTTTCATTTCATTTAACATAAATTTGAATTTAACAGTAGATAGAAAGGAAGAATCACTAACGGTGAGTTTAGTTACACTAATTTTAGATCTGAATGAGTTAAATATATATTCAGATCTAAAATTAGAGACACGATCTAAAGCCCGGACAACGCTAGTAGGTACTTAAGCTAGTATTAAATAAATGTGAGCAATCTCTAAACTGTGCTTTATATTTTATTACATTATCGTTTTTCTTCATTATTCAAAATTGCGAAGGTATAATAATAATACACCTATACGCAATTCTAATTTTGAGATCAGTGGGTAGCTATATTGTAATGATATTTTTTTTTTCACTTTTTAATTTTTTATAAAAATGTAGGTTACACAGCTTTACAACAACACCATGAGTTATATGTTTAGTATTGCCATTTGACCTACAGTGGCGCCCTCATATATTTTCTACTCTTATTTGACAGACTAAATGGTAAGATATTTAACTCCTTCAACATTTTCTTGACTGAAGTGTACCTATTTTTCTTTAATATAGTTCTCATAGCTCTGTTTTGTAGAATTATCATAGTTGGCTAAGAATAGAATGCTGCTACAGTAATTTACGTGTGGTACAATGATTTTTGTGAGGTCGAGATCTCCTGATGGACGAGATTTACTGTCAGATTTATGTGGTTTTCTATGGCTGTTATTTGCTTTTTCTATGGGTATCAGCCGAGAGATACTCTATCTTTTGTGAGATCGAGATAAATCATGGGCGAGATCTCCTGTCAGATTTGTGTGATTTTTTTTGGCTGTAATTTGCTTTTCTATGGGCCGATGTCAGAATTTCAGCTGTGAGTTGTCACATATTTTAGTTTAGGTCGTTTTAAACACGAATTGATGCAAGTATGCACGATTATTTATTCATTTAACAGCCTTAGAAAATTACACAAATCTGTCAAGAGATCTTTTCCGATTTCTATCTCGATCGAGATAGCGAGATCTTTTGTCAGATTTGTGTGATTTTCCGTGGCTGTTAAATGAATAAATAATTGTGCATACTTGCATGAATTCGTGTTTAAAACGACCTACCCTAAAATATGTGACAGCTCACAGCTGAAATTCTGATGTCGGCCCATAGAAAAAGCAAATAAGAGCCATAGAAAATCAAACAAATCTGTTAGGAGATCTCGTCCGTCAGGAGATCTCGATCCCACAAAAGATATAGAATCGCTCGGCTGATTTACTTGATTTTGCCATATCTCGGACGGCCCTGATTTCTTAGTAAATAGTTTTGTCATAACTTCTTCTTCTTCTTCTTCAATGGCGCTACAGCCCATTTCGAGCCTTGGCCTCCTTCAAAATAAGCCTTCACCGCCCTCTGTCCTCGGCCGTCGTCTTCCAATCTGCAACATGGAGTAATCCTCTCGCATCCTTCCTGACATCATCCTCCCATCTCAGTCTAGGTCTGCCCGCCTTTCGTTTACCTCCCGGGTGTCCTGTCAGAACCTTCTTCGGTACTCGTGTGCTTGGCATTCGGTGCACATGTCCGGCCCATCTTAATCTTTGGAGTCTTAAATGGGTGGAGAGTCTGGGAGCTTGGTAAATATCATAGAGCTCATTATTGTGGCGGATTCTCCATGCCTCTCCCTCTCGCACCGCTCCTAAGATTCTTCGAAGTACCTTTCTTTCGAAGATGTCCAGCTGTTCCGCTGACTTTGCTGTCAGTGTTCCCGCCTCACATCCATAGTCATAACTTCATGCACAACAATGATCACAGCCCAAAGAAGATATAGACCTGCCCATAAGGCCGAGGAAAACAAACCAAATTGCGCGGATCTGGGAGTTGGTGAAGGCATTTCCCTTTGAGTGATTTGTCAATAAAAAGGTATCTGACAGTCTGCAGGCAACTCACATTGTAGAATTACTATTTAGTGTTTGAAAATAAAATCCGCTTTCGAATAATTATAACTTTTTACGATGGCGCGTATTGCTCACTATATATAATTGAGAATCCCAAATCAGGCGAACAAAGGTTCGGCTTGTTTCCAAAATCGATCATTTTGTTATAGTATGTAGTTAGACACTTTAAAAAATGATTTATAATTTACTCATCGGAGCAAACAAACGATAATAGTAGTAGAGCGATGTTAGAAATTTTCTTTTGTTTATGATACAGAATCAAACAATCCTAATTTTTGAACTCGAGAAAATAACGGCTTGGGAACGAGATGTTCCACTATTGTATTATTACAGGAATTGTTTGCGTAATAAATGGGATTGAGGAGTTGAAATGGTGTCTTTATTTAACACGTGGTTTACTTCCAACTCTTTGAAATGAATTCCAGATTTTACCTTGGGACATGAGTATGTTTTCTTTGGTCTGTGGAAATAATCTGACTAATATTATAATTGCGAAAGTGCGTGAGTTTGTTTGTTATGCTTTCTCGCCTAAACCACTAAACTGATTTAAAAAATTCTTTCACCAATAGAAAGCTACATTATCAGCGAGAAACATAGGCTATATATAATGGTAAGCTCTGGAGTTATGAAATTTGTATAAATGAAAATGTGTGTATTTCATATATTTTAGCAGGGGTAGGTAGGGGGAAGGCAGGGGGAAGGTGGGGTTCGCGGAGAGAGAAGAGACGAGAGAGGGGGAAGGCGGGAAAGGTGGAAGAGAATGGGGACGCACGGGAAAGGACATGCAGGGATCAATTTATTTCTTTGAACGGCATTACAATGCATGCCGGGTATCAGCTAGCGATATATAAAAATAAGCTAAAAACATTGAGAAGAAGATAATAATATTAATCTAAATGAAAATATGAAAGAGAACAAGACACAGAAAACAGAACAAAGAAAAAGGTCGCAAGTGTAAATTCTAAAATTTGAAATATGAGAATGACTATTATGACGGCTTGACAGAAGGTGGCAATGGTGAAATTGGTTAACGCGCACTTCCCGGTTAGATGAGAGGTCTGGGTTCGAGTCCCAGTTGCGACCATTGTCTTTTTTCTGTTTTCTGTGTCATGTTCTCTTTCATACTTTCGTTTAGATTATTAGAATTATTTCTTCTTCAATGATATATTACGTTGATAGGAATAACCTTCAAAAACTTATATTTAAAAGAGGGTTTTTGTTAAAATTGAATAATAATGTTAGTTTACAATTACCTGAAGAACATGGATATAAGTGAGACGCAGACAACCAGCAAGTCCAGGAGATTGAAGGCGGACCTGCAGAAGGCGCCCTTGTGGAACACGAACCCGTACGAGATAACCTTCAGCATCAGCTCCACGGTGAAGACGGTTGTGAAGAAGTAGTCGAAGTAGTTGAGGATCTGCAAGCAGGAGGAGGTCACCGCTGATTCCACTAGCTACCGGGTCTATTCACAACACCGACTAGTCAATCAACCAACTTCAGGAAACAATCACAATCATCGCAACTATTTATTTCGTTTACTTGTCAATATTTTGGACGTGCCGATTTTCAACCTCAACAAAGTTTTATTAATTTTTTACAAAACCGGGACCAGCTCATTTTACACAAAAAAAAAAAAATTTTTACCCCAGTAGATAGGTAATAATTAGATGTAATTATTTCCGTGAGCGGAAATTAAAAAAAATGTATATTATCGTTAATTTCTTAAATTTAAAAATACGAAAATGTCATTTTTCAATGACCTCCATGTTGTAAATTACAGCGGTAAATATGCACTTTTTCACGAAAAAACACTTTGCAGAAGTTGAATAATTGCTAGAATTATGTATTTCGGAAACTTTTTGCATTGGGGGAGGCGGAAAATTATGCATTTTAAATTTCAATTGCATAAAATCAAAATTCACTTCGCGTCTTCGCAAACTGGCCGATCTGTCACACAAGCCCGCTAGACAAACCCTGCGTAGCCAGACAAACCATTTAAAAACGTAGGCTGTTTTTTAAAGTTAAGATAATATTCACAAGCCCGCTATACAAACCCTGCCTTGCCAGACAAACCATTTAAAAACGTAGGCTGTTTTTTAAAATAAAGATAACAACATGGAGGTCATTGAAAAATGACATTTTCGTATTTTTAAATATAAAAAATTGATGATAATATACATTATTTTCAATTTCCGCTCATGGAATTAATTACATCTAATTATTACCTATCTACTGGGGTAAATATTTATTTTTTTTTGTCCAAAATGAGCTGGTCCCGGCTTTGTAAAAATTTACCAAAGTTTTTGCAGCAATTGTTGCCGAGAATGGCTCTAACATACCCAATCTAAATTAATCTAACATAACCTAACCTAACAAACCTAACATTGCGTTCAAGTATTACGAAACGCAATTTGTGAAGATTTTTGACCCTCCCTCTGACTATTTTTAACACCCAAGTGACTATTTTTACCTAAAAGTCACAATTAAGTTGCGCAAAGGACTCACTTAAACAACACTGACTATAGCAATTTGGGTTTATGCATTTTTCACATTTAAAACACTAATGAATACTGACAACTGACAATGAAAATAAAATAAAAATGACATACAATACAGACGAGGGATTCCCCATAAAACATAAACGAAAAGTGTTGCCAACTTGGGAGAACAAAATAAAAATGATGTACAGTACAATTGAGGGATTCCCCGTAAAACATAAACGAAAAGGGTAGCGAACTTGGAAGATTCGGTAACGCACAGCCCCCACAAGTTTTACAAGACCCCACTCCCCCCATATTGCGTTACGTAATACTTGAACAGCCCCATATCAAAATAAATTCATATTTTCGCAAATTACTGTTTACATAAAACCGTTTATCGATCTAGTACATTTTTAGTGAGTTATCAAAAAGCTAGCCCTTTTTTCACATTTTCTCCACACACGGCTGGCGTAGTCCAGCGGTAAGGCTCTTGACTAGCACTCCGAAGGTCGCGGAATTGAATCCCAGCGTGGCAAATAAATTTTATTTGATAAATTTGTGTTATTTCACAATTTATCCATTTTAAAATAATATACGGTATATTTGCGGCATGTTCCAGAGTGGAAGATACTCTCAGTATCGCCCTGGTGTAAGACCACCATTCAGAATAATTGAAACATTACTTGAATAGCCAGGTACTTCCCCACCTTCCTCTTCCCTATCTCCTTCCCCTACCACTACCTTCAGCCTCACAATATACCCAAATTGGGGATGCCATAGTTCCACTGACCCAGACGGGAGCAGTTGGGACTCTTGTGCGGTATTCATTTAAAAAAAAAAAAGGGGACCGGAGGACAAAAAATTTCTTCAAGTCCTATGTCATCTTTGGGGTTGCTGTGTGGGGGGTCTTTTTAGGGAAAGGAATGAGAGGAAGTTCCGGGAAGGAAAAAGGTATGAGGGGTGGGTAGGAATCTGGGGTCAATGTGTTCAGGAGTGACGAACGTGTGAATACATTCCTCACCATATGGTGCAGGGCGATGGGTCAAGAGAGTCCGGTTAGTGAGGACAAAAGGCCTCCCTCAATCAGTCTCTCGCGATCTGGCCTGCCACGTACCACCAAGACTTAGACAAATCTCACTCAATCTAGTGTTGGTTATCTAATAAATGGTTCTGGGGCAGCGGTACCTCTACCCGTCTCCCAAATTAAATATTTTCAAAAAACATTAAAATAGAAAAGACACGGAAAAAAAAATTAAGTTGTGACCAAAGATATTCAAATACAGAAGAGATATGCTATGGTGTCCGCGCAACTGTCGCCGGACTACGCGCTAATTAGCGTAGTTTTCATACAAAAAGAATTTGTTCATTTCGTTGATTTTTTGAAAATGTGCATTAATATTGGTTAACAATATATTTTGAATAAGGAAAGAATTCGTTCATTTAGTTCAACGTTCGTTTGGTTTATTCGTTAATTATTTGTTCTTTTAGTTTATTTGTTAATTGGTAAACAACATCGGCGACACCCGGAAGCGCAGACCCACATAGTAAAAACATCAGATAGCACATCTACTTATATTTCAATATCTTTGGTTGTGACCGAAACTTAAAATCAGGACCTTAACTTTGTATTTATTCCAATCGATGTCTTTAAATTTCTGGAGATATACGATATGGAATCCAGTAAGATACGTGCAGTAACTTTGAGAGGTGATTCTAAATGATAGTACAATTCCAACATTTGTAAGGTAAAACTGTACAATTGTTTAAACATCATAATTGCAACAACAATATCAGAACTGAGTTATTTAGATATTTCGCTTGTACCTAGATTGCACGCAGTTGGCAATACTTTCTCATAAGTAGTAGATGTGTTCAATTGCACGGAATATAACTACAAACAGGCTATAATAACATACCTCAATAAATCAATGTTAACATAATAGGGGGCGATCAAGTATTACGTAAGGGGTCGTCCATTAATCACGTGATGTTTTTTAGCAACTTTTTAACCCCCCCTCCCTCCTGGTGATAAGTGGTGAGGTTTTAGACTAACCCCCCCCCCCCCAAATCACTTATATTTTTTTTTGTACAAAGTATTTTGAAATTTTCAGAATATTATCACGAAAAATAAATACACGTGATATCTCATTAATCCCCCCCGCTCGTGATATTTCGTGATTTCTTCCGAACCTCCCCCCCCCTTTCGAGCCTCACGTGATTAATGGACGACCCCTAACGCAATTTTGAAGATTTTTGACTCCCCCTCTCCCCCATGTAACGCGCCGTAATGTTTTTCCGTACCCTTCCCCCCCTAAACGTTACGTAACGCCCAAGTGACAATTTTTACCTGAAAGTCACAATTAAGTTGCGCAAAGTACCTTTTTTCTTGTTTTAATCGCGTTTGTGGTAATAAATAAAACAAGAGAACGAAAAGGATTGCCAACTTGGAAGATTTTAATTCCCTAGTGTTTTTTTTATCTAAATAAAGAAAAACATGTTACGTAACGCATTGTTCGAACCCCCCCTCGTAACGCACAGTAACGTTTCACAAGTCCCCCCCTCCCCAAGTGCGTTATGTAATACTTGAACGGCCCCATCCTACTATTCTTCTGCCTGGGTTCTTTAATTGAGTGTTGAAAATCGGTGTCCATATAATTAACAAGTAATTTACAAAAACATGCTTAATTAATACTACATACAAACAGACACACATATTGTGTCGCATCTCTCTAAGGACAAGGTGGATTTGACTTAATAATGTCATAATTTTTAGGTTAAGGTGACCAACAGAAATTCAAATGTAACATTGCCAACAAATGGCCAATCAGCGCCATTTTGTTGTTTTATTAACCTATGAAATAGCTGATTTTAAATCCATTACAGCTTTCTATCTAACGGTGCGTAATCTGGAAAGCCCGAAGTAGATGGCGCTAGTGTGGCCGGAGATCATTTGCATGACATGACAGCTATGTGATACGGTTGGTTAAAGGAGGAGGTAGCGCAACACGGCATAACACCCCAAAAATAAATAACAAAAATACTTTTGGCCGAGAAAATCTTAAATCATATATGATAGTTGTACTTTACTGCTGATCACAATTTGTTCAAAAGCTGGAACGTACCTAGAGTCGGCATTTAACGGGGATCTTTCAAATGCTAAATGACAAAATGGTGTTTGTAATGTTCTTTAATGTGGCCTTACTAGCCCACAATAATAATTAGTACAACGTAAGTTCTTTTCGTCTTTATTTGGATGATACAATGGATTCGATTAGTAATGTATTTTATGTCTAAAGTAGCGACTGGCCACAAAGGCTTCTCGATTAGCTCGGCAACGGGTGCGTCAGCTGTGTGCACCACGAGCCACTCGTCAAACTTGGTCGGAACCCAAACGTTTCCGAATGATATCCAATACATCGATAATTACATATACTACAGTGTTGATTGGCCATTTGATGGCAATGTTACATTTGAATTTCTGTGAAACAACACCCCAACCACTTTTTACCATAATTTCTTTCATTTTTCCTAAAGTAGCTGCTATGTACAGAGGTACCTAATAATTTCATTTTTGATATAGATAGTAATATTATTGTGAATTTGTTTCTATATATGAAACACACCTATGTGTGCTAAAAAAACTAACATTACATAATATACTGCTTTTATTCGCTTGATTTATAATGTACCTATTCAAGTGAATAGATTTTTTTGCTAAAAAAATCAAAAATTATAAAAACTGTTTTATCTAAGATGTGTTTTATATGTAGCTGATAGCTTTATCATTATTTACACTAAAAATTGAAATTTACATAGGGTAAGGGAATAAAATTGTAATTCAGTTTTTCAACACTTGCATTCGTAATTTTTTTTTTAAATATGTGACACGAAAAATCTCTCTCATGAAAAATGACATGAGAAACCTCTCTCCGTAAGGTGTAAAGACAAGGGAACTACAGTTTGTCAAATTAATAAGAGTAGAAAACATAGGAGGGCGCCACTGTTGTTCAAATGGCAATACTAATATTATATAACTCATGGTGAAATGTAAAAATTAAAAAGTGTTAAAAGTGAAAAAATATTTTTTCATTGCAATATAGATAGATACAGTTTGTCAAATAAGAGTAGAAAATATATGAGGGCGCCACTGTTGTTCAAATGGCAATACTAAACACATAACTCATGGTGTTCAAGTAAAGCTGTGTAACCTACATTTTTATAAAGAAATAAAAAGGCATAATAGTGGAAAAAATATTTTTTCATTGCAGTATAGATACTCGCCGATCTCAAAATTAGAATTGCGTATAGGTATATTATTATTATACCTTTGCAATTTTGTGTTAACATAATGAAGAATAACTATAATGTAATAAAATATAAAGCACAGTTTAGAAATTGCTCACATTTATTTAATACTAGATAAAGTACCTAGCGTTGCCTTGCCTGGGCTTTAGATCGTGTCTCTAATTTTAGATCTGAATATATTTAACTCATTGATCTAAAAGTAGTGTTACTAAACTCACCATTAGTGATCCTTCCTTTCTATCTATTGTTAAATTCAAATTTATGTTAAATTAAATTAAAGCAAATCGCTTTATAAATCATCTTTTAATCAATTTTATTGTCATGAAGAAAAAATGTTTTTTAAAATTTGGTTTACTGTGTTCTATACATTCAGTGTCATTGCACTTCAAAAAAATAGTTGACAGTTAAATTGGTGTTGCCAGTCTACAAATTTAGTATTCAAGTTTTTATATTTTCTACTCTTTTTTGACAGACTATACCCACTGATCTCAAAATTAGAATTGCATTTAGGTAGGTATATTTTATACCTTTGCAATTTTGTGTTAACATAATGAAGAATAACGATATTGTAATAAAATATAAAGCACACTTTAGAAATTGCTCAGATTTATTTAATATTAGCTTTAGTACCTACTAGCGTTACCCGGGTTTTAGATCATGTCTCTAATGTTAGATCTGAATATATTTAACTCATTCAGATCTAAAAGTAGTGTAACTAAACTCACCATTAGTGATTCTTCCTTTCTACCTACCGTTAAATTCAAATTTATGTAAATTAAATTAAAGCAAATCACTTTGTAATACACCATTTAATCAAATTCATGTCATTAAGTAGGTACCTTAGCAACAGTGCTTCTCCGATTTTAATTTTTTTTCTCAAAAGAAGGTTTTTTAAAATGTGATTTACAGTGTTCCACATATTCAGTGTCATTGCGTTTTGAAAAAATATTTGACAGTTAAATTAGTGTTGCCAGCCTACAAATTTTGTAGTTCCACTTTTAATATTTTCTATTCTTAATTGACGGACTATATATTGCCATTCGACTGGGAAATGTTTAGAGACGCATTAAGGACGTTTCTGAAATTTGATCACATGCCGAGAATAGATAGTTTTTTTTCTTTTACTTCTCCACACAGGAGGCCCTGATGAAAATAATTTCCATCGGGGCCTGTGTCATCTGAGATGCTTTGTGAAGGGTCCTTTTGAAAAGAGGAAGGAATGAACATTGGTTGAAATAATTAGACTGTTATTTTTTTATTTATTTTTACTTTCTTGATGTCGATGACGACATCAAGAAAGTAAAAATGTAAGTTCTTACCTTCGACCAAGTATATCTAGGCCCATGGGTCTTAAAAATGACACCGGAAACAAAAATATTGGTTTACGAAAACATTTATCAAAAGGAAAGTGCATTATCTTGCAGTAAGATTGCAAGAAGCTTTTTTTTACCTTTTGTTGGTTTGCATTAAGAAAATTAGTCTTTCAGAAAGTTCGGGTAACGGAATCACTAGCTTTGTGAAGATCGTTTTTAAAACACAAAATTGAGGCAGTTAGAAATATGTTAGGTATGGGCCATCCCAGACTTTATTATTAACAATTTAATGAGTTATATGAAAACTACAAAATATACATAACTATCAGGAAGATTCAAGGCAGCTATCGAGAAAAGACAGTAGAGTAGCGTGCCTTGGAGGGGCCCTGTATCAAAATTAGTTGGGGGGCCCTAATGAAGGATAAAGCTTTCTCACAAAAGAAACAAAAGGCCTCTGTAGCCGGGGGCCCCGTATCATTGATACAGCTGATACGGCGGTAGCTACGCTACTGAGAAAAGAGCAACAATTGATAAAAAATGTTTAATTTCTTCCTAACGAATTCGATGGATAGTTGTATTGTGAAATTACTTATAGGTGGTGTTGTGTTTTCGATTGAAATTACTTATGGGAGGACTATTCTGTAGTTATTATATTGATGGTTCTTACCCATGATATTTTATTAAAAATTTTGACAACTTTTTTTCAAAACGTAAAAAATATTTTCCTGATATCCACAATCCATTCGGTCACATACATTAAACAGTATAATACAACATCTAGTCTACTACAATAAATTCATTCAATTCTCTCATTAAACTTGGATCTAATTTTATTAATCAATCCGGTTATGATTGTTATTGCCTTTACCAATAAGAATATTATTGTTGTTTCGTAAACTAATTTTCATGATATAAAATTATAACTATTTATTTTAGATTTAAATAACTATTATTAGTGTCCGAGGTCAGGAAATTAACATGTTCAAATATCTAATTCTTTGGGAGTCGAAAGATCTCATCGAAATTAGTGACATTTGTAGACATTATTCTTTCAAATTAGTATAGATCACACCTCCAAGGATTTTATGTTCAGTGATCTTATTGTTTATATTAATTCCCTAATCAATTGCAATCTTTGAAAAAAATTGCAATCTTTTAACAAATTGCCATCTTTGAACAAATTGCCATCTTTGAACAAATTGCAATCTTTGAACAAATTGCAATCTTTGAACAAATTGCAATCTTTGAACAAATTGCAATCTTTGAATAAATTGCAATCTTTGAACAAATTGCAATCTTTGAACAAATTGCAATCTTTGAACAAATTGAAATCTTTGAACAAATTGCAATCTTTGAACAAATTGCAATCTTTGAAAAAATTGCAATCTTTGAACAAATTGCAATCTTTGAACAAATTGAAATCTTTGAACAAATTGCAATCTTTGAACAAATTGCAATCTTTGAACAAATTGCAATCTTTGAATAAATTGCAATCTTTGAACAAATTGCAATCTTTGAACAAATTGCAATCTTTGAACAAATTGCAATCTTTGAACAAATTGCAATCTTTAAATAAATTGTAATCTTGGAACAAATTACAATCTTTGATCAAATTGAAATCTTTGAACAAATTATAGACTATTTTTAAACTATTTATGTTAAAATGCGCCTGCTCTTAACACAGGAACTCTTAGTGAGACAGGCACAGCACAATTACCTATGTAACATAAAAAAATTAAGATTATAATAAAAAAATAATAATCTTTGAACATATTGCAATATTTCAACAAAATGCAACCTTTCAAAAATTGCAATCTTTGAACAATGCAATCTTTGAACAAATTGCAATCTTTCAACAAATTGCAATCTTTGAACAAATAGCAAACTTTGAACATATTGCAATCTTTGAACAAATTGCAATCTTTGAATAAATAGCAACATTTGAAAATATTTAAACGAACAATAATCTTCGGATTGTAAAATAATACCACACATAATCAGATTGCAACTAACAGTAAATATATCTATATTGTGAGATTGCATTTTACAGGAATTACAAATAAGATTGCAATAATAATTTACAATCAACATGAAAGTCATTGCAGAAACCCCCACTTCCACTACAAAACTTACCGCCCAATTCCGCTGGAATGAAATGATTATAATAATTCATTATTATTGTATTTCTGCGTGTGCGTATGATGTGGCGCAATGAAACTGCTTAACCCTTTATAGGACAACTTTTTTTTTTAATGATTCGCCCTTAATGGTTTTATTTATGTTTTCTATATTCATTTTGATGAACAGAAAAAAATTTATTTTTTTATTTTTTATGCTCAGTGTTATTGAAATTTTTGATTTATCAGCGGTCTTTTTTCTGACCGGTGTCCATTTAGTCAAAAAAAAATACACGATCTAATAATTTTGTTTTCATTACAAAAAGACAGGTTGGTAAGGAAAAATGTACTTTTATTTATTTGTGTTACAGGAGAATCGCTGCATTGATAATTTTATAGTTTCTTCAAAATAATAAACAGTTCTAAGGCCTCGAAGACTTCTTCTTTTTACCAACAATTCTAAGGCCTTGTTGGTTTCTTCTTTTGATCAGGTAAATGGTGTGGCATATAATGTTAAAAAATTCTAAGGCTTCTTGAGTTTCTTCTTTTGACCAGATAAATAGCATGGCATAAAACACGGTATGCAAAGAGCTACTTTGCAAATGTTGCATGCTACTGAGCTTCGTACCACTTTCAGCGACGTGCTGCAATAACTGCATCTACGAAGTGTACATTTTTCAGGATAATGATTAGAATTGATATCGTCAGCTAATGTAATTTGAGGACGACCGATCCTTTTTCTTGAAGTAAAAGATCCTATCAACTGATCCGCCAATTGGTTTCGGAAATGAAGATGTGTAATAGGTTTTTTTTCTTTATCCAATTTCTTCAATGTTTCCCTATATAAAGTGTATGAATTAACAATGTCATATTCAACAAGGTAATACCAGATTTTTAACCACCACCGCCTTGATTTCCACGTAATGTTATATGATGATGCAAGTTGGTCAAATCGATGAACTCCTCCCATATACTTATTGTAGTCTGCTATGCTTATCGGACAGGGTACATCATCTTTGCCGCCCTGTTTGTTGGTTCTTTTTATTGTTGTTGTTTTTGAAGGATCATGAAAGTTGGACGCCATGCAAACTGCTTTTGTACCCCTGTATTTCCATTTTGTTACAGATATAGAATCTGCCATAACACTATCGTGCTCGCCAAGTTTCATGAATTTATCTTGCTTAATTTTAGAACTTTGAAAAAATTCCATCCTAAAACTAAGTAAAAACTTATGTTTGTGTTGCAAAGGCTTTTACTTATACATATAATATTCCATAACTATTCTACTTCAATTTTAGATATGTATCAAATAATTATTACAGTTTGAATGAAAATAAAAAAAAAATAATTTTGATCAGAAATTTTACGAAAATCATTTTATCAAGGATGACACATATCATCGAAAAACTCGATGGCGGGAAAATATCCACAAAAAATAATTATTAGTAGTAAAAGAACACAATATTGTCATACGAAATTAGGTGTATTGTGGTTAAGAAATTATTTGCAGTGTCTATAATATGATAATCAAAAAGGGCCTACATTTTAGCTTTTGAGGTAAGATTTTAGACATGACGCTAAATAATTTGACTTTACTTAATTATTCCACACACAATTTTTAATTAGAATACAAAAAACCATATAATATTGAGTATTTTACAAATGTACTTACTTTGTTTTCATAAATAACTCTCAATGTTCGCGAAACAAGAACATAAAAATAAGTGTTCTTGTAAAACTGAGAGCGGTCGTGTTCCTAAATGGACGCAGGTCTTGAAACTGACCAGGATGCGATTTTTGTAAATTTACTCAACGTGTGCGAACTTCGGGGCGGTTGGTTAGATTTAAAACCTCTGTGCGTTATCTGAGAATGATTAGAACCCATAAGGGTGATTATAACTTGTAAACATAAAGAAATATAGACCTTAATGTTGCAGGTCTCAAAACTATCCGTTTTTAGCTTATGACCTATAAAGGGTTAAACTTTAAAAGTTACGCAACATCAGTTGCAGTTCTTCTTATAAAATATCTTTCTGTTTGTATAATTCTTAAAACAAAAACAATTCATGATTATATATTTTAGCATTTTTAATAATAGTAAAATATTATTTATATTTTCCTTATGCATTTAGTTTTCCTTCTCCATTCAAAAATTAAAGCTAATTTTAATTACATATATTGTCATCTAAAATTAAGTTCTCAAGTTATTTTGCATTTAAGTACTGAGCCAATATTGTAAAAGCAAAGTTTTCTTTAATCTTTTCCATCTCAATTCCCTCCCCCATAACAGATTATTATATAATTTTAAGAATGCCATAGATTCACAGAGTGTTATTAAAAAACGTTGTCATTGAAACAAACAAATTAAACGGTCATATTAAATCAAAAACTCGATTTGATGAATATCCTAGTTTATCAAACATCGCAAAGTCCCGAATAAAGTGCTGGAAATAGGTACTTAATATAGGTCGCGCAAATAGATTTAACCCAAACATTACACACTTATGATTGCATGTATTAGTGCATATAATATACAGTGAAATCCTCTTAAGAAGTTTTCCAAGGGACCGGAAAAAAACAAACTTCTGAAGCAGGAAAACCTTATACTTGGGAAAAATTGGGCCGATTTTGGGCCGAGGGACTGAAAAAACCAAACTTCTTAAGACACAAAACTTCTTAAGAGGATTTTACTGTATACACTTTAACAATTATGTCATTGTAAAATGTCACTGATAAATGGTGCTTCATCTTGCAAACGCCCTTTGGCTTGCAACACCTAATGAGCTCTTTTCAATTATTTTCGTTTTTTGTTTTTGGGGTGTTATGCCGTGTTGCGCTACCTCCTTCTTTAGCCAAAGTTTCGGACATTGTTGCAGTGTCCATCATCAGGGCAGATCCGGTAGATGTGTGATCTGCTGGATCTGCCCTGATGATGGACACTGCAACGATGTCCGAAACATTGGCTAAAGAAGGAGGTAGCGCAACATGGCATAACACCCCAAAAACAAATAACGAAAATGCTTTTGGCCGTGAAAATCTTAAAACGTATCTCACTCTTTTCAATTAGTTTAAAAATGAATTTCAATTCCATTGGAATTTTATTTTTCAAATAACGAGTTTGAAACATGCTTAATGCAAGTAATGCATCTGTTTGAGTACTGTTTGGGTCAACTCTGGCTGCGATACCCATGTGCACTTTATTGTGTATATTTTTCAAATGAGGTTAAAGCTGTTAAGAAGAAATATGCAAGTTCAGTTTCAAAAAGCACACAATAAAAGAACAGATTTATCACTTACAAGATTCCTCTCGGATCCAGCGTTTAGAGGATCCTCAGCAGCCAACATGGCTGAGGAGAACATGATGCAGACCAGGATGACGTTGCCAAATAGTGAGTGGTTGCATAGCCAATGGCAGAACACTCGGAACCTTAGGGAACATTGCAAAAACATAAGTGGCATGTATATATGTATAAGTGTTAGGAATAAGTTAAAAGTCTGCCTAACCTGTGCTATACTTGCAATAGAAACTAATTAAATTAATATATTTCTGTGGGTTAATGGACTGATTTTTTTTTTGAATGAATGCTTGTAACCCAGTTTACGTAAAACTGCATTCAAAAGTAATCATGCAGCATTGACTTTTGACCACAATTTATTTTCAAATCCATGTAAAGTTAGGTTATGTTGTTAGAAATTCTGACAGTAAATAATTTTGAACAAATGACAGATTTTTGTATCGAAGTTCATAGAATATCACCTAATTAAATTTTTCTTTTTAATAGTAACTAAATTTTGATAAAAAAAAATCATAAATCTAATGCAACATGTACATCTAAAGGGAACAAACAAAGATCTATATGTAGTATATTATATACCTTTGACCACTCAAGCGATAGTGTAATTTTAGATTTTTTTACATTATCTCCACACAGGAGGGAGGCGGGAATGGATACCGCCACCCCGAAAACCTTTATTGTATAACCAACACCTCTGCCATAGGTCACCCCAAGTTGTTCACTACGTTTGGTGATTTAGCAGGGGTGCCCGGGTTCATGGGGTGAGGTTTTTCTAGGTTTTGGAGGCGAATGACCAGGAAACACTGAATCTCAGATTCCTACCCACCCCTTACACCTTTTCCTCTCCTTCCTTAAAAAAACCCCTCCACACAGCATCCCTAAAGATGACATATACCCCGAAGGAAATTATTTTCCTCAGGGCCTCCTGTGTGGAGCTCGTGTAAAAAAATAAGGATGATCTGAGGAAAAAAATTCTCTCAGGGCCTATATCTGCTT
The DNA here is from genome assembly GCA_917880885.1 of Limnephilus marmoratus. Taxonomy (NCBI): domain Eukaryota; kingdom Metazoa; phylum Arthropoda; class Insecta; order Trichoptera; family Limnephilidae; genus Limnephilus; species Limnephilus marmoratus. Next base: position 9,462,675 of record OU862935.1, read on the forward strand.
TAGAGATGCTGTGTGGAGTGTCTATTTAGGGAAATAAAGAAGAGAAAGTTCTTGGAAGAATCCATCCCTCCCATTGCGGTGCAAGGCAACGTCCGGCTGGAGAAGTCTAGGTTAGATCTGCCTCAATCAGTCTCTCCCGATCCAGCTCGCCACGCAGTAGGTGGACAAACTTATACACCGCCAAGACCAAGACAAACCTCACCCCATGAACCCAGGCACACTTGCTAAACCTACCAAACGTAGCAAACAACTTGGGGTGATCTATGGCAGGGGTTTTGGTTTTCTAATAGGGAAGTTCTACTGATACCCGCCTCCCAAATTGAAAAAAATTGGGTTGGTGCACTCACCCTAAAAATTCTACTAACAAATTACAACAAACATATAAACTGTTTACTGTAGTTTAAAGTCAATGAATCCACCTATATTTCACCATGTACCCCATATTCTTAGATTTTATTTAAAAAAAATAGTACAGTCTGTCAAATAAGAGTAGAAAACATAGGAGGGCGCCACTGTCGTTCAAATGGCAATACTAAAAATATAATCATGGTGTTAATCTAAAGCTGTGTCGCCTACATTTTAATTTAAAATTAAAACGGCATAAAAGTGAAAAAATATTTTTTCATTCAACTGATCTCAAATTAGAATTGCATATAGGTATATTATTATTATGTCTTTACAATTTTATGTTAACATAATGAAGAATAACGATATTGTAATAAAATATAAAGCACATTAGAAATTGCTCACATTTATTTAATATTAGCTTAAATACCTACTAGCGTTGTCCAAGTCTTGGATCATGTCTCTAATTTTAGATCTGAATATATTTAACTCATTCAGATCTAAAAGAAGTGTAACTAAACTCACCATTAATGATTCTTCCTTTCTACCTATGTACTGTTAAATTCATATTTATGTTAACCCCTCCGAATTTTCGAGAATATTTTGGTGTCTAACAAAATGACATTTTACGAAAACTTTTTGTTATTACCGCTTCACAATTAAGGCTCTATAAATGAAACATTTCTGAACGTAGCCGAATAGTAAAAACTGTTTTAGAAAGGTTACACAATAGGCTTTCAAATTATTATATTTCAAATAAATATTAGCATTTGAAAATATTAAAATTTAGAATGCAAACATTAAAAATACGTAAAAATGAATCATGTGATGTTTTTATGTGAAAACGGTACTAAAATTAGAGATATCACAGATTGTGTAAACAACAATACTTATTCTATTGTATATATATGTAATAAACACTTTTGTCACCTCACTTTTTTATCATTTCATATAAAAATATTTAATAAAAATTTAAAATGTGGAGCGCGGTGGAGCAAATTTGTGCAGGTAAATATTTTTGTCAACTACACGACTGACAGCTGATTCCTGTTATGTATTTCCATAGACAACTTGTTAGGGATGTGCAGCTTGATCTACTATCTACCTTTTACTTTTTGTTTTAGGGATGTAACTAAAATAATAACGGAATTAGAACGATTTCTATGGATGTTTCCACGCGCTGACGTACTTGACTGCTGTCCTATTTTTAACGCTTATATCTACTTACGTTGCAGAGGGGTTAAATTAAATGGAAGCCAATCACTTTGTAGAACACAATTTAATCAAATTATGTCATTAAGTAGGTATCTTAACAACAGTGCTACCTCGATTTAATATTTTTTTTAGGAACAAAAAAATGTATTTTTAAATGTGTATACGGTGTTCTGCATTTTTAGTGTGATTTCAATTTAAAAGAATATTTGGCAGATAAATTAGTGTTGCCAGCCTACAAATTTTGTAGTTCAATTTTTTATATTTTCTACTCTTATTTGACAGACTATAAATCCATTTTAACCCATAAAAATTACCTGCATACCTACAGTTACCAGATTTTGGGTAGCTATCACTCAAGGGCATTAGCTGTGCTACCCAAATTTAGTTAGCTATCGCTCGAGTGGTTAAAATGCACACATAATTAGTTAGAAGCCTTTCTATACATATATTATAAAAACCAAAAAAAAAACACAATTTTTATTTAAAAAAATAAACATTTCATAATAAAATCATAAAAATTTAATTAGTAAAGGGAACTCTTTTAGAGGCCGATCTCCTGCGATAGCTTTAACAAACATTTTATGGATGGTTAGGTCGGGGCCACAATGTTTTTATATTTCGTGGCCAATAATAAACAAAAAATGTTTTCACCCTACCCAAATGTTTTTGTGTTTTTCATATGTTTTGTAAAAAATTTTGTCGCAGGAGATCAACCTTAACATTCACAGTAAAATGCAAAGCTACAAAATGCATTCAATAGATGGCACCATCAACACAAAACGAAAAAACACACAAATAATGTTATTTTAAAACAATGATTATTTGAAAACAGTCAAAATTTTAACATTTTTAATTTTTCTTGGACATTAGCAACAGTAAAAATTTTGATGGTTTTCAAATTTGCAACTTGACATACTTACCTGTGCGGGCAATTAAAAGAGGAACTAACAATGCATATTTCTATATAACACAGATTTTTGTAATAAAATCTACACTAGCAACAATTCCGACTGCACAGTTAAATATGTCGATCTGTACACAAGCTAGGTTTATAAACATGGAAGGTAACAAATGAATATCAATAAGTACCAACCTACATCATAAAAAAACTATGCATATTTGGATCTTTTGCAACATAGACACTAAGAGCCAATTGTTACACAGAATTTGAACAATTCATCAATTTTCAAAGTTCTTTTCAAATTCTATTATTTCATCATTATGAACCAGTTGCTTCAAAGAAATGACACACAACAGAACTTGAATAGAACTTTCACAGCACTTGAAAATTAAATTCGAAATTTGATGAATTCTTCAAATTCTGTGAAGCAACCCGTTGTTAGACACTTAGACCCAGTTTTTCATAGAAATTCAGGTGTGACAAAGTCATCATGACCATTCAGGGCCATTTTGTTTTTTTGACATTTGAAAGATCCCCGTTAAACTCTGATTCTAAGTGGGTTTCAGCTTTCTCTCTGTTTATTTGTTTATTAAGACATACACAGTACATTACGATACAAGTAATAAGGCATATTAAATTAAATTATTACATTTACATAAGTCCACAGAAATTTTAAAATTTAACTTTTCTCGTTTCATAAAAACGAAGTTGCCTAAATTTTTCTAAAATTGCTGTCGGAAACTTTGGTTTCATAGAGGTGCACATTTAAATTTTTCCGTGGTTAACTTTTAAATTCAAATTCTAATATAAAACATGGTGTTTTACCTCTCTACCACATATTTCTCACCACAACAGTAAGGAAGATACAACGATTTGTATGAGACCTATGTGAGCTGTTCCCAAAAGCAAATAAATTAGCCTGATGGGTTAAACACCAATTCTCGGCCGGTTTTTAACAAATTGATATCAGCCACTACCGTCATTCAAGACAGCTGGTCATAACTTGATCAAAAGCTGAAACGGGCAAGAAATAATTCTTAACTGACACCATTCAAATATCAAAAACTATAGTATTTGATTAATGCCTTCATTAAAAAAAAAAAAAAGAGTGTAATTCACACGCGATAGAAGTGAAACTAGAAAGTCGCTAGATGTCGCTTTATTTCTTTTGCTGCTTTTTTTTAAGTTGTGTCGAAGATTGAATATTGATTTCACAAAATAAATATGTTTTTTTTTGGATTTCGTAGGATTCTAACTCCCGTTCGCTTGATGTCTGTCTAGCTCTCTGGCTGCTGAGACTTGTCAGACACCTTGCCCACTACGCTGTGAAAAGCACAAGTGTGAATATATTAGAACCGAGTATTTGTGTAAAACTGAGTTGCGACGCATTACGTTTCATCCGAATTTCAAGACACTAACGGCGCTGAAGAATTTTCACTTCAAAAACTGTTATTGTAGCTTGCAGAGGATTGAACTTAGTTTGACTCCTGGATGGAAACCTGAAGCGTTTGACCACTTAGCCATAAACGTGTTTCATATTAGAATTTGAATTAATATTAAAAACGTATGTCACTGTAGGTTAGGTACATTAATGTTATTCATGCACTAACTAACTACGTTAAACGTAACGAAAATAACACTTATCTAGTGACTTATTTTTGGAAAAAAATGTACATTCATGATATCTACAGGAAAAGAATAAGAAAGTTATTTATTACTAAAATGTTTAGCGAAGAAATAAAAAATAAATCCAAAAAATAGCAGTTTCATAAAACATATAGGGAAAAAACTGATTCGTAATTTAATATTTTTTTGTTCATTCAAAATGCCATGTTTTGTAAGTACTTATTTGGTAAAATGCAATCACTACAATGTTAACATTTAGAAAATCATGGCTACACATAACATAACATTTTCAAACACATAATACGACGTATTTGTTAATAACTACTTTTGCAATCCGTTTACTTTCATCTATGTACGTTCCAAGTAAATAAACAATCGATTTGGTCACTATTCGATGTTTTCACGGCCAAAAGTATTATCATGATTTGTTTTTGGGATATAATGCCTTGTTGCGCTATCTCCTTCTTTAGCCAATGTTTCGGACAGCATTACAGTGTCCAACATAGTAACACATATGCCCTATTTTATTTTTTTTTACATTAACTCCACACAGGAGGCTCTGAAGAAAATAATTTCCCTCAGGGACTATGTCATCTGAGATGCTGTGTGGAGGGTCTTTTGAGGAGAGGAAGGAATGAACATTGGTCTTGAAGAGACCCATGTTGTAGGAAGGAGGAAACACAGAGGTCGGCAAATCATTCCACAGCCGAGCTGTTGGATACAAGAACGAATGGAAGAAGCGACCCGTTCTCATGTGGCAAATATCAACCGTGTACATATGTTGGGCACGCGTTTGGCGTGTTTTCCGACTATGCACCGGTGCCGAAGGGATCAATGACGCTAGTTCCTCGGAGAATCTTCCATTGAAATACCGGTAGAACAAGGATAGCATTCCCACCCGACGCCTGTGCTCTAAAGATGGGAGAATCTATCAAACGGACCGCCCGTTTCTGCACAGAGTCGAGGGTATTTTTCAGATATTTTGGAGCTCACCAGAGGTGACTGCCAAATTCAACCATGGTGCACACTTGTGATTTGTACAGGGTTAGCAGTTGTGTACTATTAAAGTATCTGCGGGCCCTGTACAGTACACCCAGTATTTGAGAGGCTAACTTTACTCTGGCTTCGATGGAGCCCCCGTAACTGAGCTGGTCACTTAGAGTTACACCAAGCATATTATCAATGGAGGGCCTGTTCGGAAGATTGCTTCCGTTGAAGGAGACTAGATTTGAAGATAGACATTATAATACTGTCCGAAACGTTGGCTAAAGGAGGTAGTGCAACACGGCGTGGTACCTAAATTCAAAGCGTAATAATAAATTTGGTTGTTCAGTCAGTTGAAGATACAAGCATTCACTGTTTAAACATCAAACATTCAAAAATAAAAAAAAATATATTGATATTTCGGTTGTTCGTGGATAGTAATGTATTTTGTTATTCCATGTTTGGTCTGGATGCAAATGGCAGTTACGACAGTTGGTTGTTATGTTCGGTTGGTCAAGGATAGTATAGTAAAACATCAATCGACGCACGTGCCAACAAGATATTGGCCATGCAAGTTCGGTTGGTCAGGGATAATACCATAGATCTCAATGTTCGATATTATTTGTACATTAGCCACTGGAGCGATCACGCGAAATAAATAAATTTGCCTCGATTGCTCGAGATTTCCCAAAAGACCATTTTTTTAATTTTTCGCCAACCTTAAAAATATTATACCTTCGAATTTTAACATGGAAACATAAAAATTTATTATAGTCCTATATAGCCAATGAATTAACATGTATTTTACCGTTTATCTCATATTTGTAGGATTTATAAAAATATATATAAAAAAATCGCAAAGTTTATAACCGTGCAAATCATGCGTGTTGTTATTTTGAAACTGCCGTGAGGGGTACTTATTTGAACCAACATAGAATATTTTCGATATCTGTATTTGTCTGTGGTATACTTGATAATCAAAGATGCATATCTATGGAAAAATTACTTAATTCTAACAGTAAACAGCTGATTAAAAATTCGACGACGACGACATTTACTGATTTTTAACATCGTTCTAAAATAGTCCACAAAGTTCGGATTTGCGACATCCATGGTCATAATAAATAAAGCGTTTCAATAACTTCATTTTAAAATTAATGGCTGGCCGGGAAAATGTTTTAAATAATTACAATAAATGTTTTACGAATGGTAGGAAAATTTGTCTAATTTTCGACCGTTATCAATCGCAGAAAAATAAAAGTGGTCCATTTTTCGACCATAATCGCTCCAGTGGTTATTTACATTACAAACAAGAAGTTACGACGAGTCCGTGTTAATATTGATAGTTTATGTATATGTAAATGTGTAATGGGTTTATAGCATCGCTATTAGTGTTCAATTATAACAATATAATACGAAATACCTATACATTTAAACATCAAACATTCCATACACGATGTTAACGTAAATATCTACTGCATCAGTTGTCCTAAGTTCTGAGGAACGGATAACTCGGTTGTTCTGGGATATACAAACAATTTCAAACTACTACGCTTCGGTATATGTACATTCCTGGGATAAAACAATTATCGTTTGCTGTTCCGTTCACCTGTTTGTCGGGGAGAATACGAAGAATGAACTGTACTGCGTTATCGGTTGTTTTTGGTTGGCCATGTTGACTTCCGAGACGCGGCGCGGTCTCGCCGACACCTTTGGCCCCGGTACGTCTGGTTCCTCTGCTCCTATTGGCCGGACGGTCGACCAATCGGGGGACAGCACATTGTTAGGACAAATATCGCCGAAGCCAAGTTAGTTATGTACATGAATTGGACACGTACAACGAGGAATATTTGGCTGGACAATTCAGTGTAATACAAGCGTTATACCTAGTATTCCATACCTAATAAAAGGTAAGCTGTAGGCTGGTTTACACATTTCCTTCCTTATATCTTAGACTTGCTCATTCCACACTCGTGCACATTCCGTTTCAGCTTTTGCAATACGCCCACTTTCATGCCAGCTTTTGCGTAACGAACCTAACATATTTATTACATACAGATATGTAAAAAATATAAATCTAATCAAAAAACAGTTTGCATGTAACTATAATATGTTCATACATATTTTTTTCATTCTTAATTGATATTTCTAATATTATAACTTTTCCTATTAATGTTTATTATGTAACAATAGTTATTCATCGTTAAAAAATAAATCATAATTAAACAGGAATGCACAAATGAACATAACAATGAAATAAAACAATGTTAAATAAAATTAATTATCTTAGCGCAAATAAAACATCTGTAAAATTAAAATTATTGTAAATAACTGTTCAATTTCAATCAACAATAAAGCGTAATAAATATAAACGTTACAGAATAAATAATTGACGTAATAAAGATGTAATAATTAAATGAAAAGCGAATAAAACAGACTTCACAATAGAAAAAAAAATATATATGTGAAAGCACCATTGAAATAGAAAATATACATAGAAACTTCGGTTCTTTTACAGATTAACTGTGAAGACATCAGGAATATTTGTAACCACTTTCGTGTTCTGTATGTAATTAAATATGACGAGAAATAATTTTATTTTTTTTACATTAGCGTATCGAATTAATTCATTTGAAAAAAAATATACAGTGTATTTGCGGCACGTTCCAGAGTGGAAGATACTCTTGGTATCGCCCTGGTGTGAGACCACCATTCAGAATTGAAACGTTGCTTGAAATGGCTTTAGCCGTGTTTGGTGACCAGATCTGAATAGCCAGGTACTTCCCCACTCTTCTCTTCCCCGTCTCCTTCCCCTCCACACTACTTTCAGCCTCACAACATACCCCAATTGGGGATGCCATAGTCTCACTGGCTCCAGACGGGAGCGGTTGGGACTCTTGAGCGGTGTTCATTTAAAAAATAAAAAATGAATAACAAAAAATAGCTCCACACAGGAGGACCTCAGAAAAAAAAATCCCTCAGGGCCTATTTCATCTTTGGGGATGCTGTGTGGAGGGTCTTTTTTAGGGGGTAGATAGGAATCTCGGGATCAATGTGTCTAGGAGTGACGGAGGTTTGAATCCATCCCTTCCACGGCGATGGGTCGAAAGAGTCCGGAAGAGGTCAAAAGGTCTCTGTAAACCAGTCTCTCCCGATCCGGCCCACCACGCAATGTATGGTCAAACGCATTCGCCGCCTAGACAAATAAAGACCTAGACAAACCTCACTCTATGAACCCGGGGACCCCTGCTAAGTCACCAAACGTATCGAACAACTTGGGGTGACCTTTGGCAGGGGTGTTGATTATCACCCACACCCACATCCCAAATTGAAATTTACGCAGTATTTTATCTCGAATGGCTTGTGATAATGAAGAGCCACCGAACAAACTCTTTATATAAGTACCTGTCTCTCTCCCATAAGACTTTAGTGGCATATTCATTACAGTACAGATTATCACAGTGGTCAAACATATATATGAACTTCAATCAAAGATTATTTATGTACCGAAGCATCTATGTAGTTTTTCTTTGTCTATGGGCGGACATACACAATATAGAGTAGCCAAATGAACTAAATTCAATGCCGATAAAAATAGGTTAAACCATAGACAAGAGGCCCCCAAGCAACCATCCCACCGGCGTATCCCATCTGAATGCACCCAACGTCTATGACATCACTTATAATAAATTTTTAACACTTAAATTTAATTTAAGTATTAACTTCAATTCCACAATCAGAATAGATACACTGAACAAAGAATGTACAAACATTTACCCAAAATTTTATCCTATAAGATTTGATAATGTTTAATTATGCCCACACCACCCTGGTTGAAAATTAGTTAATGACCTCCACGCTAATGACCAAATTCTTGAAATAGTATCGCAATTAAAGATTCAATCGAAGATCTAAACAAATTTTTTTGCAAAACAAAACTCGAAAATATTACTCTAATACACTAACATAAATATATTTTTCTCAAAATAACATAAGAAGCGGTTTTGTGAATAGTTGACCTAGTATTAAAAAAATAATATTTCCAATTTTCCCTTATTCAATAAATCAAAATCAAAATTTCCTCTGAAATCAAAAGATTTCTTTATTTCAAACTAGCTGACCCGGACACAGGTTGCTGTGGCTAACGAAAAATAATGCCATTACTCAACCTTTATAACCAACGCCATCTGTTAATTTGCATACATATCATATTCACACTGACCGCTTGCCAGCCCGCTCCCTTTATATGTTATATATTTCAACCAATTTACACAAAACCTTGACAAATTATATGCCTAAACCTTCCTCATGAATCACTCTATCTATTGGTGAAAGCCGCATGAAAATCCGTTGCATAGTTTAAAAGATCTAAGCATACAGACAGTGGAAGTGACTTTGCATTATACTATGTAATAGATATGAAATTACACAGTTAGTCCAAAGAAACATTACCATCTCAATTAAAGTTCTTTTTTTCAAACTTTCTGCACGAATGCTGTGATTTCACATTGAAGAAATTGTCTGTTTTAAATGGTTTAAATAAAAACGCCACCATCTTAAACTGGAACGGAATGTAACAGGACTACGCTACACTCAATTAAATTAGAAAATCGAAATTAAAAAGGTTTTTATGTTAGAGTAGCAGAGTTGAATTTTAGGTTTTTTGGCAATTATTAAATCTTCGATTGAATCATAGATTTCGCTATAATTTTACATAAATTAGGTGACTAGTGCAGAGGGCCACTAATTAATAACACCAAATTTTGGCAGAGAGGACAGAAGACCAAACAAATCTGCCGAGCGATTCATTATCTTTTGTGGGATGGTTATTAGATAACGGACGTTATCTCCTGTCAGATTTGTGCAATTTTAACACATTTACTGTCACATTTTTAATTTAGATCACTTTAAACAAGAATTCCTGCAAGTATGCATGATTATTTATACATTTAATGTACGTTGTACATAGAAAAAGCAAATAAATTACACAAATCTGACAGGAGATCACGTCCGTTATCTAATAACGATCCTACAAAAGACAGAATCGCTCAGCTGGTTTTAAAATCTTTAACAGATTGGCTGCTGAATTTTGAGCAACGAACCGAGCCCAAACGTTTCTAATCAGTGATGGTGGCAGCGAACCGGTTAAATAGGAAATAGGAGTACCTTTAGTTTTTATTATTCAGTGATGTCTTATTCGTTTCGTGTGCACCAGTGAAATAGTCAATAGCACCGAATGGCGACGTGGGCGGTACCTGTTTGTGTTGGAGAAAACAAAGAAAGAACTGCCGTCCGGAATGGGTTTCTTGGCGTTTTTTATCTCCACATCGGACAGTCGCCTCGGCCTGGCTGAGGACTTTTTGCTCTTTGGTTCTGGCACAAATATTACACATTACACATCATTACACGTATTTTATCAAAGTAAAAAAAATACATATTATTATGTATTATTTTCATCACGGTAAAATTTGAACGAAGTTTCGTTCTAATTGTGAAATTGTTTTTTCACCAAATTGTTTAAAAAAAAAGAACTGACGGTTGTTTGTGGGACATTCTTAAATACAAGTACAATAAATTAATTAAAATCTTCTTAAATTAAAGGTATTTTTAATGCATCATTTTCAAATTTGGTATAGATTGAGCAGTTAGAGTTGACCCAAATAATTACTCGTATATTGAGTGTATTGGCATTGAGGGAATTTCTAACACTATGGAAGATCTACAGTCTCTCGTATCTAGGATGAACAAAGTATGTATGAAGAATGAGTTAATGATGAATGTAAGTAAGTCTAAAGTCATGGTGTTTGAAAGAGAGAGTACGAAAACAGTATGCAATATAGTTGTGAATGATGAATACTTGGAGCAGGTGGATGAGTTTGTGCATCTGGGTAGTATGTTTACAAAAGACAAGGCTGATAGAGATATTGAAAGAAGGTTGAATGCTGGTAACTCCATTAATGGTGAACTGAATGCCGTTGGCGCTAATAAAAAACTGTCAAAAGAAGCGAAGCTAGCAGTCCACAATGGAGTCCTGGTACAACCCTGACGTATTGCATTGAGGCATGGAACAGGCAGAGGAAGGATGAAAGTAAACTGAATGCTGTTGAAATGAGATCCCTGAGACGTATGTGTGGTAAAACAATGTAAGGCTGATGTAAGCATAATGAGTAAGATTAAGAAAGGGACCCTCAGATGGTTTGGGCATGTAGAGCGAATGAACGAAGAAAGTAGTGTAAAAATACGATACGACGCGAATGTGAATGGTAGAAGAAATCGGGGACGCCCGAGGAAGACATGGCACGATCAAGTGAATCAGATACTTGAGTCGGGTCATGTCAAAAGTCAGAATAATAGAAGAGTATGTATGAGACGATGTATGAATGTGAGTGGGGCAAAGAGTGTGTGCCAAGACCGAGTTGTTTGGTGGTCCGTCCTCTCTGCCTACCCCTTCGGGAAACGATGTGATAGTTAGTTGTTAGAGTGTATTGGTACATATCGATCGTCCAGTTGATTAGTGTTTCATCTCAAAAAAATCGAAATTCGAGTTATATGTAAAAGGATACCCTCTATCTGGTACAATACTCAGATAACTCATAAACACCAACAAATCAATTATAATGCAGAAAAACTTGTAGTGAATCAACCGGTTGAGAAAATTTGACAAACATCCGATTATCGTTAGACTAAATTTGAAGGGGACAGCTCGTACGGTCTCATAAAAATCAATACATCTCCCTTACTATCATGACGAGAAATGTGATCTGAGCAGTGTTAGAAAGAGATAACACTACGCTACGATTTGAATTTCATAGATATCCGCAAAATAAACAAATTATTCGGATTTATGACGTCAAACTTCCACCAGAACAATGTAAGGTTAAATTTTTTAATGTTTGCATTCAAAATTTTAATATTTCAAAAATAACATGTTACTTCTAATAATACAATTTTAAAGCGTATTTAATCACCTTTCAAAAACAGTTTTCAGTTTTTGGATACGTTCAGAAATATTCAAATTATTTTGATTTTGTTGTAATGCGGAAATACTCAAGAATTCGCCGGTCATAGACATCTTTTTTATTAGCGGTATCAGTAATTTAATCTCAAATCTAGAAGGGTTAAACCAAATGTTGATGTTTTCTGAGACACTAGTAGGATATTTCAAAATTTCGTACTAATGTACCGGACCATTACGTCACCCGGTGTTATTTTATAGCATATTTAACACAGACAGATGCAAGTAGTATTTGATTTATGATGAGCATCGAATTTTGCTTTCCTCATTATTAAAACTTAGTATTTGGAGATGTCTGACTAATCAACTGGATGATTGATATGAATACACTTCCAACAGTAATTCCTTGCGAAACATCACTGAGAAACAACTATTTGACTTAGCGAAAAAGGTACAACAAGTGTATGCGTTGTTCTAAATGGAATATTTGAAAAAATTTTCAATGTGTTGATTTTTTTTGTTAATATCACTGTCATTTTTTTGTCTGCGGCAAAATAGCAAGTTTGAAATGTGCTGTATACAAGAAATGCATCTGTATGAGTACTGTGTTTGAGTCAACTCTGGCTGCAATACCTATAATAATAATACATGTCAACAATGTTTCAATATGTCATAAAAAAGTGATGTTCAGACAAAAATTACCAAACCACAGCACACATTTTTGAGATACTGCAAATTTGAAAGTTAAAATATATTACAAAAACAAATATGGTTTTAAAGTTTATTTAATGGTTTTAAATTTGAATGTCGTTATTTGATTGGTCAATGATATAAATATTATTATTATTAACACTGTTATAAAGATTATATGAATTTATAAAGATTCTTAATAAAGCTAATTTAAAAACAAAAAAAAATAATAATTTCAAAGTTTTAGCTGCCCGAGTAATCAAAGATCAAATTCACTAAACTTATAAAAGTCATTGACCAAATTCACCAAGTTGTAAAATTCAGTGACCAAACTCACTAATCTTGTGAAATTCAGCAACCCATTCACCAACAATTGAAAAGTTAGTCAAAGTCAATTATCAAATTCAGAAACTTGTAAAAATCAGTGACCAAATTCACCAAGCTTGTAAAAATGAGTGTCCAAATTCTACTACTCTTGGGAAATTCAGCAACCAAATTCATCATTCACGGAAAGTCAATTATCAAATTCAGTAAACTTGTAAAAGTCAGTGACCATATTCACCTGTAAAAATTAGTAACCAAACTCACTAATCTCGTAAAATTCAGCAACCGCATTGACCAATAATGGAAAAGGCAATGACCAAATTCGCCTACCATGGAAAGACAATTATCAAATTCGGTAAACTTGTAAAAGTCACGGATCAAATTCACCAAGTTCGTAAAAATCAACGTACAAATTCACTACGCTTGTAAAATTCAATGAACAAACTCAGTAATGTCGTGAAATTCAGCAACCAAATTCACTAATAATGGAAAAGTCATTGACCAAATTTACCAAGTTTGTAAAAATCAATGACCAAAGACACTTAGCTTGTAAATATCAGTAACGAAATTCACTAAACTTGTAAAATTCAGTGACCAAACTCATTAATCTTGTGAAATTCAGCAACCAAATTCACTAATAATGGAAAAGTCAGTGACTAAATTTACAAAGTTTGTAAAAATCAATGACCAAAGTCACTTAGCTTGTAAATATCAGTAACGAAATTCACTAAACTTGTAAAATTCAGTGACCAAACTCATTAATCTTGTGAAATTCAGCAACCAAATTCACTAATAATGGAAAAGTCAGTGACTAAATTTACAAAGTTTGTAAAAATCAATGACCAAAGTCACTTAGCTTGTAAATATCAGTAACGAAATTCACTAAACTTGTAAAATTCAGTGACCAAACTCATTAATCTTGTGAAATTCAGCAACCAAATTCACTAATAATGGAAAAGTCAGTGACTAAATTTACAAAGTTTGTAAAAATCAATGACCAAAGTCACTTAGCTTGTAAATATCAGTAACGAAATTCACTAAACTTGTAAAATTCAGTGACCAAACTCATTAATCTTGTGAAATTCAGCAACCACATTCACCAATAATGAATGGCAGTGACCAATTCACCTGGAAATAATCACGGAAAGTCAATTATTGAATTCTATAAACTTGTAAAATTCAGTGTCCAACTTCAATACTCTTGAAAAAATCAAAAGTAACCAAATACAGAAAAAATTAAAAGCATAAATTTTTTTTTCTGTGCAAATTTAGGTATCTCAAAACTTATGCATGTGGTTTGGTAATTTTTGCCTGAACGGTGAAGATAAATATTATTATTGAATAAATAAATACAAGATATTAACGACATATTCTACCAATACTGAAACATTGTTTGACGAGCCTTGAAAAGTAACATGACTATGAGAAAATAATACTAGACTACCATGCGTTTTGTTACCTTGTTCATCATTGTTCTCCAATTGGTCTTCAATTTCTTCGTCTTCCAGCTGTTCCTCGTCTTCATCTAAAGGTACCATTCTTTCGGATCCCGTTTCGTCATATTCGTCTCGTTCCGAACTGAAACATATCAGATAAAAATCTTATTTATTTAAAACTATTAACTCCCATGTTCTGAGGAAAATGCCTTTTTAATTTTTTTTATTGTTTGAATACCACACAAGAGTTTCAACTGTATATGGTATCCCCATTTGGCATATTTATGTTATGAGTTGATGGTAATGTGCCATCGTTCCCGAACATGACTGCAGATCGCCAATGGATAAACAACAGTTCAAAATGACTAAGTGTACTTAATATATTCAACGTCAACTGTTGTTTATATGTTAGCAATCTGCAGTCGTGCTCGGAAACTATGAGAAGTTACCGAAAATATCGACCTTGCTAGGTTTCATTTTTGAATTGTAATCTCTCACCAGAGCGATATTGGGGTCATCTTTCAGAATGTTATGTGAAGAGTTTTGAAGAGACCCGTAATGTAGGAGGGAGGGAATGCAGAAGCCAATAATATATTGTAAAAGCAACTCGTTTTCATGGGGAAAATTTTTGTGGATTACAACAATGATATTTGAAAAACATCATCATCACGGTGCTAAAGTCCAGAGTGGGATTTGGCGATTTCCACAAATATCTTCCACTGACTGCCGTCCTTCATGATTCACCTCCAGTCCTCAGTCCTCTCCGTCCTGCTCCAATCCTCTTCCACACAACCATCCACCTCTTCCTCAGTCTACCTGTGAGTCACTTCCATTGGGGCATATTTGATAAACAATTATTCTGATTGACTAACTTTTCAGTATCGTACATGTCTTCGTTGGCATATTCTTCATCTGTGTTGACAGCATCACCAGCTCCAATAGGAGTTGGACTGTGAGACTTCTGCGCATCACCCTAGAAACAATAAATAAACTTAATGTAAATACTTAATGCGAATTCCTCAATCAAGTTCTTAAATATGACACTGACAATATTCACTAACCTTGTGATTAATTTAATTCACTGAGCTTGTAAAAGTTAGTAACCACATTCAGCAATCGTGGAAAATTCAGTGACCAAATTCACAACTCATGGAAAAGTCGATTATAAAATTCAGTAAACTTGTAAAAGTCAGTGATTAAATTCACCAATCATGGAAAATTCAAAGATCAAATTCAGTAAGCTTGTAAAATTTTGTGACCAAACTCACATATCTTGTGAAAATCAACAACCATTTTCACAAATAATGGAAAAGATAGTGATCAAATCACCACTCATGGAAAAGTCAATAATCAAATTCACTAACCTTGTAAAATATCAGTGATTACATTCACCAATCGTAGAAAAGTCACAGATCAAATTCACTAAACTTGTACAAGTCAGTGACCAAATTTACCAAACTTCTAAAAATCGGTGAACAAATTCACTAAGCTTGTAAAATTCAGTGACCAAACTCACTAATCTTGTGAAATTCAGCAACCATATTCACCAATAATGGAAAAGGCAGTGACCAAATTCACCAATGATGGAAAGTCAATTATCAAATTCAGTAAACTTGTAAAAAGCCTGTGACCAAAATCACAAAGCTTGTAAAAATCAGTGTCCAAATTCACTTCTCTTGTAAAAGTAAGTAACCAAATTCACAAGAATTCTTGTAAGTTTCAAATTCGCTAACCTTGCGAAAATATGAGGGCTGTCCGTAAAATAAGGTCTCCAAGGTGCTGCTGTCGCAAGGAACGATTTAACGCATGATCCGGCAACACTGGCGTGTAGCTTGGTTCCCCCATGTCAAATCCCTACCACGCCACACTCTCTGCGACGCTTAGTCTCGGGGTGGTAGCCGTTTGCGATGGAGCTTCCACTTGCCGCACCCGCCAGTTGTGAATTATGCTCTGTTACAGTGAAACCCTCTTAAGAAGTTTTCCAAGGGACCGGAAAAAACAAACTTCTTAAGCAGGAAAACCTTATATGTGGGAAAAATTGGGCCAATTGTGAGCAGAGGGACCGAAAAAGCCAAACTTCTTAAGCCACGAAACGTCTTAAGAGAGAACTTCTTAAGAGGGTTTCACTGTATTTGTTTTTAAACTTCTGCGGCTTTGGCAAATCTGAATGATGCCACTCATGTTAGGTAGTTAGTATTATTTTTTAGATTATTATAGTGTACCTAGGTCTCGTCCCCAGTCACAATTAAGTCAAATAATTCCTCGCCATCAATATCCTCAAGAAATACGCGGGCTGCTTCAGCCCGTTGTTGTTTGTGATCTTCGGTGAGTATTTTTGGGACCCACCTTCCCCAGATCTTGTGTTATCCCAAATTTTCTATCCCAAATCTTGTTAATAGTGATCTTACTGACATCCAGGCATCATGTCACAGAGCACCTGAACCGTCACCCGTCAATCTGCAAGCATTGCTTTTTCCACTTTAGCAATTGTTTCGTTTTCTTTTTCCACTTTGGCAATTGTTTCGATAGCCGTCCGGTAAGCTTTTCATCATAGACATCTGTTTGTCTGTTTTTAAATTCTCTGCACCATTTGAGCATGTTTTTTGCACTCATATACTGTTTACCGTACACGTCACGTGGCTAAGAATGAATGTTTACCGGGGTTTTGTTCATTGCACACAAAAAATGAATTAACGAACGGCTACCACGCCGAGACTAAGCGTCATAGAGAAAAGAGAGTGCAGCAAAGTGGGGATTTGGCGTGGGGGAACTAAGCTAAATGCCAGTGTTGCCGGATGGTGATTAAAATTGTTCCTCGCGGCCGCAACTCCTTAGAGACCTTATTTTACGGACAGCCCTCGTATTCATGAAACTTCTCCTCGTATGCAAGTTGGGAGCAACCCACTTGCATTGTGCGGTCTGTCTGAAGGCAATTACCCACTAAAATAACTAACTACCCTAATTGGAAATATAATATGCAAAAAAATCAATATTGTGTAACTTCAAAATATTTTAACGAAACATATTCTTATACTGAACTGATTTGGTTTCTAAGAAAGATAAAGTTTTTCATATTCCCCTGAACTACTTTTGCAAATATTTTATGAAAATAAGGTAATAAAATAAGTAATACAGACCTCTGCTTCTTCCGCTTCTTTCTCAATGGCCGTTAGAGATTCAGCGTCTGCAAGATTATCCACAGCGATGGCCAAGAAGACGTTCAGCAAGATGTCTAGTGTTTCAAGCTCATATTAAGGATATAATAAAATAATACAAATTATCAAATACAAATATAATATAATGGTATGGTGGCCTCTATCCCCCATCCTTAGAAGGTTCCCCTTTTTACCTAAAGGGCGTGCTTTTGAAGATATAGGGCTGGAAGTTTCACCCTCTAGAAATTTCTAGAACAGTCCAGAACATTCAAGAGTATTCGAGAGCATTCCACAACATTCTGGAGATCTCGTTCCCTCAAAACATATAGAATCGCTTGGCAGATCTTTATTTTTATACTTCTACCAATGGGTAGCCCCATATATACAAAAAAGGCTTTGAATGGTCCACAATGATCTAGAACATTCTACAACATTCCAGAATATCCCGGAACATTCTGGAATGTTGTGGAATGTTCGGGAATAGGGAATCGGAAACATAATTGCGGAACATTCCAGAACACTCTTGAATGTTGTGGAATGTTGTGAAATGTTGTGGAATGTTCTGGATCATTGTCATAATACCGCACAAGAGTCCCAACTGCTCCCGTCTGGAGCCAGTGGGACTATGGCATCCCCAATTGGGGTATGTTGTGAGGCTGAAGGTAGTGGGGAGGGGAAGGAGATAAGGAATAGGAGGGTGGGGAAGTACCTGGCTATTCAGATCTGGTCACCAAACACGGCTAAAGCCATTTCAAGCAACGTTTAAATTCTGAATAGTGGTCTTACACCAGGGCGATACTGAGGGTATCTTCCACCCTGGAACGTGCCGCAAATATACTATATACTATTTTAAATGAATAAATTGTGAAATAACACAAATTATTCAAATAAAATTTATTTGCCACGCCGGGATTCGATCCCGCGACCTTCGGAGTGCGAGTCAAGAGCCATAACGCTGGACTACGCCGGCGTAGTCCAGCGGTAAGGATCATTCAAAGCCTTTTTGTATGTATGGGGCTACCCATTGGTAGGAGTATAAAAATCAAAATCTGCCGAGCGATTCTATATCTTTTGTAGGAATGAGATCTCCTGTCAGATTTGTGTGATTTTCTACGGCTGTTATTTGCCTTTTCTATGGGCCGATGTCAGATTTCAACTGTGAGATGTCACATATTTTAGTATAGATTGTTTTAAATCGGCGAATCTGACCTTATACCCAAAGAAAAAGCAAATAATAACCACAGAAAATCACAGAAATCTGATAGAAGATCTCGTCCGTTAGGAGATCTCGTTCCCACAATAGATATAGAATCGCTCGGTTGTTGTGGGTTTGAACATCAGTTCAATCTCATATCAACTCCTTGAGCGAAGCTGCGTACCCTAGCTAGTTAATATATAAATGCACCTTTCCTCTCTCACAATTTGAAATGATGACCTAGAACACCCTTGAAGAGTGATGCCAGAAACCTTTGAACAAAAAAAGGAATCTGGAGAGAGCTCTATTATTTTAGAAAGGATACAGTTTCCGCATATGAAGAGAATTATGAAGTAGATGCAAGCCAGCACGCCGAAGGAAGCCACTCCACCGTACGCCTCAATTCCCACGTACATCACCGCATTCCAATCTTCACCCGTTAATATCTGTAAATGACAAAAATATTTATTACAAACAAGACGCCCTGATGGTTTTTTTTTGAGCAGCTAGAACGATTACGGTCAAAATATGGACCGCTTTTATTTTTCTGCGATTGACAGCGGTCTAAAATTGGACCGAAATATAATAATATAATAGAATCTGACCTGAAACACGGTGAGTAGAGCCTGCCAGAAGCTGTCGAAGTTGGAGCGCACCTTGTCCTGGGTGGGGTCGAAGTTGAACCTGCCTCCAAATACCTGCATACCCAGCAGGGCAAAGATCACGATGAACAGGAACAGCAGTAGCAACAGTGACGCGATGGACTGGATGGAGTTTAGCAGGGAGGCCACTAAGTTAGACAGTGAGCGCCAGTATCTGAAACATGCCAAAACATTCATCATTAAATCTGGAACATGCCAAAACATTTATCATTATATCTGGAAAATGCCAAAACATTAATCATTATATCTGGAATATGCCAAAACATTTATCATTATATCTGAAACTTGCCAAAACATTTATCATTGTATCTAAAACTTGCCAAAACATTCATCAGTATATCTAAAACATGTCAAAACATTCATCATTATAGGTATCTGGTAAATGTCAAAATATTCATCAATATATCTGGAATGTGTCAAAACATTCATCATTATATCTGGAACATGCCAAAACATTCATCATCATATCTGGAATGTGCCAAAACATTCATCATTATATCTGGAACACGTCAAAACATTCATCATTATCTGAATCATGCTTAAACATTCATCATTATATCATTATATGCCAAAACATTTAGGGAACGTACCCATACTACGTGACCAATTTTTTGCAATTTTTAACCCCCCCCCCCCCCCCCCCCCCGGTGACCAAAATCCTAAGCAAACCGCCGCTCATTTGTACCAAGCGTGACATTTTGAAGACCCCCCCCCCGAAGAGGTCACGTAGTATGGGTACATTCCCTTATCATTATATCTGAAACTTGACAAAACATTCATCGTTATTAGTTATGAGTCTAAGTGATAAGTTATAAATACATTAAACAAATTAAGTTGTAAAGCGCCATCGAGGTGATTTTCCCACAAAAATGGCCCCATAGAAATAATCCAATCATTACTAAAAGTGATAAAAGAAAATTTGATAAAATAATAAGTTTGATTAGGTTAGGCTATTTTAGTTGTTATGATGAGTATTTGGAGTGGAATAGTTGTGAATGATAAGTATTTGGAGCAGGTGGATGAGTTTGTGTTTACTTGGGAAATATGTTTACGAGAGATGGGAGGGCTGATAGAGATATCGAAAGAAGGGTAAATGCAGGCAACTCTATTAACGGAGGACTGAACGCCGTTGGTGCCAACAAAAAACTTCCAAAGAAGCGAAGTTAGCCGTCCATAATGGAGTGCTGATACCTACAATGATGTATGGCAGTGCGGCATGGAACTGGCAGAGGAAGGATGAAAGTAGACTGAATGCTGTAGAAATGAGATCCCTGAGGCGTATGTATGGTAAAACCATCTACGTTCTTGTGAGAAATGTGGAGATCCGCGAAGAATGCAAGGCTGATGTAAGCGTAATGAGTAAGATTAAGAAAGGGATGCTCAGATAGTTTGGGCATGTAAAGCGAATGAACGCGGAAAGGAGTATAAGGAGAATATGTGACGTAAATGTGAATGGTAGAAGAAGTCGGGGACACCAGAGGAAGACATGGCACGACCAAGTGAATCAGACACTTGTGTCGGGCCATGTGAAGAGTCGGAATAATAGAAAAGCATGTATGAGGCGATGTATGAATGTGAACGAGGCAAGGAGTGTGTGCCAAGACCGAGTTGTTTGGCGGTCCTCTCTGCCTACCCCTGCGGGGAAACGGCGTAATAGTTAGTTAGTTAGGTTACTTTAGGAAAGACAGGGCTAAGTGAGTTTAGGTTAGGTTAGATATGTATTTCTTATTTCTGCACTTTTTTCAATGTTCTATTTTGTGTAGTAGTCTATTTATAGATATCCATATATTGACTGACTTGGTGACTTTGAAGACTCGGAGCAGCCTGACGCAGCGCAGCACGGAGACTCCGAGGGGAGGCATCACCTTGGTGTAGGTGAGCACCATCTCCCCGATGGAGCCAATCACCACGAAGCAGTCAAAGCGGTTGAACAGCGATACAAAATAACCCTGGAATCAGAGCAATATTGTCAAACATTTTTGAAAGTCCAAAATCACTTTCTCCAATTTATGCACACACCATTCTGCAAATGTTCATTTACATCATTTTGTCTATTCACCCATTTTATTCATTTTGTGAACTTTAAAATAACAAAAGTTTTCTTGACTAAAATTTACTTTACCAGAGTGGAAAATACTCTCAGTATCGCCCTGGTGTAAGACCACCATTCAGAATTAAAACATTGCTTGAAATGGCATTAGCCGTGTTTGGTGATCAGATCTGAATAGCCAGGTACTTCCCCACCTTCCTCTTCCCTATGTCCTTCCCCTCCCCACTATCTTCAGCCTCACAACATACCCCAATTGGGGATGCCATAGTCTCACAGGCTTCAGATGGGAGCAGTTGGGACTCTTGTGCGGTATTCATATAAAAAAATAAATAAATAAATCAAACTTTTCGTAGGCGGTAATACTAAATTTTGTGTGGTTGGTATGGGTTCCGTGGCCCCGGAAACCATGTATTGGTTCCAACACCTCTGCCACAGGTTACCTAAAGTCGTTCTCGGGGTTCATGGGGTCAGACATTTGTCAAGGTCTTGGCGGCACCTGCTGCCTGGCAGGCCAGATTGAGAGAGACTGATTGCAGAGGTCTTTTGATCTCTCCAGCTAGAATCCCTTGCACCGCAGTGGGAGGGATGGATTTATACGTCTGTCACTCGACACCTATTTCCTACCCATCCCTCATACCTATTTCCTTTCCAGAA
Source organism: Limnephilus marmoratus (assembly GCA_917880885.1). Taxonomy (NCBI): domain Eukaryota; kingdom Metazoa; phylum Arthropoda; class Insecta; order Trichoptera; family Limnephilidae; genus Limnephilus; species Limnephilus marmoratus. Next base: position 9,484,867 of record OU862935.1, read on the forward strand.
CTTCTTCTTCTTCCTTTCCTAAAAATAAAACCCTTCACACAGCATCCCCTAAGATGAAATAGGCCCCGAGGGAAATTATTTTCCTCAGGGCCTCCTGTAAGGTGGTAATGTAAAAAAAAAAATACTTGCCGAATGATAAAAATCATTAGTTGTTCAAAATTGCAAGTAGGTATTTTATTACATATTCTTTAATATTTCAGAATGATAAAATCGAGAGCATTTATTAGTTTGGCCTTGGAGATGTAAAATTTTCATCAGCGACGCTTTCTTTTTTAAATTATAATTGCTTTAAAAATTATCATTTAAAAAAATATATTAATAGGTTTGCCATACCACTGTCTGCAAATTTAACAATGTCAAGCAGTAGGTACCCTAGGGTAATGAAAGCCTACCATATATGTAAATAATGGTATTTACCTGAAATCCTAAACTGTACATTTTGAGCATCATTTCCAGTGTGAATAAAGCTACGAAGAAGGTGTTGGTGTACTCTTGAAAGTTGTCCAGCCACACTGGTTGACTAGAAACAGAAGAAAAAACACCAAATATTAATAAAAAACAGAAACAACATAAGAAATTGTGTGCACTAAGCTTAGTATATATATATTCTTCTTCTCTCGTGCCCTGTCTGTTCAATGGATGTTGGCTATGAGGACTTTGTTTGCTAGGGCCCGGAATAGCTCTACAGTAACTGGCCAAACCACTCTCTCAGGTTTTCTGCCATGATGTTCTCCTTCTTCCAGGCCCCGACTTCCGGCGAGGCAAGATCTCGTACTTCTCTGTATGTCTCATCACATGTCCTAGATATTGAAGTTTACGGATTTTTATCATTTTAATAACGTATTTTTCTTTATTCATCTGAACCACAACATCTTCATTCGTCTCTCAGGTTTTCTGCCACGATGTTCTCCTTCTTCCAGGCCCTGACTTCCGGCGATGCAAGATCTCGTACTTGTCTGTATGTCTCATCACATGTCCTAGATATTGAAGTTTACGGATTTTTATCATTTTAATAACGTATTTTTCTTTATTCATCTGAACCATAACATCTTCATTCGTAACTCGTCCATCCAGCTTATTTTGAGTATTCTTCTGTAGATCAACATCTCGAATGCCTCAAGTCGCTTTATCAGTTCTTCAGTAAGCGTCCATGCTTCCATTCCATAAATTAATACCGAAAACACGTGGCATCTGACCATTCACATTTGTAATCCAAGGTTAAGATCATGACTGCATAACATCTTTTTCATGTGGATAAAGATTGCATGGGTTTGCTCAATGCAGCATTTGATTTCAACCAAATTATCCCATCTTTCATAAGTATATAATATATATTAAGCCAATATTAATAATCAAATAAGATGCATGTGGGACTCACAGATAGTGCTCGGAGGCCAGCACTCCCGTGTTGAGGAACACCAGCACGATGATGAGCCAATAGAATGCCTGCGACTTGACAGCCTTCCGGCAGGAGCGTCGCAGTCGCCGGTTCACCTTCTCCATGTTCTTCTTCCAGCGCCGGAAACTGGACTCCTGAACCGCCTCCCCATCCGGACCCAGCCCGTCCGAGGAGTCGCCAACATTCAAGGCTTTGCCTGCAACATACGAATTTTCTGATAACACAAGCGATTTCACAACAATTCATCCCCCGACATTATATACAATATATAGTAGATTTTTTGTAATTTGTTTTTGGGGTGTTATGCCGTGTTGCGCTATCTCTTTCTTTGGCCAACGTTTCGGACAGCGTTACAGTGTCCATCATCAGGGCAGATGTGTAATTGTTAGTGGTTAAATGTGTGCTTATGTACTATGAAGCGATACCGTGTTGCCAGCTCCACTCCACTACGAGCTGGTATTACAGTATACTTCAAAATGGTTGTAGATTTCAATTGCCTCCATAATCAGGCGTGCTACAATAGGAGCTGGTTCCAAAAAACTGTTCCTCGAATCCGCTGTCATCCAGTGATCGCTAGTCCCTGGTACAAAGTAACCGAGACAGGCAATGGCGTAGGAACTGGTTCTAAAATAGCCTGTTCCTCGAATCCACTGTCATCTAGTGATCGCTAATCACCGGTACAAAGAAACCGAGACAGGTAATGGCGTAGGAACTGGTTCCAAAATAGCCTGTTCCTCAAATCCACCGTCATCTAGTGATCGCTAGTCATCGGTACAAAATAACCGAGAAGGCAGTGGTGTCATGTGTAGTATATAGCCGCGAAGGGATGACATAATATGACAACTCAAATATATTGGATTTGAAGGAGGCAATTACCGTCTTGGTTGTTCTGCCTGTCATCTTTCTCCGGCTCAATGTCCTCGGCCTGCGTGATCCAGTCAAGGTATCCTCGCAAGTCCTCCTCGATCTGCTGCTTCTCTCGGAGCTTCTGGAAGTCTCCACGCGCCTTGGCCTTCTCTCTCTCTTTTGAGAACTCTCTGGAATGTTGAAGAACAGGCATTGAAGCAACGAATTTGAAATTACAGATGTATTTCCTGATATTAACAAAATTCCGGACAACGACCAGGTAAAATTCCACATCAGATTTACTAACACACAAAAATTCAGCAGATTCCACTAAACCAGAAGAAACTCAACCTAATCACAACTCAAGGAAATGGATTCCAAAAGATTTTTTTTAGTGAAATCCTTAATCCCTATTAGATTGTCCAGTTGATTAGTCAAACATCTCCTGGCATGGGGGAGGGGGGGGTCATGAGCTTTGTGACATCACATGCACAAAACGACTGTGACACATGCGACTGGCACAAAAATATTTTCCTTATCCCATTACACCCCCTCCGTTGTGGCAAATGTAACCTCATGCTCATCGCGGTATCCCATTACGCCCCCTCCGTCGTGGTATCCCATTACAGTCCCCCCCCCCTCCGTTGTGGTACATATAATCGTGATGACAAATGCTATTTCAGATTCACGAGTTAGGGAGCGCTAGAAATAAAAATATTCTCAAAGTGGGCAGTGGCAAAAAAAAGGTTGAGAATCTATGGTCTAGTTCAGTGGTTTTCAACCTATGTTACGCGTACCCCTGGGAGTACGCGAAGCCAAATTGGGGGTATGCAATAATGTGGCACGCATGTAGAATCACTGGTAAAAATGCCTGATATCGTGTAACACTCTGTATAAAATTGCATTACTTAATTGTATTTGTGTAACTTGATTGTTAAATTCATGTAATAATTAGAGTAGTAAAAATTACAAATGAAACACGTCTTTCATTAAACGTGTAAAAAAGATAGATAGAGGGTACGAGGGGAACAACAAATTTGTAGTAAGAGTCAAAGGTTACGCCGGCTCAAAATGGTTGAAGACCACTGGTCTAGTTGATTGGTCAGACATCTCCAACATTATCTCCAAATGCTATAAGTTTTCAGATAGTTAGGAAAGCAATATTCCAATTCTCACCATAAATCAAATAGGTATTTTGAGACTCCAGACCATAGGTGGCTGCCAAATTCAACAGTAGGGCATACAAGCAATTTGTACAGGGTCAGCAGTTGTGTACTATTAAAGTATCTGCGGGTCCTGTACAGTACGCCTAGCTTTTGAGAGGCTAACTTGACACTGGCTTTGATGGATGTGTAATGAATGGTAAAGTATTTGGAGACCTACCCAGACAACACACCAAGAATTAGGTTCATGACGAAAAAGGCACCCAGAATCACCATGGACACGAAATACATCCACTGCCAGCTGTTTCCCATTGCATCTTGTATCTGGAAGTATTTCAACATCAATCAGCTTAATCAGGGAAATTACATACTTAACCCTAGATCACTAACCTTATTTTACAACGCTTATTACTAAACTTCGTCGTTTCGGCTACGCCGTATAAAAGGGAGGCTTCTAAGGGTTTATGGTATCAAATATTTATATGTGTTTTACTTATTTATTACAATAACCATTTGTTAACATGTTTGTAAGTTTTGAAATTTTTACTAAAAGCATATTTTAATTACTTTGACAGTCTTTTAATTGAGAACAGAGTTTTTACTCATTTGAACATTTTTGTTTTTTTAAATGCTTAAATCTTATTAACTAAAAAAAAACAAAGACTTAAAATATTGAAATTAAGTAATAAAATCAACAAAGGAAAGAAACATTTTAGAAAAAACTATTAATTAATACATTTGTGACAAATGTCAAGTTTGTGTTCGCCACACAAGGATTTGTTGCACTTGGGCACACAAGACCCCTACACAAAACCTACACAAAACCCCTGCGGGTCGACTGAGATTAGCCGGAATCTGGAATGCGTACGACGACGCACTCAAAATTTATACCATTTTTTCGAGTCCGCGTCGTCGTTTTGACAAAGGATAGTGATCTAGGGTTAATAAAGAAACAATTGGAAGAGTATTCATTAAAATTGATGATAAAGATAACAAATATTATATGCGTAGCATGAAAGCCAATATCGATAAGATAAAATACTTTTATCAACAATATTGGGTAACTCTCCTGCACTAGAGGGGGTAATACACATCCCCCAGATAAGAATTTTGTGCGATATCTAACACTAGAGCGATTTTTGCCATATATTGGTGCAATTTTAAATGTCTCCGATTGCTTTTCGGGATAAAAAGGCAATTATCTCCTGGATTCGGCAATTTAAAAAAAAAAAACATTTGTAGCTCCCACGTTTGTTATTTTGGACTTAAAATGAGACTATTGAAATGCTTTATCTATTATGATCGTCGATGTCAAAAATCTGAACTTCATAGACTATTTTATAACGATGTTAAAAATAATTTTTAAAAATATTTTTTTCGTGCAGAATTTATGATCAGCTGTTAACTAACTAACTAACCATCATGCCGTTTCCCCGCAGGGGTAGGCAGAGAGGACGGACCGCCAAACATCCCGGTCTTGGCACACATTCCTTGCCTCGTTTACATTCATACAACGTCTCATACATTCTCTTCTATTATTCTGACTCTTGACATGGCCCGACTCAAGTATCTGATTCACTTGGTCGTGCCATGTCTTTCTTGGGCGTCCTCGACTTCTTCTACCATTCACATTTGCGTCATATATTCTCCTTACACTCCTTTCCTCGTTCATTCGCTCTACATGCCTAAACCATCGGAGCGTTCCTTTCTTGATCTTACTCATCACGCTTACATCAGCCTTGCATTCTTTGCGGATTTCCAGATTTCTCACACGATCATACATGGTTTTACCACACATACGCCTCAGGGATCTCATTTCTACAGCGTTCAGTCTACTTTCATCCTTCCTCTGCCAGTTCCATGCCTCACTGCCATACATCAGGGTAGGTACCAGTACTCCATTATGGACGGCTAGTTTCGCGTCTTTGGACAGTTTTTTGTTGGTGCCAACGGCGTTCAGTCCTCCATTAATAGAGTTACCTGCATTCGCCCTTCTTTCAATATCTCTATCAGCCTTCCCATCTCTCGTAAACATACTTCCCAAATAAACAAACTCATCCACCTGCTCCAAGTATTCATCATTCACAACTATATTGCATACTGTTTTCGTAGTCTCTCTTTCAAACACCATGACTTTAGACTTACTTACATTCATCATTAACTCATTCTTCATACATACTTTGTTCATTCTTGACACGAGAGACTGTAGATCTTCCATACTGTTAGATATCAGCACCAAAAATTAAGTCCTTTTTCCATAGATATGCACCTTTCATTATCAAGTATACTACAGACAATATAGAGAAATCGAAAATATTCTATGTTGACTCGAATAAGTACATCTCACGGCAGTTTCAAAGTAACAACTACCCAGGATTCGCGTGTTTATAAATTTATCGATTTTTTTTATATATGTTTTATAAATCCTACAAATATGAGATAAACAGTAAAATAAAGGTTTATTCATTGGCTATATACCACTATAGTAAGTTTTTATGTCTCCGTGTTAAAATTCGATGGTATGATTTTTATTTTAATGTTGGCAAAAAAATTTCAAAATGATCTTCTGAAAATGTTGAGCAAACGGAGAAAAAAGTTTTAAAATTCGCTGTCGTTCCAGTGGATATGTTGGTTTTTTTTATATTACTCCACACAGGAGGCCCTGAGGAAAGTAATTTCCCTCAGAACCTATGTCTACTTTGATTATTCTGTGTGGAGGGTCTTTTTGAGGAAAGAAAGGATTAGGGAGGAAACACAGAAGCCGGCAAATCGTTCCACAGCCGAGCTGTTGTATTCAAGAACGAGTAGTAGAAACGACCCGTTCTGGTGTGACGTGTACAAATGTTGGGCACACGTTTGGCGGGTTTCCCTGCACCGGTGCCGAAGGAATCAATGATGCTAGTTCCTCGGAGCATCTTCCATTGAAATAGCGGTAGAACAAGGACAGCGTTTCCACCCAACACCCGTGTTCTAAAGATTGCAATGCGTTTATTAAGATAGGAGAATCTATCAAATGGACCGCCGGTTTCTACACAGAGTAAGGCTTTTTTTGCAAGTCTAAATGTTAGGTTAGATTGCTGGCATAAAAGTTTGATAAAATTGCCAGCTTGAAGATAAGTGTTAGGTTGCTGACTTAAAGGTTAGGTTAGGTTGGTAGAATAAAGGCTAGACAAGATTGCTAGCCTAATGGTTAAGTTAGGTTGTTGGCGTTAAATGTTGGCCTAAGGTTGCTAGCAAGATTAGATTAGGTTATTAACCTAAAGGTCAGTAGTTTTACAAGGCAGGGTTAACTTACAGAATACAGCACGTCCGTCCAGCCCTCCAGGGTGATGCATTGGAACACCGTCAACATGCTGAGGCCGAAGTTATCGAAGTTGGTGATGCCGAAGTTGGGTCCCTCCCAGTACAAAGAACAAACCTCTCCCTCGGCGCAATGGAACCCCTCGTCACCACACGGGTGTGGCTCGTCCACGAGTTTTCCTGCAAATAAGCATTAAAAAATATTTTGTAATGTTCTTTAATTATAAAAAAAATTAAAAATAAAAATAGCCGATTTTAACGCATTTTACATAGTCATCACTGGAAACTAGAATATTGTTCATAATAATATATTCTTGTATTATAAGCGGGCAATTTCTACTAACCAACCACGTCAATGATGCCAGAACTATGATGCACTTTTCATTGAAATACTAGTAGAACTTGCACAGCATTCTCACAATTCGGAAGGAATAGTTAGAGATGCATAATGAAAGAAGTTAGGTTAGGATATCATAATGATGATTCTGTATTTTTGTGTTAGAGACAATTATGACAAAAAAGCAAAATTCGTTGGTTGTTGGAAGGCGTCTGCTGTGGGTATCGGCTATAAATTCATCGTTCAATTGAGAATTTACAAGATTTATTCCACAAGGGTGATTCTATATGTTTTGCGACAGCCTAACGAGTGTTAAATTTAATATTAATTTGATAGTTTTTTTAAAGCCGTATTCCGTATCGAACTAACGAGCTTACGTTAAGTCACCAACTCTGAAAAGTAGTTATGCTAAAGGGAGAGATGACGTAGTGTTTGCTGCGAAATCTTCTTTAAGAATAAAATATATTATAATAAAACAAATATAAAACTTTATGTAACTTAATTTTCTTTTCTAGTTTTGAAACTGACAATTGGTGGTGGAATTCCATTATAATATATTAAAATAAAACAAATATAAGACTTTATTCCACTTAATTTTCTTAATTTTATTGACCGTAACCGGTTTCAGCTCGCTAGAGCCATTTTCAGACTGGTATAAATAATTCTTAGTATACGGTTTATATATATAATATATGGGGGAAACGGAGAGGGATAGTCTATAAGGATTATGTACATAAACCGTAGACTAAGAATTATTTGTACCAGTCTGAAGATGGCTCTAACGAGCTAAAACCGGTTACGGTCAATAAAATTAAGTGGAATAAAGTCTTATATTTGTTTTATTTTAATATATTATAATGGAATTCCACCACCAATTGTCAGTTTCAAAAATAGAACTCTTTAAGAATCATAAGATGCGGGAAAATTTGCCAATCGAATGTCATAGCGTATAAAAAAATACAAACATACAAATGTAATTTAGAAACCTTCAGAAAATTAAAGTTGACAAGAGTGAAGAGGCCACGAAGCACTGCACAAAGAGGAGACCAATTAGTCTATCTCATTCTCTCGCAGGCACCTTCCGACATCAGACGGATTTTGTCTTTTTATCTTAATTGTCTCGTCACGCTGTCTTAACCACTGGAGCGCTTTTTGCCACAATACGGCACTATTTAAAGTACCTCAGATTGCTTTGCTGCCAATTTTGGCAAATTTTCCCTTATTTGTAGGTAATTAAGTAGAAGTTTAAGATTTTATTATATTTCTTTTATAAATCTTATGAATATGTGATAGTTGATATAACATAGGTGAATTCATTGGCTATAGAGAACTACAATCAGTTTGTATGTCTCAATATTAAAAATTGGAGTAATGATTTTCTAATGTAGGCAGAAAATATTGAAAATGGTCACTAAAGACTAACTAATTAACTTTTAAGGTAACAATAAACTCAATGCAAATTTACTTTACTTAGTGCCTATAAAGGCGGAAACACATTATTAAAACCCGACGCGACGCAACGTGTCAACACCCGATATGCACCGTGCACATTACCAACACGCGACGCCACGACATACTAGCAATTTCTGAATACAGTTAGCTAATAGCAGTGGAAGTGTACGGTTATGTACTATGGATTTAATAAATAACGAGTCAGACCTTGAAGAAGATTTGATGCAAATTTTGGGTACATATATGATACTTAAACGACTCAAGAAAAAGAGAATAACTAGGCGTTACTGGGTACATGAAATAAATCAAAAGAGAAGTATGTGTGGTGAATATCATACTCTGTATCCAGACTTACTTCAAGATAATGAAAGATTTCATATGTATTTTTGGGTTACTAAAACCCATTATTTTTATTTATTCTTCCCATGCATTATTTCTCACAGTATGAACCCTGTATATAGCTAAACTTGTGTCATATAAAACAGGATATCGTTTTACCAACTCAATTAATTGTTTGTCAGACATTTCGCTAATTTGGCATAAATTCCGAATATGCTCTGTGACAGTTCTCGAACGACTCCAGTTACTAATATCTACAGCCTGTATGTCTGACAAATATCTACAGCTCATATGTTGAACTAATATCTACGAACTTCAGAGTGTTGACGAATATCTACAGAGCGTAGGTTGAACTAATATCTACAGAGCGTAGGTTGGACTAATCAGCTAAATGTGTCCAATAGTCCGATATCAGGGATTTTTACATACATACTTACATAAATTAAGTTTTTTAAACTGCATAGGTACGCAATATTACGTTATTCTAATATGCTATACATAATTGCAAATCCAACCTCTGCCAGTACTGTAGATATTCGTCAACACTTTGGTTGTCATAGATATTAGTCAACAGTTTGAGCTGTAGATATTCGTCAACACTTTGATTCTCATAGATATTAGTTCGATTTTTTCAGTTTTTGGAATTCCTGTAGATATTAGTAGACGCCTCCTTCTCGAACGACTGACGCGTGGCGTCGGGTGTTGTCTAGAAATATACCGCGCGCGCCGCGTCGGATGGCGTGTTTACCCCCACCATGGGCAACACACCGACCTGGCACGTCTGGATCGGGTGGCGTATGCGCGCATGGCGTCGCGTCGGATGTTCATAGTGTGATTCTGGTCTATAGAAAACAATACATTTGATTCGACTCAACACGCATCGCGTTTCGTCGGGTCGCGTCGGGTTTTAATAATGTGTTTCCGCCATAAATACTGTTGACAAATTTTTTAACAAGTCCCCTTTGTTTACATCTTTTTATTCTAATAATCCTATTTAAATATTATGTTTTCTGTTATTATAATATTAATAATATTATTTTTAGTATAGTAACAGTAGTTTAGTAACACATAATAGTATTCTATACCTAAATACTTGCTTTTATCACACATACTGTTAAATGTTCATTCCTACTTTGTTATTATTGATAATCCCCTGTGTACCACTCAAAGATATTCAAATACAAAAGAGATATGCTATGATGTCCGCGCAACTGTTGGCGGACTACGACCTAATCAGGGTAGTTTGCATACGAAAAGAATTTGTTCATTTCGTTGATTTTTTTAAGGTGTGCACAAGTATTGGTTAACAATTTAGTTTGAATGCGGAAAGAATTCGTTCATTTAGTTTAACGTTCGTTTGGTTTATTCGTTAATTATTTGTTCATTTAGTTTATTTGTTATTTGGTAAACAATATCGGCGACACCCGGAAGCGCAGTTCCACCTGGTAAAAACTGCAGATAGTACATCTATTGTATTTCAATATCTTATGTACCACTGTATACTTATAATACCATGTACCATCACTTGAATGTAAAAGCCATGCTATGGCGTTTAAATAAATAAATATAAAAAAAATCTCGAGCAATTGGAGAAAAAAGTTTTAAATTGCTCTGTCCCTCCAATGGTTAACACAAAAGATATAGGATCACTCTTCTGTACAGTGTGCACACCTATAACCAAATGAAGAGAGTCATACCAGTGGAGTTGTTGTGACAGGCCTTGTGAAGCTTCCCAGAGAAGAGCTCCAACCCGATGATGGCATAAATGATGATGACGAAAAGCACCAGCAGAGCGATGTGGAATAAAGGCACCATGGCTCGTAATATAGAATTCAAGACCACCTGCAAACCTGGAGACCAAACAAACTTATATTAATGGGATGTTTCACACTAATTCAAATGAAACAATGTGAAGAGGTCAATAAACCGTAGTGGTGTACAACAGTACGTATAATAAAGCGACATTACGTACAAAGACGGAGCAGAGACTAACTCATTTATTTTTTACTTACACATAAATGACATAGATGTCAGGACTAGCCATATATTGTTGATGTCATTAGAGCATTGGAGGTTATCCACCACATACCCGCCCCGGTATAAGCAACACATGGATAAGCAACATATGGTTACTCCTTCAGGGCTCTCTCAAGGATTTTTTTATAGAACAGCTATACATTTAAAATTTATAAAAACTAGACCTCCATTGTCCCTGCATACGATGTTATTATTGTCCTGTGTGTGCTATAACAGCACTATCTTTGTTAATTTTGTTCTTCTGTCATTGTTTTGTAAATACTGTATATTCTTTAGTTAATTTTGTTCTTCTGTCATTATTTTGTAAATACTGTATATTCTTTTCTCAATATTATAAGGAGCACTGTAGGATTATTTTAAAATTTATTATAGTTAAGCGCACTTGAAGTGAAATGTCACAAAACTGTGCTATATAAATATAATGTTATTATTTTTATTAGTAAGCAGTACTGTCCCTGCATACAATATTAGTAAGCAGTACTGTCCCTGCATACGATGTTAGTAAGCAGTGCTTAGCGGGAAATCAAGATACAATAAGTTTTAATATGACTATAGATAAGATTGGTGATAGTCCTCCTACCTCCCACTCAGTCTTTTTTGTACATAGAAAGCAAAAAATACAAATATGTCTGCAGATTAGTAGTGAGCAAGTCCTGGGTCAGGGCGGCGCGACACAAAACACCTAGCAGTCCTGTTGGCAGTCATTACAACAGTACGTTTAGTGACTTATAGTTTATAGGGTGAGATTTTTAAACTTATCCAAAGCATAGTCCCCCTCAGCACAGGATCTCCTAGTGAGGAGGACTACGAATATATTTTCTATTTTGTATATACATCTAACTAACATGTTTCATATAAAAATGTAAAAAATATTATATAGTTACTAAATAAAAAAATAAATAAAAAATTTGTCTAGGTCTTGGCAGCGGATGCGTTTGCCCATCTACTGTATGGCAGGCCGGATCGGGAGAGAATTGTTGAGTGACACCCTTTTGATCTTTCCAGCAGGACTCTCTCGGAACATGGCCTTGCACCGCAGTGGGAGGGTAGATGTCTGTCACTCTTGGACGCATTGAACCCCAGTTTTCTACCCACCTCTCATATCTTTTTCCTACCAGAACCTCCTGACCTCCTATCTATAAAAGACCCTCTATACAGCGTCCCCAAAGTTGACACAGGCCCTGAGAGGAATTATTTTCCTCAAGGCCTCCCATGTGGAGCTAATGCAAAAAAAAAATCTCAAGAAGACAGTGTTTATCAATATGCTGATTTATAGAATTCACTGGGTGATGACTGGCGGCTGCCTATTACTTGGATAGAGTAATTTCTCAAGATCGCTGATGAAGCGTTCGAGTTCAACAGAGGGCGATGGAGATTCTACGACACAATATTGGAGTAAAATGGAGAATAAAACTTGTCAGTTTTCGAGTTTTACACGAGTGATAGCTCCTTCGAGCATGCTCCGTTGAAGAACCTGTAGAACAGACTCAGTATACCTGCACTGTGCCCGCGCATTATAGATCACCACCGTTCTGTTAACAATGAATTATCAATCAGAGGAACCTGCTTTGCACAGAATCAAGCAGGTTCATCAAACAGTGTTTGGGAGATCCAGCCCAGAGGTGGTTTCCAAATTCAACTTATGTAATCATCAATTCTCGAATAAACTATTATTCTTATCAATGCTTACAGACGAACCTCTCTCATTTGCACCCAATCAAGCAGGCTAATCAAGTAGCATTTGAGAGCTCTAGCCCAGAGGTGGCTTCCAAATTCAACATAATACACATTCATCAATACTTGCAGACAAATCGCCCTGATTCGCACGGAATCAAGCAGGTTCATCATTTGGGTGCTCCAATCCAGAGGTGGCTTCCAATTCATTATAATATGTATCCATCAATACTTACAGACAAATCGCCCACCTGTACACAGAATCAAGCAAGTTAATCATTTGGGAGCTCCAGTCCAGAGGTGGCTTCCAAATTCATCATAATATGTATGCCTCAATACTTACAGACAAATCACATACCTACGCACAGAATCATGCAAGTTAATCATTTGGGAGCTCCAGTCTAGAGGTGGCTTCCAAATTCAACACACGCATTCATCAGCACTTACTTGGTACTCCGGACACAAGTCTGAGCGGCCGCAGCACCCTGAAGGCTCTCAGAGCTTTCACGTCGAAGCCCTCCTTCATTATGTTGGATAAGACTGTACTTATCATACTGGAACACACAAAGCATTCGTCAATAACTTCAAGGGTAAGTAATTTTATTATTGTAACCATAGATAATAGAAACAAGGGAGATGGGCTATGATTAGTACTAATTTAATATCTTATTTTTTCATATATTATATAGTGTTATAAACCCTTTCCTCGCCAAAAAGAGACAAGGCTCTTCTTGTGTTTGGTGAGGGAATTCGTATAACCTCTTATAGTAGTTTCAGGTAATTTTTTAATTTAAGCTGGAATTTATGATTATTTTCGATAATTTTTAGGTTTAACGGGAAGTTATTGAAATAATTTATACCTAGAGAGAGATAGGTATTTGTGAATATGTTATTTACATAGATGATAAACAGTAACGGTCCCAGGACAGTACCTTGAGGTATGCCGAAATTGTATTTTGTTGGCTAAAGGTGGCCATACACGTTAGGGTTTGCATGATGGTTATGACCTTACATGCATAAATGACAGGCAAACCCTAGTGTGTATGTTATAAAACTGTACAGTTATGGATGCATGTACATGCAACCTAGCAAATATCAAAATAGATATTTTTTGCAGCTCGGTTATGTTTGCACGCATGCATAACCGAGCGTGAGTGGAGCCCGCTCGTGTTTGCATGCACAGTTCTCAGGGTCCTATATAGTTTTTCTCATAACAGAATCTTGTCTCTTGATCAAGGGAGTGACCAATGATAAAAGTTTCAAATAAAGTTTTTCATCCATTCGTAAATAATTCTTTTAATCTTTTGTTGTAAATTTCAGTTCATTCATCAAATTTATATAAAAGAACTGTTTTCTTTTCAAAAGCCAGTGTTTATACCACTCAGTGAGATCTCTTCTTATTTTCCTTTTCTTTGTTACAAGTATTAAGCCAAGTCCAGCTATCACATCGTCGTCGTCCAACAATGTGTTGGTGATACAGTGCACAGCAGATTAGGTAAATGTCACTTAGCTGCAACTATCTTTGACTGAGAGTTTATAGGAAATTGTACATGCAAACCCTAACGTGTATGTCCACTATTAAACTTGGTTATGCCTGTCGGTTAAGCATGTACGGTCATAACCATCATGCAAACCCTAACGTGTATGGCCACCTTAAGCACATTGTTGATTAACCTTACTACTAACGTTAATCAAAACCAAAATTACCTCTATAATCACACAATTTGTTAGTAGGTACTTAAATACCTACCTTCTTAATTATAAACTATACATTGTGTATTTCAAAAGACAATTCTTTTTTCAAACATAATATTGAAAAAATGCAAAAAAAGTCCATAAAAAAGTCCTAATAAAAATAGCTCAAATAGAAAAAGTCCAAATAAACACCAAGATTTCACATTTGAAAAAAAAATCTTTCCTGAACCATTAAAACGGACCATTTTGAAATAGAATGTGCAAACAAATTTACAGACGGATGAAAAGCAAAATTCGATTTAAAAAGCGCACAAATACATAAAAGATTTGCCTGTACACTCATTATTTTCTTAAAATAAGATTCTCCAAACAGCATCCCCAAAGATAGACGACCAGAGAGAATACTCAAGTTCTCCAGTGTGGAATAAATAAATATTAAAATCTATTTATATCATTGACGAAGAAACAATACAGCCTAAGCGATATATTATCTAAAAATCTAAAATTCCATAGAAAAACGATTTTCGGTATTGTTTATTCGTCTATGAATGTAAATACCTAATAGCACAAAGAATGCAGACTTACCCTATGACGACTATAGTAAAATCGAGCATATTCCACCCGTTTCTTAAATAAGCTCCCTGGTGCATCACAAAACCATAGGCTATAATTTTCATAACACATTCCGCTGTGAATATTACAAGAAAAATGTATTCTATTTTTTCCTGAAATAAGAAAAAGAAAACAGAATTAATTAAATTTGAGATTTTCATATTTATATCACATTATAACACCGCATATCTCATTTTAAACAAGTTTTCAGGAGGAAAAAAAAAACGTTTAGTTTATTAATTAAAAATAGCACAACTTTGAAAAAAAAGGGTCAACTAATATTTAGTGATAAGTTATTTGGAGAAGTAATTTCTTTTTAATTAAAATATTTTTAGGTATTTTAACCCTAGATCACTAACCTTATTTTACAACGCTTATTACTAACCTTCGTCGTTTCGGCTACGCCGTATAAAAGGGAGGCTTCTAAGGGTTTATGGAATCAAATGTTTATATGTGTTTTACTTATTTATTACAATAATCATTTGTTAACATGTTTATAAGTTTTTTATTTTCGAAACTCACATTTTAATTACTTTGGTAGTCTTTTAATTGAGACCAGAGTTTTTACTCATTTGAAAATTTTTGATTTTTAAAATGCTTAAATCTTATTAACTAAAAAAAACAAAGACTTAAAATATTAAAATTAAGTAATAAAATCAACAAAAGAAAGAAACATTTTAGAAAAAATATTAATTAATACATTTGTGACAAATTTCAAGTTTGTGTTCGCCACACAAGGATTTGTTGCACTTGGGCATACAGGGCACACAGGGCCCCTACACAAAAAATACACATGTGTGCTGCGCGATCTGCAGGTCGTCTGAGATTATCTGAAATCTGGAATGCGTACGACGACGCACTCAAAATTTATACCACTTTTTCGAGTCCTCGTCGTCGTTTTGACGAAGGTTAGTGATCTAGGGTTAAAAGAGGTTCGCGGTGTACCACACAAAAAAAGGCTGAAAAATAGTGGAATATGCATTGTTCTAATGCGAACTTCCCTTTCTTATCTGATTTTCGCCAACGTTTCGGACATCGTTACAGTGTCCAAAATGTTGGCTAAAGAAGGAGGTAGTGCAGCACGATACAGTACCCCAAAAATAAATCACTATAATACTAGTAGCATTGTTTTCAAAGCATCAACCAACTCCAATTTGTTTAGTTTAAAAAAAAATAATTGTCTCTGTTTAACGCCAATTCTACACCATTTTCAGCTTTTGCACAACCTGTAATGAGTTTATAATCATAGCAACATGGCCATTATGCTTGTCAGCTGATCATTATTTGTTCAAAAGCTGAAATGGGCCTAGAATCGCTGTTTTACAAGGACCTTTCAACACGGCTCTGATTGGCCATTTAATGACAATATTACATTTGAATTTGTGTGAAATATACGCATCTAAAAATAAACACACCTAAATAATTGTGAAGATAATGAAAGAAATGATAACTTACCAAATAAGAATTAGTGACATTAGAGTCGCCCATGGGATAGGGCGTGTATACAGCTAAAGCCACGCAGTTGGCAAAGATTGTCGTCAAGATCATCCATTCAAACGGTCTGAGGGAATGGAGTTAAGAAAATAATTGTTACCACGAGAATTTTGGATTAGAACTGAATATAAATAAAACAAAATACATGCTCATAAGCAAAAATAACGCATTGAATGAAAATCTTTACATTGAAAGTACAGAGTATTGTATACTTGGGCTGCAATTTAAATGATAGATGGGATCCTTCGGTTGAAATCAAATGCCGCATTGAGCAAGCTCGTGCAATCTTTATCCGCATGAAAAAGATGTTCTGCAGTCATGATCTCAACCTTGGATTAGTAATGCGAATAGTCAAATGCTACGTGTTTTCGATATTATTTTATGGAATGGACGCTTACTGAAGAACTAATTAGGCAACTTGAGGCATTCGACATGTGGATCTACAGAAGAATACTTAAAATAAGCTGGATGGACAGGGTTTCGAGTGAAGATGTTATGGTTCGGATGAATAAAGAAAAAGAGGTCATTGAAACTATAAAAATCCGAAAACTTCAATATCTTGGACATGTGATGAGACATCCAGAGAAGTATGAGATCCTGCATCTCATAATGCAGGGAAAGATTGCCGGAAGACGGGGCCCTGGAAGAAGAAGAACCTCACGGCTGAAAAATCTGAGACAGTGGTTTGGCCAGTCTACTGTAGAGATGTTCCGGGCCGCAGTAAACAAAGTCCGCATAGCCAACATGATAGCCAACGTCCGTTGAACTGACAGGGCATAAGAAGAAATTGTAAGAAGAATTGAAAAAGTGAGCTACAAACCCAAGGTAATTAGCCCAATGGAATATCCAAAATAATTCGAAATTCGATAGTCTAAAACGACTTAGTAACAAATGTAATTAGCTTATTTGATTAAAATTCTTGTAGACCATCCCTCTCCCCCTCCCCTATAAGTTATGTATATAAACCGTAGACTAAGAATAATTTGTACCAGTCTGAAGATGGCTTTAATGAGCTGAAAGCGGTTACGGTCATTATAATGAATTTCTGAGCGTTTAGAATCGGACCAAAGTTAAAGATGACACCTCCCTTATTCTGCTGAGATTATGTAAGTTACTTTTTTATGCCACACATATTCCTTCAAATCCTGAGTATCTCTAACTTTGTTAAAGTGGTACAGAATGTCGTTGTTAGAGTGGTGCAGAATGTCCTTGTTAGAGTGGTACATAATGTCCTTGTTATATGTAGTGCTACAGAATGTCCTTGTTATTGTGCTACAGAATGTCCTTGCCATAGTGCTGCAGAATATCCCTGTTATTATGCTACGGGAATGTCCTTGTTAGAGTGGTGCAGAATATCCTTTTTTACATTAACTCCACATAGGAGGCCCTCAGGAAAATAATTTCCCTCGGGGGCCATGTCTTCTAAGATGCTGTGTGAAGGGTCTTTTTGAGGAGAGGAAGGAATGAACATTGGTCTTGAAGAGACCCATGTTGTAGGAAGGAGGTAACACAGAGGTTGGAAAATCGTTTCACAGCCGGGCTGCCGAACAGAAGAACGAGTCGAAGAAGCGGACCGTTCTCATGTGACAAATGTCAACCGTGTACAAATGTTGGGCACGCGTTTGGCGTGTTTCCCGACTATGCACCGGTGCCGAAGGAATCAATGATGCTAGTTCCTCGGAGCATCTTCCATTGTAATACCGGTAGAACAAGGATAGCATTCCCACCCGACGCCTGCACTCTAAAGATTGAAATCCATCTGTTAAGATGGGAGAATCTATGAAACGAACCGCCCGTTTCTGCACAGATGCAGATTTCTGTATTTTGAGAGAGGGGGCAAGCGGGGGCTGCCAAATTCAACCGTGAGGTGCACTTGTGATTTGTATAGGGTTAGCAGCTGGGTACTATTTAGTATCTGCGGGCCCTGTACAGTACGCCTAGTTTTTGAGAGGCTAACTTTAATCTGGCTTCGATGGAGCCCCCATATCTGATTAGAGTGGTACAGAATGTCCTTGTTAGAGTGGTACATAATGCCCGTGTTAGGGTGGTACATGGTACAGAACGTCCTTGTTAGAGTGGTACAGAATGTCTTTGTTAGAGTGGTACAAAATTGTTGCAAAGGATACTTCCACTCCACCACGTCGATGCAGAGCTTCCTGACGGGGTTCTTGAGGTCGAGGCACCACAGGGCTCGCTGGGGCCGCTCGGGCTGCACCTTGCCCCCACGCCTCGGAGCCTTACGAGCCGCGGGCGAGGGCTTGACGATGGGCGCATAGGCGCTGAGGCCCGGCGCCACGGTGGAGGGGGGCGCCGCGGTGGAGGGAGGGGGCGCCGCGGCGGGCGTGGCGCCGCCCTCGGCATCGGCGCTCATAGCCACCCGGCCCTGCAACAAACACCACATTACACACCGCTAAATAATTAAGGAAGTCAGCAAAAGTTCATAAAAGTTAAGAAGACTTAAGAAATGTTAAGAAAGATTAAGAAAAGTTAAGAAATGTTAAGAAACGATAATAAGGATTAAGAAAGTTTAAGAAAAGTTAACAAAAGTTAAGAAAAGCGAAGTAAAGCTATGAAAGTTAAGAAAATTTAAGAAAAGTTAAGAAAAGTTAATAAACGTTAAGAAAAGATGAGAAAATGTTTAAAAAGTTAATTTTACATGTTACAAACCAACTACATATTTATGTATTATACACGGATAAAAAGTTAAAAAGAGTTTAGAAAATTTAATAAAAGATAAAAAAAAAATTTAAAAATCAAGAAGATTCAAGTTATGTTGATAAACTTTAAGAAAATTTTAGAAAAGATTAGAAAATTTAAGAAAAGTTTAGAAAAATTAAAGAACAGTTCATTTTATTAAAGACAAACAATTTTTTTGTTTTTCATTGAAAATTTTTTTCTCAAGTGATGTCAAAATGACAATAATAATTAACATTATTTTAATCGCCGGTTAAAGTTTCAGACAGATTATTATTATTGGCAGATATTTTTTAATGAATTAACTGAGCGCAGTGAAGTCCTGTTTTGACTTGACCACTTTGCAAGGAGGTGTCTACTAATATCTATAGGAATTCCAAAAACTGAAAAAATCGGACTTATATCTATGACAACCAAAGTGCGTACGAATATCTACAGCTCAAACTGCTGACTAATATCTATAAGAACCAAAGTGTGAACGAATATCTACAGCACAGGCAGAGGTTGGATTTACAATTATGTATAGCATATTGGAATAACGTAATATTGCGTGTGCAGTTTAAAAAACTTAATTTAAGTATGTACCTATGTAAAAATCCCTAATATCGGACTATTGGACACATTTAGCTGATTATTAAGGATTTGGGTTTTTGTTTTAACGGCTTTCTTTATTTCGAGTGCTTCTAAATTATTTAGTCTGTTACCATGACCAATTCTATGTCAGTTAGGTTAAGTTAGGTTGGGTTAGGTTAGGTTAGGTTAGGTTGTGGTGACGTGTATTTCGAAATAAATAAATATCTTTGTATTATGACCTCCATGTTTGTTCAATAAATTATTGTCCTCGTAAACAGCAAAATACGTAATATTATGCAAAAACTTCATGTACGTACTTTAAACGTTTAAGCCTTTACGTAATTATGTACTTGCTCAGCTGCCCTCTGTAGATATTAGTCCAACCTACGCTCCATAGATATTAGTCACCACTGGGACCGTCATAGATATTCGTCCGACCTTAGCTCTGTAGATATTAGTCCACACTCTGAAGTTCGTAGATATTTGTCCAACATATGAGCTGTAGATATTCGTCCGACATACAGGCTGTAGAGCGTTGCGACTGTTGCGAGCTGTCAAATCACAGAATTACTAGTACAATAAAAACAATATAACATACCTGGCAACCGTGTCTTTACACCGACCCGTCTTGCCTCCTTTTCCAAAAATCAGTTTCCCTCCAAAAGCGTCCAATTTCAAACTTCGAATGAGACTCGTAGTGATTCTTTCTTCCATGCGATTTATTTCTCTTTTTTTCCACGCAAAAGGAATTTTTAATACATTCTTGTATTATAACATTATTACTCCTGTATAATATTTAATAAAACTAATAAATATTTTATTAATTTGGTCTGTTATATAAATACATATAAGTATAAACGATTGTTTTCATCCGTCTTTTTAATAGAGTATAAGTACTTAGAAAAATCTTAATATTTTTAAATGTATTCTTATTTTATTCTTTTTTTCTTTTGTGTCTATGGATAAATGTCTGGACTGTTGCGGAGTAAATTCCAGTAGTTGCTTTGGTATATTTGTGCTGTCAGAAGTGCGCAGAATTGGCGGTGAGTATTGGAGAAGAGTTGTGTTTTTTGGCTGAAGGTAAATAGTGCTGTGATGAGAACAGAATCTCAACAATGGTCCCCTGAAAATAAAGAAAACGCCAATTAAAATCAAGAAAAAATAATACACAACATTTTTATTAAAACACTCGAACGTTTTTGGCCACATTTTGGCCAATTTGCAAACACCCTCGAACGTCCGCTTTCCAAAATGTGGCAAATTTCAAGAGATATTTTTAAACACCTTTTTTTATTATTTCGAAAGTTCCCGCCCATTATAATAACAATAACATAGTGGTTTCACTTTTTGAAGCAAAACTTCTTTATGCACTCTCGACTTGGGGGGGTAAGCTGGTGAGTGCGTTACGAAAAGTGGTGATTGTTACGAAAAATGTCCTGCGAACGGTAATCGATGCGAACGGTGATCGATTGCAAGGCGAATGGTCGGGCCTTTACGCACGCTTGACTTGGGGAGTGATAAGGATAAGGATGGTCACCCCGAGGTCGTCAGTCACCTCAAGGTCGTAGGTCACCCCAAGGTCGAAGGTCACCCCAAGGTCGTAGGTCACCCCAAGGTCGTAGGTCACCCCAAGGTCGTAGGTCACCCCAAGGTCGTAGGTCACCCCAAGGTCGTAGGTCACCCCAAGGTCGTAGGTCACCCCATGGTCATATTTCACCCCAATGTCATATGTCACCCCTAGGTCATAGGTCACCCCGTTCGCTACGTTTGGTAACTTAGCAGGGATACCTAAGTTCATTGGGCGAGGTTTGTCTTGTAGTTTTACTTCAGTCCTGTGGTCTAAAGCACACTCGTTTTTTTATATCTATTATCGTATTATTTTGTTAACCCGCTTAATTTCAGGAGACAATATTTGTCCCAGCTCACATAGGTTTCATAAAAATTGTTGTGTCTCCCTTACTGTCATAGTGAGAAGTATGAAGTAAACGGTATTGGAAAGAGAAAATAACACGCTTTATATTCAAATCTAAAAGTTAACCAGAAAATAATTAAAATGTATACCTTTATGAAATCAAAGTTTCAGACCGCGATTTGAAAAAAAAAAACTATAATTTTTTTTAAGAATTATTTTTAAATAAAACGATAAAAAGTGAGGTAACAATATCTTTTCTACTTCATTATCAAATATGTGTGTATTTTATTTATTTTTTCGTTATCAGTAATTTTAGTTAGAAAAGCGTAATAAGTATAGTAAACGTAATAGTAAGGTGAACCATTTTTAATTTTTTTTAACCTTTAAGTGCTGACGTGATTTTTTTACGTATACTCTGACGTGGGGGCCTGGGCGGCCTGTTATTTTAAATGTTTATATATTAGAGATCCACGAAAATTTTGAGGTTCAAATTATTATTTATTGGACAATTTAAATATATTTAAATAATTTATTTTTTTGTTAACTTATATTTGACAATTTGAATATTATGTCATAATTTTTGGCAAAAATCACTTGAGATCAGAAATCAGTCTGTATTATTTATTAAACTAAATAAAAAACAATTAACTCATTTTTATTGTAATATTTTAATAGTGTCTCGAATAAACTACATACATATATACATACATGTTTGAAGAATTTCAAGTACCCACATTTAAAGATTTATATATTAAAAATTCATTGATTCAAATTATAAAGGAAAAAGATAAATATCCATTTTTAAATGAAAACAGAACTCGACTTAAACATGTTTTTCTATGCCCAAAACTAAATACGTCTTTTGCACAGCATCATTATACTTACCAGGGAAGAACTTTTTTCAATCGTCTACCAGAAGAAATCAGAAGCATTAATGATAAAACCCGAATACTGCTCTCTGTCAAGAGGCATTTTAAAAATATTATTAAAAAAAAAATTACTGTCAATTAATCTTACAAATATCCTTAGTTTTCCATTACATTCTTTCTTTTTTTAAAAAAATTCACACCATTATCAAACAAATACTGCAGCTCACATATATTTATGTACAATTATTTATTTAAGTACTAACTTATAACTAATAACTAATAGCATTTATGTACACTCCCCTTCCATACACAAGCAAATGCTTTAAATGGAAGGGTAGTAAAAAAAAATACCTGTAAAAAAAAATTATATATTTGTTGTAAAATTGTAATTATAATAAATGTTGCAATAAATAAATTTAAAAAAAATATATATATAAAATATTTAGTAAGGTTGTTTATATTTATTTTTATATAGTAAAAATCAACTTTAAAAAGTCACGTAAGTACTGACGATGGGTCAGAGAGGCCCGAAAAAAAATTGAAATGAATTTACTTACAGAAATTTAACTTTAAAAAATTAAAACTTACGGCTCTGGTGTCACTAAATTCGAAGCTACTAGAAGCAGCGTATGCGTCACGCGCAGAGGAGGGGAGTATTTCGATATTATTATTATTGCTAGGCCGGAGCGGCCCCCACGTCAGCAGTTAAAGGTTAAGTTTGCATTCAAATAAATTATATTTAAAAAAAAATAAGTAGCTATTTCTAATGATAAAATTTGAAAGCGTATTTCATCACCTTTCGAAAACAGTTTTTAGTTTTCAGATACGTTCACAAATATTCCATTAATTGGATTTAGTTGCAGAGCGGAAGTCTTTTAAGCTTATTACAAATACGCCCGAATTTTGAAGGGTTGTAATCTAAAATACGGCCTCCTTTATAACAATAGTCGTTAATTATATGTGTTAAGTTACGCAAGTAGTTAATCCGCCGTTATTCCGAGGCTAAGTCAAAGATCGATAATCCTGTTGACGTAGGCCAATTTATTGTTATTATGATGAACAGACTGCCCATTACAGCCTGTGGTTTGGTTTATTTATGCCTGTGGCCTGTAGCCCATTGCCTATGGCCTGTGGTACCTTGTCTTTATGGTCTACGTTATGTACAGAGTCGTCTGTACAGAGCAGTGATATACAACTAACCGGTGGCAGGCGGGCCGATTTCGTGCACCCAAATAAACTTGGCTAAAAAGGATGTAAAAATCGATTAAATACATGGACATATGAATATATCTGGCCCTGCCCTAAGTGATAAAAAAGTATTATTTCCCCCTTCCCATGGAACCGGCTATAGCTCCGCCTTGGAGCCAGCTGGGCTTACGAGAGCGTCGCTTGAATCTAAAAAATGAGACGTCATCATTCTTGTCCTGACCAGCGCGCTGGTCACATCGCACATTTTACGAACAAAAGTGAGAGCTTGTGCTATACATTATAACCTAATATATTATGTGAACGTATCGAATGTGGGCGTTTCTCCAGTGAGCTCGTCGCTGGTTACAGGGGTAAGTAAATTATGAAACATTTGTAAAAGTGTCTTAACTAAACAAGGCAACAAAATATTCCCATGTGAAAAAGGGCGAACTTTCCTTTGCCGATTTCGACTACGCAAATATGATAATAACGTTGGCGGGCAATTCGCGCTCCCATGTAAAAAGGTCTATTCATTAAAAAGCAGTATTGCTTTTAAGAACTAAATGGTGATATTATACTGCGAGATGCCTATATACTGTCAGATTGATTTTTTAACGAATCACAGTCATCTTTCCCCTCTTCACCCTCCATAGTTTGGTTTTACCCCTCATCTGTATCTTCTGGTCTATTAAATTTGGATGTCTATGATTAAATACAAGCATTGTGTAATTTATTGGTTTGACCTTTCGTGTAGATTTTTTTTTCGATTGCAGATCATACATCAGCGAAAAGCCAAAAGAATGAATAATGAAATGATTTATGACCGATATTACATTATAGGTTTTACATTTTTATAAATTCGCAAGCAATTTATTGGTTCTTGGAATAGTTTTTGCTTGGCCCGGTAGAAAGCGCTCAAAAAGAAGAAGAAATAATGATATGTAACTATTAATATTAAAGGATTATAATCAAGCTAAAAACGTAAACATGTTTAATAAAACACGACTTTTTAAAATAGAGCGAAAATCTTGTGGGAAATTTCTTAAATAGCATTTAAAGAAACACTGCAAACTTTTCATGTAACTTGTAAAATAACAGAAAAAACGTGTTTACATAAATTTTTGGAGCCTATTTTTTAATCAAGGGAATTTCATATAATTACCTACAGTTTCGGCGTGGCAAATATATATAGATATTATTACAGAAACTTAAAAACTTAAGAGCGTTTAAACCAGCCAGCGGACGAAAATCCACATTTCGTCGAAAGTTATTCTTACGATCGTGCAGGGCGGTTACAATGAGAAAGTATAATTATTCTCCGTACCAGCTTTTTAAAATTATAACTCAATATCGAATTTATGTCAATCCAAATTAGCTTTAATTTATACCTTCATCCAAAAATGCTGAAAGGCGTGATGATAAAACTATTAAAATAATGTACTTTTTGTAATTATTTTTTGATTATAAGTATTTATCATTTTTCAATAATGTCTAAATTTAATAAGAATGTTAAAAAAATCTGAAATATATTGGTTTGTAAGTGCGCAAATAAATACACAAATGGACCAATTTTCGTCAAGAAACACATGTACGTACATATTTTTTAATGATTTTATTGAAACTAAAATTAAAATTCTAAAACATGCGTTTGCTAGATAATGTATTGATTTATTTTACTGCATGATTATATTATTTGAAATGAGTGTGGTATAATACAAAATCTTTTTTGAAAATTTAACAAATCTGCCAACGACCCATGGAATAACCTTATTATACTAAAAATTAAAAAAAATTCTCAAAATTTATGAATATATACGTGAAATCCTATTTAGATACTATTTTGATTAATCTTTACGACGAATCGGCTTACAGTGTGAACATCGAAAAATATGCTACGGATAAATTGAAGCTTTAACTACTTTATCTATGTATTGGAATTACAATAAAATTATTATTTACGTAACAAAAAATATAAGCGTAAACCACTAAAAAAAATGTTTTCTCATGACTTAACTATCAACTAATGTAAGTAACAATTTTAAAAAAATACCCCTTTACGGCTAAGACTATTTTTGACTGTATCTATGTTCTAACTTTTTTTCGTTCTTATAAAATTATGCACAAAATAAATAAAAACCACTTTTTCGCTTACTAGCCTCGTGCAAAAAGACGCTCGATTTTAAAATTTTGCAGGCATGAGATCCGAAATATTTCTAGCGTTTATATTCCTCTTAAAACCCCGCTTCCCGCCTCAAGAGGAAGAAGATGCAGAGATAATATATGTAAATATGAATATCGGAGAGAGCGCGCTAATATTTAACGCGATATAATTGAAGCGAAAATTGTGAAAATGTTTAATAAAATACGACTCGTTTCAAATAGAGCATAAATCTCTTGGTAAACATTCTCCTTAGACTACTTTCTTTGTGCATCCGTTCTACACGCCTGAAATATCTAAGCATCCCTTTCTTATTCTTATCCATCAGATGTGCTTACGTCAGCCTTGCATTCTTTCCGGATCTACATTATTTTTACATTTCCTCCACCCAGAAGGCCCTGAGGAAAATAATTTCCCTCGGGACCTATGTCATCTTTGTGGATGCTGTGTGGAGGTTATTATTAAGAAAGTGAAGGATAGGAAGTTCTGGGAAGGAAACAGGTATGAGGGGTGTGTACGAATATGGGGGTCAGTGTGTCCAGGAGTGACGGACGTATGAACCCATCCCTCCAACTGCGGTGCAAGGCGATAGGTCGAGAGAGTCCGGCTGGAAAAGTCAAAAGGCCTCCTTCAACCAGTCTCTGTCGATCCGGCCCGACACGCAGCAGATGGGCAGACGCATCCGCCGCTAAGACCTGGACAAACCTCACCATATGAACCCAAGCACCCTGCTAAGTCACCAAACGTGGCGAACCACTTGTGGTGACCTATAGCAGAGATGTTGGTTATCCAATAAATGGTTCCCGGGGCGGCGGTACCCATATTTATACGGATATTTATTGGATAACCAACACCCTTGGTAAGGTTTGAGGACTGTGTGAAGGAGCGATTTTGATCACTCCAGCCAGCCCTCTCGACCCATCGCCTTGCACCGCAGTGGGAGGAATAGATTCACACGTCCGTCACTCCTGGACACACCCACCCCCCCATACCATTTTCCTTTCCTGAACTTCCTCTCTTTCATTTTCATAAAAACACCCTCCACACAGCATTCCCAAAGATGATATAGGCGGGGAAATTGTCTTCCTCAGGGCCTCCTGTGTGGAGGTAACGTAAAAAAGCTATTCGGATCTGGTCACAAACTGAAGCCATTTCAAGCAAAAACATTTACATACATTATGAATGATGATCTTTTACCAGGGCGATACTGAGAGTATATCGCATGTAGTGCTCTGACGTTTGTTATTGTTCAACTGTGGCGACTGTGTTTTCATGTGTAATCATTATAATGGCTTGTGATTTAGCTTCTTGTTTGGGTTTTCAATCAAAACAAACCAATTTCTAGCCAAAGTTTTGATATCCCGAATTCTGAAGCTCAATTATTTATTTGTAAGCAATTTATTAACCCCTCTTCTGTCATAATATATGTTATGTCTGCCCTTTCCTCGGCAGATAGTAATTATTAAATAAGGTTCTTTGAATATAAAAGTGTTTATTTACTGGAATAACCTAGCTGGTTAGCTACGTCTGTTTACTATTCGGGGGTAGGTAAATCTCTGGAGCCTTGCCACGGGAGCTCGCAAAGTATATCTCTGAGACTCCTTCTTGTACGCCAATGCCATCTGGCGAGCTATGGTGCAAGCTACATGCTTACCGCCATCTATCGTATTCTTTCCATATGAAATACTTAATTACTCTACATCACACCCTCCCCCACCTAACCTCAAGCCCTGGCTACAATAAATACAAGACATGTTCTTTTCAAAGAAGTTATACAATTTGACAAAAAAAATAGGATTTTAAATATTTCATTTATACATGATTTTATACTCTAAATTCAACCAAACATAGACATGATTTTAAATATTTCAACTTAAATATTTCTGTTTCTCTGGGAGGGACCTTTATGAACGCCTTGAACGGAGCCTTCCTTCCCAAGGTCTTAGTTGAGTAGTTTGCTCTCGATCATCCGCTGGTAATCTGAAATCAAGAGAACTCCACGTTAGCCCCTTCAACAAAGCTGAGGTCCCCAACTCGTCTGAAGCGCATTTCGTGACCTCAGACGCGGTGGGTGGGTTATTATCTTCACTCTCCTCTTCCCATCTCACAGATAAACTCTTTAACTGATCAATATGTCTCTTCCAAGTCAACGGAGTACCACAGATCCTAACGATATAAACTTTTTTACCCACTTTCCTTTCTACAATACCTCTAACCCAACCAACTTTATTCACCTGACGGAAGTCCTTGACCAGACACTTTTGACCAACATGTAAATTCCTAATTTTTACGCCCCCATAATTCCTTATTTGATTATCTTGACTCCTTTTTATATTATCGTTAGCTATTTTTCTCTGTTCTGACACATCTTCCTGAGTGGTTTTAGGAATTAAACTACTGAAAGTTGATTTCAGTCTCCTACCAAACATCAAGACTGCCGGTTCTAATCCCGTTGTGCAATGTGGCGAATTTCGATAATCAGATAAAAAATCACATAATCTACTTACATAATTTACTGGAAAATTATTCCTAACCATAATTTTTTTTAAAAAATTTTTTACCGTTCTAACTGAATTTTCAGCTTGTCCATTACACTGAGGGAATTTTACCGGTGAATTTAAAAATTCTATGTTATTCTCTTTAAGAAATTCTTTAAACTCTACACTAGAAAATGCTGTTCCATTATCCGAAACTATGCAATCAGGGTTACCAAAATTAGAGAAAATTCTTCTCAATTCCTTAATCGTGTTAAACGAATCCGCCCTTGGAACTTCTAAGCAATCGATCCACTTGGAAAAAGCGTCACAAATTACAAGAAACATTTTTCCTGCTACCGGTCCGCAGTAGTCTACATGCACCCTACTCCAAGTTGCCCCAGGGTTCGGCCACACTGACAAATGACTCTTAGAAGGTGCCGGCCTCATAGCCGCGCAATCATCACATTTTAGAACCATTTTTTCAATGTCATTGTTCAGTGATGGCCACCAAAAATAAGCTTTTGCTAGGCCCTTCATTTTAACTATTCCTAAATGAGATCTGTGTAATAACTCTAGCACATGTTCTTGTAAGGAACTCGGAATGACAATTCTATGTTGCCAGAAAAGGCAATCCTTGACTATGGACATTTCGTTTCTCTTAACCCAGAATCTCCACAGTACATCATCTCGACCAACTCGTTTTGGCCAGCCCTTACGCAAACACGTTAAAACTTCCTGAATAACCGTGTCTGTCTCTATAGCTGTGGAAATGAGCTTGATATCTATGTGCTCGCATTTATCTACATAACACACAAAATCTGATCCATAATCATCTTCAAATTCTTCTTGAGAATTTTCTACCGGAAGCCGAGATAGAAAATCCGCATGATTATGACATGACTTGACAAATTCTACCTTATACGCAAATCCTGCTAATATAATTCCATAACGCTGCAATCTGTTAGCCGCTAAAACCGGAATGTTTTTGTGTTCACCTAAAATCCTCATCAAGGGCATATTATCTACGCATAAAGTAAACTCCCGACCGAATAGGTATTGAAAGAATTTGTTCAGACCAAACACAATAGCTAACGCTTCTAAATCTAGAATACTGTATTTCTTTTCTGCACTAGACAAACTTCTTGATGCAAATTCGATCGGTCTCATTGAACCGTCCGCAAATGTGTGTAATAACACGGCTCCGAGGCCTGCGCTGCTCGCGTCTGTATATAACTTAAGAGGAAGGTTGGGAAAATAATGAGTGAGAATTCTATCAGAACCCATTAGATACTTTACTTTATCTACTGCGTCAATGCATGACTTCCCAAATTCAAACTTTGCATTCTTCTTTAAAAGATTATGCAAAGGTTCTAAAATTGATGACATGTTCGGTATGAAGTTCCGATAAAAATTAAAAAATCCCAAAAGACTCCTCAATTGATGCACGTCAGATGGGTACGGTGCATTCTTAATTGCTTCCAATTTATCTTTTTGAGGTTCAATGCCCCTTCCCGAAATAACGTATCCCAAAAATTCTATAGATTTAACAAAAAACTGACACTTCCCAGTATTGACACATAAACCACATTCTTTCAACCGCTCGCAGACCGCGCAAATATTATTATACAGATCAAGTTCATCGACCCCTGAAATAATAATATCGTCTAGGTAAAAGGCTACGCCTTTTAAACCTTGTAAACAACTTGATATTGTTCTTGCGAAGATGGCCGGAGCCGATTTAAACCCAAAAACCAACCTGTTATATTGGAACAGACCTAAGTGTGTGTTAATAGTTGTAAACTTTTTACAATGATCCGCTAATTCTAACTGTGAATATGCTTCCTTAAGGTCTAATTTTGCAAAAACTTTGCCCGAACTAACCTTATGTATGACCTCCTCAATCTTTGGCATCGGATATTTCTCTAAATTGGAAATCAAATTAAGACTCCTTTTATAATCTACACAAATTCTTATATTTCCATTTTTCTTGACCACCGGAACAATCGGAGAAGCGAACTCGCTACTTGTAACCGGGGAGATTATACCTTTTTCTACCATCGATCTTAATTCGGATTCGATCTTCCCTTTAATAGAAAAAGGAACCGGCCTTGCATTGAAAAAAATTGGATCCGATTCCTGGTTTACTTTAAAATAAACTTTATATTTGTTAAATCTTCCCAACTTTTGCGAAAACACTTCCGGGTAATCTTGAATAAATTTTTCTCCATTCCTCATTTGCGGCGTCACTAAATTAATTGTCTCCTGAGAAGTTATCCCAAGATCGAAACATTCCATAAAATCTCTCCCCACAATTAATTCTGTTCCTTTTATTACTACAATAAAATTAATATTTTTGTTCCTACCCTTAAATTTCACATCAAAAATCGCCTTTCCTACGACTTTTAAACGATTATTTCCATAAACTGAAATAATCCGCTTGTCTTGTGACAAAATGATTGAACTAAAATGTCGTTTAAAAATACCCTCCGGCATCACACATAAAGATGAACCGGAATCAATCATTGCCGTAAACTTCTTGTTATTAATTTCAATTTCAGCAGTAATCGGACTAATTGACGCAACTAAAACTTTACTATCCCTGTGATTTTCAAAAATGGGATTTATAGGATTATTCTTGCAGAATTTCTGTAAATGCCCAACGCCCTTACATTTAAAACATTTCGCATTACGAAATTTACAATCAAACGATAGATGATCATTCCTTTTGCAAATAAAACACTGTTTTTTTAACACTACCCACGGGTGATCTAAAATTCGTACCTGAATTTGATCCTAACCTATAAGCTGGTTTCGTGTTAAAACTACCCTTGGGGCTCGACGATCGTTCCCTACGCTGATCTCGCTTGACCCCATCGCTAGTAACTCGTTTTTTTACTAGGTTTACTTCTGATTTTACTGTATTAGCACTATCCAAAGTTGACATACTAACTGCAAGTCCTTCTATTTCATTAAACGACAACGTTTGCCCTTCTACGAAAATTTTCTCCTTCGCGCGTCCCGGTAACAACCCGATTGCAAACATGTCTATGAGGTTTTTTTCAAGCCTCGTTTCGAATTGACAATACGTTGCTAAAGAACGAAGTCTAACCGCGAAATCTTTTATTGTCTCGCCTTGTTGTTGCCTCGCTAAAAAAAAATTCTCCCGTTCTTTAAAAACTGAACGATTTTTGTTACAATGTTTGTCGAGAAGCGCTAAAAGTTTATCAAAAGATAAGTCCGTTACTTTACTTGGAAAACACAGATTAATTAGTAAGGTCAACGTTTCTGATTCTAGGAGATTCAATAAAAAAGCCCGTTTTGGGAGGAATGCAGATCCGGGCACAGTTTGGAAATTGAATAAAAAGGCACTTTCTAGATGAGAAAAGTGTGGAAAAGCTGAATAAAACAAAAATTAAGGCGCGCTCGGCAAAATTGAGGGAGATACAACCGTTCAAAGTATTTAAAATTTCACTTTACAAACTGATATTGACAGTCCGCCGGCGTCCGCCCGCCATTTTTTTTATAACCTAATACGCTAAACATGGTTTGTGATACAAAAAAAGTGCCCCTTTATTAACGCCTGCTCGCGTCACGGCAAGAAAAACATCCCAGTTTTCAAGTGGTTTAGCGGCTACGCTAGGTTTGTGTAACATGGTTTGTGATTCTGGCGTACTATTAATTCTGTATTAGGTCTGGGATCCAACATACCTACGCAGTGAAAACATGGCGAACGAACAACGAACTGTCAATATCAGTTCGCGAAGTGAATTTTTAAATACTTTGAACGGTTGTATCTCCCTCAATTTTGCCGAGCGCGCCTTAATTTATGTTTTATTCATCTTCTCCACACTTTTCTCATCTAGAAAGTGCCTTTTTATTAAATTTCCAAACTGTGCCCGGATCTGCATTTCACCCCCCGTTTTTTCTCCACAGACGCTTTGTCATCATGGATCACGAAAAATTGCTCTATCCGAAGTCGAAACAACCCCCAGTCTCCGGAGAGATGGCAAAACGGTGGTATTCTACCCGATTCCATAACTCCCAACAAATAAATCGGCAAAGAAAAATCAACAAGAAAACAATAACAAATAATCCCTCTCAAAGAATCAAAAATACTTATCTCAGGAACTCTTCTGGTCTCCCTCTGGGTTTTATCCTTGTCTTCTGATTAATTGATTAATCCAATGATCCACAGATTCGTCCTTGAAACTATTAATCCAATGATCCGTTTTGACCTTGAAACTTCTGATTAATCCAATGATCCACAACCAGATCGCCTCCTTGCGGTATTTCACTTCTGTTCCTAAAACAAAAATCTTCTTATTCAGCCCGTAGCCACGGAACCAAATGCTCCTTAATCTCGAGCAGAATCTCTTCCGATTCCTTGCCAAAACTGCAAGTCACTCCAGCAGTGACTTAGTCCTCCGTGTCCAGCACCAATTGTTATTCGCACGCGTAACTTTCACACAATTATACTTATACGGCTGCGCCAATTGTTATGTCTGCCCTTTCCTCGGCAGATAGTAATTATTAAATAAGGTTCTTTGAATATAAAAGTGTTTATTTACTGGAATAACCTAGCTGGTTAGCTACGTCTGTTTACTATTCGGGGGTAGGTAAATCTCTGGAGCCTTGCCACGGGAGCTCGCAAAGTATATCTCTGAGACTCCTTCTTGTACGCCAATGCCATCTGGCGAGCTATGGTGCAAGCTACATGCTTACCGCCATCTATCGTATTCTTTCCATATGAAATACTTAATTACTCTACATCACATATATATATTATATACAAAATCTCGTGTCATGGTGTTTGTGATCGCACTCCTCCGAAACGGCTCGACCGATTTTTATAGATTTTTTAATGTATATTTGGAAGGTATGAGAATCGGTCGTAAAGTATATTTCATACCGCTAGGTGATTAGGGGTCCCTCTTAAGATTTTTTTCTATTTTTTGACATTTTTTTTTATTTGACATCAAAAAATACCTGTTAAGAATAGTTACATCTATGAGATAAATACTGTAGTTAATCACATTGATTTAATCTTGATTAGTTTATTAAGATAGTATGAATGCTAGAGACCTCTGGATGACTTTTATGGAAGCTAGTGTTACCGACTAACTAAAATAGACCATGTGACCCAGTAGGTGTCTAGTACCAGTGTTATTGTTATTCTCGTATTTTTAATAGTCTGAAGGACGGTATTTTTACAGTTTTTAGCAGTATAAAAGGCATGCTATTCAAAATATTTCCTTCTCTCGCATTAACCGATACTTAGGGTACAGTTCCCTTACTGCCCCGGCGAGGTCCGGGCCAAAATTAGTTTTTTTTTTTTTTTTTTACAGTGAATACCGCACAAGAATCTCAACTGCTCCCGTCTGGAGCCAGTGAGACTATGGCATCCCCAATTGGGGTATGTTGTGAGGCTGAAGGTAGCGAGGAGGGGAAGGAGGTGGGGAAGAGGAAGGTTGGGAAGTACCTGGCTATTCAGATCTGGTCACTAAACACGGCTAAAGCCATTTTCAAGCAACGTTTCAATTCTGAATGGTGGTCTTACACCAGGGCGATACTGACAGTATCTTCCACTCTGGAACATGCCGCAAATATACTATATATTATTTTAAATGAATTAATTGTGAAATTACACAAATTAATCAAATAAAATTTATTTGCGCATGCCGGGTTCGAACCCGCGACCTCCGGAATGTGAGTCAAGAGTCATACCCACTAGTCTACGGAGGTCGTCAAAAAGTGTTGATTTCATTGTTACTCAAAAGTGATTGTAAATAAAACGACTCTGCATTAAAAAAAGTGTTTTACAATAAAAAAGTCCACCACCCCAGATGAAATGAAGTGACTTGACAATACCTATAACCCCAAATTCTCACCCTCCTACCCCCACCCTCCCATTTTTTAATCGCAATATTAGTATTTTCGTATGAACAAATTTAACCCTGTATTTCAAACAGAATCAAATTATTTATGTTGTTGAATGACAGGTGGCGGATGGATTATTTGTGTTGGCTAAAGACGGATTAAAAAAAATATTGCACACTCAATTGGTCTTCGAAATGAATATTGATTTCCTTTTGCTCATTTTCCTACTTTACGATAAAAAAATATATTACTTTTTTCACTTTACATTTAACTTTTAAGAGATTAAACCATGAATATGTCCGTTGCTTTAATGAAATACATTGAATTGACAAAATGAATGGTTGGTGTTTTTTATGTTTTTATCGGCGGTCATCATCTACAGCGCTCCATCCCTCTTTCTGTCTTAGATCCCATCCCCACACACTTACAATACATTCGTTATTTTTTTATTTAACAACCAAAATATTCACTAGAAATCTACTAAATACTACATATAAAGAGGAAAGATTTGATTGTTTGTTTGCATTGAATAGGCTCCGAAACTACTGAACCGATTTGAAAAATTCTTTCACCAATAGAAAGCTTCATTATCAGCGAGTAACAAAGGCTATATATAATGGTAAGCTCTGGCGTTATAAAATTTGTATAAGTAAATGATAATGTATTTACTTCATATATTTTAGCGTCAGGGAGGAAAGGCAGGGGAAGGGGGGGTTTGCGGAGATTGAAGACACGTGGGAGGGGGAGGGTGAGGAAGGTGGAAGGGAACGGGGATGCACGGGAAAGGACATGCAGGAAGAATCAATTTATTTCTTTGAATGGCATAGCAACGCTTGCCGGGTACCAGCTAGTAATTTATATGGCAAAGAACAACGTTTGATGGGTCGCAGGCTGCGCAGCCTTTAATTTAAACAGTAAATACGTGATATTTCACGTTTAAAGTTTATAAAATATATACTCGTATATTTAAGAGCTCGTTCACATTACGCATATAAATATAATAGATCATAGCACGCCATATATCGCTCTCCATACAATCCCTTCAGACCGTTCACACCTGAGCGCTTTATGCGCACATCAGCCATAGACAATGCACATCTTACGCCGTAACCGCTCCTGAGGCGATATGCCCCCCCACTCCGACAAAAACAGGAGAGGGGGTCATTTTAATTACGGAGCTGCCAAGACCCGTGGATGACAGATGTCAAGTTGATAGATTCAGTACAAAAAATTCGCACTCCGTGGCCGCTCGCTAATTCATCTGACCCCCTCTCCTACCATAGGAAGAAATATTTTATCTGCGCCATGTGAACGGCACGAACATAAGCGCTCGCTGTTCAATAGATACCTGCTCGCGGTTATATTAGATGTCTGAACACCCTTTTAATGGTTACGTTCCATAGTGGCAGTTAGATACCTCATTAAAAATCTCAATTGGGGATGCCATAGTTCCACTGGCTCCGGGCAGTCCGTAGAAGTTGGATTCTTAAAAAATTGCTGAAACTGGCGCGAAGGCAAGCGCGCACTGACGGATTACAACGCTGCTCCAATTACGCCTGCATAAGCAAGGTTTTTAATCAGTCTGTTGCACCACCCGCCGCAAAACGCAGACTGTTCAATTTTGTGGGTCACAGATTAATTAAAACACCAAGAATTTAATCAAATCTGTCTATCAAAGAGAGCAGAGGTTAGGTAATAAATAGGTACACACTGTTGGGTTAACTTTACTGTATGGGTAACTTTACTGTTTTGCCTGAGATCGTATTTTACCTACGGTTTCATTTATCTATACATATTTTTTTTTCATGTTCTTCGTAAAACAGTTATACACTAATACTAGCTGACCCGACGAACCTCGTACCGCCTCAGAATCAATAGCTGTTGAATTAAATTCAGTTTTTTTATTAAATTAAAAATTACACAATGAAGCAATTATCAATGCGCAACTGTCCGTGTTTTGTTTTTGTCAGTATCAGAGATGGCGTTGTTTAAGGATTTATATTTTTGTGATTTTCTTACTTTTACAATTACTGCGAATGGGTGCCGCCGCCCCCGGAACCATTTATTGAATAACCAACACCTCTGCCATAGATCACCCCAAGTGGTTTGCTACGTTTGGTGATTTAGCAGGGGTGCCCGGGTTCATGAGATGACTTATGTCTTTGTCTTGGCAGTTGATGCGCCTGCCCACCTGCTTCGTGGTTTGCCGGATCGAGAGAGACTGGTTGAGAGAGGCCTTTTGACCTTTCAAGCCGGACTCTCTCGCCCATTGCCTTGCACCACAATTGGAGGGATGGATTCATACGACCGTCACTCACTTACACACTGACCCCCAGATTCCTACCCACCCCTCATACCTTTTTCCTTCTCAGAACTTTCTATCCTCCCATTCCTTAAAAAGATCCTCCACACAGCATCCCCTAAGATGACATAGGTCCTGAGAGAAATTATTTTCCACAGGGCCTCCTGTGTAAAAAAATGCGTTTCATTTCAGAGATTTATTATAATTATTGTATTTTTACTTTATAGGTTTTTCAGACATACGTTCAACATTTGTCTCATTTTCGACTATTAACATTAATTTTATAAGAAAGAAGGGCAGCATTATATGATTAAAAACAAATGCACAATAATCAACACATTGACATTTGACGTTTTTGAATGTTTGGAATTCACGCACAGTTCAATATTATACCTCTCACAATATTGCTGCAGTTCTTTCAAAATATGTAAATTCTTTCCATACAAAATTTATAGAGAAAATATTTTTTTTTATAACTATTTATTTCGTTAACTTTTGTAATGTTTTAATAATTATTCTGTTATCCAGGGCAGAGACGAATCCAACAATTCAAAGATCATCAAAATCAGCCCAGCCGTTCTCGAGTTATAAATAGTGTAACTAACCCGACTTTGTTTTATATATTAAGATTTTAATGCCTCACCATAAAAAAATAAAATATATTAGATATTACGGAGAAGATAACAAATTTAAAAAATCGCAAGGGGGCAGTTTTTCTATGTAGTGACACGTGTCAAAAGATAGTTGCTGAACTGTCTGTAAGTGATATTGAAAATGTCGATGATCAATGCAAAATCGTTAGAGTCGCTCTGTTTATTGGCGCGTTCTGATATGCATAAGTTTTCTCTTTCGTAGCATAAAAAAGTGCATGAGATCTCACACGAGTATTTGCGTTAGGATCATATCAATCTTAATCTCTTTCAACGTAGGCGGATTTAGTATAGTACCAGAAATGAGCTTAAAAAGATGTTAACCTAAAGATATTTTTCGGCGGGCTTCTAAGGTATTGAAATCGAGCATTCCTGTTAAGAACAATGATGGATACAGGAGTGGGTAGTATGTATATTCCCTGATATACAGGTAACGCATAAACCTTTTTTGCACTTTTTCTATTTCTAGGGTATGGTTTTTTTCAGAAGGGGCCCAAATAATGGAGTTATATTCTAGGATGCTGCGAACAAGTGCTTCATATGTTCTCGGTATTTTTTGTAATGCATAATAATTAGTCAGATTAGTTGTCATTCGCATATTACTTTAGGGGAGGAATGCAGATCCCGCCAAATGTGGAGGATTTTAATAAAAATGCACTTTCTAGATGAGAAAAGTGTGGAAAAGTTGAATGAAAAAGAAATTAAGGCGCGCTGGGCAAAACTGAGGGAGATACAGCCGTTTAAAGAATGTATGAAATGACACTTCATGAACCGATACTATCAGCCATTTTGAAAACTAAATTATTACCTTAAAGTTGGTAGCACTCGTAATCATCCTCATCTGTTGTAACATGGTTTATGTAACATGGTCTGTGCCCCTTTATAACGCCTGCTCACGTCAACACAAGAAAAACATCCCAGTTTTCAAGTAGTTTAGCGGCTACGCCAGGTTTGAGTAACATGGTTTGTAACCATTATTAATTCTGTTTTTCATAATTACGTGTATATCACACGAAGTTAGCTACAATCGTATCAACCTTCGTTAAAGCAAGTCTGAGATACCAACATTATGGTAACAAAATGGCTGACAGTATCGGTTCATGAAGTGTCATTTCATACATTCTTTAAACGGCTGTATCTCCCTCAATTTTGCCGAGCGCGCCTTAATTTCTTTTTTATTCAACTTTTCCACACTTTTCCCACCAAGAAAATGCATTTCTATTCAAATCCTCAACATTTGGCGGGATCTGCATTTCACCCTACTTTAGTTGTCTATAGGCTCTCCGGGTCACATAGAAGTATATACGATTAAGTAGGTAGGTATTTAAGAGGAACGGCTGCGCAACCTTATTCATACAAAACTTAAATATGGATTTGAAGTCGAAATATCCAACCAAATTAAATAATTATTTTTTAATGAAAAGATTTTGCAAATATCCAAAACGGATGAGTGCCACATTATTTTATTTATTACTAGCAGTTAAAAATCCGCTCCGCTGGTTTTTGCTGCTAGGTCCTGCGGGTGGCTTTTCTTCCTCTCCCCGCTCCCGAGTTCCCCTCCTCCCCCCTCCCCTTCGCACCCTTCAGAGTTCCCCTTTTCCCCCTCCCCTCCGCACCTTTACGAGTTCTCCTTCCCACTCCCCCTCCCCCTCCCCCCACCCCGTCAACCCTCCACTCTCCCCCTTCCTCCACCCCTACCTCCCCTCCAACTACCCCTCTCCCTCCTCCACCCCTTCCCCCTCCCCCCAAACTCCCCCCCCCCTCCTCCCCCCACTATCCCGCTCCCCCTCCCCACTCCTCCCTACAAATCCCCAAAGTTTAATCGCAATCGGATGAACGGTTAGCAATGCATAATTTCATGATGCCAGAGCTCAATATTGTATACATAAACCATCGCGGGCATGCGCACATCAAACCCTAAAGTTTCGTCGCAATTGGATGAATGGTTTAGCAATGCATAGCGGACATACATATGTACGTACATTCAAACCCAGAAACAAACACATTTCGATTTTTATATTTATAGATTTATGTTTTACATTATAAAGTATAGGCTATTAAAGAATTGAATTTTGAATGATTTCGGCATTTTTGAAAATTAATTACAGCTATTAAGAGCGTTTAAAATCCACATTTCGTCGAAAGTTGTTCTTACGATCGTGCAGAGTGGTTACAATGAGAAAGATTAATTATTCTCCGTACCAGCTTTTTTAAATTTTAACTCACTATCGAATTTATTTCAATTCAAATTAGCTTTAATTTATACCTTCATCCAAAAATGCTGAAAGGCGTGATGATAAAACTATTAAAATAATGTACTTTTTGTAGTTATTTTTTGATTATAAGTATTTGTAATTTTTAAATCTAATATATAAAATTCTCGTGTCACGGTGTTTGTTGCCATACTCCTCCGAAACGGCTGGACCAATTTTGATGAAATTTTGTGTGCTTATCTGGTAGGTCTGAGAATCGACCAACATCTATTTTTCATACCCCTAAAAGTAAAGGGTGTTCCACTCCGAAGAAAATTATTTTCCCCATACATTTTGTATGGAACGAATTCTCCTATTTTGAAAGAACTGCAGCAATATTGTAAGGGGTATAATATTGAACTGTGAACCGGGGGAGGGGGGGGAGGGGGGGAGGGGGGAAAGGAACTCAGGAAGGGGGGTTAGCGGGACGGGGGAAGGGGAGAAGTGGAGTGGGGAGAGGGAGAGGGAACGCGAGAGGGGAAAGGATACGCAGGGAGAAACAATGTAGATCAAGGTATGGTATACGCAGGGAGAAACAATTTAGATCAATTCAGCTAATAAGTTGACAACAGTTTTTGATTCTGAGGCGGTACGAAGTTCGCCGGATCAGCTAGTAATGTCTAAATTTAATAAGAATTTAAAAAAAATCTGAAATATATTAGTTTGTAAGTGCGCAAATAAATACACAAATAGACCAATTTTCGTCAAGAAACACATGTACGTACATATTTTTTAATGATTTTATTGAAACTAAAATTAAAATTCTAAAACATGCGTTTGCTAGATAATGTATTGATTTATTTTACTGCATGATTATATTATTTGAAATGGGTGTGGTATAATACAAAATCTTTTTTTGAAAATTTAACAATTCTGCCAACGACCTATGGAATAACCTTAATATACTAAAAATTAAAATTTTTTCTCAAAATTTATTACATGCGAATGCTAGATAAAAGAACAATCTTTCGAAATCCATTTATATTTTTTTGTGAAAAAGAGTCAATAGGTCTAAAATCTGATTTGAAAATGACATATTTCTGGTTTTCTCCGGTAATGCCCTCTTAACGAAAATATCTTGCTCTTGCGTCAACTGTGTTAATGTAATTAAAAATAAAATAAAACATTGTTAAATAATAATAATTCTTCTCCAGGGGTGGGGAGGATAGTGCAATCCCACACGTCCCATATAGTTAATACATATTTATATATTTACACCGTAAAGAAACAAGTACACAAATAAAAAAAATAAAAAAATAATAAAAAAGCGTTTTTCTGGGTAAAATTTTTAATTTATATTCGACAGATTTGTATTCCAACATAAATCTGTCATTTTTGATTCAAATTTATGCCCATCTTTTATTTTTTTTATTTCATATTTTTATAATAAACTACCATGTTCCCGGCATGCGTTGCAATGCCATATTCAAAGTAATACATTGTTTTTCCCTGCATGTCCTTTCACGTGTGTCCCCGTTCCCCTCCCGCACACCCTTCCCCTCCTGCGTTCCCCTTCCACCTTCCCCATCTACCCTCTCCGCTCTCCCGCTACCGTCCCGCCAACCCCCTCCCACGTTCCATATATTCAGTCTCAGTACATTCAATTTTCAAACAGCTCGCTTGCCACCCATTACAATGTTTTAATTCAAATTTTCATTGCTCGTATATTAAAAATATTCATTTTCGTACATTATAAGAACAATCAATCTAATTTCGAAAAAAAAAGTCATTGGAAGGTTCGACAATAATTACAGTTACAAAAAAAACGCAGGAACTGTCAAACGTGCAAAGTTAAAATAGTCGTTAATTTTTCTGAAATTATACGATTTCTTCGCAATTTTCTTCATTTTTCTTTCCGTAAGAACCAAAGATATTCAAACACAGAAGAGATATGCTATGGTGTCCGCGCAATTGTCGCCGGACTACGCGCTAATTAGGGTAGTTTTCATACAAAAAGAATTTGTTTATTTCGTTGATTTTTTGAAAATGTGCATTAATATTGGTTAACAATATATTTTGAATAAGGAAAGAATTCGTTCATTTAGTTTAACGTTCGTTTGGTTTATTCGTTAATTATTTGTTTTTTTAGTTTATTTGTTAATTGGTAAACAATATCGGCGACACCCGGAAGCGCAGACCCACATAGTAAAAACAGCAGATAGCACATCTACTTATATTTCAATATCTTTGGTAAGAACCTTCCACAAAGTATTAATACTTTAA
Source organism: Limnephilus marmoratus (assembly GCA_917880885.1). NCBI lineage: Eukaryota > Metazoa > Arthropoda > Insecta > Trichoptera > Limnephilidae > Limnephilus > Limnephilus marmoratus. The sequence continues at coordinate 9,526,390 of OU862935.1, forward strand.
AAAAAGATGAATAAATAGGTAAAGTCGTTCTGAATTTATGGCGTGACCAAGGGAAACAGGGATTCATCTATGTAGGTATATAAACAGAATATATATATTTTTTAAATTATTAATATCTACAAAAAATTGCCCAAATTCCCTGTGCAATCTTAAAAGATGTATTTTGAATGGCTTATGTTCCATAATTTAAAACACAAATAAATAAAGTAGCAAATATCCATGGGATTTAGTTTATTGGGAAAATTTAACTCGTAAATTTAAGTTTTGTACGAAAAAGGACGCGCAACGTAACATTTAAAAAATTTCATATAAGGAAATAAATAATTTTTTCAAACTTTCATGACAGGTAGGTCAAGACACTTAGGACACTATTCTGATGTCAGTCGCTATTATTTGTGTTTTGGTTTCACAGAGTCAGCAATCAACCCAGGACGGTGGATGATAGAAGAAATCGAGGTCAGCCACACTATAGTTTCTCGGCCAAGAGTACAAGATAAACTAAATGGAATATGGAACGGGGTAATGTTGACATTTAGCTTGTGAAGTGTCGCAGACCGGCTTTTCTTTCACCACCAAAAGTCGTGTTATTCAAAGCGGCACACTTTGCTATTTGCTTTAGGCAAGCTTGTAAAGTACCTAGTGAGAATTCCAAGAAAGGAAAGGTTGGTTAAAATTTGTATTCTTGAGGGCCTTTCCAGCCACCGGCCGAAAATCCACATTTCGTCGAAAGGTGTTCTTACGATCGTACAGGGCGGTTCCAAAGAGAAAAATTTAGTATTATCAGTACCAGCTTTTTAAAATTAAACGCAATATCGATTTTATTTCTTCCAAAATTTGCTTTAATTTATACCTAAATCCAAAAATGCTGAAAGGCGTGATGATAAAACTATTAAAATTATGTAATTTTTGTAATTATTTTTTAATCATAAGTATTTATAATTTTTCAATAATATCTAAGCAAAATAAATGTGCAAAAAAAATCAGAAATATATTAATTTGTATGACCGTATAGTTTGGCAAGAAAGTGTAGAAATTAAATATATTGGAACTAAACATGTTCATTACTATGGCAGCACCGAATTATATGACGTTTCCTATGGCTGTCATATTATCGCATGTTACGGTTGATTTATTGTCTTAAATCTGAGTAGAAGATCGCTGATTTGATAATATTTTTATTCATTGTTTGCCTGAATTTAATTAAAATGAATAAACCATTACATAGTGATGCAAGAGGGGTTATATTCTGCGTTTTTCAACGCTGCCTAGCCGAGTGTCACGCGAAGAAGCTTCTATCTGATTTAGAAGATGTTTACAAACGAACTGCAGAAATGACTGGTACGTAGTATAGTTTGTTTAATAAATATCATTAGTATTACAAGATTTATGCCAATTTTCGAGCGATAATAACCATTACAATCTGATTTGAGGTTATGTGAAAAATTTGAATTTGACATTTCGATTTGACAGTTAATATGCGACCACAGGAAAAAGGGAATAACTCAATAAAAAAATAATAATTTGCAACTTCTTTAAACTCGTAGAAAAGTTACTTTTTTCTCGTTTTCTCTTTTTTTCTTTCCAAGTGAATATTATCTAGTGTGTGTTTTTAAAACTACCTTCTATAATAATAATTTTAATGATGTTTTTCACACACAGGTAAATCTGAAACAACGGTAAGACGAATCGTCAAGGAAGGGGAAAAGGCAGATGGAAATTTTGAAACACTGGGAAAACGGAAAATGGGCATAATAATAATAATATGTAATAGCATAAGTGCTGATGATTGGAAAAATTGTTGCAAACACGTGATGAAAATTGAGGCAGAATATTATGCACGAGGCAGTACTATATATGATGATATCGATGAACTGCGTTTAGATGAAGATGAAGATACGGAAGAAGAAGAATCACACGAGGACAAAACAATAATTACATGTCGGGTGTTGAATTAACAGACTTAAATTTTTAAGTACCTACGTTTTTATATCGAAATAAACGCCCACTTAAAACTTGTTTTGTTTTATTTTGCTTCTATTAAATTACAGTTTTTTGTGATTTTTTTTTAAATATACAAATACGCTATGAAATACGCATTTTGCCAGAAGTGTTTTTTTAAAACATACATTCATTGTCTTATGAGCCATCTTGGTGTTGCCATTTAAAACTAGAAAACGATCGCAGCGCCATCATTTATTTTCTACACTTAATTGCCAAACTGTAAATAGATAGACAAAATAAAGAAATTTTCGTCATAAATAAGTGTTCGGTTATTTTTTGTTTTATGGTTTTATTTGAACTAAAATTTAAATTTTGAAACACACGTTTACTAGATAACGTATTGATTTACAATAATGTATGATTACATGATATGAAATATTTCTTGTAAAATAAGATTTTTCGTTTGAAAATTTAACAAATCTGCCAACGATCTTATAACGATCGTATTTTTTTTACATTAACTCCACACAGGAGGCCCTGAGGAAAATAATTTCCCTCATCTATGTCATCTGGGATGTCATCGGCCTATGTCATCTGGGATGCAGTGTGGAGGGTCTTTTTGAGGAGAGGGAGGAATGAACATTGGTCTTGAAGAGACCCATGTTGTAGGAAGCAGGAAACACAGAGGCCGGCAAATCATTCTACAGCCGGGCTGTTGAACACAAGAACGAGTCGAAGAAACGACCTGTTCTCATGTGACAAATGTCAACTCTGTACAAATGTTGGGCACTCGTTTGGCGTGTTTCCCGACTATGCACCGGTGCCGGAGGGATCAATGATGCTAGTTCCTCGGAGCATCTTCCATTGTAATACCGATAGAACAAGGATAGCATTCCCACCCAACGCCTGTGCTCTAAAGATTGCAATCCGTCTGTTAAGATGGGAGAATCTATCAAACGGACCGCCCGTTTCTGCACAGAGTCGAGGGTATTTTTCAGGTATTTTGGAGCTCCAGACCAGAGGTGGCCAAAAAAAACCGTGGGCGTTCGTATAACCTTATTGTACTAAAAATAAACATTTTTTCTCAAAATTTAAAACTTTCGTTTACTACGAGATAAAAGAACAATCTTTCAAAATCAATTTATATTTTTTTGTGCAAATACGTCTAAAATTTGATTAAAAAATGACTTATTTCCGGTTTTCTCTGGTAATACCCTCTTAACCCCTTCGGTAATTTTGGAATACATTATTCATAGACAATAACAAAAAAGTTTATTTTTATTTTTATTTATATTTCCCAGCCTGGCACTGTATCATATCTACTCGAGCGGTCGCGTAAATAATTGATTAAATAAAATTTTCAAAATTTTAAGTAACCCCCGACACAAAAAAGAGCTGATGACATTGAAACGCCCGAACAGATTTTCATAAGAACCATCTCGATCACGTCAGCTTTCAAACAAAACAAACCGCATCATAATCGGTCCATTCGTTTAGGAGCTACGATGCCACAGACAGAAACACGGACACTGTCGGACAGACAGGCAGACGCACAGAAAGTCAAACTTATAACACCGCTCGATTCGGGGGTTAAAAATGAGTCTTGAAAAAATCATAGAGACAAACTGATTGTAGTGCGATACAGCATCCAGCCAATGAATGCAGCTGTGTTTTACCGTGTATCCCACATTTTCAGGATTTACAAAAAAAAAATTAAAATAAGAATTTCTCGTTTTAGTTGAAATTGTGTGTTAGTTGAAATTGCGCGTTAGTTGAAATTGCATGTTAGTTGAAATTGCGTGTTAGTTGAAATTGCGTGTTCGTTGAATTTGCGTGTTAGTTGAATTGCGTGTTAGTTGAAATTGCGGTGCGAGGTACTTATTAACGTATATTTTCTATGGCCTACTTGATATCACAGATATAAAAAAAATATTAGAAGGATCCATTTTTAATCGTAAACACATGTTAAAATCGGGAGGCCAAGGCTCGATATGGGCTGTAGCGCCATCGGAGAAGAGAGAGAAATAAATGTAATGAATTAAATAAATTAAATAAACAAATAAAGTTCAAAAGAAAAATTTCCAGATATAAAGGATCAACTGTCGGCCGGACCAACTGTCGGCGGACCAACTGTCGCAGGATCAATTGTCGACGGACCAATTGTCGCGTCACCATATTGCACACCTTCAAAAAATCAACTAAAATAATCAATTGTTTCCGTATTAAAACAATATTGTTAACAAATACTACTGCACTCCTTCAAAAAATCAACTAAATGAACGAATTCTTTCCGTTACGTTTTTAGATTTTCACGGCCAAAAGTATATTCGTTATTTGTTTTTGGGGTGTTATGCCGTGTTGCGCTACCTCCTTCTTTATCCAACGTTTCGGACACATCTGCCGGATCTGCCCTGATGATGGACACTGCAACGCTGTCCGAAACGTTGGCTTAAAGAAGGAGGTACCGCAACATGGCGTAACATCCCAAAAACAAATAACGAAAGAAAAAAAAGAATTTTTTCCGTTTTCAAACTATTCCCATTAGGGAGTAGTCAGTTATACAAGGTGGGGCAAAAGTAATCCTCCGATGTTTTTTTGCTGTAATTTTTTTATTAAATGAAAAACTTTGGTTCTGGTTGTGAAATTTGTTTATTTAATCCATTAGAATTTATTCCATCATGTCGAGAAAATGATATCGGCCAAGTGACCGCCGCCAGAGTTGATGACCATACGGGCCCGTTTTATGGCATTTTCCATCACCCTTGCCTGAACTTTGGGCGACAGGTTCTCGAATTCTTGGCGAATATTCTCCTTAAGAACTTCAAGAGTCTGAGACTTGATGACGTAAACTCGCGACTTAAAAAAAAACCATAAAAAGAAGTCTGGAACGGTTAAATAGGGTGATCTGGCCGGCCAGTGCATATCACCAAAACGAGAAATTAGGCGACCCGGAAATTCTTCCTTCAGAATATCGGTTGTGGCTCGAGCAGTGTACGCCGTTGCACCGTCCTGTTGTAACCACATGTTCTCCAGTCCCAATCCATCCAATTGAGGAAGAAAAAAAAATCGGTAATCATGGCTCTGTAGCGCGCGCCGTCCACAGTCGTCGTTTGGCCCGCGGCGTTCTAAAAAAAATGGCCCGATGACTCCTCCAGCGTAAACAGCACACCACGCAGTAACTTTGAGCGGGTGTAATGACTCTTCGTGGGTGATACTCGGATTTTTGGTGCCTCGGAAATGATTATTTTGTTTATTCACGTAACCGCTATTATGGAAATGAGCTTCATCGTTCATGACAATTTTCGATGAAAAATCGTCCACCTTTTCGTTGAGATTCAGGATGACTTTAGGGTAGGTTATCCGCGTTTGGCGGTCAATAGCTAACAGCTGATGCACTATCTGCAGTTTGTAAGGGAACATCTTCAAATATTTCACCAAAATTCTGCGTAGGGACCGCCGGCTAATGCTCAATTGCGTGGCACATCGTCTGGTCGATGTTCCGGCTCATGTTCGACATCTTGGGCAACAGCAGCGATATTCTCAGCAGAACGGCTGCTCTGGGGCCGGCCAGCCTTGGGAACATCTCGCGTTGTCCCAGTCTCTTCAAGGCGAGTGGCCAAACGCCGCAGTGTTTGTCCAGTTGGTGTCGGACGGCCAGGAAATCTGGGACGAAATTCACGCTGCGCCAACACAACCGACGAATTTTTGAGAAAAATATGGGACCAATTATTCCGCGTTCTTGCGAAGTAAACCGATTCATGACTTGCCGATTTGTATTTTGCGTTTGTTTACTTCACAAATGTCAAAACCGAATTGACCTTTGTCGCCATTTGCAAAAGTTATAGCGTTTTCCAATAGGATGATTACTTTTGCCCCACCTTGTATTTTAAGGCTCTGCAACCGGACTCGAAAAGAAGAAGATAGAGAGATACGAAATTACGAATGTTAGAGGAGAGCGCTAATATTTACAGCGACAAAATCGATGAGAAAATTGCGAAAATGTTTAATAAAACACGAATCGTTTAAAATAGCTAAAATCTCGCGGGCAATGTCTTAAGCAGCATTTAAAGAAACACTGTGATTTTTTCATGCATATAACTTGTAAAATAACTGAAACAAACGTGTTTATAATAATTTTTGGAGCATACTTTGCGATTTTTTTCTATCGAGGGAATTTTATATAATTTGCGTTTCGGCGCGGGCAATGTCTAGATATTATCTTCAAGAATAGCATATATTTCTTTAAGAGCTTTAAAACTTACCGTGTTTAAGGGAGATATATAAGAAATCGGTAGAAATTCGGGTTGCGGGCCCTTAATATCTTTGAGATCGATAGATTATACTATCTCATTCTGTCGCAGACTAAATCCTGTAGATGTGTTTGTCTCTTTTTAGTGTCACTGTTTTTCGTTTCATCAATTTTCAAATCACAAGGGTGCTATAAAAAAATTCACTTAAAATAATGTCCTGCACAATACGTGAATTTGGCCACTAGTATGTTAGGCCGTAAAATTAACCGACTGATCTCATAATCTGTTTCTAAAATCAGTGGAAATCCGTTGTTTTCGCAGAAAATTACCACTTTGTATAGAAAGAAAATGGATAAGCGATTGATAGGTTGATTAATGGTGGAATAATTCTGCCAATCATTCTTAACCTCGCAGTTGTAAACGGGAACCATTATTGGGTGTTGGGGCCTATCGGCTTGATTTATTGCCCCTTTTCACAAGAAAAAAATACTAATATTTATCACTGTGAAAAATGTTAGGTTCACTTTGCCACTTTGCAAGAGATAACATTTTTACTTATTCTGGGAAAACACTGCTAAAAATAACACGAAGAAATATTGCATTCTCGTGGTGGAAAGCAAACGTTTCGTGAGGTGACGATTTAAAGAAAATGTTCGTCATTATTGCCATGACGTATTTTATTAAAATTTAAATGACGACCGGCGGATGAGCGGTTATATATATACAAATGAATCCCTGTGTCCCTTGGTAACGCCAGAACTTCAGGACGACTTTACCTATTTCATTCATCTTTTTTATTTAAGTTTTCTAATACTTTGTAGAAAACTTAACGACTATTTTAAATTCGCCCGTTTGACAGTTCGCGCGTTTTTGATGAAACTTAATTTAGCATCCAGCTGTTTTTTTTTGTATCATAAGAATTTTCTGTGTATTTTTAAATTATAGATATTTTAAATAGGTACCTATGTTAGGTACCAAATTTGATTGATTGTTCTTATAATATACAAAAATGAATATTTATTATATACGAAAAATGAAAATTTGAATGGGTGGCACACGAGCTGTTTGATGACTGAATGTACTGGGACTGAATAGGTATGTGGAACGCGGGAATTGGGAACTGGGACTGAATAGGTATAGGGAATGCGAGAGGGGAACAATTATTTCTGTGATTATAGCATTGCAACGCATGCCGGGAACCAGCTAGTGCTGGATATGAATTGTTTTTGTGTTTTCGTAAAACTCTATTTAATTTTTGAAGTGAAAACTTCTTTAACGCCGTTGTCATTTAAAACTCGATGAAACGAAAAATAGCGACACTAAAAAGAGACAAACACATACATCTATTGGATTTAGCCAGCGAGAGAATGAGATATGTAGTATAATCGGTCTCCTCTTTGTGCGGTGCTTCGTAGCCTCCTCACTATCATCTATTTTAGTTTTCTGAAGGTTTCACTTTTACCGCGTGTGAATTGTACACTGTGATTTTTTAAATTAAATTTAACAATGCTAATTATTAAGTTCTGCAAGTACTTTTGTTTTTTTTATTATTGTGACAGCTGTTTCGGCCTATAAGGCTATTTTCAAACTGTAGTTTGACCACTTTGAGACGACTAATTATATTATTTATGTGTTCCTAAATTTCAATTTCGAAAATGCTTAATTTGATTTATTACCGGTTAAACCGATTGTATGTATGATATAATCCTAGTATGGAGATTTAATATATCTAGGTACTTTATGTAAATGTCACAATTATGTAACATGTTTTATATAAATAAATAACAAATAAATTGTGAAATAACAAATAAATTGATTAATTTGAATTAAAGCAATTGCCAGCGTGGAGTACGACAAGGCTGTATCCTGTCGCCACTATTGTTTAATCTCTATTCAACTATGTCTTTAAAAGAGCCCTAAGTCATACTGAGAAAGGTCTGAAGATCAACGGAGTTGTCATTAATAACATAAGATACGCAGATGATACTGTATTACTAGCTGACTGTAACGATGACCTCCAAGACCTATTAAATCTTGTTAATAATGCTGGTGAGCAACTGGACCTAACAATCAACGCCAATAAAACTAAATGGATGATATTTGGACGTCTAGATCACTCTGAATCAGTGATACAGTTAAATGGCTGCAATGTCGAAAAGGTGGAAAGATTTAGATACCTCGGCAGTATTCTCACGGAGACTCTTGAGATGTAGAGGTTAGGTGCAGAATTGAAGCAGCAAGAACTGCGTCGATTAAAATGAAATCCCTCTTCTGCAATGACAATATCAGCTTAAAACTAAGGCAGAGAATGCTAAAATGTTTTGTGTGGTCGGTCTTGCTGTATGGATGTGAAACATGGACCTTGAAAGTAAATATTATGAACAGGTTAGAGGCTTTTGAAATGTGGCTTCACCGGAGAATGCTCAAGGTCCCATGGACCGATACGATCACCAACACAGAAATTCTCAGGCGGGCTAGAGCAGATAGAGAATTGCTTACATTAATAAAAATCAGGAAAATTTCATATCTGGGTCATATACTTCGAGGGGGGAAGTATCACTTGCTCCATTTAATATTGAAAGGCAAGATAGAGGGGCTCCGGGGGCCTGGTAGGAAACAAATGTCTTGACTGCGAAATATACGAGAGTGGACCGGCATTAGATGTGTGGAGGAGCTATTCCGGGCAGCGCAAGACAGAGAGACATTTTCAAGAGTGATCGCCAACGTCGGGGGACCTGATACGGCACACAAAGAAGAAGAAGAATTAAATAAAATTGAGGTATTTGCCAGTGCCGGGATTTGAGCCCACGACATTCGAATTGCTAGAAGAGCTAAGCTCTTACAATCTAACCATTCTAACCTAAACGTTTAGACTTTTACACAAAAAGTTCGGTGAACGGCAAGAATTACCAATTTTGATATACAAACATCTACATCTAAAAGTTAACAAGTTGCCAACCAATCAGATATACAATATTCTTGGAAGAATCCATTGTAGCTCTGTAAGGGTAGAATAAAGCTTTTAGGAAGGCTGCGATATTTCTATTGGAGTCTTCGCAAAGGTCCCTAATGAAGGAGTATCCCCTTCCCCGCACGTCCGTGTCCGTGCTGGTTCCGTTGCCGGAAATACGCCGGAACGCACGAGCGTGCTTGCTAAGATCGTGCTACGCAATCGCCACGATGGGCACTTAGATACGTGATGATTTTAATAAAATTTTCGGTTTGGGTGGGGTTCTGAGGCATTTGAATTTTTGTCACCTTTATAACGATTAACTAATTAACTATCACGACGTTTTCACGAAGGGGTAAGTAGCAGTGGCGGTCGGTGACTTTTTGTACAGGGATGCTGAAGTATATACCTACCAAATATCAAATATAAATACCTACAGACTAGCCCACGAACAAGATGCGATTACTGACAAAAATAGTATGTCAATTAGTTCTTTAAATCCTTTATGCTTTACGTCAATTATTATAGTTCTAAAATTAAATTTATTTTAATACCTAGGAATCTGATTCAAAATTTAAGCATATTAGATTTGTCAAAGAATTTGTATATAAAAATGCAAAAATCAGTAATTTTAAATACATGTAGGATTACAAAAGATTTTTTAAATATTTATATTGAGGGATCAGTAGGATTTATAGGTTCAATTAGAAATGCCACAGAGCCGAACCCTCTGATACGAAAATATCTGGAGTCGGTGAATTATATTCCTATTTGGTCTCTAGTAGGTTGACATGTTGTTCTTGTATTGTTTTGTATTTATAATACTTATATAGTGCAATTGCATAGCGTGGGTTGACTAGATGATCATTTGGGGAAGTGTGTGAAAGGGTTTAGTTTTTCCTTCTTTTTTTTCCTTTTTTTTTTTTTGGGGAAAATTTACCCGGACATTTAAATCTGGTGCGTAATTAAACTTTATGAGTAAAATCTCAAATTATAATCTTCTTATATATAAAAATGAATCGCTGAATGTGTTGCTAAGCGCAAATCTCGAGAGCAGCCAAACCCATTTCGCTAATTCTTTTTTTAGAATAATTAAGAAAATTAAGAAAATTGGATAATTTCAGAAAACCTAACGACTATCGCACTTTTGACAGTTCGCGTGTTTGAGAATGACATTTTGCAAAACAATGATTGTTAAATCAGGATTCTATTTTTGAAAATCTTTAAGTTGATAAATTTATTTAAAGTAGGTACTCCCCTAATAGTTTGAATCGAATCAAGAATTTAAGATATTTTAAATTGGTACCTACGTTAGGTACCAAATTTAATGTTGAATAAAAATTGTAAAAGGTGGCACGCGGGCTGTTTAAAAACTAAATGTACTGGGATTGAATATATGGAACGCGGGAGGAGGGTTGGCGGGACGAGGGAGCGGGAAAGGGAAGAGGGAAGGCGGGGAAGGTGGAAGGGGACGTGTGAGGGGAGAGGGGAATACGGGAGGGGGGTTCTCGGGGTGGGGGAAGGGGGGGGGAGTGAAGTGGGGAGAGGGAAGGTGGAACTGACGGAGTGGGAACGCGAGAGGGGAAGAGGACGCAGAGCTAGTCATTACATAGTATAAAATGAAGTCGCTCAAAACGTATGTGCGCATAGATCTTTTGAACTACGTAACGGATTTTCATGCGGTTTTCACCTATAGATAAAGTGATTTAAGAGGAAGGTTTATATAAATAATACATGCTTATTATAGTAGAGAAAAGTCGAGAAATTCAAATATTCAATTCAGGCAGCGGGCAGCTGGCGGTGTGGATTTTATAAAGGTTGGGTAATGGCGTTGTGTTTCGATAGCCACAGCAACGTGTTGCCGTTTCTGCTAGTATTTCATAAAATGAAGACAATATTAGCGAAACTCAATTGAAAATGTGGAGACAGAAAAATCAGAAAAAGATATTGGCACCTCTGGGACTCCAACCCGGGACCCTTCGCTTACATGGCAAGTGCTCTACCAACTGAGGCTAAGGTGTCTATATCAAATTCGATCACTTTTAACTGTATCATACTTCGACTAAGAACTACCAACATTATCTTCATTTTCTTAACGCACATATTATTGGCTGCTATCTTTGAATCATGCAATCGTATACAAAGAAGAAGCTAGTATTATATAAAAATGATAATAGCGGGTCAATTGTTGATTAAGTTCTTTGAATGATTTTGCTAACACTAAAATAGAGACACCAATGCTTTTCATATTAAAATTGTTAATTGCTTTGAACGGAGAACTTTTCTTACACAGCATGGCGCAAAATTAATCATCCAATTTTGTTTCTTAATAACTTTTTTACTAGTAAAAAAAAAGATTTTTTGTAGTGGAAATCTTTATTTGGACTTCTACATTTTTTTCTGTTAAGTGGAAAAAATGATATCCGTCAAGTGGCTGCCTCCAGTGTTGATACACATTTGTGTCCGTTTTATCGTATTTTCCATAACTTTCCGGAAGATTTCCGGTGATAACTGTTGTTCGCATTCCTGTCGAATATTCTCCTTAAGGGCTGCGATTATCTGAGACTTATTGGCATAAACCCCCGACTTCAAGTAGCCCCAAAGAAAGAAGTCTGGGGTGGTTAAACCGGGCGATCTTGCTGGCCATGCCAAATCGCCAAAACGAAAGTTTACGCGACCAGGAAACACTTCCTTCACAATATCCATTGTGGCTCATGCTATGTGTGCGGTTTTTTTTTTTACGTGAGCTCCACACAGGAGGCCCTGAGGAAAATAATTTCCCTCAGGGCCTATGTCATCTTTGGGGATGCTGTGCGGAGGGTTTTTTTTTAGGAAAGGAAGGAGGGGAGAGTTCTGGGAAGGAAGAGGGTTTTAAGGGTGGGTAGGAATCTGGGGTTCAGTGTGTCCTGGTCATCCGCCTCCAAAATCTAGACAAACCTCATCCCATGAACCCGGGCACCCCTGCTAAATCACCAAACGTAGCGAACCACTTGGGGTGACCTATGGCAGAGGTGTTGGTTTTCCAATAAAGGTTCCCGGGGCGGCGGTACCCATTCCCGCCTCCCAAATTGCACCGTCTTGTTGAAACCACATGTTCACCAAGGCCCGCTCATCTAATTCCGGCAGTAAGAATCTGTTTATCATGGCTCTGTAGCGTTCGCCAGTAACATTGACCGTAATGCCAATGGTCCTCAAAAAATCACTCCTCTCGCATGAACGCCGCACCACACAGTGGCTTTGAATGGATATAATGGCTCTTCGTGCATCACACGTGGATTTTCAGTGCCCCAGAAACGAAGATTTTGCTTATTGACGTAACCGCTTAAGTGGAAATGCACCTCGTCGCTCATGATGACTTTCGACACAAAATCGCTAAAACCGTTAAAGTTAAAATCGACACAATTATTATTCCACGCTCTTGCGGAGTACAGCGCTCCATTGCTTGTATGTTTGTATTCTGCAGCTGTCTAGTTCCCAAATGAGAAATGCGATTGACATACGACGACATTTGCAAAAATTATAACATCTTCCGATAGGGTGATTAATTTTGCGCCACCTTGTACCAGAACAAGGTTTTATATTGTAAGAAAAAGCTAGAGTTTGCACTGATTTTTCTGAGAATTTTTCGAGAAAAATAAGGCAAGTTAATCCCTGGGAGCCAGTTACCTTACATTCTCAATTCAAACACGTCTCCACACTACGCCAGAATTCTAGCTCAGATTTTAGTATGAATAATTGAAAGGGATAGCTTTTTTTTCACACCAATTTTCTTTTTGGTAAAATTTGAGAGTGTGAGATATTATTATTTCATTAAATTTGACCGCATAAAATGTAAAACTTTTTAAATTCTTGTTATAATAAAATCAACCGCCCTTCATACTAGCGACCACATTATTGAAAAGGTGTCCGCATCCTTTGCAAGATTTTTGGTAGTAGTGCAATAGGTCACTTGCATCACATTTTTTAAAAAATTTTCCTGTTTAGGCAAATATTCTAAGACATTCTGTATTTTTTATTATTTTTTAATCGTATTTTTGTAACCCTGGCAATTTTTTGAAAATTTCAATCCGAAAAATCAGACCATTTTTTATAAACCGGAAAGACGGGACATAATTTTATAGGTGCAAAAAACGATAATTACATAGCCGAAAATCATTTAAAAAAAAGATCGTTTTCCACAAGAAAGGGCACAGGAGAATAACGAGGCATACCAAAAATATTACATCTCATAAATATTATCATAAATCATTATAATGTTCAACGTCCATATTAAATCTACTAAATCCAATGTAATATACTTGTACGTGTAAATTATAATAATAATAATAAAAATTAAGGGTAATACAAGAGAGAGTAGTATAGTTTCACATCTATTATATATGGATGATATAAAATTATTTTCAAATTCTGAATCAAATTTAGAGAAAATGATTAAGGTAGTTAAAATTTTTTCAGATGATATTAAAATGACTTTTGGTTTAGATAAATGTAAAACTATCCATATAGAGAAAGGCAAAATTGTAGATGGAGACGAGGGTATATTTAGAAATTTCAAAATTCAAAGTATGAAAGGGGATGAGGTTTATAAATATTTAGGATACCCGCAATCGAATAGATTAGATCACACTAGTATTAAAAATGATATTAGGATTAAATTTCAAACTAGGATCAGAAAAATTTTAAAATGCAATCTATCTGCTAAAAATTTAGTAAAAGCAATAAATACTTGGGCAATACCTCTACTAACGTACTCATTTGGCATAATTAAATGGTCCAATACAGATTTAGATAGTTTAGAACGATTAATTAGAACTACGTTAACAAAATTTAATTGCCATCATCCAAATTCAGCTATAGAACGAATTAATTTACCTAGAAATTTAGGAGGTAGAGGTGTAGTCAAAATAACATCTTTGAAACACAATCAGGTAGAAATGCTTAGAAATTTTTTCCATAGGAAAGCTAATAGCTCAGAAATGCACAAAATAATTTGCAAGGCAGATAGAAATATTACACCTTTAAATTTATATGACGAGAATGCCAACATTCTTATAAATACTAACCAGGAATTATTAGATTCCTGGTCAAATAAAATTATTCACGCAAAACACTTCAATTATCTCAACCAAACGTATGTTGACAAACTTTCGTCAAACAAATGGTTGAGTATTGGAGAGTTGAGCGCAGAAATAGAAGGATTTATGCTTGCAATTCAAGATAGAGTCATTAATACTAAAAATTATAGAAAGCATATAATCAAAGATATAAATCAAATTGATGATTTATGTAGAAAATGTTTGGCTTTTCCCGAAACTATAGAACATATTATATCGGGATGTTCTATATTAGCGCCTTCCGAGTATACATTTAGGCACAATCAGGTTTTAAAAATAATTCACCAAAGTTTGGTAATTAAACATAACTTGATTGATTGCCGTAATGTAGTACCTTATTATGAATATGAACCAAATTCATTTATAGAAAATGAATTTTATAAAATATATTATGATAAAACTATACTAACAGACAGAACAATTAGTCATAATAGACCTGATATAGTTTTACATGACAAAATTAAAAAAATAACTTATATCATTGATGTAGCTATTCCAAATTCCTGTAATATTCAAAAAACTGTTTCTGAAAAAATTAGAAAATACACAGATTTAGGAAATGAGATTAAAAGAATTTGGCATTCTCGGACTATAAAAATATTACCATTTGTTATTTCGGCCACTGGCATAATACCTAGGAATCTGATTCAAAATTTAAGCATATTAGATTTGTCAAAGAATTTGTATATAAAAATGCAAAAAGCAGTAATTTTAAATACATGTAGGATTACAAAAGATTTTTTAAATATTTATATTGAGGGATCAGTAGGATTTATAGGTTCAATTAGAAATGCCACAGAGCCGAACCCTCTGATATGAAAATATCTGGAGTCGGTGAATTATATTCCCATTTGGTCTCTAGTAGGTTGACATGTTGTTCTTGTATTGTTTTGTATTTATAATACTTATATAGTGCAATTGCATAGCGTGGGTTGACTAGATGATCATTTGGGGAAGTGTATGAAAGGGTTTAGTTTTTCCTTCTTTTTTTTTTTTTTTTTGGGGGAAAATTTAACCCGGACATTTAAATCTGGTGCGTAAATATAATAAAATTTGATTTTGTTCAAATCAGCACCACTACCATTATACCGCTAAAGCAGGTACACACAGCGTAAAATGTACGGGGTTCTCTTCAGAACATTTGTCAAAAAGTCAAACCAAATGATAAGTTCGCAGAGAACAAACAATAAATCTAGTGAACGTTAAATGTCAAATTAAAAAATTCGCCTGAAATCAAAGTGTTGCCATATAAAAACAATAAATCAGTGTGGAATTTTACAAAATTAATAGGAACATTTTCGGAGACGGGACATTTTCATGTAGTGATGTCACGGGCCCAAATAATGGATTTATTTATTTAAAAATAAAAAAAACTCTATCTTTATAAAAAGCAATTATCGATGCGCAAATGAATCAGCTGTCAAATGACAACGCACACAACGTCATATTCTGGCATTACCGGAACCAGCATTCAACGCCATGTTCATTTTGACCAGTGTTTTGTTTCTGGTATATATCAGAGATGACGTTGCATACGGATTTATATTTTTTTTTGTGATTTTATTATTATTCAAATGCGCGAAGATTTTTCTCTAAACCCAGACGAATAAAAAAATCGCTATAATGCTGCAGCTCTTTCTCGTGTGACTCTTTCCTCCAAAAATCTACTTTTTGCGAACGGAATTGCGTTTCATTTTCTTTATACGTGAGGGAGATTTCTGGTAATGATTGTATTTTTCCTTTGGGGGGGTTCAGACTTCAGACATTCGGTCACCGTTTGTGTCATTTTCGATTGTTGTCATTTAATAAATGTAAAAAAGAGGGGCAGCACTGTACGTTTAAGAACAAAAGCAAAACAATCAGCGCATTGACATTTGACGTTTTTGAATTTTCGGAATTCTCTCAATTTACAAATTAATGCTTCGTTGTTTTAATCCCTCCCACCGCCCCGGGAACCATTTATTGTATAACCAACACCTCTGCCATGGTTCACGACGAGTTCATCGAAAACGAATTCATCGAAAATAAATTCATCGAAAATCAATTCATCGAAAGCAAATTCATCGAAAATCAATTTATCGAAAACCAATTCATCGAATGATTAATTCATCGAATCGCCAATTCATCGAAAAAATATATTTTGTTAATATTTGAGAGAAATGCCGAGCGGACCGAGAAGTTAAAAAAGCATTGGTCAACCTAAACTAACCTAACCTAACCTAACCTAACTAAGTTAACCTATTTAACCAATTTTTAAATATTTTTTTATCATCACTCTTAATGACCTTTCTGAGTTGTTTATGAGTTGGTTTCATTATGAGTTGTCTGGTCACCGTTCCTTAGATATCTCTTTTTTGCAGTATCAAACAATCGGAAATCGAAGAGATAACCTATAAATTTTACACTGTCACTACGAAACTGACAGTTGCTAAACACATGTAACTCAGTTAAACAGACCTTTTTGGGTATTTAATATTGACAGCTCTAATATCTACAAAAAAATGTTTTTCGATGAATTGGCGATTCGATGAATTGATTTTCGATGAACTCGTTTTCGATGAATTTGCTTTCGATGAATTGATTTTCGATGAACTCGCCATAGGTCACCCTCAAGTGGTTCTCTACATTCAGTAGTGCCCGCGTTCCTTTAGTAATGATAATAATTATTAAAGACTAGCTGGTTCCCGGCAAGCGCGGGAATCGATCCCGCGACCTTCAAATTGCGAGTCAAGAGTCTTACCGCTAGACCATGCCGTAACAGTATCAACCACTCTACCAAATTCGACATTATTGTCGCCCCAAAAAAAAATTATTTTAGTGGCTTAACAAATCCTTGTACAAAACAATCGACAATTAATTTGACATTTGATGGACGTTTCCATTAGAGGGAATACGTTTTACTTTTATTTAGTTTTGGTAAAGTGCTTCATAAAATGAATCTACAAATTGATTTAGCAGCACACACGGTGAGCACATTTATTCGTATAATAATGTAACAAGTTTAGTTTTTGCGTTCCTTTAGTAATGATAATAATTTATAAGTCATTAATTCAATATGGAATTATTGGATGGGGGGGTCATACAACAATATTCTAACCCCGATCAAAGTGATCCAGAAGCTAATCATCAAAGTAATCCTAAAGAAACCCTCCACTTATCCAACAGAAGCTCTTTTCGCAGATTTCACGGTGCCTCGAGAAGAGAATATCTTCAAGAAAAATGCAATTAACCAAATTTACAAAGATAATATCATCAAAAAATTTGAAACTCACCAATGAAAAAGATATGAAGACAACTTCAAAATACCAAAATTTAATACCAAACTAATGCAAAACAATTATATCTATTTAGGAATAAAGTCTTCAACAACCTTCTCATTGAAATAAAAAAAAACCAAAGACATCAATAAACTGAAACTCAAACTGAAGCCACACTTCATCAGGAATAATTAACTAAATAATTACCTGTTTTTTCTCTTTCTTTCTATTTATTATTAATCTATATTCATCTCTATTTTATTTAGATTTTTAGAATTTCTCCTAAGTGCACAATATTTTAGTATGTAACCATATCCTATGTATGTACACCTACACATATAGATGATCCAGAAGTCTCAATTTATTCTATTATATACTTACCTATCTATAATGTTATTCTATTTCAGTTATAATTAGTGTAACTCACTCACCAAGCACAAGAACTAGCTTCTTCTTTGGTGAGATTGCAATTTTTAAATAATTTCTGTACCGATATGTAATTTCTATAACTCCACTGTACACTTATATATCTGTATTAAATAATAATAAAAAAAAAATTAAAAAAATTATTAAAGACTAGCTGGTTCCCGGCATGCGCTGCTATGCCATTTAATAAAGAAATTGTTTCTCCCTGCGTGTCATTTCCCATTCGTCCCGTTCCCCTTCCTCTCCCGGGTCCCCTTCCCCATCGCGTTCCCACTTCGATTCCTCCACCTTCCCTTCGCCCACTTCACTCCTCCCCTTCCCCCGTCTCGCGAACCCCCTTTCGCGTTCCCCTTCCCCCTCCCAGGTTCTCCTCCCCACCCCTCCCACGAAACCCCTACCCGAGTTCCCAACGTTGCTTGAAATGACTTTAGCCATGTTTATGACAAGATCTTAATAGCCGGGTACTTTCCAACCTTGTCTTCAGCTTTCTCTTCAGCCTCACAATATGCCCCTATTGATGATGCCTTAGTCCCACTGGTTCTCGACTGTGGGGAGCTGTTGGAACTCGTGTGCGATTAACACAATAAAAAAATAAAATGAAGTAATTTTATATTAATTTTCACCAAGAAGGTGAAATTCAATGTCTACACCATTGAGTACATTTAATCAGACTAAAGATTTTTTTAATTTTTCTTTCTTCTTTTTCTCTCAACTACGTGTATATACTTACTTACTATGTTTTAAATTTTATTTTGTTTATTATTATTTCTGTTATTTCACTAGTAGCATTTCACCTAATACCAACTAAACCTTGATTTAGGTACACATTCTGTGAGCTTATTTAACTGGAGAGATGTGCTATTATATTTACCGTGACGATTCACGGTTACGATACCGTGCCGGCAAAAAAGGCAATAAACATACCTTATCGCTATAATGCTGCATATCTTTCTTATACATTAAATAATGGTGAGACACACAAAATACGAATGACTGTTTCCTCCAAAGTACTACTTTTTTGCGACGGGAATTGCGTTTCATTTTCTTTTGCGTGAGATGGAGATACATGATAATGATTGTATGTTTTCATTGGGGGGGTGCGGACATACTTTCACCGTTTGTCTCATTTTCGACTGTTATTTAGTGTGCAAGAAAGAGGGACAGCATTTAAGAACAAAAAAAAAGCGCAATGACATTTGACGTTTTTGAATTTTTGGAATTCATATACACTTTAATATCAATATTGAATACTTTAAAAATTATCATCGCGGCTAGTAGAATTGGTAGGGGTCTACATTTATGCCCATCCCAATGGCAATTTCAATTTAATGTAATAATTGTTAACACTCAGTAAATTTTTCAAACTATAAATACATACACGTATTTCTGGGGAATCCCCGATCTATTTCTCCAGCCACTTGCGCCATTTCGCGTTATATATTTTACAAGATAGCTTCATCTTATTGTGGTGAACGTATGTCTTGCGGTATAAAAGAGACATGCATGTATGAGTGAGACAGCATGAGTAACGTATAAAAGGGTGTGATTGCTGTCTACCGTCCTCTTTGCATTCAGGCTTCCTACGAAGCACACCTGTACACAGTAGCGTAGCGAGGGGGGGGGCGGTGGGGGCGGACCGCCCCGGGTGCCACCCGAAGGGGGGGTGCCACTCGACCAAGATATTGTATATAAGTAACCAAGATATTGCATACACATGAACACGGTCTGTTATTTATATATTTTCGTAATATTCTGAAATTCTCTATCCACCCCCCCCCCCCCCAGGATGAACCAATTTTATGAAGTCGATATTAGCGTTTTGAATTTCTCAAGTCAACTTTCATAGGGGGGGGGGGGGTGACACAAGGCCCCGGAGGGGTGACTTCCGCCCCGGGTGCCACCCATGCTAGCTACGCCACTGCCTGTACACAATCTCGGAATAAACATCATTAGTCTACCTACGACTTATTATTGTTCAATCTCACCCTGTACTGAGATCACCTCAACAAGGAATCTGGATCCACACCACGGAGTCCAGAGGTAATGTTGATAACCGGCCACGGTCATCACACTTATTATATAAAACAAAGTCGGGTTGATTACGCCATTTATAACTCGAGAACGGCTGAACCGATTTTTATAATCTTTGATTTGTTGGATTTGTCTCCGCCCCGAATAGCAGGTTAATTAAAACATTGGAAAAATTCATGAAAAAAGAAAATTATTAAGAAAAATCTTTTCCTCATCCATTTTGTAGGGAACGAATTCTCATATTTTGAAAGAGCTGCTAGCATATTGTGATAATGTCCAGCGGTAAGGCTCTTGACTCGCACACCGAAGGTCACGGGATCGAATCCCGGCATGGCAAATAAATTTTATTTGATTAATTTGTGTTATTTCATAATTTATTCATTTAAAATAATATATAGTATATTTGCGGCACGTTCCAGAGTGGAAGATACTCTCAGTATCGCCCTGGTGTAAGACCACCATTCAGAATTGAAACGTTGCTTGAAATGGCATTATCCGTGTTTCACCTTCCCCTCTCCACTTCCTTCAGCCTCACAACATACCCCAT
This sequence comes from Limnephilus marmoratus, assembly GCA_917880885.1. Lineage (NCBI taxonomy): Eukaryota > Metazoa > Arthropoda > Insecta > Trichoptera > Limnephilidae > Limnephilus > Limnephilus marmoratus. Next base: position 9,546,906 of record OU862935.1, read on the forward strand.
TTGGGGATGCCATAGTCTTACTGGCTTCAGACGGGAGCAGTTGGGACTCTTGTGCGGTATTCATATAACATTTTTTTAAAAAGCATAAAGTATAATATTGAGTAGTGAGTGAATTCCAAAAATTCAAAAACGTATATTGTCATTGCGCTGATTGTTTTGCTTTAGTTGTTAAACGTTTAAGGCTGTCCCTCTTTCTTACACACTAAAGTCAGTAGTCAAAAATGAGACAATCGGTGAACGTACGTCTGCACCCCTCCAAAGGAAAAATACAATAATTATAATAAATCTCCCTCACACGTATAAATAAAATGAAACACAATTCCCGTAAGTAAGTGGAAAAGTATAAAATCACAAAAATATAAATCCGTACACAACTCCATCTCTGATACTGACGAAAACAAAACACGGACAGTTGCGCATCGATAATTGCTTCATTGTGTAATTTTTAACTTAATGAAAAAACTGAATTTAATTCAGCTAATGAGTTAACACAACCGTTATTGATTCTGAGGCGGCACGAGGTTCGCCGGGTCAGCTAGTTCGGTATAAAATAGAGAACATTTACCTTACTTTGTGGTATAAAGAAAAATAAACATTTAACTTCTACCGTCAAAGTAAAGTTAAATGTTTATTTTAGTTGTTTGAATTTGCTGGGACTTTTTTTCGTCGAATTGAGTCAAGGAGCTGTCGAAATTTGTGGTTTCAACAATATCAACAAGGTGCTACGTGCCTCATAACAAGTAAGGATTGCAAATGCGGAGCTGTCAGACAAAATAATATTTCGTTATATTCCTGACATATTTTATTAAAATTATTTCTCTACTCTTGCTTACATTTATCAGACCAGGACGATACTGAGAGTATCTTCCACTTTGGAACGTGCCGCAAATGGTGACCGGACAACTCAGAATCATACAATAATAATAATATGTGGATGAATAGCAAAGCGCCGTTTTTGTGAAAAATCACCTCAAAGGCGCTGGAGCCTCGCTGTACAACCTTACACCTCCTTTGACAAGTCATTATTATTGTTAAGAATAGTGACATCTATGAGATAACTGCTGTAGGTAATCACATTGATTTAATCTTGATTAGTTTATTAAGAGAGTATGAATACTAGAGACATCTGGGTGAATTTTATTGAAGCTAGTGTTACCGACTAACTAAAATAGACCACGTGACTTGGTAGGTGCCGATTACCATTGTTATTGTTATTCTCGTATTTTCTTGAACCTGAAAGTCGGTATTTTTACAGTTTTTAGCAGTATAAAAAGGGTGCTTTTCAAAATACTCTCTCTCTCTCGAATTAATCGATACTTAGGGTATAGTTCCCTTATTGCCCAGGCGGGGTCCGGGCCAAAATTAGTTACAAAAAGTGTTGATTTCATTTGTTACTCAAAAGTGATTGTAAATAAAACAACTCTACATTAAAAAAGTGTTTTGCAATACAAAAGTCCACCACCCCCGATGAATTGAAGTTACTTGACAATTATTAATTTTAAAAAATATATTAAAAAAATTGGATTCGCTGGTTAGGTTATGGGCGAGTTTTCATCGGACCGCCGCAAATAGGGTAGGCTGAAAAGTAATGCACACATGCTTGTTCAGTTTGAAGAAAATGACCTTCAGAAGCGCGCCAGGTGGAATATGGAAGTGACATTTTTATTTTATTTATTTTTTTTTTTTTATTTTATTAGGAAAACCAACAGTTACAATTATTAATAATGTTTGATGAAATATGTACAAAAATTTAACCAATAATAGGTTTTCGCTGAAGTATCTTAATTATTTAGTGAGTAGGTATAAAAAGAAATCGAGAAAAAATAGTTACATTATGTTATGTGGATGGGATGGTGGAAGGGAGTGGAAAGGGATGGATCTTTTCTATGTAAATAATGGTTTGTATGGGTGAATGTTATTTATTCATTTTGGTTTTGAAAACGTTAGGTACTGTGTTAAATAAGTCGAATTCACTATATGCAATGTTAAAGGTGTGTGTAGCACGATGAATGAATGTATTTTGTTTAGAGTTAGTGTTGCATTGAGGAATGTTCAATGCGTGGTTTTGTCTCCTTTATACGTACGCGCAAGTCTGAGGTCGTCGAATTCATCCAGGGTATTTTGAGAAGTGGAAGTATGGAGACGTATTGTAGTGTTATGTTAACGCAAGGTAAACAGCGTGATTTTATCGAATTTTTAACTGCTGAAAAGGTGACTCCTACTGAGATTCTTCGTCGTTTAAAGGATGTCTATGATGACGATGCTGTTGGTAGGTCTACTTTAAATCGGTTGGTAATAAAAGTTCACGATTCCGAGCCTGGAAAAGCAACAATTGTTGATGAAACACGTAGCGGACGTCAGATCATTGATACAGACCATAAACAATCAAAACTCGTCCACGATTTTATTCAAAATGACCGGCGAATCACTCAAAAACCGTATCACAAACCATTTTTGAATATCCAAGGAACGTGTCGCTTTATTGTTGAACAATTAGGATACCGTAAAATCTGTAGAAATTGGTTACCACGCCGTTTCAGAGACGAGAACAAACAGCGTCGATTAGAACCTCTGCAAAACCTGAAGTTTGAACCGATTCCACACCCTTCTCACTCCCCCGATCTTTCGCCTTGCGATTTTTATTTTTTTCCTCTACTCAAGAGACACCTCAAAGGTAATCATTACACCTCGGATGATGAGATGAAGGAAGCTGTCAAGTCATGGATTCGGGAGATGTCGGAACAATTTTTCAGTTACGTAATAAAAAAACTTGGTACACGTTGGGAGAAATGCGTTACCCTTAACGGTGACTTTGTTAAAAAATAAATATATAATTTTGAAGCTTAAGAGTTATACTTTAATGTACTTTTTGCCCGATCTTGCTTTTTATTGTTGTTCGTGTTTTTCAAGCACGTGTGCATTACTTTTCAGCCTACCCTGGTATCTTCTATAATTTTAAATGATTAATTAAATTGTGAAAACACAAACCAATCTAATTAAATTTATCTGCGCACGCTGGGATTTGAGCCCGCAACCTCCGGTTCGTTAGTCGAAAACCTTGCCCCTCGACCACTGGATACGCGCCATAAATATGCTATGAGACCATGAGTGCGCCATCTATGGTTTTTGTATTGTATTGAATTTACCTATGTGACTTGAGATTCAGTATATTCATGCATTTCCTTACCTCTGTGAATCAGGCAATTACTTCCGACGGGAGTGTGAGTCAAAGCCAAGAGATGTCTCTCCTAGTCAGTCATTATCGAATAATTCACCCAATCATTGAATTATTGTTGTACAAGATTTTTGGCACGTATTATTAATATGCAAATTTATTCATTGTTGAAACTTCCTTGCTGTGCGAAACATCTGTTAAGATTATGCAATACCGCCTTGATATTTTTTAATGAAAAGAAGTGTCTTTTGTGTTGGACATCGTGGATGAGCTGCATTCTCTGAGTGAGTATTGTTTGTTTTCACTCTGGATTTTGGAATTGCTGGGTCAACTGTTTTTGTGTCACATAGGGAAGAATTCAATTTTCGTTAATTTACATAGGGTAGTCATTCCCTCATGTCAGGGGATAGTTACACGCCCCTATAACCACTGAGGCCGTCAATCAACAATTATTAATTAATATAACATTTTTGGTACCTACTTTATCACCTGGCTGAATCGTTCCGACAATAAGTTTTTCAATCAATTTTGAAAATCAATTCAAATCCTAGTTCTACATTCAACCGGAATTTACAGAAACCCACCACCAAAATTATTATTTTTAATTCATGCGTCACCCTTCAAAAGCATTTCAAACTGCCCTAATTTATTTAATAGTTCCAATTTTTAAATGAACACGCTATCTAGCAATTAATGTGGAAAAAATGGTTGAATAATTTATTTTAAAATGTTGCTCTAAATAAATAATACCTACATTTTAATTAGTGTTTTACATTTATGTAATGGACGTTATTAGACTATCCTAAATTAATCATAATTACTAATAATATGGATGATTTGTATAGCGCCGTTTTTGTGAAAAATCACCCCAAGGGCGCTGTACAAATTTATCATTTATTTCTACATTTTTTTACGTTAGCTCCACACAGGAGGCCCTGAAGAAAATAATTTCCTTCAGGGCTTATTTCATCTTAGGGGGTGCTACATGGAGGTTTTTTTAAAGGAAATAAAGGAGAGGAAGTCCTGGGAAGGAAAGAAAGTTCTAGTTTAGTATGTCCAGGCGTAACGGACGTACGAAAACGGTCGAGAGATTCCTGCTGAAGAGGATAAAAGACCTCAATCAACCTCTCTCGATCCTGCCCACCACGCGGCAGGCAGGCAGACGCATCGGCCACCAAGACCTGGACAATCCGGATCCATGAACCCAGGCACCCCTGCTAAATCAACAAACGTAGCGAACCACGTGGGGTTATCAATGACAGAGGTGTTGGTTATCCAATAAATGGTGGCCGGGCGGCGGTACCCGTACTCGCCTCCGAAATTGCTCTTTCACCACAACAACAACAACTTACTTCTAACTACAGACCTAACTAAACTGTTATGACAACTTATAGCTAAGAGACTGCACCCGCACAGGAGGCTCTGAGGAAAATAATTTCTTTCAGGGCCTACGTCATCTTTGAGGATGCTGTGTGGAGGGTCTCTTTAGGAAAGGAAGGAGAGAAAGTTCTGGGAAGGAAAAGGGTAAGAAGGATGGGAGACAGTCCAGGAGCGACGGATGTATGAATAGTGAATACATCCCTTCCACTGCGGTGCAAGGCGATATTCCGAGAGAATATGGCTGCAGAAGTCAAAGGAACTCCCTCAACCACTCTCTCTCGATCCGGCCTCCACCTCCACGCATTCGCCGCCAAGACCCGGACAAACTTCACCCCATGAACCCGGGCACCCCAGCCAAGACACCAAACATAGCGAACCACTTGGGGTGGCTTATGGCAGAAGTGTTGGTTATCCAATAAATGGTTCCCGGGGCGGCGGTGCCCATACCCACCCATACATTTTGAATGGAAAGAATTCTCATCTTTTGAAAGTGCTGAAGGAATATTGTAATAAGTATACCTAATATTAAATAGTGAGTGAATTCCAAAAATTCAAAAACGTCAAATGTCAATGCGCTGATTGTTTTGCTTTAATGCTGCCCCTCTTTCTGATACACTAAATGTCTAACTAACTAACTAACTAACCATCGCGCCATTTCCTCGCAGGGGTAGGCAGAGAGGACGGACCGCCAAACAACTCGGTCTTGGCACACACTCTTTGCCTCACTCACATTCATACATCGTCTCATACATTCTCTTCTATTATTCTGGCTTTTTACATGACCCGACTCAAGTATCTGATTCACTTGATCGTGACATGTCTTCCTCGGGCGTCCCCGACTTCTTCTACCATTCACATTCGCGTCGTATATTCTTCTTACACTACTTCCTTCGTTCATTCGCTCTACATGCCCAAACCATCTGAGGGTCCCTTTCTTAATCTTACTCATTATGCTTACATCAGCCTTACATTCTTTGCGGATATCCACATTTCTCACACGATCATACATTGTTTTACCACACATACGTCTCAGGGATCTCATTTCAACAGCATTCAGTTTACTTTCATCCTTCCTCTGCCAGTTCCATGCCTCACTGCCATACATCAGGGTAGGTACCAGGACTCCATTGTGGACTGCTCGCTTCGCTTTTTTTGACAGATTTTTATTAGCGCCAACGGCATTCAGTCCACCATTAATGGAGTTACCGGCATTCACCCTTTTTTCAACATCTCTTTCAGCCTTCCCATCTCTCGTAAACAGTCGAAAATGAGACGAACGGTGAATGCATGTCTTTTTTTCTTTTTTTTACATTGAGTTCCACATAGGAGGCCCCGAGGAAAATAATTTCCCTCAGGGCCTATGTCATCTTTGGGAATACTATGTGGAGGGTTTTTTTAAGGAAAGAAAGGAGAGGAGTTCTGGGAAGGAAAGGGGTTTAAGGGGTGGGTAGGAATCTGGGTTTCAGTGTGTCCTGGTCATCCGCCTCCAAGACCTTGACAAACCTCCACCCATGAACCCGGGCACCCCTGCTAAATCAACAAACTTAGCGAACCACTTGGGGTGACCTATGGCACAGATGTTGGTTATCCAATAAAGGTTCCCGGTACGGTGGTACCCATTCCCCCCTCTCAAATTCTGCACCCCTCCAAAGGAAAAATGCAATAATTATAATAAATCTCCCTCACACGTAAAAATAAAATTACACGCAATTCCCGTAAGTAAGTGGAAAAGTAGGCAAATCACAAAAAATCACAACGCCATCTCTGATACTGACAAAAACAAAACACGGACAGTTGCGCATCGATAATTGCTTCATTGTGTAATTTTTAACAACAGTTATTGATTGAGGCAGTACGAAGTTCGCCGGGTCAACTAGTAAGAAATCAAATTTCGAATACAAGAAAATCGATAGTGAGTTATTGCTTGTGAGGAGAATTATTTATTGATGTTGTTTATTGATACAATACCTATTTTACATTTTTTAGTTCAATCCAGTAATGTTGGCCTCACTGGGTGATTTAACCGTGCTGTGGCCCCCATTTTATAACATAAGAATTTGTATATACATTTTGAAAAAAAAATAATGTTTGTGACGAAAAAAAGATAAATTTAAACTAAAAAAAAAGATTAAATTAAAATCGGCATATATTAGGTCCTTACACATGAAATTGGCGTTTTGCCGTACTGGCAACTTTGATCTCAAATATCTTCTCTTTGGTTAGGAATTCCAAATTCAAATTTATACAGCTATTTACTCATGTATTTGTGTTTCGAAAATTATAATTCATTTGTTTTTTCCTTACTTAATTGTTTTTTTTTCTTTGCGTCACTTAGTTTACAAAATGGAAAACTTGAAATATCGCGTTATTTAGGTACGAGTACGAGTTCCACCGTGGCACCAGTGCTGCAGAAACGGCTCGAAGGATTAATGATGTGTTTGGCGACGGTGCCGCAAAAGAAAACACAGTGCGTTTTTGGTTCCAACGTTTTCGTTCTGGAAATTTCGACCTGCAGAACAAGCCCCGTGGACGCCGGAGACCAAAGTTGATAATGAAGAATCGAAGGCTATTGTGGAAGCGGATCCATCGCAAACCATGTCCGAGTTAGCTGCAGGCTGCGGTGTTAGTGATAAAACTGTTTTAAAGCACTTGAAGCAAATTGGGAAGGTGAAAAAGCTTGAAAGGTGGGTACCTCACGAATTGAGTGAAGCAAATCAACAAACGCGCGTTAGAACGCTAGACCACACACTTCACAACAGACGGCTACCAAATTAGAGGAGCTTTAATTGGAATGTCTAAGACATCCACCGTACTCTCCGGACCTTGCCCCAACAGATTACCATTTTTTTCGAAATTTGGATAACTTCTTGCAAGGAAAAAAATTCAACTCCGATGGGGCAGTCCAAACCGCCTTCAAAGATTTTATTGATTCCCGTCCGAATGGTTTTTTAGTAAAGGGATCGAATAACTACCTATGAGATGGCAAAAGTGCATAGATAGCAATAGTACATACTTTGATTAAATAAATATATTATATTAAAAAAAAAAAGACTTTATGTTCCTCCCATACAAAACGCCAATTTCATATTTAAGGCGCTAATATTATGATTTGTGTGTCTGTGAGTGTTGCGTGTTTTATATTGGTTTTGTGTGTTGCGTGTATATGTTTTATTCTTTTGTGTGATAAAATTATGGTAATATTGTCTTTTTTGTTATTTAATCCTTTTTTTATTTTGTGTCTGAATTTATTTTGGTTTCAAGTGAAAGACTCTTTTATAGCATGATATTTATGGTGTCTTTGTCTAAAGTTAGTGTTTACCGTCGGAATATTTATGTTTGGAATAATTAATCTTCCTCATCGGAACCGCCCTGTACAGTTGGAAGGGTACGATCGCAAGACCATCTTTCGACGAAATTTGAATTCTCAACCGCTAGATTAATCGGCTTTAAACATTAAGACATGTTACCCAAATACCATCGCTTAATTTCAAACGTGGCGGATATTAAACTGGTGACCGGCGAATTGGTACGTTCTACGAGTGAAACGTTTGCCTCTCGTCATTTTATTATACAAGGTGGCATAAAAGTTGTCACCGATGTAATTTTTTTGAAGTGAAACATTTTGGAACCTTTCAAATATTACGTAAGCAGATTTTTTTGCAATTATTAAACCCCCCCTCCCCCCCCCCCCCCCTTCCCACTCGACATAATATTTATTAACGTAGTATTCAGTTATTATAATCTTAATATATTAATGAACAAAACAAACTAAACAATAGATTGGCGGCAGAAATTTGTACAAGTGAATAGCGCGCGGTAATTCCCATACTCACTTCTAAACGTATCCATTAATTTTGGGAATAGACAAGTAGGGTGGCCATTTGTGTTCAAGCCAAAAACGACAAAATTTTACAGAAAATCCGAAAAAATAAAAATAAAATATTGATACTGCTGACGTAATCACCATCCAGAGTCCCCCACAACCCCATGTCATCAAAAATAAGCAAAGCAAAGACTTATCCCCCCCCACCCCCCTGTAGTGCTTACGTAATCCTTGAATGGCCCCGTTAGTGTTTTGAAATTTGATTGAAACGGAAATGCGTCACTAAAATTTATTATTTGACGGGTCCTCGGTTCTAATAAAATGCGGTAAATTCACAACTCCGCATAACGCGTCGCAAATCTCAGCGGCCAGAGAAATCTAGCAAACGGAGGTTCATCCAAAAAAATAAACATTTTTATTTTTGTAAATCAATATACAATCTTCAAACCACTTTAAAATTAACAGGCAAAAGAAAAGAAAGCGACATCTAGCGACTTTCTAGTTTTAGTTCTACCGCGTGTGAAATACAAACTCTGATTTTTTAATGAATGAATTTTTTCTGTTCTGCTTTTGGATAGTGTTTATTTGATTTATTTTATTCCATTTCGAATGCGGATGCGTATGAAGATGTCTAAATTAATGCGAATATTCCGCATTTGCGGGTGCGGATGCGAATACCGTAACAACCCTAGCCTCTAATTGATTCACGATGGGAATCACGTCGATAACTAAAAATAAACAAACAACACCTGTAGGATCTTGTCACCAATATGCGCCTTACTATTGGTCAGTTAGCGAACGAAGATAGCAACTACCAAACACACCCACTATCCGCACTAATTGATGCGGATGAAGATGCCTAAATTAATGCGGAACATTTGCGGATGCGGATGTGGATATCCGTATCACTCCTGGTGCAAATCACCAAAACAAGAGACTAGGAGACCCGGAAATGCGTTTTTTCAAGATTTTTCCGCGCTCTTGAGGAGTATAGCGTTTCATGTCTTGTTGACGTGTATTTTGTATCTGTTTAACTCACAAATGTCAAAGCAGATCTGACGTTTGTCGCCAATTGCAAAATTATGGCATCTTCCGATAGGGTAATGACTTTTGCGCCACCTTGTACATTAGCTGACCACAGTTGACTGTCAATGCGCAGGATGATAGTATGTTGGAAGGGAGCCAAGTGAGCCGGCCTCGATACAAGCAAGAGTCCGCTAAGTCTGTTAGTGGAATGGGACGCGAACTACAATCATTGCACTAGTACTCGTAGTCTCTCTAATCTGATCCACCGGCTATTTCAAAACAATGATATAATACCACCAATGTTACTTACTCGTTCTATTCGACTTGTTTCAGAGGAACAAGCACGGCTGTATCGATAAGTAAACATTTTGTATTATGTTAATGAAAGTACTTGTAAAAGCACTTTGGGCGTTAAATAAATAAATACAAAATACTTGCATACTGCTTACTAACCAATGCATGGACATTGGAGGGTCTAGAGTCGTGTAACATATCTATTTCATGAGCAGGTACTGCTCAAAATAGGTACCGTTTATTGTCTATGCTTTATTTATTTTTCTTTTTTTTTAACTTTGTTGGTTGGCGAAACTGCAACGAGACCGGAAACGTCATTCGAGGAAAGATGGCGGCGGACATCACGTAATTTTTTGAGGCGGGAGGAGATTTTTGAGGAGAAGTTTGGTTGTAAAAAGATTCTAGTGCAATGTAGCCTAGAAAGTTATTTATTTTTCGTTCTGTGAGTGTGGGACGACTTAAATGGCATAGAAGCCTTATTTTTTTTGTTGAATTCCTCGCCGGATGCCGGGAGATTGCTGTATCCGCATGCGGAAGAAAATTTAAACGGTAATCAACGGGGATGTATTGATTACTTGGCTGTTCCTTGGCCGGTGGGATTTTTACACGCCGCTTGATGGGTGTAGATCCGCCGTGTGCCTGTTTGTTGGGTGGAATCCCTTTAAATGAAGCAGCTTTGCGACTCTTGAAGAGTGCGCCGACGTTACTGTTCCTTGGCCGGTGGGATTTTTACACGCCGCTTGATGGGTGTAGATCAGCTGTGGATTTCCTTGAAACTGGTGGCCCCATGACGTGCTGGACGGTGTCTAGGGGTTGGCTGTCGTCGTTTGCAGGAGTGTCACGACTATCACGGCGACGGGACGTGTGCGGAATTAATAATTAAACGTAATTAGCTGACTCTCTCTTTCTACCACAGTTAATAGTTGCTCAAGGTATTTATGTATTGTTTACTTTTCCTTGGTTCAATTTTTCTCTTGCAAAATGCAATAAACTTAACATTAATTTTCACTAGTAAAACCAGCGTTTTTTTTATATGCATGACCTCAAAATCCTTTTCTCCACTATCCTGCGAAGGAGATCTTCTTGCTCTGGGAAGACAGCGGTCGGATGACAAAAGGTATAGGTACCTACACTAAATGCTATTACCTTAAATAATAATTCACATTACATTTGAATACACAATACAGTCGTTTAAATAAATGGAGCTTCGTTCATTAAAAAATAGTCTTGACGTGTGCGGTGAAGGAGGAAACCATATATCTAAAGAAAACTTCTTTTTTTTTTTTTAGAAATTTAATTAAAATTAAATTTTGATAATGTTATTATCGAGTTCTGCAAGTATTTTAGTATGTATTTTAGTTATTATTTTCAAACAGTTTGAAAATGACCTTACACGTCGAATGAGCTGTAACTAAAATACATTCTAAAATACTTGCAAAACTCGATAAAATTAAAATGGAGTTCTACGAATTAAGCACAAAAACAATTAATACTAAGGAAAACTTGTTCACATAGCAAGTTGTGAATAAAGATCTCATTAACTAATTATCTCCCTTTTAGTATAAAAAAGTAAATGCCGACTGCCACTGTACATTTAGGTTAGTAGTTCAATTCGACATTGGCAGTTTATAAGGGTCGACCGAGATCTCGGTCTCGGTCTCGGTCTCGGCATTCTCGGCTACAAATTATACCGAGAACTCTGTCTCGGTTCTCGGCGAAAAATCGCCGAGATTCTCGGCCATAACCGAGACCGTTGTAAGTAGGTACGGTATAGGATAATGGGATTCAAATCTACCGCACGCGTTCACATTTGTCACTTGGTGTCAGTGCGTGAGAGAGCTGTCGATTGTGATTGGTCGGCTGGCAGCGAGGCGGGTTTTACTTATAACCATAATGATAATATCTAGACGCCTTCCACGCCGAAACGCAAATTATTTGCAATTCCCTCGATAGAAAAAAAATCGCAAAGTATGCTCCAAAAATTATTTTAAAAACGTTTGCTTCAGTTATTTTACAAGTTATAATTGTGAAAAAAATTCACAATGTTTCTTTAAATGATGTCGTGTTTTATTAAATATTTTCGATTTTATCGCTTTAAATATTAGCGCGCTCCTCTAACATTCCTAATTACATATTTCTCCATCTTCTTCTTTTTGAGCGCGGATGCGGCGCCTTAAAACAAATTATTATTACATTCTTAAATATACTATATTATGCCAAAATAGCGCATTTTCATTTTTTTTTCTCAATTTATCTATTCTCGGTCTCGGCTCTCGGTCTCGGCCGAGATTTTAATTTATTCTCGGTCTCGGTCTCGGTCTCGGCCGAGAACGAAAAACATGTCTCGGTCGACCCTTAGCAGTTTATTAATATTTTTAAGCAATTGTTTGGCGTTTCACGTTTTGGAATGTTAGTACATGGAAATTACCTCCAGTGTTGCCAGCGTATATCGATTTCTTATTTATTCCCTGTAAATTTCGGTTCGGCTGTCAACGGTGAAACGGTGATCGGGTCTTTGATATAAATTCTCTCTAAAATATCTCAATTTGGGAGGCGGGTATGGGTACCGCCGCCCCGGGAACAATTTATTGGATAACCAACACCTCTGCCATAGGTCATCCCAAGTGGTTCGCTACGCTTGATTACTTAGCTGGGGTGACCGGGTTCATGGGGTGAGGTTTGTCCGGATCTTGGCGGTAGGTGCGTTGGGGGAGTCCCTTTGACTTCTTCAGCCGTACTCTCTCAGAACATCGCCTTGCAATAATGGGAGGGATTGATTCATACATCCGTCACTCCTGGACACACTGACCCTCAGATTCCTATCCAATCCTCATACCCTTTTCCTTCCCAGAACTTCTCTTCTTTCCTTCCCTAAAAAGACCCTCCACACAGCATCCCCAAGGGTGACATAGGCCTCCTGTGTGGAGCCAATGTAATTTATTTTTTTAAATACATCGGATGTTACATCTATCGATCCGATATTATAAAGTTAATACGGCAATATTTTACTTCGGCAAAAACTTAGAAAGTCTATTAGAACAATCTCAAACGGATCTTAATGTACTAAACGATTGGCTAATAAAAAATATATTAACAATAAATATTAATAAAACCGGTTACATGATCTTAAGCTCACCTAAAAGAATAATACCATCGCATAAACCATTACAAATAGAAGAAAGAGACCTACATATTCTAGATAGCGAAAAATACCTGGGCTTATATATTGATAAACATTTGACATTTAAACAACACGTAGAAAAACTAAAAACAAAAATCATCCCATTAATTGGTGTATTTGGTAGAATTGCTCATCTTCTACCAACAGAGGTAAAGAGGGGCTTATACTTTAGCTTAATCCAGTCCCACCTAAATTATTTAATAGGAATATGGGGAAACACATACATTACGTACTTAAACGACTTACAAATAATACAGAACAAAGTTATTAAAAAAACTCTTCAACTATAACCCAGACACTCCCACAAAAAAACTATACCAGGAAATGAACCTTTTGAAAATAAGAACATTGTACAAATATAACATATATAACAAATATAACAAATCTTTCGTTATATGAAAACTATATATCAAACGCATTAGCTAACAGAACTCAAGTCGATTCCATATATACGGATTTTATCAAGGCATTCGACAAAGTATGCCATAAAATTCTACTGGTTAAGCTACGTAATCTAGGCATCGTTGGAAAACTTTTAGACTGGTTTGCAAGCTATCTATCTGATAGAGTACTACTTGTAAAAATTAATTTGTTCCTTTCCAATCAATTTATAGCTACCAGTGGTGTACCACAAGGGTCTCATTTAGGCCCAATTTTATTTTTACTGTTTATAAATGATATTGTTGATATATTTGATAAAGATGTAAACGTGTTTCTTTTTGCAGATGATTTGAAAATTTTTTAAATAATTAAAACGGCCGAAGATTGTATCTGTCTACAAAATAATTTAAACAAGTTAATTAATTGGTGTTCTCTTAACAAAATTTTTCTGAACATCAATAAGTGTCATTCAATAAGATTTTACAGAATAAGTCAACCAATAATTCATCCGTATGTACTTAACAACTCTACCCTTACCTCTGTCGAAGAAATTAATGACCTGGGCATAATTTTCGACTCAAAATTAAACTTCATATCCCATATAAACACAATCACTAATAAAGGAATAAAAATGCTTGGCTTCATTCTTCGAAATACCAGAGGTTTTAGGAATATTTCAACTGTAAAAATTTTGTATACATCCTTAGTACGTAGTCAAGTCGAATATAACTCCTCGATCTGGTCCCCCCATTTTAAATTACATTCAGATACAATCGAAAAAATTCAACACAAATTTCTAAGACATAAATTTTAAACTCGGTATTCCCATTGAAAACATAAATTATAACTACTTGATGAAAGAATTATATTTATTTAATCTCTCAGATCGAAGAATTATATCCGACTTAATATTTATGTTCAAAATTGTAAATGGTAAAATAGACAGTCCTGATTTAAGAGGGCATTTACCAGAGAAAGCCGGAAATACGTCATTTTCAAAAAAGTTTTTAGACGTATTGACTCCTTTCCACAAAAAATTATAAATGGATTTCGAAGATTGTTCTTTTATCTAGCATTCGTATGTAATAAATTTTTATAATTTATTTTAATTTTCAGTATAATAAGGTTATTCCATAGGTCGTTGGTAGATTTGTTCAATTTTCAAAAAAGTTTTTGTATTATACCACACCCATTTCAAATAATGTAATCATGCAGTAAAATAAATCAATACATTATCTAGCAGAGTTATGTATTAGAATTTTAATTATAGTTTCAATAAAATCATTAAAAAATATGTCCGTACATGTGTTTCTTGACGAAAATTGGTCCATTTGTGTATTTATTTGCGCACTTACAAACTAATATATTTCAGATTTTTTTAACATTCTTATTAAATTTAGACATTATTGAAAAATGATAAATACTTATAATCAAAAAATAACTACAAAAAGTACACTATTTTAATAGTTTTATTATCACGCCTTTCAGCATTTTTGGATGAAGGTATAAATTTAAGCTAATTTGGATTGAAATAAATTCGATATTGAGTTATAATTACGCTCTTAACTAAGCTCGTCGAATTTCATATACCCACTAGAGCAACTCGCTCCAAAATATTGTTTCAATGTAACAACAACAGAACTGAGTACACGAAACACTCGCTTTTACCTAGATTACATGAAGTTAGTAATAGATACGCAGATGTGGCGGATCTATTTAACTGCACGGAAGCTAGGTACAAGAAGGCTATTCTATCATATATCTTCAATCAATATTAATTTTATTTATACTATAGTATTGAATGTAATTGTAGCCCTTTGTGTCATTTCTTAATCAAATGCCACAATTAACTTAACTCTTTTTTATAATTATTTCTTATGTACCTACAACTAATATTTTGTGTCATGTAATATGTATTTATGTTATATTTATACCGTTAATAAATAAATAAATAACATATGTTTTTTAATCTACAAAATACAAAACAGACTTATACACACAAACACAACATTTATAAAAACATCATAAGTACACGAACATTATACCAGACAACACAATAAATTGTACACAAGTACTGTCAAAACTGAAAGTGGTAAAAAAGTATTGGCCACGAGGGAGTTCACATATATAACCTCCTTCCAGATAACCTAAAAACGGAAAAGAATATAAAAACCCTTAAAAAAAACTATTTAAACTTAAAGCTCTGCAACCGGGCCCCCAAAAGAAGAAGATGGAGAGATACGAAATTACGAATGTTAGAGGAGAGCGCTAACATTTACAGCGACAAAATCGATGCGAAAATTGCTAAAATGTTTAATAAAACACGGCTCGTTTAAAATAGAGCAAAAATCTCGCGGGCATTATCTTAAACAGCATTTAAAGAAACACTGTGAATTTTTTCATACATATAACATGTAAAATAACTGAAACAAACGTGTTAATAATAATTTTTGGAGCATACTTTGCGATTTTTTTCTATCGAGGGAATTTTAAATAATTTGCGTTTCGGCGCGGGCAAAGTCTAGATATTATCTTCAAGAATAACATATATTTTTTTAAGAGCTTTAAAACTTACCGTGTTTAAGGGAAATATGTAATAAATCGGTACAAATCCGGGTTGCGGGCCCTTAAGATGTTGGAACAAAATTAAAAATATTACTACTATACTTTATATGCTCTGCATTTAAGTTAAGAAAGCGAAATATTATATTTCTTTTAACTTATTAATAATAATAATAAAATAAAAAAATAAAATTATTGATTTCACTGTGCTGGGTCGGTCGTGAACTACCCGACCTACTACCGTAAGGAGTAATGGACACAATCCAAGAAATGGAAAACCGCCTTTTCTACGTTATGAATTTGATAACCACAGGACTAAAAGACATACCTAACCTAAGAATCAGGACATCTCCGCTATTGTCACGCGCCTCGGGAGGGCTGTGTAATTAATGAACGGGATTAATTCACTAATCTAATTAACCTGAACATGGCGGAGAAGTGGGGGGGAGGTGCTTTTGCTGAAATTATTAATAAGTGTGAGAATTGCCAGTAATAGAAGATGCAAGATTCCCTTTGACGCTAAACTGGTTTTATTACGATATTTTTGATTAATTGTTATTATTTTTTTTACATTAACTCTACACGGGAGGCCCTGACGAAAGTAATTTCCCCCAGGGCCTACGTCATCTTTGAAGTTACTGTGTGGAGGTCTTTTTAAGGGCCCGCAACCCGTATTTCTACCGATTTATTTCATATTTCTCTTAAACACGGTAAGTTTTAAAGCTCTTAAAAAATAAATGGTATTCTTGAAGATAATATCTAGACTTTTCCCGCGCCGAAACGCAAATTATATAAAATTCCCTCGATAGAAAAAAATCGCAAAGTATGCTCCAAAAATTATTATAAACATGTTTGATTCAGTTATTTTACAAGTTATATATTTATATGAAAAAAATTCAGTGTTTCTTTAAATGCTGTTTAAGACAATACCCGCGAGATTTTTGCTCTATTTTAAACGAGTCGTGTTTTATTCAACACTAGCAGACCCGGACACACGTTGCTGTGGCTAACGAAACACAACGCCATTACCCAACTTTTATAAAATCCACACCACCCGCTGAATTGAATATTTGAATTTCTCGGCTTTTCTCTACTATAATAAGCATGTATTATACGTATAAACCTTCCTCTTAAATCACTCTATCTATTGGTGAAAACCGCATGAAAATCCGTTACGTAGTTTAAAAGATCTATGCGCACATACATTTTGAGCGACTTCATTTTATGCTATGTAATGATTTTCGCAATTTTTGCATCGATTTTGTCGCTGTAAATGTTAGCGCTCTCCTCTAACATTCCTAATTTCGCATCTCTCCGTCTTCTTCTTTTCGGGCCCGGTTGCAGAGCCTTAAGGAGAGGAATCAAGGCCCATGTTGTAGGACATGACATGGTTTTGAGGGAAATTACATTTTTATTGCGAAACAATATAAATTAGTTTTTAATGAATTTATTGTGAAACATTATAAATTAATTAAATATAATTTTGAACTCGCGACCTCCGGATTCATAGTCGAGAGCATTATCCCCTTACCATGGAGATGGAAGCTATTCCTGTCCTGGTGACGGTGACGGTGACCCGACAGTTGATACGCCGACAATTGGCCTCCCGAAATGATATCTTAATATATAAAACAAAGTCGGGTTGGTCACACCATTTATAACTCAAGAACAGCTGGACCGATTTTCGTGATCTTTGATTTGTTGAATTTGTCTCCGCCCTGAATAGCAGAATAGCTATTAAAACATCGGAAAGATTCACGAAAAAAAAATAATGAAGAAAATTCTTTTCCTCAATACATTTTGTTGGAACGAATTCTCATATTTTGAAAGAGCTGCAGGAATATTGTGATAAATATAATATTGAATAGTGAGTCAATTACAAAAATTCAAAAACGTCAAATGTCAATTTGCTGGGTGTTTTGCTTTTGTTCTGAAACATATAATGCTACAGTACTGTACGTCTGTCTCGACACAGGTATATCCTAGTGAGACAGGCATAAAAAAACCCAATGTACATATACTTTTTTGTAGATTAATAAATAAATAAATAAATGCTGCCCCTCTTTCTTACACACTAAATGTCAATAGTCGAAAATGAGACGAACGGTCAACGTATGTCTGCACCCCTCCAAAGGAAAAATGCAATAATTATGATAAATAACCCTCGCACGTATAAAGCAAATTAAACGTAACTCCAGTGAGTAAGTGGAAAAGTAAGATAATCACAAAAATATATATATCCGTACACAACGCCATCTCTGATACTGACAAAAAAAAACGCGGACAGTTGCGCATCGACAATTGTTTCATTGTGTAATTTTTAACTTATTGAAAAAAAACTTAATTTAATTCAGCTAATAAGTTAACACAACAGTTATTGATTCTGAGGCGGTATGAAGTTCGTCGGGTCAGCTAGTTTACTATAAAATTATAATTTTTTGTGCATTATTTACCAATTTCAAACATAAAATCAATTCAAAAAATACCCTTAATAATAAGTTGTTATGAATATCTAACGAATTTATATAGTGTGAGAATGGTTTTGGTGGCACACCTGCCTTTTTGAATATGCCAGAGCGGGATGGCAGAACTCGCTATAAAAGGTGATGTATGTACCTGCTCGCTCTCTTTTCCTACCGACAGCTCGTTAGTTAGCAAGTAGGCTTATAAGGGAACGTACCCATACTACGTGACCAACTTTTTGCAGTTTTTAACTCCCCCCCCCCCCGTCAAAAACCTAAGCAACCAGCCGCTCATTTGTACCAAGCGTGACATTTTGAAGACCCCCCCCTCCCCAAACGTGTCACGTAGTATGGGTACGTTCCCTAACTTGTATAGCACCAATACATGTTCATCTCGTACACGCGTATATTAGGTCCTTACATATGAAATTGGCGTTTTGTATGGGAGTAACATAAAGTCGATTTTTTTTCAATATAATATATTTATTTAATCAAAGTATGTACCATTGCTATCTATGCACTTTTGCCATCTCATAGGTAGTTCATCGATCCCTTTACTAAAAAAAAAACCATTCGGACGGGAATCAATAAAATCATTGAAGGCGGTTTGGACTGCCCCATCGGAGTTGAATTTTTTCCCTTGCAAGAAGTTATCCAAATTTCGAAAAAATTGGTAATCTGTTGGGGCAAGGTCCGGAGAGTACGGTGGATGTCTTAGACATTCCAATTGAAACTCCTCTAATTTGGTAGCCGTCTGTTGTGCAGTGTGTGGTCTAGCGTTCTAACGCGCGTTTGTTGATTTGCTTCACTCAATTCGTGAGGTACCCACCTTTCAAGCTTTTTCACCTTCCCAATTTGCATCAAGTGGATTAAAACAGTTTTATCACCAACACCGCAGCCTGCAGCTAACTCGGACGTGGTTTGCAATGGATCCGCTTCCACAATAGCCTTCAATTCTTCATTATCAACTTTGGTCTCCGGCCGTCCACGGGGCTTGTTCTACAGGTCGAAATTTCCAGAACGAAAACGTTGGAACCGAAAACGCACTGTGTTTTCTTTTGCGGCACCGTCGCCATACACATCATTAATCCTTCGAGCCGTTTCTGCAGCACTGGTGCCACGGTGGAACTCGTACTCGTAAATAACGCGATATTTCAAGTTTTCCATTTTGTAAACTAAGTGATGCAGAGAAAAAAAACAATTAAGGAAAAAACAAATAAATTATAATTTTCGAAACACAAATACATGAGTAAATAGCTGTATAAATTTGAATTTGGAATTCCAAACCAAAGTGAAGATATTTGAGATCAAAGTTGCCAGTACGGCAAAACGCCAATTTCATATGTAAGGACCTAATATTATTGAGATCTTACCTCTACACCAAAGTCTGTTAATAACACATACAGTGTCGATTTTTTGTACTTATGCGCTGGTATACACAGTATCTATAGAGACAAGTAGAGTTTTTCTTGAGGCACTTGAATGAAAATATGTTTTAATCTTTGTCATTCGGCGGTACATCGTCTCTGCACATCCCTTCTGGTCACTTAGTTATATTTTGTGTAATTAGATCACCATACTTTCCCTAAACCGACAGCATATTGTACATAAGCATGCCGGGAGGACAATTATCGGCGGATCGACTGTCATGGAACCCCTGGTGACTTATCTACTGGAGCGCTTTTTGCCACAATATGGTACTATTTAAAATACATCGGATTGCTTTGCTCCAAATTTTGGCAAATTTTCGCTTATTTGTAAGTAATTAGGTAAAAGTTCATGATTTTATAATATTTTTTTTATAATATTTTATAATCCTTCGAATATGTGGTAATCGGCAAAAGATAGGTGAATTCATTCGCTATATAGAACTATAATCAGTTTGCGTGTCGCCATATTAAAATTCGGAGGTATGATTTTTTTTTTTAATGTGAGCGGAAAATATGCAAAATGAGGTCCTAAAAATCGCAAGCAATCCGAGAAAAAAGTTTTTATTCGGTCTGTCGCTCGGTTGGTTATGGTGACGGGTTGGTTGGTTGAGATGGGCGATGGGCCGGACATGTGCACCGAATGCCAAGCACACGAGTACCGAAGAAGGTTCTGACAGGACACCCGGGAGGTAAACGAAAGGCGAGCAGACCTAGACTGAGATGGGAGATGATGTCAGGAAGGATGCAAGAGGACTACTCCATGTTGCAGATTGAAAGACGACGGCCGAGGACAGAGGGCGGTGATGGCTTATTTTGAAGGAGGCCAAGGCTCGAAATGGGCTGTAGCGCCAATGAAAAAGAAGAGGATTTGAAGATTTGATTTCAAATGGAGGGCACCCCTGATCAATTTTACTCCAACGGCTTGTGGTTATACGCCAGGCGTTTCAACTGCCTACAACCCTTACTCGAGGGTAAATTGTAGAATATTTAATAGGAGCGGGTATTCTGTAGCAGTTTTGCCATGTGCATGGTTATTAGCATGTTTTCATGGGTGTTTGTGTCTTTTTATTTTTATTTATTTATTTATTTAACGCCCAAAGAGCTTTTACATGTTTGGTAGTACAATTAATTCATGACAGATGATTTTTAAACAGATAAAGAAATAATAAAAATAAAATTAGACGAAAAAGCACACAAGTCATAAAAATACAGATATGTTTAAGAATAGTTTTGGAAGAAGTTTTTTACAAGATCGACAAAATTCACCAAGTTTATGTTAAATATGTCAACATCACCTAAGTACTGATTTCACATTGTGTGATATCTTTGTATCGGAGAGTGGGCAATGTAGTTCCGCTTATGAATGCTACAGTAGAATAGTGTATTTTGTCGTGTAGTTACTGTCGGTATTTATTTATTTATTTATTATTTAAACGCCCATACGTAGGGCTATTACATATATAATACAAGTGTATCGAACATTTACAAACATTATATATATAGATAACATACAGTACATACATACGATGCATATTAGTACAACAAATATTTATCATTTTACAAACATATCAGTTACATAAATAACTAATTATTTTTGCTTTGATGCAAGACGGTGAGGTATTGAAAATATCGAAAAGGTCTGTATACATATTGGCAGTTCGGTGAAAACGCACTAGCGGTGAATGATAGGAATAGTTAGTGCTATGATTGTCACTGTGGAAAAGGTGGTGGAGTCGAGTTGATTTAACAGGGACACGATTATTTATAACACTTAACATTTGAGGGCAGTCTATGAGATTGTTCAGTAATTTAAAAAGTATAAGAATGTCATTAATAGTACGCCTGGTAGAAAGTAGTGGTAGGTTTAGATCAGACATTAATGCATTGTAGCGGATTTCAATTACAGGCTGTCTCAATTTGAATTGAATGTATCGAAGAAATTTTCTTTGTACTCTCTCCAAACGGTGTAAGTTACAGGTATAAATCGGAGACCATACAGGAGATGCATATTCCAGCTGCGATCTTACAAGAGAGCAGTAAAGTAGCTTAATTGACTCAATGTTTTGAAAAGTCCCTGTGTTACGTATTGCAAAACCTAGAATTTGCATGGCCTTATTGGAAATTGTTTCACAGTGACGATAAAATGTAAGTTTCCGGTCAAAAATAACACCAAGGTCTTTGATAAATGGTACTACTGCAATTTCATTATTGTTAATTAAATACGATGTAGATATTGGAATCCGTGAACGGTAAAAACATACGCGGAAACATTTTTTTACGTTTAGGAATAATTTATTTATTTCACACCAGCTAGCAAGTCTATCTAAATTTTGCTGAAGGATAAGTGCATATGTATTCGTAAGTTTATGAGTTGCAGGAGTTCGCAACAGTCAAATTTAGAGTTAGGTATTTTGAATAAAAATGTTAAGTTTATGAAACAAATAATTCACCGTTTTTTGATGGTACTGTATTATGGAGAATCGATATTATGATCTTGACGATAATCACTGCAGAAACACATAACAGAGTTGATATTAAATGCACTGAGAGATCACTATGGTGATCATTTCACAGATTGCTTTAACAGACGCTTTGTACACTACGAACGTTATTAATACCGTAGCGTCTGCTAACCCAGCTACGAGTGCATGTCGGACACCACGCCATACGCGCCGCGCCACAAATAACATCCGAATACGTGGAATTTCACACAAAGCTACTGTTACAATTCGGTTTCGAATTCAAGAATTCGACACAAGATGTCGCTACTTCTATCAGCAGATCGGACGGGGACGTCTCCCCCCTATGTATAACTGCTACGAATTTGTGAATATGTAGTATCTCTCCGGATTTGAAAAGATTGATGGTAATACATGTTGTATCAAGTGGCTATATATTATATAAGTATGACGTCATTGCTCTGTCTCGGTTACTTTGTCCCGGTGACTAGCTACAGTGGATCCGAGGAACGGGCTGTTTTTGGAATCAGTTCGTATTGGATCTATAAAATGGTCACCAACACTAACTGGGCGAAGCCGAACCAAAAGCCGCCCGTAGGGCCTAGCAGTAAAAACCTGCGGAGCGGGTTTTTAACAGCTAGTCATTTAATTATTGTTGTCAATGGCACGCACATGGGGATAATATTGACTAGGTACACACTGTCAGATAGGGACAGTTACTTTTGAGTGGGATATTTTTTTTAGTATCTATAAGTCACGTGGCTAAATCAGGAATGCAGTTCTTAAACTTCAGCAAGGGTACACAATGTACCTTTATCTAATTTAACGTTGTCAATAAAAAATAATATTAATATATTAAAATGTAAAATATATTAAAAAAAATTTAAGAGTTGTGGGTTAATTTTTCACCTCATCTCATCGAACTGAAAAATCTTAATTTTTCATATTAAAAAATATACATTTAAATTCTAATAAGTATTAAGTGCTACAAATTAAACTTGACAAAGATAAAAAAAAAACAATATTTTTCAAATTAAAAATTCTTTTATTAAAAAAATATTTGTGCCATAAATTTTATTCAAAAATATTACTTTATTTATTTTTTTCCTATTATTCTCATGAAAATTATTGTTTTTAGTAAAGCATTATAGATTATTTACTTCGGTACCTACAGGACACACCAAACTTTAAGGCCGGCCTGAACATGGCACGATTCATTCTCGCATAGTTACTGACTTTACAATGACCGTAAGGCCGGTTACAGTGCTCGACCGACGGTCGGTGCGTACGTCGGTCGCGCTTGTCATTTGTCTGAAAATTCCTAAATCGTTCAGTGCAGGACCGACCGTACGCATGCGTTGCGTATATCGCTACGCAGTACTTACGAGAATCGTCGGTCGAGCGCGTGCGCATGCAGACCGTCGGTCGACCGACGAGCTAGAAATGCTCTCTGGGCGACGATCGGGTGTACGTGATATCTACGTCTTCTGTTCCTAATACGTCTACGAAGATAATAAGTAGCTATTAATTAATTAATTTCGCGTACGACGTCCGGTCAGCTTGTTTGTCAATCGTGAACTGACGGTACGCACCGACGGTCGGTCGGTGGTATGCGATCGTCAGGACCGACCGTACGCATGCGTATCATCAGGACCGACCGTACGCACCGACTGTCGGTCGAGCACTGTAACCGGCCTAAGCGAACGTGAACGTCAACACATATGCACGACAGAGAAAGGCTTGTCTTAAAGTTTGGCTGTACTATACGGTTATTTTCTCATTTATATTCCCATGAAAAACCTCACTAAAAACACGGTTTATAATCCTTAAATTCCCAAATCTGGTAAACAGGGTTTTTTTATCCCTCGTTTATCCTCCGTTTTTCATTTTTGGGTTATGGCATCACTGGTCTGTAGACTCTAGTATACTATCTATGTACATAAAACAAAAATTGAGGTAAGGAGTGCAGGGTTGCGGACATGAACTAAATTGGTTAAAAGGAAGCCACAACCCAATTTTTTTATGTTATTTTTTTATTAATTGTACAACAGATTAATTATCCAATTACAGTACAATTTTCTCATTTTGACAGTCTTAACATCTAGGAAGATAATTAGCACACAAAAAAAATCTTAAGGCTATCTAAAGAAGAGTTATATATATCTAGTGTTTCCGATATTTCGTTCAACAGCACCATTCCTATTGTCATGCCATTGCTATGCTGTGCCAGAACATCTGTTCTACCGTATGGTGTTTTGAACAAGTCGTGTCGACGACTACGACTGAAATTTTCTGGCACGTATAAGCCGTAGCATTCCAAGAGGAACGGGCTGTCAATACGGTTATGGATTATATTAAAACTAAGAATTGCAAGATTTGCATCACGTCCAGTTTCTAAGCTAAATTTATTTGTGGCCTCAAGTAATTCTATGGTGCATGAACCTCGGATAAGTTCCATGCATCCGCATATAGACAAACCTAAGAATTTTTTTCTGAATTTGTTCTAGCGTATTAATATATTTAGTTTGGTGCGGAGTCCACACACCACTAGCATACTCCAGCTTACTTCTTACGACGCCATCAAACATGGCTATCATTGCATCTGGGTCATCAAATAATGGATGGAACTGTGTAATATCGAGTATCCCTTACATCGCTACGAATGTAGGTAATAGGCATAAAAATTGCTTGGCAAACGGAGCCCGGGAAGGCACCATTTCAAGCACAAAACTGGCATTTATTTATTTTTTCAATAGTTTTTAAGAATGGAAAAAAAAACAATCAAGGGAAACTGTTACAGATAATCTTAGCAAGAATATTGTATTTTTTTTAAGTTGTGTTTTAAATACATTCGTACATTTCTGCCCATTTTTTACATGCATTCATACATTTCTAATCATTTTTTATATGCATTCATACATTTCTAATAATTTTTTAAATGCATTCATACATTTCTAATAATTTTTTAAATGCATTCATACATTTCTAATCATTTTTTCATATACATTCATACATTTCTAATATTTTTTTACATGCATTCACACATTTCTAATCATTTTTTCATATGCATTCATACATTTCTAATATTTTTTTACATGCATTCATATATTTCTAATAATTTTTTCATGTGCATTCATACATTTCTAATCATTTTTTCAAATGCATTCATACATTTCTAATAATTTTTTAAATACATTCATACATTTCTAATCATTTTTTCATATGCATTCATACATTTCTAATATTTTTTTACATGCATTCACACATTTCTAATCATTTTTTCATATGCATTCATACATTTCTAATATTTTTTTACATGCATTCACACATTTCTAATCATTTTTTCATATGCATTCATACATTTCTAATATTTTTTTACATGCATTCATATATTTCAAATAATTTTTTCATGTGCATTCATACATTTCTAATCATTTTTTCAAATGCATTCATACATTTCTAATATTTTTTTACAAGCATTCATACATTTCTAATCATTTTTTCAAATGCATTCATACATTTCTAATAATTTTTTAAATACATTCATACATTTCTAATCATTTTTTCATATGCATTCATACATTTCTAATATTTTTTTACATGCATTCACACATTTCTAATCATTTTTTCATATGCATTCATACATTTCTAATATTTTTTTACATGCATTCACACATTTCTAATCATTTTTTCATATGCATTCATACATTTCTAATATTTTTTTACATGCATTCATATATTTCAAATAATTTTTTCATGTGCATTCATACATTTCTAATCATTTTTTCAAATGCATTCATACATTTCTAATATTTTTTTACAAGCATTCATATATTTCTAATCATTTTTTCATGTGCATTCATACATTTCTAATCATTTTTTTATATGCATTCATACATTTCTAATAAAAAAATTTTAGAGAGGGGGATTTGTATACCGCCGCCCCGAAAATCGTTTATTGGAATACCAACTGGAATACCCCTGCCATAGGTCACTCCAAGTGATTCGCCACGTTTGGTAATTCAGAAAGGATGCCCGAGTTCATGGGGTGAGTTTTGTCCAGATCTTGGCGTCGAATGCGTTCGCCCACCTACAGCGTGGCGTATTGGAGAGACTGGCTGAAGGAGACCTAATCTAGACCTCTCCAGCCGGACTCTCTCGACCCATCGCCTTGCACCGCAGTGGGAGGGATGGATTCATACGTCCGTCACTCCTGGATATATTGACGCTCAGATTCCTACCCATCACTCATACCTTTTTCCTTTCAAGAACTTCCTCTCCTTCCTTTCCTTCAAAAGACCGTCCACACAGCATCCACACAGTGTTCTAAATTTTCTGTAACAAAGCGCTTTAAAATGATATTTGACAGTTAAATTGGTGTTGCCAGCTTACAAATTTTGTAGTTCCATTTTAATTATTTTCTACTCTTAATTGACAGACTATACATGATTACAGTAACAATTTATTGATTTCATACAATTATTTATTATTAATTATTTATTATTTATTTATTTGCTGGTCGGGAAATTCGCGCGGTAACTAATTAATAATGAAATTAATGTGACCAAAATGTTGGAACTAATAAATTTTAAAACGAAATCGTTCTGGCTATTCGTTTCGAGGTTCGACAAATTAATATCACGTTATCAAATATTTCCGCTCGACAGATTCGCAAATTTTTAACTTATTCCGATTTTGAAAGCAGAAAAAAGACTCTTTCAATAATTTTAGTATTAAAAAATAACGTACCTTATAAGCAATAATTGTCAGCCTGAAACACTCATTTACATTGAAAAATCTTCCGAGAAAAGATACTTGCCGCCAAAGGTTGCCGCCCTTTTCTCGGAAGATTTTTCAATGTAGATGAGTGTTTCAGGCTGACAATTATTGCTTATAATAATTGTTACCCTTTGTGCTACGCATAAAAATCTTGTCTTAAACGTTGGTTTATAAAATTAAAAATAATAATTAATATTTAACAAGTTAAAAGTATTTGTCTCGACGCCACCTAGCGAGAGATCTAGTACCAACAATACCTCCCTCACAAAAAAATAAATTGGTTGTTTTCACGTGGAAAAAATGTAATAATCTGTCATTGTTGAATGAAACATCAGTTTACATATATTGAATTATTTGGCGGGTATTAGATAAGCGCCATAGCTCAGTGGTCAGAGCATCCGACCGGCAATCAGAAGGACACGGGTTCAAGTCCCGTTGGCGGCAAGTATCTTTTCTCGGAAGATTTTTCAATGTATATGAGTGTTTCAGGCTGACAATTATTGCTTATAATAATTGTTACCCTTTGTGCTATGCACAGAAATCTTGTCTTAAACGTTAGTTTATAAAATTAAAAATAATAATTTATAATGTACCTATCTATACATTTTTTTTTTAATTTTTCGAAGAAAACTTCTTCTATAAGGTTGTTACTTTGTGATGTCATTATTTATTTATTAAAAGAAAATAACTTAGTTTACATTACTTTATTAATAAAGTGATGTAAACTAAGTTATTTTCTTTTAATAAATATCTATACATATATACCTATTTATTTATTTATTTATTCTTAGTACATTTACGTTACAAAGGTATAATACAGGGTTTCCCAAACTGTGTTCCGCGGAACCCTAGTGTTCCGCCGAACCTGTACAGGGGTTCCGCGACAATTTGTCGGAAGAATTTAATTTAATATATTATTCACATATTCATATTTCAACACTGCTGGTATTATTCTCATTTAAATGATTTCTGGGCGAGTAGGTATGTCAGAAGAGTACCCCAATTTGTCAAAACAAGCTTTTGTTGTTATACTTCCGTTTTCTACGAACTATTTATTCGAAGCGGGATTTTCTAATAAATTATGCTGCAACCAAGTCAAGTGCAGGAACAGGTTCGAGGCGCCACACCAGATATTAGAACACAACTTACCAATGTTGTGCCTGATATCAAGTTGTGCTATTCAAGGACTCAAAATCATCAAAGTCATTAATTAGGTGTTTAATTTATTCCATTTTTTGTTGTTGTTTATAATAATTTTTTTGTTTATATTCCAATTTTTTGTTGCTTATATTCAACTTTTTGTTATTTATATTCAATGTTTTGTAATTTATATTCCATTTTTGTTTTTGTTTATTTTCCATGTTTTCTTGTTTATATTCCATTTTTTGTTTATATTCCATTTTTTGTTATAAATGTGTATATATTGTTTGTGTACTTAATAAATAATGTGTAATAACATTTTTCAAAACTTTATTATTAGGAATTACCCAAAGATATTGGAATATAAGTAGATGTGCTATCTGCTGTTTTTACTATGTGGGTCTGCGCTTCCGGGTGTCGCCGATATTGTTTACCAATTAACAAATAAACTAAAAGAACAAATAATTAACGAATAAACCAAACGAACGTTAAACTTAATGAACGAATTATTTCCTTATTCAAAATATATTGTTAACCAATATTAATGCACATTTTCAAAAAATCAACGAAATGAACAATTTTCTTTTGTATGAAAACTACGCTAATTAGCGCGTAGTCCGGCGACAGTTGCGCGGACACCGTAGCATATCTCTTCTCTATTAGAATATCTTTGGAATTACCCAATCTAATAAATGAGCCAAGTGTTCCGTTAAAATTTACGGGTTTGCAAAGTGTTTCATTGCAGAAAAAGTTTGGGAAATCCTGGTATAATATATTGTCCTCGACACGAGTTCACCTGTGTTGTAGAGGATATTTTTCAGTTGTAAATTATAAATTATAAATTGTGAATAGTAAAACAAAATAGTGTTCATAGTTAATATAAAAAAGAGAAACAATAAAAATCAAAGGATGTGTTTGTTTTTGGTATTTGTAGTTGGTGAGCATGTCTTGTTCCAGTATTGCGAGAATTTTGTGAAGTGTTAAATGTGGATAAGTTCTTGTAAAGGAAAGTAAGTATTTGTTTTGAATATAATTTTTGAATTTTCAGCACTGGGAATTTTTCGAATATGATTGAAGTGGGTGTTAGTATTGGTAACTTAAGTATTACTTTTATTAAGGTTTTCTGAGCTTTAAACAGTGTATTAATGTATTTTTTACTGGAACAGCCCCAGGCAATAATGCCGTATTCCATTATGGATTGTGCTAGTGCGATGTACATGTTTTTTTTATATCACATATGTTTAAAATAAGTTTTTTAAAAAGTAAATCAACTTGTTTAGAATGTTAGTAAATCAACTTAGTAAATCAACTTGTACAGAATCTATATGTCTATCCCATTTTATATAACGGTCGAAGTAGATATAATAATAATAATAATATAAGTTTATTCAGAATGTATGCAGGGGAAGTGCAATGCAATACATTCCATAATGTAAAATAACAAAAAAAGATAAATAATAACTTAAGGTAAAAATTAAATAACAACACATCATAGACATCCAAATGGATAGACCAGAAGATACAGGTGAGGGGTAAAACCAAACTATGGGGGGGCGAAGAGGGGAAGAAGACTGTGATTAGTTGAAAAATCAATCTGACAGTATATAGGCATCTCGCATTATAATATCATCATTTAGTTCTTAAAAGCAAAATCTGCTTTGAATGAATAGACCTTTTTACATGGGAGCGCGAATTGCTTGCCACGATAATAAAATATTTGCGTAGGCCAAATGTACACCCCAAAAAGATTCGCCCGTTTTCACATAGCAATATTTTTTTGCCGTGTTTAGTTAAGACACTTTTACAAATGTTTCATAATTTACTTACCCCTGTAACCAGCGACGAGCACACTAAGGAACCGCCCACATTTATGTGCACATTGATATGTAGGTATGTTGTATAGCACAAGCTACTGTTTTGGCGTGTTATTTTTTCGTTAAATGTATAGATGTTAGCTTCGCGCTGCCCACGGCAAGAATGATGACGTCACACATTTTAGATTCAAGCGATTCTCTATCCCCTCCACATGGGGCGAACTGGCGCCAAGGAGGAGCTCCAGCCGGTTCCATGGCGAGGGGGAAATAATACGTTTTTATCACTTAGGGCAGGTCCAGATATATTCATATGTCCGTGCAACACATAAATTAAATAAAATAAACGAAAAAGCATGAAAAATGAAACTGAGAAAAAAAAATTATGTATGTATCAAACACTAAAATGAATGTAAATAGCCGTTTACGGAGGGTATTTCATCGTCTCCCGTCTCCAGAGGGTCATCAGGGGAGATTCCATCCAGGCAGTCATGGCGGTGATGATTGCATTCTTCGAATGGCGCAGTCTGCGCCATAAACTTCCCATGCGGTGGCGGAGAAGTGCACGGAAAGTATGTACTCGTCCCTCCAGGAACATTTCCGTAGCACTGCAGTATCTCGGTAGGCGAAAAAGTTGGCGATAAGCGTTATTGCAAGCAACCTTTAACTTATGCCATTGGGTTGCAGTGTAGTCAACCCACAGTTCTTATGTGTATAGGGAGGTACAGAAAGCGTTGAACAGTATTCTTTTTACTTGGCTGCAGGAGTAAAAACGTCTTGACAGCATACCCGCTCTAACTGAAATTGCTCTTCTCTGCCTTTCCATGTCCTCGATGTCCTTAAGGTCGTCTGTGATGACATGTCCCAGATATTTAACGCTGTGATTAACATTCATTTTCCTTTCATCTAGCCATAGTGAGGGTGTTTGGGCGATTTCGTTTTTCTGTTTAAAAACCATAACTATTGACTTGGTGGTATTATATAAAAGAATTGTGTATGGATTTTTTAAATTATAGATATTTTAAATAGGTATATACTTATGTTAGGTACCAAATTTGATTGCATGTAGGTAGATTGTTCTTATAATGAACAGAAATTAATATTTGTAATACGCGAAAAATAAAAAATTGAATGAAAAAATTGTAGTAGGTGGCACGTGAGCTGTTTGTAAACTGAATGTACTGGGACTGAATATATGGAATGCGAGAGAGTGGAGTGGGTAGGCGGGGAAGGTGGAAGGGGAACGCGAGAGGGGAAGGGGGGGGGGGACGCACGGGAAAGGACATGCAGGGAGAAACAATCGATGACCTCCGTAGTCCAGTGGCTAAGACTCTTGACTCACATTCCGGAGGTCGCGGGTTCGAACCCGGCATGCGCAAATAAATTTTATTTGATTACTTTGTATTATTTCACAATTAATTCATTTAAAATAATATATAGTATATTTGCGGCATGTTCCAGAGTGGAAGATACTATCAGTATCGCCCTGGTGTAAGACCACCATTCAGAATTGAAACGTTGCTTGAAAATGGCTTTAGCCGTGTTTAGTGACCAGATCTGAATAGCCAGGTACTTCCCAACCTTCCTCTTCCCCACCTCCTTCCCCTCCCCGCTACCTTCAGCCTCACAACATACCCCAATTGGGGATGCCATAGTCTTACTGGCTCCAGACGGGAGCAGTTGAGATTCTTGTGCGGTATTCACTGTAAAAAAAAAAATCTATTTATTTGAACATGGCTTTGCAGCGCATGCCGGGAGCCAGCTATTAATAAATAAATAAAGTAGCACACATCCATACTAGATTTGCTCTAGCGTTTGATTAAATATATAATTTTTCAGTTTGATTAAGTAATATATTTTTAATTATTATTGACTTCAAATCCGAAATTAAGTTTTTTTATTAAAAGGGCCACGCAGCCGTTACTCTTACCGTATTATAAATCAGGTAAAATAATATTTTAATCGTACAAGATACGTTAATGACCACCCTTTGCGTCAATCCCGGAGAAGATATTTTATACAGGGCGTATTATTTTTTAACCCTTTACGAACCCTACTTGACCCCACGACACGGGACTATTGACATGGGACGTTTGAAACGGGACGAGGGATAGGCCAAATGTACCTACTCTAAAGTATGATTTATCCTCAGGGTCTTTGGTTGCTGCGAATTTCAATGAAATGTCAATTTCTTCAAAATATGAGTTAGGTTGAGGTGCTGCCATTGAATTGGGTACACAGTACTCAAACAGACGCATTGCTTGCATGTATCATATTAAAAACTTAAGGTTAAACGCTCACACGCGGCTTTTGTCGCGGTGACAGTTGGGCGACCACGACTCAAAAAAAAAAAAAAAATAACAAAATGTGCATAAATACGTAAATTAACGTATAATATTTAGAAGAATATACAAGCCGAAATTGTGTATATTCTTAAATGTGCCTTATTTCACCACGAAAATAAAAATCGCTTGGCAAACGATTTATGTAATTTTGTGATCCCTGGACAAATTATTTCTTATGCCGATGACACGGCAATAATAGTAAACGGAAATTCTTGGATTGAAATATTTTCTAAGACAAAAGAATGTATTGCACTTGTTTCAACATGGTTAAAATGTAACAAACTCATCTTAAACTATAGCAAAACATTTTATTTAACTTTTTATAAAAACATTAAAAACAAACCTCATGATAACCTAAAAATTAGAATCCACAACACAAGAAACATGTTCAATTAACTCATCGAAGTAGAAAATATTAAATATGTAGGTATGTCTATTCAGTCTATTGATACACATCTTAATTAGAAGTCACAAATTGATAAAACCATCTCGAAATTAAGATATCTTACATACTTTATATACTTTTTACAAACTTAAGAAGTACTCAATCTTAACAAATTGAAAATGATCTATTTTTCCCTGGTACAATCTTCAATAATCTACGGCATTGTAGGATGGGGTGGTGCGCTTGATGCATTTATTAAGCCTTTACAAAATGCTCAAAAGCGCATCATTAAAATTATGTGTAATAGAAATATAACATTCCCGACTGAGTTATTATTCAAAGAGACAAAATTTTTCAATATGCGTAAATTATTTATATTGCAAACAATGAAATATGTATTTAAAAACAAAAATTGTTTCGTAAAAAACGAAAATAGAATTAGCAAAAGGATTAATAATGTGTTTCAAGTTCCCCAAATCAAACCTAAATTAATGCAAACACATGGCAGTTTTATTGGTCCTCGTACATTTAATCTTCTACCAAAACACATTCAAATGACAGATAAAATATCACTTTACAAAAAAGAATTAAAATTATGGTCAAATGGCGCAGATGTTGAAACACTTTTTTTGTAAACTCTATATAAAACTTCATGCTTCGCTTTTACAATTCTACTGTAAATTCGTGACTAACTTTATTTATCTTCTTGAAACCATAACAAAAAATCAACTAACTTGTATTTGTTACTTTGTTACTACAATATTTTCAAAGATACATTACCTATGTTTTTAAACTTTGACTTTGAAATTTACATTTTTTACCGCCAAATTATTGGTGTAATTTAGCACTTTAGTTAATACTAGCTGACCCGGCCACGCGTTGCTGTGGAAAATAAAACACAACGTCATCTACTGGATAATATCCAACCTTTAAAACCACCGCCGTCTTTGAGTTTATCGCGAAGAGACAGACAAATGTCGCGGAGGACTTTAATTTATAATACGTAGAGATGGTGTGAAAGATTATAATAATGTGCATGAAATGCTTGAGGTAACTAACGTATTTAAGTTAAAAAGGATTAATACTGTATCCGTCTAAATAACTTTTCAATTACCGCAATGTTCGTGACCATTTTTTTAGAAGATAGAATGGGTATAGTAAGCTATCCGTAAAAGATAGGTATATGCCTTCGCGGACTGTTTTGTAGATCTATAAAAGAGGAATATCCCACCATGCATTGTTTTTTTTTATATCCCAAAAGGATTAGGCAGCGTTTTCGATGAAAGCTACCAGGCGGCTCGACTTTTTCCGACAATTCTAACAATTATCGTTATGTTTCAACCAATTTACATAAATCCTTGACATATTACATACATAAACCTTCCTCACGAAACACTCTATCTATTGGTGAAAACCGCATGAAAATCCGTTCAGTAGTTTTAGAGTTTACCGCGAACAGACAGACAGACAGACAACGCGGTGGACTTTAATTTATAATATGTATAGATGTATAGATAGATAGATAGAGATTACCCACGCACAGGCAGTGCCTTAGTGGGTTCCCATTATCTACTTTTGTCTTATATATATATTTTTTACTTTTTTACATTATTTTTATCTGTGTTATGTTATATACCTATATTTAGAAAATATGTAAAAAATACTTTTGAAATGTATAAAGATATAATGGGAAAAAATAAAGGAAAAAAAGGAGTCTAGAAACAGTCGACTTTAGCGCAAAAGTGGTTTTAGTTAATTTTGTAAATAATTTTATAAAAATGACAAAAGTTTATTAAGGGGAACTGTCACAGATAATTTTAGCCATAAAATTGTTTTTCTTGTGTGCGATCAGACATTAATTTCTAATAAAGAAATAAATTTTATAGTAGTTTACTGTTATATTTTTTTAATAAGTAATTAACAATTTTATTTTAATTCTACTCAAGCGAAATTACGGGAAAAGCTTTAATTTATCCAACACATATTTTTTTGGTATTCATAACATAATTCGATTCTTAGTAAACATTAAACGAAAATAGTATTTTTACAGCTTCATCTTAAGTCCTTACTAACCATCATGCCGTTTTCCCGCAGTGGTAAAACAGAGAGGATGGACCGCCACAAAACTCTATCTTGACACACACTCCATGCTTCATTCACATTCTTACATCGTCTCTCACATACTCCCGTGTTAATCTCGACACAGGTATATATATATCCTAGTGAGACAGGCATAAAAAAACCCGATGTACTCTTTTATAGATAAAAAAAATAAAATCTTTCAATTTGGGTTGCGAGAATGGGTACCGCCGCCCCGGGAACCTTTATTGGATAACCGACACCTCTGCCATAGGTCACCCCAAGTGGTTCGCTACGTTTGGTGATTTAGCAGGGGTGCCCGGGTTCATGGGGTAAGGTTTGTCTACGTCTTGGAGGCGGATGACCAGGACACACTGAACCCCAGATTCCTACCCACCCCTTAAAACCTTTTCCTTCCCAGAACTTTCCTCTCCTTCCTTTCCTTAAAAAACCCCCCACACAGCATCCCCAAAGATGACATAGGCCCTGAGGGAAATTATTTTCCTCAGGGCCTCCTGTGTGGAGCTCATGTAAAAAAAAAAGATAGGCATAAAAAAACCCAATGTACATATACTCTTTTATAGATAAAAAAAAATATATAAAAAAAATCTTTCAATTTGGGAGGCGGGAATGGGTACCGCCGCCCCGGGAACCTTTATTGGATAACCAACACCTCTGCCATAGGTCACCCCAAGTGGTTCGCTACGTTTGGTGATTTAGCAGGGGTGCCCGGGTTCATGAGGTAAGGTTTGTCTAGGTCTTGGAGGCGGATGTCCAGGGCACACTGAAACCCAGATTATTACCCACCCCTTAAAACCATTTCCTTCCCAGAACTCTCCTCTCCTTCCTTTCCTTAAAAAAACCCTCCACACAGCATCCCCAAGATGACATAGGCCCTGAGGGAAATTATTTTCCTCAGGGCCTACTGTGTGGAGCTCATGTAAAAAAAAATCTAAAAAAATCCCGACTCGTTATAAAATTACAAAATGTAACTTACCGATTGTAAACGGATTGGTAGAAAAATCACATCTAGTGTTCATAACTTAAACTTCATGTATTTTGGGTTCACATATATTATTTACACTTATTAATTAATTACAAACACTTGGGATTATTATTTTTAATAGACAAATAGGTATACAAATCACACCAATATATTAAATATTTATAGATATTTTTGTTTAGAAATCAAATTAAACCTATCTAATTTTCATACAGAGTCACTGCTTTTTTAGTAAAAATGCATAAGAAATTTTTGTCCATTTTTCATTATTTTCACTTATTAGCTGTTTTTTGACCATTCTGTCAGTCAGATACGCACTACGTGATGTCAATATTGAACACAAAAACGAAATAACAAAACAAAACAAACTAAACTTATGTTTTTTATAGTGTTTTGTAGGTAAAAAAAAACAGTGATTACAGCGATATTAATGTATTTTTTAAATCAATTTGTCATATTTTTACGGCTGGATAAAAAAAACTATTTTAATTAATAAATTTCAAGTTGTTTTATAAAATGTTTAGGTTTGATGAAGACAGTATGTTTTAGTTTCAGTGATGTGAATTATTATAGATCACCCGTTTTCGACATGACGGCTTCCGCGCATTTTTCTCGAGAATCGCAGCACATCTCGGTACACCCAAGTTTCCTCGCAAGCTGGTCGAAAATAGGACATTTTTGTAACGCGGCGCAGGCAAAACGCATTATAAAATCACGGGAAACCGATACAAACGTTTCACACGCACTGCAATATGTAACGCCGAACCACAATCTATGCAACCACACGGAACAAAACACAATCACTTATAAAACTGCCAAGTTTTTGACCAAAACGCTGGCTACCGCCTAAAATCTGTCACTGCTCCATTATGTTTCGACTTTACAGTCCTTTGGCAACATTATATCACAAACTCGTCCATGTTTTGAAGTGTCACTTCATTGTAGAATCATTTTGACATCCACCGGGGCGATTTCGGTCGCGCGACAACGTATAGTTTTTCCTTTATTTTCATCTATACAATGTTCTATGCAATCTCCCAGTGGAAATGGGCAGGAAACCACCGTTCTCACCCAACAAAACAATCTGGAAACGGTGCGAAAGAGACGCAGCAATCAGCATTGACGTTGGATAAACGTCAAACAGCGCCCGAGAACTTGCGAGGTTTTCCGGAAATGGCCGAAGCTTTCCGAATGGCAAGTCGTTTTCCCTACCACCACGCCTCGTATTACCGGAGTGAAGTTGTTTCAATTTGTGGGAGCTTTTGATAACGGCGTGAAGCTAGCTACAGAATCACCTGTCAAAAGCTTGGAAAACAATAATTTTATTATTGAAAACATTTTGTATTTACTGCTATTCATTTATTGTAGAATGCTTGGCTTGCTTAGGATCATGAATTAGAGCTATAATTCAATTTGTGTTAGCTTTTTGGTGTAGGTTACATTTATTTTATAAACCTACTTGATTTTGTGAAAAGGAGGGTGGTCCCTTTGATCGAAAATCCTTTAAAATCGTCGTTAACAGTTGCATGCCAACTCAGAATTAAATCAACTCTACACCTTTCCGTTATTTGTTTTTGGGGTGTTATGCCGTGTTGAGCAACCTCCTTCTTTAGCCAACGTTTCGGACAGCGTTGCAGTGTGTCATCTACCGGATTTGCCCTGATGATGGACACTGCAACGCTGCCCGAAACATTCCCCTCAGATCTTTTTTTTACATTAACTCCACACAGGAGGCCTTGAGGAAAATAATTTCCCTCAGGGCCTATGTCATCTGAGAAATTGTGTGGAGGGTCTTTTGAGGAGAGGAAGGAATGAACATTGGTCTTTAACCTGTGAAAGGCCAGGAACGTGCCCGCACGCGAGACTCGAATTTCAAAAAAGAATATTAATTCAAATAATTTGGATGCGATTTAAATTTTTTTGTATAAAGAAACTGTACCAAGGAAAAGCTCAGAATAGCTTCCTCCATTCTTGTTCTTAAGGTAATTTAAAAAAGGTAAGGTAAAAAACCCTGGCCTTTGACAGGTTAAGAGACCCATGTAATGTTTTTTTTTTTACACAAGCTCCACACAGGAGGCCCTGAAGAAAATAATTTCCCTCAGGGCTTATGTCATCTTTGGAGATGCTGTGTGGAGAGTATTTTTAAGGAAAGGAAGGAGAGGGGAGTTCTGGGAAGAAAAAGGGTTTAGGGGATGGGTAGGAATCTGGGGTTCAGTGTGTCCTGGTTATCCGCCTCCAAAACCTAGTCAAACCTCACCCCATGAACCCGGGCACCCCTGCTAAACCACCAAATGTAACGAACCATTTGGGTGACCTACGGCAGAGGTGTTGGTTATCCAATTAAGGTTCCCGGGGCGGCGGTACCCATTCCCGTCTCCCAAATTGAAGTACGAATGAGGAAACACAGAGGCCGGCATATCGTTCCACAGCCGAACTGTTGAATACAAGAACGAGTCGAAGAAGCGCCCCGTTCTCATGTGACAAATGTCAACCGTGTTCATATGTTGGGCACGCGTTTAGCGTGTTTCCCGACTAAGCACCGGTGCCGAAGGGATCAATGACGCTAGTTCCTCGGAGCATCTTCCATGAAAATATTTCATCTTTGATGTGTGGAGGGCCTTTTGAGGAACGGAAGATGATGAAGTTCTGGGAAGGAAAAAGATATGATTAGTGGGTAGGAATCTGGGGGTCAGTGTATCCTGGAGTGACGGACGTATGAATCCATCCCTCTCACTGCGGTGCAAGGCAATGTTCCGAGAGTGTACGGATGGAGAAGTCGAAGGGACTCCCTCAACCATTCTCTCCCGATCCGGCCTTCACTCCATGAACCCGATAAACCTCACTTCATGAACCTGGGCACCCCTGCTAAGTCACCGGAATCATTAAATTTTCTATGCCATAGGTCACCCCAAATGGTTCGCTACGTTTGGTGACTTAGCAAGGTTGCCCGGGTTCATGCGGTGAGGTTTGTCCAGGTCTTGGCGGCCGATGTGTCTGCTCACCTGCAGCGTGGTGGACAGGATAGAGAGAGACTGGTTGAGGGAGGTCTTCTATCCTCTCCAGGCCAAAATCTCCCGATTCATCGCCTTGCACTACATTTTGGAGGGATGGATTCATACGTCCGTCACTCCTGGACTCACTAACCCCCAGTTTCTTACCCTTCCCTCGTACCTTTTTCCTTCCCAGAACTTCCTCTCCTTCCTTTCCTTAAAACAACCCTCCACACAGCATCTCCTGAGATGATATAGGCCCTGAGAGAAATTATTTTCTTCAGAGCCTCCTGTGTGGAGCTAACGTAAAAAAAACCTGGATAAACCTCACCCCGTGAACCCGGACACCTCTGCTAAGTCGTACGTTCGCTAACCGTAGCGAACCACTTGGGATGACCTACAGCACAGGTGTTGGTTGTCCAAATTAAACAGTTCCAGGTGCGGCGGTACCCATACCCTCCTCCCAAATTGAATACTGACGGTATCTACATTATTTATTGGTTGCATTACAAAAATAGTTGGCTTAATGATATGTTTATAAGAAAGCAGGATATAACCTAACTAACACAAGAAAAATATAACAATGTTTGGCAAACCGTTTTCTAAACAAATCATTTTATTTGCATTTAAAACATCCGCCGATTTGCAATGAATACGTAATCCCTTGATGTGTAATCTATACAAATTTTAAATAAATCTGGTTTCATCCATGATTAACATTAGAACTTTAATTCGAATGCTAGATTATCTGTTCAAGAATTATATGAGATTTAGAGGAAATTGAGGCTTTTGAGATGTGGTCCTATAGAAGACTACTAGGAATTTCCTGGAGAGACCACATCACAAATGAGGAGGTTCTCCAAAGAATCGAAGGAGGAAGGCACCTGCTCAGGACCTTGTCCGAAAGGCGCGCAAGATGGATCGGCCATGCAATAAGACAAGAAGGCCTCTTGCATGCCATAATGGAGGGTATGACCGAGGGGACAAACGCTAGGGGACGCCTACGCCGAGAGTACCTGGAGGACCTGCTGGTGGACGTGCGCTGCTCATCATATGCAGAATTCAAAAGAGCCGCACAAGACAGGGAAGAGTGGAAGAAACGAATAGATGAAATTGCTGCAAACCAATCCCAGGATTGAAACCAGAGAGAGAGAAGAGGAAATATGTTTACCGAGAAATGTGAATAATATATATATTTATTATTTTTTAAGTAAAACTTCTTTACGCACGCTTGACTTGGGAAGTAAGCTGGTGAATGCGAGGCGAACGGTAGTTGAGAAGGAGATATAAGTTAGTGAAGATAGAAAGAGAGAGAGTTACATTTCGTATATTTCTGAAGGGGCAAGAGAGAGAAGTGCGAGCACAAATTTCCTTTTCTCTTTCTCTCATATCCAGTTACGTTTCGTATATCTAAGACACAGTGCAGGCCTATTAATTGTCTGTATCATACTGTAGGAGCAAGAGAGAGCAGAGCGCGTGTACATTTTCTTTCTCTCTTCCCATCATATAGATGGAGCTAAAGAAGTTTTACTTCAGTCGTGTGATGTTTTTTTTTACATTAACTCCACACAGGAGGACCTGAGGAAAAAAAACCAGGGCCTATGTCATATTTGGGGATGATGTGGAGGGTCATTATAGGAAAGGAAGGAGAGGAAGTTCTGTGAAGGAAAAGGGTCTGAGGGGTGGGTAGGAATCTGGGGGTCGTGTCTAGGAGTGACGATAGTACGAATCCATCTCAACGCGGTCCAAGGCAATGTTCCGAGAGTAAGGCTGGAGAAGTCAAAGAGACTCCCTCAACCATTCTCTTCCGATCCGGCCTGCCATGCAGCTGATGTTCTGGACAAACCTCACCCCATAAACCCGGGCACCCCTGCTAAGTCACCAAACGTAGCGAACTACTTAGGTTGACCTATGGCAGAGGTGTTGGTTGTCCAATAAATGTTTCCCAGGGCGGCGGTACCCATACCTGCCTCCCGAATTGATTTATTTGTAATTATCGATATTCCTTTTTTTAACTACATCTATTTCACTTTTATTTTCTCGATTGAATGAATGTACCACTTGGAAGTGGAAATTAACCCACTTTCCGACATCCAATCGAGCTGAAATTCGGCAGATAGACATGTTGTCGATGACAATGTGTTCAATCAACTTTTGGTGGCAATCACTCACAAAACAAGGATACACATGCATTTTACTGAAATTATAGTCCTTACGAAAACAATGTCGGTATTGAAAATCAAAATTTTGCAAGATCAGTAGCGCGGGGGGTTCCGATCACTAGGAATCAAAAGATATTTGTCTTATTTTTAAACGACTTCAAAAAGGAATAGGTTCCCGGCCCGGCGTGTTCACTTGACAGCTCCCCTCTCGCCGCGGCCCCGCTCTCACCTCTCGCCTCTGGCCTCATCAAGTCATGCGTCCGACACAAGCACACCTATAACTATGTACCTATGTAATTACAAACCTACCTTGGCTGACACCGACTCTAAAAATAACAATCGTACCTACATATTGATGAGCAGAGAAAGTAAGTTGATTTTTAAGTTGTAGAAGAATACGAAATTATTTTTTTACTTTGTAGTGCATTTTTTTAAGTCTTTTTTTGTTTTGTAAAAATTTTTTGATAGTCAATGATCCTGAGGCAAATATTTTTCATACTTTCAGCTTCACAAATTCTACACTT